>JASDDO010000022.1:349769483-351108735 GCA_030015575.1 Agapanthus africanus
CATGAGATTACACTCGGGTTAGATATTTACCCTAGCCTTGTTATAGGCTACATGTTATATACATTTTTGAGGATATATTATGATCATTGACCTAGGATTGCGTTATTTATGCGATTTCTGTGCGTAGATATTTTTCTATTCACGAGTTGGCAACTCACCCCCGTTGTGCCCCAGTTTCTTGCAGGTTTGCCGTACAGGTTTCATTACGGCTTTGCGGGCTCAGTTTCATTCGGGTGACTTGCTAGTAGGTGGGTTTTTCTTGTATCGTACCCATCATATTACCTTGTATAATATTATTCCGTTGTATCTAGTAAATTCCATCAACCAAACATGTATTTATTGAGATAGAGACCAGTGGTGTTATTCTTTCGACCCTAGAGTCGCTCGTTATATTTCTGGTGGTTTTGAGTTTCCTTTTGTGTTTTGATCCTCGCCGTTGGCGTTGTATATTATATTTCTTGTGTGGTGGTGACCGTCGATTGACAAAGAGCTAGCTCCCGCTTCGGGATGCCTTTTTAGTGATTTCGTATACTATTCATGTTGTATCCCGTTTGGGGGCCAGTATTTACAAAGGAGACTCTGCCGAAATTTTCAGAAAATACTTGATGTTTTTAAAAACCGCATAATTCGGCTTATGCTATTAAAACTTCTGGATTTAAACTGGTTTTCCTACTCTCTACTACTCTTCTTGGTTTGGATTTCTGGGTTTTCGGCTTACTTAGAATACGTACGCCTTGAGACGTTCGTAGTTTAAGTGCCGGTCATGTCCCGTAATTTTGGGTCGTGACAGTAAGATTAGCCAGGATTAATTACACCCTACAATTCCGTCAATCTTTCAGCCAGATCAGTGTCGGTACTTTGAGGGAGGTTCCCCGTGCTTTCGCACGGACCTAATTAAAGTAAATCTCATTTTCCCAGAGGTGTAACCTCGTTAACACTTTTCTAGACACCTACTTGAATGACTAATTGTCCTGTGTAAAACTCTCCCAGGAGTAACTCTTACTCGCAGTGGGTATCGGGATCCAACTATCTCATAGGAGGTATGCAATCTCATTGCAAATTTCAACACTTGAAATTCCCGATAAAACTTTTATCCCTAGCATCCTATGACCTTGACGCAGGCCAATAAACCATAGTGCGCTAGTCAAGTTCAACCCGTCATTTCTTGATTCAATTAAACCCACCCGTACGACCCTTGACGCAGGCCAACAAAGTCGCACGACTACCCTAATCGAATCTGCATCATATGCAAAAACAGATATATATTAGTTAGCTACCGCACATTACGCCTTGACGCAGGCCAACAAGCGTAGCACGAATACTAAATAATATGTATCTGAAATGACGGAGGGCTACGCAGGTTTTTCAGAAAACCCTGAGCGTAAAGAACATGATATCGTCGTAGAATCGAGTGAATGTTTTGAAAAAGGAGTGTTTTTTAGGCTTTTCTTAGTTTCGCTAAAGGGGTCACTCCCGGTGAAGGGATCGTCGGCCCTTTCCTCATCGAATAAGGTGCAGGATATATCATATATACCGCTGTGCAAAGCAAAACACTAAAAGCAATCAAAAGAACAAACCGCGTTTTGTAGCATCTGCCAGTTTCGCTAAAGGAGTCACTCCCTGTGAAGGGATCTCGGTCCTTTCCTCATCGAATAAGGTGTGGGACATATCATATATGTCACTGTGCAAAGCAAAACTGTAGCTACCCTTTTTATAAAGGTTTTGATTATACAACATCTTTGGGTTTCTTTTCTTTTATTAATCTCATTAATAAAAATCCCATCAGCTTATGCTTCCTAAGTATCACAGAAGAAACGAAAGCAGTAATATTTATATATCAGCATATATATATAGTATAAGCATTCCTCTCAGGCAGTAATATGATCTCATCACAGAACATTGCAGCAGAAGTACATATATGAAATATTGGATATACTAGGACGTCCGTGTTTTTAATACGAGCCTGTATAAAACACGGATTCCACGGTCGCGACGAATAGCCAAACCCACATCCCAAGACCCCTACGAGAGCAGCAAGTAACACTGCCAATTCTAGGGTTAGAAGACCCGGTCTCGACTCCTCGAGATGGCCTCCCACTGGACCCTAGAACCCGGTTACTTGTGCTCCCCACCTTGGGTCTACCTAATGCGGAAAAGTAAATAATATACACTGGTGACAGCAACCGCATCCTAGAAGTGCCCCAAATAAAAGAATATTACATTACAAATGAATTTTACATGAATGAAAATAAAAACCCTCATCTCACATAAAACCCCCGGCTATTCTGATCGCGACGATCCAATATAACATATCACAGCAACACATAATATCTCATATCATCAACGTAAGTAAATATGCGCATCCCAATTGTCGTTGACATATAGCAACGAAACCGGCGATATCACATATTACACTTACGGTCACAGAAAAGAAAGTGTAAAACTACAATATTTGGAATCCACAATCACTTTAGACATCATAAATCCGAAATATCACATACTCCGCATTTCATGCCTAACTCTATGAATTCCACATATTGTATCACATTCCAGATAAATATACAGTATTAAACTTTCCGAACAGATAATCAAACACCCAAAATTTCCCAAAGTGCTCAACTCTTGAGCGGAGTTCAAATAATCCCAGAATATGTTACAGTACCGGTGATCCAGCCGTAGAAGGGTCAAGCCAACGCCTCACATGTGGCACGCCGTACTACCCCAAACCCGAAGGTTCAAAAGGAAGTTCAAGACGGTCACATAATCGAGTTAAGGTTTGTTGTCTTCTAGAGGGTCCACCGCTTAACTAGTACAATTTTCCCGAAAGATTTAAACCCGAATAAATTTCAACACTTGAAAGTTTGCCGTACCGGGAAACAGTAAGTTAATGATATCCGTTCAAATAGTTTAACAGTTTCTAAATATCTAGAAAGAAATACGAATTTAAAATTTCCGATCGAGTCTACTATTACAAAACAAACCCCAGAATTTTAAACACCTGGAACAGATTAAAAATATCCAGAATGGTCAGCAAGTACCTACGGGAATTACCATCAAGGCCACGTGTCAAGATCTCATAGTTCCGCCGCGGAACCGCCGCGCCAACCATGTTCCTGCCGCGGTTCCGCGCTCTGTTGGTGGAATTGTGGGCACGTGTTTCATGGTAATTCTTAGAATTCCCTACTGATTTTTTTCCATATTTTTAATTCAGAAAAATCCCAAAATTTAAAAAATTTCCAGAGAGGGGTCAAGTTTCGTCGTTTCGGGTTCGATCGGAGTTTAAACTTCGTAAACATATCGCCTAATGCTCTAGCTAGGCTCTGATACCACTGTAGTGTTCCTAGGCACTCTTGTGAAGGTTCTTAAGGCATCAAACATGCCCTGATTAAATTTTAGACGTGCCGAACAACCCAAAGCCGGGATCTTTGCTAGATTATTAGGGTTTTATATGCAAGATGATAACTTTTATCTAAGTATGAGGGATTACAACCTTTGTAGTCCGCTAGTCACGACCCGAAAGTACGGAACGTGACCGGCACTTAGATTACGAAACGTCTAGAGGCGCAACGTAACCTAAGTAAGCCGAAGCCCAGAAATCTAAACCATATAAAAGAATAAGAAGAAAAGAAAACATGAAGAAAAACGAGTTTAAAAGTAACAGCAAATTTCTCAAAAATTTCGGCAGAGTCTCCTCTGTAAAAAATCTGGCCCCAAACGGGTACAACAAGTATAATATACATAAACAACAAAAAGCATCCCGAAACAGGAGCTAGCTCAACGCCAACAGGCGAAAACAACCACAACAATACACAATAGTATACAACGCCAAAGGGCGAGGCTCAAATCTCAAAGAAAACAAAACCACCAGATCAGAATAATACATGCGCGACTCTATGGTCGAAATAAAAGACTGGTCCAATAATCTATCAAATAACACAAGTTTGGTTGATGGAGTTTTCTAGATACAAATGAAATAATAAAAATACAACGGCGGTTCAGATACAAATGAACCAACCTACCGTGCAAATCATCCGAAATGAAAATGATGTGCCAGCAACTGCCAAGGGAAACCTGTACATCGAACCTGTAATAAAATTTGGCACAACGGGGGTGAGTTGCCAACTCATGAGTAGAAGACATCTACGAAAAGAAATCGAATGCACGACGCTATCCTAGGTCATAATAATATACAAATCTACTACTAGTCATCAAGTAAGACAGGATAATAAGCTACGTGTAAATGCAAATACTCCGTGCTCGTGTTAGTGCCTCATATAGTACTATGTCATAGGACTGAGTATGCATGTACCATGAATGTAACATAACCAATCCTGAAATCTAGATCTATCTGCATAAGAAATCTTTAGCTTTTACCATGTAAAATGTGTATAGAAATATGAAATAGCAACAATGAAATCCATAGAAAACCGTGTCAAGCATCGACACAAAACATGTAAATCTCAAGTCTCAATATCTCGGGCTCCGTCAGTCCGGATCGGCCCATATCATCAAATCTCACGAAAACGGTCGGTATCCTCCGGATATCCGCCGCGCCAGACATCACCGGTAGGTAGCCTTCCCCTGCCAGGCTCATCGTCTACAACTCGATCTTCTTGCCCCGGGGTACCATACCGGGCCCACCATATACCCGAGACGGTTCATCCACTCCTCGAATCGGGTCTCGAAATCCAACAGAAAACATGAAATCTCATGGTGGACGACACATACATCACGAGAAAACCGCATCTTATTTTAAAAAGAGAAGAGGAGAGAGAGAGAAGTTTTATATATTCTTGCGGTTTTCCCCAAAAATCCAGAAATCTCATAGAAATCCAAATCTTAAAATCATGAGTAAGTATATGATAAGTGTCGGCATATGCCCATGATTCTGCATGATAACATGAAAATATGAATGCATGAATGTCTAAGTGATAAATATCATGTCTATACTAACATCAGAAAGAAATCAAAAAATTATATCGGTCTAGTTGTTAACTGATTCTATCAATAAAAGATAAAATGATCTAAAGTGTACGTGACATAGCAATTACCGATGATGATGTGTGTGAGCCGGCAAATAAGTGTGCGTGGAATATGCGCATCATCGGTAATGGTGCTGGTGTCCTAACAGGTACAGTTTATACTGATTATAGCAACATTTGTATGAACATGCAACATGATGATTACAGTGTGAAAGTAAAGACGGATGTGTGTTATCCACACATTTGATATACCATTACCACTACCACTATATGACTCGAACCTAATCTAGTGTCCATCTAACCTCCTAATGAACAAAACCTAAGAAACTAGTCAATAAGAAACAAGAGTCTACCTAAGGTCTGAATCAATATCTCTAATAGTCGGCGATCCGGCCTCAATAGCGTCACGTACGTAGTACGGCTTCCTCGAATCAAGAGTGCGGATCAATCATCATATCTATGCCTCGTACGGTAAAATCCATCGTACGGCATCCCAATATCGGGATACGGGTCAAGTATCTCCTAAGTGTCTCATCATTAGTATAATGTCATCCTCAGGAATATCATGTCTTATGTATCATATTGTGATTAAGTCATACGGATATCATATCGTCCTCAAGTCACACCTCTATAGTATCGACATCAGGTTGCACCTATATGATGTCGTAATCAAGTCATAGATATCCCATATCGTGATCAATCACAAGTTACAGTCCGGGTACTATTTTAGAGTCCCATGTATCCCAATATCATCACCACCCATTATAATTTATGTATACATGCTCATTATCTCATTCTCTAATGATCCGCTAACACTTTAATATGACTATGTAGCCACGAATCACGGCATCAAACCCAGTTATACTGTTCATCATACCTCAGATATCATATCACATCAATGTATCATATATACGTGTTGTATATATATATATATATATATATATATACCTATACCTAGTGCTACATGTATATACACACGCACGTATACACCATGTCGAGTTTCAGTGTGTGCGTGTGTGTGTATCTACCTGAAACCTACGAACCTCTTCCAAGGTATTCATTCTCTGATATGTCTTCCTAAATCAGTCTAGTCCAGCCTAGGGTCATTACTAGGGCCCTACTCATTAAGAATCTAGGGTCACATCTGGTTTCCTAATGTCAATAAGTACTATTCCTATTCTACGTTACGGGGGTGCTAAACGCCATCCACCCGACTTCCCCCGTAGATATGCATCTACTCACCTGGTCCATGTCTGCCGAAGACGGTGTCGCCATCCTCCTCTTCATCGCCCGCAGTCCACGTGAGGGGTACCTAAACGTAAACATATAAATAGCATCGTAAACTGGAATCACATACAAAAGTCGAAACGATGCAAGGAACAAGAATAGGTTAAAACCTATGTCCCGTCCACCCAACAGAACCAAATATCACTCGATATCGGTGTACAAACTCCAATAGATCGAGATAAACATCAACAAACAACTTGTAGTTTAGAAAACTCGTTACTTATAATATAAAGCATGATTTAATTCATCGAAACACTAAAATCCATCAAATCACCCGATTTCGTAAAACCCGAAAATGCCAATTTACCGTTTTTCATCAAAACTTGACATATAAATGAAACCAATGGTCATAAAACTCATCAAATAGCATAACTAGACTATACAACCCCTTACTATATTTTTATTACACAAATTTGTATTAATTTGAAATTTCTAGTTTGCAACCTTTAACAATTTTCAACATTTTTCAAGCAAAATACCACAATTCCACCACAAAACATGATTTTGCATGAATTAATGTATTAAACCATAATTCATGATGATAATGATTTAATGAAACCATAAATTATATTTTTAATCTCATTTATTTAGGAATTTCTAAAATCTGGTTTACAAAATAGCAATTTTTATCACAATTTATCAATTATCAATAGAAACTAGCAATCAAACTAAGTTTTTCTTTCCATTAACATGCTAAAGTTCTCACTAAAACTACAATCTAATGATAGCAACCTTAATTAGAATTTTATATTACCCACAAACACATTTTATAAAAACCTAGTTAGCTAAATAGCTTAATTAAATCAATTTTGGATAAACAAATTATTATACAACAACCATGCAAGATTTTTCCACTCTAAAAATGTTAAACTAGCTATTATAACCTTATTTAATTAATAAAAATCACAACTTGATTTTTTAAACCCTAACTTGAATTTTAAAAGTAGTAAATAGAATTAATATATTAAATCTAATTATGCTTAAATGAACATCTAATAACAATAAATCAAAAGAAGGAATTTTATATCTCCAAAATATGAAACCCAAACATGAAATAAGCCTCCAAAATGCATGCTTTCCATCTCCAAAATCCATGCTAAATAGGTCAAAGGAATATGGTAGAGGTTGAATGTTGATTTTTGAGATTTATTTTTGGAATTTTTGATGAATTTTGATGATTTTTAATGCAAAAATGATGGGGGGAAAATTTTGGGGCTACCCATGGAGGGGAGGCCGGCCATGGAGAGGGAGGAGGGTGGAGAGAGAGAGAAAATGTATGGTATTGTGTAGAAAGTTCATAAATAATGCATTTTTTCACTTAAACCATTTATTATCTAACTTTTTCAATTTAACCCTTTTCCTAGAAATTTCTAGAACCATGGAGAGATTTTGGAAAAGATTTTGCATATTACACACTTGATTCTAATATACCATGGCTCATTTTTATAAATTAAAACCATTCAAATTTGTAATTTACACTAATTTAGTGTAAAAAAATAAAGCTTATGTTAATATTTAAAATATTTAATTTAGGAAAAATATTTAATTGAACTAAAAATTTATAAGTGGCTAAATAAACACCATTTACTAGTAATAACATAATTAAAATAGATATTTTTAAATTTATAGTGAAAAATAATTACGGTTTAGTTTTTACGAAAAATACATTTTGCTTTACCGAAAATCATAAAATTCACTTAAACAATTTTATTCATTTAATTATTTTTAAAACGTTACAATCTTCCCCCCTTTAAGAAATTCGGTCCCCGAATTTAAATTAAAACTCCCCCTCCAAATACTAAAACATTTAGCAAAACACTCAAATCGCCGGGGCTCCGAAATCATCAATACATAACAAAATCAACTCCGTCAAGCATAACGCAATCATCGGAGTTATGGCGAGAATAAAATATCAAAACCCAATGTGAAAACCATCATAATATACATCAATCTATAACTTATATATAGTTCGCATCCTAATAAAATCGCCTAAACATCATAATAAAGAAGCATACAAAAACCCCTCTTGAAAATCGCCGTGCAATGCATGCGTCACGGCATAAGTAGCGGACGTTTATTATAAAAAAAATATAACTATATATATATATATATATATATATATATATCTTTTATTTAACATACACGTCCCGCCTGGTTGCTAAATCAAATAATAATGATTATGAAACATACTGCTCAAACTGAAATCAATCCCAATCACATCAATAAAATATCATGTGCGTCCGGTGCGCACTGAAATCGAAACCAAATACAGATACCATGAATACACACAAAAACAAAATAAGTGCAACAGGTGCGCACCAAAACATCTGTCAAGTGCAACGGGCGTGCACGACTCACTATCAGTTGCATCTAATCTGCAAAAAACCCCGACTTAGTGCATCTGGTGTGCACAAAATCGCATCAAGTGCGCCAAGTATGCGCAAGAATCCTAATCAGGTGCACATGGTGCACGAAAACATACATCGAATACCAAAATTGAAATCACAGCACAAAAATGCATGAAAACTAGGTCGAAACATATGTCAAAATCATGTGTAACCCCTATGCACGAAATAAAATCAAAAATCTCAAAATATATAAAACCAAATCAAGTGTACTGGGTGTATACTAAACAACATCAATACAACTGATATATGAAACACAAATAGAATGAAATGAAGGTACACACATGAAATACCAATCGTAGAACAAAGTCCTCAAAATACCAAAAATCCAATCAACGAAAATATGAAATTCAAATTATTAAATCACAATCGTAAACACTATCGTCAATGTCCGCCTCTTTCCTCTGATGTCGATTGCTTCGAACTCGTCTCTTCGCAGCTGTGCTGACTGTGCTACCCATGGCAATACTCATATCTAGAGTCTCCCACATTGTCGATCCCTTCACTTGATATCCGGACTACATTAAACTTTTCGATCGATCCATCAAAATCCCATAATTCCCCGAGAGCTCAACACTCAAGTACAGTTTAAAAATATCCGGTACATACCCCAGCATCGATGATCCAGCCGTAGAAGGGCAAACCCAAGCCTCACTAATGGCATCGTGGAACTGTCGTAAACCCTAAGGTTCAAGGGCGTTCTCGTGGTCATTATGTCGAGTTAGGGTTTCATTCTTCTAGTGGGTCCATCGAAATACCTGCATGTTCTTCCGAATACCTTAAACTTGGGAAAATGGTTTTCTGATAATCGTTCAAATCCTTTAACTTCACCTGGACACCATGTGAATACCCTTCGTCCGCATGCTAAACAATGCTCCAATCCTCAAGAATGAACGATACCCTAATGGTTATCTCATTCGAGCCGAACTCCCTCTGCCCGTGCGCTCGTGGTAACAGAAACTACCCTCCGATATCGACGAAGATAGATACAAAGAACGAATGAAATACGGTGCAAACAAATGTACATCCTAAGGCTCCTTAAGCAGAGTAGCGTATCGTAAGTATGCCGCGGACCATACCCACGGTACGTTACTCTACCTAAATCGCCTACTCCATCAACCAAGGGTCACCTAGACTTATACAAGGTTAAACCTAGCGCTCTGATACCAACTTTGTCACGATCCGAAAGTACGGAACGTGACCGGCACATAGATTACGAAACGTCTAGAGGCGCAACGTAACCTAAGTAAGCCGAAGCCCAGAAATCTAAACCATATAAAAGAATAAGAAGAAAAGAAAACATGAAGAAAAACGAGTTTAAAAGTAACAGCAAATTTCTCAAAAATTTCGGCAGAGTCTACTCTGTAAAAAAACTGGCCCCAAACGGGTACAACAAGTATAATATACATAAACAACAAAAAGCATCCCGAAACAGGAGCTAGCTCAATGCCAACAGGCGAAAACAACCACAACAATACACAATAGTATACAACGCCAAAGGGCGAGGCTCAAATCTCAAAGAAAACAAAACCACCAGATCAGAATAATACATGCGCGACTCTATGGTCGAAATAAAAGACTGGTCCAATAATCTATCAAATAACACAAGTTTGGTTGATGGAGTTTTCTAGATACAAATGAAATAATAAAAATACAACGGCGGTTCAGATACAAATGAACCAACCTACCGTGCAAATCACCCGAAATGAAAATGATGTGCCAGCAACTGCCAAGGGAAACCTGTATATCGAACATGTAATAAAATTTGGCACAACGGGGGTGAGTTGCCAACTCGTGAGTAGAATACATCTACGAAAAGAAATCGAATGCACGACGCTATCCTAGGTCATAATAATATACAAATCTACTACTAGTCATCAAGTAAGACAGGATAATAAGTTACGTGTAAATGCAAATACTCCGTGCTCGTATTAGTGCCTCATATAGTACTATGTCATAGGACTGAGTATGCATGTACCATGAATGTAACATAACCAATCCTGAAATCTAGATCTATCTGCATAAGAAATATTTAGCTTTTACCATGTAAAACGTGTATAAAAATCTGAAATAGCAACAATGAAATCCATAGAAAACCGTGTCAAGCATTGACACAAAACATGTAAATCTCAAGTCTCAATATCTCGGGCTCCGTCAGTCCGGATCGGCCCATATCATCAAATCTCACGACAACGGTCGGTATCCTCCGGATATCCGCCGCGCCAGACATCACCGGTAGGTAGCCTTCCCCTGCCAGGCTCATCGTCTACAACTCGATCTTCTTGCCCCGGGGTACCATACCGGGCCCACCATGTACCCGAGACGGTTCATCCACTCCTCGAATCGGGTCTCGAAATCCAACAGAAAACATGAAATCTCATGGTGGAAGACACATACATCACGAGAAAACCGCATCTTATTTTAAAAAGAGAAGAGGAGAGAGAGAGAGAAGTTTTATATATTCTTGCGGTTTTCCCCAAAAATCCAGAAATCTCATAGAAATCCAAATCTTAAAATCATGAGTAAGTATATGATAAGTGTCGGCATATGCCCATGATTCTGCATGATAACATGAAAATATGAATGCATGAATGTCTAAGTGATAAATATCATGTCTATACTAACATCAGAAAGAAATCAAAATATTATATCAGTCTAGTTGTTAACTGATTCTATCAATAAAAGATAATATGATCTAAAGTGTACGTGACATAGCAATTACCGATGATGATGTGTGTGAGCCGGCAAATAAGTGTGCGTGGAATATGCGCATCATCGGTAATGGTGCTGGTGTCCTAACAGGTACAGTTTATACTGATTATAGCAACATATGTATGAACATGAAACATGATGATTACAGTGTGAAAGTAAAGACGGATGTGTGTTATCCACACATTTGATATACCATTACCACTACCACTATATGACTCGAACCTAATCTAGTGTCCATCTAACCTCCTAATGAACAAAACCTAAGAAACTAGTCAATAAGAAACAAGAGTCTACCTAAGGTCTGAATCAATATCTCTAATAGTCGGCGATCCGGCCTCAATAGCGTCACGTACGTAGTACGGCTTCCTCGAATCAAGAGTGCGGATCAATCATCATATCTATGCCTCGTACGGTAAAATCCATCGTACGGCATCCCAATATCGGGATACGGGTCAAGTATCTCCTAAGTGTCTCATCATTAGTATAATGTCATCCTCAGGAATATCATGTCTTTTGTATCATATTGTGATTAATTCATACGGATATCATATCGTCCTCAAGGCACACCTCTATAGTATCGACATCAGGTTGCACCTATATGATGTTGTAATCAATTCATACATATCCCATATCGTGATCAATCACAAGTTACAGTCCGGGTACTATTTTAGAGTCCTATGTATCCCAATATCATCACCACCCATTATAATTTATGTATACATGCTCATTATCTCATTCTCTAATGATCCGCTAACACTTTAATATGACTATGTAGCCACGAATCACGGCATCAAACCCAGTTATACTGTTCATCATACCTCAGATATCATATCACATCAATGTATCATATATACGTGTTGTATATATATATATATACCTATACCTAGTGCTACATGTATATACACACGCACGTATACACCATGTCGAGTTTCAGTGTGTGCGTGTGTGTGTTTCTACCTGAAACCTACGAACCTCTTCCAAGGTATCCATTCTCTGATATGTCTTCCTAAATCAGTCTAGTCCAGCCTAGGGTCATTACTAGGGCCCTACTCATTAAGAATCTAGGGTCACATCTGGTTTCCTAATGTCAATAAGTACTATTCCTATTCTACGTTACGGGAGTGCTAAACGACATCCACCCGACTTCCCCCGTAGATATGCATCTACTCACCTGGTCCATGTCTGCCGAAGACGGTGTCGCCATCCTCCTCTTCATCGCCCGCAGTCCACGTGAGGGGTACCTAAACACAAACATATAAATAGCATCGTAAACTGGAATCACATACAAAAGTCGAAACGATGCAAGGAACAAGCATAGGTTAAAACCTATGTCCCGTCCACCCAACAGAACCAAATATCACTCGATATCGGTGTACAAACTCCAATAGATCGAGATAAACATCAACAAACAACTTGTAGTTTAGAAAACTCGTTACTTATAATATAAAGCATGATTTAATTCATCGAAACACTAAAATCCATCAAATCACCCGATTTCGTAAAACCCGAAAATGCCAATTTACCGTTTTTCATCAAAACTTGACATATAAATGAAACCAATGGTCATAAAACTCATCAAATAGCATAACTAGACTATACAACCCCTTACTATATTTTTATTACACAAATTTGTATTAATTTGAAATTTCTAGTTTGCAACCTTTAACAATTTTCAACATTTTTCAAGCAAAATACCACAATTCCACCACAAAACATGATTTTGCATGAATTAATGTATTAAACCATAATTCATGATGATAATGATTTAATGAAACCATAAATTATATTTTTAATCTCATTTATTTAGGAATTTCTAAAATCTAGTTTACAAAATAGCAATTTTTATCACAATTTATCAATTATCAATAGAAACTAGCCATCGAACTAAGTTTTTCTTTCCATTAACATGCTAAAGTTCTCACTAAAACTACAATCTAATGATAGCAACCTTAATTAGAATTTTATATTACCCACAAACACATTTTATAAAAACCTAGTTAGCTAAATAGCTTAATTAAATCAATTTTGGATAAACAAATTATTATACAACAACCATGCAAGATTTTTCCACTCTAAAAATGTTAAACTAGCTATTATAACCTTATTTAATTAATAAAAATCACAACTTGATTTTTTAAACCCTAAATTGAATTTTAAAAGTAGTAAATAGAATTAATATATTAAATCTAATTATGCTTAAATGAACATCTAATAACAATAAATCAAAAGAAGGAATTTTATACCTCCAAAATATGAAACCCAAACATGAAATAAGCCTCCAAAATGCATGCTTTCCATCTCCAAAATCCATGCTAAATAGGTCAAAGGAAAATGGTAGAGGTTGAATGTTGATTTTTGAGATTTATTTTTGGAATTTTTGATGAATTTTGATGATTTTTAATGCAAAAATGATGGGGGAAAAATTTTGGGGCTACCCATGGAGGGGAGGCCGGCCATGGAGAGGGAGGAGGGTGGAGAGAGAGAGAAAATGTGTGGTATTGTATAGAAAGTTCATAAATAATACATTTTTTCACTTAAACCATTTATTATCTAACGTTTTCTATTTAACCCTTTTCCTAGAAATTTCTAGAACCATGGAGAGATTTTGGAAAAGATTTTTCATATTACACACTTGATTCTAATATACCATGGCTCATTTTTAAAAATTAAAACCATTCAAATTTGTAATTTACACTAATTTAGTGTAAAAAAATAAAGCTTATGTTAATATTTAAAATATTTAATTTAGGAAAAATATTTAATTGAACTAAAAATTTATAAGTGGATAAATAAACACCATTTACTAGTAATAACATAATTAAAATAGATATTTTTAAATTTATAGTGAAAAATAATTACGGTTTAGTTTTTACGAAAAATACATTTTGCTTTACCGAAAATCATAAAATTCACTTAAACAATTTTATTCATTTAATTATTTATTTAATTATTTTTAAAACGTTACACCGCTCCTTCACTTCACAAGCTCCGAGTAGAAGTCCCTTTGCCACGATCCACGATCTCCCGGACTCATGAGAGGCTCCACGACTCGAACGATCCATTCTAGCTTGTCGTATTCCAAATCTCCGATGATCTACCTTGAAGTCGCTTCGACTCAAGCTTTCTCACGCAAAAGAGAAGAACACCCTAATCACATGGGCTAGATGAGATGAGGATGAGAGAGTAGTGATTTTGCTTTCTTTTAATATCATTTTCTCATTTTATTTCATCACTTAAGAAAATCTAGCAAGCTTTTCTTTCAAGAGAGAAGAAGAAGATAATAGAAAAAGAATAATGAGATTAAAAACCTTTGGTGATGAATAGAAAGAATATATGATTGAATTGTAAACCATGGTCAAGGATGAGTGGATGAGAATGAGTAGAGAAACAACTAGGGTTAGGGTTTGGTTTGGTTTAGAATGTGTCATCACAAAAGATCTTTGTAATGACAAAAGAAAGAAAGCTTCTAGAAGGAACTTGAAGCATCCAACCCTAATCAAACCTTAACCTCAATTAATCATCTTTAAACATGTTTAACAATTAATCATATCATGTCACAATAATATATATCACATATATATTATATATTTGCAATAAAAGAAAATAATACAATTAACATATATCGCATATATATCAATGTATCATCCACTGATAAAATGAAATAATAAAGCAAGCCAATATTAGTTAATATAATAATATATCATATATATTATTATATATTAAATCATCGAATCAACACTTGATCCGACGATCCGGCTATATCGAATATTACCGACTAATATATCAAGTACCGATTCATCGAATCAACACTTGATCCGATGACCCGGTTCATATCTAAATATCGCGAGAATATAATACGGTATCTCATATCGCATTATTCTCGGTCCTGCGCATATCACATATGTGCCACTACTCCGTTTCGCCTGAGCCAAGAAACCTCTGTGTAGGACTCTAAAGAATCGTCAATACGCCGGTAGCAGGTGATGATCATATCAAACACCCACAAGCTGCAAGCGGTCAGCCAAACGTAACAGCCACCCAGGTATTGAGCGATCAGAAGATCAACAAGCTAGCCTGTGCGTTCTCCTGTGAATCCGATCAGTAACACTCCCGTACAGTCCGGTCTGTTCGTCTGATATGTCGCATATCAAGTCTAGGGGAGGTATACGTCAGACCCCAGTAACCGATAAGTCGTGTCGATGTATGACTCATAACGGGTCGAGAAACTACTAGTAACACTTACCAGTAAATCTCTATATCAGCCCTGGCCAGGGACTTCCAGTTATAGCCAATCGAACACAGCACAACATCAACTCCCTATATCGGGAGAGACGAATCCCCTCCTATCGCTCATTGCCTCCATGTGATTCGGGACTGTACCCAAAAGCCACCGTTTTGCACGCCCTCTTGGACGTGGTAAGGTGGAAATCAAAGCACAGTGGGAATCACACAAGACTCTATGACGATCTCGGGTCTTCAGACTACCCTGTACCTGTGTCACCGGAGAACTGCCATCTGACATGTGGTATATCACCATCTGGGAGTTCTCGGCGAGTCCGTCCAGTGTACCCAGTCTCTACTGAGCACCCATACACCATCTCTGATGTCTAACACCGATGGATATGGGATCATCCATCGCCCATCATATGGGTCAAGATGCGTATACGCTAGTCTACTCTGGTGTATCGATGCCCTGTCTCGATATACCCTCGACTAGGAACAGTTATAGGATGTACTCATCGACTACCGCGGCCCCACTAGTATGATCTCATCATAGTCCCAATAGTCGAGTACAAGTCCTAAGGGCTTTATCAACATATGAGAGTAAAACAGTAAACCAGTACAAGTCAACATGTTAAGATAAAGTGAAACCAAATAGCATACTATCATGACGAGCAAGAAAGTCTTCTCTATATATAACCAAGCATCCATTATAATATACATCATATGTACAACAATGGCCTCTAGGGCATATACATAACTAACAGCAATCCCTCACACTTAGTTGTAAAGATGTTTACTTGCATGTTAAACCATGATAATCTAGCAAAGATCCCGGCTTTGGGTTATTCGGCAAGTCTAAATTTTTATTCGGGTATGGTTGATGCCTTATGAACCCTTGTAAGAGTGCCTAGGAATCCTACAGTGGTATCATAGCCTAGCTAGAGCATTAGGCGACGGTATACGAAGTTAAAACTCTGATCGAACCCCGAAACACCGATTTTGACCCCCTCTCTGGACAATTTTTAAAAATGTGATTTTTTCTGTATTAAAAACACTCAAAAAATTCAGCAGGGAATTATAAGTATTACTTTGGAAAACGAGTAGGTAATTCATACGGACCGCCGCGGAACCGCGGCAATACCTTGCGTGCGCCGCGGATCCGCGGCCGTACAGTCGAATTGTGCTTTGGTTTTGGTACAGTAATATCCGTAGCTGTTAGTGCATATTTCTGGATATTTTTAATCTGACTCAAGTGTTGAGTGTTCTGGGGATTATTTTGAATTCGTTGATTCGATCGGAAAATTTAATTTCATTCTTTTTCCGGATAATTTAGAAACTATTAAAATGTTCGAACGGATATCATTAACTCATTTTTTCCCGGCACGAAAAACTTTCAAGTGTTGAATTTTTCATGGGTTTAAATCTTTTTGAAAAACGTGCAAGTAACGCGGTGGTCCCTCTAGAAGAACACAAACCTTAACTCGATTATGTGACCGTCTGAACCGCCTCTAAATCTTAGAGTTTGGGGCAGTACGGCGTGCCACATGTGAGGCGTTGGCTTGACCCTTCTACGGCTGGACCATTGGTACCGTGACATATTCTGGGATTATTTGAACTCCGCTCAAGTGTTGAGCTATTTAGGAAATCTTGTGTATTTGATTATCCGATCGTAAAGTTTAATACTGTCTATTTATCTGGAATGTGATACAATATGTGGAATTCATATAGTTAGGCATGAAATGCGAAGTATGTGATATTTCGGATTTATGATGTTTAAAGTGATTGTGGATTCCAAATGTTGTAGTTTTACAATTTCTTTTCTGTGACCGTAAGTGTAGTATGTAGTTGTATTGCCAGTTTTCGTTGCTATACATCAACGACGATCGGTGTATGCATACTTACTAACGTTGATGATATGAGATATTATGTGTTGCTGTGATATGTTATATTGGATCGTCGTGTTCTGAATAGCCGGTGGTTTTATGTGAGATGAGGGTTTTTATTTTCATTCATGTAAAATTCATTTGTATGTAATATTCTTTTATTGGGACACTTCCGGGATGAGGTTGATGCCACCAAAGTATATTATTTACTTTTCCGCATTAGGTAGACCCAAGAAGGGGAGCACAAGTAACCGGGTTCTGGGGTACAGTGGGAGGCCAACTCGAGGAGTCGAGACCGGGTCTCCTAACCCTAGAATTAGCAGTGTTACTTGCCGCTCTCATAGGGGTCTAGGGATGTGGGTTTGGCTATTCATCGCGACCGTGGATTCCGTGTTTTATACATGATCGTTTTAAAAACACGGACATCCTAGTATATCCAATATTTCAGATATGTTCTTCTGCTGCAATGTTCTATGATAAGATCATATTACTGTAAGTCTACGTTACCTCTCCCGGCACTTACGGGCTTGCGGAAATGATGAAAAATGATTTTTCAAGAGGTGGTAACATGGACTCAAAATACGGATCTTTGTTAAACAACTAACTAACAAACCTAACAAGAGTTTACCTACTCGGTTAGGGGGTTATACCTTTCTTGAACTCCTTCGTCTTCAACTCTTTCCGGTGTACGGATCGGCATCACCTCGTCGTCTTCTTGAGCCAAAGATGGATCCACCTGAAAGCTTCTACTTTTGGCTTCTTCTTCGAACTTGAAGAAACTACAACACTTGGTTTGCTAAACCTTGCGAACTAGGATGAGTAGAGAAGTGATATGGGTTTTCTTTTATCTCTAAGGTAATGTTTCTCGACTCATGAGAGGGTGTAGCCTTGAGCTAGAGAGAGAGCAAGAGGAAGAGCAAGTGGGAGAGCTCAAGCAAGAGAGAGAAATGAAATGAGAGAATGAGTAAGTCTTTTGCCATCCAAGCTCTCAAAATCCAAAACCATCATAACAAAAAGTAATCATGTATTATGTGATGGTTTAAGTCAAAATGGCTATATCATTTCCTGCACTCATTTTGCAAAAAGAAACAAGCAAGCAAAAGTCTTTGCCATGAAATGATAGCCATTGTCATGATAATGGTCAACTAGTCCAACCTAGTCAACCGGTCCACAAAGTCAACAAAGTCAACCCCTCAACAACCATGTCACTATAACACTTAATTAATATTATTGTTAATCATATTTCTTATTCTCATTAGGGTTTAGCCAAAAGTCAATAGTCAACAGTCAACAGTCAACAACCCCAATGAGAATGCTCTGCCTTTGTCTCTATGTCAACTGTGCATACACACCCGCATCCGCGTTCCAAGGAACACGAATATAAACGAGATAAAACCAATCCCAAAATGTAAACTAGGATCTGGCTTAAACCGAAGCCCGCTAGTGTTAACTGTCCGGACACAAAACGTGCACAAGTGCACGGATGTGACCGAACCCTGTCGAAAAACCATGCGACATGTCGCAAAACCATGCGACCTCTACTCTTTTGCCTAAAGGCGAATAGCTTTCTGTGTGAGACTCTAAAGACTCGACACTACGCTGGCAGTGGGATTAACCACAGACCGCAAGCGGCACTAGCTATGCGTAATGGTCCCCAGGTAGAGCCGACAAGAAAACTGACGAGGTGAAACCCATCTGAACTCCTACTGAGCCTGAATATGACAATCTCCGTACAGTCCGGTCTGTTCGTCTGATACATCGCATGGCGGGCCTAGGGGGCGGTAAATGTCAGTCCCCTACTAGCGGTACAAGTCGTGTCGGAGTGTAGCCCAGAACACCCTGAGATAACACTGGAAACCTACAAGTATATCTCGCTTGCCCTGGCCAGGGACTACTCGTGTAATGGCTCTCCTAGACACAGCGCGATGTCAACCCCCAATACCGGGATAGACGAATCCTGTCTAACCGTCACTGCCTCCAAGTGCTTCGGGACTGCACCCAACTACTACCTGTTTGCACGACTCCTTTGAGCCGTGGTAGGGTATTAATCTAAGTACAGTGGGAACACACTCGAGGCGAAGTGACAGTGTCAAGTCAGCGGACTAAGCTGTACTCATGTCACCTGGGAACTGATAACTGACGATATGTATAGTACCAACCAACAGTTTCCTACGAGTCCTGTCCAGTGTACTCGTAACCTAACGAGCAACCGCATACTATCTCAAGTAAGACGTACTGACGGCTGTGGGACAGACTGTCTCCCACACTGGGATGAGAAGTGCATACGCTAGTCTACTCCGGAGTATCGATGCCCTGTCTCGATAGTCCTACGACTAGGGACCTGCATAAGGATGTGCTTGTGGATTACCCAGCCCCCACTAGTGTGACTGCAATCACAACGCTGGTAATCAAGCAAAGATCCTAAGGGCTCCAGTAATGTGTATAGGTGATATACTAAAATAAACACATGTACACATTAAAGTAGAAACAAACCTAGTAGCATACTACTATATTGAGCAAAATTGTTTATACAAGGTGAATATCCCAAGCTTCCATTAAGTAATATACAAACTAGTATGATACAGTAATGGCCTCTAGGGCATATACACTAACAATCTCCCACTTGCACTAAGGCCATGTACTGGCGTATCGAAGACCTATCATCTCGATCAGCCGCACGAACTGAGTCTGGGGTAAGGCCTTTGTGAATGGATCAGCAGTGTTATCTTCCGTAGAAACTCTCCGAAACTCGATCTCCTGGCGACCCACGATCTCCCTGATCAGGTGATACCGCCTCAAGATGTGTCTGGATCTCTGATGGGACCTGGGTTCCATCGCTAAAGCTATAGCCCCGTTGTTGTCGCAATACAGAGGTATTGGATCAACAATGGACGGAACCACCTGAAGTTCAGTCAAGAACTTCCTTATCCAGACGGCTTCTTTTGCGGCATCTGCAGCAGCGATATATTCCGCTTCCATCGTCCAGTCAGCAACGGTTTCCTGTTTGGAACTCTTCCAACACACCGCCCCTCCATTGAGGGAAAAGACATAACCCGACATGGACTTGGAATCATCCTTGTCACTCTGGAAGCTGGAGTCAGCAAAGGCCTCGATCTGGAGGTCTTTTCCGCCATACACCAAGAACATCTCCTTAGTCCTTCTCAGGTACTTGAGAATGTTCTTTACCTCTATCCAGTGTTTCTCCCCAGGGTTTGACTGATACCGGCGTACCACACTTGGTGCATAAGCTACATCTGGTCTGGTACACAACATCGCATACATTATAGAGCCTACCACAGAAGCATAAGGTATAATAGACATGTGATCCCTTTCCAAATCAGTCTTGGGAGACATCTCTTTGGAGATGGTGATCCCGTGACAAGCCGGTAGATTACCGCGCTTGGAATCTTCCATACTGAATCTTTTCAGTATGGTGTCGATGTATGTTCATATCAGATTTTTGCATTTTCATACCGCCCAATTTTTATCACATTGCATATCGGTAGGTACTCTTGAGCCGTGTTTGCTAGTCAATTGCAGGATACAGGTTCTCGGCTCTGAACGGTGAAATTCATGGAAAACACAACAAAACCTGGGTTCCTGCCAACCACAGATAAAACACGGGCCTCCGCTCTTTATCCGTCTGTTGCCACACACCAGTTTAAGAGACAAAATGGCAAATCAATGTCATTTTCATGCACAAGGCTCCATGGCAACACAAGATCCAAGAAATCTACGCGGAGCTCGAGGAAATCATGACAAAAAGATCCACATCAAATCACCTTTTGCTCAACAGAAATTCTGGAAAAATCGTGAAGAAAATCGGAGAAAAAACATGTACCAGAATGAAGTACACAGCAGACCAGGGAAGCACCAAAAATCCCTTGCCCTAATTCCACTATATAGTCGCGGAACCGCGGCCAATGGGGGATCTAGGCCGCGGTTCCGCGGCCGTACTGGCGCCTCAGCTGTCCAATCTTCAGGGGTAGTTTTGTCTTTTGATGTAGGGACAGATTTTAGCCCTAGGTTTTCATTTGTCTGCCTATAAATAGCCCAGCACCTTGTGAAGCCAAGGGTGCTTAATCTTGTATTTTTCTAGGTTTTAGAATACTTGTTCTTCTTCCTCTTCTCATCTCTTCTCCATTGAAAAACTTGTAGTGAGCTTTTGTGAGTGAAGAATGATGAATAAAGAAGTTCCTTTTGTTATTATATCTTGTCTTGTTCTTTAGTTAAATTATTATTGCTTGTAATTTTCATTTGTTAACTTAGCTGTTGTTATTTCTTGTTGTTTCTTTCTTTTCTCTTTTTCTTTATCCTTAAACAACCATGACGCTTTCCCTTGATCCTTGCTAAGGTGAGCTCGCAAATAGCTAGTTGTTATCTTCTAATCTCCTTCTTTCTATCTTCCTCTTTTGTTTTGTTTTCTTTTCATTATGATGTGTGAGTAGTTTCATACTTGTTAGGGTAGGATAAGGGAAGTTTGAGAGAATGAAATCTATCTCACTCTTTCCTTGCCCAACATCTTAAATCGACTCCCGTTAATTGAACCACAATCCGCTCCGTACGGCACCCTATCCTACTTGATAGCGGTGATTCCATATTGAGACCGGTTGTGGTTGAATAAACCGGAGGTTATGGCTAAGAGCCAAGAACGGACGGACAAGAACCAAAAGTAAGAACTTATGCGTTGGAAAGCCTAGCTTATACTCGCAAGTCCTTTCTAGTCGTGCTAATCCCCGTTGTTGCCGATTACCGTAACACCGATATTAAGAGTGGCAACGAAAGAGATGAGCGACTCCTAACTCAAACTAACCTAATCCTAACCCTAACAAGCTCTCTTTACATATCATTTTAACACTTAATTAATCACAACAAAATCTGGAAAATTGGACTTAACTCGTTAAAACACTTAGAAAATGATTCCCATCTCCCTGCGGACGACCCGTACTCAACCGGCTAGCTACAAGCGAAACCGTCTTGATTGCGGTAATTAACTAAACTTGAACACGCAGAACTTCTAACAATCAATGTTCCTGGACTGTGAATGTCCTAATATCTTCTTGGATCTGTCACGAAAGATCCGGATCCCCAGAATGTACGAGGCATCACCCAGGTCTTTTATAGAGAACCTGTGCGACAAGAACCCCTTGATAGATTGTAGCATAGGAATGTCATTTCCTATTAAGAGAATGTCATCCACGTATAAAACGAGGAATACTACAGTTCTCGCTACAAATCTACTATAGACGCATGGTTCATTTGGATTTTTGATAAAGCCAAATTCTTTGACCGTCTCATCAAAACAGATGTTCCAACTCCGCGATGCCTGCTTTAGTCCGTAGATGGACTTAAGCAACTTGCACACCTTTCCGCTGCTCCCACTCTGAATGAAACGCTCTGGCTGGTCTATATAAACACACTCCTCTAAATTTCCATTTAGAAAAGCGGTCTTTACGTCCATCTGCCAAATCTCATAATCGTGGAAGGCAGCAATGGCAAGAAGGATCCGAATGGATTTCAACATAGCTACTGGAGAAAAGGTCTCGTTATAGTCCAAACTAGGTCTTTGACGAAAACCCTTTGCAACCAGTCTAGCTTTATAGGTCTCAACCTGTCCATCTACACCAATCTTCCTTTTGAAGATCCACTTTCATCCTACGGGTTTTACCCCATCTGGAGCAACGTCCAACGTCCATACTTTGTTGGTGTACATGGACTCCATTTCGGTCCGCATTGCATCCAGCCATTTTACCGAGTCAACACTCTGAATGGCCTGCTGGAAGCTAGTCGGCTCATCATAATCAATGATGCAATCTTCTCTATCTCCGTCTATGAGAAAACCGTAGTATATCTCGGGCGGATGAGACTGCCTACAACTCCTGCGGAGCGGCGTAGGAATGTCATGTTCTTTTGAACCCTCTGGTTCTACTAAGCTTTCAGTAATAGCTCGTGGTTCTGGAATTTCTTCCAGTTCTATTGCGCTCCCACTTATCTGATTCTCCAAAAACTGAGTTTCCAAGAAGTGGGCATGCCGAGAAACAAAAACCTTTTGTTCCTCTTCGCAATAGAAGAAATATCCCTTGGAGTTCTTTGGATATCACACAAACTTGCACTGTACTGAGCGTTCCTCGAGCTTGTCTGCATGCTGCTTTTTGACAAAAGCTGGACTTCCCCATGTCTTAATGTGATTAAGACAGGGTCTTTTCCCACACCACATCTGATATGGTGTAGTAGGCAGAGTCTTAGTTGGAACTCGGTTCAAAAGGTATGCAGCTGATTCTAGTGCATATCCCCAGAATGATCGCCGTAACTCAGCGTTACTCATCATGGACCGTACCATATCTAATAAGGTTCGGTTCCATCTCTCCGATACACCGTTATGTTGCGGAGTGTATAGAGGAGTAAGCTGAGAGAGAATTCCATTCTCTTTTAAGTAATCCAGGAACTCGGCACTCAAGTATTCACCACCTCGATCCGATCTCAGTGTCTTGATACTTTTGCCGGTTTGTTTTTCTACTTCATTCTTATATTCCTAGAATTTTCCAAAGGCTTCGGATTTATGTTTCATTAAGAAGACATAACCGTACCTTGAAAAGTCATCCGTAAAAGTTATGAAGTAAGAATAACCGCTTCGTGCATGCGTAGACATTGGACCGCACACGTCGCTGTGTACGAGTCCTAAGAGCTCGCTCGCTCTTACTTCGTGTCCAGTGAACGGAGTCTTTGTCATCTTTCCTTTGAGACAGGATTGACAAGTGGCATACGATTGATATTCGAACGGATCCAAATATCCTTCTGTATGTAACTTCGTCAACCTTCTCTCATTGATGTGACCCAGTCTACAATGCCATAAGAAAGTCTGATTTATTTCCGGAGACTTTCTTTTTTGTGTATTCTGGACATTGAAAATTTGTGGTTGGTTTAATACATATATACCTTTGCTTAATGTACCTGACCCAATCAGAACATGATTAAGGTGAATGTTCACAACATTACTTACAAACGCAAATTCATAACCTTCTTTAGAAATCATAGATACAGAAATGATATTACAAGTTGGGTTGGGTACAAAAAAGCAATTACGTAAAACCAAAACATGTCCATCTGACATTCCCAGGTGATAGTCCCCCACGGTCTTAGCATCCATGCTAGCTCCGTTTGCAACTTTGAGGGTCATGTCACCTGCCTTCAAAAACCTATGGTTTCTCAACGCCTGCAAAGAATTACAGATAGGAGATCCTGATCCGGTATCCAATACCCAGGAAGTAGAGTTTATTGATAGACAGTTTTCAATAACATACACACCTGAAACTGAAGCCGCAACTTGCTTCAGATCCCGTGTTCTGGCTTTCCAAGCCCTGCAATCTTTCTTCCAGTGCCCACTCTTATGACAGTAAAAGCACTCTTCCTTCCCCGCATGTTTCCCCGCTATCTTTGTTGCTTTTGTCTTTCCCTTCGTATCCATTTTACTAACACCGCCCCTTGGTTTGGCGGGAGCTTTCTTTTTCTTTCCCTTGGCTTTCACCTTGGACCTAGAAGAGGAAGATCTTCCTACAAACAAAGTGGATGTTTCCCTACCTTTCTGTAGGGTGCCCTCTGCACTCCTCAGAATGTTGAGGAGCTCTGAAAGTTCAACTTCCTTTTCTTGCAAGTTGAAATTCATGATGAAATGGGCGTAAGTGGAAGGAAGGGACTGAAGAATCAAGTCCGTATAGAGCTCATTCTCTAACGTGGTCCCAAGGTCCGCGAGCTCCTCAATGAAGCCAATCATCTTAAGCACGTGTTCCGCTACCGATGATCCGACGGCCAACCTTGCCGAAAACAGCTTTTTCGACACTTCGTATCTGGCGATACGAGACTGCTCTCCATACAGTACTTTTGTATGAAGAAATATAGATTCAAGGTCCATATTCTCGTGCCTTCTCTGATGTTCGTTGTCCATAGAGGCAAGCACGAGGCACTTGGCCTTCGCGCAATCGATTTCCTAGGTCTTATGGATTTCGCTATCCGCGACGCTGGTTTTGGGACTTAGGACAGGGGGAGCTTTGGTGGTAAGGAGATACCCCAACTTGTCATAAGTGATTGCCATTTTGACATTCCTGAGCCAATCTTTGTAGTTTGGCCCTGTCAGTATGTTTTTATCTAGTAGTAACTTAAGTCCGGTCATGATGTTTGGTCGCTGCAATTAAGAGAGAGAGAAGAAATACTTTAGCATGATGCTCTTGCAAGTTTAGAGTGGTTTTTAATTTGTCTAAACAGGATGGCTCCCACTGTCTCTCGAATACCTCCTCAAACCAAAAAGGAAGAATTAGTCAGGATCAATCTCACCGTACAATACTTGCTTAACCGTTCAGCCAGGCTAGTGTCGGTACTTCGAGGGAGGTTTTCCAACGCTTTCGCGAAGTTCCTTAATTAAATAACCAATTTTCCGTGGGGGCGTAGCCCCGCTAACACCTTTCTAGACACCTACTTGGTTTATAGCATTGATCGTTAAGTGAGAAATTTCACGAGGAGTAGCATATACTCACACTAGGATCGGGTTCCAAATATCATCGCGTGACAAAACTGAAGGAATCCTACCGGAATCATCACACTCCAAATGGTATGCAGTGCTAGCAAGTTTCAGTTCTTTTGAAACTCCCGATGTGGATTTTTGCCCCATGCTCTTATGACCTTGACTTTGGCCAAAATATCATAAGTCACATGTCAAGTTCTACCCGTCATTCTCCAGGTTAATTTGAGCCCACCCGCACATACCCTTGACTTTGGCCAAAATGGTAATACGACTGCCCCAAACCAACACATCTATCTATGATGAACATGAATACCCAATAGTTACCAATCACTATGCCTTGACTTTGGCCAACATACATAGCTTGAATACTTATTGACCATTCATGTGAAACGACGGAGGGCTACGAATGGTTTTGGCGAAACCGTGAACGTAGTGAACTTGATATAATCGAAGGAACGAGATAGCTTTTAAAAGGAGTGGCTTAAGCTCCGCGTTTAAAAGTTATTTTTGAAAAGAAACCGAGTGGTTTTGAAGGTGTTCCAATGACTTTTACTTGGTTTATTTTTTCTTGCATTAATTCCAATGCGTCCCATCATTTAATCCTAGCATTGCAGAAAACAACCAAAATATGACGTACGCTTATGCCATCCGCATTCGCCACGGGGCCCCGTCATTACCCGTTAGGTTACTTAACTAACGACAGAGCGGGCGCTGGACTAGCGCGGATGCAAAACATAAGCAACGCCTAAATAATATCATATATAGATATATTTCAATGATAGCCATTTCAGATCACAGATGAACACATTGTATATACTAGGAATCCGTAATTCGTACGATCCTGTAACGAAAAGCGGATTACACGGTCGCGATGAATAGCCAATACCCCACCCTAGACCCCTACGGGTGCGGCAAACTACCCGCCAAATATCTGAAGCGGAGCAACCTCCCTCAACGACGTAAGTAGGCCACTCGGCACTTCGAGATACCTGGTAGTTTGTGCACCCCACCTTGGGTCTATCCTAGGAGCAAAAACAGTAAAAAGAAATTATACAATGACGGCTACAACCCCGACCCGGTTATGCGGCCAAAATAATATTACATCAATTTACATATTACATGAATTGAAAGATAAAAGAAAACTCTCATCTCACAACCCCCCGGCTATTCATCCGTGACAATCCAATGAATTCATATACACATACCATCAACATTATAGATCACAGATATGTATAACCCCCACTAATCGACGTATAACAATTAGCGGACGTTCAATACATATAACACATCACAGATATATACCTGTCAGCTTAAGTCTTTAGAAGTTCGATCAAAATACGGATTTTCAAGCCCCAAAAACTAATTTTGCTTTCTCGAAAATCTGGGCAGAAAAAACATATTGTAAAAATCCTAAAACAACCCCAGAAACACTCTGCAAGAAAACAGTGCTACGACCGAGTCAACTTGGCCGCGGTTCCGCGGCGGGAGCAAGCTCCTGCCGCGATTCTGCGGTGCTTTGACCGAGTCAGTGGACCTATTTTCTTGGGTGTCTTAACAAAAGCCTGAGCCGATTTTTCATGTATGATTTATTATTTTTTGAACAGAGGAAAAAATCGGCAGAAACTATGCTATTCGGGTATGTTTCGTGATATTTTCTCCGATCGAACTGCTACTTACTTTGCTAACATGTTAGATAGTGTTTAACTAGGCTCTGATACCACTGTAAGTCGACGTTACCTCACCCGGTACTTACGGGCTTTCGGAAATGATGAAAAACGATTTTCCAAGAGGTGGTAACATGGACTCAAAATACGGATCTTTGTTAGACAACTAACTAACAAACCTAACAAGAGTTTTACCTACTCGGTTAGGGGGTTAGACCTTTCTTGAACTCCTTCGTCTTCAACTCTTTCCGGTGTACGGATCGGCCTCACCTCGTCGTCTCCTTGCGCCGAAGATGGATCCACCTGAAAGTTTGTACCTTTGGCATCTTCTTCGAACTTGAAGAAACTAGAACACTTGGTTTGCTAAACCTTGTGAACTAGGATGAGTAGAGAAGTGATATGGGTTTTCTTGTATCTCTAAGGCAATGTTTCTCAACTCATGAGAGGGTGTTGCCTTGAGCTAGAGAGAGAGCAAGAGGAAGAGCAAGAGGGAGAGCTCAAGCAAGAGAGAGAAATGAAATGAGAGAATGAGTAAGTCTTTTGCCATCCAAGGTCTCATAATCCAAAACCATCATAACAAAATAGTAATAAAGTATTATGTGATGGTTCAAGTCAAAATGGCTATATCATTTCATGCACTCATTTTGCAAAAAGAAACAAGCAAGCAAAACTCTTTGCCATGAAATGATAGCCATTGTCATGATGATGGTCAACTAGTCCAACCTAGTCAACCGGTCAACAAAGTCAACAAAGTCGACCCCTCAACAACCATGTCACTATAACACTTAATTAAATTTATTGTTAATCATATTTCTTATTCTCATTAGGGTTTAGCCAAAAGTCAACAGTCAACAACCCCAATGAGAATCCTCTGTCTTTGTCTCTCTGTCAAATGTGCATACACACCCGCATCCGCGTTCCGAGGAACACGAATACAAACGAGATAAAACCAATCCCAAAATGTACACTAGGATCTGGCTTAAACCAAAGCCCGCTAGTGTTAACTGTCCGGACACCAAACGTGCACAAGTGCACGGATGTGACCGAACCCTGTCGTAAAACCATGCGACCTGTCGCAAAACCATGCGACCTCTACTCTTTTGCCTAAAGGCGAATAGCTTTATGTGTGGGACTCTAAAGACTCGACACTACGCTGGCAGTGGGTTTAACCACAGACCGCAAGCGGCACTATGCTGGCAGTGGGTTTAACAACAGACCGCAAGCGGCACTAGCTGTGCGTAACGGTCCCCAGGTAGATGCCGACAAGAAGGCTGACGAGGTGAAACCCATCTGAACTCATACTGAGCCTGAATGTGACAATCTCCGTACAGTCCGGTATGTTCGTCTGATACATCGCATGGCGGGCCTAGGGGGCGGTAAACGTCAGTCCCCTACCAGCGGTACAAGTCGTGCCGGAGTGTAGCCCAGAACACCCTGAGATAACACTGGAAACCAACCAGTATATCTCGCTTGCCCTGGCCAGGGACTACTCGTGTAATGGCTCTCCTAGACACAACGCGATGTCAACCCCCAATACCGGGAGAGACGAATCCTGTCTAACCGTCACTGCCTCCAAGTGCTTCGGGACTGCACCCAACTACTACCTATTTGCATGACTCCTTTGAGCCGTGGAAGGGTAGTAATCTAAGTACAGTGGGAACACACTCGAGGCGAAGTGACAGTGTCAAGTCATCGGACTAAGCTATACTCATGTCACCTTGGAACTGAAAATTGACGATAGGTATAGTAACAACCAACAGTTCCCTACGAGTCCTGTCCAGTGTACTCGTAACCTAACGAGCACCCGCATACTATCTCAAGTACGACGTACTGACGGCTGTGGGACAAACCGTCTCCCATATGGGATGAGAAGCGCATACGCTAGTCTACTCCGGAGTATCGATGCCCTGTCTCGATAGTCCTACGACTAGGGACCTGCATAAGGATGTGCTTGTGGATTACCCAGCCCCCACTATTGTGACTGCCATCACAACGCTGGTAATCAAGCAAAGATCCTAAGGGCTCCACTAATGTGTATAGGTGATATACTAAAATAAACACATGTACACATTAAAGTTGAAACAAACCAAGTAGCATACTACTATATTGAGCAAGATTGTCTATACAAGGTGAATATCCCAAGCTTCCATTAAGTAATATACAAACTAGTATGATACAGTAATGGTCTCTAGGGCATATACACTAACAATTACTGCCTGAGACGAATTCTTATACTATATATATATGCTGATATATAAAGATTACTGCTTTCGTTTCTTCTGTGATGCTTAGGAAGCATAAGCTGATGGGTTTTATTAATGAGATTAATAAAAGAAAAGAAACTTAAAAGATGTTGTAGAATCAGAACTTTATAAAAAAAAGGTAGCTACAGTTTTGTTTTGCATAGCGGTATATATAATATACCCTGCACCTTATTCGATGTGGAAAGAGCCGAGAACCCTTCACCGGGAGTGACCTCTTTAGCGAATCTGGCAGATGCAACAAACTCGCGGTTTAGATTTTGACAACTTATATAGTTCTTGCTTTGCACAGCGGTATATATGATATACCTGTAGGGTTCCTTGGCACTGTCATAAGGTTCTACAAGGCATCAACCATGCCCGATTCATAAATTAGACGTGCCGAACAACCCTAACTAAGATCGTATACTAGAGATTATGAGAAAACTATAAGCAAGTGAACAACTTAACAATAAGTGAAAGGGATTACAACCTTTGTAGATCCGATCCTTCACTTCTAAAGCTCCGTGTTGACGTCCCTTCGCTGCGATCATCGTGATCCCGGACTCTAGCGATTGTTTCCTCGGAGAATTGAACGGGCTAGGTCGTTGACTTCAAGGCCGAAGATGATCTACGTCGAGGAGACTCAAACTCAAGCTCCATCTTCAGTAGGTCAAAAACTTTGTGAAGAGAACACCCTAAACTAAATGGCAAGTAGTAGAGGATGATGAAATAGGAAGTGGGTTCACATTGGATTTTGATTTCTCACTTTGTTTCTTCACTTGATTAAAATCTAGTAAGCTTTTCTTTTTCTCTAAGAAGAAGAAGAAGAAGAAAGAAAAGAATAAGAATAAAAATGATTTATGTAAAAAGAATAATCAAGTGAAGTCTATCATAATGCAACAATAAGTGAGTTTACCTTTGTAGAGACTAAACCATAGTTTGAGGTATTGGTTTGGTTAATGAAAATCTTATGCAAAACAAAATGAGTGGACTTTGTCAAAGATGCTTAAAAGCTTCATAATGCTTCAAGCAAAGACAAAGAAAACCACCATTTTGTTTTGCCAAAATAAATAAAAACTTAAACCATTATCTTAAATATGGTGTAAGTTATACACACACCCAAGTTTGCATGTATCATCAATCATGATACAAACCAGCGCACAATCATATATCACATATACAACTTGTGCACATCAAGTGAGAAAATCAATCTTAAGTGAACCAATACTAGTTAATGTAAAGTAATATATCACATATATAATTATACATTAAATCATTAAATCAACACTTGATTTAATGATCTGGTCATATCGCATATAACCGACTAATATCTAGTGTATCAATATATCGAATCTACACATGGTTCGGTAACCCGGCTATATCTCATATAACCGACTGATGATACAAATCGCGAGAATAGAATACAGTATCACATACTGGTATTATTCTCGGCCCCGCACATATCTCATATGCGCTCCTATTTCGTTTCGCTTGAGCCAGGAAACCTCTGTGTAGGACTCTAAAGACTCGTCAATACGCTGGCAGTAGGTGTTGATCATATCAATCACCCACAAGCCGCAAGCGGTCTGCTAAACGTAACGGCCACCCGGGTATTGAGCGATCAGAAGATCAACGAGCAAGACTGCTCACACTCCTGCGAATCCAATCAGTAACACTTACCGCATAGTCCGGTCAGTTCGTCTGATATGTCGCATATCTCGCCTAGGGGTGGTAAACGTCAAACTCCAGTAGCTTGATAAGTCATGCCGATGTAAGGTCCATAACAAGCGTGAAACTACTGATAACACTTACCAGTAAATCACTGCAATCCTGGCCAGGGATTTCCAGTTATGGCCAGTCGAGCATAGCGCAACATCAACCCCCAATACCGGGAGAGACGAATCCCCTCCTATCGCTCATTGCCTCCATATGAATGGGGACTGTACCCAATAACCACCTGTTTGCACGACTCAGTAGAGCCGTGGTAGGGTGGAAATCAAAGCACAGCGGGAGACACACAAGACTCTATGACGATCTCGGGTCAACAGACTAAGTTGTACCGGTGTCACCAGAGAACTTCCATCTGACGCAAGGTATAATACCATCTGGGAGTTCTCGGCGAGTCCGTCCAGTGTACCGAGTCTCCACTGAGCACCCGCATACCGTATAGGTTGTCAAACACCAATGGATATGGTATCATCCATCGCCCATCTCATGGGTCGAGAAGATAACTCTAGTCTACTCTGGAATATCGATGCCCCGTCTCGATATCCCCACGACTAGGAACATTGAAGGATGTACTCATGGACTGCCCAGGCCCCACTAGTATGATCTGCATCATAGTCCTACAAGTTGAGTACACATTCTAAGGGCTTTATCAACATGTAATAGAGAGACAACAAGTATACATGTCCGCATTTGTATTTCGACCAAATACAAATGCAACTGAGACAAAGATATTATATCTACACAGTATAATACTCGGATCCGGCTTAAACCAAATCCCACCAGTATTATCTGTCCGAAATATGACACGTGCGTAAACGCACGTACATTTTCCGAACCCTGCCATAAAACCATACGGCCTCTACAACGTTTCGCCCGAACATGGGAAACTATCTGTGGGGGACTCTAACGACTCGTCGGTAACATGGCAGTGGGTTTAACCACGAACCGTCAGCGGCACTAGCTGTGCATAACGGCTGTTTATGTACTGACCTCAAGGGAAGCCAATGAGCGAACTCATCCTGGAACCCTACTGAGCCTAACAGTGACAATGTATATACAGTCCGGTCCGTTCGTCTATGAGTATCGCATATCGGCCTAGGTGGCTGGTAACGTCAGACCCCCAATAGCAGTATAAATTGTGTCGGAGTGTAGCCCAGACCACCCTGAGATACTACTGGAGTACCTACCAGTAAATCTCCTACCTCGGCCGAGAGTTTGTGTAATGGCTCTCCTAGACACAGCGCGATCTCACCCCCAATACCGGGAGAGACGAATCCCCTGCCGATCCGCTCACTTGCCTCCATTTGGCTCGGGACGGTACCCAAAAAATACCTGTTTGCATGACTCCTTTGAGCCGTGGTAGGGTAGAAATCAAAGCACAGTGGGAACTCACACGAGACAAATGACGACCTCAGGTCGATGAACTAACCTGTACACATGTCACCTAGGAACTGCTATCTGACGATAGGTATAATACCAACTAGCATGTTCCCGGCGAGTCCCGTCCGGTGTACTCATAACCCAATGAGCACCTGTATACATCTTAGGTGATCCAACAGACACCAGTGGCTTGTGAGACCGGCCACCGCCCCTCGTCGGGATCTCGACTGTATACACTAGTCTACTCCGGAGTATCGATGCCCTGTCTTGAAACTCCCACGACTAGGGACCATTTTTAAGGATGTGCTTATAGACTACCCAACTCTCACGTATATGATCGCCATCATACTGTTGGTAGTCAAGCAAGATCCTAAGGTCTCTATCAACGTGTAACAGTGATCAGACACCTAAACCTGTACACGACTGATAAAGGCAAAAAAATAGCATACTATCATTACGAGTAAGACTATCCTACCGGTATAGGTCCTCCTCAATCATTGCAATCACGTGCCTCCGATCCAATAATTGACTTTGAGGGCACTATATCCAAAAATCTCCCACTTGCACTTAAGGCTAATTATTGCGATGTCGCATACTCACAGCCCGTGTGATACCGAACATCCAACTCCTCTACTAATCTGTTTCATAAAGCCCGTTTGTAAAACTATTATGTTCGAGAAATAGCATCAGCGAGTGGATCCGCCCTGATGTTTCTTTCTATGTCTCTCTTAATCTCAAATTCGCGGAGAAAGCCATCTCCCTAATTAAGTAATACCTGTCTTAGAATATTTCTGGATATCTGATGGGACCTAGTTCATAAATGAACTCCAAATCCAAACTTCTTAGACAGTATCCACAACTGAAACCAATCAGTGTCCAGCACTATGCCTCCCACAGTATCCTCTTGGACCACCTGTCCATAATATTGTCCTTTATCAAAGGGAAAACTATAACTCTAACAATCACTCTGCCATCCATGTCACCTTTGAAGTCTGGAATGATAATCGTCTCCCGAAGGAGGCTGCCTTCATCAATTCCGTAGAACATGCACTTATGTTCTAAAACTTCTTCCTTATGTTTCTTCAGGATTGGATTAATATAAACTTATTGCATCTAGTGCAAAAACAACATCTGGTGTGGTACTTGACATCTCATGATTGACTCAATTGCCTAAGCAAGTGATCTGCCAATCATGCACATCCCTCTCCCTTTTAGTCTGTAGGACACCTTTAGAGAGGGTGACTCCATCACCTGCAGGTACACCACCATGTCAGGAGTCATCTATTCTAAAAATTATTAGAATACTGTCAAAGTACCCACATTGGGAAACTACCCAAATCTAGATATTATAACCAGAATATCTGATATTATATCCATATCTTGTCTGGAGAAACAACTGCGTGACGACCACAGTACAACCGATAGTAGTATAAGAATTTTACTTCCTACTCTGTGTATGTCATCCAAATACCAGGACATCACACCCTACTACCTTCTTAACAAATCCAACCCCTATTCTAATGAAGTCAAACCCATGACTGTCACATCAAAAATTAGATGATCTATCTCCGCTATATCTGCTCTAGTCTATAAATATACATAAGTTACTTGTCCACTATGCTTCCGCTGACTACGACAACCCTCTGGCAGAATAATATATACGTGCACTTCTAAAGCTAGTTTAGAACGACGGTATACTTAACCTCCTGCCGGGTCTCATAGCCTGGAACAACAGTAGTGTCAAGTCTGGGTAAACAAAAACCTCCATGGCACCGTCCTGGAGGCTACCGGAGTACCTCTCCGGTGTCTGAGGTTACTCACCATATCCGCGGAGTGGCTAATGGAATGTCAAACCTGATTGAATATATAGGTCCTATTAAATTTTCCGTAATCGTTTGCGGTTCTGCAATCACTTCCAGTTCTACCATACTCCCACTACTATTTTCTGAAAAAATCCATTTTACTAAAACTGTGGCGAGTCAAGAACAATATCACTATTGATCTTCCAGATGGTAGAAAGTCAACCCTCGTCATAGCCAGGGTCAACCCACAAACTGCCATTACAGAAACGTGCCCTGAGTTATCTAGAGTCTGGTTTTAAGCATAAGTCGGACAACTCACCGTACCTTAACATCGTTAAGATACGAACCATTCTATATCCAATATAGAAAGTTTGGCACTTATTTAATTGGAACCAGATTCAAATCATGCAGCTGTCTCTAGTGCATATCAACTTAATGGAGAGAGGCTAATCAGCATTACTCAACTTAGGAATATATCCAATTATGAGTAACTTGAAAGGGAAACAATTTTCTCAAAATCATTACTATCATCTGAATACCAATCAGAAGAATCTACATCTTCGATCTCTTTGAAGAATCCCGATACTTGCGACACCTGGTTCTCTACTTTATTCTTATACCCACAACTTCTCAAAACTTAGACCTTGTATTTCTTCGAAACACTTGTCTAAAAACTAGAGAAGTCACAAGTAAACAGAACATAGTACGAGGACCAATCCCTTTGTCCTGACGGAGTATGGATAACATACAATACTATGTATAAGTCCGCTGAGTTGATAACTCAAAACCTGTGCATCGTAGGTTGAAAACTGTTCCCAGGCGATTTCCTCAAATATCACCAATTACAACGAATTCCAATATAATGAGGATGATCACCTAATTCCCACTAATTTACTCCCACTCATCATCTGTAAAACCATACAGATATGAGAATGAAACCTGGTAAATACATACCCTGGAGTAAGTATCTAATCGGGAAATCAGTTTTCCTTTAACAATGCACTAAAACATGAAAAAGTTTCGTAGGGGTATCCTGGTATTCCTAGTAATGCCTCTTCCAAAATCTAATTCATGACTTTAACCGTATATTTCTTTGGCTTCTCTTCAAATCACTATATTTGTCTTTAGTCGTTACCTTCTTTACACCATCGTTAGGCTAAATGGTTTTCTTCCTTCCCTACCGTTCGGCACCAGCCTATAGTTTGGAAGAAGACTATCCAATGAGCATAATAGGTGTACTCTCCTAATCCAAGGAGTACTCGCAACTTGAGAGAAGGTGATGATAAAAGACAACTGAATAATACCTTATTCTATTTCTCCCGAATTGGGGAAAAAAGCAAAGGTGAAATAGGAGTGGCGATGAAGTACGCGGTTTGGTCGTGAATGATAGCAGTCGCAATTTACTTTACCCACTTTCTAATCCCTTTAGTTTGTCTTTACATATTACCTTCTGTACACCCAACTTAGGCTAATTGGTTTTCTTCGTTCCCAACCTTTCGGCACCTGCCTATGGTTTGGAAGAAGACTATCCAATAAGCGTAATAGATGTACTCTCCTAAACCAAGGAGCCCTCGCAAGTTGAGAGAAGGTGATAATAAAAGACAACTGAATAAACCAAATCTATTTCTCCTGAACTTGGATCCATCCTCGAAGAAGTCCCTCCGAGTTCGTATATAACCATACGATGGATCTATCCAATAGAAGTGGATGTCCGTAGTAATACGGGGTGTTCTGAGAAATGAAAAGGGTAAAAGAAGGAGCGGCAATGACTTATGCAACTCAGACAATCCAAAAGCCAGTATTTTAAGAAAGTTCGGTTAACTTGGTCACTGAGTCATAGTCAAGGGTCGGTCAATGGTCGCTGCCAAAGAGAGAGAAAAAAGAAACACTCTGCGTGCACTCTAACCTAGATCAGAATGGTTATCACTTTATCTAATCAGGAAACCTCCCACTGTACTGTCAAATTCTCCTCCAAACCTGAAAGAAGAATCAATCGGGTTCACCCGAAAAGTAAACCAACTCATCAGTGGGAATCGGGAACCAACTCTCATCGTATGATAACCTGAAGGAATCCACTCACGTTATCGCACTCCAGAAGGTATGTGCATACTTGGCAAGTTTCAGTTTCTTTAGAAACTCCCGATATCATTTTTGCCGCATGCTCTTATGACCTTGGCGTTAGGTCAAAATGTCATAAGTCACATGCCAAGTTCTACACATCATTAGCTTGTCAATTTGAACCCACCCGCACATGCCCTTGACGTTTGGCCAAAATGGCAGAACGACTGTCCCAAACCAGCTCATCTATCTATGCAACAAATGAATACCCAGCAGCTACCAAACACTATGCCTTGGCGTTAGGTCAAAATACATAGCTTGAATACTACTGAATACCCAAAAGAAATGACCGAGGGCTACGGCTGGTTTTTGGCGAAAAACCTTTAACGTAATGAACTTGATATCGCTGAAGGAACCTGATAGCTTATAAAAATATAGTGGCGAAAACCTTTGCTAAAGAGGTCACTTCCGGTGAAGGGATCTTGGCTCTTTTCTCGTGGAATGAGGTGCAGGATATTCCAACTGAATGCCGCGATGCAAAGCAACTTGTAATAGACTATAGTGAAGTAATAACCCTGACGCAAACTTCTGCCCAAGGGGTCACTCCCGGTGAAGGGATATCGGCCCTTGCCTCGTCGAATGAGGTGCAGGATATTCCAACCGAATACCATTGTGCAAAACAAAAGGAAATGTCTTTATAATAACACTTTTTAAAACTGTTCCAACAACTCCAAACAGGTTTGTTTTCTTTGGCATTGATTAGAATCAACGCAGTCCCATCAATCAATCACACCAGAAAAGAACGAAAATAAAATATACTTATATGCCATCCGCATTCGTCACTGGGTCCCGTCATCACCCGTTAGGTTACTTAACTAACGACAGAGCGGGGACTGAACTAGCGCGAGTGTAAAATCTAAGTCGATGTACAACACCCCAGTACTTGTGGGGAGGAGGAATTTTCAAAAACGAACTTGTTTAGTGAACAAACATCGACTAACCGCTTGAATCAAAGCTAAACGATAACTAACAACAAACATAGAGTTTCTATGCTACTATGTTTAGGGATTATACCTAACGAATCGTGTCCTTCGTCCTTGCGAACTCCACCTCCTCCTCGGCCTTCTCGAAGTAGTAGACGATCCACCCGAGAGCTTTACTCCAAGCTTAGCCTCTAAACTTGAGGCAACTAAACTTCTTTAAGTGCTAATCAAAGAAGCTAGGTGAAATATAGAGAGGGTTATGGATTAAGTAGTCTAACTAATCCTTGTACTCAACACATGAGAGGGGAGGATTAGGGTTTGAACAGGGAGAGCTTGAGAATAGAAGGTGAGGATAATAATGAAGTGAGAATAATGAGTTATGATAATATATATCAAGCATTTCTTTTTATCAAGAAAAGAAAAGAAGTGAATTTAGCAACCATGCTTGATAATATCTAGTGATGATTCACTCCATGAGTCATTAAGCATTTATCATGCATTAATGACATGGATGAATCATCCATATGACTGACTAATCACATTCATTGTATATGCCACCTAAACCTCCTTAGTCACCACCTTCTAGAAGCTTCTCGCGCAATTACGAGAACGCCCCTCCTTTCCGCAAAAATACGGAAAAACTTTAGACTGTATAAATCCAATAACCGGATACCAGTAACTGGCTTAAACCAAAGCCGACTGGTAAAAACTGTCCGAAAGTCGTATGCGCGTAAACGCACGTATGCGTCCGAACCCTTGTCGTAAAACCATACGACCTCTATATCGTTTCGCCTGGAGTAGGGAAACTCTCTGTGTGGGACTCTAGAGACTCGACTACTACGCTGGCAGTGGGTTTAACCACAGACCGCATGCGGCACTAGCTGTACGTAACGGTCCCCAGGTAGATGTCGATAAGAAGGCCGATGAGGAAACCTATCCGAACTCCTACTGAGTCTGATGTGACAATCTCCATACAGTCCGGTCCGTTCGACCAAGACTATCGCATATCGGGCTTAGGGGGCGGCAAGCGTCAGTCCCCTAATAGCGGTATAAGTCGTGTCGGAGGGAAGCCCATTACACCCTGAGAAACTACTGGAACCTACCAGCAAATCTCGCTTGCCCTGGCCAGGGACTTTGCGTAATGGCTCTCTGACACAGCGCGATATCAACCTCCAATACCGGGAGAGACGAATCCTGTCTAACCGCCACTGCCTCCAAATGCTCGGGACTGCACCCAACTACCACCTGTTTGCACGACTCCTTTGAGCCGTGGTAGGGTAGCAATCTAAGAACAGTGGGACACACTCGAGGCGAAGTAGCAGTGTCAAGTCTGCGGACTATGCTGTACTCATGTCACCTGGGAACTGTTCACTGACGACTGGTATAAAACCAACCAACAGTTCCCTGTGAGTCCTGTCCGGTGTACCCGTAACCTAACGAGCACCTGCATACTATCTCTAGTACGACGTACTGGCGGCTGTGGGACAGACCATTTCCCTAACTGGGATGAGAAGCGTACACACTAGTCTACTCCGAAGTATCGATGCACTGTCTCGATAATCCAACGACTAGGGACCTGAATAAGGATGTGCTTGTAGACTACCCAGCCCCCACTAGTGTGACTGCCATCACAACGCTGGTAGTCAAGCAAGATCTTAAGTGCTCTATCAATACGTATACTCACATATTAAGATAGAAAAAACCAAGTAGCATACTACCATGTTTAGCAAGACTGTTATATACATGTGAATATCCCAAGCTTCCATTAAGTAATATACAAACTAGTATGATACAGTAATGGCCTTCTAGGGCATAAACAATAACAATCTCCCACTTGCACTAAGGCCATGTACTGGCGTATCGAAGACCGATGATCTCGAGTAGCCTCTCGAACTGAATCTGAGGTAGGGCCTTAGTGAATGGATCAGCAATGTTATCCTCTGTATTTACTCTCTTTACCTCGATCTCCCGGCGATCTACGATCTCCCTGATCAGGTGATACCGCCTTAACATGTGTCTGGACTTCTGATGGGACCTGGGTTCCTTCGCTAAAGCTATAGCGCCGTTCTTGTCGCAATACAGAGGTATTGGACCAACACTGGTAGGAACCACCTGAACTTCTGTGAGGAACTTCTTCATCCAGACAGCTTCTTTTGCGGCATCGCAAGCAGCTATGTACTCCGCTTCCATCGTTGAGTCAGCAACGGTGTCCTGCTTGGAACTCTTCCAACAGACCGCCCCTCCATTGAGGGTAAAGACATAACCCGACATGGACTTGGAGTCATCCTTGTCACTCTGGAAGCCGGAATCAGCATAGGCCTCCATCTTGAGGTCCTTTCCGCCGTAAACCAAGAACATCTCCTTAGTCCTTCTCAGGTACTTGAGAATGTTCTTTACTGCTATCCAGTGATTCTCCCCTGGGTTTGCCTGATACCGGGTTACAACGCTCAATGCGTATGCTACATCTGGTCTGGTACATAACATCGCATACATTATAGAGCCTACCGCAGAAGCGTAGGGTATAATCGACATGCGTTCCCTTTCCAAATCAGTCTTGGGAGACATCTCTTTGGAGAGGGTGATTCCGTGACAAGCCGGTAGGTTACCGCGCTTTGAATCTTCCATACTGAATCTTTTCAATATGGTGTCTATGTACCTGGACTGTGAAAGTCCCAACAACCTCTTTGATCTATCACGATAGATCTAGATCCCCAGAATGTAGGTGGCATCACCCAGGTCCTTCATGGAGAATTTCTGTGACAAGAATCTTTTGACTGACTGTAGCATAGGAATATCATTTCGTATTAGGAGAATGTCATCCACGTACAAGACGAGGAATACAACAACTCTCCCTACAATCTTACTGTATATGCATGGTTCATCTGGATTTTTGATAAAGTCGAATTCTTTGACAGTATCATCAAAACAGATGTTCCAACTCCGCGATGCCTGCATTAATCCATAAATGGACTTAAGCAGCTTGCATACTTTACCGCTGCTCCAACTCTGATTGAATCCCTCTGGCTGATCCATATAGACGCTCTCTTCTAAATTTCCATTTAGAAAGGCCGTCTTTACGTCCATCTGCCAGATTTCATAATCGTGGAAGGCAGCAATAGCAAGAAGGACCTGAATGGATTTCAGCATAGCCACTGGAGAAAAGGTTTCGTCATAGTCTAAACCAGGTCTTTGACGGAAACCCTTTGCAACAAGTCTAGCCTTATAGGTTTCAACCTGTCCATCTACACAAATCTTCTTTCTGAAGATCCACTTGCATCCTACGTGTTTCACCCCATCTGGAGCAGTGTCCGAAGTCCATACTTTGTTAGTGTACATGGACTCCATTTCGGTCCGCATTGCATCCAGCCATTTTACCGAGTCACCGCTCTGAATGGCTTGCTGGAAGATAGTAGGGTCGTCATTATCAATGACGCAATCTACTCTATCCCCGTCTATGAGAAAATCGTAGTATCTCTCGGGCGGATGAGACTGCCTACTACTTCTGCGGATAGGCGCTGGTATGTCCCTTTCTTCTGAAACTTCTTGTTCTACCAAACTTTCAGTAACAGCTTGTGGTTCTGGAATTTCTTCCAGTTCTACTGTGCTCCCACTCTTCTGATTTTCTAAAAATTCAGTTTCTAAGAAGCGGGCATGACGAGAAACAAAAACCTTTTGTTCCTCTGCGTAGTAGAAGCAATATCCAATTGAATTCTTTGGATATCCCACAAACTTACACTCTACTGAGCGTGCCTCGAGCTTGTCCGGATGCTGCTTTTTTACAAAAGCTGGACATCCCCATGTCTTCAGGTACTGAAGATAGGGTTTCTTCCCACTCCACATCTGATATGGCGTGGTAGGCACAGTCTTGGTTGGAACCTTGTTCAAAAGATATGCCGCTGATTCTAGCGCATAACCCCAGAATGATCGCGGTAACTCAGCCTTACTCATCATGGAACGAACCATATCTAATAGGGTTCGATTCCTCCTTTCCGATACACCGTTGTGTTGTGGTGTGTATGGAGGAGTAAGCTGAGAGAGAATTCCTTTCTCTTTTAAGTAACCCAGGAACTCGGCACTTAAGTATTCACCACCTCGATCAGATCTCAGTGTTTTAATACTTTTGCCTGTTTGGTTTTCCACTTCATTCTTGTATTCTTGGAATTTCTCAAAGGCCTCGGATTTATGCTTCATCAAGAAGATATGTCCATACCTAGAGAAATCGTCCGTAAAAGTAATGAAGTAGGAATAACCACCTCGTGCATGTGTAGACATCGGACCGCACACGTCACTGTGTACGAGTCCTAAGAGCTCGCTCGCTCTTACTCCGTGTCCAGAAAACGGAGTCTTTGTCATCTTTCCCATGAGACAAGATTCACAAGTGGCATAAGATTGATATTCGAACGGATTCAAATATCCTTCTCTATGTAACTTCGTTAACCGTGTTTCATTGATGTGACCTAGTTTACAATGCCATAAGAAAGCCTGATTCACTTCTGGAGACTTTCTTTTAAGTGTGTTCTGGACATTGAAAACCTGAGCTTGATTTAATACGTATATACTGTCATCTAATGTACCGGACCCAATCAGAACTTGATTTAGGTGGATGTGAACTACATCGCTTAAGAATGTAAAGTCATATCCCTCTCTTGAAAGTGAGGACACTGATATGATATTACAAGTCAAACTAGGTACATACAGACAGTTACGTAGAATCAATATCTGCCCACTTGTCAAACCCAGGCGATATTATCCCACGGATTCAGCGTCCACGCTCATTCCGTTTGCAACTCTGAGAGACAAATCACCTATCCTTATAACTTTACGGTTTCTCAAAGCATGTAACGAATTACAGATATGAGATCCTGCTCCGGTATCTAGTACCCAGGAAGTAGAGTTAATTGACAAACAGTTCTCAATTACAAACACACTTGAGGCTGAAGCCACAACATGCTTCGTATCCTGGCTACTGGCTTCCAAAGCCCTGCAATCCTTCTGCCAATGTCCATTCCCACAACAATAGGAATATCCCACCTTACTTATACCAAGTCCCGAAACTTTTTCTCTTCCCTTTCCTCCTACTTTGCTGACACCGTATATCGGCTTTGTAGAGGTCTTCTTCTTTTCACCCTTTGCTTTCGCTTTGGATGAAGAAGAAGAAGGTCCCCTATTAAGCAGAGCTTGTGTCTCCCTGGTTTCTTTCAGGGTGTAAGTAGAGGGTAGGGACTGTGGAAATAAGTCAGTATATGACCTGTTTCCCAATGTGGTCTTCAGGTCCTTGAGCTCATCAATATAGCTAGTCATCGTAAGGACGTCGTATCTTACGGATGACCCGTCAGCCGACCTCGCTTGAATCAACTCGTTCGAGGCCTCATATCTTGCGATATGAGATTGCTCTCCATATAAATCTTTGTTGTGGAGAAAGATGGAAACAGAGTCCATCTTCTCGTGCTGCTTCTGGTATATACCATCAACTGAAGCCAACACGAGGCACTTGGCTTTCGCTTTATTCTTTTCCTTTGTCTGACGGATATCCATATCCGCGACGGTGGAAACTGGACCTGGGACGGTGGGATCTTGAGTAGTAATAGGGTGGTCCAGCTTGTCATAGGCAATGGTCATCTGGACAGACCTTTGCCAGTCATATAAGTTAGATTCAGTCAACTTGTTATCTAGATGTAACCTAGTCATGGTCACAAGGTCGCTGCAATGAGAGAGAGAGAAGAAAACACTTTAGCATGATGCTCTTGCAAGTTTAGATTGGTTTTTAATTTATCTAAACTGGATGGCTCCCACTGTTTTTCGAATCCTTCCTCAAACCATAAAAGAAGAATTAGCCAGGACTATTCTCACTGTACAATTCTTGCTTAACCGTTCAGCCAGGCCAGTGTCGATACATCGAGGGAGGTTTTCCAACGCTTTCGCGAAGTTCCTTAATTAAATAACCTCTTTTCTCTGGCGGCGTAACCCCGCTGACACCTTTCTGGACACCTACTTGGTTTATAGCATTGATCGTTAAGTGACGAATATCCTGATAAGTAGTATATACTCTCAGTAGGATCAGGATCCAAATATCATCGTATGATAATGTTGAAGGAATCCTACCAACATTCATCAAACTCCAAATGGTATGCATCTCTTTGCAAATTTCAGTTTCTTCAGAAATTCCCGATATATGTTTTTGCCCCATGTTCTTATGACCTTGACGAAAGCCAGCAAATCATAAAACACATGTCAAGTTCTGCCCATCATTATCTTGTTAATTTGAACCCACCCGTATATACCTTTGACGAAAGCCAACAAGGTTATACGACTGTCCCAAACCAACTCATCTATCTATGCAACAAATGAATACCCCAGCAGCTACCAAACACTATGCCTTGATGAAAGCCAACAAGCATAGCTTGAATACTACTGACCATCCATAAGAAATGACGGAGGGCTACGACTGGTTTTGGCGAAACCGTGAACGTAGTGAACTTGATATAACCGAAGGAACCTGATAGCTTTTTAAAAGGAGTGGTTAAAGCTCCGTATTTAAAAATATCTGTTTTTAAAATTAACCGAGTGGTTTCTTTTAAATTGTTCCAACGATTAAAACTTTGGTTTATTTTCTTTGCATTATAGATAATGCGTCCCATCATTAACCTATCATTGCAGAGAACAACAAAAATATGACGTCCTCTTATGCCATCCGCATTCGCCACTGGGTCCCGTCATTACTCGTTAGGTTACTTAACTAACGACAGAGCGGGGACTGGGCTAGCGCGGGTGTAAAACATAAGTGACGTCTAAAATAGCTATCATATATATAGATATTTTACATTCGTATGACGCAATGATATTCATTCCAGATCACAGATGAACTTAATTGGATTTGCAAGCAATCCGTGTTTGTTTTGAGCCTGCAACAAAAGACGGATTACACAGTTGTGATGAATAGCCATTACCCCACCTAAGACCCCAACGGGTACGGCAAACTACCCACCCGGCAGTTTGTGCACCCCACCTTGGGTCTGTCCTAGGAGCAAAAACTGTAAAATGAAATAATACAACGGTGGCTACAACCGCAACTTGGATGTGCCCCGCAAAATAATATTACAACAAATTACATTTACATCAAATGAATTAAATAATAACCCATCACTTAACCCCGGATATACATCACAACAGTCCAACACAGTTCATATGCACAAACAGATAAAATCCATTTCAGAAATGTGCAACCCCCTACCAACCGACATACTAGCAGTTAGGGGAGGTTTACGAACACATTATACAAACACAGATATAATCCAACAAGCAAATACTGTATAATTTCGATTAAACACTTTTAATTTTGCTCCAATACTGCTCTGCAAATCTGAAACCTGAGCAAAAATTAAATATTCCAGAAAATACCAAATCACACAGAGGACCCACACAAGAAATTTGGGTTCATGACTCACCAACTCGGCGGCGGAATCGCGGCGGATCGGTGGGATCCGCCACGGTTCCGCGGCGCGTTGGTCGATTCATGACCCCAAATTTTTTGGGTGTTCTTATACTGTCTTTTCTAGCTCTCTGAACCTCCCTGAAAAATTGTAGGACTTCATTTAAAATTCGACAGAAACTTGTGATTTCTGGTTTCTCCGGTTTCGTTTTTTCCGTTCGAAATTCATACAAATTTGCAAGTAAGTTATTTATTGTTTAGCGAGGCTCTGATACCACTCTAAGTCGATGTACAACACCCCAGTAATTGTGGGGAGGCGGAATTTTCAAAAACGAACTTGTTTAGTGAACACACATCGACTAACCGCTTGAATCGAAGCTAATCCATAACTAACAACAAACATAGAGTTTCTATGCTACTATGTTTAGGGATTATACCTAACGAATCGTGTCCTTCGTCCTTGCGAACTCCACCTCCTCCTCGGCCTTCTCGAAGTAGTAGACGATCCACCCGAGAGCTTTACTCCAAGCTTAGCCTCTAAACTTGAGGCAACTAAACTTCTTTAAGTGCTAATCAAAGAAGCTAGGTGAAATATAGAGAGGGTTATGGATTAAGTAGTCTAACTAATCCTTGTACTCAACACATGAGAGGGGAGGATTAGGGTTTGAAGAGGGAGAGCTTGAGGAGAGAGAAGGTGAGGATAATAATGAGGTGAGAATAATGAGTTATGATAATATATATCAAGCATTTCTTTTTATCAAGAAAAGAAAAGAAGTGAATTTAGCAACCATGCTTGATAATATCTAGTGATGATTCACTCCATGAGTCATTAAGCATTTATCATGCATTAATGACATGGATGAATCATCCATATGACTCACTAATCACATTCATTATATATGCCACCTAAACCTCCATAGTCACCACCTTCTAGAAGTTTCTCGCGCAATTACGAGAACGCCCCTCCTTTCCGCAAAAATACGGAAAAACTTTAGACTGTATAAATCCAATAACCGGATACCAGTAACTGGCTTAAACCAAAGCCGACTGGTAAAAACTGTCCGAAAGTCGTACGCGCGTAAACGCACGTATGCGTCCGAACCCTTGTCGTAAAACCATACGACCTCTATATCGTTTCGCCTGGAGTAGGGAAACTCTCTGTGTGGGACTCTAGAGACTCGACTACTACGCTGGCAGTGGGTTTAACCACAGACCGCAAGCGGCACTAGCTGTACGTAACGGTTCCCAGGTAGATGTCGATAAGAAGGCCGATGAGGAAACCCATCCGAACTCCTACTGAGTCTGATGTGACAATCTCCATACAGTCCGGTCCGTTCGTCCAAGACTATCGCATATCGGGCCTAGGGGGCGGCAAGCGTCAGTCCCCTAATAGCGGTATAAGTCATGTCGGAGGGAAGCCCATTACACCCTGAGAAACTACTGGAACCTACCAGCAAGTCTCGCTTGCCCTGGCCAGGGACTTTGCGTAATGGCTCTCTGACACAGCGCGATATCAACCCCCAATACTGGGAGAGACGAATCCTGTCTAACCGCCACTGCCTCCAAAAGCTCGGGACTGCACCCAACTGCCACCTGTTTGCACGACTCCTTTGAGCCGTGGTAGGTTAGCAATCTATGAACAGTGGGACACACTCGAGGCGAAGTAGCAGTGTCAAGTCTGCGTACTATGCTGTACTCATGTCACCTGGGAACTGTTCACTGACGACTGGTATAAAACCAACCAACAGTTCCCGTGAGTCCTGTCCGGTGTACCCGTAACCTAACGAGCACCTGCATACTATCTCCATTACGACGTACTGACGGCTGTGGGACAGACCATTTCCCCAACTGGGATGAGAAGCGTACACACTAGTCTACTCCGGAGTATCGATGCTCTGTCTCGATAATCCAACGACTAGGAACCTGAATACGGATGTGCTTGTAGACTACCCAGCCCCCACTAATGTGACTGTCATCACAACGCTGGTAGTCAAGCAAGATCCTAAGAGCTCTATCAATACGTATACTCACATATTAAGATAGAAAAAACCAATTAGCATACTACCATATTTAGCAAGACTGTTATATACATGTGAATATCCCAAGCTTCCATTAAGTAATATACAAACTAGTATGATACAGTAATGGCCTTCCAGGGCATAAACACTAACATAAAACATATACAACATCTATTAGTATATATACCAATATACAATAATCGCTCCAGGCGTGATAATATGCAACATTACAGAAAAGTAATAAGCATCACAGAATAATACATATAATCTGGGATCCCCGGGTTCAACAGAGCCGCTACTGAAACCCGACGTTCCCGTGGTCGTATGGATAGCCTGTGCAATGAAAACTAGACCCCTACGGGTGCGGCAAGTTACCCGCCAAAACCTGAAGCGAGGCAGCCCCCTACAGCATAGTGAATAGAACACCCGACAATTCACGGAATCCGGTAACTTGAGCACCCCTCCTTGGGTCAACCTGTACCCTCTACGAGTGCGGCGAATAGTCTGCCAATTCTAGAGTGAGGCCCCTCTGCCTCTCAAAGCCATGAGATATGGACCCGTTACCCTCCAGAACCCGGCAATCCGTGCACTCCATCGCGGGGTAAACCTAGTAGAGAAATGAAAAATATGAATAACGGGTACATCGACCTCAGCCCGGTCGTGCCCCAAAAGAATATTATACAAACAGGCAGTGACGGCAGTCCACATGTTGGACGCTCGCCCCGCAATATCAAATGTACAAATAAATCCAAAATGCACAACCATTGCACACTGCTATCCACCACGACAAATCCGCAACATCACAGCACAACACAGAACATTACCGCGAATGTCACGTTCTCAAATCCGTCTAAAAGGACTATAGCAATTAGACGCAATTTACCGCTCGAATGGCATTCACGGTCGGAGATATAATATAAGTACTGTAAACTAACAAGTTTAAAATTTCGATCGACAAAACTTCCCGAAGTGGGCCCCACGTACATATGCAGTATATAAACAAACTTTGGGCCCAAAAGAAATATTCCAGAAACAACAATTTTACATGAAGACCCTACTGTAGAAAAATGGTTTACTGTTGCTCCAAAACGGCTGCGGAACCTCGGCCTAACTAGGGTTCGCGCGGCGGTTCCGCGGCGCTTTCGAAGCTTTAGTCTACCAAATTTCTACAGTATTCTTAAAAAAGCCTGCACGATTTTCTGAGATGCTCAAAATGATTTTTAGACCTGTTTAAAAAGTCGACAGAAACTTTACACTGAAAATCGTGGTTTCGGAAATTCCGTCCGATCGATGTTTTAAACGCGTTAGAAAAAGTTAGTATAGCTTATTGGCGAGGCTCTGATACCAATGTAAGTCTATGGTAGCGCCCCGGTCGTCAAACTGACGCCAAATGTGGAAAAAAAACTTTTTAACTGGCGCTATCGCATACTATAACCCTGATCTGCCATTAACGCTAAACTAACAAACTACAAAGTGGGTAGAAAGGTTATACCGAACGATCCGAGTCCTTCGTTCTTTAACCATCATCCCACGCTCCGTTGCGGCTGCTCCAATCTCCTGGCTCCTCGTCGAGGTGGCACAACATCTACGGATCTTTAAACGGGCTACCGCCTCTGACCCGAGGCCAACTCGGTCATCAAGTCTGCCAAAAGAGATGACCAAGATTGATGTAGAGAATGAGTAGAACACTTTGACTCGTTACATCCAAAGCTATGGATAAACGGTTATTGAAGTTGCCTTTTGGAATGGAATGAAATGAGCAATCTAATTTCCATGAACCCAAAACTATCATAATCCTTTTTTCAAGCAACCATTTCTTCTTTTCAAATTATCATCTAACCTCAAATGAATGGGCCGGCCACTTAATAGGAGGAGGGAGGTGAGTGTAGGAGCTAGGGAAAGTGACCATAACATTAATGAAGAGAATGAGTCATAATACACCTTGCATCAACAATTAATGAATACAATGAATCATAAACCTAGTCATCATCCATCATTAAATGTATCCAATGAATCAAGAACACCTCACTAACCTAGTCACATCTTCTAGAAGCTTCTAGAACCTTCCACACTCATTACTCACCCACAAGAAAAGTTAAATCCGTATTAAACCGAATGTTTAATACGGGTGATAGAAAACTGAAAACTGGCAACTTCCAAAAGCGATCCCGAAGCGAATTTCAGGATAACCCCCTAACAGTATAAACATACCCGCATTTGTATTACGACCGAATACAAATGCAACTAAGACAAAGATATTATATCTACACAGTATAATACTCGGATCCGGCTTAAACCAAAGCCCACCAGTATTATCTGTCCGAAATATGACACGTGCGTAAATGCACGTGCATTTTCCGAACCCTACCATAAAACCATACAGCCTCTACAACGTTTCTCCCGAACTTGGGAAACTATCTGTGGGGGACTCTAATGACTCGTCAGTAACATGGCAGTGGGTTTAACCACGAACCGTCAGCAGCACTAGCTGTGACTGTTTATGTACTGACCTCAAGGGAAGCCAATGAGCGAACTCATCCTGGAACCCTACTGAGCCTAACAGTGACAATGTATATACAGTCCGGTCCGTTCGTCTATGAGTATCGTATATCGGCCTAGGGGGCTGGTAACGTCAGACCCCCAATAGCAGTATAAATTGTGTCGGAGGGTAGCCCAGAACGCCCTGAGATACTACTGGAGTACTTACCAGTAAATCTCCTACCTCGGCAGATGGTTTGTGTAATGGCTCTCCTAGACACAGCGCGATCTCACCCCCAATAACGGGAGAGACGAATCCCTTGTCGATCCGCTCACTTGCCTCCATGTGGCTCGGGACTGTACCCATAAAATACCTGTTTGCACAACTCCTTTGAGTAGTGGTAGGGTAGAAATCAAAGTACTGTGGGAACTCACACGAGACAAATGACGACCTCAGGTCATGAACTAACCTTTACACATGTCACCAAGGAACTGCTATCTGACGATAGGTATAATACCAACTAGCAGGTTCCCGGCGAGTCCTGTCCGGTGTACTCATAACCCAATGAGCACCTGTTTACATCTTAGGTGATCCAACTGACACCATTGGCTTGTGAGAGCGGCCACCGCCCCTCGTCGGGGTCTCGACTGTATACACTTGTCTACTCCGGAGTATCGATGCCCTATCTCGAAACTCCCACGACTAGGGACCACTTTTAAGGATATGCTTATAGACTACCCAACTCTCACTATATGATCGCCATCATACTGTTGGTAGTCAAGCAAGATCCTAAGGGCTCTATCAACGTGTAACAGTGATCAGTCACCTAAACCTGTACACGACTGATAAAGGCAAATCGGATAGCATTCTATCATTACGAGTAAGACTGTCCTACCGGTATAGGTCCTCCTCAATCATTGCAATCACGTGCCTGCGATCCAATAATTGACTTTGAGGGCACTATATCCAACACATATAACTAACAATCTCCCAATTTCACTAGGGCCATCTGTAGCAGTGGTTGTAGTATCTCATACTCAACCATCCCATAATAGTCTCTCTCTGGGAAAAGGCCTTTGTGAATGGATCCGCCGTGTTGTCTCTGAGTCTCATCTCCTTACCTCGATCTCCTTGGAGATCAACCATCTCCATGATCAGGTGATACTACCGAAGAATTATATCTGGATCACTGATAGGACCGTGGTTCCTGGGTCAAAACCACACTTCCATTGTCACACAATGGTAGGAACCAAGTTCATCTCATGAACTAAAATACACCCAAACTGCCTCTTTGGTAGTATCTTTGATATCGATATATCTTGCCTTTAATCATCTAGTTAGTCACGGTATCTAGCTTGGAACTCTTCCAACATACCGTCCCTCTACTGAGGGTAAAGACAATGCCTGCGACTGACATTCAGTCGTCCTTATCACCCTGGAACTTTTCCATTGATTCTCCCCAGGATCAACTGATACCATCTCACTACACCTTGTCAGAATCCGAATATCTATTTAGATCTATCTCATAGATCCAGAACCCAGGATTTATGACGTATCACCTTTATCCTTTTTGGAGAATCCTTGTGATAAGAGGAGATTGACCGTGCGTAGCATAGGAAAATCTTTTCCTATCAAGAGTATGTTGTCCACGTACAATACGAGGATGACCACCTTACTCTCTAATACCTTTTTGTATGTACAAGGTTCATCTACTATTTTGATGAAGTCAAACTCTTTGACTACCACATCAAAACAGATGTTCCAACTCCGCGATGCCTGTTTTATCACACAAAGCATCCTGCACACGTTTCCGCTGCTCCTACTGTTTACGAAGCCATCTGGCTATGTTCTTATAGACACTCTCTTCTAAATCAATATTTAGAAAAGCAGTCATGACACCCAACCACCAGATATCGTAGTCATGGTATGTAGCAATGGCAAGTAGGATCCGGATGGACTTAAGCACAGCCACTCGAAAAGGTTTCATCATTATCCACGCCTGGTCGATGACGAAAACCTTTAACAAGTCTAGCATTGAAAGTCTCAACTTTTCCATCTACACCAAGTAATCTTGTCAAGATATACTTGCTCCTGATGGGGATTTAACCCTTCAGATATAGCAGCCAAAGTCCATACTTTATTGGTGTACATGGATTCCATCTCAGATTGCTAAGCATCCAGCCATTCTTACAAAGTCTCTACTCTTGATCGCCTGCTCGAAACTAGTTGGGTCATCATCTCATGATGTAATCCTCGCTCCCACTGTCATCGAGAAACCGAAGTATCTCTAAGGCAGGTGAGGAACCCTGCTAGATTGGCGGAGAGGCTGAGGTTCATCGGCGACTATTGAATCCTTTGGTTCTATCAAATCATCAGCTGTAGTTTGTATAGCTGGAAATCCTTCCAGTTCTACAAAACTGACCTTGCCTCGATCTTATCAGGATTTTGCTTTTGACATAGGCCGGACAACCCCAAATCATAACTTGCTTAAGAGATGGGCTCTTCCCATACCATATCTCATATGGAGTGGTAGGCACAGATTTGATTTGAACCCAATTCAATAGGCATGTAGCTTCTCAAGTGCATAACCCCCAAAAGGAAACAGGTAACTCAGTAACACTCATCATAGAGCACACCATATCTAATATGGTGTGATTGCTCCACCCCGATACACATACGTGCTGTGGTGAATACGGAGGAGTAATACTGAGAGAGAGTCTCATTCTCCTTTAGAATAGTCCAGGATCTCCATGCCTAAGTATTCTCCTCCCTGATCACATCAAAGGACATAATACTTATTCCCGTATTGGTTCTCTACTTCTTTATTATATTCTTTGAAGTTTTCAAAAGGTTTAGACATGTGTTTCAACAGGAACATGCGTCCGATTCTTGAGAGATCATCAGTGAATGTAAGGAAGAACAAAGAACATGTCCTGGCATATGTAGACTGGGGACCTTCATACATCACTATGTATCAGTCCCAAGAGTTCACTAACTCTTTCTCTGTTTCCAGTTAACGGAGCTATGGTCATCAAATCTTTGTGACATGACTGGAAAGTTTCACAAGATGTAAATTCAAACCGATTTAAATATACATCTAAATGTAGCTTTAGCCAGTCGGGTCGCATTGATATGACCTAGTCTACAATGCCTCAAGAAGGATTCGTTCATTTCTGAATTCTTCTTCTTGTGTGTGTTCTGTACATTAAGAACTTTGGTTTGATTTAGAACGTTTATGCTTTTAGATAACGTGCCTGAACCGATCAACTCTTGATATAGGAAATGTTCAAAACATTATCCAACAATACAAAATTATATCCTTCTTTAATAAATAAAGAGACTGATATGATGTTGTTTGTCAGGTTCGGTATCTAATAACATTCGTTCATAATAAATGTATTCTGGTAATACAGGGTGATAGTGACCAACAGACTTGGCTGCAACACTTGCACCGTTTCTATCTCATGAAACTTATCACCCGTTCTCAGTTCTCTACCTATCTATAACCCATGTAACAAATTACATTTGCGGGATCCTGATCCGGTATCTAATACCCTGGACGTAGAGGATACAGAGAAATAGTTCTTTGCAATGAACACACCCGAAGAAGATGCATCGTCTTGCACTTTCTTCGTTTGGGTGGCATGGGAATCCTGGTATTCCCCTAATTCATGCTCGGTCTTATAACAATTATAAGTTGGAGCGGGACCAACGTTCCCCAGCTCAGTATAACAAGCGGGTTCGGTCAATACATCCTTATTATTATCTTGATTAAGGCGTGACATGGTCGCTACCTGGAGAGAGAGAAGAAAACACTCTGCGTGCGCTCTTGCAAGATTAGATTGGTTATATATTTTATCTAATCAGGATGTCTCCCACTGTTTTTATCAAATCTTCCTTCAAACCCTAAAAGGAAAGACTAGCCGGGATTAATTACACTCTACAAGTTCGCCAATCTTTCAGCCAGGCCAGTGCCGGTACTTTCAGGGAGGTCCCCCGTTCTTTCGCATGGACCTTATTAAAATAAACCTCATTTTTCCAGGGGCGTAACCCTGTTGACACCTTTCTAGACACCTACTTGATCGGCTAATTGTAAAGTGCAAAACTCTCCCAGGAGTAACAATTACTCGCAGTGGGTATCAGGATCCAACTATCTCATAGAAAGTATGCAATCTCATTGCAAATTTCAACACTTGAAACTCCCGATAAAGGTTTTTATCCCTAGCACTTATGACCTTAACTATGGTCAACAAATCATAAGCACTAGTCAAGTTCTACCCGTCTTTTCGTGATTAATTAGACCCACCCACATGACCCTTAACTAAGGTCAACAAAGTCATGCGACTGTCCTAACTAATCGCATCATATGCTATGTAAGAAGACATCACTTAGCTACCGTACACTGTGCCTTAACTAAGGTCAACAAACACAACACGAATACTAAGTACTCTACTTCCTAAAATGACGGAGGGTTGCGGATGGTTTTTATGAAAAACTTTAACGCTTTGAACTTGATCTCGTTGCAGAATCAAATGGTTTTAAATGGAGTGTTTTTGAGGCTTCTGCAAGTTTCGCTAAAGAGGTCACTCCCGGTGAAGGGATCTCGGCTCTTTCCTCGTCGAATGAGGTGCGGGATATTCACAATACCACTATGCAAAGCAAGAACTAGAAAAGCAATCAAAAGACAAACCGAAGGTTGTAGCATCTGCCAGTTATTGCTAAAGAGGTCACTCTCGGTGAAGGGATCTCGGCTCTTTCCTTATCGAATAAGATGCTGGATGTTCTATAAGGAACATCGCTATGCAAAGCAACAACTAGAGCTACCTAATTTTTGAAATTCGATACCACAACATCTTTTAGATTTATTTTCTTTCATTAATCTTATTAATGAATGTCCCATCATTTAAGTCCACCTAAACATCACAGATAAATACAACGTACAGTTATGCCATCCGCATTCGCCTCGATATCCCGTCTGCACCGTTAGGTTAGGTAACTAACGATAGGAGCGGGGCAGGGCTAGCGCGGGTGTAAAACATAAGCAACATCTATATAATATATCATATATACTATATACAGTATCTATCTGAACATATCACATGATCACATCACAGATAACGCAGCAGAAAACAATATATGAAATATTGGATATACTAGGACATCCGTATTTTATTTTGAGCATGTATAAAACACGGATTCCACGATCGTGATGAATAGCCAATCCCACACCCGTAGACCCCTACGAGAGCGGCAAGCAACCGTACCAATTCTAGAGTTAGGAGACCCGACCCGACTTCTCGAGATGGTCTCCCACTGGACCCTAGAACCCGGTTACTTGTGCTCCCCTCATTGGGTCTATCCTAATGCGGAGAAGTTAATAATATACAATGGTGACATCATCTTCAGCCCGGAAGTGCCCCAATAAAAGAATATTACATATAATGAATTTTACATGAATGAAAAAGAAAAACTCTCATCTCACATAAAAAAAAACCGGCTATTCAAACACGACGATCCAATATAACATATCGAGCAACACATAACATCGCATGTCATCAACGTAAGTAAATATGCGTATCCCAATTGTCGTTGATGTATAGCAACGAAACCGGCGATCCACCATATATTACACTTACGGTCGCAGAAAAGAAAGTTTAAAACTTGAACAGTTGGAATCCGCAATTTCCTTAGACACCGCATGCCTAACCAAATGAATTCTTTAGACAGCGCATGCCTAACTATTATAAACCCCGCATTATAGTCTCATCATCGAAAACACTTTTCAATATCAAGTCGGGCAATTCAACAAGATTCCCGACATCCTGATCGAATGCTCGTCGCAAACGTTAGTAGACGGCCGTACCCCTGTGTCATGACCCGACATTTGGCACGTGACGGCCCTAATACTACGCAACGCCTAAAGACGTAACGCAGTAAAAGAAAGCCAAAACCCAGAAATCTAAACCAAGAAAATACGGAAAAGATAATATAAGTTTTTGAAACATTTGAAATCGCAACCAAAATTCTTTAAAAGTCCAACTTTCTTTCTTTAAAATTTTGGCAACACCCCCTTTTGTAAAAACTATCCCAAGAAGAATGCAACACAAATATACGACGCCGTAGCGAAGAAATAAAGACAATAGAGAGAAAGCTGTATATAAAAGACAACAAATCCACCAATAATATACAATATCGTCCTCACCAAGTCTCTAAGTCAACAACATAATAGTAGATGGAGAGTATAAGATGCAACGAAAGTACAATATGAAATACAGATAATCATCGCAACCCACCTAAGAAAAATAGTATACTGTGAGCCGATGCGATATCTGTAGCAAAATATGATAGATGAATAGCTGAATAGCCTGCCTCGACTACTCTGGGGAACAACCTGAAACACCTGTGGCACAACGGGGGTGAGTTGCCAACTCGTGAATAGTAGATAACATATGCAGGTAATCGCAGGAATGTACGTACAGCATGAATCTAAAATATGCGATTACAGTAATAACATGTCATGTAAATGCCGAATAATGGAAAGTACACTAGCAGGTACAATCAATATCTGAAGCAATAATAACATGACAATAGTATGCAATAACTATACAATAGGGATATGAGAATGCAAATATGCAGCAATTCTGAAGGGTACACTAACAGGTACTCCTAATACATGGAACAGTGCATAAGTGAAAAGGTATGAGGTATGGAGTGAAATATATCATCCCACGGAATCCTGTTATCGTGGTAGGATCACAATCCATCAAGTCACTCAAATCCCAATTCCTCAAATCAGCCCCCACGTTGGGCTCTCACATCATATAAGTCTCACGTCTCCTCAATGTACAATATCGAGTAATCTCCTATATCCCGAATGTACAAATCAATAATCCCATATGTATGTCCAATCAAAATGAATCACCGGATATCCCAACTCAATGTCTCAAGTAAGATTCTAGCATCCTAAATATATATATATATATATATATATATATATATATATATAAGCAGAAATAAATATGACGGGGTCAATACACATATATTAGCGTCCCATTCCAATAATATTGGTGTAACGGTATATATAACAACGGCTAAATTCCCTGTTATATATACAAAGGTGTTTAAAAGAAATATCATGAAAACAATGTGCCAAGCATCGATACAGAAATCCTGCTAGGTACGTATCATACGCTGTCCCGAAAGCACGAGTGCCTCGCTCTGACCCTCGCCTTTCGACGTATGCATACGTGCATGACCCCCAACGGTATCTCCATGATCCCCGCCGAGTCATCAGTACTGTCACCGGTAGGTACTAGCCCGCCTCCAGGCTCAATCGGCAAAATCCATCGATCTTCTTGCCGAGGGGAACCATACCGGGCCCAACCATGTACCCTCTACGGCCTCGACGCCTCCTCGTAGGGCTATATATAAATCAGAACCGATAATGCTCATGGTGGATGCGCAAATATCATATCAAGGAAACCGGGTTTTTCAATGTATGCATAATTTCATGAACTCCCGCGGTTCCCAAATCCAGAAAACATAATCCAAAATCCCAATAAACAATGCGCAAATCCAGGAATAAATATATGCGATATATCTGAAATGCGAGCATAAAGATGAGAATGTATAGTCGGAACCTTAAGTATGCGAAACCAATAAGCTACAGCTAAGTAACATCAGTAAAGGTAAATATGTAACAGCAACTGAATATATGGGTAACATATAGGTGTAGCAATGTATAGGTATCTACCCATAAGAACTGATGTGGTATACCCCCATGGGTATAAGTAGAATATGTAAGATATCCCCCCTGGGTATAAATCAAACATGAGTAAGACTTACCTGTAGCTGTATCGTAAGGTGTATATGTACCTATCACAAATTGTATGATACACTATAGGTATACCGATAAGCTAGATGTCATGTGTGATAAGCAATATAGTATCTATAATGGTTGGTGTGTGACATGGCAATTATTGACGGTGTGTGTAGCATACAATCCGTGCTCGTGCAACATGATCCGTCAATAATATGTGCAGTGCCCTACGGCTACTAGTCACTATACAACTATTGTATGTCTACGTTAGCGCCCCGGCAGTCTACAGACGCCAAATGCGGAACAAAAAACTTTTAACTGGTGCTATCGTATACTTTAACCCGGATCTGCCATTATTCCTAAACTAACAAACTGTAAAGAGTGTAGAAAGGTTATACCGAACGATCCGAGTCCTTCGTTCTTCAACCATCATCCCACGCTCCGTTGCGGCTGCTCCGATCTCATCGATCTCCGATATCCTCGTCGAGGTGGCACCACATCACCGATTCTTTAAACGGGCACCCGCCTCTGACTCGAGGCAACTCGATCGCCAAGTTTGCTAAAAGAGACGACCAAGAATGATGTAGAGAATGAGTAGATGACTTTGTCTCACTTCGTCCAAGTCCGTGGACGATCGGTAAATGAAGTTGCCGTAGGAATCGGGTGATGGAATGAAATGAGCTGTGAATTCCATACACCCCAAAAATCTATCATAATCTTTTCAAGTGGAAAAACATCAAGTACTGAGAGAGAGAGAGGGGGCCGGCCTCATATATGGAGAGGGGGTGACCGTAGGAGAGGGGGGTGACCACATCATGAAGCATATCATGAAGAAAATATCTAAACCAAAACAAAAAGCCTTTATGTAAACCATGACTCATATAAACATAGTCATCAAGTCATAAATGCAATTAAAGGTTCATGAACCTAGTCACCTCTTCTAGTGGCTTCTAGAAACTTCCAGAACACTGACTCACCTCATACAAGAAAAGATAAATCCGCCTTTAACCGAATGTTAAAAGACGGCTGATAGAAAACTGGAAACTGGCAACTTCCAAAAGTGATCCTGAAACAACTTTCAGGATAACCCCGAAACTGTATAAATATACCCGCATTTGTATTACGACCGAATACAAATGCAACTGAGACAAAGATATTATACCTACTCAATATAATACTCGGATCTGGCTTAAACCAAAGCCGACCAGTATCATCTGCCCGAAAAATAACACGTGCGTAAACGCACGTGCATTTTCCGAACCCTGCCATAAAACCATACGGCCTCTACAACGTTTCGCCCGAACTTGGGGAACTGTCTGTGGGGGACTCTAATGACTCGTCAGTACCCTGGCAGTGGGTTTAACCACAAACCGTCAGCGGCACTAGCTATGCGTAACGGCTGCCCATGGACTGACCTCAAGGGATGCCGATGAGCGCACTCATCCGGAAAACCCTACCGAGCCTAACAGTGACAATGTATATACAGTCCGGTCCGTTCGTCAATGAGTATCGCATATCTGCCTAGGGGGCTAGCAATGTCAGACCTCCAATAGCAGTATAAGTCGTGTCGGAGTGAAGCCCAATAACACCCTGAGATACTACTGGAGTACCTACCAGTAAATCTCCTATCATGGCCATGGATTTGTGTAATGGCTCTCCTAGACACAGCACGACCTCGCCCCCAATACCGGGAGAGACGAATCCCCTGCCAATCCGCTCACGTGCCTCCATATGGCTCGGGACTGTACCCAAAAGCTACCTGTTTGCACGACTCCTTTGAGCCGTGGTAGGGTAGAAATCAAAGCACAGTGGGAACTCACACGAGACAAATGACGACCTCAGGTCGAGGAACTAACCTGTACACATGTCACCAGGGAACTGCTATCTGACGGTAGATATAATACTAACTAGCAGATTCCCGGCGAGTCCTGTCCGGTGTACTCATAACCCAATGAGCACCTGTATACATCTTAGGTGATCCAACTGACACCAGTGGCTTGTGAGACCGGCCACCACCCCTCGTCGGGGTCTCGACTGTACACACTAGTCTACTCCGGAGTATCGATGCCCTGTCTCGAAACTCCCACGACTAGGGACCACAATTAAGGATATGCGTATAAACTACCCAACTCTCACGTATATGATCGCCATCATACTGTTGGTAGTTTAGCAAGATCCTAAGGGCTCTATCAAAATGTAACATGCAATCAGTCACCTGAACATGTACACGACTGATAAAGGCAAACCAGATAGCATACTATCATCTCGAGTAAGACTGTCATACCGGTATAGGTCCTCCGCAATCATTGCAATCACGTACCTGCGATCCAATAATTGACTATGAGGACACTATCTCCAACAATCTCCCACTTGCACTAAAGGCTAATTATTGCGATGTCGACTGCTCACAGCCCGTGTGAAACCGAACATCCAACTCCTCTACTAATCAGTATCACAAAGCCCGTTTGTAAAACTATTGTGTTCGAGAAATAGCCTTAGTGAGTGGATCCGCCTAGAAGTTTCTTTCTATATATCTCTAAATCTCAAGTTCGCGGAGAAAGCCATCTCCCGAATCGAGTAATACCTGTCTTAGAATATGTCTAGATATCTGATGGGACCTAGTTCATAAATAAACTCCAAATCCAAACTTCATAGACTGTATCGATCACTGAACCTAATCAGTATCGGGCACCATGCCACCCACAGTATCCTCTTAGACCACCTGTCCATAATACTGTCCCTCTTCGTCTGAGGGAAAAACTATAACTCTGACAATCACTCTGTCAACCATGTCACCTTTGAAGCCTGGAATGATAACCGTCTCCCGAAGGAGGCTGCCGTCATCAAATCTGTAGAACATGTACTTATGTTCTAAAACTGCTTCCTTATGTTTCTCCAGGATTGGATTAATACAAACTTATTACTTCTAGTGCAAAACCAACATTTGGTGTGGTACTTGACATCTCATGATTGACTCAATTGCCTAAGCAAGTGATCTGCCAATCATGCACATCCCTCTCCCCTTTAGTCTATACGACACCTTTAGAGAGGGTGACTCCATCACCTGCAGGTGCACCACCATGCTAGGAGTCAACTATTCCAAAAACCATTAGAATATCTGTCAAAGTACCCACATTGGGAAACTACCCAAATCCAGATCTAAAACCATAGATCTAGAAACCAGAATGTCAAATATTATATCCATATCCTGTCTGGAGAAACAACTGTGTGACGACCACAGTACAACCGATCGTAGTATAAGAATTTTACTTCCTACTCTGTGTATGTCATCTAGATACTATGACATCACACCCTACTACCTCCTTAACTAATCCATCCCCTATTATGATTGAAGTCAAACCCATGACTGTCACATCAAAATTAGATGATCTATCTCCGCTATAACTGCTCAAGTCTATAAATAGATATAAGCATCTTGCCCACTACGCTTCTGCTGCTCCCACTGACTACAACAACCCTCCTACTGGGTCTCATATCCTGGAACAACAGTAGTGTCAAGTCTAGGTAGATAAGAACCTCCCTGTCACCGTCTCTGAGGCTACCGAAGTACCTCTCGGGCGTCTGAGGTTACCCACCAAATCTGCGGAGTGGCTAATGGAATGTCAAACCTGATTGAATATTTAGGTCCTATTAAATTTTCCGTAATCGTTCGCGGTTCTGGAATCACTTCCAGTTCTACCATACTCCCACTACTGTTTTCTGAAAAAGATCTATTTTACTAAAACTGTGGCGAGTCAAGAACAATATCACTATTGATCTTCCAAATGGTAGAATATCAACCCTCGTCGTAGCCAGGGTCAACCCACAAACAGCCATTACAGAATCGTGCCGTGAGTTATCCAGAGTCTGGTTTTAATCATAAGCTGGACAACTCCCCGTACCTTAACATCTTTTAAGGTACGAGCCATTCTATATCCAATACAGAAACTTTGGCACTAATTTAATTGGAACCATATTCAAATCATGCAGCTGTCTCCAGTGCATATCAACTTAATGGAAAGAGGCTAATTAGCGTTACTCAACTTAGGAATCCATCCAATTATGAGTGACCTGAAAGAGAAAACTCATTTCTCAAAACCATCACTATCATCTGAATACTAATCACAAGAATCTACATCTTCGATCTCTTTGAAGAATCCTGATACTTGTGACATCTGGTTCTCTACTTTATTCTTATACCCACAACTTCTCAAAACTTAGACCTTGTATTTCTACGAAACACTCGTCTAAATACTAGAGAAGTTATAAGTAAATAGAACATAGTACGAGGACCTACCCCTTTGTCCTGATGGACACTGGACAACATACAATACTCTGTATAAGTCCGCTGAGTTTGAACAACTCAAAACCTGTGCGTTGTAGGTGGAAAACTGTACCCTGGCGATTTCCTCAAATATCACCAATTACAACGAATTCCGATATAATGAGGATGATCACCTAATTCCCAATATCTTACTCCCAATCATCATCTGTAAAACCATACAGATATGAGAATGAAACCTGGTAAATACATACCCTTGGAGTAAGTGTCTAATCGAGAAAACAGTTTTTCTTTAACAATGCACTGAAACATGAAAATGTTTCGTAGGGGTATCCTGGTATTCATAGCAATGCCTCTTTCATAATCCAATTCGTAACTTCAACCGTATATTTTATTGCCGTCTCTCCAAATCCCTTTATTTGTCTTTAGTCGTTACCTTCTGTACACCATCATTATGCTAAATGGTTTTCTTCCTTCCCTACCGTTCCGCACCAGCCTATGGTTTGGAAGAAGACTATCCAGTAAGCATAATAGGTGTACCCTCCTAAACTAAGGAGTACTCGCATCTCGAGAGAAGGTGACGATAAAAGACAACTGAATAATACCTTATTCTTTTAAAGGTGAAATAGGAGCGGCGATGAGGTACGCGGTTTTGGTCGTGAATGATATCAGTCGCAATTTACTTTGCCCTCTTTCTAATCCCTTTATTTTGTCTTTACATATTACCTTCTGCACACCCTACTTAGGCTAATTGGTTTTCTTCATTCCCTACCTTTCGGCACCAGCCTATGGTTTGGAATAAGACTATCCAATAAGCGTAATAGGTGTACTCTCCTAAACCAAGGAGCCCTCGCAACCTGAGAGAAGGTGATAATAAAAGACAACTGAATAAACCAATTCTATTTCTCCTGAACCTGGATCCATCCTCGAAGAAGTCCCTTCGAGTTCGTATATAACCATACGATGGCTCTATCCAATGGAAGTGGATATCCGTAGTAATACGGGTGTTCTGAGAAATTCAAAGGGTAAAAGAAGGAGTGGCAATGACTTATGCAACTAAGACAATCCAAAAGCCAGTATTTTAAGAAGGTTCGGTCAACCTGGTCACTGAGTCATAGTCTAGGGTCGGTCAAAGGTCACTGCCAAAGAGAGAGAGAAAAGAAACACTCTGCGTGCACTCTATCCTAGATCAGAATGGTTATCACTTTATCTAATCCGGAAACCTCCCACTGCCCTGTCAAATTCTCCTCCAAACCTAAAAAAGAATCAATCGGGATCACCCGAAGAGTAAACCAACTCATCAGTGGGAATCGGGATCCAACTCTCATCGCGTGATAACGTGATGGAATGCATCCACGTTACTCATACTCCAGATGGTATGCGCATACTTGGCAAGTTTCAGTTTCTTTAGAAACTCCCGATATCATTTTTGCCCCATGCTCTTATAACCTTGGCTTTGGTCAAAGTGTCATAAGTCACATGCCAAGTTCTACCCGTCACTATCTTGTCAATTTGAACCCACCCGCACATGCCCCTGACTTTGGCCAATCGGCAGAACGACTGTCCCAAACTAACTCATCTATCTATGCAACAATTGAATACCCAGCAGCTACCAAACACTATGCCTTAACTTTGGCTAAAATGCATAGCTTGAATACTACTGAATACCCAAAAGAAGTGACGGAGGGCTACGGCTGGTTTTTGGCGAAAAACCTTTAGCGTAGTGAACTTGATATCGCTGAAGGAACCTGATAACTTTTTAAAATATAGTGGCGAAAACCTTTTGCTAAAGAGGTCACTCCCGGTAAAGGGATCACGGCTCTTTCCTCGTGGAATGAGGTGCAGGATATTCCACTGAATACCGCTATGCAAAGCAACTTGTAATCGACTATAGTGAAGTTATTACTCTGACGCAAACTTCTGTCCAAGGGGTCAGTCCCGGTGAAGGGATATCGGCCCTTGCCCCGTGAATGAGGTGCAGGATATTCCACTGAATACCACTATGCATAACAAAAGGAAACGTCTTTGCAATAACACTTTTTAAATTTGTTCCAACAACTGTAAATTGGTTTGTTTTACTTTGCATTGATCAGAATCAATGCAGTCCCATCAATCGATCACACCAGAAAAGAACGAAAATAAAATGTACGTATATGCCATCCACATTCGTCGCTGGGTCCCGTCATCACCCGTTAGGTTACTTAACTAACGACAGAGCGGGGACTGGACTAGCGCGGGTGTAAAACATATACAACATCTAATAGTATATAAACCAATATACAATAATCGCTCCAGGCGTGATAGTATGCAACATTACAGAAAAGTAATAAGCATCACAGAACAATACAGATAATCTGGGATCCCCGGGTTTCACAGAGCCGCTGCTGAAACCTGACGTTCCCCTGTCGTGTGGATAGCCTGTGCAATGAAACCTAGACCCCTACGGGTGCGGCAAGTTACCCGCCAAGACCTGAAGCGAGGCAGCCCCCTACAGCATAGTGAATGGACCACCCAGCACTCCACGGAATCAGGTAAGCTTGGGCACCCCTCCTTGGGTCAACCTGTACCCCCTACGAGTGCGGCGAATAGTCTGCCAATTCTAGAGTGGGACCCCTCTGCCTCTCAAAGCCATGAGATGCGGACCCGTTGCCCCTCAGAACCCGGCTATCCGTGCACTCCGTCGCGGGGAAAAACCTAGTACAGTAATGAAAAATAGTACAATAGGTACATCGACCGCAACCTGGTCATGCCCTAAAAGAATATTATACAACAGGCAGTGACGGCAGTCCACAAGTTGGATGCTCACCCCGCAATATCAAATGTACAAATAAACACAAACTGTACTACCATTGCACACTGCTATCCACCACGACAAATCCGCAACATCACAGCACAACACAGAACATCAACGCGAATGTCACTTTCGCAAACCCGTCTAAAAGAACTATAGCAATTAAACGCGGTTTACCGATCAAATGACATTCCCGGTCGGAGATATAATGTAAGCACTGTAAACTAACGTGTTTAAATTTCGATCGACCAAAGACCAAATATCAAAAAGTGGGCCCCACGACTTACTGGTGAACAGTAACAAAACCTGGGCCAAAAAGATATATACCAAAAATCACAATTTCCAGAGGGGAACACACTGTGCAGATTTGGGGGCATGATCGCCCAGAACTGCCGCGGATGCGCGGCCAAACCATGGGTTTGGCCGCGTTTCCGCGGCTGTCGTGTCGACTGACATGCTCAAATTTGTACGACGTTCTTAGAAATCCCTGCACAGTATTCTGAGATGTGTGAAATATTTTTAGGACACCGTTTAAAATCAACAGAAACTGTCAAGCAAGAAAAATGCGAATTTTGTTTTTCGGTTCGATCGATGTTTTAAACGCGTTAGCACAAGTTAGTATAGCAAAATGGTGAGGCTCTGATACCACTGTAAGTCTACGTTAGCGCCCCGGCTGTCTACAGACGCCAAATGCGGAACAAAAAACTTTTAACTGGCGCTATCGTATACTTTAACCCGGATCTGCCATTATTGCTAAACTAACAAACTGTAAAGAGTGTAGAAAGGTTATACCGAACGATCCGAGTCCTTCGTTCTTCAACCATCATCCCACGCTCCGTTGTGGCTGCTCCGATCTCGTCGATCTCCGATATCCTCGTCGATGTGGCACCACATCACCGATTCTTTAAACGGGCTCCCGCCTCTGACTCGAGGCAACTCGATCGCCAAGTTTGCTAAAAGAGACGACCAAGAATGATGTAGAGAATGAGTAGATGACTTTGTCTCACTTCGTCCAAGTCCGTGGACGATCGGTAAATGAAGTTGCCGTAGGAATCGGGTGATGGAATGAAATGAGCTGTGAATTCCATACACCCCAAAAATCTATCATAATCTTTTCAAGTGGAAAAACATCAAGTAGTGAGAGAGAGAGAGGGGGCCGGCCTCATATATGGAGAGGGGGTGACCGTAGGAGAGGGGGGGTGACCACATCATGAAGCATATCATGAAGAAAATATCTAAACCAAAACAAAAAGCCTTTATGTAAACCATGACTCATATAAACATAGTCATCAAGTCATAAATGCAATTAAAGGTTCATGAACCTAGTCACCTCTTCTAGTGGCTTCTAGAAACTTCCAGAACACTGACTCACCTCATACAAGAAAAGATAAATCCGTCTTTAACCGAATGTTAAAAGACGGCTGATAGAAAACTGGAAACTGGCAACTTCCAAAAGTGATCCTCAAACAACTTTCAGGATAACCCCGAAACTGTATAAATATACCCGCATTTGTATTACGACCGAATACAAATGCAACTGAGACAAAGATATTATACCTACTCAATATAATACTCGGATCCGGCTTAAACCAAAGCCGACCAGTATCATCTGCCCGAAAAATAACACGTGCGTAAACGCACGTGCATTTTCCGAACCCTGCCATAAAACCATACGGCCTCTACAACGTTTCGCCCGAACTTGGGAAACTGTCTGTGGGGGACTCTAATGACTCGTCAGTACCCTGGCAGTGGGTTTAACCACAAACCGTCAGCGGCACTAGCTATGCGTAACGGCTGCCCATGGACTGACCTTAAGGGATGCCGATGAGCGCACTCATCCGGAAAACCCTACTGAGCCTAACAGTGACAATGTATATACAGTCCGGTCCGGTCGTCAATGAGTATCGCATATCTGCCTAGGGGGCTAGCAACGTCAGACCCCCAATAGCAGTATAAGTCGTGTCGGAGTGAAGCCCAATAACACCCTGAGATACTACTGGAGTACCTACCAGTAAATCTCCTACCATGGCCATGGATTTGTGTAATGGCTCTCCTAGACACAGCACGACCTCGCCCCCAATACCGGGAGAGACGAATCCCCTGCCGATCCGCTCACGTGCCTCCATATGGCTCGTGACTGTACCCAAAAGCTACCTGTTTGCACGACTCCTTTGAGCCATGGTAGGGTAGAAATCAAAGCACAGTGGGAACTCACACGAGACAAATGACGACCTCAGGTCGATGAACTAACCTGTACACATGTCACCAGGGAACTGCTATCTGACGGTAGATATAATACTAACTAGCAGATTCCCGGCGAGTCCTGTCCGGTGTACTCATAACCCAATGAGCACCTGTATACATCTTAGGTGATCCAACTGACACCAGTGGCTTGTGAGACCGGCCACCGCCCCTCGTCGGGGTCTCGACTGTACACACTAGTCTACTCCGGAGTATCGATGCCCTGTCTCGAAACTCCCACGACTAGGGACCACAATTAAGGATATGCGTATAAACTACCCAACTCTCACGTATATGATCGCCATCATACTGTTGGTAGTAAAGCAAGATCCTAAGGGCTCTATCAAAGTGTAACATGCAATCAGTCACCTGAACATGTACACGACTGATAAAGGCAAACCAGATAGCATACTATCATCTCGAGTAATACTGTCATACCGGTATAGGTCCTCCGCAATCATTGCAATCACGTACCTGCGATCCAATAATTGACTATGAGGGCACTATCTCCAACAACTATATCTAAGTAAATAGGGTAAAGGCGCAATTTCTAACAATGACGTAGAATATGCGACAAGCATTTGAATCCTAGCCCAGACGCATAACGCCATGCGTGCGATTCCCCTGTAGATGTTAATTCTACTCACCTACGCTCTACGCTATGTGAATCCTACCCTCTGCTCCCCCCTGTAGCAGTGTCCGTAGTCCCTGCCTGCAAACCTGCAAATAAGACATGGAAATCATATATAGGCCAAATTTTCCGCAAAACGCGATATCGAACCAAAACGAGAAACTTGCGTCGCCAACTAAATGCGCGTGTGCACGATACGCTGAATTGTGTGTATACGCGTCTAAAACAACCGCGACACGCCGCGATACGCTGGATCACAGAACCCACTCACGTATCGCGCGTATCGCGCAAACACAACGGACATGCAAAACGATATTTGATCCCAGATTTTCCTACAGGCCAAATATTACAAAACTAGACATGCCAAAACACTACAATACACTACAGACAACCCTACCCAAAACCCCAAGACCCAACACCCTACCCTGGACGCAATTTGCGGCCAATATGATTAAATCTGCGGCCAGGCTTTAGGGATAGGGGCTCGTGTTTTGGTGGTGGTATCTATACCTGGTGTACATGCTCCAGTATTCTCAAATTTAACCTAAAAGCAGCGGGTCAAAAGCAGATTACAAAATGCCATAATATCGCTTTAAAATCACCAATTTGCACTAAAAGGAAACCCTATGGTATTTTAGTGTAATCCAGGGTTAAGCTCAGTTAAGGTGACCCTAACAACACTTAAATAAGTAGGGTTTACCAACACAGTAATCAATTTGACACAACATCTCACAAATCACCATAATTAGCACTTAAACTCACAAATAACACAAACCGACGCTAAACTATGAACAAGCTAAGCAATAAGGGGGAATGGGCTCAGAAAATATAGCCTAAAGGATCTCAAGAAGCAGGAGAAGAAGTATATAGAGGAGGTGAGGGGTTGTTACTGCTGCTGGGGCTCCTGTTGCTGTTGCCAGAAGCTGCTTGCTGCTGCTGCCTTGGCTGCTGCTGCTGCTACTGCATCTTCTTCTGCTGCTGGAACATCACTTGCTGCTGCTGCTGCTAAGGCTCTGTTGTGTGTGTGTGTGTGTGTGTGAGTATGAGGGAATGAGAGAAAGGAAATGAGAGGGAGTAATGAGAACAAACAACAAAGACCCCCTTCTCATTCTCTCTCTTCATTAAATGGGCATGGCTCATGCCATGTTGCCCTATGCCCTCTCTCTCTCTCAAAGTCAACATGAAGCCAAAATAAAACCCTTTTAAATTCATTTTATTTAAAAACAACCTTGAACAATAAACCCAAAACACTTAAACAAACTTATTAAACTAGATTAGGGAATGGTTAACCACCATATTGCTAATCAAGGTTTAACCCCAAATTAACACCCTAGTTAACATGCACAAGTGTGTGTGAGCCTAGAAAAATTCTAATAAAATACTCATTAAATAGGATAAAATATTTGAATCGTAATTTGGTAAACTTTTTATTAAAAACTATATATTAAAATATAATTAGTTACAAACACGTTCTAAGTTGTTACAATCTCCCCCCCCCCCGAAAAGAAATTCGTCCCCGAATTTTAAAAAAAATATACTGCTACGCGTACCTTCAAAGAGAAAATTACAACTCTCAAATCTCGCCCGCAGTCTCCCAAGTGATTACCTCACTATACGGCTACGTCCAAGAAAACCCTTCACAGATGGCAAGATCCTTGACCGATGCTTCTCCGCCTGCCGATCCATTAACACAACTGGCTGCTGGTGAACGAAAGATCGCGTCTAAGCTGAATGGTCTGATGCCAATCACGTGAGAAAGGTCATGAAGGTAATTGTAAAGTATCATCACAAGGAATACGGGGTGAAAACTCAATAATCTAGGCGGAAGTGCCAAATTAAAGGCAACGAAACTAACCCGCTTATAGGATCTCAGAAGAACCTAAATCCTGGGACAAGCTTCCCAAAATCCAACACGTCATTCATCAGAAAAATCCGCAGGAATACATGATTTGCCACTGCGCACTTAAGTCTACGACCAACACAGTCGGCATAAGACCTCAATTTGCGCTGGGCTACACTCATCCTGACCTGAACAACCGGATCATCTCCGAAGTCTCTAGACTAGCTGGGGTCCAAAATCCTACTTACGTAGAGTCAGATAAACAAGCGACTGGTGATCGACATGACCTAACCCCTAAGCCTAAGGTGGACAATTGGAGTGTCTCCTGATAACAGCGATCGAAGGAGAACCCTAACGATAGCGAGTGACGATCCCCAACCGCTGACAACAATCAAAACAATCACACAACTCAACAAGAAACAACCGAGCAAATTGAGTATAACCGGATGACAAGAATACGAATGGAGTCACACCCTGACTAAACTTGGGTAGAAACCATAACGAAATTCGTGAAGATCTGCTCCCACTCCTACTTCGGAATGGTAAAAGGTTGCAACTCTCCAGCCGGCCTCAGATGCTCGACCCAAGCACACAACAAGACAGACACCTAGAAACGAACCATGAACTTCTCTTTACATCCATGTCCACCCGTAACTATCTCACAAGTCACGTCAATGTTGGTGGAACTTGAATGAATATAGAGAGTTGACAGATGTGCCTGCTCTAGGATTTTACGTCTCTACCTGATAATATCAGGTACACAAACGCGTCCCTAACTAAGCATACCATTGTCACAAATCAAGGGCCCCGAATCATTACCCAGCCGAGTATACTCAAGTATCTCTGACGAACGAGCATCGGTGGGCAGTGTCTCGCGAAAACGATTAAGGAAAAGTTGTCGGGTGCGGACATGAGCAAGCTGTCCCCTCCGTAGAGACGAACTTAAGCTGTACTCGACGATCACACAAGAACTGTAAATCTGCAGAAGACTATCACAACAATCAAAATCCACTGCAGGAAGATGTACGTTAAGCTCTGGTGGGCCGTGGAAAATCCGACACGACTCTCGAACAAGTAGTGTCTCCAATTCTCCAACGCAAATCCACCGCGGCCATATCCAGATCATGAGGGGAATATCTTTCTCGTACTTCCTCCAAATGTAGGGAAGCAAAAGCGATAACTCTATAGCGTCACCTCAGTACACACTCGAGCCCCACTCAAGAAACATTCAGTCAAACAACAAGGTCGCCCGAACCAAAGGCAAAGAAAGAACTGATGCAGTTGTTAACTGAATCTTCAACTGCTGAAAACTCCGCACACATGCCTCAGTCCACAGAAAAGAAACCACCCTTCCGGTCCTTTCAGTCGACGGTGCAGCACTACTCTAGCAATCCTGCATGAAACGGCGGTAAAAACCTGCTAAGCCCAACAATCTGCGGATCTCCGTCCTGCACACAAGTCTAGGCCTAAGCTGTACGGCCACGATCTCCCTCGGAACCATACAAAACCGTCTCCCGTGACTACAAGACCTAGGAGTCAACACAAAACAAGCCTGAAGAAACACTCCAAGAATCTAGCAACTGCTGTGCTCTCCCAGTATCTGCATAACAAATCCCCTAGTGTTACTCCTGTCCCTCAAGACACATTAAATAGACCAAAGTGTCGTAAATAACACAACAACACTGGTCGAGCAACGACCTGAAGAAATCCGGTTTATCATATCTACGAATGCTGCTAGGGCATCAGTGAATCCAATGACTCACTAAGACACACCAAGCCCGTAGCACGCATAAGTAGGTCTTTGGAATGGCGTCACTCCGAACCGCAATAATGATGACCCGATCCCAAACAAACTTAGAAAATGTCTCGCACTCTAGAGCTGATCGAAGAAATCGTCAATGCGAGGTGAAGGATACCTATCCGCACCGTAAGCCGGTTCAATTAACGATCTGTCGATACACAACCACAAACTGCCGTCTTTCTTAGGAGCCTCCTAATTCGAAGCACTCAGACGCACAAAACTCCCCAAACCACAACTCTGCAGCTGATCCTTAAGCTCCTAAGCTTCGCCGGCTCATCCGGAACAACGTCGGAAAAACTCTCGCACGAAAGGAACCCGGTCCAACAAACCCACTGTGGCTCCGGTATCACGAATGAACGCCTAGAATCCACAACATCTCCTCAAAAGCCGACTTGAGAAAAAGGCTGAATTCAAGCTGTGAGAGGCGGCACAACTATCCACCTGCACAACAAGAACTGACTCGCCGGGAAAACAATTCCTGACTGTTTCCTCACGGCAGTCCACAAACGCCTAACACGTAGCTAAACAGTCCGTGCCCAGGAGAACGTCAAATCCAACATCTTTAGAAGGATCAAAATGACGGACGAATCTCTATCTCCTATCTGATTGGCACACAACTGAAATACGTGTCGCGCAACAAAATAATCGCTGACAGAAATTAAAACAACAACTACGACTAATCTACCTAACCACGGTACAAGGTGTGGAAAGCAAACGAGCACACCAAAAGAACATATAAATTAAGGATACCTGAAAACTCCACATTGGACGTCTGCGCGTCCCGATGAGTAGAAGCAAACTCCTGTGTCTGCCCTCTACCCGCAACTGGCTGAACTCCTCTGGTAGCTTGAGCCCTATGAGCGAACCATCCACGTCCACGGCCTCTCTGAAAACGATCATGACGAGGTTCTAAGGAACAATCCCTGACGAAGTGCTGAAGGCTCCCGCATCTAAAACATCCACGCACTGACTGCTGACCATCCTGGGGATGAGAGCTGGACGACTGTCCTCGTCCTAAGCCTCTGCTACTCCCACGACGGTCACGAAATCTGTCTCGATGACCAAACCTCTATCTCTGGGCTGGTACACTGGTACGAGTCCTCCACTGTCCTGGAACCCTCTGAGTCTCTGGGATATGTGCCTCGTCAACTGGAGCTGCAACTACTGGTGCTATGTAGGTGACGGACTGCAGCATGCTGATCGTAAGTGACAACTGAGTAACAGGGGTGACAACCTCTTGTCGTAACTCCCGAACGACATCAACCAATGAACTCATAGTCTGGCGGATGTCCTGCATCTCTGCCAAAAGTCTATCAATAGTATATGTCGTATGCTGATCCGTCTGCACCTGTGCAACTAGAGTGCCATCCTGGTCAGTACTCGTCTCACCCGAGCCAACTCTGACCTCGGCCATCGCTGCATCATTCCGAGTCCCCATAGTCATCGGTGGCAAGGCTATAAATAGAAATAAGATTCGATGAGAATAAGGAATCGAATCTCAAGGATATGAATCATCAAGGAAGGAAATTCAAGCAATTGTACTTAGGTCACTTAAGACGAAGTAACGCATCCTGGGTATGCTGCAGACATACACACACTACATTACTCTGCTTAAGCTACCTACTCCATCATACTAAGGTCATCCTACACTCCGAAAGGTAAAACCTAGCGCTCTGATACCAACTTTGTCACGACCCGACATTTGGCACGTGACAGCCCTAATATTACGCAACGCCTTAAGATGTAACGCAGTAAAAGAAAGCCAAAACCCAGAAATCTAAACCAAGAAAATATGGAAAAGATAATATAAGTTTTTGAAACATTTGAAATCACAAGCCAAATTCTTTAAAAGTCTTACTTTCTTTCTTTAAAATTTTGGCAACACCCCCTTTTGTAAAAACTATCCCAAGAAGAATACAACACAAATATACGACGCCGTAGCGAAGAAATAAAGAAAATAGATAGAAAGCTGTATATAAAAGACAACAAATCCATAAATAATATACAATATCGTCCTCACAAAGTCTCTAAGTCAACAACATAACAGTAGATGGAGAGTACAAGATACAACGAAAGTTCAATATGAAATACAGATAATCATCGCAACCCACCTAAGCAAAATAGTATACTGTGAGCCGATGCGATATCTGTAGCAAAAGATGATAGATGAATAGCTGAATAGCCTGCCTCGACTACTCTGGGAACAACCTGAAACACCTGTGGCACAACGGGGTGAGTTGCCAACTCATGAATAGTAGATAACATATGCAGTTAATCGCAGGAATGTACGTACAGCATGAATCTTGTTAGTTGTATGTATGCCCTAGAGGCCAGTCTTGTACAGATGATGTATATTATATTGGATGCTTGGAAATATATAGAGATGACTTTCTTGCTCGATATAATAGTATGCTATCTGGTTTCTCTTTATCTTAACATGTGCACTTGTCTCTTTATACTGTCTTATAGTTACATGTTGGTAAAGCCCTTAGGATGTCTACTTTACTACCTGGACTATGATGCAGATCATACTAGTGGGGACATGGTAGTCCATAAGTACGTCCTTCAAGGTCCCTAGTCGTAGGTGTATCGAGACGGGGCATCGATATACCAGTGTAGACTAGCGTATACGCTTCTCGACCCATGAGATGGGCGATGGATGATCCCATATCCATTGGTGTTTGACATCAGAGATGGTATACGGGTGCTCAGTGGAGACTGGGTACACTGGACGGACTCACCGAGAACTCCCAGATGGTATTATACCTCACGTCAGATGGCAGTTCTCAGGTGACACTTGTGCAGGTTAGTCTGTAGTCCCGAGATCATCATAGTGTCTTGTGTGATTCCCACTGTGCTTTGATTTCCACCTTACCACGTCCATGAGGGCGTGCAAAACGGTGGTTTTTGGGTACAGTCCCGAGTCACATGGAGGCAATGAGCGATAGGAGGGGTTTCGTCTCTCCCAGTATTGGGGGTTGATGTTGCACTGTGCTCGATTGGCTGTAACAGGGAAGTCCCTGGCCAGGGCTGATTAGAGATTTACTGGTAAGTGTTACCAGTAGTTTATCGACCCGTTATGAGCCTCACATCGGCACGACTTATCGGTTATTGGGGTCTGACGTTTACCACCCCTAGACATGATATGCGACATATCAGACGAGAAGACCGGACTGCACGGATAGTGTTACCGGTTGGCTCGACGGGAGTTGTAGCAGGTTCGCTTGTTTTCTTCTGATCGCTCAATACCCGGGTAGCCGTTACATTTAGCTGACCGCTTGCGGCTTGGGGGTGCTTGATATGATCATCACCCACCGCGGGCGTATTGACGAGTCTTAGAGTCCCACAAAGGAGTTACCTAGTCGAGGTGAAACGTTGTGGTGCGCGTATGCGATATGAGCATGGACCCGGTTAAAATGCGCGTATGAGATACCGTATATTAATCAGGCGTCTTGCTTTTGGTTGGGTCGTATGTGATATGGCCGGACGGATAAAACAAGTGTTGATTTATCATTTAACCATTAGATTCTCACTAGAAATCCTTTCTTGTATTTTTTGGGATGTATGCATGCATGTATGCATTCTTTCTTGTTTCATCCACATATGGATGTGCATGCACACATACATTCATACATCATCCTTCATGGTTGTATATACATAGAAAATGGTGGCATTATAATACTCACACCATGGTTTTATATATATGAATTATTATTGCATTTGTTTTAAAACAAAATGAAAAAGGAAAAGAATATTTCATGGTTTGTTTCTACACTCTTCTTTAACCTAACCATGCTCACCCACCATTTAACCATGGATTAACTTTCCTTTTGGATTTTAACTCAAGTTCAATAATATCCTTATTGTTCAACCATGGTTTGAGATGAGAGGTTGAAGATATAAATAGATATATTTTCTATTTTCTCAAGAGGGTTTTTCTTTTACTCTTGTTCAATAAGCCATCATCTTCTTCCTCCTTCTTCTTTTGCTCTCTAGATTTCTCTAACGAGCAAATTACTCATCAAGTTAGGATTTTGAAGTGAAAATAGCCACCACAACATCATTTTACACAAGTCTTGCCCACTTGTTTATAGTGTTAGCTTCCATTTTCATTCATGATCTTGTGAAGTTGCAATCTTGGACAAAGGAGCTTCGGGTGGATCGTCGTGGACGTTTAAAGACCTCAAGCGAACCCTTTTCCAAACCCTAAGTAGCCGAGGAGTCTAGCGTAGGGAGCTACAAAGGTTGTACTCTCAAAACCTTAGCTTTTCTTACTTGTGATGAAGTGTTGTTTTAGAAACCCTAATTTTCTATGATTGATTCTTTGTATGCTTACTTAGCACCCTAAAATTTTAATCTTTGGTACATGTGATGCTTCCAATCCCTTCTGAGGTGCTAGGTAAACCCAACATTGGTATCAGAGCCGACCTAGAACATTAGGAGACGCTTTAACGAAGTTAAAACTCCGATCGAACCGAAAAATACAGTTTTTTAGCACTCTCTGGACATTTTTTGAAAACTGTTATTTTTCAGAATTAAAAATCCTTAAAAAATTCAGCAGGGAAATCTAAGCACACATGTAAAAAACGATGACATGAACAGTACTTGTCACCGCGGAACCGCGGCAATAGCCTGCTTGGGCCGCGGTTCCGCGGCCGTACGGATGAATCAATTTGTCGTTTTTATACAGTAATTGTTTTGTCTGCTTGTATATTTTTTGGGGAATTTTTAATCTGTATTTTGTGCTGTATGTTCTGGAGATTGTTTTGGAGTCAATGATTCGATCGGAAATTTGATTTCGTGTTTCTTTCCGGGTAATTTTGAAAGTATTGAATTGTTCGAACGAGTATCATTTACTCACTTTTTCACAGGGTTTAAATCTTTCGGAAAAACGTGCAAGTTTGTTTGTGGTGGACCCTCTAGAAGACAACAAACCTTAACTCGATTATATGACCGTCTTGAACTGCCTTTTGAACCATAGGGTTTGGGGCAGTACGGCGTACCACATGTGAGGCGTTGGCTTGACCCTTCTACGGCTGGACCGCTACTACTGTGTCACACTCCGGGTTTTTGAACTCCGCTCAAGTGTTGAGCTTTAGGGAATTTTGGGTATTTGGTCATTCGTTCGAAAACTTTAATACTGTCTATTTATCTGGAATGTGATACAATATGTGGAATTCATATAGTTAGGCATGAAATACGAAATATGTGATATTTCGCATTTACGATGTCTAAAGAGAATGTGGATTCCAAATATTGTAGTTTTACACTTTCTTTTCTGTGACCGAAAATGTAGTATGTCGATATCGCCGGTTTCGTTGCTATATATCAACGACAATTGGGGTATGCATACTTACTTACGTTGATGATATGCGATATTATGTGTTGCTGAGATATGATGTGCAGGATTGTTGCGATTGAATAGCCCGGGGTTTTTATGTGAGATGGGGGTTTTATATTTTCATTCATGTAAATTCAAATGTAATGTAATATTCTTTTATTTGGGGCACTTCCGGGTTGAGGTTGATGTTAGTGTTTATGCCCTAGAAGGCCATTACTGTATCATACTAGTTTGTATATTACTTAATGGAAGCTTGGGATATTCACATGTATATAACAGTCTTGCTAAACATGGTAGTATGCTACTTGGTTTTTCTATCTTAATATGTGAGTGTACGTATTGATAGAGCTCTTAGGATCTTGGTTGACTACCAGCGTTGTGATGGCAGTCACACTAGTGGGGGCTGGGTTGTCTACAAGCACATCCTTATTCAGGTCCCTAGTCGTTGGATTATCGAGACAGAGCATCGATACTCCGGAGTAGACTAGTGTGTACGCTTCTCATCCCAGTTGGGGAGATGGTCTGTCCTACAGCCGTCAGTACGTCGTACTGGAGATAGTATACAGGTGCTCGTTGGGTTACGGGTACACCGGACAGGACTCACAGGGAACTGTTGGTTGGTTTTATACCAGTCGTCAGTGAACAGTTCCCAGGTGACATGAGTACAGCATAGTCCGCAGACTTGACACTGCTACTTCGCCTCGAGTGTGTCCCACTGTTCTTAGATCGCTACCCTACCACGGCTCAAAAGAGTCGTGCAAACAGGTAGCAGTTGGGTGCAGTCCCGAGCACTTGGACGCAGTGGCGGTTAGACAGGATTCGTCCCTCCCGGTATTGGGAGTAGATATCGCGCTTTGTCAGAGAGCCATTACGCAAAGTCCCTGGCCAGGGCAAGCGAGATTTGCTGGTAGGTTCCAGTAGTTTCTCAGGGTGTAATGGGCTTCCCTCCGACACGACTTATACCGCTATTAGGGGACTGACGCTTGCCGCCCCCTAGGCCCGATATGCGATAGTCTTGGACGAACGGACCGGACTGTATGGAGATTGTCACATCAGACTCAGTAGGAGTTCGGATGGGTTTCCTCATCGGCCTTCTTATCGACAACTACCTGGGGACCGTTACGTACAGCTAGTGCCGCTTGCGGTCTGTGGTTAAACCCACTGCCAGCGTAGTAGTCGAGTCTCTAGAGTCCCACACAGAGAGTTTCCTATTCCAGGCGAAACGATATAGAGGTCGTATGGTTTTACGACAAAGGGTTCGGACGCGTATGTGTGTTTACACACTTACGTCGTTTGGACAGTTTTTACCAGTCGGCTTTGGTTTAAGCCAGTTACTGGTATCCGGTTATTGGATTTTTACAGTCTAAAGTTTTTCCGTATTTTCACGGATCGGAGGGGCGTTCTCGTAATTGTGCGAGAAGCTTCTAGAAGATGGTGACTAAGGAGGTTTAGGTGTCATATACATTGAATGGGTTATATGAGTCATGAGGGTGATTCATTCATCTCATTAATGCATATTAAATGCTTAATGACTAATGCTAATGAATCACCACTTGATATTTGTGAAGCATGATTATTCATCACTCTTTATTCTTTTCTTCATAAAAGAAAATGCTTCATATCTATTATGATACTCATAAGCTTTATTCAATTATCATCTACACATTCTCTCTCCTTAAGCTCTCCCTCTTCAAACCCTAATCCTCACCTCTCATATGTTGAGAACTAGGATTAGCTAGACTAAACAATCCATAACCCTCACTCTATCTCATCTATCTTCTTTGATTAGCAATCCAAGACGGTTAGTTACCTCAAGTTTAGAGGCTAAGCTTGGAGTTTTGCTCTCGGGTGGATCGTCTAGTACAAGGAGAAGGCCGAGGAGGACGAGATGATCGTAAAGACGAAGGACTTAGTTCGATATGTATAATCCCTAAGCATAGTAGTTTAGAACAACTATATGTTTGGTTAGTTATCGTTTAGCTTCGATTCAAGCGGTTAGTCGATGTTTGGTCACTAAACAAGTTCGTTTTTGAAAATTCCGCCTCCCCACAAGTATTGGGGTGTAGTACATCGACTTACAGTGGTATCAGAGCCTCGCTAACAATAAATAACTTAATTGCAAATTTGTACGAATTTCGAACTGAAAAAACAAAACCGGAAAACCCCGAACTGTCAAGTTTCTATCGATATTTAAATGAAGTCCAAAAATTTTTCAGGGATGTTCAGAAAGCTTGAAAAGCATCCAGGAGAACACCCAAGAAAATTGGGCCAATGACTCGGCTAAAGCGCCGCGGAAGCGCGGCGGATCCCACCGATCCGCTGCGGTTCCGCCGCCGAGTTGCCGAGTCATGAACCCAAATTTTTTGTGTGGGTCCACTGTGATATTTGGTATTTTCTGGAATTTTTAATATTTGCTCAGGTTTCAGTTTTACAGAGCAGTATTGAAGCAATATTAATGGTGTTTAATCGATCGAAATTGTACAGTATTTGCATATTGGATTATATCTGTGATTGTATAATGTGTTCGTAAACCTCCCCTAACTGCTAGTATGTCGGTTGGCAGGGGGTTGCACATTTCTGTAATGGTTTTATCTATTTGAGCATATGAACTGTAATTGGACTGTTGTGGTGTATAGCCGGGGTTTAGCAATGGGTTATTATTTAATTCATTTGTTGTAAATGTAACTTGTTGTAATATTATTTTTGCGGGGCACATCCACGTTGCGGTTGTAGCCACCGTTGTATTATTTCATTTTACTGTTTTTGCTCCTAGGACTGACCCAAGGTGGGGTACACAAACTGCCGGGTGGGTAGTTTGCCGTACCCGTAGGGGTCGAGGGTGGGGTAATGGCTATTCATCACAACTGTGTTATCCGTCTTTTCTTGCAGGCTCAAAAGAAATACGGATTGCTAGCAAATCCAATTAAGTTCATCTGTGTTCTGGAATGAATATCATTGCGTCAGACGAATGTAAAATATCTATATATACGATAGCTATTTAGACGTCACTTATGTTTTACACCCGCGCTAGCCCAGCCCCCGCTCTGTCGTTAGTTAAGTAACCTAACGGGTAATGACGGGACCCCGTGGCGAATGCGGATGGCATAAGAGGACGTTGTATTTTCGTTGTTTTCTGCAATGATAGGTTAATGATGGGACGCATTATCTATAATGCAAAGAAAATAAACCAAAGTTTTAATCGTTGGAACAATTTAAAAGAAACCACTCGGTTAATTTTAAAACGGATATTTTTTAAATGCGGAGACTTAACCACTCCTTATAAAAGCTATCAGGTTCCTTCGGTTATATCAAGTTCACTACGTTCACGGTTTCGCCAAAACCAGTCGTAGCCCTCTGTCATTTCTTATGGATGGTCAGTAGTATTCAAGCAATGCTTGTTGGCATACGTCAAGGCATAGTGTTTGGTAGCTGCTGGGGTATTCATTTGTTGCATAGATAGATGTGTTGGTTTGGGACAGTCCCATTACCTTGTTGGCATACGTCAAGGGTATATACGGGTGGGTTCAAATTAACAAGATAATGATAGGCAGAACTTGACATGTGACTTATGATTTGTTGGCATACGTCAAGGTCATAAGAGCATGGGGCAAAAACTTATATCGGGAATTTCTAAAGAAACTGAAATTTGCAAAGAGATGCATACCATTTGGAGTTTGATGAATGTTGGTAGGATTCCTTCAACATTATCATGCGATGATATTTGGATCCCGATCCTACTGTGAGTATATGCTACTTATCAGGATATTCATCACTTAACGATCAATGCTATAAACCAAGTAGGTGTCCAGAAAAATGTCAGCGGGGTTTCGCCCCCAGAGAAAAGAGGTTATTTAATTAAGGAACTTCGCGAAAGCGTTGGAAAACCTCCCTCGAAGTATCGACACTGGCCTGGCTGAACGGTTAAGCAAGTATTGTACAGTGAGAATAGTCCTGGCTAATTCTTCTTTTATGGTTTGAGAAAGGATTCGAGAAACAGTGGGAGCCATCCAGTTTAGATAAACTAAAAACCACTCTAAACTTACAAGAGCATCATGCTAAAGAGTTTTCTTCTCTCTCTCCTAATTGCAGCGACCCTGAAAATGACTGGACTTAAGTTACTTTTAGAGAAAAATATACTGACAGGGCCAAACTATAAAGATTGGCTGCGGAATGTCAAAATGGCTTTGACCTATGACAAATTGGGGTACGTCCTCACCGCTACGGCACCTGCTGTCCCTGGTCCCAAATCCAGTAATGCGGATAAGGAAATCCGCAAAACATGGGATTTAGATTGCGCGAAAGCCAAGTGCATCGTGCTTGCCTCGATGAACAATGAACATCAGAGGAGGCACGAGGATATGGACCTTGATGGCATATTTCTCCATACAAAGGAACTTTATGGAGAGCAATCTCGTATAGCAAGATACGAGACCTCAAAGAACTTGTTTCGAGCGAGGTTGGCTGTCGGGTCATCGGTAGGAGAACATGTCCTAAAGATGATCGGCTATATTGAAGAGCTCGCAGACCTTAGGACGACTTTGGATAATGAGCTCTATGCAGACCTTATTCTCCAGTCCCTTCCTCACACCTACGCCCAGTTTATCCTGAACTTCAACATTCAAAGAAAAGAAGTTGAACTTCCGGAACTCCTGAACATGTTAAGGAGTGCAGAGGGCACCTTGAAGAATTCAAGGGAAACACCCGCTATGTTTGTTGGCGATACATCTTCTTCCGGGTCCAAGGCAAGGGCCAAAGGAAGGAAGAAGAAGGCCGCACCCAGATCTAGAGGAGGTGTTAGTAAGGTGGGAGGAAAGGGAAAGAAAAAGTTTGCAGCACCGGTAGTTAGCCAGGATGAGTGCTTCCATTGTCACAGGAAAGGGCACTGGAAGAAGGATTGCAAGGCGTGGAACGCCAAGAACCAGGAACCGAAGCAAGCTGTGGCTTCGACTTCAGGTGTGTTTGTAATTGAGAATTGTCTGTCAATCAACTCTACTTCCTGGGTATTGGATACGGGATAAGGATCTCATATTTGCAATTCATTGCAGGCACTGAGAAACCGTAGAGTGCTGAAGGAAGGTGATATGACCCTAAAGGTTGCTAACAGAGCTAGCGTGGGAGCTGCGTCCGTCGGGGATTATCACCTAGGATTGACGAGTGGACACATTTTGGTTTTACATAACTGTTATTTTGTACCAAGCTTAACGTGTAATATCATATCAGTTTCCTTGTTATCAAATAAAGGTTATGATTTCACGTTTGTAAGAGATGTTGTCAACATCCACCTTAATCATGGTTTGATTGGGTCAGGTACACTAAATAGCGGTATATATGTTTTAAACCAACTCCAAATTTTCAATGTCCAGAACACACTAAAAAGAAAGTCTCCAGATTTAAATAAAGCTTGCTTATGGCATTGTAGACTGGGTCACATCAATGAGAGAAGGTTGACTAAGTTGCATAGAGAAGGATATTTGGACTCGTTCGAATATCAAACTTATGACACTTGTCAATCTTGTCTCAAAGGAAAGATGACAAAGACTCCCTTTACTAGACAAGGAGTAAGAGCGAGCGAGCTCTTAGGACTCATACACAGCGATGTATGTGGTCCAATGTCTACACATGCGAGAGGTGGTTATTCCTACTTCATTACTTTTACGGATGATTTCTCTAGGTTTGGACATGTCTTCTTAATGAAGCATAAATCCGAGGCCTTTGAGAAATTCCAGGAATACAAGTGTGAAGCGGAAAACCAAACAGGCAAAAGTATTAAGACACTGAGATCTGATCGAGGTGGAGAATACTTAAGTGCCGAGTTCCTAGGTTACCTAAAAGAGAAAGGAATTCTCTCTCAGCTTACTTCTCCATACACTCCACAGCACAACGGTGTATCGGAGAGACAGAATCGAACTCTATTGGATATGGTACGATCCTTGATGAGTAATGCTGAGTTACCGCGATCTTTCTGGGGATATGCGCTAGAATCAGCGACACATCTTTTGAACAGAGTTCCAACCAAAACTGTGCCTACCACATCATATCAGATGTGGAGTGGGAAGAAACCCTATCTTCAGTACCTGAAGACATGGGGATGTCCAGCTTTTGTAAAAAAGCAGCATCCGGACAAGCTCGAGGCACGCTCAGTAGAGTGTAAGTTTGTGGGATATCCAAAGAACTCTACAGGATATTGTTTCTATTACGCAGAGGAACAAAAGGTTTTTGTTTCTCGTCATGCCCGCTTCTTAGAAACTGAATTTTTAGAAAATCAGAAGAGTGGGAGCGTAGTAGAACTGGAAGAAATTCCAGAACCACAAACTGCTACTGAAAGTTTGGTAGAACCGGAAGTTCAAGAAGTACAGGACATTCCCGCACCCCTCCGCAGGAGTAGTAGGCCGTCTCATCCGCCTGAGAGATACTACAGTTTTCTCATAGATGGGGATAGAGAGGATTGCATCATAGATGATGATGAACCCACTGACTTCCAGCAGGCCATCCAGAGCGGCGACTCGGTACGATGTCTAGATGCAATGCGGACCGAAATGGAGTCCATGTACACCAACAAAGTATGGACTTTGGACTTTTCTCCAGATGGGGTAAAACCCATAGGATGCAAATGGATCTTCAAGAAAAAGATTGGTGTAGATGGACAGGTGGAAACCTATAAGGCTAGACTTGTTGCAAAGGGTTTTCGTCAAAGACCTGGTTTGGACTATGACGAAACTTTTTCTCCAGTGGCTATGCTCAAATCCATTCGGGTCCTTCTTGCTATTGCTGCCTTCCATGATTATGAAATCTGGCAGATGGACGTAAAGACGGCTTTTCTGAATGGAAATGTAGAAGAGAGCGTCTATATGGATCAGCCAGAGGGTTTCAATCAGAGTGGGAGCAGCGGGAAAGTATGCAAGCTGCTTAAGTCCATTTATGGACTAAAGCAGGCATCGCGGAGTTGGAACATATGTTTTGATGAGACAGTCAAAGAATATGACTTTATCAAAAATCCAGATGAACCGTGCATATATAGTAAAGTTGTAGCCAGAAGTGTCGTATTCCTCGTCTTGTACGTGGATGACATTCTATTGATAGGAAATGACATTCCTATGCTACAATCTGTCAAAGGATTCTTGTCACACAAGTTCTCCATGAAAGACCTGGGTGATGCCTCTTACATTCTGGGGATCCGAATCTATCGTGATAGATCCAAGAGGATGTTGGGACTTTCGCATTCCAGGTATATCGACACTGTACTGAAAAGATTCAGTATGGAAGATTCTAAGCGCGGTAATCTACCGGCTTGTCACGAAATCACCCTCTCCAAAGAGATGTCTCCCAAGACTGATTTGGAAAGGGAACGCATGTCTATTATACCCTACGCTTCTGTGGTAGGCTCTATAATGTATGCGATGTTGTGTACCAGACCAGATGTAGCTTACGCACTGAGCGTGGTAAGCCGGTATCAGTCAGACCCAGGGGAGAAGCACTGGATAGCAGTAAAGAACATTCTCAAGTACCTGTGAAGGACTAAGGAGATGTTCTTGGTTTACGGTGGAAAAGACCTCAGGTTGGAGGCCTTTGCTGATTCCGGCTTCCAGAGTGATAAGGACGATTCCAAGTCCATGTCAGGTTATGTCTTTACCCTCAATGGAGGGGCGGTGTGCTGGAAGAGCTCCAAGCAGGACACCGTTGCTGACACGACGATGGAAGCGGAGTATATAGCTGCTTGCGATGCCGCAAAAGAAGCAGTCTGGATGAAGAAGTTCCTAACAGAACTTCAGGTGGTTCCTACCATAGTTGATCCAATACCTCTGTATTGCGACAACAACGGAGATAAAGCTTTAGCAAAGGAACCAAGGTCCCATCAGAAGTCCAGACACATCTTGAGGCGGTATCACCTGATCAGGGAGATCATTGATCGTCAGGAGATCGAGGTTCGGAGAGTTGCTTCTGAAGAGAACATTGCTGATCCATTCACGAAGGCCCTACCTCAGATTCAGTTCGAGAGGCTACTCGAGATCATTGGTCTTCGAAATGCCAGTACGTGGCCCTAGTGCAAGTGGGAGATTGTTAGTGTTTATGCCCTAGAAGGCCATTACTGTATCATACTAGTTTGTATATTACTTAATGGAAGCTTGGGATATTCACATGTATATAACAGTCTTGCTAAACATGGTAGTATGCTACTTGGTTTTTCTATCTTAATATGTGAGTGTACGTATTGATAGAGCTCTTAGGATCTTGCTTGACTACCAGCGTTGTGATGGCAGTCACACTAGTGGGGGCTGGGTAGTCTACAAGCATATCCTTATTCAGGTCCCTAGTCGTTGGATTATCGAGACAGAGCATCGATACTCCGGAGTAGACTAGTGTGTACGCTTCTCATCCCAGTTGGGGAGATGGTCTGTCCCACAGCCGTCAGTACGTCGTACTGAAGATAGTATACAGGTGCTCGTTGGGTTACGGGTATACCGGACAGGACTCACAGGGAACTGTTGGTTGGTTTTATACCAGTCGTCAGTGAACAGTTCCCAGGTGACATGAGTACAGCATAGTCCGCAGACTTGACACTGCTACTTCGCCTCGAGTGTGTCCCACTGTTCTTAGATCGCTACCCTACCACGGCTCAAAAGAGTCGTGCAAACAGGTAGCAGTTGGGTGCAGTCCCGAGCACTTGGAGGCAGTGGCGGTTAGACAGGATTCGTCCCTCCCGGTATTGGGAGTAGATATCGCGCTGTGTCAGAGAGCCATTACGCAAAGTCCCTGGCCAGGGCAAGCGAGATTTGCTGGTAGGTTCCAGTAGTTTCTCTGGGTGTAATGGGCTTCCCTCCGACACGACTTATACCGCTATTAGGGGACTGACGCTTGCCGCCCCCTAGGCCCGATATGCGATAGTCTTGGACGAACGGACCGGACTGTATGGAGATTGTCACATCAGACTCAGTAGGAGTTCGGATGGGTTTCCTCATCGGCCTTCTTATCGACAACTACCTGGGGACCGTTACGTACTGCTAGTGCCGCTTGCGGTCTGTGGTTAAACCCGCTGCCAGCGTAGTAGTCGAGTCTCTAGAGTCCCACACAGAGAGTTTCCTATTCCAGGCGAAACGATATAGAGGTCATATGGTTTTACGACAAAGGGTTCGGACGCGTATGTGTGTTTACACACTTACGTCGTTTGGACAGTTTTTACCAGTCGGCTTTGGTTTAAGCCAGTTACTGGTATCCGGTTATTGGATTTTTACAGTCTAAAGTTTTTCCGTATTTTCACGGATCGGAGGGGCGTTCTCGTAATTGTGCGAGAAGCTTCTAGAAGATGGTGACTAAGGAGGTTTATGTGTCATATACATTGAATGGGTTATATGAGTCATGAGGGTGATTCATTCATCTCATTAATGCATATTAAATGCTTAATGACTCATGCTAATGAATCACCACTTGATATTTGTGAAGCATGATTATTCATCACTCTTTATTCTTTTCTTCATAAAAGAAAATGCTTCATATCTATTATGATACTCATAAGCTTTATTCAATTATCATCTACACATTCTCTCTCCTCAAGCTCTCCCTCTTCAAACCCTAATCCTCACCTCTCATGTGTTGAGAACTATGATTAGCTAGACTAAACAATCCATAACCCTCAGTCTATCTCATCTATCTTCTTTGATTAGCAATCCAAGAAGGTTAGTTGCCTCAAGTTTAGAGGCTAAGCTTGGAGTTTTGCTCTCGGGTGGATCGTCTACTACAAAGAGAAGGCCGAGGAGGACGAGGTGATCGTAAAGACGAAGGACTTGGTTCGATAGGTATAATCCCTAAGCATAGTAGTTTAGAACAACTATATGTTTGGTTAGTTATCGTTTAGCTTCGATTCAAGCTGTTAGTCGATGTTTGTTCACTAAACAAGTTCGTTTTTGAAAATTCCGCCTCCCCACAAGTATTGGGGTGTAGTACATCGACTTACAGTTGATGCCACCAGTGTTGTATATTATTTACTTTTCCGCATTAGGATGGACCCAAGGAGGGGAGCACTAGTGACCGGGTTCTGGGCTTCAGTGGGAGGCCATCTCGAGGAGTCGAGACCGGGTCTCCTAAACTCCAGAATTGGTAGGGTCGCTTGCCGCTTTCGTAGGGGTCCAGGGTGTGGGCTTGGCTATTCATCGCGACTGTGGAATCCGTATTTTCTATTGTTGGCTAAATACTAAATACGGACGTCCTAGTATATCCCACATTATATCTATGTTTCTGCTGCGATATCTGTGATGTGATCATTTGATATGTTGTGATAAATATTGTATATAGTATATATGATATATTATATAGGCGTTACTTATGTTTTATACCCGCGCTAGCCTTGCCCTACTCTGCCGTTAGTTACCTAACCTAACGGTGCACGAGAGGATAACGAGGCGAATGCGGATGGCATAATTGTACGTCGTATTTATCGGTGATGTTTAGGTGACTTAAATGATGGGACTTCATTAATGTGATTAATGAAAGAAAAGAAACCTAAAAGATGTTGTAGAATCAAATTTTCAAGTAAAAGGGTAGCTACAGTCTTGCTTTGCATAGCGGTATATATGATATACCCTACACCTTATTCGATGGGGAAGGAGCCGAGATCCCTTCACCGGGAGTGACCACTTTAGCAAAACTGGTAGATACTACAATACTCGGTTTGACTTTTGACTGCTTTTAGAGTTTTGCTTTGCATAGTGATGTATATGATATATCCTGCACCTTATTCCATAAGGAAAGAGCCGAGATCCCTTCACCGGGAGTGACCTCTTTAGCAAAACTAATAAAAGCCTCAAAATCACTCCATTTCAAAATTCACTTGATTCTACAACGATATCAAGTTCATTACGCTCATGGTTTTTCTGAAAAAAACCTGCGTAGCCCTCCGTCATTTCAGATAAGTGCTACTTAGTATTCATGCTGCGGTAGTTTGGCCTCTGTCAAGGCGTAGTGAATGGTAGCTAACTAGTGCTTATCTGCTAGGATACGATGTGATTGGATTAGGGTATTCGTACGGCGTAGTTTGGCCTCCGTCAAGGGTCGTACGGGTGGGTTTAATTCAATCAAGAAATGACGGGTTGAACTTGACTAGCGCCCTATGGGTAGTTTGGCCTCCGTTAAGGTCATGGGACGCTAGGGGCAAAATATTATCGGGAATTTCAAGTGTTGAAATTTGCAATGAGATTGCATACCTTCTATGAGATAGTTGGATCCCGATACCCACTGCGAGTAATTGTTACTCCCGGGAGAGTTTTACACAGGCCAATTAGCCGATCAACTAGGTGCTAGAAAGGTGTCAACGGGGTTACTCCTCTGGGAAAATGAGGTTTACTTTAATTTGGTCCGTGCGAAAGCACGGGGAACCTCCCTCAAAGTACCGACACTGGCCAGGCTGAAAGATCGGCGAAGTTGTAGGGTGTAATTAATCCCGGCTAGTCTTTCCTTTTAGGGTTTGAAGGAAGATTTGATAAAAACAGTGGGAGCTATCCTGATTAGATAAGATAATAACCAATCTGATCTTGCAAGAGCATACGCTAAAGTGTTTTCTTCTCTCTCTCTCCAGGTAGCGACCATGTCATGCCTTAATCAAGATAATAATATGGATGTATTGACTGAACCCGCTTATTATACTGAGCAGGGGAACGTTGGACCCGTTCTTTCTTATAAGAGTTATAAGACTGAACAGGTAATAGGAGAATATCTGGATTCTCAAGCCGCCCAAAAGAACATGCATGTTGATGCATCTTCTTCAGGTCTGTTAGTTATTAAGAACTGTTTCTCAGATCACCCTACGTCCTGGGTATTAGATACCGGATCAGGATCCCACATATGTAAATTGTTACATGGGCTACGGAAAGGTAGAGAACTGGGAAAATGTGATCATTCCGTTCAAGTAGGGAATGGGGAAAATATTGCAGCCAAAGCAGTTGGCGAATATCACCTAGTATTACCAAGTGGTGATATACTGATTCTAAATGAGTGCTATTATATACCGAACATGATGTGCAATATTATATCAGTTTCTTTATTAAGTAAAGAAGGATATAATTTTGTAGTAAAGGATAATGTTATGAACATATTCCTAGATCAAAAGTTGATTGCATCAGGCTTGTTACATAATGGCATATTCATTCTAAATCAAAATACAGTCCTCAATATACAAAACACACACAAGAGGAAAAGTTCAGAAATGAACGAATCCTTCTTGTGGCATTGTAGACTTGGTCATATCAATGCGACACGACTGGCTAAGTTACATAAAGATGGATATTTGAATTTGTTCAAATTATCATCTTATGATACTTTCCATTTATGTCTCAAAGGAAAAATGACCAAAGCTCCGTTTAGTGGACACGGAGAAAGAGTTACGGAACTCTTAGGACTGGTACATAGTGATGTATGCGGTCCCATGTCTACACATGCCAGGAATGGTTCTTCCTACTTCATTACATTCACTGACGATCTCTTAAGATTCGGATATGTGTTCCTAATGAAACACAAGTCTGAAGCTTTTGAGAAATTCAGAGAATATAAACACGAAGTAGAGAACCAAACGTGCAAAAGTATTAAGATCCTTCGATCTGATCGAGGAGGAGAATACTTAAGCAACGAATTCCAAGATTATCTAAAAGAGAATAGGATTCTCTCTCAGCTTACTCCTCCTTATACACCACAGCACAACGGTGTATCAGAGCGGAGGAATCGCACCCTATTAGATATGGTGCGCTCTATGATGAGTACAGCTGAGTTACCTATTTCCTTCTTGGGATATGCACTGGAGATAGCTGCATACCTATTGAATAGAGTTCCAACAAAATCAGTGCCTACCACTCCATATGAGATATGGAATGGTAAGAGACCATGTCTTAATTTTATTCAGATATGGGGTTGTCCGGCCTCTGTTAAAACACAAAATCCAGACAAGCTCGAGGCAAGGTCTGTTCTATGTATGTTTGTTGGATATCCCAAACATTCGCGAGGGTATATCTTCTACCACTCCGAGGAACAAAAGGTGTTTGTTTCTCGACATGCCACTTTCTTAGAAAATGGTTTTCTTATGAAACAGACTACTGGCATTGAGGTAGAACTAGAAGAAATTCCAGCAGAACAAACTACAACAGATGATTTGGTAGAACCAGAGGATTCAGTAGTACCCGACGAACCCCAGCCTCTCCGCTGATCTAGCAGGGTTTCTCATCCTCCTGAGAGATACTACGGTTTTCTCATTGATGGTGGAAGCGAGGATTGCATCATGGAGGATGATGACCCAACTAGCTTCGAGCAGGCCATCACGAGTAGGGACTCAGTGAAATGGCTGGATGCAATGCGGTCCGAGATGGAATCCATGTACACCAACAAAGTATGGACTTTGGAAGTTGCTCCTGAAGGGGTAAAACCTATTGGGAGCAAGTTGATCTTCAAGAAAAAACTTGGTGTAGAGGGGAAAGTGGAGACTTTCAAAGCTAGACTTGTTGCAAAGGGTTTTCGTCAAAGACCAGGTGTGGACTATGACGAGACCTTTTCTCCAGTGGCTATGCTTAAATCCATCCGGATCATGCTTGCCATCACTGCATATCATGATTACGAAATCTGGCAAATGGATGTTAAGACCGCCTTTCTAAACGGTGATTTTGAAGAGTGCGTGTACATGACTCAGCCAGAGGGCTTCGTAGATAGTGGGAGCAGCGGGAAGGTGTGCAAGCTTCTTAAATCCATTTATGGATTAAAGCAAGTATCACGGAGTTGGAACATCTTCTTTGAGGTCGTTATCAAAGAGTTTGATTCCGTCAAAAACGTAGATGAACCATGTATCTACAAGAAGGTGGCAGAGAGTAAGGTTGTCTTCCTCGTATTGTACGTGGACGACATACTCTTGATAGGAAATGACATTCCTATGCTGCAATTGGTCAAGCTCTTCTTATCACAAAGATTCTCAATGAAAGAACTTGGTGATGCCTCCTGCATATTGGGAATAAGGATCTATAGATATAGATCCAAACGGATATTGGGATTGTCCCAATCCACATACATTGACACCATACTAAAGTGGTTTAGTATGGAAGAATCCAAGCGTGGGAACCTACCCACGATCTCTGGAGTCACTCTCTCCAAAGAGATGTCTCCCAAGACTGATTTGGAGTGGGCTCGCATGTAAGGGATACCCTATGCTTCGGCTGTAGGCTCTATCATGTACGCGATGCTGTGTACCAGACCCAATGTAGCATACTCACTAAGTGTAGTGAGCAGGTATCAAGCTGATCCTGGAGAGAGTCACTGGACAGCTGTGAAGAGCATTCTCAAGTACTTACGAAGGACTAAAGAGATGCTCTTGGTGTATGGTAACGGAGAACTCCAAGTGGAGTCCTTTACCGATTCGAGCTTCCAGAGTGATTAGGACGACTCTAAGCCGCAGTCAGGATTTGTCTTTACCCTTTACGGAGGGGCCGTTAGCTGGAAGAGTTCCAAGCAGGAAACCGTGGCAGACTCGACGATGGAGGCTGAATACATCGCTGCCAACGATGCTGCCAAAGAGGCTGTCTGGATCAAGAAGTTCATTACAGAACTTGGAGTGGTTCCATCCATTGAGCATCCAATACCTTTGTATTGCGATAACAATGGAGCGGTGGCTTTAGCCAAGGAACCCAGGTCCCATCAGCGATCCAGGAATATTCTGAGGTTGTATCACCTGATCCGGGAGATAGTTGATCGCCGGGAGATCGAGGTCAGGAGGGTTGACACGAAGAATAACACAGCGGATCCACTCACGAAGGCCATTCCCCAGATACAGTTTGAGAGACTCTTCGGGATGCTCGGGATTCGATACTACAGCAGCTGGCCCTAGTGCAAGTGGGAGATTGTTAGTTGTATGTATGCCCTAGAGGCCAGTATTATACAGATGATGTATATTATATTGGATGCTTTGACATATATAGAGATGACTTTCTTGCTCGATATGATAGTATGCTATCTGGTTGCTCTTTATCTTAACATGTACACTTGTCTCTTTATACTGTCTTATAGTTACATGTTGGTAAAGCCCTTAAGATGTCTACTTGACTACTTGGACTATGATGCGAATCATACTAGTGGGGACATGGTAGTCCATACATCCTTCAAGGTCCCTAGTCATAGGTGTATCGAGACAGGGCATCGATATACCAGTGTAGACTAGCGTATACGCTTCTCGACCCATGAGATGGGCAATGGATGATCCCATATCCATTGGTGTTTGACATCAGAGATGGTATACTAGTGCTCAGTGGACACTGGGTATAATGGACGGACTCGCCGAGAACTCCCAGATGGTATTATACCTCATGTCAGATGGCAGTTCTCAGGTGACACTTGTGCAGGTATGTCTATAGATCCGAGATCGTCATAGAGTCTTGTGTGATTCCTACCGTGCTTTGATTTCCACCTTACCACGTCTATGAGGGCGTGCAAAACGGTGGTTTTTGGGTACAGTCCCGAGTCACATGGAGGAAATGAGCGATAGGAGGGGTTTCGTCTCTCCCGGTATTGGGGGTTGATGTTGCACTGTGCTCGATTGGCCGTAACAAGGAAGTCCATGGCCAGGGCTGATTAGAGATTTACTGGTAAGTGTTACCAGTAGTTTCTCGACCCGTTATGAGCCTCACATCGGCACGACTTATCGGTTATTGGGGTCTGACGTTTACCACCCCTAGACATGATATGCGACATATCAGAGAGGAGACCGGACTGCACGGGTAGTGTTACCGGTTGGCTCGACGGGAGTTGTAGCAGGTTCGCTTGTTTTCTTCTGATCGCTCAATACCCGGGTAGTCGTTATATTTAGCTGACCGCTTGCGGCTTGAGGGTGCTTGATATGATCATCACCCACTGCCGGCGTATTGACGAGTCTTAGAGTCCTACAAAGGAGTTACCTAGTCCAGGCGAAACGTTGTGGTGCGCGTATGCGATATGCGCATGGACCCGGTTAAAATGCGCGTATGAGATACCGTATATTAATCGGGCGGCTTGGTTTTGGTTGGGTCGTATGTGATATGGCCGGACTGATAAATCAAGGGTTGATTTATCATTTAACCATTAGTTTCTTACTAGAAATCCTTTCTTGTATTTTTTGGGATGTATGCATGCATGTATGCATTCTTTCTTGTTTCATGCACATATGGATGTGCATGCACACATACATTCATACATCATCCTTCATGGTTGTATATACATAGAAAATGGTTGCATTATAAGACTCACACCATGGTTTTATATATATGAATTATTATTGCATTTGTTTTAAAACAAAATGAAAAAGGAAAGGATAATTCATGGTTTGTTTCTACAATCTTCTTTGACCTAACCAGGCTCACCCACCATTTAACCATGGATTAACTTTCCTTTTGGGTTTTAACACAAGTTCAATAATATCCTTATTGTTCAACCATGGTTTGAGATGAGAGGTGGAAAATATATATAGATATATTTTCTATTTTCTCAAGAGAGTTTTTCTTTTACTCTTGTTCAAAAAGCCATCATCTTCTTCCTCCTTCTTCTTTTGCTCTCTAGATTTCTCTAATAAGCAAATTACTCATCAATTTAGGATTTTGAAGTGAGAATAGCCACGACAACATCATTCTACACAAGTCTTGCCCACTTGTTTAGAGTGTTAGATTCCATTTTCATTCTTGATCTTGTGATGTTGCAAGCTTGGACAATTGAGCTTCGGGTGGATCGTCGTGGACGTTAGAAGACCTCAAGCGAACCCTTTTCCAAACCCCAAGTAGCCGAGGAGTCTAGCATAGGGAGCTACAAAGGTTGTACTCTCAAAACCCTAGCTTTTCTTACTTGTGATAAAGTGTTGTTTTAGAAACACTAATTTTCTAGGATTGATTCTTTGTATGCTTACTTAGCACCCTAAAATTTTAATTTTTGGTACATGTGATGCTTCCAATCCCTTCATGAGGTGCTAGGTGAACCCAACAAATCTAAGATATGCGATTACAGAAATAACATGTCATGCAAATGCCGAATAATGGAAAGTACACTAGCAGGTACAATCAAAATATGAAGCAATAATAACATGACAATAGTATGCAATAACTATGCAATTGGGATATGATAATGCAAATATGCTACAATCCTGAAGGGTACACTAACAGGTACTCTTAATACATGGAACAGTGCATAGGTGAAAATGTATGAGGTATGGAGTGAAACATGTCATCCCATGGAATCCTGTCATCGTGGTAGGATCACAATCCATCAAGACACTCAAATCCCAATTTTCCTCAAATCAGCCCCCACGTTGGGCTCTCACATCATATAAGTCTCACGTCTCCTCAATGTACAATATCGAGTAATCTCCTATATCCCGAATGTACAAATCAATAATCACATATGTATGTCCAATCTCAATGAATCACCTGATATCCCAAGTCAAAATCTCAAGTAAGATTCTAGCATCCTAAATATATATATATATATATGCAGAGATAAATATGATGGGGTCAATACACATATATTAGCGTCCCATTCCACTAATATTGGTGTAAGGGTATATATAACAACGGCTAAATCCCCTGTTATATATACAAAGGTGTTTAAAAGAAATATCATGAAACCAATGTTCCAAGCATCGACACAGTAATCCTGATAGGTACGTATCATACGCTGTCCCGAAAGCACGAGTGCCTAGCTCTGACCCTCGCCTTTCGACGTATGCATATGTGCATGACTCCCAACGGTATCTCCATGATCCCCGCCGAGTCATCAGTACTGTCACCGGTAGGTACTAGCCCGCCTCCAGGCTCAATCGGCAAAATCCATCGATCTTCTTGCCGAGGGGAACCATACCGGGCCCCACCACATACCCTCTATGGCCTCGACACCTCCTCGTAGGGGTATATATAAATCAGAACCGATAAAGCACATGGTGGATGCGCAAATATCATATCAAGGAAACCGGGTTTTTCAATGTATGCATAATTTCATGAACTCCCGCGGTTCCCAAATCCAAAAAACATAATCTAAAATCCCAATAAACAATGCGCAAATCCAGGAATAAATATATGCGATATATCTGAAATACGAGCATAAAGATGAGAATGTATAGCCAGAACCAAAAGTATGTGAAACCAATAAGGTACAGCTAAGTAACATCAGTAAAGGTAAATATGTAACAGCAACTGAATATGTAGGTAGCATACAGGTGTAGCAATGTATAGGTATCTACCCATAAGAACTGATGTGGTATACCCCCCTGGGTATAAGTAGAATATGTAAGATATCCCCCCTGGGTATAAATCAAACATGAGCAAGGTATACCCGTAGCTGTATCGTAAGGTGTATATGTACCTACCGCTAATGGTATGATACACTATAGGTATACCGATAAGCTAGATGTCATGTGTGATAAGCAATATAGTATCTATAATGGTTGGTGTGTGACATGGAAATTATTGACGGTGTGTGTAGCATACAATCCGTGCTCGTGCAACATAATCCGTCAATAATATGTGCAGTGCCCTACGGCTACTGGTCATAGTACAACTATATCTAAGTAAATAGGGTAAAAGCGCAATTCTAACAATGACGTAGAATATGCGACAAGTATTTGAATCCTAGCCCAGATGCATAACGCCATGCGGGCGATTCCCCTGTAGATGTTAAATCTACTCACCTACGCTCCACGCTAGGTGAATCCTACCCTCTGCTCCCCCCTGTAGCAGTGTCTGTAGTCCCTGCCTGCAAACCTACAAATAAGACATGGAAATCATATATAATCCAAATATTCCGAAAAACGCGATATCGAACCAAAACGAGAAACTCGCGTCGCGAACTAAACGCGCGTGTGCACGATACGCTGAATTGTGTGTATACGCGTCTAAAACAACCGCCACACGCCGCGATACGCTGGATCACAGAACCCACTCACGTATCGCGTGTATCGCGCAAACACAACGGACATGCAAAACGATATTTGATCCCGGATTTTCCTACAGGCCAAATATTACAAAACTAGACATGCCAAAACACTACAATACACTGCAGACAACCCTACCCAAAACCCCGAGACCCAACACCCTACCCTGGCAGCAATTTGCGGCCAGTATGATTAAATCTGCGGCCAGGCTTTAGGGATAGGGGCTCGTGTTCTGGTGGTGGTATCTATACCTGGTGTTATTCTCCAGTATTCTCAAATTTAACCTGAAGGCACTGGGTCAAAAGCAGATTACAAAATGCCATAATATCGCTTTAAAATCACCAATTTGCACTAAAAGGAAACCCTATGGTATTTTAGTGTAATCCAGGGTTAAGCTCAGTTAAAGTGACCCTAACAACACTTAAATAAGTAGGGTTTACCAACACAATCATCAATTTGCCACAACATCTCACAAATCACCATAATTAGCACTTAAACTCACAAATAACATAAACCTACGCTAAACTATGCACAAGCTAAGCAATAAGGGGGAATGGGCTCAGAAAATATAGCCTAAAGGATCTCAAGAAGCAGGAGAAGAAGTATATAGAGGAGGTGAGGGGTTTCTACTGCTGCTGGGGCTCCTGTTGCTGTTGCCAGAAGCTGCTTGCTGCTGCTGCCTTGGCTGCTGCTGCTGCTACTGCATCTTCTTCTGCTGCTGGAACTTCACTTGCTGCTGCTGCTGCTAAGGCTCTGTTGTGTGTGTGTGTGAGAGTATGAGGGAATGAGAGCAAGGAAATGAGAGGGAGTAATGAGAACAAACAACAAAGACCCCCTTCTCATTCTCTCTCTTCATTAAATGGGCATGGATCATGCCATGTTGCCCCATGCCCTCTCTCTCTCTCAAAGTTATCATGAAGCTAAAATAAAACCCTTTTAAATTCATTTTATTTAAAAACAACCATGAACAATAAACCCAAAACACTTAAACAAACTTATTAAACTAGATTAGGGAATGGTTAACCTCCATATTGCTAATCAAGGTTTAACCCCAAATTAACATCATATTTAACATGCACAAGTGTGTTTGAGCCTAGAAAAATTCTAATAAAATACTCACTAAATAGGATAAATTATTTGAAACTTAATTTGGTAAACTTTTTATTAAAATATAATTAGCTACAAACACGTTCTAAGGTGTTACACCCTGGATGCCGTCAACGAAGTGCACTTAGGCGGAACACCGCTGCCGCGAGCACCCGAACGGATGCTTTTGGCGACGGGGTTCTCCTACAGTCACTTGGTCGGGGCATTAGGGCGTGGCTATCTATTAAGTTTACCCGGCGAGTATCCGCGTACACTACGTGATTGCGACGGACTTTTGATGACATCAAAATCCCGTGGCAACCGATCAAATGAGACTAAAGTGCTAGGTTTATAACATTCAAATTAGTTATCTTATAACTACATGTGGATTCCAAATATTGTATCCGATTCCAGATAAATAGACCATCTTACACTTTCCGATCGAATAAACAAACATCCAAGTTTTCCCAAATAGCTCAACACATGAGCGGATTTCAAAAATATATCCATCATATGCCAAAGTACCATTGGTCCAGCCGTAGAAGGGTCAAGCCAACGCCTCACATGTGGCAACGCCGTACTGCCCCAAACCCTAAGGTTCAGAGGAAGTTCAAGACGGTCACATTATCGAGTTAAGGTTTGTTGTCTTCTAGAGGATCCATCGCGTTACTTCCACGACTTAGAACTTTCTTAAACTACGGAAAAATCCAACACTTGGAAATTTTCCGGCAGGGGAAAAAGTGAGTTATTGATATCCGTTCGAACTTTTTAACACGTTCTAAAATTACCCGGAAAAAACTTAAGCGAAGTTAAATTATCCGATCGAATCAACGAATACAAAAGATCTCCAGAAAACTCAACTCTTGAGTAGATTTAAAAATTCCCAGAACTCACTTCCTACTCTGTGTATGTCATCCAAATACGAGGACATTAGACCCTACTACCTTCTTAACAGATCCATCCCCTATTCTGATGAAGTCAAACCTATGACTATCACATCAGAAATAGATGATCTAGCTCCGCTATATCCGCTTTAGTCCATTAATACACATAAGCTACTTGTCCACCAATGCTTCCGCTCTCACTGACTATGACAACCCTTTGGAAGAGTCATATAGACGTGCACTTCTAAAGCTAGTTTAGAACGACGCTATACTCATCCTCCTGCTGGGTCTCACAGTCTGGAACAACAGCAATGGAAAGTCTGGGTAAACAAGAACCTCCCTGCCACCGTCCTTAAGCATACCGAAGTACCTCTCAGGTGCCTGAGGTTACCCACCATATCTGCGGAGTGGCAAATGGAATGTCAAACCAGATTGAATCTTGAGGTTCATATCAAATCTTCAGTAATCGCTTGCGGTTCTGGAATCACTTCCAGTTCTACCATACTCCCACTACTGTTTTCTGAAAAATCCATTTTTATTAAAACTGTGGAGAGTTAAGAACAATATCACTATTGATCTTCCAGATGGTAGAAAGTCAACCCTCGTCATAGCTTGGGTCAACCCACAAACAGCCATTACAGAAACGTGCCTTGAGTAATCCAGAGTCTGGTTTTAAGCATAAGCCGGACAACTCCCCGTACCTTAACAATGTCAAGATAGGAACTATTCTATATCCAATACAGAAACAGAGGCACTGATTTAATTGAACCAGATTCAAATCATGCAGCTGTCTCCAGTTCATGTCAACTAAATGGAAGGAGGCCGATCAGCATTACTCAACTTAGGAATGCGTCCAGATATGAGTAACCTGAAAGAGAAGCAAGTTCACTTAATCATTACTATCAACTGAATACCATACACAAGTATCTACATCTTCGATCACCTTGAAGAATCCTGATACTTGCAATACCTGGTTCTCTACTTTAATCTTATACTTATAACTTCTCAAAACTCATACCTTGTGTTTCCACGAAACACATGTCTAAAAACTAGAGAAGTCACAAGTAAACAGAATATAGTGAGAGGACTAACCCCTCTGTCCTCATGGACACTGGAAAACATACAATACACCGTATAAGTCCCCTGAGTCTAATAACTCACTCCCTGTGTATCGTAGGTTGAAAACTGTACTTATGGTTAGGAAAAATTACACCGCTGTTTAATGCTCCTTACTTAACCATCCACTGATATAGGTAAATATCATAGACATAATTTCAAAAAGATATATCTCACTCTATAAAAATAGACGTACAGATATATCAATTTGAAATTGGTGCACAACAACGGATATTCAAAACCAAATATTTGTCGTCCGGCAAACTACCAAGGTGATTTCCTCAAATATCACCAATTTCAATGAATTCCGATATAATAAGGATGATCACCTAATTCCCAATAACTTACTCCCTCTCATCATCTGTAAAACCATACAGATGTGAGAATCATATCTGGTAAATACATACCCTGGAGCAAGTGTCAAATTGGGAAATCAGTTTTCTTTTTACAATACACAGTGAAACTGAAACATTGAAATGTTTCGAAGGGGTATCCGGGTATTCCTAGTAATGCCTCTTCCATTATCCAGATTCACAACTGTAACCATATATTTCTTTGCTATCTCTCCAAATCCCTTCATATGTCTTTAGTCATTACCTTCTGTACACCCCATTAGGCCAAATGGTTTTCTTCTTTCCCTACCGCTCGGCACCAGCCTATGGTTTGGAAGAAGACTATCCAATAAGCATAATGGGTGTATTGTCCTAATCCTAAGAGCAATCGCAATGCGAGAGAAGGTGAAGATAAAAGACAACCGAATAAACCTTATTCCTATTTCTCCCGAACCAGAATCCATCCCCGAACTGGATCAAGTTCCTTTCATGTTCGTATATAACCATACGATGGAGTATCTAAATAACTGTGGATCTTCATAGTGATACGGAGTGTTATGGAGAAATACAAAGGTGAAATGGGAGTGGTAATGAAATACTTGGTTTGGTTGTGAATAGCAGTCGCAATTTACTTTGCCCTCTTACTAATCCCTTTACTTGTCTTTACTTAATACCTTCTGTACACCATCGTTAGGCTAATTGGTTTTCTTCATTCCCTACCGGTAGGCACCTCCCTATGGTTTGGAAGAAGACTATCCAATAAGCGTAATAGGTGTACCGTCTTAATCCAAGGAGCACTCGCAACCTGAGAGAAGGTAAAAGGAAAAGACAACGGAATAGTCTTATTCATTTTCTCCAGAACCAGAAACCATCCTTGGATAAATTCCTTAGAGTTCGTATATAACCATACGATGGTTTTATCCAATTGAAGTGGACGTTCGTAGTAATACTGGGTGTTCTGGAGAAAAGGGTAAACGTAGGAGTGGCAAAAGAGGTTTGCAACTCAGACAATCCAAAAGCCAGTGTTTAAGAAGGTTCGGTTAATTTGGTCACTGAGTCATAGTCAAGGGTCGGGCCATGGTCGCTGCCAATGAGAGAGAGAAAAGAAACACTCAGCGTGCACTCTAACCTAGATCAGAATGGTTATCACTTTATATAATCAGGAAACCTCCCACTGTAACGTCAAATTCTCCTCCAAACCTGAAAGAAGAATTAGTCGGGATCACCCGAGGAGTAAACCAACTCATCAGTGGGAATCGGGATCCAACTATCATCGCATGATAACTTGATGGAATCCGCTCACATTATCACACTCCAGAAGGTATGCGCATATCTGGCAAGTTTCAGTTTCTTTAGAAACTCCCGATGTGATTTTTACCCCATGCTCTTATGACCTTGACGAAGGCCAACATATCATAAGTCACATGTCAAGTTCTACCCGTCATTGTCCAGGTTAATTTGAACCCACACATACATACCCTTGACGAAGGCCAAAATAGTAGTATGACTGTCCCTAAGCAACGCATCTATCTATGCTACAGAAAAGTAACAAATAGCTACCATACACCATGCCTTGACGAAGGCCAACATACATAACATGAATACTATGTGCTACCTTTCTGAAATGATGGAGGGCTACGAATGTTTTTTGGCGAAAAACCTTTAACGTAATGACCTTGATATCGTTGAAGGAACTGGATAGCTTCTTATAAAAATATAGTGATGAAAACCTTTGCTAAAGAGGTCACTCCCGGTGAAGGGATCTCGGCTCTTTCCCCGTAGAATGAGGTGCAGGATATTCCAACTGAATACCACGATGCAAAGCAAAAGGCAATCGGCTATAGTGAAGTTATTACCCTGACGTAAACTTCTGTCCAAGGGGTCACTCCCGGTGAAGGGATCTCGGCCCTTGCCTCGTCGACTGAGGTGCATGATATTCCAACTGAATACCACTGTGCAAAACAAAAGAGAATGTCCATGCAATAACGGCTTTTTTTGAAAAATGTTCCAAAAACATCAGAATAGGTTTGTTTAGCTTGCATTGATCCGAATCAATGCAGTCCCATTAATTGATCACACCAATAAAGAACGAAAATATGATGTACGTATATGCCATCCTCATTCGCCACTGGGTCCCGTCATCACCCGTTAGGTTACTTAACTAACGACAGAGCGGGGACTGGAATAGCGCGGATGCAAAACATATACAACATCTACTAGTATATATATCAATATATAATATTCGCTCAAGGCGTAATAAAATGCAACATCACATAAATGTAATAAGCATCACAGAACAATACAGATATCCGGGATCCCCGGGTTTCATAGAGCCGCTACTGAGACCCGACGTACCCCTGGTCGTGTGGAAAGCCTGTGCAATGAAATCCTAGACCCCTACGGGCGCGACAAGTTACCCGCCAAAACCTGAAGCGAGGCAGCCCCCTTCAGCAACGTGAATGGACCACCCAACACTTTACGGAATCCGGTAACTTGGGCACCCCTCCTTGGGTCAACTTGTACCCCCACTACGAGTGCGGCGAATAGCCCGCCAATTCTAGAGTGAAGCCCCCTCCATCTTAACGCCATGAGATGCGGGCTCGTTGCCCTCTAGAACCCGGCTATCCGTGCACCCCTCCGCGGGGTAATCCTAGTTTAGAAAGTAAAATATACAACGGGTACATCGATCTCAGCCCGGTCGTTTCCTAAAAGAATAATATACAAACATGCAGGGACGGCAGTCCACAGGTCGGACGCTCGCCCCGCAATATCAAATGTACATAAACAACCAAACTGTACTACCATTGCATCCAGGCTATCCCCACGACAAATCCACAACATCACAGCACAACACAGAATATCAACGTGAATGTCACGTTCGCAAATCCGTCTAAAAGGGCTAAAGCAGATAGACAGGATTTACCGATCAAATGGCATTCACGGTCGCAGCTTTAATGTAAATACTGTGAACTAACATGTTTAAAATTTTCGATCGATCAAATTTACCGAAGTGGGCCCCAAGCACTACTGTAGCACTCAAAGAAAATCTGGCCCAAAAAGAATATACTAAAAACCCTATTTCCATGTCAGAGAGCCACTGTAGAAATTTAGTGAACTGAAGCTACAGTACGGCGGCGGATCCGCCGCCAAAACATGGTTTTGGCCGCGGATCCGCCGCGCTACAGTAACATCAGCCTACCAAAATTTCACAGAAAGCATAAAAAACCCTGCACGTATTTTTACATTGTAACAAATAATTTTTAAAGCACTATAAAAATTCGACAGAAACTTGACATGGAAACGCGGTTTTTTGAAAATCCGTTCGATCGAACTTGTAAATACGTTAGAGCAAGCTAGACTAGCTTAATGGCGTGGCTCTGATACTAGTGTAAGTGCCCGGCAGAGCCCCGGCCGTCAATCCGAGGCCGGAATGCGGAAACGAAACTTTTCTTTAACTTTCAAAACCGGCACTACCACGCACTATAAACCCAGATCTGGCCATTAACCTACTCCTAGCAAATACGAGAAAGGGTAGAATGCTATACCGAGCGATCCGTGTCCTTCGGTCTTCGGCCTCCACTCTGATCTCTTCGCGGAATCTCCGGTCTTCATCTCCTCGTTGGAACGGGCACCACATCGCCGGGTTCTTTTACGGGCTCCCACCTCTGAACCGAGGCAACTCGGGCACGAAGTTGGCGAGTCGATGTGTCCAAGAAATGTTGTAGGCTAAGTGTTGTAGTTTTGTCTCATGGGGTATGAAGTTGCCATGTTTAGATGTGGAGGAGAAAAAGAACTTTGGAGAGAGGTGAGGAATTTTTTTTAAGCAAGCCAAGATGAGATGAAGAAATTCCTCACACTAAAAATGAATCCTCTCTCCTCTAGTAGTGGCCGACCCCCTTGCTTGATTGAGGAGGGAAAAATGGAATAATGCAAGTGGGGATAATGTGTGATTACAAGAAAATTAAGTCTCTCCTAATCCATATCAAATCCCATCTCATTCCTATCACAATAAATGCAAGCCATAATGAGCAAAATGGAATCAAAGATGCTAGAAGCTTGCAACAAACCTTCCACCACAAATAACACCATTGCAATTAGCTAAATGCCACTTTGCAAGAAAACCCCTCCCATGGAAAATTCAGCCAAAGAAGGGAAGAAAGAAAAACTGGATGAAACGGAATACAAACTGGCAACTTCAGAAAACTGATCCCGTAATAAATTAAAGGAAAACCCCACAACTGTATATACATACACGCATTTGTATTCCGACCGAATACAAATGCAAAGAGACAAAATCTACACTGTACAATACTAGGATCCGGCTTAAACCAAAGCCCGCTAGTATTATCCGTCCGATCATGATCCGTGCAATACCGCACGTATAAGTTCAAACCCTGCCATATCTCCATACGGCCTCTACAGCTTTTCGCCAAAAACTTGAGAAAACGGTCTGTGGGGAACTCTAAAGACTCGTCAATACTTTGGCTGTGGATTTAACTACTAGCACGTCAGAGGTATTAGCCATACGTGATGGGATACCCGGTATTGACCAAAAGGGACGTCGATGAGCGAACTCATCCTGACACCCTACTGAGCCTGTCACTGACAATATCCGTACAGTCCAGTCCGTTCGTCTATGAGCATCTTATGGCGGGCCTAGGGGGTTGGTAAAAGTCAGACCCCCAAAAGCGGTACAAGTCGTGTCGGAGTGTAGTCCAGAACACCCTGAGATACTACTGGAATACCTACCAGTAAATCTCCTGCCTTGGCCAAGGATTTCGTGTAATGGCTCTCCTAGACACAGCGCGACCTCACCCCATTACCGGGAGAGACGAACCCCTGCAGATCCGCTCACTGACTCCATATGGTTCGGGACAGTACCCAACTAAAACCTGTTTGCCCGACTCCTTTGAGCCGTGGTTGGGTAATAATCAAAGTACAGTGGGAACTCACACGAGACTAATGACGATCTCATGTCGATGAACTAACCTGTACACTTGTCACCAGGGAACTACTATCTGACGTCAGGTATTAAAGACCAACTAGCATGTTCCCGGCGAGTCCTGTCCGGTGTACTCATAACCCAATGAGCACCTGTATACATCTTAGGTGAACCAAATGACACCAGTGGCTTGTGAGACAGGCCACCGCCCCTTATTGGGGTCTCGACTATATACACTAGTCTACTCTGGAGTATCGATGCCCTGTCTCGAAACTCCCTCGACTAGGGACCTTTTAAGAATGTGCTTATATACCCCAGCTCCCACGTATATGATCGCCCTCATACTGCTGGCATTCAAGCAAAAATCCTAGGGGCTCTATCAACGTGCAATAATAACCTGTAAGGTCACCTAAAACAGTACAAGATGATAAAGATAAACCAGATAGCATACTATCATCTTGAGTAAGACTAACCTACCGGTATAGGTCCTCCCTCAATCATTGCAATCACGTGCCTGTGATCCAATAATTGACACTGAGGGCACTATCTCCAACAATAACAGTTCCTAGTCGAGGGTGTGTCGAGACAGGGCATCGATACACCAGAGTAGACTAGCGTATACGCATCTTGACCCATATGATGGGCGATGGATGATCCCGTATCCATCGGTGTTTTGACATAAGAGATTGTGTACGGGTGCTCAGTGGAGACTGGGTACACTGGAAAGACTCGCTGAGAACTTCAAAATGGTGATATACCACACGTCAGATGGCAGTTTTCCGGTGACACTGGTACAGGATAGTCTATAGACCCGAGATCGTCATAGAGTCTTGTGTGATTCCTACTGTGCTTTGATTTCCACCTTACTACGTCCAAGAGGGCGTGCAAAACGGTGGCTTTTGGGTGCAGTCCCGAATCACATGGAGGCAATGAGCGATAGGAGGGGATTCGTCTCTCCCGGTATAGGGAGTTGATGTTGTGCTGTGTTCGATTTGTTATAACTGGAAGTCCCTGGTCAGGGCTAATATAGAGATTTACTGGTAAGTGTTACCAGTAGTTTCTCGACCTGTTATGGGCCTCACATCGACACGACTTATCGATTACTGGGGTCTGACGTATACCACCCCTAGACTAGATATGCAACATATCAGACGAAGAGACCGGACTGTATGGGATTGTTACTGATTGGATTCATAGGAGAATGTACAGGCTAGCTTGTTGATCTTCTGATCGCTCAATACCTGGGTGGCTGTTACGTTTGTAGGGTTACTAGGCACACTAAGGAGGCTCTACAAGGCATCGACCATGCCGGATTAAAATTTTCTATGTGCCGAACAACCCTTAGCAAGATCATTAACTAGAATTTAGGCGAAACTAAATGAAAGTAAATCACATTTACACTAAGTGAATGGAAATACAACCTTTGTAGATCCGGTCCACCACTTCTTTAGCTCCATGATGACGTCCCTTCGCTGCGATCACCGGGATCCCGGACTCTAGCGATGGTTTCGTCGGGGAAATGAGCTGGCTAGGTCGTTGACTTCGATGCCGAAGATGATCTACGTCGAGGCAACTCTAACTCAAGCTCCATCTTCAGAAGGTCATGAAACTTGTGAAGAAAACACCCAATACAACATGGCAAGTGGTAGAGGATGAAGAAATAGGAAGTTGGTTCACTTTGGATTTGGATTTCTCACTTGATTTCAACACTTGAAATTTTCTAGCAAGGTTTTATTTTCTTCATCAAGAAGAAGAAGAAGAAGAAAAGAATATCAATAACAATAAAAATGAAAAATCAAGTGAAGACTTATCATAATGCAACCATGGGTGAGGCTAACACATGTAGAGAATAAACTAGGGTTTAGGTGTAATGGTTAGGTTAAGGAAAAAACAAAATGGTAAAGACTTTCAAAGCTTCATGAAGCTTCATGAATAAAACAAAGCAAGCCTCCATTTTATTTTTGCCAAAATGAATAAAGAAAATAAATAAAACAAATTAAAACCTAACCATTAACCTAATGATGGTTTAAAGCAAACATACACCTAAGTTTGCATGTATCATCAAACATGATACAATCAAGTGCACAAAAATATATTACATATACTACTTGTGCACATCAAGTGAGATAATCCATCTTAAGTGAACAGTACTAGTCAATGTAAAGTAATATATCAAATATATAATTATACATTAAATCATTAAATCAATACTTGATTTAATGATCCGGTCATATCGCATATAACCGACTAATATCAAGTGTATCAATGTATCGAATCAACACTTCATTCGGTAACCCGGCTATATCACATATAACCGTCCGATGATACAAATCGCAAGAATAGAATACAGTATCACATACTGGTATTATTCTCGGTCCCGCACATATCTCATATGCGCTCCTATTTCGTTTCGCTTGAGCCAGGAAACCTCTGTGTAGGACTCTAAAGATTCGTCAATACGACGGCAGCAGGTGATGATCATATCAAACACCCACAAGCCGCAAGCGGTCTACTAAACGTAACGGCCACCCGGGTATTGAGCGATCAGAAAATCAACGATCAAGCCCACTCACACTCCTGTGAATCCAACCAGTAACACTTACCGTACAGTCCGGTCTGTTCGTCTGATATGTCGCATATCTCGCCTAGGGGTGGTAAACGTCAGACCCAGTAGCTCGATAAGTTGTGTCGATATGAGGTATATAACAGTTCGAGAAACTACTGATAACACTCACCAGTAAATCTCAGCAACCCTGGCAAGGGATTTCCGGTTATAGCCAATCGAACACAGCACAAGATCAACTCCCTATACCGGGAGAGACGAATCCCCTCCTATCTCTCATTGCCTCCATGTGATTTGGGACTGTACCCAAAAACCACCGTTTTGCACGCCCTCTTGGACGTGGTAAGGTGGAAATCAAAGCACGGTGGGAATCACACAAGACTCTATGACGATCTCGGGTCTACAGACTAACTTGTACCAGTGTCACCAGAGAACTGCCATCTGACGTAAGGTATAATACCATCTTGGAGTTCTCGGCGAGTCCGTCCAGTGTACCCAGTCTCCACTGAGCACCCGTACACCATCCTTGATGTCAAACACCGATGGATATGGGATCATCCATCGCCCATCATATGGGTCAAGATGCGTATACGCTAGTCTACACTGGTGTATCGATGCCCTGTCTCGATACACCCTCGACTAGGAACAGTTATAGGAAGTACTCGTCGACTGCCGTGGTCCCACTAGTATGATCTCATCATAGTCCTAGTAGTCGAGTACATATCCTAAGGGATTTACCAACATGTATCAGAGAGACAATCAGTGTACACGTTAAGGTAAAGGGTAACCAGATAGCATACTATCATGTCGAGCAAGAAAGTCCTCCCTATATATGTCCAAGCATCCACTACAATATACATCCTATGTATAGTAATGGCCTCTAGGGCATACATATATCTAACAATCTCCCACTTGCACTAGGGCCATCTGATAGCAGTGGTTGTAGTATCTCATACTCAACCATCCCATAAAAGTCTCTCTTTGGGAAAAGGCCTTTGTGAGTGGATTCGCCGTGTTGTCCTCTGAGTCTACTGTCCCAACCTCGATCACCCTGGAGATCAACCATCTCCATGATCAGGTGACACTGCCTTAGAATATGTCTGGATCACTGATGGGACGGACGTTCCTTGGCATAAGCCACAACTCCATTGTCACACAATGGGAGGAACGAAGTTCATCTCATGAACTAATATACATCCAGACAGCCTCTTTGGTAGCATCTTAAGTAACGATGTATCCAGCCTTTATCGTCAAGTATGCCACGGTATCTAGCTTGGAACTCTTCCATCATACCGTCCCTTTATTGAGGGTAAATACAATGCCTGTGACTGACTTTCAGTCGTCCTTATCACTCTGGAACCTTTCCAGTGATTCTCCCCAGGATCGATTGATACCATCTCACTACATCTAGTGAGAATCCTAACATCCAATTAGATCTATATGGAGAATCCTTGTGATAAGCGGAGATTGACCGAGCGTAGCATAGGAAACTCCTTCCCTATCTAGAGTATGTCATCCACGTACTTTACGAGGATCATCACCATACTCCCTACTACCTTTTTGTATATACAAGGTTCATCTACCATTTTGATGAAGTCAAACTCTTTGACTACCACAAAATAGACGTTCCAACTCTGCGATGCCTTCTTTATCCTATAAAGCAACTTGTACACGTTTTCGCTGCTCCCAGTGTCTACGAAGCCCTCTAGCTGTGTACTTACAGACGCTCTCTTCTAAAACATCATTTTAGAAAAGCATTCATGACACCCAACCGCCAAATATCGTAGTCATGGTATATAGCCGTGGCAAGTAGGATCTGGATGGACTTAAGCATAGCTACTTGAAAAGGTTTCATCATTATCCACGCCTGGTCGATGACGAAAACCTTTAACAAGTCTAGCTTTGAAAGTCTCAACTTTTCCATCTACACCTAGTAATCTTCTCAAGATATACTTGCTCCTGATAGGGATTTAACCCTTCAGATATAGCAGCCAAAGTCCATACTTTGTTGGCGTACATGGATTCCATCTCAGATCACTAAGCATCCAGCCATTCTTACAGAGTCCCTACTCTCGATGGCCTGCTCGAAACTAGTTGGGTCATCATCTCATGATGCAATCCTCGCTCCCACTGTTATAGAGAAACAAAAGTATCTCTCAGGTGGGTGAGGAACCCTACTAGATCGGCGGAGAGGCTGAGGTTCGTTGGTAACTATTGAATCCTTTGGTTCTACCAAATCATCAGCTGCAGTTTGTATAGCTGAAACATTTCCAGTTCTACATAACAGATCTTGCCTCGAGCTTGTCGAGAGGCGTATACGCTAGTCTACTCTGGAGTATTGATGCTTTGTCTCGATACACCCTTGACTAGGAACAATTATAGGATGTACTTTTGGACTACCCTGGCCCCACTAGTATGTCACGACCCGAAAGAGCACGTGACTGGCCCTTGAACCATATGAAGCCTATAGGACTCCATCTGATCCAAGTAAGCCAAAAGCCCAAAAATCTAAAACCATTTTTAAGAATAAGTAAAGAAAACTGGTTTAAAGAAGTGAAGGAAACGTGTTTTGAAAATCAAGGTTTTTAAATAACTAAGCCGAATATGAATTTTTAAAATGTGTAACCTTTCCTGAAAATTTCGGCAGAGTTTCCTTTGTAAAAACTGGCCCCGAACGGGGTACAACAAGAACAATATATATAACATGATAAAAGGCATCCCCAAGCGGGAGCTAGCTCTTCGTCAATTGACGGTCACAACCACGCAAGCAATAAAAATATACAACGCCAAAGGACGAGGATCAAAATCAAAAAGAAACTCAAAACAGCCAGAAAACCGTATTACTACTAGCGCGACTCTAAGGTCGAAATAATACAACACCGTCTCTAAGTATGAACAATATACAAGTTTTGGTTGATGGAAATTCTAGATACAATAGATAATACATGAACAATGGCGGTTCTGATACAAAAGAACCCACCTACCAACGCAAGTCACCCATATTGAAGCAGTGTGCCAGAAATGCCGTTATGGAATCTATACGGCAAAAACCTGCAAGAACTGGGGCACAACGGGGGTGAGTTGCCAACTCATGAATAGAAAGATATCTACAAGCAGAGATCGAATGCATGACCCATCCTAGGTCAATACGATCAGATATAAATAAACCTCAATATGAATAAAGCTGAAGCATGCTAAACTGGCAATGTAATCTCTATACTTGAGTGTAGTGCCAAGTGCTCGTGCTAGTGCCTCAGGTAATAGCATGTCATGAATATGAGGTATGATCAATGTAATCAAATCTGCACACACGTGGATCCCGTCCACTCGTCACCCACTGACAATAACCATCATGCAAGTATATATCATAAAACCCGTGCATGGAAATATGAGGATATAATCCACCCGTGTCCCGCGCGACACATCAATATCATGGAACCGGAGTGCCCAGCATCGGCACTCGAAAACATCATGAAAATTGTGCCCAGCATCGGCACAAAACATAAGTCTCAGTATCTCGATACCTCTGTATCTCGAAATCTCAATGTCTCAATCACAAAATCTAGGGCGCCGTCAGTCCAGATCGGCCTCTACCATCCATCTCATGACTACGACGGTATCCTCCGGATATCCGACGTGTCGGGTAATATCACCGGTAGGTAGTCTCCCCCTGCCAGGCTCATCGTCATCACTACGAGCTTTTTGCCCCGGGGTACCTTACCGGGTCCACCATGTACCCGCAATCGGTCTCATCCGCCTCCTCGATTCGGGTTTCACATGTCGCTCTCAGCACCGAGAAAACACATGGTGGACGCACTGAAATATCATATCAAGGGTAACTGGGTTTTTAAAGAAATGACATATCCTCTTTTGAAACACCCTCGGTTCCCAAATCCAGAAATATCATAGAAACAACATATCTCAATGCGTATAATCAAAAGCATGAAGTATGCGACATGTAAAGGAAGGTATGTACATCATTATGTCATGCAAGGATCATATACTGAATGTAATAGTACTACAGTGTAGTGGCATGGCAATTATCGATGATGAGTGTGTGAGCCGGCAACAAGTGTACGTGGAACATATGCATCATCGATAATGGTGCTGGTGTCCTAGCAGCATGACTGAAATATAACCACAGTACAAGCGATGCAATGCAGATAGCATGAATATGCGGAATCGAATAATCAACGCAAAAGTACAGAATCTACACCAATATGTACATGTCATGCAGTGGTGCCATTTAAAATAAGACGAATCGGGTTTTTAGTAAAACAAGGGCTACGGTGTTTTAGGAAAAGATGCATCATTTGGAAATATCCGTATAACCCTTCTTCCTATCTTAAAAATATCCCCGATTCGTTAGTTTTGAAATAGGTATATCTCGGCTCAGTCTAAGGTATACTATGTAATCTAGACAGGAGGGATATGAAACCACCTACATCTGAGTCCATATATATAGATATAATAGTCGGTGATCCCGCCTCAATAACATATCGTAAGATATCCTCGAGTCATGAGTGCGGATCTATCATCAATATCGGCTCGTACGGTAAATCGTCGTACGGCATCCCAATAGCTGGGTAGGGGTCAATATCACACTATCTCATCACATATCAGGTATCACTATCATTAGATCGCATAATCTGGGGTACTACTCCAAGTCTAGTACAAAACGATACCATCTATAAGAATATGAATGCGGGTAAAGTACATGTCCAAAGGCCCGCTAAAACTATCATCTCGCACCTCAAAGACAAGCTATGTCACATCGCCGATCTCACGGCCTCACATCAAGTATCATCTCAAACCCACGTATCATCCTCAAATCCCGTATATAAACACATATTCCCATACCCATGTGTAGACATACGCATCATCATATGCACATAAACAAATGAAAGAATGTATGCAAGTATGTGTGTAAGTGTATGTGTGGGTGCAACTACTACTCTAGGGTTCGCACTATACTAAACCAATACATTCCGATCATCAATAATACCATTATTACCATCACTAATCTAAACCACACATAATAAATATACGTGTGTATACGTATTCGTATACAACACCACAGACTGCGGGGGTGCTATACGCCATCCACCCGACTTCTCCCCGTAGATATAAATCTACTCACCTGTATCCTGCGTGTCGGTGTCGATATCACCGTCATCTTCTACATCGCCTCGGATCGTCGCTGGGTACCTACACATATCACACGTATCGCATCGCATCAAAACCAAATCAAAACTTGAAACGATTCGCTAAAACCAATACGATACGCTAAAAGGCCTATAGGTTAGAACCTACGGTTAGCCTTCGCAAAACAACCCGAAATCACTCGATGCAGTCGTACAAACGTCACACGATCGAGGTAACGTACAAACACCAAAATATGGAAATCAAAATACATAAAACCAAATACTAAAAGTAAGGCACCAACCCAAGAAAACGATCCCAGATTTCTTCTAGGCTCAAATTTAGCCAAATAAACAAGTTCAGGGTGATGTATATGATATATTTGAGCTACTGGACCAACCCCGAAGCATTTCACCACTTCATGGCCGGCCACAACCTTCCCAAAACCGGCCTGGCCGGCCCCCCTATGCCCATTGGGGTCCGTCTGGTCAGGGTGGCCTCCTATGGTCTCAATTGGGTCCCTGGTGTTGTTTAATTTTCCTGAAAAAGTCCCAGTACATTCCAGATTTCCCTGCACACTCTAAACACTCACAAACAGACATGAAAGTCCCGTAATTCTGTATTTTTGGGTTTCCAGTGGGGTTGGTCTGGGTTTCTAGTCAATATAGGGTCTAAGGTCACCTTTTAAGTTCAATTGCAAAGTCATAACTCAAAATTAACCTAATCCTCTCTAATTTTGTCCAAAGTGCACCAATTCACACGATATCGATATGAAACTTGAATTAAAGCTTAAGCACAAGAATTAACACTCTAATTATGAAGGAATTACCTCACAAGACCCTCATGAATCCTCAACAGCACCAAAACACCACCTTTCTTGGTCCATAGCATAGATCTTGGGCTTGTGCATCATTTTAATGAAATGAGGGTAGGGTTTTGGAGTGATTTGTGAGATGATTTAGGGCTTTGAAGAGAGGAGGAGATGTGGTGCAGGAGCAGCAGCAGAAGGAGAGTGAAGAGGGAGGGAAAATGAGGGAAATGGCTAAGGTTCTAGTCAAAGTGCAACCCATACCTCTCCCTCACCAACCCCACTCTTTTCTCTTTTTCTTTTTCTTTTCTTTTCCTTTTTCTTTTAATCCAATTCCTTCTCACACCAATAGTGATCCCAAAATAAAACCATGGCAAGAAAATGTAACACAAGTTCAAAGATGATATGTGCACATTTTGCACAAAAAGCCAAAAAATCCGATTAGCGATTTTTAATCGCGATTAGCGCTAAATTAGCATATAATTGATCACAAACACTTAAAAATGGCATAATTCCAATAAACAACCCATTTTAGAATTTTCCATAATTTTCCATAATTTTTCTCCATTTATTTGCATTTAATTATTAATTTAATTTTAAAATAATGAATAAAATAATATTAAATTATAAAAATTCCTAAAAATAATATTTTATTATTTTGGAAATGTTACATAGTATGATCTGCATCATCGTCCTAGTAGTCAAGTACATATCCTAAGGGTTTTATCAACATGTGAGAGCAAGACAGTAAACCAATACAAGTCAACATGTTTAGACAAAGTGAAACCAGATAGCATACTATCATGTGGAGCAAGAAAGTCCTCTCTATATATATCCAAGCATACACTATAATATACATCATATGTACAATAATGGCCTCTAAGGCATATACATAACTGACAGAAAACATTATGTCAACTAACTCTACTTCCTGGGTACTAGATACCGGATCAAGATCTCATATCTGTAATTCATTACAGGCTTTGAGAAACTCTAGAGTTATCACGGCAGGTGATATGACTCTCAGGGTTGCTAACGAAATGATCGTGGACGCTGAATCCGTAGGAGAATATCACCTAGGATTGACAAGTGGGCAGATATTGATTTTACGTAACTGTTTTTGTGTACCTAGTCTAGCTTGTAATATCATATCTGTATCTTTACTTTCTAAGGAAGGATATGATTTTAAATTTGAAAGAGATGTGGTCCACATCCACCTAAATTAAGGTTTGATTGGGTCAAGTACACTAGATAACGGAAAATACATATTAAATCAAGCTTAGATTTTCAACGTCCAGAACACACTTAAAGAAAGTCATATGATGTCTTCCTACACAGCATTGTAAGTCCATGTCACGCACCCCACAAGCTTGCGGGGAGGCGGAATATATGAAAAACAATTATCAAAGCTTCGTAACACGGACTTGAGAACACGGATCGTGTCTAAACCATTACTAGCAAACTACGAAAGGTTTAACTACTCTGATTCGAAGTTATACCTCACGTTACTTGTCCTTCGGGTCTTCATCGCTATCCTCCACGTCTCGTAGGCTCAATGGAACGTCGGCACCTCAACGGCTTTCTCGAGTCAAAGACGATCCACCAGAGAGTCTATTGTCCGAGCTCCCATCTCGAATCTGAGATAACTTCGGCTCATAGATCGCTAAACTAGAAGTCCAAGAGGGTGTAGAGTAATAAGATGGATTATTTATTTAGTCTCTTAAACCCTAGGTTTCTTAACTCATGAGAGCTATTAGGGTTTGAGGAAGGAGATGAAGACTTGAGGAGAGAGAAAGCTTTTTTGATAATCGAAATGAATAATGTCTCATCTTAGAATAATATGAATCATCAAAATATCATAACAAATATCTATCTTAATATCAAGCATGCTTCATTTAATTCATTTGAGATGAATCATCTCATGACTCATTATCCATTTAATGAAAACCTACACATCATCTCTCCACCTCATTTGTTTAAATCCTAAAAAGAAATAAAAACAAATGAGTCATCTTCTTCTAGAAGCTTCCCGACAAACTACGAGACTGCCCCTCCCATCCGTATTTCCGGAAAACACGGATAATCTTTGAATGAATAAATCCATCTGTATAATACTAGAATCTGTCTTAAACCAAAGCCCTCTAGTATTATCTGCCCGATCATAATATGTGCACAAGTGGACATAAGTGATCGCGGCCCCGCCGTAAAACCATACGACCTCTATACCTTTTTCACGGTGCAGGGAAACTCTCTGTATGGGACTCTAAAGACTCGACACTACGCTGGCAGTGGGTTTAACCACAGGCCGCAAGCGGTACTAGCTGTACGTAACGGTCCCAGGTAGATGTCGATAAGAAGGACGATGAGTAAACCCATCCGAACTCCAACTGATCCTGATGTGGCAATCTCCGTACAGTCCGGTCTGTTCGTCTAGTACTATCGCATATTAGGCCTAGGGGGCGGTAAACGTCAGACCCCTAATAGCGGTATAACCCGTGTCGGAGTGAAGCCCATTACACCTTGAGAAACTACTGGAACCTACCAGTAAATATCGCTTTCCCTGGACAGGGACTTTGCGTAATGGCTCTCCATACACAGCGCGATATCAACCCCCAATACCGGGAGAGACGAATCCTATCTAACCGCCACTGCCTCCAAGTGCTTCGGGACTGCACCCAACTACTACCTGTTTGCATGACTCCTTTGAGCCATGGTAGGGTAGTAATCTAAGTATAGTGGGAACACACGCGAGGCGAAGTAGCAGTATCAAGTCGACGGACTAAGCTGTACTCATGTCACCTGGGAGCTGCCATCTGATGATGGGTATAAATCCAACCTGCAGTTTCCGGCGAGACCTGTCCGATGTACCCGTAACCTAACGAGCACCTGCATACTATTTCCAGTACGACGTACTGATGGCTGTTGGACAGACCATCTCCCTAACTGGGATGAGAAGTGTTCATATCAGATTTTTGCATTTTTATACCGCCCAATTTTTATCACATTGCATATCGGTATGTACTCTTGAGCCGTGTTTGCTAGTCAATTGCAGGATACAGGTTCTCGGCTCTGAACGGTGAAATTCATGGAAAAACACGACAAAACAAGGGTTCCTGCCAACCAAAGATAAAACACGGGTCTCCGCTCTTTATCCGTCTGTTGCCACACACCAGTTTAAGAGACAAAATGGCAAATCAATGTCATTTTCATGCACAAGGCTCCATGGCAACACAAGATAGAAGAAATCTACGCGGAGCTCAAGAAAATCATGACAAAAAGATCCACAACCAATCAACTTTGATTCTGGAAGAAATGTGGAAAACTTATCAGAAAAGACATGTACCAGACTAAAGGGAACAACAAACCAGGGCAGCACACAAAATAAGACAAGACAACTCCACTACTAGGCCGCGGTTCCGCGGCCAATAGGGGGTCTAGGCCGCGGAACCGCGGCCGTACGGTCTCCTCGGCTTATCAAATTTCAGGGGTAATTTTGACATTTCATGTAGAGGCAGAATTTTGCCCTAGGTTTTCATTCTCCAGCCTAAAAATAGCCCAGAACCTTGTGAAGCCAAGGGTGCTTAATCTTGTATTTTTCTAGGTTTTAGAATACTTGTTCTTCTTCCTCTTCTCATCTCTTCTCCATTGAAAAACTTGTAGTGAGCTTTTGTGAGTGAAGAATGATGAATAAAGAAGTTCCTTTTGTTATACTTGTCTTGTTCTTTAGTTAAATTATTATTGCTTGTAATTTTCATTTGTTAACTTAGTTGTTGTTATTTGTGTTTGTTTCTTTCTTTTCTCTTTTCCTTTATCCTTAAACAACCATGATACTTACGCTTGATCCTTGCCGAGGTGAGGTCGCAAATAGCTAGTTGTTATCTTCTAATCTCCTTCTTTCTATCTTCCTCTTTTGTTTTATTTTCTTTTCCGTATTATGGGTGACTAGTTTCATACTTGTTAGGGTAGGATAAGAGAAGTTTGAGAGAAGGAAATCTCTCTCACACTTTCCTTGCCCAACATCTTAAATCGACTCCCGTTAATTGAACCACAATCCGCTCCCTACGGCACCCTATCCTACATGATAGCGGTGATTCCGTTGTGAGACCGGTTGTGGTTGAATTAACCGGAGGTTATGGCTAAGAGCCAAGAACAGACGGACAAGCACCAAAAGGAAGAACTTAAGCGTTGGAAAGCCTAGCTTATACTCGCAAGTTCCTTCCTAGTCGTGCTAATCCCCGTTGTTGCTGATTACCGTAACACCGATATTAAGAGTGGCAACAAAAGAAGTGAGCAACTCCTAACTCAAACTAACCTAATCCTAACCCTAACAAGCTCTCATTACATATCATTTTAACACTTCGTTAATCACAAACAAACCTGGAAAATTGGACTTAACTCGTTAAAGCACATAGAAAAAGATTCTCATCTCCCTACGGACGACCCGTACTCAACCGGCTAGCTACTAGCGAAACCGTTTTGATTGCGGTAATTAACTAAACTTGAACACGCAGAATCTCTACCAATCAAATGGCGCCGTTGCCGGGGAGACGGTAGTTTATTACTTTGTGTAATTTCGGGTTAACTTGTGAATATAAATCTAACCGAAAAAAATATATATATACATTGAAAAAAAATTATCTTGTTATTTTTGATTAGTTTTTGTGCAAGTGTGTAGGATAATACGAAGTTGAAGTTCAGTGCCAAAGACGTGGGAAGATAGACCCATATTTCGCGGCTACACCGCGACGGATCAAAACGAAGCAAACGGTCTACTGTAAAAATCTGGAGCAGATACAGTGAGCAAATCAAGATTCAGCAAATCCAGACAAGCAGAGGACAACCACTGAAACACACCCAAAAATTTCAGAAGCCTAATACCGCCTTTATGCCGCGGAACCGCGGCATAAGCAAGCTTAGGCCGCGGAACCGCGGCCGTTTGGTGCCTTCAGGCTGCCAAAATCTCTGGGTAAGTCTCTCTCCTCTCCCCCACTCCTCTGGACTCCAATAAACTGTGTTTTCTGCAGCATTCTTTGCGCGAACTCTCTTCCCCCTTCCAATAAACTGTTTTTGTGCAGGATTCTTTGCGCCGCGCTAAAATAAAAATTGTTTGCAGTTGATTTGTTACTGCTTTGCATTTATTAATACGGACTTAAGGGGCTTGAAACCAATTCAGATTGGATGTGGATTTCATCACCCTTCCCAGGTCCCCAGAAATCACAAAAAGCATATGCATTGACCATTGTTAAATTAAAAAATACTAGACTCAGCCCTAAGGACTTCGCGCTCAATAGGACAGAGGACTAGTTACAGGCATCGGCCGTTTATCCTATCTGACTTTTGCGGTGTCTAGGCAAGTGTGTCGAAGGCAAGTGGTTATTTAATTAAGGAACTTCGTGAAAGCGTTGGATAACCTCCCACTTACCTGGCACTTATCTGGCCGCATTTGACGGAGGAGGGGCAGTTTGAGGTCCTATTTCTAGCCCCCTGGAACAGTTCGGAGCTGTCTAGCAGACCTAGGTGACCCTAGATCTAGGTGTGATTGTGCATATCTTGTTTGTGATTGCTTAAAGCCGTAAGTCCGTACATATTTCTGTAAAGCTCTTTCTAAAAAAAAAAGAAAAGAAAAAAAGCAAAACCTTTTATAAGAACTTGCCCTTTGTCGCCAAATCCATTTTTTACCCACCACCCATCGTATTTCTCCATTGACGTTTTCTTACCCTCACCTTCTCCGCTTTGACTATACTAATCTCGTTTAGTGTATGTCCGCTTGGACTCGGGACACTAGCGCCCGCCTAGTCCGCGTTACGTTAGTCGCTACCGACTACGCGATCGACTCAGACGTCGAAACTCCATCCACTCCTCTTTCACCCCTACCAATACCGGCCAACTCCGACGTTGACCGGAATTATGTTCATACATCTTCACCTTCACCATCACCAACCTCTTCTTCCGCGATGTCAGGATTTAATCCGAACATCTCTTTGACTACCTCTGGATTGGCTCCACCTCCTACGGAGACCAATAACCCACCACCACCGCCTGTTGTAGCGCCGCAGCGAATCGCGCTCCAGGATCGTTTCTATCCCACCCGTTCCGCACTTCCCACCTGCCTTTCTCTTCCACCGGCCAATAGGGATAATTTTGAAATTAAGCCCCACTTCATCAACATGCTTCCACGATTTCATGGGCTTGAATCTGAAGATGCCTATATCTTCATCAATAAATTTCAAAACGTTTGTGGCATGATGAAAACCACCCAGCTGTCGGACGATGCTATACGTCTACGGGTCATTCCGTTCACTTTATGCGATCTTGCTGAAAAATGGCTGTATAGCACTGCTTCCCACTCCATAACCAGTTGGGACGAGTTTGTAAAAGCGTTTCTCAAGAAATTTTATCCGAATCATAAAACCGCAAGGATACGTAACGAAATCAACCAATTCTCTCAGCTTCTTTCTGAACCCTTCTGGAAGTGCTTTGACTGGTACAAAGACCTTCTTGTTCAGTGTCCTCACCACGGTATAGAGAAATGGCAACTTTGCCAAACCTTATACGAGGGCCTGAACCCAACAACCAAGCAGTTGTTGGAAACCATCTGTCAGGGCCACTTCCTATCGAAATCTGACGAGGAAGCGTGGCAATTCTTTGACGACCTTGCGGAGCAAACGCTACAATGGGAGAGCACCAGACCGACTTCTTCTTCTTCTACCTCCACTTCTACCGGTCAGTCTAGGGTAGGAATTCACCAACTTGATGTCTCTATTGCGATGAAAGCTGAAATGGCTGCAATAACGAGAAAGCTTGAAGCGATATATTGCAAATTCTCTTCTCCGACTCCTACCCCAGTTCTTCCCCTTCGTACCATTTGCGCTTGTTGTTCCGATCCTTCTCACTTAACCGAAGAGTGTCCTTACAATCCACCAACGCAAGGACAGGATCAGGTTAATGCTGTATTCCAGCAAAGACCGAGGAATGATCCATACTCTTCCACCTACAATCCCGGTTGGAGGAACCATCCCAATTTCGTCTTGAATCAGAATCAGAATCAATTCCAAGGCAACAATTTCCAGAGGCCCCCTCCTCCGCAACAACAAGCGCAACAACAAACTCAACATCAGTTTCAGCAGCCCTTCCAACCCCAACCATTTCAAAATCAAACGAATAACTTTGCACCCAACAATTCTTTTCCACCAAACAACTTTGTTCTGTCAAACAACGATAAAGTTTCCTCGCTCGAACGAAGTCTGGAGGTGTTCGTCAAACAATCAACTCAGTCCACCGCCAACATCCAGTCTTCCATTCAGTCCTTAGTGCAACACATTGCCGCTCACGGGCAAAGCATCAAGACCATCAAGGCCCAGATTGCACAGCTGAATGCGGCCTTAAGCGAGCGAGAGAAGGGGAAGCTCCCGTCCCAGCCACTCCCAAATCCCGGTCACCCACATAATGTACATGTTGCTCTTGAACAACAAAACCATAATGTGAGTGCCGTGACAACATTGAGATCGGGAAGGATGCTGCAAAACAACATTGGCACACGGATCAACGATGACACCCCAGCCGCTTCTTCTACTTCTTCTTCTTCTTCTTCTTCTTCTTCTGCTTCTTCGTCTTCTGAGCCTATTCTCCATTTTTCAACAGGCTCTCCTTCCTCTTCTTCTGCTCTGAACGGACCCGCTTCTCACTCCACGAAAATACCTGTTCTGGGATCCGTTCCAACTCCACAATCTCCTCCACAAGCATTAGACTCAACCAATTTTAAAAACGTCCCATTTCCAAACCGATTGAGGTCAAATAAACAAAATCCACAAATGGAGAAGATTCAGGAGTTGTTTAAGCAGGTTAACATTAACATTCCTCTTTTAGATGTTGTCCAACAAGTCCCGTCCTACGCGAAAATCTTAAAGGACTTGTGCACGAAAAAGAGGAAATCTCAGGTACCAAAGAAAGTGTTCTTGGCTAGTGCTGTGAGTGATGCTCTTACCCAATCTTTACCACAAAAACGGAAGGACCCTGGCTGTCCTACGATTTCAATTACCATTAGGGATAAGAACATCAACCGCCCACTATTAGATCTTGGTGCCAGTGTTAACCTGCTTCCGTACTCAGTATACGAGCAATTAGGCGTAGGAGAGCTGAAACCCACACACTGCACTCTCCAAATGGCCGACCGATCGATCACCCATCCTAGGGTTGAGCTAGAGGATGTGTTAATAAAAGTCGGGGACTTCATATTCCCCGTTGAGTTCATTGTATTAGACACACAGCCTATAGCTAACCCCCGGAATCAAATTCCGGTGATACTCGGTCGCCCATTCCTTGCAACCTCAAATGCTGTGATCAATTGTCGCAATGGTTCGATGAACCTCTCTTTTGGAAACATGACGATTGAACTCAACATTTTTAGGTCGGGGAATCAGCCCTCCGAACCTAATGCTCATATACTGGACGTCTACTCGATCCAGAAGATTGTTAGTTATATGTATGCCCTAGAGGCCATTACTGTACATTGGATGTATATTGTAGTGGATGCTGGGACGTATATAGGGAGGACTTTCTTGCTCGACATGATAGTATGCTATCTGGTTGATCTTTACCTTAACGTGTACACCGATTGTCTCTCTGTTACATGTTGGTAAAGCCCTTAGGATGTGTACTTGACTATCTGGACTATGATGCGGATCATACTAGTGGGGACATGATAGTCCATAAGTACATCCTTCAAAGTCCCTAGTCGTGGGTGTATCGAGACGGGGCATCGATATACCAGAGTAGACTAGCGTATACCTTCTCGACCCATACAGATGGGCGATGGATGATCCCATATCCATTGATGTTTGACATCGGAGATGATATACGGGTGCTCAGTAGAGACTGGGTACACTGGACGGACTCGCCGAGAACTCCTAGATGGTATTATACCTCACGTCAGATGGCAGTTCCCTGGTGACACTGGTATAGAGTAGTCTGTTGACCCGAGATCGTCATAGAGTCTTGTGTGGTTCCCACTGTGCTTTGATTTCCATCTTACCATGTCCAAGAGGGCGTGCAAAACGGTGGTTTTTGGGTACAGTCCCGAATCACATGGAGGCAATGAGCGATAGGAGGGGATTCGTCTCTCCCGGTATAGGGAGTTGATGTTGCGCTGTATTCGATTGGCTATAACAGGAAATCCCTGGTCAGGGTTGCTGAGATTTACTGGTAAGTGTTACCAGTAGTTTCTCGAATTGTTATAGACCTCATATCGACACGACTTATCGAGCTATTGGGGCCTGACGTTTACCACCCCTAGGCAAGATATGCAACATATCAGACGATCAGACCGGACTGTACGGTAGTGTTACTGGTTGGATTCACTGGAGTGTAAGCGGGCTTGCTCGTCGATCTTCAGATCGCTCAATACCCGGGTGGCCGTTACGTTTAGCAGACCGCTTGCGGCTTGTGGGTGTTTGATATGATCATCATCTGCTGCCGGCGTATTGACGAGTCTTTTGAGTCCTACACAGAGGTTTCCTGGCTCAAGCGAAACGAAATAGGAGCGCATATGAGATATGTGCGGGACCGAGAATGATACCAGTATGTGATACTGTATTCGATTCTCGCGATTTGTGACATTGATCGGTTATATACGATATAGCCGGGTTATCGGATCAAGTGTTGATTCGATAAGTTGTTACTGTTGATATTAGTCGGTTATATGCGATATGACCGGATCGTTAAATCAAGTGTTGATTTAATGATTTAATGTATAATTATATATTTGATATATTACTTTGCATTAACTAGTATTGGTTCACTTTAAATGGATTTTCTCGCTCGGATGTGCACATTGTATATTCGATATAGTTTTGTGCACTTGATTGTATCATGTTTGATGATACATGTTATGCTAGGGTTTTAGTGTAAAGATCAAACCATGGTTACATGATAATGGTTAGGGTTTTGTTTTATTCCCTTATTTATTTATCTATTTATTTTGGAAAAGAAATGGCAAAAGAAAAGAAAATGGTTGCTAGTTTTGTTTTACATTGAAAGTTCATGAAGCTTTGACTAAGTGACCATTTTGTTTTCATGCTTAACCCTAACCACTCCTTCTAACCATGATTTATTCTCTACACTTGACCATGGTTGCCACATGATAAGTGTTCAATTTATTTTCTATTTTGAATAAACTTATCATAAGATTTATCATCTTCTTCTTCTTCTTCTTCAAGAAGAAAGCTTGCTTCAAAAATGGCAACTTGAACAAATGAGTGAGAAATCCAAATCTAAAGAGAACCCACTTCCTATTTCTTCATCCTCTACCTCTTGCCAAGTAGTAGAGTGTGTTTTCTTCACAAGTTTCATGACTTGGTGAAGTGAGAGCTTGATCTTGCGATGCTTCGACGTAGATCATCTTCGGCATGGGCATCGACGACCTAGCTCGCCATTTCTCCGACGAAGACGACGCTAGAGCCCGGGAATTCATTTGGACAGCGAGGGGACTTCGTTGAGGAGCTATGGAGGTGGAGCACCGGATCTACAAAGGTTGTATTTCCGTATTCTTTTAGTTAAGTGTTAACTAGATTATCTTTTCGCCTAGTTTTCTAGCCAACGATCCGTATTAGGGTTTCGCGGCACCCATAATTTTTGAAATTGGCATGTTCGATGCCTTATGTAACCTCTATAGTGTGCCTAGGAACCCTACAAAGATCACCCCAGAAGAGTGTGAATTCGAGGAGTTTCTGTTCGAACACGATAACCTTAACGCCACTAGTGCGTTCCTCTTCGAACCTGCTGCTGTTTCTGTGCCCGACAACGACTACGAGTGTTTCACGTCCTCGAACGATCTTAGCCGCTCACAAGCCGAGTTTGAATCCTTCGAATTTCCGGATGAGTTACCTGAACCATCCAACTCGGTCGCCTGCACTCGTTTTGAACCTTTGCTGGAGTCCTTTGAGTTCGAGACCTCTGCACCAATCTTGCCTTCAATCGTTTCACCTCCAACGCTCGAACTCAAGCCTTTGCCGTCTCACCTTAAGTACGCTTACTTAGGTGAGAACGAGACCCTCCCTGTCATCATCTCGGCTTCTCTAGCTCCCGAGCAAGATAAAGCCCTTCTCACGGTCTTGCACAACAACAGGCAAGCTTTTGGCTGGTCCATGGCGGACATCAAGGGGATTAGTCCCCTGATCGTTGAACATCACATTCATCTGATGGATGATGCCAAACCATCCCGGGATCCACAAAGACGGCTCAATCCAGTCATGAAAGAGGCTGTGAAGAAGGAGATCGTAAAATGTCTGGATAGTGGTATCATTTACCCTATCTTTGATAGCCAGTGGGTTAACCCCATTCACGTTGTCCCCAAGAAATCAGGTATAACTGTCATCACTAACGAGGCGAACGAGTTAATCCCTACTCGCACCCAAACTGGGTGGCGAGTATGCATTGATTACAGAAAACTCAAAGCCGCAACGTGGAAGGACCACTTTCCGCTACCTTTCATTGACCAAATGCTTGAACGATTGGCCGGACACGAGTACTACTACTTTCTTGATGGCTGTTGGAGATAGTGCCCTCATAGTCAATTATTGGATCGCAGGTACGTGATTGCAATGATTGCGGAGGACCTATCCCGGTAGCACAGTCTTACTCGAGATGATAGTATGCTATCTGGTTTGCCTTTATCAGTCGTGTACATGTTCAGGTGACTGATTGCATGTTACACTTTGATAGAGCCCTTAGGATCTTGCTTTACTACCAACAGTATGATGGCGATCATATACGTGAGAGTTGGGTAGTTTATATGCATATCCTTAATTGTGGTCCCTAGTCGTGGGAGTTTCGAGACAGGGCATCGATACTCCGGAGTAGACTAGTGTGTACAGTCGAGACCCCGACGAGGGGCGGTGGCCGGTCTCACAAGCCACTGGTGTCAGTTGGATCACCTAAGATGTATACAGGTGCTCATTGGGTTATGAGTACACCGGACAGGACTCGCCGGGAATCTGCTAGTTAGTATTATATCTACCGTCAGATAGCAGTTCCCTGGTGACATGTGTACAGGTTCGTTCATCGACCTGAGGTCGTCATTTGTCTCGTGTGAGTTCCCACTGTGCTTTGATTTCTACCCTACCACGGCTCAAAGGAGTCGTGCAAACAGGTAGCTTTTGGGTACAGTCCCGAGCCATATGGTGGCACGTGAGCGGATCGGCAGGGGATTCGTCTCTCCCGGTATTGGGGGCGAGGTCGTGCTGTGTCTAGGAGAGCCATTACACAAAGTCCATGGCCATGGCAGGAGATTTACTGGTAGGTACTCCAGTAGTATCTCAGGGTGTTATTGGGCTTCACTCCGACACGACTTATACTGCTTTTGGGGGTCTGACGTTACTAGCCCCCTAGGCGGATATGCGATACTCATTGACGAACGGACCGGACTGTATATACATTGTCACTGTTAGGCTCAGTAGGGTTTTCCGGATGAGTGCGCTCATCGGCATCCCTTGAGGTCAGTCCATGGGCAGCCGTTACGCATAGCTAGTGCCGCTGACGGTTTGTGGTTAAACCCACTGCCAGGGTACTGACGAGTCATTAGAGTCCCCTACAGACAGTTTCCCAAGTTCGGGCGAAACGTTGTAGAGGCCGTATGGTTTTATGGCAGGGTTCGGAAAATGCACGTGCGTTTACGCACGTGTCGATTTTCGGACAGATGATACTGGTCGGCTTTGGTTTAAGTCGGATCCGAGTATTATATTGAGTAGGTATAATATCTTTGTCTCAGTTGCATTTGTATTCGGTCGTAATACAAATACGGGTATATTTATACAGTTTCGGGGTTTTCCTGAAAGTCGTTTCAGGATCACTTTTGGAAGTAGCCAGTTTCCATTTTTCTATCACCCGTCTTTTAACATTCGGTTAAAGACGGATTTGTCTTTTCTTGAGATGAGTGTGGATTCTTCTAGAAGGTTCTAGATGAGGTGACTAGGATTAATTGGTGTTGAGTTTTCATTGGTTGCATTTAATGGTTCATTAATGCTTGATGAGGTGTTTAAGTGATTCATGCTTTAGCATTAAAGCATTTTGTTTAGCTAAGGATATTTTCTTCTTGATCTTTTAAGTGAGAAGCTTTCTTGTGGTCACCCCCCTCTCCTACACTCACCTTCCTCCTTCTTTATAAGTGGCCACCCCTCTCTCTCTTCATACTCTCTCTCACTTGATGTTTCATTTTGACTAGAAAAGATTATGATAGTATTCGGGGTGTATGGAATTTTACAGTTCATTTCATTCCATCACCTGATTTCCATGGCAACTTCATTAACCGATCGTCCACGGACTTGGATGAAGTGAGAAAAAGTCATCTACTCATTCTCTACATCATTCTTGGTCGTCTCTTTTAGCAAACTTGACGATCGAGTTGCCTCGAGTCAGAGGCGGGAGCCCGTTTAAAGAACCGATCATGTGGTGCCACCTCGACGAGGAGATCGGAGATCGACGAGATCGGAGCAGCCGCAACGGAGCGTGGGATGATGGTTAAAGAACGAAGGACTCGGATCGTTCGGTATTATCTTTCTACACTCTTTACAGTTTGTTAGTTTAGCAATAATGGCAGATCCGGGTTAAAGTATACGATAGCGCCAGTTTAAAAGTTTTTATTCCGCATTTGGCGTCTGTAGACTGCCGGGGCACTAACGTAGACTTATAGTGGTATCAGAGCCTAACCATTTTGCTATACTAACTTGTGCTAACGCGTTTAAAACATCGATCCGACCGAAAATCGAAAAACACAAAATCCTAGCTCGACAGTTCTGTTAATTTTAAATGGTCTCTAAATCAATTTCTGCATGTCTTAAAAATCCGTGCAGGGAATTCTAAGAACCACGACAAAATTTTGTAGTGTGATTCCTCCAACTTGCCGCGGAAACGCGGCCAAACCCCTGGTTTGGCCGCGCATCCGCGGCCACTTGGGGAGTTCATTTTCCTAAATTTTTCCAGTGGGTTTTCTGTTAGATTTTGTGATTTTTGGTATATATCTTTTTGGCCCAGGTTTTGTTACTGTTCACCAGTAAGCAGTGGGGCCCACTTTTTGATATTTGGACTTTGGTCGATCGAAATTTAAACACGTTAGTTTACAGTGCTTACATTATATCTCCGACCGGGAATGTCATTTGATCGGTAAACCGCGTCTGATTGCTATAGTTCTTTTAGACGGGTTTGCGAACGTGACATTCGCGTTGATGTTCTGTGTTGTGCTGTGATGTTGCGGATTTGTCGTGGTGGATAGCAGTGTGCAATGGTAGTACAGTTTGTGTTTATTTGTACATTTGATATTGCGGGGCGAGCGTCCAACTTGTGGACAGCCGTCACTGCCTGTTGTATAATATTCTTTTTGGGGCACGACCAGGTTGCGGTCGATGTACCTATTGTACTATTTTTCATTACTGTACTAGGTTTTACCCCGCGACGGAGTGCACGGATAGCCGGGTTCGGGAAAGCAACGGGTCCGCATCTCATGGCTTTGAGAGGCAGAGGGACCCCACTTCAGAATTGGCAGACTATTCGCCGCACTCGTAGGGGGTACAGGTTGACCCAAGGAGGGGTGCTCAATTTACCGGATTCCGTGAAGTGCCGGGTGTTCCATTCACTATGCTGTGGGGACTACCTCCCTTCAGGTTTTGGCGGGTAACTTGCCGCACCCGTAGGGGTCTAGGTTTCATTGCACAGGCTATCCACACGACAGGGGAACGTCGAGTTTCAGCAGCGGCTCTGTGAAACTCGGGGATCCCAGATATCTGTATTGTTCTGTGATGCTTATTACTTTTCTGTAATGTTGCATATTATCACGCCTGGAGCGATTATGTATATTGGTTTATATACTATTAGATGTTGTATATGTTTTACACCCGCGCTAGTCCAGTCCCCGCTCTGTCGTTAGTTAAGTAACCTAACGAGTAATGACGGGACCCAGTGACGAATGCGGATGGCATATACGTACAATTTATTTTCGTTCTTTTCTGGTGTGATTAAATGATGGGACTGCGTTGATTCTGATCAATGCAAAGTTAAAACAAACCTGTATGCTGTTGTTGGAACAATTTAAAAAGTGTTATTGCAAAGACGTTTCCTTTTGTTATGCATAGCGGTATTCAGTGGAATATCCTACACCTCATTCGACGGGGCAAGGGCCGATATCCCTTCACCGGGACTGACCCCTTGGGCAGAAGTTTGCGTCAGAGTAATAACTTCACTATAGTCGATTACATGTTGCTTAGCATAGCGGTATTCAGTGGAATATCCTGCACCTCATTCCACGAGGAAAGAGCCGAGATCCCTTTACCGGGAGTGACCTCTTTAGCAAAAGGTTTTCGCCACTATATTTTAAAAAGCTATCAGGTTCCTTCAGCGATATCAAGTTCACTACGCTAAAGGTTTTTTCGCCAAAAACCAGTCGTAGCCCTCCGTCACTTCTTTTGGGTATTCAGTAGTATTCAAGCTACGTATTTTGACCAACGCCAAGGCATACTGTTTGGTAGCTGCTGGGTATTCAATTGTTGCATAGATAGATGAGTTAGTTTGGGACAGTCGTTCTGCCATTTTGGCCAACGTCAAGGGCATGTGCGGGTGGGTTCAAATTGGCAAGATAGTGACGGGTAGAACTTGGCATGTGACTTATGACATTTTGACCAACGCCAAGGTTATAAGAGCATGGGGCAAAAATAATATCAGGAGTTTCTAAAGAAACTGAAACTTGCCGAGTATGCGCATACCTTCTGGAGTATGAGTAACGTGGATGCATTCCATCACGTTATCATGCGATGAGAGTTGGATCCTGATTCCCACTGATGAGTTGGTTTACTCTTCGGGTGATCCCGATTGATTCTTCTTTAGGTTTGGAGGAGAATTTGACAGGACAGTGGGAGGTTTCCGGATTAGATAAAATGATGACCATTCTAATCTAGGTTAGAGTGCACGCTGAGTGTTTCTTTTCTCTCTCTCTCTTTGGCAGCGACCTTTGACCGACCCTAGACTATGACTCAGTGACCAGGTTGACCGAACCTTCTTAAAATACTGGCTTTTGGATTGTCTGAGTTGCATAAGTCATTGCCACTCCTTTTACCCTTTGTATTTCTCAGAACACCCGTATTACTACGGATATCCACTTCCATTGGATAGAGCCATCGTATGGTTATTTACGAACTCGAAGGGACTTCTTCGGGGATGGATCCAGGTTCAGGAGAAATAGAATTGGTTTATTCAGTTGTCTTTTATTATCACCTTCCCTCAGGTTGCGAGAGCTCCTTGGTTTAGGAGAGTACACCTATTACGCCTATTGGATAGTCTTATTCCAAACCATAGGCTGGTGCCGAAAGGTAGGGAATGAAGAAAACCAATTAGCCTAAGTAGGGTGTGCAGAAGGTAATATGTAAAGACAAATTAAAGGGATTAGAAAGAGGGCAAAGTAAATTGCGACTGATATCATTCACGACCAAAACCGCGTACTTCATCGCCGCTCCTATTTCACCTTTAAAAAGAATAAGGTATTATTCAGTTGTCTTTTATCGTCACCTTCTCTCGAGATGCGAGTACTCCTTGGTTTAGGAGGGTACACCTATTATGCTTACTGGATAGTCTTCTTCCAAACCATAGGCTGGTGCCGAACGGTAGGGAAGGAAGAAAACCATTTAGCCTAACGATGGTGTACAGAAGGTAACGACTAAAGACAAATAAAGGGATTTGATGACGGCAATAAAATATACGGTTGAAGTCATGAATTGGATTATGGAAGAGGCATTGCTATGAATACCAGGATACCCCTACGAAACATTTTCATGTTTCAGTGCATTGTTAAAAGAAAAACTATTTTCCCGATTAGACACTTACTCCAAGGGTATGTATTTACCAGGTTTCATTCTCATATCTGTATGGTTTTACAGATGATGAGTGGGAGTAAGATATTGGAAATTAGGTGATTATCCTCATTATATCGGAATTCGTTGTAATTGGTGATAGTTGAGGAAATCGCCAGGGTACAGTTTTCCACCTACAACGCACAGGTTTTGAGTTGTTTAACTCAGCGGACTTATACAGAGTATTGTATGTTGTCCAAGTGTCCATCAGGACAAAGGGGTAGGTCCTCGTACTATGTTCTGTTTACTTATAACTTCTCTAGTATTTAGACAAGTGTTTGATAGAAATACAAGGTCTAAGTTTTGAGAAGTTGTGGGTATAAGAATAAAGTAGAGAACCAGATGTCACAAGTATCGGGATTCTTCAAAGAGATCGAAGATGTAGATTCTTGTGATTGGTATTCAGATGATAGTGATGGTTTTGAGAAACGTGTTTCTCTTTCAGGTTACTCATAATTGGATGGATTCCTAAGTTGAGTAATGCTGATTAACCTCTTTCCATTAAGATGATATGCACTGGAGACAGTTGCATGATTTGAATATGGTTCCAATTAAATAAGTGCCAAAGTTTCTATATTGGATATAGAATGGATCGTACCTTAAAAGAAGTTAAGGTACGGGGAGTTGTCCAGCTTATGATTAAAACCAGACACTGGATAACTCAGGGCACGTTTCTGTAATGGCTGTTTGTGGGTTGACCCTGGCTATGACGAGGGTTGATATTCTACCATTTGGAAGATCAATAGTGATATTGTTCTTGACTCGCCACAGTTTTAGTAAAATGGATCTTTTTCAGAAAACAGTAGTGGGAGTATGGTAGAACTGGAAGTGATTCCAGAACCGCGAACGATTACGGAAAATTTAATAGGACCTATATATTCAATCAGGTTTGACATTCCAATAGCCACTCCGCAGGTATGGTAGATAACCTCAGACGCCCGAGAGGTACTTCGGTAGCCTCAGAGACGGTGACAGGGAGGTTCTTATCTACCAAGACTTGACACTACTGTTGTTCCAGGATATGAGACCCGGTAGGAGGGTTGTCGTAGTCAGTGGGAGCTGCGGAAGAATAGTGGGCAAGATGCTTATATCTATTTATAGACTTGAGCAGTTATAGCGGAGATAGATCATCTAATTTTGATGTGACAGTCATGGGTTTGACTTCAATCAGAATAGGGGATGGATCAGTTAAGAAGGTAGTAGGGTGTGATGTCATGGTATCTGGATGACATACACAGAGTAGGAAGTAAAATTCCTATACTATGATCTGTTGTACTGTGGTCGTCACACAGTTGTTTCTCCAGACAGGATATGGATATAATATTTGACATTCTGGTTTCTAGATCTATGGTTTTAGATCTGGATTTGGGTAGTTTCCCAAGGTGGGTACTTTGACAGATATTCTAATGGTTTTTGGAATAGTTGACTCCTAGCATGGTGGTGTACCTGCAGGTGATGGAGTCACCCTCTCTAAAGGTGTCTTACAGACTAAAGGGGAGAGGGATGTGCATGATTGGCAGATCACTTTCTTAGGCAATTGAGTCAATCATGAGATGTCAAGTACCACACCAAATGTTGGTTTTGCACTAGATGCAATAAGTTTGTATTAATCCAATCCTGGAGAAACATAAGGAAGCAGGTTTAGAACATAAGTACATGTTCTACGGATTTGATGACGGCAGCCTCTTTCGGGAGACGGTTATCATTCCAGGCTTCAAAGGTGACATGGATGACAGAGTGATTGTCAGAGTTATAGTTTTTCCCTCTGACGAAGAGGGACAGTATTATGGACAGGTGGTCCAAGAGGATACTGTGGGTGGCATGGTGCCGGATACTGATTAGGTTCAGTGATCGATACAGTCTAAGATGTTTGGATTTGGAGTTCATTTATGAACGAGGTCCCATCAGATATCCAGACATGTTCTAAGACAGGTATTACTCAATTCGGGAGATGGTTTTCTCCGCGAACTTGAGATTAAGAGAGATATAGAAAGAAACATCTAGGCCGATCCACTCACTGAGGCTATTTCTCGAACACAATAGTTTTACAAACGGGCTTTGTGAAACTGATTAGTAGAGGAGTTGGATGTTCGGTTTCACACGGGCTGTGAGTATCGCATTATTAGCCTTGAGTGCAAGTGGGAGATTGTTGGAGATAGTGCCCTCATAGTCAATTATTGGATCGCAGGTACGTGATTGCAATGATTGCGGAGGACCTATCCCGGTAGCACAGTCTTACTCGAGATGATAGTATGCTATCTGGTTTGCCTTTATCAGTCGTGTACATGTTCAGGTGACTGATTGCATGTTACACTTTGATAGAGCCCTTAGGATCTTGCTTTACTACCAACAGTATGATGGCGATCATATACGTGAGAGTTGGGTAGTTTATATGCATATCCTTAATTGTGGTCCCTAGTCGTGGGAGTTTCGAGACAGGGCATCGATACTCCGGAGTAGACTAGTGTGTACAGTCGAGACCCCGACGAGGGGCGGTGGCCGGTCTCACAAGCCACTGGTGTCAGTTGGATCACCTAAGATATATACAGGTGCTCATTGGGTTATGAGTACACCGGACAGGACTCGCCGGGAATCTGCTAGTTAGTATTATATCTACCGTCAGATAGCAGTTCCCTGGTGACATGTGTACAGGTTAGTTCATCGACCTGAGGTCGTCATTTGTCTCGTGTGAGTTCCCACTGTGCTTTGATTTCTACCCTACCACGGCTCAAAGGAGTCGTGCAAACAGGTAGCTTTTGGGTACAGTCCCGAGCCATATGGAGGCACGTGAGCGGATCGGCAGGGGATTCGTCTCTCCCGGTATTGGGGGCGAGGTCGTGCTGTGTCTAGGAGAGCCATTACATAAAGTCCATGGCCATGGCAGGAGATTTACTGGTAGGTACTCCAGTAGTATCTCAGGGTGTTATTGGGCTTCACTCCGACACGACTTATACTGCTTTTGGGGGTCTGACGTTACTAGCCCCCTAGGCGGATATGCGATACTCATTGACGAACGGACCGGACTGTATATACATTGTCACTGTTAGGCTCAGTAGGGTTTTCCGGATGAGTGCGCTCATCGGCATCCCTTGAGGTCAGTCCATGGGCAGCCGTTACGCATAGCTAGTGCCGCTGACGGTTTGTGGTTAAACCCACTGCCAGGGTACTGACGAGTCATTAGAGTCCCCCACAGACAGTTTCCCAAGTTCGGGCGAAACGTTGTAGAGGCCATATGGTTTTATGGCAGGGTTCGGAAAATGCACGTGCGTTTACGCACGTGTCGATTTTCGGACAGATGATACTGGTCGGCTTTGGTTTAAGCCGGATCCGAGTATTATATTGAGTAGGTATAATATCTTTGTCTCAGTTGCATTTGTATTCGGTCGTAATACAAATGCGGGTATATTTATACAGTTTCGGGATTTTCCTGAAAGTCGTTTCAGGATCACTTTTGGAAGTTGCCAGTTTCCAGTTTTCTATCAGCCGTCTTTTAACATTCGGTTAAAGACGGATTTTTCTTTTCTTGAGATGAGTGTGGATTCTTCTAGAAGGTTCTAGATGAGGTGACTAGGATTAATTGGTGTTGAGTTTTCATTGGTTGCATTTAATGGTTCATTAATGCTTGATGAGGTGTTTAAGTGATTCATGCTTTAGCATTAAAGCATTTTGTTTAGCTAAGGATATTTTCTTCTTGATCTTTTAAGTGAGAAGCTTTCTTGTGGTCACCCCCCTCTCCTACACTCACCTTCTTCCTTCTTTATAAGTGGCCACCCCTCTCTCTCCTCATACTCTCTCTCACTTGATGTTTCATTTTGACTAGAAAAGATTATGATTGTATTCAGGGTGTATGGAATTTTACAGTTCATTTCATTCCATCACCCGATTTCCACGGCAACTTCATTAACCGATCGTCCACGGACTTGGACGAAGTGAGACAAAGTCATCTACTCATTCTCTACATCATTCTTGGTCGTCTCTTTTAGCAAACTTGACGATCGAGTTGCCTCGAGTCAGAGGCGGGAGCCCGTTTAAAGAACCGATCATGTGGTGCCACCTCGACGAGTAGATCGGAGATCGACGAGATCGGAGCAGCCGCAACGGAGCGTGGGATGATGGTTAAAGAACGAAGGACTCGGATCGTTCGGTATAACCTTTCTACACTCTTTACAGTTTGTTAGTTTAGCAATAATGGCAGATCCGGGTTAAAGTATACGATAGCGCCAGTTTAAAAGTTTTTATTCCGCATTTGGCGTCTGTAGACTGCCGCGGCGCTAACGTAGACTTACAGTGGCTACTCTGGCTATAATCAAATTCCCATCGCCGAAAAAGACCAGGACAAGACCAAATTCACTTGTCCTTTCGGCACGTTCGCATATCGACGCATGCCCTTTAGGTTATGCAATGCGCCCGCTACCTTCCAGCGGTGTATGATGGGAATCTTCTCAGACATGGTGGAAAAATTTCTGGAGATTTTCATGGATGATTTCTCCATCTTCGGCGATTCCTTCAACGAGTGTTTGCTGCATCTTGACGCTGTCCTTACCCGATGTAAGGACAAGAATCTCACTTTGAATTTGGAAAAGTGCCACTTCATGGTGCGCGAAGGTATTGTCTTAGGACATATCATCTCGCAAAATGGTATAGAGGTTGACAAAGCGAAGATTGAGGTCATTTCCAATCTCCCTCCTCCCCGATGCGTCAGAGATATCCGAGCCTTCCTTGGCCATGCCGGTTTCTATAGATGGTTTATCAAGGAATTTAGCAAGATTGCTAGGCCCTTAACTCTTTTGCTGGCCAAGGACACGCCATTCGACTTCAACTCGAGCTGTGTGACAGCATTCGAGTCACTAAAACTCTCACTCACTTCTGCTCCCGTTATTTCCTCACCTGACTAGACGCACCCATTTGAGATTATGTACGATGCATCCGACTTTGCAATTGGTGCTGTCCTTGGACAACACATCAACAAGATGCCGCACGTAATCTATTATGCGAGCCGAACCCTGAACGACGCACAACTCAATTATACAACAACTGAGAAGGAATTCTTAGCTGTTGTATTTGCTTTAGAAAAGTTCAGGCCCTACCTCATCGGCTCTCCGGTCATTGTCTACACAGACCATTCTGCTCTGCGCCATCTTTTTGCGAAGAAAGATGCAAAATCTCGGCTAATACGTTGGATCCTCTTGATTCAAGAGTTTGACCTTGTCATTAAGGACAAACGAGGATGTGAAAACGTAGTTGCCGACCATCTCTCACGACTTCCTTCTTCGCCTTCGCTTCCAATTCCGATCAACGACGTTTTCCCGGATGAACAGCTCTTGACAGTATCCTGCGAACCCTGGTTCGCAGATATTGTGAACTATTTGGCCACAGGGTTACTACCGACTGAATGGTCAAGTCAGGACAGACTTCGCTTCTTATCCCAAGTAAAACACTTTTACTGGGACGAACCCTATCTGTTCAAGTACTGTCCCGACCAGATTATTCGTCGGTGTGTCCCTGACGAAGAATTCAAGAGTGTGCTGTCATTTTGCCACGATCAAGCGTGTTGTGGGCATTTTGGCCCTAGAAAGACAGCTGAGAAGATCTTGCAATGTGGTTTCTACTGGCCACAACTCTTCAAAGACGCTCATGACTATTGCAAGACTTGCTCCCGGTGCCAACACATGGGCCGGATATCCCGAAGGAGCGAGATGCCGCTCCAACGGATCTTGGTTGTGGAGATTTTCGATGTTTGGGGGATAGATTTCATGGGGCCGTTTCCCAGCTCTTTTAGGAACTTGTACATTCTTCTCACTATTGATTACGTATCTAAATGGGTCGAGGCTGTGCCCAGCCGGACTAACGACAACAAGGTTGTCGTTAAGTTTCATAAAGAAAACATTTTCTCCCGTTTTGGGAACCCCCGAGCGATCATTAGCGACAATGGAAGTCATTTCTGCAATAAGACTTTCGAGGCCTTGATGCAGAAATATTCCATTAATCATAAGCTATCCACGCCCTACCACCCCCAAACCTGCGGGCAGGCCGAAGTTTCAAATCGGCAAATCAAGCAGATACTGGAGAAGACGGTTTCCAAGAACCGTAAGGATTGGTCGCTGAAACTCACTGATGCCCTTTGGGCATTTCGAACCGCTTATTGTTAGTGTTTATGCCTTAGAAGGCCATTACTGTATCATACTAGCTTGTATATTACTTAATGGAAGCTTGGGATATTCACATGTATATAACAGTCTTGCTAAACATGGTAGTATGCTACTTGGTTTTTCTATCTTAATATGTGAGTGTACGTATTGATAGAGCTCTTAGGATCTTGCTTGTCTACCAGCGTTGTGATGGCAGTCACACTAGTGGGGGCTGGGTAGTCTACAAGCACATCCTTATTCAGGTCCCTGGTCGTTGGATTATCGAGACAGAGCATCGATACTCCGGAGTAGACTGGTGTGTACGCTTCTCATCCCAGTTGGGGAGATGGTCTGTCCCACAGCCGTCAGTACGTCGTACTGGAGATAGTATGCAGGTGCTCGTTAGGTTACGGGTACACCGGACAGGACTCACAGGGAACTGTTGGTTGGTTTGATACCTGTCGTCAGTGAACAGTTCCCAGGTGACATGAGTACAGCGTAGTCCGCAGACTTGACACTGCTACTTCGCCTCGAGTGCGTCTCACTGTTCTTAGATTGCTACCCTACCACGGCTCAAAGGAGTCGTGCAAACAGGTAGCAGTTGGGTGCAGTCCCGAGCACTTGGAGGCAGTAGCGGTTAGACAGGATTCGTCCCTCCCGGTATTGGGAGTAGATATCGTGCTGTGTCAGAGAGCCATTACGCAAAGTCCCTGGCCAGGGCAAGCGAGATTTGCTGGTAGGTTCCAGTAGTTTCTCAGGGTGTAATGGGCTTTACTCCGACACGACTTATACCGCTATTAGGGGACTGACGCTTGCCGCCCCCCTAGGCCCGATATGCGATAGTCTTGGATGAACGGACCGGACTGTATGGAGATTGTCACATCAGACTCAGTAGGAGTTCGGATGGGTTTACTCATCGGCCTTCTTATCGACAACTATCTGGGGACCGTTACGTACAGCTAGTGCCGCTTGCGGTCTGTGGTTAAACCCACTGCCAGCATAGTAGTCGAGTCTCTAGAGTCCCACACAGAGAGTTTCCTACTCCAGGCGAAACGATATAGAGGTTGCATGGTTTTGCGACAAAGGGTTCGGACGCATACGTGCGTTTACGCGCGTACGACTTTCGGACAGTTTTTACCAGTCGGCTTTGGTTTAAGCCAGTTACTGGTATCCGGTTATTGGATTTTTACAGTCTAAAGTTTTTCCGTATTTTTGCGGATCGGAGGGGCGTTCTCGTAATTGTACGAGAAGCTTCTAGAAGATGTGACTAAGGAGGTTACTTTGGATGAGGTTGTGAGTCATTGTGGTGATTCATTCATTTCATTAATGCACATTTATTGCTTAATGACTCATTCTAATGAATCACCACTAGATATTTTATGAAGCATGCTTATTCATTTCTTTTATTCATTATTCTTAAATAAGAATGCTTCATAATATATTATGATACACTCTCTCTCCTCTCATTATCTTATCTCATATTCTCTCTCCTCAAGCTCTCATCTTCAAGATACTAATCCTTAATCCTCATGTGTTGAGATCAAAGGTTTAGTTAGACTTAAGCATCCATAACCATCACTCTATCTCATCCTTTCATCTTTGATTAGCAATCAAAGTTGATTAGTTACCTCAAGTGAGAGGTGTAGCTTGGTGTTTTGCTCTCGGGTGGATCGTCTACTACCTAGAGAAGGTCGAGGAGAACAAAGGAGGACACAAAGACGAAGGACTAGTTTCGTTAGGTATAATCCCTTAACACTATAGTTTAGTATAGCTATGTGTTCGGTTATTATTTGTTTAGCTTCGATTCAAGCGGTTAGTCGATGTTCGTTGTTTAAACTTGATCGTTTTTGAAAATTCCGCCTCCCCATAAGTACTGGGGTGTACTACATCGACTTACAGTGGTATCAGAGCCAGGCTAAACAATAAATAACTTAATTGCAAATTTGTACGAATTTCGAACGGAAAAACAAAGCCGCAAAACCCTAATTCTGTCAAGTTTCTGTCGAAGTTAAAATGAAGTCCTAAAATTTTTCAGGTGTGTTCAGAGAGCTTGACATGACCACAGAAGAACACCCAAAAAATTTGGGCTTCTGATTCGTCTACAGTGCCGCGGAAGGGCGGCGGATCCCACCGATCCGCCGCGCAACCGCGGCCGAGTTGACGAGTCAGGAACTCGTTTTTTTTGGGTGGGTCCCCTGTGGTGTTTTGGGTTTTCTGGAATGTTTAATTATTGCTCAGGTTACTGTTTAACAGAGCGGATTTTGGAGCAATATTGATGTTGTTTATTCGATCGAATTGTACAGTATTTGCGTATTGGATTATATCTGTGATTGTTTAATGTGTTCGTAAACCTCCCCCAACTGCTAGTATGACGGTTGGCAGGGGGTTGCACATTTCTGAAATGGTTATATCTGTTTGTGCATATAAACTGTATTGGACTGTTGTGGTGTATAGCCGGGGTTAGCAATGGGTTATTGTTTAATTCATTTGTTGTAAATGTAATTTGTTGTAATATTATTTTCGCGGGGCACTTCCAGGTTGCGGTTGTAGCCACCGTTGTATTATTTCATTTTACTGTTTTTGCTCCTAGGACTGACCCATGGTGGGGTACACAGACTGCCGGGTGGGTAGTTTGCCGTACCCGTAGGGGTCGAGGGTGGGGTAACGGCTATTCATCACAACTGTGTAATCTGTCTTTTCTTGCAGGCTCAAAAGAAATACAGATTGCTTGCAAATCCAATATTGTTTATCTGTGTTCTGGAATGAATATCATTGCGTCAGACGAATGTAAAATATCTATATTTATTATAGCTATTTAGACGCCACTTATGTTTTACACCCGCGCTAGCCCAGCCCCCGCTCTGTCGTTAGTTAAGTAACCTAACGGGTGATGACGGGACCCCGTGGCAAATGCGGATGGCATAAGAGGACGTTGTATTTTCGTTGTTTTCTGCAATGATAGGTTAATGATGGGACGCATTATCTATAATGCAAAGTAAAGCAAACCAAAGTTTAAATCGTTGGAACAATTTAAAAGAAACCACTCGGTTATTTTTAAAACAGATATTTTTAAATGCGGAGTCTTAACCACTCCTTTTAAAAGCTATCAGGTTCCTTCGGTTATATCAAGTTCACTACGTTCACGGTTTCGCCAAAACCATTCGTAGCCCTCCGTCATTTCATCTGGGTATTCAGTAGTATTCAAGCTATGTATTTTGACCTAACGCCAAGGCATAGTGTTTGGTAGCTGCTGGATATTCATTTGTTGCATAGATAGATGAGTTAGTTTGGGACAGTCGTATTATCATTTTGGCCGAACGTCAAGGATATATACGGATGGGTTCAAATTGACAAGATAATGATGGGTAGAACTTGACATGTGACTTATGACATTTTGACCTAACGCCAAGGTCATAAGAGCATGGGGCAAAAACTTATATCGGGAATTTCTAAAGAAACTGAAATTTGCAAAGAGATGCATACCATTTGGAGTTTGATGAATGTTGGTAGGATTCCTTCAACATTATCATACGATGATATTTGGATCCCGATCCTACTGTGAGTATATGCTACTTATCAGGATATTCGTCGCTTAACGATCAATGCTATAAACCTAGTAGGTGTCCAGAAAAGTGTCAGCGGGGTTACGCCCCCAGAGAAAAGAGGTTATTTAATTAAGGAACTTCGCGAAAGCGTTGGAAAACCTCCCTCGAAGTATCGACACCGGCCTGGCTGAACGGTTAAGCAAGTATTGTACGGTGAGAATAGTCTTGGCTAATTCTTCTTTTATGGTTTGAGGAAGGATTAGAGAAACAGTGGGAGCCATCCAGTTTAGATAAACTAAAAACCACTCTAAACTTGCAAGAGCATCATGCTAAAGAGTTTTCTTCTCTCTCTCCTAATTGCAGCGACCCTGAAAATGACTGGACTTAAGTTACTTTTAGAGAAAAATATACTGACGGGGCCAAACTATAAAGATTGGCTGCGGAATGTCAAGATGGCTTTGACCTATGACAAACTGGGGTACGTCCTCACCGCTACAGCACCTGCTGTCCTTGGTCCCAAATCCAGCAATGCGGATAAGGAAATCCGCAAAACCTGGGATTTAGATTGCGCGAGAGCCAAGTGCATCGTGCTTGCCTCGATGAACAATGAACATCAGAGGAGGCACGAGGATATGTCCCTAGATGGCATATTTCTCCATACAAAGGAACTTTATGGAGAGCAATCTCGTATAGCAAGATACGAGACCTCTAAGAAATTGTTTCGAGCGAGGTTGGCTGTCGGGTCATCAGTAGGTGAACATGTCCTACAGATGATCGGCTATATTGAAGAGCTCGCAGACCTTGGGACGACTTTGGATAATGAGCTCTATACAGACCTTGTTCTCCAGTCCCTTCCTCCCACCTACGCCCAGTTTATCCTCAACTTCAATCTTCAAGGAAAAGAAGTTGAACTTGCGGAACTCCTGAACATGTTAAGGAGTGCAGAGGGCACCTTGCAGAAGGCAAGGGAAACACCCGCTATGTTTGTTGGCGGTGCATCTTCTTCCGGGTCCAAGGCTAGGGCCAAAGGAAGGAAGAAGAAGGCCGCACCCAGACCTAGAGGAGGTGTTAGTAAGGTGGGAAAGAAGGGAAAGAAAAAGTTTACAGCACCGGTAGTTGGCCTGGATGAGTGCTTCCATTGTCACAGGAAAGGGCACTGGAAGAAGGATTGCAAGGCGTGGAACGCCAAGAACCAGGAAACGAAGCAAGCTGTGGCTTCGACTTCAGGTGTGTTTGTAATTGAGAATTGTCTGTCGATCAACTCTACTTCCTGGGTATTGGATACCGGATCAGGATCTCATATTTGCAATTCTTTGCAGGCACTGAGAAACCGTAGAGTGCTGAAAGAAGGTGATATGATCCTCAGGGTTGCTAACGGAGCTAGCGTGGGAGCTGCGTCCGTCGGGGATTATCACCTAGGATTGACGAGTGGACACATTTTGGTTTTACATAACTGTTATTTTGTACCCAGCTTAACGTGTAATATCATATCAGTTTCCTTGTTATCAAATAAAGGTTATGATTTCACGTTTGTAAGAGATGTTGTTAACATCCACCTTAATCATGGTTTGATTGGGTCCGGTACTCTAAATAACGGCATATATGTGTTAAACCAACTCCAAATTTTCAATGTCCAGAACACACTAAAAAGAAAGTCTCCAGATTTAAATAAAGCTTTCTTATGGCATTGTAGACTGGGTCACATCAATGAGAGAAGGTTGACTAAGTTGCATAGAGAAGGATATTTGGACACGTTCGAATATCAAACTTATGACACTTGTCAATCTTGTCTCAAAGGAAAGATGACAAAGACTCCATTCACTGGACAAGGAGTAAGAGCGAGCGAGCTCTTAGGACTCATACACAGTGATGTATGCGGTCCAATGTCTACACATGCGAGAGGTGGTTTTTCCTATTTCATTACTTTCACGGATGATTACTCAAGATACGGATTCATTTATCTGATGAAACATAAATCCGAGGCTTTTGAGAAATTCCAAGAGTATAAGAATGAAGTAGAAAACCAAACCGGCAAAAGTATAAAGACACTTAGATCTGATCGAGGTGGAGAATACTTGAGTGCCGAGTTCCTAGGTTACCTAAAAGAGAAAGGAATTCTCTCTCAGCTTACTCCTCCGTACACTCCACAGCATAATGGTGTATCGGAGAGACGGAATCGAACCCTATTGGATATGGTACGATCCATGATGAGTAATGCTGAGTTACCGCGATCTTTCTGGGGACATGCGCTAGAATCAGCAGCATATCTTTTGAACATGGTACCTACCAAGACTGTGCCTACCACTCCATATCAGATGTGGAGTGGGAAGAAACCCCATCTACAGTATATAAAGATTTGGGGATGTCCAGCTTTTGTTAAAAAGCAGCATGTGGACAAGCTCGAGGCACGATCAGTAAAGTGTTTGTTTGTGGGATATCCAAAGCACTCCAGGGGATATCTATTCTATTACGCAGAGGAACAGAAGGTATTTGTTTCTCGTAATGCCCATTTTCTAGAACATCAGTTTTTAGAAAAGGAATCAAGTGGGAGCGAAATAGAACTGGAAGAAATTCCAGAACCACAAACTGCTACTGAAAGTTTGGTAGAACCAGAGGTTCAAGAAGAACAGAACATTCCCGCACCCCTCCGCAGGAGTAGTAGGCCGTCTCATCCGCCTGAGAGATACTACGGTTTTCTCATAGACGGGGATAGAGAGGATTGCATCATAGATGATGATGAACCTACTGACTTCCAGCAGGCCATCCAGAGCGGCGACTCGGTACGATGGCTAGATGCAATGCGGACCGAAATGGAGTCCATGTACACCAACAAAGTATGGACTTTGGACTTTGCTCCAGATGGGGTAAAACCCATAGGATGCAAATGGATCTTCAAGAAAAAGATTGGTGTAGATGGACAGGTGGAAACCTATAAGGCTAGACTTGTTGCAAAGGGTTTTCGTCAAAGACCAGGTTTGGACTATGACGAAACTTTTTCTCCAGTGGCTATGCTCAAATCCATTCGGGTCCTTCTTGCTATTGCCGCCTTCCATGATTATGAAATCTGGCAGATGGACGTAAAGACGGCTTTTCTGAATGGAAATTTAGAAGAGAGCGTCTATATGGATCAGCCAGAGGGTTTCAATCAGAGTGGGAGCAGCGGGAAAGTATGCAAGCTGCTTAAGTCCATTTACGGACTAAAGCAGGCATCGCGGAGTTGGAACATCTGTTTTGATGAGACAGTCAAAGAATATGACTTTATCAAAAATCCAGATGAACCGTGCATATATAGTAAAGTTGTGGCCAGAAGTGTCGTATTCCTCGTCTTGTACGTGGATGACATTCTATTGATAGGAAATGACATTCCTATGCTACAATCTGTCAAAGGATTCTTGTCACACAGGTTCTCCATGAAAGACCTGGGTGATGCCTCTTACATTCTGGGGATCCGGATCTATCGTGATAGATCCAAGAGGATGTTGGGACTTTCGCAGTCCAGGTATATCGACACTGTACTGAAAAGATTCAGTATGGAAGATTCTAAGCGCGGTAATCTACCGGCTTGTCACGGAATCACCCTCTCCAAAGAGATGTCTCCCAAGACTGATTTGGAAAGGGAACGCATTTCTATTATACCCTACGCTTCTGCGGTAGGCTCTATAATGTATGCGATGTTGTGTACCAGACCAGATGTAGCTTACGCACTAAGCGTGGTAAGCCGGTATCAGTCAGACCCAGGGGAGAAACACTGGATAGCAGAAAAGAACATTCTCAAGTACCTGAGGAGGACTAAGGAGATGTTCTTGGTTTACGGCGGAAAAGACCTCAGGTTGGAGGCCTTTGCTGATTCCGGCTTCCAGAGTGATAAGGACGATTCCAAGTCCATGTCGGGTTATGTATTTACCCTCAATGGAGGGGCGGTGTGCTGGAAGAGCTCCAAGCAGGACACCGTTGCCGACTCGACGATGGAAGCGGAGTATATAGCTGCTTGCGATGCCGCAAAAGAAGCAGTCTGGATGAAGAAGTTCCTAACAGAACTTCAGGTGGTTCCTACCATAGTTGATCCAATACCTCTGTATTGCGACAACAACGGAGCTATAGCTTTAGCGAAGGAACCAAGGTCCCATCAGAAGTCCAGACACATCTTGAGGCGGTATCACCTGATCAGGGAGATCATTGATCGTCAGGAGATCGAGGTTCGGAGAGTTGCTTCAGAAGAGAACATTGCTGATCCATTCACGAAGGCCTTTCCTCAGATTCAGTTCGAGAGGCTGCTCGAGATCATTGGTCTACGATATGCCAGTACATGGCCCTAGTGCAAGTGGGAGATTGTTAATGTTTATGCCCTAGAAGGCCATTACTGTATCATACTAGCTTGTATATTACTTAATGGAAGCTTGGGATATTCACATGTATATAACAGTCTTGCTAAACATGGTAGTATGCTACTTGGTTTTTCTATCTTAATATGTGAGTGTACGTATTGATAGAGCTATTAGGATCTTGCTTGTCTACCAGCGTTGTGATGGCAGTCACACTAGTGGGGGCTGGGTAGTCTACAAGCACATCCTTATTCAGGTCCCTGGTCGTTGGATTATCGAGACAGAGCATCGATACAACGGAGTAGACTGGTGTGTACGCTTCTCATCCCAGTTGGGGAGATGGTCTGTCCCACAGCCGTCAGTACGTCGTACTGGAGATAGTATGCAGGTGCTCGTTAGGTTACGGGTACACCGGACAGGACTCACAGGGAACTGTTGGTTGGTTTGATACCAGTCGTCAGTGAACAGTTCCCAGGTGACATGAGTACAGCGTAGTCCGCAGACTTGACACTGCTACTTCGCCTCGAGTGTGTCCCACTGTTCTTAGATTGCTACCCTACCACGGCTCAAAGGAGTCGTGCAAACAGGTAGCAGTTGGGTGCAGTCCCGAGCACTTGGAGGCAGTGGCGGTTAGACAGGATTCGTCCCTCCCGGTATTGGGAGTAGATATCGTGCTGTGTCAGAGAGCCATTACGCAAAGTCCCTGGCCAGGGCAAGCGAGATTTGCTGGTAGGTTCCAGTAGTTTCTCAGGGTGTAATGGGCTTTACTCCGACACGACTTATACCGCTATTAGGGGACTGACGCTTGCCGCCCCCCTAGGCCCGATATGCGATAGTCTTGGACGAACGGACCGGACTGTATGGAGATTGTCACATCAGACTCAGTAGGAGTTCGGATGGGTTTACTCATCGGCCTTCTTATCGACAACTATCTGGGGACCGTTACGTACAGCTAGTGCCGCTTGCGGTCTGTGGTTAAACCCACTGCCAGCGTAGTAGTCGAGTCTCTAGAGTCCCACACAGAGAGTTTCCTACTCCAGGCGAAACGATATAGAGGTTGCATGGTTTTGCGACAAAGGGTTCGGACGCATACGTGCGTTTACGCGCGTACGACTTTCGGTCAGTTTTTACCAGTCGGCTTTGGTTTAAGCCAGTTACTGGTATCCGGTTATTGGATTTTTACAGTCTAAAGTTTTTCCGTATTTTTGCGGATCGGAGGGGCGTTCTCGTAATTGTACGAGAAGCTTCTAGAAGATGTGACTAAGGAGGTTACTTTCGATGAGGTTGTGAGTCATTGTGGTGATTCATTCATTTCATTAATGCACATTTATTGCTTAATGACTCATGCTAATGAATCACCACTAGATATTTTATGAAGCATGCTTATTCATTTCTTTTATTCATTATTCTTAAATAAGAATGCTTCATAATATATTATGATACACTCTCTCTCCTCTCATTATCTTATCTCATATTCTCTCTCCTCAAGCTCTCATCTTCAAGATACTAATCCTTAATCCTCATGTGTTGAGATCAAAGGTTTAGTTAGACTTAGGCATCCATAACCATCACTCTATCTCATCCTTTCATCTTTGATTAGCAATCAAAGTTGATTAGTTACCTCAAGTGAGAGGTGTAGCTTGGTGTTTTGCTCTCGGGTGGATCGTCTACTACCTAGAGAAGGTCGAGGAGAACAAAGGAGGACACAAAGACGAAGGACTAGTTTTGTTAGGTATAATCCCTTAACACTATAGTTTAGTATAGCTATGTGTTCGGTTATTATTTGTTTAGCTTCGATTCAAGCGGTTAGTCGATGTTCGTTGTTTAAACTTGATCGTTTTTGAAAATTCCGCCTCCCCATAAGTACTGGGGTGTACTACATCGACTTACACTTATAAGACCGACCTTGGCATGTCTCCCTATCTGCTTGTGTACGGAAAAGCCTGCCACCTACCTGTCGAAATAGAGCATCGCGCATTTTGGGAGATAAAGGAGCTGAATCTGTCTCTCGAAGATGCGGGCAGCCATCGGAAGCTGCAGTTGAACGAATTAAGGGAGCTTAGGGATGAGGCTTACGATAATGTGGTTGTCGTTAAGAATCGAACGAAGGTGTTTCACGATAAACACCTTTTGCGCAAAACCTTCGTACCTGGCCAACAGGTACTGCTTTACGACACCAGACTTCACTTCCATCCAGGAAAGCTCAGATCTCGCTGGAAAGGGCCGTATTTTGTGCGGAATGTATATCCGCAGGGCGCTGTGGATTTGGAAAATCCAAAGGATGGTTCATTTTTCAAAGTGAACGGACACCGACTAAAACCGTACCTTAGCGCCGAACCAACAGAGGAGCTCATGGTCTTACAGGAGCCGGTTTACACTGCATAATCTTCCTTTGCCTACCTCCAAACTTCGGTTATCCAGCCAAGAACAGCGGACACTGTTCCAAATAAGTTTGGGGGTATTTATAAACCATTTTGTATATATTTGTGGATAGTCTTTTTCTTTTTCTTTTCTTTAAAAACAAAAACAAAAAAAAATTGTGTATCGCTAACCGACAATTTTGACCCTTCAAATGATCTCTTCATGCAATGACAGTGAGGACACTGTCCAGTTTAAGTTTGGTGGTACGCTCGGTACGCATTTCTAACCTTCGCATTCATATGTTTATTTTGCATCTGCATTTTAAAATCCATAAAACCCATAAAAATCTGAAAATTTTTCTAAAAAAACTTTTCTGTCAAGTTAGCTAGTGAGAGGACTCTGATTCAACATTTCGACGGTTTTGTTAGATAAAATAAGAATTACTAAATCTTATTTTTAGATTTTGAAAACCTGAAAGATAACTCTCCTTTGAAGTTAACTATAGCTGATATACGTCTTTACATCACACTACACGTGTCGTGAGTTTTTGGGAATTAGATGACAAGTCTTTTATGTCGAAAAACTTTTAAATGGATAAAATGATTCTCTGAGGATCAAATAGGTTTGTTCGGAAATAAGTAATATCAAGAATAGTTTATGAAGTGAGTGAATATGAAGGAATGTTATTGATGCCTTAATTGGAACTAAGTCTGAAAAATAACCCATCTGGAACTTGATTGGAATGATTACACACCAAAACCCACTAAACACGTCTTTTATCGAAAAAATAATTGAACTGCCGGTTATATCTCCGTTCGTATTAAATCATCATGATTTTCACGCCAAACTGTCTTTTGTTTTTGGACCTAGGTAACTTGAGTAATTAAGTCAGCTGGGGTGTTTCTACACCTAATGCTCTAAAGCCAACTGGTTTGGGTGCATTGGCCCAAAACTCGCTAAGAAGCCTAGAAAGTCCAGATTAAAACAAAGTCAAGCAAGTGTTCTCTCCGAGTTAAAATTCCTAACGGTTCTTTGTGTGAGAATAATCTTGATAAAAGACAGGCTTTTATAAAAAAAAATTAGCGGAGATATGAAGGTTTTACTCTATGATAAAGACTATTGCATGTTCACAGAGGTGTGTATGAAATGAAAACAAGAAAAAGGTGGAGTGAAGAATAAGACCTAGTTTCCTGTTAGGAAAGATAGAAATTCTAAAGTTGAAACTTTACCGGAAAACGAAACTTGAAAAATGCTTAACTCTTTATAAAACTTAGGTGATCCTTTCAAAATTTTTATCTGGGCTTTATTGTGTGACATGATAACGTAAATCGATCCTTCTGGAAACTTAACGACACTATTGGCACTGCACGTAAAGACATATAATATCTATAGTTAAATAAGAAGCGAGGTGTGAAAAATAAAGGTTCGATAGTCTAGACTTAGGATAATAGAATTGTTATTTTCTGAAACAAAACTTTAGGGTTTGAATCTTTGTTATTTTACAAAACTAGCTTGACCGGATTTTGTGGGTAGTATCCGCTGAAAACCCACAGGAGACAACACTCCTCCTACTAGGGACACCTAGAGGTTTAACGGCTTGTTGCACATGCTAAGTACAATCGCGTTCCCTGCGAAAGTGAGGTTAGGAAATTTTTTGTGAATAAGTTGGTTTTGCTCGGGACGAGCAAATGATAAGTTTGGGGGTATTTGGTCATATCAGATTTTTGCATTTTTATACCGCCCAATTTTTATCACATTGCATATCGGTAGGTACTCTTGAGCCGTGTTTGCTAGTCAATTGCTGGATACAGGTTCTCGGCTCTGAACGGTGAAATTCATGGAAAAACACGACAAAACCCGGGTTCCTGCCAACCACAGATAAAACACGGGTCTCCGCTCTTTATCCGTCTGTTGCCACACACCAGTTTAAGAGACAAAATGGCAAATCAATGTCATTTTCATGCACAAGGGTCCATGGCAACACAAGATCCAAGAAATCTACGCGGAGCTCAAGAAAATCATGACAAAAAGATCCACAACCAATCAATTTTGATTCTGGAAGAAATGTGGAAAACTTATCAGAAAAGACATGTACCAGACTAAAGGGAACAACAAACCAGGGCAGCACACAAAATACGACAAGTAAACTCCACTACTAGGCCGCGGTTCCGCGGCCAATAGGGGGTCTAGGCCGTAGAACCGCGGCCGTGCGGTCTCCTCGGCTTATCAAATTTCAGGGGTAGTTTTGACATTTCATGTAGAGGCAGAATTTTGCCCTAGGTTTTCATTCTCCAGCCTATAAATAGCCCAGAACCTTGTGAAGCCAAGGGTGCATAATCTTGTATTTTTCTAGGTTTTAGAATACTTGTTCTTCTTCCTCTTCTCATCTCTTCTCCATTGAAAAACTTGTAGTGAGCTTTTGTGAGTGAAGAATGATGAATAAAGAAGTTCCTTTTGTTATACTTGTCTTGTTCTTTAGTTATATTATTATTGCTTGTAATTTTCATTTGTTAACTTAGTTGTTGTTATTTGTGTTTATTTCTTTATTTTCTCTTTTCCTTTATCCATAAACAACCATGATGCTTACGCTTGATCCTTGCCGAGGTGAGGTCGCAAATAGCTAGTTGTTATCTTCTAATCTCCTTCTTTCTATCTTCCTCTTTTGTTTTATTTTCTTTTCCGTATTATGGGTGAGTAGTTTCATACTTGTTAGGGTAGGATAAGGGAAGTTTGAGAGGAGGAAATCTCTCTCACTCTTTCCTTGCCCAATATCTTAAATCGACTCCCGTTAATTGAACCACAATCCGCTCCCTATGGCACCCTATCCTACATGATAGCGGTGATTCCGTAGTGAGACCGGTTGTGGTTGAATTAACCGGAGGTTATGGCTAAGAGCCAAGAACGGACGGACAAGCACCAAAAGGAAGAACTTAAGCGTTGGAAAACCTAGCTTATACTCGCAAGTTCCTTCCTAGTCGTGCTAATCCCCGTTGTTCCCAATTACCGTAACACCGATATTAAAAGTAGCAACGAAAGAAGTGAGCGACTCCTAACTCAAACTAACCTAATCCTAACCCTAACAAGCTCTCTTTACATATCATTTTAACACTTAGTTAATCACAAACAAACCTGGAAAATTGGACTTAACTCGTTAAAGCATATAGAAAAAGATTCCCATCTCCCTGCGGACGACCCGTACTCAACCGGCTAGCTACAAGCGAAACCGTTTTGATTGCGGTAATTAACTAAACTTGAACACGCAGAATCTCTACCAATCAAGAAGCGTATACACCAGTCTACTCCGGAGTATCGATGCCCAGTCTCAATAATCCTACGACCAGGGACCTATATAGGATGTTGCTTAAAGACTACCCAGCCCCCACTAGTGTGACTACCATCACAACGCTGGTAATCATGCAAAGATCCTAAGGGCTCTACTAATATGTATAAGAGATACGTTAAAAGAAACATATGCACAAATTAAAGTAGACTTAAACCAAGTTGCATACTACCATTTTTAGCAAGACTGTCAATACAACTGTGAATATCCCAAGCTTCCATTAAGTAATATACAAACTACTATGATACATTAATGGCCTCTAGGGCATAATCACTAACAATCTCCCACTTGTACTAGGGCCATGTACTGGCATATCGCAGACCTAACATCTCGAATAGTCTCTCGAATTGCGTCTGAGGAATGGCCTTTGTGAATGGATCAGCAGTGTTATTCTCTGTACCTACTCTCTTTACCTCAATCTCCCGGCGATCTACGATCTCCCTGATCAGGTGATACCGCCTTAAGATGTGCCTGGACTTCTGATAGGACCTGGGTTCCTTCGCTAAAGCTATAGAACCGTTGTTCTCGCAATACAGAGGTATTGGATTAACACTGGTAGGAACCACCTGAAGTTCTGTGAGGAACTTCTTCATCCGGACAGCTTCTTTTGCGGCATCGCAAGCAGCTATGTACTCCGCTTCCATCGTTGAGCCAGCAACGGTGTCCTGCTTGGAACTCTTCCAACAGACCGCCCCTCCATTGAGGGTAAAGACATAACCCGATATGGACTTGGAGTCATCCTTGTCACTCTGGAAGCTGGAGTCGTCAAAGGCCTCAATCTGGAGGTCTTTTCCGCCGTACACCAAGAACATCTCCTTAGTCCTCCTCAGGTACTTGAGAATGTTCTTTACTGCTATCCAGTGCTTCTCCCCTGGGTTTCCCTGATACCGGCTTACAACTCTCAATGCGTATGCTACATCTAGTCTGGTACATAACATCGCATACATTATAGAGCCTACCGCAGAAGCATAGGGTATAATCGACATGCGAGCCCTTTCCAGATAAGTCTTGCGAGACATCTCTTTGGAGTGGGTGATTTCGTTACAAGACGGTAGGTTACCGCGCTTAGAATCTTCCATACTGAATCTTTTCAATATGGTGTCTATGTACCTGGACTGCGAATGTCCCAACATCCTCTTTGATCTATCATGATAGATCTGGATCCCCAAAATGTAGGCGGCATCACCCAGGTCCTTCATGGAGAACTTTTGTAACAAGAATCCTTTGACTGACTGTAGCATAGGAATATCATTTCCTATTAGGAGAATGTCATCCACGTACAAGACGAGGAATATTACAACTCTCCCTACAATCTTACTGTATATGCATGGTTCATCTGGATTTTTGATAAAGTCGAATTCTTTGACAGTATCATCAAAACAGATGTTCCAACTCCGCGATGCCTTCTTTAGTCCATAAATGGACTTAAGCAACTTGCACACTTTACCGCTGCTCCCACTCTGATTGAATCCCTCTGGCTGATCCATATAAACGCATTCTTCCAAATTACCATTTAGAAAAGCCGTCTTTACGTCCATCTGTCAGATCTCATAATCGTGGAAGGCAGCAACGGCAAGAAGGACCCGAATGGATTTGAGCATAGCCACTGGAGAAAAGGTTTCGTCATAGTCCAAACCAGGTCTTTGACGAAAACCTTTTGCAACAAGTCTAGCCTTATAGGTTTCAACCTGTCCATCTACACCAATCTTCTTTCTGAAGATCCATTTGCATCCTACGGGATTTACCCCATCTAGAGCAATGTACAAACTCCATACTTTGTTAGTGTACATGGACTCCATTTCGGTCCGCATTGCATCCAGCTATTTTACTGAGTTGCCGCTCTGAATGGCTTGCTGGAAGCTAGTAGGGTCATCATTATCAATAATGCAATCTTCTCGATCCCCATCTATGAGAAAACCGTAGTATCTCTCGGGCGGATGAGACTGCCTACTACTTCTGCAGATAGGCGCTGGTATGTCCTTTTCTTCTGAAACTTCTGGTTCTACCATACTTTCAGTAACAGCTTGTGGTTCTGGAATTTCTTCCAGTTCTATTGCGCTCCCACTCTTCTGATTTTCTAAAAATTCAGCTTCCAAGAAGTGGGCATGACGAGAAAAAAAAACCTTTTGTTCTTCTGCGTAATAGAAATAATACCCCTTGGAGTTCTTTGGATATCCCACAAACTTACATTGTACTGAGCATGCCTCGAGCTTGTCCGGATGCTTCTTTTTTACAAAAGCTGGACATCCCCATGTCCTAAAGTGTTTAAGACAGGGTTTCTTCCCACTCCACATCTGATATGTTGTGCTAGGCACAGTCTTGGTTGGAACCTGGTTAAAAAGATATGCAGCTGATTCTAGTGCATAACACCAGAAAGATCGCGGTAACTCAGCCTTACTCATCATGGAACGAACCATATCCAATAGGGTTCGATTCCTCCTTTCCGATACACCGTTGTGTTGTGGTGTGTATGGAGGAGTAAGCTGAGAGAGAATTCCATTGTATTTTAAGTAACCCAGGAACTCAGCACTTAAGTATTAACCACCTCGATCAGATCTCAAGGTCTTGATACTTTTGCCTGTTTGGTTTTCCACTTCATTCTTGTATTCCTGGAATTTCTCAAAGGCCTCGGATTTATGCTTCATTAAGAAGATATATCCATACCTAGAGAAATCATCTGTAAAAGTAATGAAGTAGGAATAACAACCTCGCGCATGTGTAGACATTGGACCGCACACGTCACTTTGTAGAGTCCCAAAAGCTCGCTCGCTCTTACTCCGTGTCCAGTAAACTGAGTCTTTGTCATCTTTCCCATGAGACAAGATTCACAGGTAGCATAAGATTGATATTCGAATGGATTCAAATATCCTTCTCTATGTAACTTCGTCAACCGTGTTTCATTGATGTGACCTAGTCTACAATGCCATAAGAAATCCTGATTTATTTCTGGGGACTTTCTTTTAAGTGTGTTCTGGACATTGAAAACCTGAGCTTGATTCAATACGTATATACCGTCATCTAATGTACCGGACCCAATAAGAACTTGATTTAGGTGGATGTGAACTACATCTCTTACGAATGTAAAGTCATACCCCTCTCTAGAAAGTGAGGATACAGATATGATATTACAAGTCAAACGAGGTACATACAAACAATTACGTAGAATCAATATCTGCCCATTTGTCAAACCAAGGCGATATTCTCCCACGAATTCAGCGTCCACGCTCATTCCGTTCGCAACTCTGAGAGACAAATCGCCTACCCTGATAACTCCACGGTTTCTCAAAGCATGTAATGAATTACAGATATGAGATCCTGCTCCGGTATCTAGTACCCAGGAAGTAGAGTTAATTGACAAACAGTTCTCAATCACAAGCACAATCGAGGCCGAAGCCACAACATGCTTCGTATCCTGGCTACTGGCTTCCAAAGCCCTGCAATCCTTCTGCCAATGCCCTATCCCATAACATTAGGAACATCCCTCCTTACCTACACCAAGTACTGAAACTTTTGCTCTTCCCTTTCCTTACACTTCACTGATACCGTATATCGGCTTTATGGAGGTCTTCTTCTTTTCACCATTTGCTTTCGCCCTGGATGCAGAAGAGGAAGGTCCCCCATTAAGCAGAGAGGGTGTCTCCCTGGTTTCTTTTAGGGTGTAAGTAGAGGGTAGGAACTGTGGAAATAAGTCAGCGCATGACCTATTTCCCAACGTGGTCTCCAGGTCCTTGAGCTCATCAATATAGCTAGTCATCGTAAGGACGTCGTCCCCTACAGATGACCCGACAGCCAACCTCGCTTGAAATAATTCGTTCGAGGTCTCATATCTTGTGATATGAGATTGCTCTCCATATAAATCTTTTTTATGGAGAAATATGGAAACTAAGTCCATCTTCTCGTGCTGCTTCTGGTATACACCATCAACTGAAGCCAACACGAGGCACTGGGCATTCGCATTATCCTTTTCCCTTGTCTGACGGATATCCATATCCACGAAGGTGGAAACTGGACAAGGGACGGTGGGGGCTTGAGTAGTTATAGGGTTGTCCAGCTTGTCATAGGCAATGGACATCTGGACAGACCTTTGCCAAACATATAAGTCAGATTCAGTCATTTTGTTATCTAGATGTAACCTAGTTATGGTCACAAGGTCGCTGCAAAGAGAGAGATAGAGGGAACACTTTAGCATGATGCTCATGCAAGTTTAGATTGGTTTTTAGTTTATCTAAACTGGATGGCTCCCACAGTTTCTCGAATCCTTCCTCAAACCATAAAAGAAGAATTAGCCAGGAATGACCGTTCAGCCAGGCCGGTGTCGGTACTTCGAGGGAGATTTTCAAATGCTTTCGCGAAGTTCCTTAATTAAATAACCTCTTTTCTCTGGGGGCGTAGCCCCGCTGACACCTTTCTCGACACCTACTTGGTTTATAGCATTGATCGTTAAGTGACGAATTTCCTTATGAGCAGCGGATACTTACAGTAGGATCGGGATCAAAATATCATTGTGTGATAATGCTGAAGGAATCCTACCAACATTTATCAAACTCCAAATGGTATGCAACACTAGCAAGTTTCAGTTTCTTTAGAAACTCCCGATGTGGATTTTTGCCCCATACTCTTATGACCTTGACTAAGGGCCAACCAAATCATAAGTCACATGTCAAGTTATACCCATCATTATCCTGTTAATTTGAACCCACCCGTATATACTCTTGACTAAGGGCCAAACAAAGTAATACGACTATCCCAAACCAACGCATCTATCTATGCTACATGTGAACACCCCAGCAGCTACCAATCACTATGTCTTGACTAAGGGCCAAACAAACATAGCTTGAATACTTCTGACCATTCATATGAAATGACGGAGGACTACGACTGGTTTTGGTGAAACCGTGAACGCAGTGAACTTGATATAATCGAAGGAACCTGATAGCTTTTTAAAAGGAGTGGTTAAAGCTCCGCAATTAAAAATTCTGCTCTTTTAAAATAACCGAGTGGTTTCTTTTAAATTTGTTCCAACGATTCAACTTTGGTTTGTTTTCTTTGCATTAATATAACGCGTCCCATCAATTAACCTATCATTGCAGAAAACAACGAAAATACAACGTCCTCTTATGTCATCTGCATTCGCCACTGGGTCCCGTCATTCACCCGTTAGGTTACATAACTAACGATAGAGCGGGGGCTGGGCTAGCGCGGGTGTAAAACATAAGTAACGTCTAATAGCTATCATATATAGATATTGTACATTCGTCAGACGCAATAATTGGCATTCCAGATCACAGATGAACATTATTAGATATACAAGCAATCCGCGTTTCCTTTGAGCCTGCAACGAAAGACGGATTACACAGTTGTGATGAATAGCCATTACCCCACCCTATACCCCTACGGGTACGGCAAACTACCCGCCAAGTACCCGAAGTGAAGAGGTCTCCCTCAACAACGTGAGTAGGCCACTAAACACTTCAAAGTACCCGGTAGTTTGTGCACCCTACCTTGGGTCTATCCTAGGAGTATAAAACAGTAAATGAAATAATACAACGTTGGCTACAACATCAGCCCGGATGTGCCCCGCAAAAGAATATTACATCATATTACAATTTACATCGAATGAATGAATATAAAAACTCATCTCAAACCCTGGCTAATCATCACAACGATCCAATCAAGTTCATATACACAAGCCAGTAAAAACCATTACAGAAATGTGCAACCCCCTACTAACCGACGTACTACCAATTAGGGGAAGTTTATGAACACATTAAACATTACAGATAAAATCCGATTAGCAAATAACTTAGAATATCGATCGACAACCTTTTTCCGTGTCTACCCCAAATGCAAGGCAGCACTGAAGTAACCTGGGCAGAAACAAAATATACAGGAAAACAAAATACCCAAATTCAAGAATTACTCTGTAAATCCGAGTCAACTCTGAGTTGACTCTACCGCGGATCCGCCGCGGATTGCAATATTTCACCGCGCTTCCGCGGCAGTCCAATCGAGTTACCTCCTCGTATTTCCCCAGTATTCTTAGAATTCCCTGCTGTGAATTTTCATACCGATCAAATAATTTTTTCGAAACGTTTAATAATGACAGAAACATGAGGGGTTCGGGGTTATGTTTTCGCGTTTTTCCGACGATCGAAGTTCTAATTAGTTGCTAACAAGCTAGTAAATACTTAGTAGGCTCTGATACCACTGTAAGTCCATATCACGCACCCCACAAGCTTGCGGGGAGGCGGAATATATGTAAAACAATTATCAAAGCTTCGTAACACGGACTTGAGCACACGAATCGTGTCTAAACCATTACTAGAAAATTACGAAAGGTTTAACTATTCTGATTCGAAGTTATACCTCATGTTACTTGTCCATCGGTTCTTCATCGCTATCCTCCACGCCTCGTACGCTCTATGGAACGTCGGGACCTCAACGGCCTACTCGAGTCAAAGGCGATCCACCCGAGAGTCTATGGTCCGAGCTCCTAACTCGAATCTGAGATAACTTCGGCTCCTAGATCGCTAATCTAGAAGTCCTAGAGGGCGTAGAGTAATAAGATGGATTAGTTAGTCACTTAAACCCTAGGTTTCTCAACTCATGAGAGCTATTAGGGTTTGAAGAAGAAGATGATGACTTGAGAAGAGAGAAAGCTTTTTGATAATCAAAATGAATGTTGTCTCATCTTAGTGTAGGGTTGCTAGGCACGCTCACAAGGTTCTACGAGGCATCAACCATGCCCGATTAAAATTTTAGCCATGCCGAACAACCCGATGCCGGATCTTTAAACTAGGGTTTAGGCGAAAACAAGCATGTTAAACTCTTTAACACTAAGTGAGAGGGATTACAACCTTTGTAGATCCGGTCCTTCACTTCTTAAGCTCCATGTTGAGTTCCCTTCACTGCGATCATCGTGTTCCGGACTCTCGAGAGGTTCCACGAAGTGAAAGATGCAGTCTTGCTTCCGATCTTCGATACAAAGATGATCTTCCTTGAAGTTTCATTAACACAAGCTAACACTCATAATATGAAATGAACACCCTCATCTAAATGGCAAGGATAGATGAGGATGATGAAGTAGGATTTTTGCTCTCATTTATAATCTTTTTCTCACTCACTTTCATCACAAAAGAATGCTTTTTCATGAAGGAACTCAAGCAAGAAGAAGATGAATGAAGATGATAACTTCATCCTTTTGTGATGAACAATGAATTATTGTAGTGGTTACATAATATCTCACAAAAATATCAAGCAACCACAAAGTCAAAGCTTCATGAAGCTTCATGGAAGCTTCATGCAAAAGCAAACCCTAATCCAAACCCTAACCAGGTTTAAACCCTAATCCATTGTTAAATTTGTAACACTAATATGTTACAATATTATATATCACATATACAATATATTTTGTAACAATAAAAAATAATACAATTAACATATATCGCATATATATCAATGTATTATCCCGAGAGAAAATGAATCTTTTAGTGAGCTAATATTAGTTAATGTGATTTAATATATCATATATATTATTATACATTAAATTATCGAATCAACACTTGATCCGACAATCCGGCTATATCGCATATAACCGACTAATATGATAACCCGGCTATATCACATATACCCGGCCGATATCTCATATCGCGAGAATCCAATACGGTATCACATACCGCATTATCCTCGGCCCCGCACATATCACATATGTGCTCCTACTCCGTTTTTCCTGAGTCAAGAAACCTCTGTGTAGGACTCTAAAGAATCGTCAATACGCCGGCAGTAGGTGATGATCATATCAAACACCCACAAGCTGCAAGCGGTCAGCTAAACGTAACAGCCACCCAGGTATTGAGCACTCAGAAGATCAACAAGCAAGCCTGTACATTCTCCTGTGAATACAATCAGTAACACTCCCGTACAGTCCGGTCTCGTCGTCTGATATGTCGCATATCTCGCATAGGGGTGGTAAATGTCAGACCCCAGTAGCTTGATAAGTCGTGTCGATATGAGGTCTATAACAGTTCGAGAAACTACTGATAACACTTACCAGTATATCTCAGCAACCCTGGCCAGGGATTTCCGGTTATAGCCAATCGAACACAGCGCAACATCAACTACCAATACCGGGAGAGACGAATCCCATCCTATCGCTCATTGCCTCCATGTGATTCGGGACTGTACCCAAAAGCCACCTTTTTGCACGGCCTCTTGGACGTGGTATGATGGAAATCAAAGCACAGTGGGAATCACACAAAACTCTATGACGATCTCGGGTCAACAGACTAAGCTGTACCAGTGTCACCAGAGAACTGCCATCTGACGTAAGGTATAATACCATCTGGGAGTTCTCGGCGAGTCCGTCCAGTGTAGCCAGTCTCCACTGAGCACCCGTACACCATCCTTGATGTCAAACACCGATGGATATGGGATCATCCATCGCCCATCATATGGGTCAAGATGCGTATACGCTAGTCTACTCTGGTGCATCGATGCCCTGTCTCGATACACCCTCGACTAGGAACAATTATAGGATGTACTCGTCGACTACCGTGGCCCCACTAGTATGATCTCATCATAGTCCCAGTTGTCGAGTACATATCCTAAGTGCTTTATCAACATGTAATATAGAGATAATCAGAGTACATGTTAAGATAAAGTACAACCAGATAGCATACTATCATGTCGAGCAAGAAAGTCCTCCCTATATATGTCCAAGCATCCATTACAATAGACATCGTATGTACAGTAATGGCCTCTAGGGCATACACATAACTAACAATCTCCCACTTGCACTAGGGCCATCTGTTGTGGTATCACATACCCAACAATTAGCTGCGGTTGAAGTATCTCATACTCAACCGTCCCATAAAAGTCTCTACTGGGAAAAAGGCCTTTGTGAGTGGATCCGCGCTGTCGTCCTCTGTGTCTACTCTCCTAACCTCGATCTCTCTGGAGATCAACCATCTCCATGATTAGGTGATACTGCCTAAGAATTATATCTGGATTTCTGATGGGACGGGGGTTCCTTGGCTAAAGCCACAACTCCATTTTCACACAATGGTAGGAACGAAGTTCATCTCATGAACTTATATATATCCAGACTGCCTCTTTGGTAGCATCTTTAGTAACGATGTATCTTGCCTTTAATCGTCTAGTATGTCATGGCATATAGATTGGAACTCTTCCAACATACCGTCCCTCCACTGAGGGTATAGACATACCTGCGACTGACATTCAGTCGTCCTTATCACCCTGGAACTTTTCCGGTGATTCTCCCCAGGATCGATTGATACCATCTCACTACAACTAGTGAGTATCCTAACATCCAGTTTAGATCTATCTCATAGATCCAAAACTCAGGATTTATGAGGTATCACCTTGATCCTATATAGAGAATCCTTGTGATAAGCAGAGATTGACCGAGTGTAGCATAGGAAACTCCTTCCCTATCAAGAGTATGTCATCCACGTACTCTACGAGGATCACCACCATACTCCCTACTACCTTTTTGTATATACAAGGTTCATCTATCATTTTGATGAAGTCAAACTCTTTGACTACCACATCAAAACAGACGTTCCAACTCCGCGATGCCTGCTTTATCACATAAAACATCTTGCACACGTTTTCGCTGCTCCCACTGTCTACGAAGCCCTCTAGCTGTGTACTTATAGACGCTATCTTCGAAAACATCATTTAGAAAAGCTGTCAAGACACCCAACCACCAGATATCGTAGTCATGGTATGTAGCCGTGGCAAGTAGGATCTGGATGGACTTAAGCATAGCTTTGAAAGTCTCAACTTTTCCATGTACACCAAGTAATCTTCTCAAGATATACTTGCTCATGATGGAGATTTAACCCTTTAGATAAAGCTACCAAAGTCCATACTTTGTTGGTGTATAAGGATTCCATCTCAGATCGATAAGCATCCAGCCATTCTTACAGAGTCCCACTCCTGATGGCCAGCTCGAAACTAGTTGGGTCATCATCTCATAACGCAATCCTCGCTCCCACTGTCATCGATAAACCGAAGTATCTCTCAGGTGGGTGAGGAAACCTACTAGATTGGCGGAGAGGCTGAGGTTCGTTGGTTACTATTGAATCCTTTGGTTCTACCAAATCATCTGCTGTAGTTTGTATAGCTAGAACTCCTTCCAGTTCTACCTCATGACCACTAATTTCTTCACAAGAAATTCCCTTTCACAAAGGTGGCATGTTGAGAAATAAAAAACTTTTGTTTCTCGGTTTGGTAGAAGATATGCCCTTGCGAATGCTTGGGATATCCAACAAACTTCCACAGATCTGACTTTTCCTCCATCTTGTCCGGATTATGCTTTTAGACATAGGCCGGACAACGCCAAATCTTAACAAACTTAAGATATGGGCTCTTCCCTTTCTATATCACATATGAAGTGGTAGGCATCTGATTTGATTTGAACCCTATTCAATAGGTATGCAGCTTCTCAAGTGCATAACTCCCAAAAGGAAATAGGAAACTCAGTAGTACTCATCATAGAGCACACCATATCACATAGGGTGCTATTGCTCCGCCCCGATACACCGACGTGCTGTGGTGTATACGGAGGAGTAATGCTGAGAGAGAATCTCATTCTCCTTTAGAATAGTCCAGGAATTCCGTGCTCAAGTATTCTCCTCATTGATCTCATCAAAGGACATAATACTTATACCCGTATTTTGGATCTCTACTTCTAACTTATATTCTGTGAATATCTCAAAAGCTTCGGACTTATGTTTCAACAGGAACACATGTCTGAATCTTGAGAGATTATCAGAGAATGTAATGAAGTAAAAAGAACCGGTCTTCGCATGTGTAGACAGGAGACTTTCATACTGTTGGGGTAAAAATTTACACCCCGGTTGACCAAGTCAAAATCAAAGTTAACCCCAAGCCAGGTGGGCCCAAGCCCAGGTCAAGCAGGCCCATGCCCATGTCGAGCCCGCAGCCAGCCTCCCTATACCAACAACAAAATCATGTAATAAATAATTTTTATGTAATTTATTATGCATGAATGTAAAAAAATAGGCGTAAAGGCAATATTTTGTAAGCCCACGGCTTATGTACAAAAATGAAATGGCACATGAGCCATGGGATGGCTAAAATGCCATTTTTGTAAAGCCCAAGGGGCTATATGTAAATATGTAAGCCTATATAAGGCAACATGATGATGAATAAAGCATACACTTTTCATTCTCACAAAAAACCTAGGGTTTGTATCTCTTTCCCTTTTCTGAAGGTCTCAAACCTTCTTCTTTCTTTTGAATTAAATCAAGAGTTTTACTCTTCCTTTTCAAAAACAAAATAGTTTTTCACCACGAAACCCATAAAGGGGAACTTGGATCTGTCATCAGATCTCAAAAAGGAGAGATTTTGAGATCTCACATCTCTTGATCTTCAAGATCCAGCTAACAGAGGAGGAAGAAGAAGACCCCTTCCATTAAACCCGAAAACACACTCAGGAGTCCAACTCCTCTCTGATTTCTCTTTCGAGAAATATTTTTTTTAGGCTAAAAGACTCTTTTTCTCGCTAGCGCTCAAGCGCAGAACGCCCGCGTGCCGACACGTGGCGCGCTTGCGCTCAAACGCTCAGCGCTCGAGCGCAGAGCGCCCACGTGCCGACACGTGGCACGCTGGTGCTCAAGCGCAAGCGATCGAGCGCAAGTCGCCCCGGTGCTGACACGTGGCGCACTTGCGCTCAAGCGCAGAGCGCCCACGTGCCAACACGTGGCACTCTAGCGCCAGAGCGCACAGCACCTAGGCGCACAGCGCCCAAGGTGCTGCCCCACGCATCCTTTGGATGTCTTTTCCCCTTTTATATATATATATGTATATTTATACATATGTATACATATATACATACACACATACTCCACGACACTGTCCCTGTTAGAAAAAAATTTCTAACGGGGCGCTGCCCAGCACCCCGCAAGGGGGCTGCTAGCCCCCTTGACCCCCATCCCGCTATCCGGGTAGCGGGACCCCCGTAAAAACTCTGCGTGGCTCCCGACATATCTAAAACCCCCTTTCAAAACACATCACACGCACACTGCACATTGAGTTCGCATGACCAGTTTAAACCGTCAATCGGAGGTTCCCTCGCTCCAGAGGCGAGGGGTAATTAACGACAGCTTAGTTCGCGGTTGCCGGAGATTCGGATCCCCACAATCATTAATCACCGGCCTACCCTAGGCCTGGGGAAGCTGTAGTACGCCTAACAAGCGCGCGCGTATTCCCATCTCAATGGGGTGACGAAAAACACCCTACAGATTCTGGCACGCCCGGTGGGACTAATCTCTCCGCCTATATTTCGGGTTAAACGTTCATGCGAACTCAATCAATATACATATCGATTGCCTATACTGAAATGATGTTTTTTTCCCGTGCAGCAATCAACCTTCGTCGACAATGTCTCCCCAGACGAATTCAGCTTCCAACGTGACCCCGATTCCGTACGTGGTCAAGATCAACGCTCGTGTGGTTCTCCCCGCAAGCCTTAGTCGACAGTGGGAGGAACCGCCCCGCCAGTTTGGCTCCGTCATCATCTACCCTGCCGGAAGCGCTAACCTGGCGGAGATCCCGGCGGAACAGGTTGCCAAGCCGTTCTCAAGGGGCAAGATGCCGAATGTCGTGATCGCCAAGGCACCACAACTGAAACTTAAGACGGTGTCTGAATGATTCTCTGGTTCTCCAGCAGGGGGCAAGAACTCTGGTACAAAGGGCATCATCAAATGTTGCGGACGAGCTCAGGAGATGACTCCAACAAATGCACAATCGAGCGTATCTCCAAGGCCCTCCATCGCCGGGTCTGCGGCGTCTTCCCAAAGAGCCGAAGTCGGCCAGGTGCTTAGAACAAAAAATTTTAGGCAGAAGCGGCTCAGGTATCGAGCCAATAAGAGGGCCAAGGCTTCGGCCAAATGGAATCGTGTGAAGTTCCAAGTGAAGGGTTGCCACGCGACGACGGCATAGTCGGACGTAAGAATCAGCAATTCCTTCGAGCCTCTGAAATGGGTTCAGAAAAACGCTATGACCGCCAGAATCAAGAAGACAGCGGTCCGAACAGGGCCACAAAGAGACGTGTCCCGGCTCCAACAGAAAAAGTATGACATTGTCTCTTCAAGAGTCTATCAAGCACTCTGCGCCGCACGAAAGCAGCGGGGCAAACCCAGAAAAGAAGCGCCAGCACCATTCAAGAACCTGGTTAGGCCAGCCGCCTTCAATCGACTACCAGCTACCGAAACAAGGGGGTCAAGACAGCGATCCGTGAAATCAGCTGCCAATGATAGAAAGACGGCCGGATATATCATCCATACGGTCTATATGGCGGGCGGGCGCCCCAGCGACAACCTTCGCTACAAAAGCAAGGATGGGGCCACCACATCCCAAGCCCAATCTAGCCTGAATGTGGTTGCCGCTGCCCAAGAACAGCCGCCCCCGCTGGATGAAGAAAACCCTCTCGATGAGGATGATAAGAAGAAAGACCCCTCAGTCCATGCAGAGTCAAGCTCGGACAGCGAGGAAGAGCCGACTTTCCGCCCCAGGACTGCGGAGCAAGAGCTGCTTCAAGAGCTTCAAAAACAGCTCAGGAGCAAAGATAAAGAGATGGCCAAGCTCTATTCGAAGATTGACGACTTAACGAACGTGATGATGCAGCTTACAGCTCAAATTGCTCGAGCGCCTCCCAATCAGGCACAAGCCGCTACTAATCAGCCGGGTGATGACAGTCCGAGGCAGCCAATGCCTGTTCCTTTGGGACCAAGACTGGTCGAGCCGCATGAAAGCCGGCCATATTCTGTTTCTGGGGACGCCTTGGCCTCAGATAGCACTATCCTGCTAACACAGGATGGGATAATGGATTTGGTCACCAGCAAGGTTAAAACATTGGTGGCCGAAGCTGAAGCTCAGAAAGAAATCGGCAGTTGTGGGCGGCCATACCCCGCGCAGTACGATCTGATTGAGTTCCCAAGCGGCTACGTCATCCCTAAGTTCGGAAGATTTGATGGAACGGGGAATGCAAATCAGCATGTCGCCCACTTCAAAGCATCGTGCGGAAATACAGGGGCCAATGACGCGCTCCTTCTTCGTCAGTTTGTCAACAGCCTGACCGGTGTCACCTTCGACTGGTACGCGAGTATACCAGACGGGTCCGTCATTACCTTTGCCCAAATAGAGTCTCTGTTCCGGCAAAGGTTCATGAGCGTCAGTGATAAAATCTCCATTGCCGACCTTGTGAGGACCAAGCCGGGGAAGAATGAAAGCAACACCGACTTTATCGCCTGATGGCGTAATCTCACAGTCAAGTGTGAACCGCCGCTGGAGCAGGACCAGTCCGTCAGCCTTCTCATTGGGAACCTCTGCAATTGGATGGTCCCATTCTTGTGTACAGCGGGCCTCAAGACATTTCTGGAGCTAACCAAGAAAGTCCAAATGCTGGAACGCTCGAAGCAAGAGTCCTCGCCGGATTCTCAGAGAGACAAAACATGGAAAAGCAAGCGGGACGACAACCGTAGAAGCGGGAGTTCTAGCAGTACCAATGTCTTCAATGCCTCTGACAATGAAGAAAAGCGAAGTGCAGGCGAATCCAAAACCAACCGGTCTCGAAAGCCATTGCTGGGAGGAGATGGGCCTTCCCTAGAGGAGAAAAAGAACAAGGTTTACTCTTTCAGAAGGGACAAGGTCCGCAAGATATTTAAAGATGCCTTGAACAACGGCCTACAATTGCCGGAGTCGAAAAGACCCCAAGAAGCAAAAATGACTGACAATCCTCTGTATTGCCCGTACCACCGAGTAGTGAGCCATGCGATCGAGGATTGCTATATCATCAAATACTGGGTCGAGAAGCAGTACAAGGCTGGAGAGATCAAGCTGTCCAAAAGTGTGTTGGTGAACAATCAAGTTGCAGCCACCAACTTTATACAGACAGAAACTGAAGCCATCTGGGAGCGGACAGCCGAACCCGCTGCCTTGAGAAATGAAACGGACTCATCGCGGCCTCCGTGGAGTACGCACATATCTAATAAGACAAAGAAGATGATAAAGCTACTTCGGAAAGAACCTAGGACGGAATGGGAAGGGAAGAAGAAGCCTACCAGTCCAGCTACCAATGCGGCTCCATCAGGCTCAAAATCCAAGAAGCTCAAGAAGAAGAAAAGTGCAGCTCGGCGCGAAAAAGTGTCTGCAGGGAGATCGACCATTCAAAAATATATCGATTCCCTCGAAGAATATGAACAAAAGGAAAGGACATTGATTCAATTGAAGGAGTTCTTCCCTGTAAAAGCGGCTGAAATTCTGGAGGAGTTAGAAGAAGGCTCCAATGAAGAGATCCCAGTAGTGACCTGCTACACCATCCATCTTGGCAGCGACTCCGAGGATGAGCTCTGTTTTCCCGAAGAGGACGAGGAGCTCACCACAAAGGCCAATCAAATCCAGCTCAGAAGCGGCAAGGCTCTACCGCAAAATCAGGGCAATGCCCCAAAAGGGAAGGAAAAACAAGTCGCTAATGAAGAAGATGGCAGAGAACCGGCCGATGAAAACATAAGTCCTTCCTCGGTGGACTATAATGTCTTGGCACATCTACGGAAGCTTCCGTCTCTCCTGAGCATCTACGACGCCTTGGTCCTATCTAAGGAGCTTAGAAATGTTCTCATTCACGCTCTACAAAACCCCGAGCTGTAGCAGGCTCACTTTGCGGAAATTAATATGAAAGGAGCCCAGCACGCTTTGCATGCCTCCGCAGTCACATTTAAGGATGAAGACTTGCTATTGGGAACGGCTGAGCATAATCGGCCGCTTTACGTGACCGGGTACAGTGACGGAGATCGAATTAATCGCATATTGATTGATCCGGGGTCCTCAGTGAACATCATGAACTTGCGAACTCTGAAGAGTTTGTCAATGGACATCCGACACCTGTCAAAGGAAAGGATTGTCATTCAAGGCTTCAACCAAAATTGCCAGCAAGTTCTGGGGTCTATAGCTTTGCCAATCAAATTTGGGGATCTGCAAACTGAAGCTAAGATATACGTGATCGACGCCGACACATCTTATAACATTCTCTTGGGGCGGCCGTGGCTCCACGATCACGGCATCATTCCGTCAACTCTCCATCAATGCATGAAGTATACTAAAAATGGTGAAGAAAGATGCATTGACGGAGACATCCAGCCGTTCGGTGTGCATGAAGTCCGATATGAAGATTCTTGGTACTTTATGAACCACCAAAATGCTAAGCCACAACTGACTGAGGATAGACCGGCCCCAAGACTCAAAAGCAAATCTGCGCTGGCTGTCACTTTCAAAAGAAGAAATACCCAAGTGCGCCCGCATTTCGGCAGCGACACTGATGAGTCCGACGCTGGAAGCCCGTCCTTCCGTAAAACTCGCCCTCATTTCGGCAGCGATGCGGACGAATCTGTTACTGAGGGCCCATCTAGCAGCAAATTCCGCCCTCATCTTGGCAGTGACACTGAAGAGTCAGAAGAAGAGGACCTGCCGTGCAACAGCTGTGTAGATCGGCCCCCCATGGAGCAAGCGAAACTACGAGAGACCTTCGAAGTTGCAGAAGGGTCCCTGGCCATCACAAGGGTGTCGGAACAGATGTGCAAAGAGCTCAGCACATTGTCAGTCTCTACCATGGACCAGCTGAAAACATCCTACGTGCCCGGGAGGAAAAATGGACAGAAGGGCATCCTGTTTTACAGGTCAAACCCCGTTGTACACCCGGACGACCTTTCTGTCGTGTGCCTTCCCTATGAGAGAGGCATAAGAGCTATCCTCAATCCCAGATACTATGCGCCCGAGATGCGAGAATACTTTAAGAAGTGCGGATGTCGGTTATATCAAACGGGGTCCGAAGCAAAGTTTTACGAAGGGCAATGGTATCCGCCCCAGGTCCGAGCACTCATCGATGGACGAATTCTAGATAGACGGGGCATAGGCTACATTCAACCTGATTCAAAAGCGTGCTACATGATCCATGCTGGTGAGGCCAGCGAAAGATCAAATGATGATGACGAGATAGCCGAACCGGAAGAAGCTCCTCAAGAGCTCGAAGATGGCGGACAAGCAACCTTTGACGAACTAACCGAGATTGACTTAGGAACGCCTGATAATCTAAGGCTGACCTACATCAGCTCGCTCTTGTCAGAGGAAATCAAAGCGCAAATAATTGCCCTGCAGCATGAGTTCGTCGACTGCTTCGTGTGGACATACAAAGAAATGCCAGGTCTTTCCCCTGAAGTAGCCATGCATAAGCTGGCTATATCTCCTGATGCTAAGCCAGTCAAGCAAGCTCCTAGAAGAATGAGAAGGGAACTAGAAGAAAAGGTCATCGAGGAAACCAAGAAGCTCATCGATGCCGGCTTCATCAGGGAAGAGAAATATGCGGACCGGATCGCATGCATAGTCCCAGTGAAGAAGAAAAATGGGCAGATCCGAGTTTGTGTCGATTTCAGGGACCTCAACAAGGCATGTCCTAAAGACGACTTCCCGCTACCGGTCATGGAAATGATGGTCGATGACACCTCAAATTACGAGCTGTTCACCTATATGGATGGCTCTTCTGGATACAATCAGATCAGGATGTCGCCTGAGGATGAGAAGCACACGGCATTTCAAATCCCGATCGGAATATATTGCTACAAGGTAATGCCATTCGGACTGAAGAACGCAGGTGCTACATATCAAAGGGCAATGACTAATATCTTTGATGACCTAATCCATTGTAACGTCTTCAAAATAATAAAATATGATTTTTGGGAAATTTTATAATTTAATATTATTTTAATGAATATTTTAATATTCTGGTATAATTAAATACAGATAAATGGGGAAAAATTATGGAAAATTCTAAAATAAGGTATTTTAAGGAATTGCCTCGTTTTCTGTGCATGCCCCCATTTCCTCTAGTTTTGACCCTGAGTATGTCTAGTTTTGACTGATTCCATCTAGGGTGAAATCTGGGTTGATTTTCCTATGTTGGTGTATAATTTGGGACTTGTTTTAGCATGGATTTTGGTATTTGGTGATTCATTCCTGTCGGGTGGCGTTTGGACGTCAACGACAAGTGGATTTTGATTGTGTTTACATGCGAGTCGATAGGTTTTTACCTATACGGGTAGCGTGTGCTATTTTGGTTTCCGATGTGATTTTCATGTGCTTTAGCATTGTGATATACTTGTAGGTACCCCGCGTGATGTTGAGGCAAAGGAGGTGAAGATAGCGACATCGGCTTTGGCACACGAGAAGCAATGTGAGTAGATTTATATCTGTGGGGAGAAGTCGGGTGGATGGCGTATAGCACCCCCGCAGTCCGTGGTGATGTATACGAATACGTATACACACGAATATTTATTATGTGTTGTTTAGGGTTATTGATGGTAATAATGATATTTTGATGATAAGAATATATTGGTTTAGTTTAGTGCGAACCCTAGAGTAGTGGTTGCACTCACACATACATTTACACACATACTTGCATTCATTCTTTCATTTATTAGAGTGCATATGATGGTGCGTATATCTACACATGGGTATGGGACTATGTGTTTATATACTGGATTTGAGGATAGTATTTGGGATTTGAGATGAGTCGATGAGATTGGGCTTGAGGCCAGGAGATCGGTGATGTGATTTGGTTCGTATTGAGATACGACACGATGTTTTAACGGGTCTTTTGACGTAGTGATTCTTACACCTGCATGCATACATAGAGGGTATCAATATTGTACTAGACGTAGATCAGTACCCCGATCATGACATTTGATAAAGAGGATACCAGATAAATAGTATGATGAATGTGATATTGACCCGTACCCAGATTTGGGATGCCGTACGACGGATTTACGTACAAGCTATATTTTGATGATTGATCCGCACTCTTGACTTGGGATGTCTGATTATAGATAGGGTATCGGATATGATATTATTGAGGCGGGATCACCGACTAATATATATACATGTATGTATATGTATCGACTCAGATGTTAGGCGGTTTCCTCACCCGTAGCTCTACTTGTTAGTTCAGCCGTATAGTTTAGGATGGTTGTTAGATTAGATTAAACTCCTACCTATTTCAAAAACTAACGAATCGTGGGTATTTTAAAAGACAGCCCAAGGGATCCTACGGATATTTCAAAAGACGTATCTTTTCATAAAAACACCGTAGCCCCTATTTTCAAAACCCCATGATTCGTGTTATTTCAAAAGGCACCAATTGTAGAGGTTATTTTAGATTAATGCAGATTAGTTATAGTTGCGTCTAGTATTCAGCTTCCGCTCATTATTGTGGTTCGCATCGCATCGCATGCTTATATTATGTTTCATACTCCATTATTGATGTTATGCTGTTAGGACACCAGCACCATTACCGATGATGCGTATGTACCACGTACACTTACTTGCCGGCTCACACACATCTTCATCGGTAATTGCCATGTCACGTACACCTTAGAAAATATTATTGCATCGACATAGGTTAGCTAATAATTTAGACATGATATTAGTGTACTTGCCTTATATGCTAGATTAGACATTGTAATTATTAGTTGTTACATCATGCATGTTATTATTCATGGATTTTTATGCCTGTATGCACTGTTTACATGCTATTGAGGATTGGATTCGGATTTCCATGAGATTTTCTGGATTTGGGGGAAAACCGCAAAACTTATATAAACTTCTTTTCTCTCTTTAAAATAAAAAGTGCGGTTTTCCCATGATGTATGAGTCGTCCACCATGAGTTTGCTGATGGATTTGGAAACCCGATTCGAGGAGACGGATGAACCGTTTCGGGTACATGGTGGACCCGGTAAGGTACCCGGGGCAAGAAGCGCGTGGTGATGACGATGTGAGCCTGGCAGGGGAGCACTACCTACCGGTGATATTATCCGACGCGTCGGATATCCGGAGGATACCGTCGTGGTCTTGAGATGGATGGTAGGGGCCGGTCTGGACTGACGGCGCCCTAGATATTATGATTGAGACATTGGGATTTCGAGATTTCGAGGTACAGAGACTGTGATACAGAGATATCGAGATATTGGGATTACGTTTTGTGCCGATACTAGGCACTGTTTTATGCTGATTTCATTATGATACCTCAACTAAAAATACAAGGGAAATCTCACTAAATTATGAAAACAGTTTCTTCATTTACATGTATTCTGCTTTCATGCATTCATACCTCATATTCATGACATACTATTACCTGAGGCACTAGCACGAGCACTTGGCACTACATTCACGTATAGAGATTACATTGCCAGTTTAGCATGCTTCAGCTTTATTCATATTGAGGTTTCTTTATATCTGATCGTATTGACCTAGGTTGGGTCATGCATTCGATCTCTGCTTGTAGATATCTTTCTATTCACGAGTTGGCAACTCACCCCCGTTGTGCCCCAGTTCTTGCAGGTTTGCCGTACAGTTCTATAGCGGCATTTCTGGCACACTGCTTCCTTTTGGGTGATTTGCTTGGATAGGTGGGTTCTTTTGTATCAGAACCGCCGTTGTATTTATATTATTCATTGTATCTAGAATATCCATCAACCAAAACTCGTATATTGTTTCAGACCTAGACTAGTGATGTGTTATTCGACCATTGAGTCGCGCTTAGTAGTGTTGCGGTTTTCTTGTTGCTTTTGAGCTTTCTTTTGGATTTGATCCTCGCCACTTGGCGTTGTATATTATTGTTGCATGTGTGGTGGTGACCGTCGATTGACGAAGAGCTAGCTCCCGCTTGGGGATGCCTTTATCATTGCATATATTGTTATCCTTGTTATACCCCATTCGGGGCCAGTTTTACAAAAGAAACTCTGCCGAAATTCTTAGAAAAGACTGTACTGTTTTTAAAAATGCATATTCGGCTTAGTTATTTAAAAACCTTGATTTCAAACATGTTTTTCTTCACTTCTTTAAACCAGTTTCTTTACTTATTCTTAAAAATGGTTTTAGATTTCTGGGCTTTTGGCTTACTTGGATCAGATGGAGTCCTATAGACTTCATATGGTTCAAGGGCCAGTCACGTGCTCTTTCGGGTCGTGACAAAGTTGGTATCAGAGCGCTAGGTTGACCTTGGTTCGAGTCTAAATTTGACTATGTGGAGCCTAGGGCGTTTATATATATACGGAACTTAGGCTTGACCTTACGGAACTTAGACTTGGTCGAGGGGGTATTAGACCCGAACTTTCGTCGTGTAGGATGACCCTTGGTTGATGGAATAGGTAACTAAAGTAGAGTGACGTACCGTTGGTATGTTCCGCGGCATACTTACGACACGCCACTCCGCTTAAGGAACCATAGGATGTACATACTTTCGAGATCAGTGATTCTCTTCATATCCTGGATTATACATCCATTTGAGATCCCCGATTCTATTAGTTTCATGATCATACCTCCATTGATGTTGTTCCTTCCTATGATCATGTATCCACTTTGGATCTGTTGTTTCCTTTCTTGCCATTGATGTGCTCTCTTTGATACTCGACTGAGGTTCCTGTCGCCATGTTTGAGCGCAGTTTGGGCTGCTGCTAGGGTTACGACCGGTGTGAGCTCGTTTGGTACGAGGGCCGACCATTGTGTTTTCTGGTGACATGGGAACGTCTCGAGTTAGTGTTGGTGATTGTGACCTCTAGTGGAGGCGAGTGCTTGGTCTTGCACCGGATGATCGGGCCATTGTTAGAGCTGCCAGTTGAGAGAAGACTGTTGATGTACAGCATACCTCAGAGATTGTGATGTTGCCTACCATGCAGACAGATGGACCAGCTGTGGCTGAGATTGACAGGATGTTGCTTTCGGAGCTTACGAGCTGAGATTGCCGGAGCTTTCGGGCAGTCATGCGACTGATGATAGCTAGTCTACCCGATTTGAGAGACGAAGGTGATTCGTCCGATTTTGCGCCAGAGCGGGTCCAGATGAGTTGAAGATTTCCAGTGTGGAGAGTCATACTCAGATCTAGAGCAGACCGACTCAGAGATGACCGCTTATGTATTGCCTTTCCTGGAGGATTGAGGCGTTGTTCGGCGTACAGGCGTATGAGCCAGTTGCTACTGCAAATGATGAGATATCGCCCAGATGGTTGGAGCTACTGCAGCATGAGCATGTTCTTGGAGTTATGATAGCGAGTCGCTAGTCACCGAGGATGAATGACTAGGACGTGTGGTGAGTTTGCTTACCCGATGCGAGTCATCAGGTGGATCGATTCCAGATAGAGACGACTTCACGCAGGTTCGTTGAGAGTCGATAGAGACGATCGAATGTCAGGAACCTATTTTCCAAGTTTAAAGTATACGGAAAGACATGCAGGTGATTCTATGGACCCTCTAGAAGAATGAAACCCTAACTCGACTTAATGACCGTGTGAAAGCCTTTGAACCTTCGGGTTTGCGGCGGTTCCTCGGCGCCATTAGTGAGGCTTGGGTTTGCCCTTCTACGGCTGGACCACCGACGCTGTGGCATGTACTCGATACTATTAAACTGTACCCATGATGTGATCTCTTGGGGGATTATGAGGATCTGACGAGTCGATCGGATGGTTCGACATCTTTCGGATATCGTGATGGGACACTGCTTGGGAGACTCCAGATGCGAGCGTAGCCGTCGGAGCGCAGTTCGTGTAGCCACGATGAGTTAAGTCCGAATCAGTCGACATTGAGCAAGGTGGAGTAAAGAGTTCGTACGAGATTTCGACGAGATGACGTCCCACTCCGCTAACATTAGAGATGTGATATGCACCTCGAGGCGTGGTATATGGATGTATCTTCCAGAGAGAAGCGCGATAGGTATGCAGCCGTTCCGGAATAAGCTTTAGCTTCAGCATTGGATGATGACTTTCGGGCATTTCGGCAGGATTGAGATTTGAGAAAGGAACCTCGACAGGACCTTTCTGGAGTACGTTACGAGAAGACCTAGACCAGGAGTGGTCGTATTGCGCACACCCAGCAGGACAGAGTTCGGCATTGTCGACGAGGTAGTTGACCATGTTCGGATAAAGGAACTTACCCAGATGCGTTGCAGATTGATCAGGGACAGACGAGTGATGAGTATTCCTCCGATGGTTGGGACGTGTTCCTGAGGACCTGTTCGGCCTGACATCCTCTACAGAATGATGAAGCTACAGAATATGCGATTTCGAGTCCGTGCGAGAGACTTCAGATTGACCGTGGCCGAGAACAGTGCAGTGCGTAGTAGCTTGGCGTGACGTCATAGTGGACGACGATAGAGACAGTTGGAACAAGAGGTTCGTGTGAGACACTGATGAGCTGTCATTGCTTCCCGTCGAGACTAGAGACCTGATATGCTTACAGAGACGTTGGAATGTGACCAGTTTCCGAGAAAATATTGTGCTGAGGACACAGGTGTTTTTGAGCGAGAAGAGGTTGTGCAGGAAGCCAGCCTCTGTACAGATCGGCATAGGCATGATCGGAAGAGACCTTGAGCAGGATTCCTTCCAGGACATTGCTGCAATGATGTTTGCACCCAGGATCAGATGTGTGACGTGCTTTCAGAGAGCCAGAGGCCGACGCCAGTGATACGCTGCCTTACGAGCGGTCGTGAGGATTGACCGAAAGGTGACCAGGAAGTGCCAGAACGGAATCGTTCCTGTCAGTACTCCTGACCGGGCCGATGAGCCGATGGATTGCGAGATTGGTAATCTACAGGAAAGATCAGGAACCAGAGGCAGAGGACGCCAGCCGCGAGCAAGAGGCAAGTAGATATCTTGCGCAGCTAGCATCGGATGTTCCGGTACCTTCTCGACCCTGAAGGATGGTATACCGACGACGGTAATTATGATTTGTGATTTTGTGATTTGATTATCACGTATCCGTTGCTTTGGATTTCGGTATTTTGGGCGATCTATTCACATGATTTAGTCTTGATGACTGAGTTTCATGATATTTGATTTTGTGCACCATGGTTGCATCTACTGGGTATTTATACCTTGTACATAGTTATTACTCTTGAGCTGTTGATTGCGATTTCATGCCTATTTTATGCTGGTGATTTGATTTACGTTTCCAGCAGAGTTTCATGTAATTTTAGTGTTTTGATTTTGCACTCGGTATAGCTTATATGTACTTGTAGTTCATCGATATGTGTTTTGTGCCCGCAGCTGCACACGTTTATGATTTTCTTCATATCTGGATACACTTGGTGTTGCTGCTTACGTATTTGAGTTATTGCTTGGTATTTGTGCATGGGATGCACCAGTTCTATACTTCGTGCATTTGTCGCACCAGTTTTATGTTTCTTGCGTTTATCGCATCAGATTTATATTTCGTGCCTTTGTTGCACCGGATTTATATTTTGTGCATTACGATTGCACCTGACTTCGATTTGATGCCTTTCGGTATGTCGATTTTGATTGTGATATTGATGTGGATTCTTGCACTCCGTGCTTTGGGGTTTGACTTACGCATATTCGACGTTGCTATTGGATTTTGTGATTCCGTGCATATTGAGTGCGCAGGGTCTAGATTTTCATTCGTGCATGATGGATGCACCGATTTGGATTTTCGCGCATGTTGGGCGCATGTTGGAGATACGATTTTGGGGCACACCAGATGCACTAAATCGAGATTCTTCGTGCATTTCAGATGCACCTGTTTTGGCTGTCAGGCACACATGTTGTCTATGACAGATGCTTCGTGCACACCCGTTGCACCTAGATGTTGTTTTGTGCACATGTTTAGCGCATATATGGATTTTGATTTCCGTGCGCGTCAGACGGACAGGGTGGTGTTATGTGCATTTTTGGAATTTATTCCTTTTGGAGCAGTACATTTTTATGATGTGGGATATTTGCTTTCATACTGAGCAGGACTAGTCAGTGGACAGTGCCTGGATATATTTTGCATGCATCGATAGTTATCGAAGGGATTTCCGAAAAGCGAGCTATAGTCTCAGTATATACCTACGTGTCCGATATGACACAAAACGTTTTAAAAACAAGGAAACCCTTCTGATTATTTTCAAAATGGTGGAACGTGCTTATTAAACAAAGGATATATATACACATATATAGTTATTTTCTTATGAGAAACGTCCGCCACTGTGCAGTGTTACGCGCATCGCACAGCGACTTAAAAAGATTTGGCATACAGTTGCATCAGCTAATTACATGTATAGATTGGGTGTCTACATGTATAGTCTTGGTCCATATCATATTGATTTTGTATTGGATTTGACATTGTGTCGTTACCATAACTCCGATGATTGCGGATGCTTGATGGAGTGTTGCTTTTGAGTTATCTGCTCAGTACTCATGCGCATGCATTGCGCTATGATGTTTTATGTATAGATGATTTCGGAGCCCCGATGACTTGGAATTTGTATTGAAATATTTTAGTATTTGGGGGTTTAAATTTAAATTCGGGGACCGAATTTCTTTAAGGGGGGTAGATTGTAACGTCTTCAAAATAATAAAATATGATTTTTGGGAAATTTTATAATTTAATATTATTTTAATGAATATTTTAATATTCTGGTATAATTAAATACAGATAAATGGGGAAAAATTATGGAAAATTCTAAAATAAGGTATTTTAAGGAATTGCCTCGTTTTCTGTGCATGCCCCCATTTCCTCTAGTTTTGACCCTGAGTATGTCTAGTTTTGACTGATTCCATCTAGGGTGAAATCTGGGTTGATTTTCCTATGTTGGTGTATAATTTGGGACTTGTTTTAGCATGGATTTTGGTATTTGGTGATTCATTCCTGTCGGGTGGCGTTTGGACGTCAACGACAAGTGGATTTTGATTGTGTTTACATGCGAGTCGATAGGTTTTTACCTATACGGGTAGCGTGTGCTATTTTGGTTTCCGATGTGATTTTCATGTGCTTTAGCATTGTGATATACTTGTAGGTACCCCGCGTGATGTTGAGGCAAAGGAGGTGAAGATAGCGACATCGGCTTTGGCACACGAGAAGCAATGTGAGTAGATTTATATCTGTGGGGAGAAGTCGGGTGGATGGCGTATAGCACCCCCGCAGTCCGTGGTGATGTATACGAATACGTATACACACGAATATTTATTATGTGTTGTTTAGGGTTATTGATGGTAATAATGATATTTTGATGATAAGAATATATTGGTTTAGTTTAGTGCGAACCCTAGAGTAGTGGTTGCACTCACACATACATTTACACACATACTTGCATTCATTCTTTCATTTATTAGAGTGCATATGATGGTGCGTATATCTACACATGGGTATGGGACTATGTGTTTATATACTGGATTTGAGGATAGTATTTGGGATTTGAGATGAGTCGATGAGATTGGGCTTGAGGCCAGGAGATCGGTGATGTGATTTGGTTCGTATTGAGATACGACACGATGTTTTAACGGGTCTTTTGACGTAGTGATTCTTACACCTGCATGCATACATAGAGGGTATCAATATTGTACTAGACGTAGATCAGTACCCCGATCATGACATTTGATAAAGAGGATACCAGATAAATAGTATGATGAATGTGATATTGACCCGTACCCAGATTTGGGATGCCGTACGACGGATTTACGTACAAGCTATATTTTGATGATTGATCCGCACTCTTGACTTGGGATGTCTGATTATAGATAGGGTATCGGATATGATATTATTGAGGCGGGATCACCGACTAATATATATACATGTATGTATATGTATCGACTCAGATGTTAGGCGGTTTCCTCACCCGTAGCTCTACTTGTTAGTTCAGCCGTATAGTTTAGGATGGTTGTTAGATTAGATTAAACTCCTACCTATTTCAAAAACTAACGAATCGTGGGTATTTTAAAAGACAGCCCAAGGGATCCTACGGATATTTCAAAAGACGTATCTTTTCATAAAAACACCGTAGCCCCTATTTTCAAAACCCCATGATTCGTGTTATTTCAAAAGGCACCAATTGTAGAGGTTATTTTAGATTAATGCAGATTAGTTATAGTTGCGTCTAGTATTCAGCTTCCGCTCATTATTGTGGTTCGCATCGCATCGCATGCTTATATTATGTTTCATACTCCATTATTGATGTTATGCTGTTAGGACACCAGCACCATTACCGATGATGCGTATGTACCACGTACACTTACTTGCCGGCTCACACACATCTTCATCGGTAATTGCCATGTCACGTACACCTTAGAAAATATTATTGCATCGACATAGGTTAGCTAATAATTTAGACATGATATTAGTGTACTTGCCTTATATGCTAGATTAGACATTGTAATTATTAGTTGTTACATCATACATGTTATTATTCATGGATTTTTATGCCTATTCATGACATACTATTACCTGAGGCACTAGCACGAGCACTTGGCACTACATTCACGTATAGAGATTACATTGCCAGTTTAGCATGCTTCAGCTTTATTCATATTGAGGTTTCTTTATATCTGATCGTATTGACCTAGGTTGGGTCATGCATTCGATCTCTGCTTGTAGATATCTTTCTATTCACGAGTTGGCAACTCACCCCCGTTGTGCCCCAGTTCTTGCAGGTTTGCCGTACAGTTCTATAGCGGCATTTCTGGCACACTGCTTCCTTTTGGGTGATTTGCTTGGATAGGTGGGTTCTTTTGTATCAGAACCGCCGTTGTATTTATATTATTCATTGTATCTAGAATATCCATCAACCAAAACTCGTATATTGTTTCAGACCTAGACTAGTGATGTGTTATTCGACCATAGAGTCGCGCTTAGTAGTGTTGCGGTTTTCTTGTTGCTTTTGAGCTTTCTTTTGGATTTGATCCTCGCCACTTGGCGTTGTATATTATTGTTGCATGTGTGGTGGTGACCGTCGATTGACGAAGAGCTAGCTCCCGCTTGGGGATGCCTTTATCATTGCATATATTGTTATCCTTGTTATACCCCATTCGGGGCGAGTTTTACAAAAGAAACTCTGCCGAAATTCTTAGAAAAGACTGTACTGTTTTTAAAAATGCATATTCGGCTTAGTTATTTAAAAACCTTGATTTCAAACATGTTTTTCTTCACTTCTTTAAACCAGTTTCTTTACTTATTCTTAAAAATGGTTTTAGATTTCTGGGCTTTTGGCTTACTTGGATCAGATGGAGTCCTATAGACTTCATATGGTTCAAGGGCCAGTCACGTGCTCTTTCGGGTCGTGACATCCATAAAGTCGTCGAATGCTATGTTGATGATCTGGTCGTCAAGACTAAAGCCAAGGCCGATCATATCCAAGATCTCAAGACCGTTCTCACCAGACTGATGGAATACGATCTGAAGATGAATCCTCTGAAGTGCGCTTTTGGCGTGTCATCGGGAAAATTCCTGGGCTTCATAGTCCGACATCGAGGGATCGAAGTTGACCCATCAAAGATAACGGCCATCATAGAGATGCCCCCTCCGAAGAGTCTGATGCAGCTAAGATCTTTTCAAGGCAAGCTTGCTTATATACGAAGGTTTATCTAAAATTTATTGGGGAGATGTAGGCCCTTCTCAAAGCTCATGAAGAAAGGAGCTCCTTTTATCTGGGATGCCGAATGTCAAGCAGCGTTCGAAAGCATCAAACAATACTTGTTGCACCATCCAGTGCTGGCCGCTCCCATTCCAAATAAACCGCTGATTCTCTACTCTTCCGCGCTGGATGAGTCACTCGGTGCGCTCCTCGCCCAGAATAACGAGGAGGGAAAGGAAAATGCCCTCTACTACCTCAGTCGAACTCTAGTCGGGGCAGAACACAACTATTCCCTAATCGAAAAGCAATGCCTGGGTCTGATATTTGCCGTGAAGAAGCTGAGGCACTATCTGCTGGCTCATCGGGTTATGCTGATCTCCAAGGTCGACCCGCTCAAACACTTGATGACCAAAGCAAGCATAGCCGGCAGAATGGCAAGATGGGCTGTCATGCTACTTGAGTTTGACATAGTTTATACTCCTCAGAAAGCAGTAAAAGGGCAAGCTCTTGCAGACTTTCTCGCTGCTCATCCCATACCAGAAGGGTCACCGCTAAATTATGATTTACTCGACGAACAAGTGCTGCACCTCGAGGAAGATGGGCCATGTTGGGAGCTCTACTTCGATGGAGCCTCATCAATAAGGAGCTCCGGCAGATCAAGCGTCCCGGAGGTAAAAGCGGGGATAGGATTGGTGTTCATCACGCCATCAATGGGAACCCTACGGCGTTCTTTCACTCTCACCGAGCCTCGAACGAACAACGAAGCTGAGTATGAAGCTCTGATAGCAGGTTTGGAGCTCGCAATAGAAATGGAAATCCTTCGGCTACGGGTTTACGGTGACTCCCAGCTTGTCGTCAACCAAGTAAGAGGCAATTATAAGATATACAAACCCGAATTAGCTCGGTACAGAGGCCGAGTGGTGGAACTCATGAAACGGTTCACTCACATTGAACTAGTGAGAGTCCTTAGAGCGTTGAATGGAAAGGCTGACGTACTCGCTCGCCTAGCCAAGGAGTTGGCTGATCCTGACATGGACGAAATTCTGATCACAGTCAGGAGCCGAAAAATTCTACCCCCCAGTCTCCCTACGAGAAGAGGAAAGCGCGGAACAGAAGAGCAGTCCTGCCGAAGAAGCTTCGATCATCCAAGACGAGCCCGACTGGAAAGAACCCTTCATAGAGTACCTCCGATACGACAAGCTGCCCGAAGAAAAATTTGCGAGGATTCAGTTGAAGAAAAGAGCTCTCCGATACGTATTTGTAAATGACACGTTATATCGCAGGTCATATGACCAACTCTGGCTCAGGTGTCTGTCATTAGCCGAAGCCCAAAAGGTCATGAAAGATGTTCACTCGGGCGTTTGCGGTGCCCACCAATATGGCCCCAAGATGCGACTTCAAATTAAACGGCTTGGGTATTATTGGCCCACCATGATACGGGATTGCGGAGAGCACGCAAAGAAATGTCAGATTTGCCAAATCCATGGTGATTTCATTCACAAGCATACCTACCCATTGCATCCTACGGTGGCGTCGTGGCCCTTCGAAGTCTAGGGCACCGACATTGTTGGCCCAATTGATCCTTCGTCGTCTAAAGGCCACCGGTTCATACTGGCCGCGACAGACTACTTCTCTAGATGGGCTGAAGCTGTCCCGCTAAAAGAAGTCAAGACAAAAGATATTCTGACATTCTTCCAGCATAATATTTTATACCGCTTCGGTACACCAAGAAGAATCATTTCTGATAACGGGCCCTCTTTCAAGAGCTTCAATGTCTCAAGGTTCGCTACTCAGCACAAGATAGACTGGAGATATTCCTCCATCTATAATCCAAGAGCCAATGGGCTAGCCGAAGCCTTCAATAAGACTCTATGCAAGCTCCTAAGGAAAAATGCTTCATCCAACAAGAGAGACTGGAATCTTAAACTTCATGAGGCGTTGTGGGCATATCGTACCACGCACCGTACTCCAACTCATTCCACTCCATACTCATTGCTCTTCGGAGTGGAGGCGGTCCTCCCCCTCGAAGTCGAAGTTCCAAGCTTAAGAATGGTCGTTCATCACGAGTTGACGGAGGAGGAAAACGTGCTCCTTCGACTTGAAGAGCTCGATGCCTTCGAAGAAAAGTGGCTCGCGGTGCAGCAAAATCTGGAGCTAGACTGAGCCCAAATGTCACGGGCCTATGACAAGATAACCTGTCTCCGCGCTTTCAAGAAAGGTGAATTGCTGTTGGTCCTCAAAAGGCCGATCATCCTCAATCGACATGCCAAGGGAAAATTCGAGCCAAACTGGGAAGGACCATACGTCATCGAGAAAGTGTTCGACGGAGGATCCTACCAACTAATAAGTGCCGAGGGAAAAAGGCCCATGCCACCCATCAATGGCCGATATCTCAAGAAATACTACACGTGAATGCTCCAAGTCGCAGGCGAATTGAGCACATCAGCCCTACGGTCTGCATCATACATCCTGCAAAACCGTATACAATCCACGGGCGTAAAACGACTCCTATCTCTCCCAAGTCCTACCGGTGAGACCACATTCAAAGTCCCACCAAAAAATAATAAAATAAAAATAAAAAAATAAAAAAAAGGTATGTCCACAAGCAAAATGGGCACGGATGAAAACCCGAAAGGGCTCCGTGAGTAAAAACAGAAGGACTGCCGGCGAGTTTGTGAAAACCTGAAAGGGCGCAAACTCGTGAAAAGGAGATGAAATGCACTCTCAAAGTCCTCTCGACTTTGAGAGGAGAAAATTCCCGCGTGAGATTCTTACGACTCACAAAGGAGCAACACACTTAGGAATCCTCACGATTCCTAAGGAGAACATACACCTGCGAGATCCTCTCGACTCGTAGGGAGAAAATGCTTTTATGAGACCCTCACGGCTCATAAAATTGAAAAGCCTTAGGTGATAGGGACCCAAACCTGTCTCCTAAGCCATCGTTCCCCAACGGGCAACGGCAAATGATGATTCGCTCCTGGCATTTCTCTTCAGTGTTAGAGGTGCTGATGCCGACCAAAAACCCAAATCCCAAGTCCTCCAAAGGCAAATGATGAGTTGCTCCTGGCATTATTCCAGTGCAGCAATGCTGATGCCAAACAAGATCCAAATTCCAAGTCGCCGAACGGCGAATGATGAGTCGCTCCTGGTACCATATTCCAGTGTAGCGATGCAGACGCCAACCAAAATCCAATTTCTCAAAATTCTCCAGCCCTACGGCCAGTCCCCAAATTGACTGCCGTATACAATCCACGGGCTCAAATAATTCTCGTCATACACATGCCCCACCACAATCACCAATTACGCGGCTGGTCTACGCCTTTGGAATTATGCTACATTGAGAAGACCCACTCATGTGTCCTCACGATACATGAGGAGAACAAAACTTTGTGGGATCCTTACGACTCATAAATGAAAAACACACTTGGGAGTCCTCACGATTCCTAAGAAGAAAATAAACCTGCGGGATCCTTACGACTCGTAGAGAGAAAATGCTTTTATGGGACCCTCATGGCCCATAACATTGAGAAGCCTTAGGCGATAGGGATCTAAACCTGTCTCCTAAGCCATCGCACACCAATCCCCAAATGGCAAATGATGAGTCGCTCCTGGTACCATATTCTAGTGCAGCGATGCAGACGCCAACAAAATTCCAAATCCCATACCCCAACGGCGAATGATGAGTCGCTCCTGGTACCATATTCCAGTGCAGCGATGTAGACGCCAACAAAGTCCCAAAAAATTTTATGGCCCTACGGTCTGGATCATACATCCTGCAAAACCGTATACAATCCACGGACGTAAAACAATCCCAATCTCTCCAAAAAAAATAATAAAATAAAAAAAAGGTATGTCCACAAGCAAGATGGGCACGGATGAAAACCCGAAAGGGCTCCGTTATTAAAAACAGCAGGACTGCCGGCGAGTTTGTGAAAACCCGAAAAGGCGCAAACTCATAAAAAAAAGGAAGAAATGAAATGTACTCGCAAAGTCCTCTCGACTTTGTGAGGAGAAAATTCCCGCGTGAGATCCCTACGACTCACAAAAGAGCAACACACTTAGGTGTCCCTACGACCCCTAAGGAGAAAATACACCTACGGATGCGGTTTTGTCGTGGTGGATAGCAGTGTGCAATGGTAGTGCAGTTTGGATTTATTTGTACATTTGATATTGCGGGGCGAGCGTCCAACATGTGGACTGCCATCACTGCCTGTTTGTATAATATTCTTTTGGGGCACGACCGGGTCGAGGTCGATGTACCCGTTGTACATATTTTTCATTTTTGTACTAGGTTTTACCCCGCGACGGAGTGCACGGATAGCCGAGTTCTGGAGGGCAACGGGTCCGCATCTCATGGCTTTGAGAGGCAGAGGGGCCTCACTCTAGTATTGGCAGACTATTCACCGCACTCGTAGGGGATACAGGTTGACCCAAGTAGGGGTGCTCAAGTTACCGGATTCCGTGAACTGCAGGGTGGTCCATTCACTTTGCTGTAAGGGGCTACCTCGCTTTAGGTTTTGGCGGGTAACTTGCCGCACCCGTAGGGGTCTAGGTTTCATTGCACAGGCTATCCACACGACCAGAGGAACATCAGGTTTCAGCAGCGGCTCTGTGAAACCCGGGGATCCCAGATTATCTGTATTGTTCTGTGATGCTTATTACTTTTCTGTAATGTTTCATATCATCACGCCTGGAGCGATTATTGTATATTGGTATATATACTATTAGATGTTGTATATGTTTTGCACCCGCGCTAGTCCAGTCCCCGCTCTGTCGTTAGTTAAGTAACCTAACAGGTAATGACGGGACCCAGTGACGAATGCGGATGGCATATACATACATTTTATTTTCGTTCTTTTCTGGTTTGATTAATTGATGGGACTGCATTGATTCTGATCAATGCAAAGGAAAACAAACCTGTTTGGATGTTGTTGGAACAAATTTAAAAAGTGTTATTACAAAAATGTTTCCTTTTGTTTTGCACAGTGGTATTCGGTTGGAATATCCTGCACCTCATTCGACGAGGCAATGGTCGATATCCCTTCACCGGGAGTTACCCCTTGGGCAGAAGTTTGCGTCAGGGTAATAACTTCACTATAGTCGATTACATGTTGCTTTGCATCGCGGTATTCAGTGGAATATCCTGCACCTCATTCCACGAGGAAAGAGCCGAGATCCCTTCACCGAGAGTAACCTCTTTAGCAAAGGTTTTCGCTACTATATTTTTATAAAATGCTATCAGGTACCTTCAACGATATCAAGTTCACTACGTTAAAGGTTTTTCGCCAAAAACCAGCCGTAGCCCTCCGTCATTTCTTTTGGGTATTCAGTAGTATTCAAGCTATGCATTTTGGCCAAAGTCAAGGCATAGTTTTGGTAGCTGCTGGGTATTCATTTGTTGCATAGATAGATGAGTTGGTTTGGGACAGTCGTTCTGCCGATTGGCCAAAGTCAGGGGCATTTGCGGGTGGGTTCAAATTGACAAGATAATGACGGGAAGAACTTGGCATGTGACTTATGGCATTTTGGCCAAAGTCAAGGTCATAAGAGCATGGGGAAAAAATCATATCGGGGGTTTCTAAAGAAACTGAAACTTGCCAAGTATGCGCATACCTTCTGGAGTGTGATAACATGAGTGGATTCCTTCACGTTATCATACGATGAGAGTTGGATCCCGATTCCCACTGATGAGTTGGTTTACTCTTCGGGTGATCCCGATTGATTCTTCTTTCAGGTTTGGAGGAGAATTTGACAGTACAGTGGGAGGTTTCCGGATTAGATAAAGTGATAACCATTCTGATCTAGGTTAGAGTGCACGCAGAGTGTTTCTTTTCCCTCTCTCTTTGGCAGCAATCTTTGACCGACCCTAGACTATGACTCGGTGACCAAGTTGACTGAACCTTCTTAAAATACTGGCTTTTGGATTGTCTGAGTTGCATAAGTCATTGCTAGTCCTTCTTTTACCCTTTGCATTTCTCAGAACACCCCGTATTACTACGGACATCCACTTCCATTGGATAGATCCATCGTATGGTTATATACGAACTCGAAGGGACTTCTTCGAGGATGGATCAAGGTTCAGGAGAAATAGAATTGGTTTATTCAGTTGTCTTTTATTGTCTTCTTCTCTCAGGTTGCGAGGGCTCCTTGGTTTAGGAGAGTACACCTATTACGATTATTGGATAGTCTTCTTCCAAACCATAGGCAGGTGCCGAAAGATAAGGAATGAAGAAAACCAAATTATCCTAAGTAGGGTGTACAGAAGGTAATATGTAAAGACAAAATAAAAGGATTAGAAAGAGGGCAAAGTAAATTGCGACTGTTACCATTCATGACCAAACCGCGTACTTCATCGCCACTCCTATTTTACCTTTAAAAGAATAAGGTATTATTCAGTTGTCTTTTATCATCACCTTCTCTCAAGATGTGAGTACTCCTAGGTTAAGGAGGGTACACCATTATGCTTACTGGATAGTCTTCTTCCAAACCATAGGCTGGTGCCGAACGGTAGGGAAGGAAGAAAACCATTTAGCCTAACGATGGTGTACAAAAGGTAACGACTAAAGACAAATAAAGGGGTTTGGAGAGATGGCAAAAAAATATACAGTTAAAGTCATGAATTGGATTATGGAAGAGGCATTACTATGAATACCAGGATACCCCTATGAAACATTTTCATGTTTCAGTGTATTTTTAAAGGAAAAATTGTTTTCCCGATTAGATACTTACTCCAGGATATGTATTTACCAGGTTTCATTCTCATATCTGTATGGTTTTACAGATGATGAGTGGGAGTAAGTTATTGGGAATTGGGTAATCATCCTCATTATATCGGAATTCGTTGTAATTGGTGTTGGAGATAGTGCCCTCAGAGTCAATTATTGGATCACAGGCACGTGATTGCAATGATTGAGGGAGGACCTATCCCGGTAGGACAGTCTTGCTCGAGATGATAGTATGCTATCTGGTTTACCTTTATCATCGTGTACTGCTTTAGGCGACCTGACATGTCGCTATTGCACGTTGATAGAGCCCCTAGGATTCTTGCTTGACCACCAGCAGTATGAGGGCGATCATATAAGTGGGAGCTGGGGGTCTACAAGCACATCCTTAAAAGGTCCCTAGTCGTGGGAGATTCGAGACAGGGCATCGATTCTCCAGAGTAGACTAGTGTATACAGTCGAGACCCCGACGAGGGGCGGTGGCCGGTCTCACAAGCCACTGGTGTCAGTTGGATCACCTAAGATGTATACAGGTGCTCATTGGGTTATGAGTACACCGGACAGGACTCGCCGGGAACATGCTAGTTGGTCTTATACCTGACGTCAGATAGCAGTTCCCAGATGACATGTGTACAGGTTAGTTCATCGACCTGGGGATCGTCATTTGTCTCGTGTGAGTTCCCACTGTACTTTGATTACTACCCTACCACGGCTCAAAGGAGTCGTGCAAACAGGTTTTAGTTGGGTACAGTCCCGAGCCACATGGAGGCAGTGAGCGGATCTTCGGGGGTTTCGTCTCTCCCGGTATTGGGGGTGAGGTCGCGCTGTGTCTAGGAGAGCCATTACACAAAGACCTTGGCCAAGGCAGGAGATTTACTGGTAGGTATTCCAGTAGTATCTCAGGGTGTTCTGGGCTACACTCCGACACGACTTGTACCGCTTTTGGGGGTCTGACTTTTACCAACCCCCTAGACCCGCCATGCGATGCTCTTAGACGAACGGACCGGACTGTACGGATATTGTCACTGACAGGCTCAGTTGGGTGTCGGGGTGAGCTTCCTCATCGACGTCCCTTTTGGTCAATAGCTGGTGGCCCGTCACGTATTGGCTTATACCTCTGACGTGCTAGTGGTTAAATCCACAGCCATAGTATTGACGAGTTTTTAGAGTCCACTACACTTTCAGTTACTCAAGCTTTCGGGCGAAACGCTGTAGAGGCCGTATGGAGATATGGCAGGGTCCGATCAGATACGTGCGGTATTGCACGGATCAGGATCGGACGGTTTTGTACTAGTGGCCGTATAGTTATATGGCAGCGTTCGATCAGATACGTGCGGTATTGCACGCATCAGGATCGGACGGATATTACTAGCCGGCTTTGGCTTAAGCCGGTCCTAGTTTAGTACAGTGTAGATTTTGTCTCATTGCATTTGTATCCGGACGGAATACAAATGCGGGTGTGTATGCACAGTGTGGGGTTTTCTTGTAATTTATTACGGGACCAGTTTTCTAGAGTTGCCATTTTGCTTTCCGTTCCGGCCGGTTTTCCTTTGTTCTTTCCCGGCCGGACTTTTTCGATGGAGGGGGTAATTTGCAGTTTTGCAAATTACACTTTGTGGAGGATTTTCTTGCATATGTTTTAATTATGAAAGCATCTTTTCTTTTTCCACCATCATTTGATTCTTTCTTAGTCTTTTCCTTTGCTTTAATGTGATAAGAAAGGATTAGGATTGATGTAGATTGGTTATGATGATGTTTAAGGTTGTGGTCACCTCTACCTTTTCACTACCATCACCTCCCTTCATATTCATATTCCTCCACCATTGTTACTCACTTGATGTAAGAAGGTTTTCATGGTTAAGAAAAAGAAAGAGAGAAGAAGAAAAGAGAAGAGAGGAAGAAAAATTAGAGTGATTCATTTTTGTGCATATCATTCTTCATCTCATTCCATTGCTAGAAAATTGAAAGCACCAATTTTCTATACACCATTCCTCCATCTATGGCAACCAACCCCAAAGTGAGACATACATTCTACATTACACTCCCTACAGCATATCTTGAGCATGTCGAGTAGCCGGCTTCATGCGCGAGTTGCCTCGGTATTGAGGTGGGAGCCCGTAAAAGTACCCGGCTTCGTGGTGCCCTTTCCGACGAGGAGGAGACGGACGGAGATCCCGCGAGGAGATCGGAGTGGAGATGAAGACCGGAGGACTTGGATCGTCGGTATATCTCTAACCCTTCTTCTTGTATGCTAGATTTAGTTTAATGGCACGATCCGGGGTTTAGTGCGCGGTGGTGCCGGTTTGCTAAGTCCGCAAAAGTTTAAGTTTACCACCGTTTCCGCGTTTGGCCGTCGGATTGACGGCCGGGGCGCCGCCGTGCACTTACAGTGGTATCAGAGCCTCGCCATTAACATAGTCTAGCTTGGTGTAATGTGTTTTTCTGTTTCGATCGATCGAATGTTCCAAAACTGCATTTTAGTTCGAATCAGTTTCTGTTGAAAATTTTTGGTCTCGAAAAATTTTTTAGGTTGTAAAATATTGATGTACTGGATAATCTAAGAGTTCTGTAAAAATTTGACGAAGTAACTCCACAGTGGGAGCGCGGAACCGCCGCGAAACCCCCCCTCGCGCGGCCCTTCCGCCGCGTACTATTCACATCACTTCACCAAATTTTTTCAGAGGCCTTCTGGGCTTAAAATATGGGTTTTGGAATATTAAAATTGGGCCCAGGATTTCTGTGAGTGCTACAGTTTTGATTGAGGGCCCACTTGTTAATTTTTGATCGATCGGATATTTTAAACACATTTTTTCACAGTATTTACATTATATCTGCGACCGTGAATGTCACTCGATCGGTAAATCCGGTCTAACTGCTATAGCCCGGTTAGACGGATTTGCGAACGTGACTTTCACGTTGATGTTCTATGTTTATGCTGTGATGTTGCGGATAGGTCGTGGGGATAGCCTGGATGCAATGCTAGTACAGTTGTGGTGGTATTATGTACTTTTGATATTGCGGGGCGAGCGTCCGACATGTGGATTGCCGTCACTGCCTGATTGTATTATTCTTTTGAGGCACGACCTGGTTGCGGTCGATGTACCCGATGTATGTATATTTTACTTTCTGTACTAGGATTACCCCGCGGTGGGGTGCACGGATAGCCGGGTTCTAGAGGGCAACAAGCCCGCATCTCATGGCATTGAGACGGAGGGGCTTCACTCTAGGATTGGCGGGCTATTCGCCGCACTCGTAGGGGGTACAGGTTGACCCAGGAGGGGTGCCCAAGTTGCCGGATTCCGTGGAGTGCTGGGTGGTCCATTCACGGAGCTGAAGGTGGCTGCCTCGCTTCAGGTTTTGGCGGGTGACTTGCCGCGCCCGTAGGGGTCTAGGATTTCATTGCACAGGCTATCCACACGACCAGGGGAACGTCGGGTTTCAGTAGTGGCTCTGTGAAACCCGGGGATCCCAGATATCTGTATTGTTCTGTGATGCTGTTCATTCTCTGTGATGTTGCATTTCTTTCACGCCTTGAGCGAAATATAATATATTGGTATATATATTAGTAGATGTTGTATATGTTTTGCATCCGCGCTAGTCCAGTCCCCGCTCTGTCGTTAGTTAGCTAACCTAACGGGTAATGACGGGACCCAGTGGCGAATGCGGATGGCATATACGTACGTCAGTATATTTTCGTTCTTTTTGGTGTGATCAATTGATGGGACTGCATTGATTCGGATCAATGCAAGTTTAAAAACAAACCTAATCTGATGTTGTTGGAACATTTTTCAAAAAGCTGTTATTGCAAGGACGTTCACTTCTGTTTTGCATCGTGGTATTCATTTGGAATATCCTGCTCCTCAGTCGACGAGGCAAGGGCCGAGATCCCTTCACCGGGAGTGACCCCTTGGACAAAAGTTTGCGTCAGGGCAATGATTTCACTATAGCCGATTACTTTTGCTTTGCATCGCGGTATTCATTTGGAATATCCTGCACCCCATTCTACGGGGAAAGAGCCGAGATCCCTTCACCGGGAGTGACCTCTTTAGTAAAGGTTTTCGTCACTATATTTTAAAAAGCTATCCGTTCCTTCGACGATATCAAGTTCTTTACGTTAAAGGTTTTCGCCAGAAACCATTCGTAGCCCTCCGTCATTTTAGTTAAATATTCGGTAGTATTCAAGCTATGTATTTTGACCTCACGCCAAGGCATAGTGATTGGTAGCTGCCGGGTATTTATCTGTTGCATAGATAGATGCGTTGGTTTGGGACAGTCGTACTACTATTTTGGCCTACGTCAAGGGTATGTACGGGTGGATTCAAATTAACCTGGATAATGACGGGTAGAACTTGACATGTGACTTATGATATTTTGACCTCACGCCAAGGTCATAAGAGCATGGGGCAAAAATCACATCGGGAGTTTCAAAAGTACTGAAACTTGCCAGATATGCGCATACCTTCTGGAGTGTGATACCGTGAGCGGATTCCGTCACGTTATCATGCAATGATAGTTGGATCCCGATTCCCACTGATGAGTTGGTTTACTCCTCGGGTGACCCCGACTAATTCTTCTTTCAGGTTTGGAGGAGAATTTGAGGAACAGTGGGAGGTTTCCAGATTAGATAAATTGGTAACCATTCTGATCTAGGTTAGAGTGCACGCTGAGTGTTTCTTTTCTCTCTCTCTTTGGCAGCGACCTTTGACCCGACCCTAGACTATGACTCAGTGACCAAGTTGACCGAACCTACTTAACACTGGCTTTTGGATTGTCAGAGTTGCAGACCTCATTGCTACTCCTACTTTTACCCTTTTCTCCAGGACACCCCGTATTGCTACGAACGTCCACTTCCATTGGACAAAACCATCGTATGGTTATATACGAACTCGAAGGAATTTATTCGAGGATGGTTTCCGGTTCTGGAGAAAACGGATAGGATTATTCGGTTGTCTTTTCTTTTCACCTTCTCTCAGGTTGCGAGTACTCCTTGGTTTAGGAGTAGTACACCTATTACGCAAATTGGATAGTCTTCTTCCAAACCATAGGCTGGTGCCGACCGGTAGGGAAGGAAGAAAGCCAATTAGCCTAAACGGTGTACAGAAGGTATTAAGTTAAGACAAAGTAAGGGATTAGTAAGAGGGCAAAGTAAATTGCGACTGCTATTCACGACCAAACCAAGTATTTCTTCGCCAATCCTAAATCACCTTTGTATCTCTCCAGGACACTCCGTATTACTACGAAGATCCCATTTTATTGGATAATCCATCGTATGGTTATATACGAACTCGAAAGGAACTTGTTCCAGTTCGGGGATGGATCCTGGTTCAGGAGAAATAGGAATAAAGTACATTCAGGTGTCTTTTATCTTCACCTTCTCTCGCGATGCGAGTGTTCCTAGGATTAGGACAGTACACCCTTTATCCTTTTTGGATAGTCCTCTTCCAAACCATAGGCTGGTGCCGAACGGTAGGGAAGGAAGAAAACCATTTGGCCTAAAGGGGTGTACAGAAGGTAATGACTAAAGACATATGAAGGGATTTGGAGAGGTGGCAAAGAATTATACGGTTATAGTTGTGAATCTGGATAATGGATGAGGCATTACTAGGAATACCAGGATACCCCAACGAAACATTTCAATGTTTCAGTTTCACTGTGTAATGTTAAAAGAAAACTGATTTCCCGATTAGATACTTACTCCAAGGTATGTATTTACCAGGTTTGATTCTCACATCTGTATGGTTTTACAGATGATGAGTGGGAGTAAGTTATTGGGAATTGGGTGATCATCCTCATTATATCGGGATTCGTTGGAATCAGTGATATTTGAGGAAATCACCTGGGCTGTTTGCCGGTCGGCAAATATTTGGTTTTGAATATCCGTTGATGTGCACCAATTTCAAATTGATATATCTGTACGTCTATTTTCATAGAGTGAGATATACCTTTTGATATTATGTCGATGACATTTACCTATATCAGTGGATGGTTAGGTAAGGAGCATTAAACAGCGGTGTAATTCTTCTTAACCATAAGTACAGTTTTCAACCTACGACACACAGTAAAAGAGTTATTAGACTCAGCGGACTTATACAGAGTATTGTATGTTGTCCAGTGTCCATTAGGACAGAGGGGTTTGGTCCTCATACTATATTCTGTTTACTTTTGACTTCTCTAGTTCTTAGACATGTGTTTCGTGGAAACACAGGGTCTAAGTTTTGAGGAGTTATAGGTATTTGAATAGAGTAGAGAACCAGGTGTAGCAAGTATCGGGATTCTTCAAAGTGATCGAAGATGTAGATACTTGTGTATGGTATTCAGTTGATAGTAATGATAAAGAGAAATTGCTTCTCTTTCAGGTTACTCATAATTGGAAGTATTCCTAAGTTGAGTAACGCTGATCGGCCTCCTTCCATTTAGTTGACATGCACTGGAGATAGCTGCATGATTTGAATCTGGTTCAATTAAATCAGTGCCTCTGGTTCTATATTGGATGTAGAACAGTTCATATCTTAACGTTGTTAAGGTACGGGGAGTTGTCTGGCTTATGATTAAAACCGGACTCTGGATAACTCAAGGCACGTTTCTGTAATGGCTGTTTGTGGGTTGACCCAGGCTATGACGAGGGTTGATTTTTCTACCATCTTGACTCGCCACAGTTTTAACAAAAATGGATTTTTTCAGAAAACAGAAGTGGGAGTATGGTAGAACTGGAAGTGATTCCAGAACCGCAAACGATTACTGAAGATTTGATAAGGAACCTAAAGATTCAATCTGATTTGTCATTCCATTGGCCACTCCGTAGATAAGGTGGGTAACTTCAGGCACCCGAGAGGTGCTTCAGTAGCCTCAAGGACGGTGACAGGGAAGTTCTTGTTTACCCACACTTGCCATTGTTGTTGTTCCAGGCTGCGAGACCCGGCAGGAGGATGAGTATAGCGTCGTTCTGAACTAGCTTCAGAAGTGTACGTGTATATGACTCTGCCAGAGGGTTGTCGTAGTCAGTGGGAGCAGCGGAAGCATTGGTGGACATCAGGCTTATGTCTATTTATAGACTAAAGCAGATGTAGCGGAGATAGATCATCTGTTTCTGATGTGACAGTCATAGGTTTGACGTCATCAGAATAGGGGATGGATCTGTTGAGAAGGTAGTAGGAAGTGATATTCCTTTACTACGATCGGTTATACTTTGGTCGTCACACAGTGGTTTCTCCACAAAGGACTTGGAAATTATATCAGACATACTGGTTACTAGATCTATGGTTTTAGATCTAGATTTGGGTGGTTTCCTAATCTGGGTACCTTGACAGCATTCTATGAGTATTTAGAATGGACGACTCCTGGCACGGTAGTGTACCTGCAAGTAATGGAGTCGCCCTCTCTAAAGGTGTCTTTTAGACTAAAGTAGAGAGGGATCTGCATGATTGGCAGATCACTTGCTTAGGAAATTGAGTCAATCATGAGATGTCAAGTACCACACCAGATGTTGTTCTTGCACTAGATGCAATAAGTTGATATTGATCCAATCCTGGAGAAACAGTCGGAAGCAGTTTTAGAACATAAGTGGCTGTTCTAGGGATATGATAACGGCTGCCTCTTTTAGGAGACGGTTATCATTCCAGGCTTCCAAGGTGACCTGGACGACAAGGAGGTTGTCAGAGTTATAGTTTTTCCCTCTGACGAGGGGCAGTATTTTGGACGGATGGCCCAAGGCAATACTGAGGGTGGCATGGCGCAGGATACTGATTAAGTTCAGTTGACGATACAGTCTAAGAAGTTTGGATTTGGAGTTCATTTATGAGCTAAGTCCCATCAGACATCCAGACATTCTAAGACAGGTATTTCTCATTTCGGGAGATGGCTTTCTCCGCGAATTTGAGATACAGAGAGACATAGAAAGAAACATCAAGGCGGATCCACTCACTGAGGCTATTCCTCGAACGCAATAGTTTCGCAAACGGATTTTGTGAAACTGACTAGTAGGGGAGTTGGGTGTTCGGTATCACACGGGCTGTGAGTATGCGACATCGCAATAATTAGCCTTGAGTGCAAGTGGGAGATTGTTGGAGATAGTGCCCTCAGAGTCAATTATTGGATCACAGGCACGTGATTGCAATGATTGAGGGAGGACCTATCCCGGTAGGACAGTCTTGCTCGAGATGATAGTATGCTATCTGGTTTACCTTTATCATCGTGTACTGCTTTAGGCGACCTGACATGTCGCTATTGCACGTTGATAGAGCCCCTAGGATTCTTGCTTGACCACCAGCAGTATGAGGGCGATCATATAAGTGGGAGCTGGGGGTCTACAAGCACATCCTTAAAAGGTCCCTAGTCGTGGGAGATTCGAGACAGGGCATCGATTCTCCAGAGTAGACTAGTGTATACAGTCGAGACCCCGACGAGGGGCGGTGGCCGGTCTCACAAGCCACTGGTGTCAGTTGGATCACCTAAGATGTATACAGGTGCTCATTGGGTTATGAGTACACCGGACAGGACTCGCCGGGAACATGCTAGTTGGTCTTATACCTGACGTCAGATAGCAGTTCCCAGGTGACATGTGTACAGGTTAGTTCATCGACCTGGGGATCGTCATTTGTCTCGTGTGAGTTCCCACTGTACTTTGATTACTACCCTACCACGGCTCAAAGGAGTCGTGCAAACAGGTTTTAGTTGGGTACAGTCCCGAGCCACATGGAGGCAGTGAGCGGATCTTCGGGGGTTTCGTCTCTCCCGGTATTGGGGGTGAGGTCGCGCTGTGTCTAGGAGAGCCATTACACAAAGACTTTGGCCAAGGCAGGAGATTTACTGGTAGGTATTCCAGTAGTATCTCAGGGTGTTCTGGGCTACACTCCGACACGACTTGTACCGCTTTTGGGGGTCTGACTTTTACCAACCCCCTAGGCCCGCCATGCGATGCTCTTAGACGAACGGACCGGACTGTACGGATATTGTCACTGACAGGCTCAGTTGGGTGTCGGGGTGAGCTTCCTCATCGACGTCCCTTTTGGTCAATAGCTGGTGGCCCGTCACGTATTGGCTTATACCTCTGACGTGCTAGTGGTTAAATCCACAGCCATAGTATTGACGAGTCTTTAGAGTCCACCACACTTTCAGTTACTCAAGCTTTCGGACGAAACGCTGTAGAGGCCGTATGGAGATATGACAGGGTCCGATCAGATACGTGCGGTATTGCACGGATCAGGATCGGACGGTTTTGTACTAGTGGCCGTATAGTTATATGGCAGCGTTCGATCAGATACGTGCGGTATTGCACGCATCAGGATCGGACGGATATTACTAGCCGGCTTTGGCTTAAGCCGGTCCTAGTTTAGTACAGTGTAGATTTTATCTCATTGCATTTGTATCCGGACGGAATACAAATGCGGGTGTGTATGCACATTGTGGGGTTTTCCTGTAATTTATTACGGGACCAGTTTTCTAGAGTTGCCATTTTGCTTTCCGTTCCGGCCGGTTTTCCTTTGTTCTTTCCCGGCCGGACTTTTTCGATGGAGGGGGTAATTTGCAGTTTTGCAAATTACACTTTGTGGAGGATTTTCTTGCATATGTTTTAATTATGAAAGCATCTTTTCTTTTTCCACCATCATTTGATTCTTTCTTAGTCTTTTCCTTTGCTTTAATGTGATAAGAAAGGATTAGGATTGATGTAGATTGGTTATGATGATGTTTAAGGTTGTGGTCACCTCTACCTTTTCACTACCATCACCTCCCTTCATATTCATATTCCTCCACAATTGTTACTCACTTGATGTAAGAAGGTTTTCATGGTTAAGAAAAAGAAAGAGAGAAGAAGAAAAGAGAAGAGAGGAAGAAAAATTAGAGTGATTCATTTTTGTGCATATCATTCTTCATCTCATTCCATTGCTAGAAAATTGAAAGCACCAATTTTCTATACACCATTCCTCCATCTATGGCAACCAACCCCAAAGTGAGACATACATTCTACATTACACTCCCTACAGCATATCTTGAGCATGTCGAGTAGCCGGCTTCATGCGCGAGTTGCCTCGGTATTGAGGTGGGAGCCCGTAAAAGTACCCGGCTTCGTGGTGCCCTTTCCGACGAGGAGGAGACGGACGGAGATCCCGCGAGGAGATCGGAGTGGAGATGAAGACCGGAGGACTTGGATCGTCGGTATATCTCTAACCCTTCTTCTTGTATGCTAGATTTAGTTTAATGGCACGATCCGGGGTTTAGTGCGCGGTGGTGCCGGTTTGCTAAGTCCGCAAAAGTTTAAGTTTACCACCGTTTCCGCGTTTGGCCGTCGGATTGACGGCCGGGGCGCCGCCGTGCACTTACAATTGGTGATATTTGAGGAAATCGCCTGGGTACAGTTTTCAACCTACGACGCACAGGTTTTGAGTTATTCAACTCAGCGGACTAATACAGAGTATTGTATGTTGTCCAGTGTCCATCAGGACAAAGGGGTAGGTCCTCGTACTATGTTCTGTTTACTTATGACTTATCTAGTATTTAGACAAGTGTTTCGTAGAAATACAAGGTCTAAGTTTTGAGAAGTTGTGGGTATAAGAATAAAGTAGAGAACCAAGTATCGCAAGTATCGGGATTCTTCAAAGAGATCGAAGATGTAGATTCTTTTGATTGGTATTCAGATGACAGTAAAAGTTTTGAGAAACTTGTTTCTCTTTCAGGTTACTCATAATTGGATGGATTCCTAAGTTGAGTAATGCTGATTTGCCTCTCTCCATTAAGTTGATATGCAATGGACACAGCTGCATGATTAGAATCTGGTTCCAATTAAATAAGTGCCAAAGTTTCTATATTGGATATAGAATGGTTCATATCTTAACGATGTTAAGGTACGGGGAGTTGTCCGGCTTATGCTTAAAACCAGACTTTAGATAACTCAGGGCACGTTTCTGTAATGGTTGTTTGTGGGTTGGCCCAGGCTATGACGAGGGTTGACTTTCTACCATCTGGAAGATCAATAGTGATATTGTTCTTAACTCGCCACAGTTTTAGTAAAATGGATTTTTTCAGAAAACAGTAGTGGGAGTTTGGTAGAACTGGAAGTGATTCCAGAACCGCAAACGATTACGGAAAATTTAATAGGACCTATAGATTCAATCAGGTTTGACATTCCAATAGCCACTCCGCAGATATGGTGGGTAACCTCAGACACCCGAGAGGTACTCCGGTAGCCTCAAGGACGGTGATAGGGAGGTTCTTGCTTACCCAGACTTGACACTATTGTTTTTCCAGACTATGAGACCCGATAGGAGGCAAAGTATAGCGTCGTTCTAAACTAGCTTTAGAAGTGCACGTATATATTATTCTGCCAGAGGGTTGTTGTGGTCAGTGGGAGCAGCGGAAGCATAGCGGGCAAGTAGCTTTTGTCTATTTATAGACTAGAGCAGTTATAGAGGAGATAGATCATCTAATTTTGATGTGACAGTCATGGGTTTGACTTCATCAGAATAGGGGATGGATCTGTTAAGAAGGTAGTAGGGTGTGATGTCCCAGTATTATGGATATCATACACAGAGTAGGAAGTAAAATTCTTATACTACGATCGGTTGTACTGTGGTCGTCACACAGTTGTTTCTCCAGACAGGATATGGATATAATATCAGACATTCTGGTTTCTAGATCTATGGTTTTAGATCTGGATTTGGGTAGTTTCCCAATGTGGTTACTTTTACAGTATTCTAATGGTTTTTAGAATAGATGACTCCTGGCATGGTAGTGTACCTGCAGGTGATGGAGTCACCCTTTCTAAAGGTGTCTTACAGACTAAAGGGGAGAGGGATGCGCATGATTGGCAGATCACTTGCTTAGGCAATTGAGTCAATCGTGAGATGTCAAGTACCACACCAGATATTGTTTTTGTACTAGTTGCAATAAGTTTATATTAATCCAATCCTGGAGAAACATAAGGAAGCAGTTTTAGAACATAAGTGGATGTTCTACGGATTTGATGGCGGCAGCCTCCTTCGGAAGACGGTTATCATTCCATGCTTCAAAGGTGACATGGATGACAGAGTGATTGTCAGAGTTATAGTTTTCCCTTTGACGAGGGACAGTATTATGGACAGGTGGTCCAAGAGGATACTGTGGGAGGCATGGTGCTGGATAATGATTAGGTTCAGTTATCGATACAGTCTAAGAAGTTTGGATTTGGAGTTCATTTATGAACAAGGTCCCATCAGATATCCAGACATATTCTAAGACAGGTATTACTCGATTCGGGAGATGGCTTTCTCCGCGAACTTGAGATTAAGAGAGACATAGAAAGAAACATCAGGGCGGATCCACTCACTGAGGCTATTTCTCAAACACAAGAGTTTTACAAACGGGCATTATGAAACTGATTAGTAGAGAAGTTGGATGTTCGGTATCACACGGGCTGTGAGTATGCGACATCGCAATAATTATCCTTAAGTGCAAGTGGGAGATTGTTGGATATAGTGCCCTCAAAGTCAATTATTGGATCGTAGGCACGTGATTGCAGTGATTGAGGAGGACCTATGCCGGTAGGACAGTCTTACTCGAGATGATAGTATGCTATCTGGTTTGCCTTTATCAGTCGTGTATATGTTCAGGTGACTGATTACATATTACACGTTGATAGAGCGCTTAGGATCTTGCTTGACTACCAACAGTATGAGGGCGATCATATACGTGAGAGTTGGGTAGTCCATAAGCACATCCTTAATAGTGGCCCATAGTCGTGGGAGTTTCGAGACAGGGCATCGATACTCCGGAGTAGACTAGTGTATACAGTCGAGACCCCGACGAGGGGCGGTGGCCGGTCTCACAAGCCACTGGTGTCAGTTGGATCACCTAAGATGTATACAGGTTCTCATTGGGTTATGAGTACACCGGACAGGACTCGTCGGGAACCTGCTAGTTGGTATTATACATATCGTCAGATAGCAGTACCATGGTGACATGTGTACAGGATAGCTCATCGACCTGAGGTCGTCATTTGTCTCGTGTGAGTTCCCACTGTGCTTTGATTTCTACCCTACCACGGCTTAAAGGAGTCGTGCAAACAGGTAGTTTTTGGGTACAGTCCCGAGCCATATGGAGGCACGTGAGCGGATCGGCAGGGGATTCGTCTCTCCCGGTATTGGGGGTGGAGATCGCGCTGTGTCTAGGAAAGCCATTACACCAAGTCCTTGGCCAAGGCAGGTGAGAATTACTGGTAGGTACTCCGGTAGTTTCTCAGGGTGTTCAGGGCTTGTCTTCGACAGGACTTATACCGCTATTGGGGGTCTGACGTTACTAGTCGCCTAGACCGGATATGCGATACTCATAGAAGAATGGACCGGACTGTATATACATTGTCACTGTTAGGCTCAGTAGGGTTTCCGGATGAGTTCGCTCATCGGCCTCCTTTGAGGTCAGTACATGGGCAGCCGTTACGCACAGCTATTGCCGCTGACAGCTTGTTGTTAAACCCACTGCCAGGATACTGATGAGTCATTAGAGTCCCCCACAGATAGTTTCCCAAGTTCGGGCGAAACATTATAGAGGCCGTATGGTTTTATGGCAGGGTTCGGAAAATGCACGTGCGTTTACGCACGTGTCATATGTCGGGCAGATAATACTGGTGGGCTTTAGTTTAAGCCGGATCCGAGTATTATACTGTGTAGATATAATATCTTTGTCTCAGATGCATTTGTATTCGGTCGTAATACAAATGCGGGTATATTTATACAGTTATGGGGTTATCCTGAAATTCATTTCGGGATCACTTTTGGAAGTTGCCAGTTTCCAGTTTTCTATCAGCCGTATTTAACATTCGGTTAAATGCGGATTTATCTTTTCTTGAGGGTGAGTCATGAGAGGAAGCTTCATGGAAGGTGACTAGGTTAGTGATTCATAGTTAGCATTAAATGTGAGATGAGGTGTTATTATGTGTCACCATTTGCATTAATGAGTTTTGTTCTTGCTTAAGATATTTTCTTCTTGATAAGCTTTGCTTGTGGTCACCCCCCTTTCCTCCTACACTCACCCCCACCTCTTTATAGTGGCCGGCCCATCCTTGATGGATGATAATGGTTGTTGTTTGAAAAAGATGATAGTTTTCGGTGTATGGAAATTTCATAGCTCATTTCATTCCATCACCCGACTCAAATAGCAACATCATTAACCGTTCGTCCATGGCTTTGGAAGAAGCGAGACAAAGTGTTCTACTCATTCTCTACATCAATCTCGGTCATCTCTTCTAGCAAACTTGATGACCGAGTTGCCTCGGGTCAGAGGCGGGAGCCCGTTTAAAGATCCGATGACGTGGTGCCACCTGGACGAGAAGATCGGAGATCGTCGAGATCGGAGCAGCCGTAACGGAACGTAGGATGATGGTTAAAGAATGAAGGACTCGGATCGTTCGGTATAACCTTTCTACCCTCTTTGCAGTTTGTTAGTTTAGCGTTAATGGCAGATCCGGGTTTTAGTACGCGATAACGCCAGTTGTAAAAAGTTTTTGTTCCGCATTTTGTGTCTGTTAGACGGCCAGGGCGCTACCGTGGACTTACAAAAATCCCGTATTCGAATCTAACATCACAATTTAACTTATATAAGAAAACGGCTACTCCGACATGACGGAAATGAAAAACACCCGTTCCCACATACTAGTTATATTGTATACGACTATATCGAGCTATTAAACACTTAACCTTACTGAATTTTAACACTAACCTGCATCGTTACATAATTTAAATCGCGATGCGTTTTAACCTTGTCGTATATTGTGTTTTTAGATATCTTTTCCGATACACGCTTCCAGATTCTATCTGCAGTGAAACTAATTTGCTTAAATAACACCAAAATGGCTAAAATGATTTACAGAAACCTACCCGACCATCCAAAACACGCTAGATACCTACAAAACCGGCGACGCCGGAATTTCACTTTTAGTCGCCGGCCCAAAACCGGTCCCCTTGATTCATTGTCTTATGGTTTGCTCTATGTTCAACATATATCATTTTAGCACTGTTTTGTTAAGTTGATTTTTCTCTGAAAAATAGCAGATTCAACAAAGCCTATCTTTTCCTAAAATACGATATTATAGAACCATTTTCAATTCAAACTAAACTAGCTACAGAATTTAAATTCCTACTGTGGTTAAGAATTTTTACCCACAATAAGTTGTTAGAATAACCTCTCCAAGATGCTAAGCCCCTTCTCCTAGCTTGATGATGAGAAAACATAGAACCTAGCTTCCTTCTTCTTCTTTCTCTTGTTCTTCAATGTTTTGTTTTGTTTTTCTTTTTTTTTCTTTTAAATTTTCAGAAATTTAATTAACCACTGATTTGAACAAGGTTTATATATGACAAATGAAATGGATAAGGTGAAGGAGGAGGTGCCATCAAGCTAGAGGTAGTGATTTCATGCAAGGAGGAGGTGGTGTGTGTGTATGCGCATGCAAGTAAGAGGTGTTCATGCCTTATCTTCAAATTTTGTTTTAATTTACAATAAAATTCTGATCTAAATTATTTTCTACTCCTTTTTCATCTACACCCTTAACAAATTCCTATTTGCACAAAAATCCTAAACTTTACCTAAAAACCCCTCACAACTTAGTTCATTATAAAACACTCATTTTATTAAAATGAAGCTAAAATTATCACTAAAACCTTTATATCTTATTTATGCTGCATACTAAAAATTTTATTTAATTTGTTTTACATAGAACTTATGAAAATGACTTATTTGGTTTTAATAACCTTTTGATTTATCATATTATTATTAAATTAATTAATTTTATTTATTTCTAAATTTTCAAAATGTTACAAATGTCTACCACTGTATCCTCAAATTCTCCTCCAAACCTGAAAGAAGAATTAGTCGGGATCGACCGAAGAGTAAACCAACTCATTAGTGGACATCGGGATCCAACTATCATCGCATGATAACGTGATAGAATCCACTCACGTTATCACACTCCAGAAGGTATGCGCATGCCTGAAAAGTTTCCTGTATGTTTGAAACTCCCGATATGATTTTTACCCATGCTCTTATGACCTTGACGAAGGCCAACATATCATAAGTCACATGTCATGTTCTGCCCGTCATTGTCCAGGTTAATTTGAACCCACCCATACATACCCTTGACGAAGGCCAAAATAGTAGTACGACTGTCCCAAACCAACGCATCTATTTATGCAACAGAAAGGTAACAAGCAGCTACCATACACTATGCCATGACGAAGGCCAACGAACATAGCATGAATACTAAGTGCTACCCATCTGAAATGGTGGAGGGCTACGACTAGTTTTTTGCGAAAAAACCGTTAACGTAAAGAACTTGATATTGTTGAAGGAACCAGATAGCTTTTTACAAAAATATAGCAGCGAAAACCTTTTCTAAAGAGGTCACTCCCGGTGAAGGGATCTCGGCTCTTTCCCCGTAGAATGAGGTGCAGGATATTCCAATTGAATACCACGATGCAAACCAAAAAGTAATTGATTATAGTGAAGTTATTACCCTGACGCAAACTTCTGCCAAAGGGGTCACTCCCGATGAAACGATCTCGTCCCTTGCGTCGTCGAATTAGGTGCTGGATATTCCAAACTGAATACCGCTGTGCAAAACAAAAGAGAACATCCATGTAATAACAGCTTTTTGAAAATTATTCCAACAACATCGAATAGGTTTGTTTTCCTTGCATTGATCCGAATCAACGCAGTCCCATCAATTAATCACACCAGAAAAGAACAAAAATAATATGTACGTATATGCCATCCGCATTCGCCACTTGGTCCCGTCATCACCCGTTAGGTTACTTAACTAACGACAGAGCGGGGACTGGACTAGCACGGGTGTAAAACATATACAACACCTACTAGTATATATATCAATATACAAAAATCGCTCCAGGCGTGATAAGTGCAACATCACAGAAAAGTAATAAGGATCACAGAACAATACAGATATCTGGGAGCCCCGGTTTTCCTTTGAGCCGCAAGCGAAATGTAACATTTTGAAAATTTTAGATAATAAATTTATTTAATTAAATAAATAATAAAATGGTAATTTAAAAAGCTATTGAAACATAATAGGGGATTTTCATAAGTAGTGTGTGAAACTAATTAATTTGAAATTTTAGGCTGTAACATTAGTAAATTACAAGGGTTTTAGTGAAAAAATTTAGCATCATTTGTAGCATGATATAGTATGAGTGGTTTTGTGAAAAGTTTAGGTAATTGTGAAAATTGGAAATTTGTGAGGGTTTATGTGTAAAAAGGGTTTGGTCATGTTAAACTTAAGTTATAACCATGGCATAACACATCCTAGATGACACCTCATATATGCACCTCATTCTTGCATGAAAACCCCACCATTTTCTATACCGCACCACCTACTTGCATGAAACTACCACACCCTTGCTTGGTGACACCTCCTCCTATAACTCATAGCTCACTCCCCTTATCCTATACAAACTTATTCAGTTCATAAAACTAAATTTAGATCAGAATATAGAAAAGAAAAAGGAAAAACTGTGAACACACAAAAAGAAAAGAGAAGAGAAGAAAGAGCTAGGTGCTAAAGATTTCAACATCACCCTCAAGCTAGGATCCCTGAGTTTGTGCTTCTTGGAGGGAGTTTTCCAGTGATCTTGCTATAGGTATAATCCTTAAACTCTGTAGGATTTTAGTTATGTAACTGTTTTAGTTTAGAAATCGAACATCGGTAATTTCTTATTTTTACAAATTTAGGATCTGCCTTGAATCTGCTGTAATTTAGATGAAAATTAACCTAACCAAACAGTACCTTAATCTTATAGACTGGATCTAGAATAAGCCCTAAGAAGACGAAACCTTTTGCTCGGAATATGGCCGGCGACAATAGCCAAAAATCCAATGTCGCCGGATTTCTTGGGGATTTGGATGTTGTGGTTTTTAGGGTAGGTCTCTGCATATGTATTAAGAACTTTGGTATTGTTTGTTTAAGTTATTTTAGCAGTATATGGAATCTGGAAGCTAATATCTGAAATAGGGGTTAAGATTCTAAAACACAACACGTATGTTTCGTAACGCGTTTCTGTTTTCTGTTACGAACACGATTGGTTAAATTCCAGTTAGTATGGGTATTAGATAGTTTACAATGGTCGTACGTAGTATAGTTAATACGTAAAACTTGTATTTTCATGCTTTTGTCGTATCGGAGTTAGCCGTTTCTTATACGAATTAATATCGATGTTAGATTTGAGTCCGGGAACTTCGGAGGCCGCAAGGAAAGGAAAGGGATTGGTGATATCTGAGTAGATTTGACGTATTCCGGTGAGTAGACTAAACATCTACCGGGGGATTTTGTATGGATGGCGTGAAACGCCCGTAGTTTAAGTTTAAATTACAAGTGTTCCTACGTTTATAAAGTTTGATCGTATGCATTTATATATATAAATATCATCATGTTAATAATTGTTAGAACACTGCACAAATTATCGACGAGTCATGCTGCACATGCACATATCTACATGTTACACTACACCTCGTCGATATTAACATGTCACATATTTACTTAGTACTTATTATACTAAATATTATTCCCATCATACCTTAAACATCAAGAATGGTAGTTATTTTTCATAAATGCCATCATGTTTTATCTTCAAGTATTTGTAGTTCTGATATAAGATGCTTTGGATTACTACTGATTATGGTTTTCAGTTTTATACACTATCGAAAAGATTCAATGATTTTTCATGTTGATGTGAGATGTCCGCCATGAAATATTGTTTTTTTTATTTGGTTTTATTCCGAACCGGGTAGGTTAGCTATACGGTTGCGGAATTTCTTACATATATCCAGGCTGAGTGGGGTATCTATACAGCTGGATTCATGGTGGACCCGGTCGAGGCCGAGTGGCAGGAGAGCCGCACTTTCGGCGGGGAGCCTAACGAGGATACTCGATACCGGAGACACCATTGAACACGGCGGATATCTAGGTAATACCGACCGGTGTTATTGAGTGACATGATCGTTCGGGGAACGATGCATGATGAAACACCGAAGATTTGTTTCTATGTTGGACACGAGAACAAAATGAACCTTATTTGGAAAATAATTGATGAGATTTTAGTTTTGATCTATACATTGAGTAGTACATATTCCTGCTTCCACCTGTTATTATGCATCACATTCATTGTTGTTGATATTAGTTATAGTTCGGCAAACGTACATTATCAGCCGATATATGTTAGTTTTATTCACTGAGTTGGCAACTCACCGCCGTTGCAGGAACCGTGTGGACGCGTAGCAGCAGTGCGGATCCACTTATCATTTTGTATCGCTCCTTTTTCCTAGGTGGGTTACTTACGTAGTAACCTCCTATTTTCGTTTTGTATATTGGATCTAGTATTACTCTATCAGACCCTGTATAGTTGACTTAGAACGAGGTATAGTTGTATATATCTTATTTTGACTGTTGAGATCGTTTAGTTGTGTTAAATTATATTTCTTTTACTTTTGTTCGAGAATCTTCATTTTGAGTGTCGTATTATTTTTGTGTATTGATTTCCGCTGTTTGGCATCGTTTGCTCCCAACAAGGGATGCAACCTATTCATACATCCTATAACTGCTTATTTAATAATTAAAAATGAAGTACTGTCGAAGTTTCAAAACCAGTTGTTTAAACAGTTAGTGTATATGCCCTAGCGGCCATTACTGTATCATACTAGTTTGTATATTACTTAATGGAAGCTTGGGATTTTCACGGTTGTATAGACAATCTTGCTCAAAATGTTACTATGCTACTTGGTTTGTTTCTACTTTAATATGTACATGTGTTTCTTTTAGCATATTGCTTATACATATTAGTGGAGCCCTTAGGATATTTGCTTGATTACCAGCGTTGTGATGGCAGTCGAACTTGTGGGGGCTGGGTAATCTATAAGCACATCCTTATACAGGTCCTTAGTCATAAGATTATCGAGACAGGACATCGATACTCTGGAGTAGACTAGTGTATGTGCTTCTCATCCCAGCAGGCGGATGGTCTGTCCCACAGCAATCAATACGTCGTACTGGAGATAGTATGCGGGTGCTCGTTAATTTAAGAGTACACTGGACATGACTCGTCGGGAACTGTTGGTTGGTATTATACCTATCGTCAGTTATCAGTTCCCAGGTGACATGAGTACAGCTTAGTCCGTTGACTTGACACTGTCACTTCGCCTCGAGTGTGTTCCCACTGTTCTTTGATTACTACCCTACCACGGCTCATAGGAGTCGTGCAAACAGGTAGTAGTTGGGTGCAGTCCCGAAGCACTTGGAGGCAGTGATGGTTAGACAGGATTCGTCTCTCCCGGTATTGGGGGTTGATATCGCGCTGTGTCTAGGAGAGCCATTACACATAGTCGTCCTTGGCCAAGGCAAGCGAGATATACTGGTACGTTTCCAGAGTTATCTCAGGGTGTTATGGGGAACACTCCGACACGACTTGTACCGCTATTAGGGGACTGACGTTCGCCACCCCCTATGCCTGCCATGCGATATTCTTAGACGAACAGACCGGACTGTACGGAGATTGTCACATACATGCTCAGTACGAGTTCGGATGGGTTTTATCTCATCGGCCTTCTTATCGACATCTACCTGTGGACCGTTACGTACAGCTAGTGTCGCTTGCGGTCTGTGGTTAAACCCACTGCCAGCGTAGTGTCGAGTCTTTAGAGTCCCACACAGAGAGTTTCCCTGCACTGTGCGAAAGGTGTAGAGGCCGTATGGTTTTACGGCAGGGCTACGATCACTTACGTACACTTTTGTGCGTATGCTGTTCAGGTAGGCAATACTAGTGGGCTTTGGTTTAAGCCGGATCCTAGTATTGCACGGATGGATTTGTTTTGTCTTTTGTGCATTCGCATTCTACGGAATGCGGATGCGGGTGTGTATGCACAGTTGTGAGGAGCGAAGAGGAAGGAGGTGCCTCATTAGGGTTTTGACAGTTGATTCGGTCGAAACCATAATGAGGCGAACTCATTAGGGTTTTGGCAGTTCGTTCGGTCAAAACCATTATGAGCCGGGGACATTATTTACTAATCTTTTTTAGTGATAATTATGTGATGGCTAATTGCTTTGACCATTTGACCATACTTGACTTTGTTGACCGTTTGACCGAAGTTGACTTGGACCTTCATGAGAGGTCTAGAGTATTCTTTGGATTTCTTTTTATTTTTGGATTATGAAAAGGGTCAAGTCAATTGTTGCCATCAAATTAATCTTGAAAAGATTAGTAGTGATGATAGTGGTGTATTATTGCAACCATGGTGCTTTTTCTTTAGTTAACAATTCATTTCTCATTTCTCATTCTCTCTCTTGAAAAGAAATGAGAGGGCTCCATGGTTGTTCTCTTTCATCTTCCTCCTCTTGAAAATTTATTTTGATCTCATGTGTTGAGAGAAAAAGGATCCAAATAGACAAACACATCCATCTACCTCTTCTACACAACCTAGGACATCAAGACTAGCGATTTTGTTGCCCTAGTTGCCTCGGCTCGAGGTGGAGCTCGGAGTACAACTCTCAGGTGGATCGTCTTCGACTCAAGATCGTCCCTCGTGTAAGTCCACGTTACCTCTCCCGGTACTTACGGGCTTGCGGAAATAATGAAAAACAATTTTTCAAGAGGTGGTAACATAGACTCAAAATACGGATCATTGTTAAACAACTAACTAACAAACCTAACTAGAGTTTTACCTACTCGGTTAGGGGGTTATACCTTTCTTGAACTCCTTCGTCTTCAACACTTTCCGGTGTACGGATCGGCCTCACCTCGTCGTCTCCTTGCGCCGAAGATGGATCCACCTGAAAGCTTCTACCTTTGGCTTCTTCTTCGAACTTGAAGAAACTAGAACACTTGGTTTGCCAAACCTTGTGAACTAGGATGAGTAGAGAAGTGATATAGGTTTTCTTTTATCTCTAAGGCAATGTTTCTCAACTCATGAGAGGGTGTTGCCTTGAGCTAGAGATAGAGCAAGAGGAAGAGCAAAAGGGAGAGCTCAAGCAAGAGAGAGAAATGAAATGAGAGAATGAGAAAGTCTTTTGCCATCCAAGCTCTCATAATCCAAAACAATGATTACTCATAATAGTAATTGAGTATTATGTGATGGTTCATGTCAAAATGGCCATATCATTTCATGCACTCATTTTGCAAAAACAAACAAGCAAGCAAAAGTCTTTGCCATGAAATGATACCCATTATAATGATGATGGTCAACTAGTCCAACCAAGTCAACCGGTCAACAAAGTCAACCCCTCATCACAACCATGACATAATAATACTTAATTAATATTATCATTAATCATATTTCTTATTCTCATTAGGGTTTAGCAAATGTCAATGGTCAACAGTGAACAGTCAACAGTCAACAACCCCAATGAGAATCCTCTGCCTCTGTCTCTCTGTCAACTGTGCATACACACCCGCATCCGCGTTCCGAGGAACACGAATACAAATGAGATAAAACCAATCCCAAAATGTACACTAGGATCTGGCTTAAACCAAAGCCCGCTAGTGTTAACTGTCCGGACACCAAACGTGCACAAGTGCACGAATGTGACCGAACCCTGTCGCAAAACCAAGCGACTTGTCGCAAAACCATGCGACCTCTACTCTTTTGCCTAAAGGCGAATAGATTTCTGTGTGGGACTCTAAAGACTCGACACTACTCTGGTAGTGCGTTTAACCACAGACCGCAAGCGGCACTTGCTGTGCGTAACGGTCCCCAGATAGATACCGACAAGAAGTCGGACGTGGTGAAACCCATCTGAACTCCTACTGAGTCTGAATGTGACAATCTCCGTACAGTCTGGTCTGTTCGTCTGATACATCGCATGGCGGGCCTAGGGGGCGGTAAACGTCAGTCCCCTACTAGTGGTACAAGTCATGTCGGAGTGTAGCCTAGAACACCCTGAGATAACACTGGAAACCTACCAGTATATCTCGCTTGCCCTGGCCAGGGACTACTCGTGTAATGGCTCTTCTAGACACAGCGCGTTGTCAACCCCCAATACCGGGAGAAATGAATCCTGTCTAACCGTCACTGCCTCCAAGTGCTTCGGGACTGCACCAAACTACTACCTGTTTGCATGACTCCTTTGAGCCGTGGTAGGGTAGTAATCAAAGTACAGTGGGAACACACTCGAGGCGAAGTGACAGTGTCAAGTCAGCGGACTAAGCTGTACTCGTGTCACCTGGGAACTGATAACTGACGATAGGTATAGTACCAACCAACAGTTCCCGACGAGTCATGTCCAGTGTACTCGTAACCTAACGAGCACCCGCATACTATCTCAAGTACGACATACTGACGGCTGTGGGACAGACCGTCTCCCACACTGGGATGAGAAGCGCATACGCTAGTCTACTCCGGAGTATCGATGCCCTGTCTCGATAGTCCAACGACTAGGGACCTGCATAAGGATGTGCTTGTGGATGACCCAGCCCCCACTTGTGTGACTGCCATCACAACGCTGGTAATCAAGCAAAGATCCTAAGGGCTCCACTAATGTGTATAGGTGATATACTAAAATAAACACATGTACATATTAAAGTAGAAACAAACCAAGTAGCATACTACTATATTGAGCAAGATTGTCTATACAAGGTGAATATCCCAAGCTTCCATTAAGTAATATACAAACTAGTATGATACAATAATGGCCTCTAGGGCATATACACTAGCAATCTCCCACTTGCACTAAGGCCATGTACTGGCGTATCGAAGACCTATCATCTCGATCAGCCGCTCGAACTGAGTCTGGGGTAAGGCCTTTGTGAGTGGATCAGCAGTGTTATCTTCCGTAGAAACTCTCCGAACCTCGATCTCCTGGCGACCCACGATCTCCCTGATCAGGTGATACCGCCTTAAGATGTGTCTGGACTTCTGATGGGACCCGGGTTCCTTCGCTAAAGCTATAGCCCCGTTTTTGTCTCAATACAGCGGTATTGGATCAACAATGGACGGAACCACCTGAAGTTCCGTTAAGAACTTCCTTATCCAGACGGCTTCTTTTGCGGCATCTGCAGCAGCGATATATTACGCTTTCATCGTCGAGTCAGCAACGGTTTCCTGTTTGGAACTCTTCCAACACACCGCCCCTCCATTGAGGTTAAAGACATAACCCGACATGGACTTGGAATCATCCTTGTCACTCTAGAAGCTGGAGTCAGCAAAGGCCTTGATCTGGAGGTCTTTTCCGCCATACACCAAGAACATCTCCTTAGTCCTTCTCAGGTACTTGAGAATGTTCTTTACTGCTATCCAGTGTTTCTCCCCAGGGTTTGACTGATACCGGCTTACCACACTCAGTGCATAAGCTACATCTGGTCTGGTACACAACATCGCATACATTATAGAGCCTACTGCAGAAGCGTAGGGTATAATAGACATGCGATCCCTTTCCAAATCATTCTTGGGAGACATCTCTTTGGAGAGGGTGATCTCATGACGAGCCAGTAGATTACCGTGCTTGGAATCTTCCATACTGAATCTTTTCACTATGGTGTCGATGTACCTGGACTGTGAAAGTCCTAATTTCCTCTTGGATCTGTCACGATAGAACCGGATCCCCAAAATGTATGAAGCATCACCCAGGTCTTTCATGGAGAACCTATGTGACAAGAACCCTTTGACAGATTGTAGCATAGGAATGTCATTTTCTATTAAGAGAATGTCATCCACGTATAAAACGAGGAATACTACAGTTCTCGCTACAAATCTACTATAGATACATGGTTCATCTGGATTTTTGATAAAGCCAAATTCTTTGACCGTCACATCAAAACAGATGTTCTAACTCCGCGATGCCTGCTTTAGTCCGTAGATGGACTTAAGCAACTTGCACACCTTTCCGCTACTCCCACTCTGAATGAAACCCTCTGGCTGGTCCATATAAACACACTCCTATAAATTTCCATTTAGAACAGCGGTCTTTACGTCCATCTGCCAAATCTCATAATCGTGGAAGGCAGCAATGGCAAGAAGGATCCGAATGGATTTCAGCATAGCTACTGGAGAAAAGGTCTCTTCATAGTCCAAACCAGGTCTTTGACGAAAACCCTTTGCAACCAGTCTAGCTTTATAGGTCTCAACATGTCCATCTACACCAATCTTCCTTTTGAAGATCCACTTGCATCCCACGGGTTTTACCCCATCTGGAGCAATGTCCAACGTCCATACTTTATTGGTGTACATGGACTCCATTTTAGTCCGCATTGCATCCAGCCATTTTACCGAGTCAACGCTCTGAATGGCCTGCTGGAAGCTAGTCGGCTCATCATAATCAATGATGCAATCTTCTCTATCCCCGTCTATGAGAAAACCGTCGTATCTCTCGGGCGGATGAGACTGCCTACTACTCCTGCGGAGCGGCTTAGGAATGTCATGTTCTTTTGAACCCTCTGGTTCTACTATGCTTTCAGTAATAGTCTATGGTTCTGGAATTTCTTCCAGTTCTATTTCGCTCCCATTTGTTTCCTTTTCTAAGAACTGGTGTTCCAGAAAATGTGCATTACAAGAAACAATGATCTTTTGTTCCTCTGCGTAATAGAAGAGATACCCCCTGGAGTTCTTTAGGTATCCCACAAACTTGCACAGTACAGAGCGTGCCTCGAGTTTGTCCGCATGCTGCTTTTTGACAAAAGCCGGACATCCCCAGATCTTCAGATATTAAAGATAGAGTTTCTTCCCACTCCTTATCTCATATGGTGTGGTAGGCACAGTCTTAGTTGGAACTCGGTTCAAAAGGTATGCAGCTGATTCTAGTGCATATCCCCAGAATGATCGCGGTAACTCAGCGTTACTCATCATGGACCGTACCATATCCAATAGGGTGCGGTTCCGTCTCTCCGATACACCGTTATGTTGCGGCGTGTATGGAGGAGTAAGCTGAGAGAGAATTCCATTCTCTTTTAAGTAGTCCAGGAACTCGGCACTTAAGTATTCACCACCTCGATCAGATCTCAGTGTTTTGATTCTTTTGGCTGTTTGTTTTTCTACTTCATTCTTATATTCCTGGAATTTTCCAAAGGCTTCGGATTTATGTTTCATTAAGAAGACATATCCGTACCTTGAGAAGTCTTCCGTAAAAGTAATGAAGTAAGAATAACCGCTTCGCGCATGTGTAGACATTGGACTGCACACGTCGCTATGTATGAGTCCCAAGAGCTCGCTCGCTCTTACTCCGTGTCCAGTGAACGGAGTATTTTTCATCTTTCCTTTGAGACAGGATTGACAAGTGGCATACGATTGATATTCGAACGGATCCAAATATCTTTCTGTATGTAACTTCGTCAACCTTCTCTCATTGATGTGACCCAGTATACAATGCCATAAGAAAGCCCGATTTGTTTCCGGAGACTTTCTTTTGTGTGTATTCTGGACATTGAAAATATGTGGTTGGTTTAATACGTATATACCATTGCTTAATGTACCTGACCCAATCAGAACTTGATTAAGGTGAATGTTTACAACATTACTTACAAACGCAAATTCATAACCTTCTTTAGAAATCAAAGATATAGAAATGATATTACAAGTTGCATTGGGTACAAAATAGCAATTACGCAAAACCAAAACGTGTCCATCTGACAACCCCGGGTGATAGTCCCCCACGGACTCAGCATCCATGCCAGCTCCGTTTGCAACTCTGAGGGTCATATCACCTGCTTTCAAAATCATACGCTTTCTCAATGCCTGCAAAGAATTACAGATATGAGATCCTGATCCGGTATCCAATACCCAGGATGTAGAGTTTATTGATAGAAAGTTTTCAATAACATACACAACTGAAGCTGAAGCTGCAACTTGCTTCAGATCCTGTGTTCTGGCTTTCCAAGCCCTGCAATCCTTTTTCCAGTGTCCACTCTTGTGACAGTAAAATCATTATTCCTTTCCCACAAGCTTTCCCGCTACCTTTGTTGGTTTTGTCTTTCCCTTTGTATCCACCTTACTAACACCGTCCCTTGGTTTGGCGGGGGTTTTCTTCTTCTTTCCTTTGGCTTTCGCCTTGGACCTAGAAGAGGAAGATCCTCCTACAAACAATGTGGATGTTTCCCTACCTTTCTGTAGGGTGGCCTCTGCACTCCTCAGCATGTTGAGGAGCTCTGAAAGTTCAACTTCCATTTCTTGCAAGTTGAAATTCAGGATGAACAGGGCGTAAGTGGAAGGAAGGGACTGAAGAATCAACTCCGTATAGAGCTCATTCTCCAACGTGGTCCCAAGGTCCGCGAGCTCCTCTATGTAGCCAATCATCTTAAGCACGTGTTCCGCTACCGATGATCCGACGGTCAATTGTGCAGAAAACAACTTCTTCGACACTTCGTATCTTGCGATAGGAGATTGCTCTCCATACAGTTCTTTTGTATGGAGAAATATGGATTCGAGGTCCATATTCTCGTGCCTCCTTTGATGTTCGTTGTCCATAGAGGCAAGCACGAGGCACTTAGCCTTCGCGCAGTCGATTTCCCAGGTCTTACGGATTTCCACTATCCGCGACGCTGGTTTTGGGACTTGGGACAGGCGGAGCTTTGGTGGTAAGAAGATACCCCAACTTGTCATAAGTGATTGCCATTTTGACATTCCTGAGCCAATCTATGTAGTTTGGCCCTGTCAGTATGTTTTTATCTAGTAGTAACTTATGTCCGGTCATGATGTTTGGTCGCTGCAATTAGGAGAGAGAGAAGAAAAACTTTAGCATGATGCTCTTGCAAGTTTAGAGTGGTTTTTAATTTGTCTAAACAGGATGGCTCCCACTGTCTCTCGAATCCCTCCTCAAACCAAAAAGGAAGAATTAGTCAGGATCAATCTCACCGTACAATACTTGCTTAACAGTTCGGCCAGGCTGGTGTCGGTACTTCGAGGGAGGTTTTCCAACGCTTTCGCGAAGTTCCTTAATTAAATAACCTCTTTTCCCTGTGGGCGTAGCCCCGCTAACACCTTTTTAGACACCTACTTGGTTTATAGCATTGATCGTTAAGTGAGAAATTTCCCGAGGAGTAGCATATAGTCACAGTAGGATCGGGATCCAAATATCATTGCGTGACAAATCTGAAGGAATCCTACCAGAATCATCACACTCCAAATGGTATGCAGCGCTAGCAAGTTTCAGTTCTTTTGAAACTCCCGACGTAGATTTTTGCCCCATGCTCTTATGACCTTGGCTTGAGGTCAAAATGTCATAAGTCACATGTCAAGTTCTTCCCATCATTATCCAGGTTAATTTGAACCCACCCGTACCTACCCTTGACGTAGGCCAAAATAGCAGTACGATTGTCTCAAACCAACGTATTCTATCTATGCAACAGATAAATATCCGGCAGCTACCAATTACTATGCCTTGGCGTGAGGTCAAAATACATAGCTTGAATACTACCGAATATTTTACTGAAATGATGGAGGGCTACGGACGGTTTTGGCAAAACCGTGAACGTAGTGAACTTGATATGATCGATGGAACGAGATAGCTTTTAAAAGGAGTGGCTTAAGCTCCGCGTTTAAAAGATCCTTTTGAAAAGAAACCGAGTGGTTTTTAAAGTGTTCCAACGACTTTTACTTGGTTTATTTTTCTTGCATTAATTTTAATGCGTCCCATCAATTAATCCTACCATTGCAGAAAACAACTAAAATATGACGTACGCTTATGCCATCCGCATTCACCACGGGGCCTCGTCATTACCCGTTAGGTTACTTAACTAACGACAGAGCGGGGGCTGGACTAGCGCGGATGCAAAACATAAGCAACGCCTAAATAATATCATATATAGATATATTGCAATGATAGCCATTTCAGATCACAGATGAACACATTGGATATACTAGGGATCCACAATTCATACGAGCCTATAACGAAAAGAGGATTACACGGTCGCGATGAATAGCCAAAACCCCACCCTAGAACCCTACGGGTGCGGCAAACTACCCGCCAAATATCCGAAGCGGAGCAACCTCCCTCAACGACGTGAGTAGGCCACTCGGCACTTCGAGATACCCGGTAGTTTGTTTACCCCACCTTGGGTCTATCCTAGGAGCAAAAATAGTAAAAAGAAATTATACAATGACGGCTACAACCCAGACCCGGTTGTGCGGCCAAAAATAATATTACATCAATTTACATATTACATGAATTGAAAGAAAAGAAAACTCTCATCTCACAACCCCCAGCTATTCATCCGCGACAATCCAATGAATTCATATAAACATACCATCAACATTACAGATCACAGATATGTATAACCCCCACTAATCGACGTATAGCGATTAGCAGACGTTCAATACATATAACACATCACAGATATAACCCGTTAGCTTAAGTCTTTTAGAAGTTCGATCAAAATACGGATTTTTAGACCCCAAAAACAAATTTTTCTTTCTGTAAAATCTGGGCAGAAAAAACATATCATAAAAATCCCAAAACTGCGACAGAAAAACATTGCAGGAAACCTTTTCCACGACCGAGTCAACTCGGCCGCGGAACCGCGGCGGGAGCATGCTCCCACCGCGTTTCCAAGGCGCTTTGACCGAGTCGATGGACCAAATTTCTTGTGTGGGTTTTAAAAAGCCTGAGCCGATTTTTTGTGTCAGATTTAATAATTTTTGAACAGAAAACAGAATCGGTAGAAACTTGATTTTACGGGCGTGTTTCGCGACTTTTTCTTTGATCGAACTTCTAGTTCCTTTGCTAACATGTTAGATAGAGTTTAACTAGGCTCTGATACCACTGTAAGTCCACGTTACCACTCCCGGTACTTACGTGCTTGCGGAAATGATGAAAAACAATTTTTCAAGAGGTGGTAACATGGACTCAAAATACGGATCTTTGTTAAACAACTAACTAACAAACCTAACAAGAGTTTTACCTACTCGGTTAGGGGGTTATACCATTCTTGAACTCCTTCGTCTTCAACTCTTTCCGGTGTACGGATCGACCTCACCTCGTCGTCTCCTTGCGCCGAAGATGGATCCACCTGAAAGCTTCTACCTTTGGCTTCTTCTTCGAACTTGAAGAAACTAGAACACTTAGTTTGCCAAACCTTGTGAACTAGGATGAGTAGAGAAGTGATATGGGTTTTCTTTTATCTCTAAGGCAATGTTTCTCAACTCATGAGAGGGTGTTGCCTTGAGCTAGAGAGAGAGCAAGAGGAAGAGCAAAAGGGAGAGCTCAAGTAAGAGAGAGAAATGAAATGAGAGAATGAGAAAGTCTTTTGCCATCCAAGCTCTCATAATCCAAAACCATGATTACTCATAATAGTAATTGAGTATTATATGATGGTTCAAGTCAAAATGGCCATATCATTTCATGCACTCATTTTGCAAAAACAAACAAGCAAGCAAAAGTCTTTGCCATGAAATGATAGCTATTGTAATGATGATGGTCAACTTGTCCAACCTAGTCAACCGGTCAACAAAGTCAACAAGTCAACAAAGTCAACCCCTCATCACAAACATGACACAATAATACTTAATTAATATTATCATTAATCATATTTCTTATTCTCATTAGGGTTTAGCAAAAGTCAATGGTCAACAGTGAACAGTCAATAGTCAACAACCCCAATGAGAATCCTCTGCCTCTGTCTCTCTGTCAACTGTGCATACACACATGCATCCGCGTTCCGAGGTACACGAATACAAACGAGATAAAACTGTAGCGTTTTGAAAATCGTTTCGGTAAAATTTCGGAAAATCGGTAAAATAAGAGGGGTTTTCTGTAGAAAGTCAAAATGCAAATATCTTATTATAAAAAATAAATATACATATTCTAGCTATGTAATTGCTAGTATTTGGTGTTTGTTGAGCCACTGGTGAAATTTCAAATTTTCTGGAAAAAAATTATTTTATTATTATTTTAAGCCGTTACTAATACATTTAATTAGGGAAAATTACAAATTGGAATGAGTTGAAACAAATTTTGTGCATCATAAAACTTTAAATAAAATTTTATCATGTGGTTTTTGAAACGAAATCGTTTGCCAAAACGGTTTAGAAGATATCGAAGAAAAAGGCTTTTTTCGGTGAAATTAGTGTTAATGGGAAATGGGGTATAACATTTATCATTTTTCCTCGCCCACACTCACCCACACCCTCTCTCCTCTCCCCAAATCAGCAGCCCAAACTGCCCCCACTCCTTTTTTCCCCACTTGATGTTTTGAAAAGAAAAGAAAAGAAAACAAAGGAAATGAAAGGAAATTGTTAAATGAGGTATGGGCTTTGACTTTTTCCTTGACATGGACTATTTTCCTCACCTCACTCTCTCTCCTATCCCCACAAACTTGGCCGAACCCTCCCCCTCCTCCTACAGCAGCAGCCCCCCCATTTTCCCTTCTCTTTTCTCTTCAAAACATCATCAAAAATTGCCTCAAATCCATCAAAAAAAATCCCAAAACCCAAATCCAACTCTTACCCATTTTAGTTTAGCCTATTATGCATGGATTGTGGGGATAAGAGAGCATTTTGAGAGTCTAGATTGCAAGTTTGATCCATTGTTCATGAGGTATAAATCTTGACCTTTTGTTAAATTGTTGTTTGAATACCTTAAATCAAGCATTATTAGTTATTAATTTGGGTTTAATTGTATGTTTGGAAAAAAAAACTTAGTAATGGTTTATGAAATTCAAGTTAGGTTTTTTTGTATGTAATTATGGTTGCAAGTGTAATTCATCTTATTGTGAAATGAAAAACCTAATCAAATTGCTAGTTTGTAAATTGTTAGGTTGAAATTGTGATAATTAAGCTATATTGCTAACTAGGTTTATGTAAACCATGAAATTGTTTAAGAGAAAAATGTAAGTGGGTTTTTCATGACTTTATTAACATTCTAAAAGGTAGTTTAATGCTTTAGATCATGCAAATCCAAGTTAGATTGTTGTATGTGCATTTTTGCTATAAAATTGTCGAAATTGGTTAAAATTGCAAACTAGATTTTTGAAATTGAATTAAATTGTGGGTTTAAAATTTACGTAATGGTTTCTATGGCATAATTAAGATATTAAGTTATCATCTTGGTCACTAGAATTGTTAAAACATCATATTTTGTACAAAAACGGTAAACTTTGCTTGCTAGGCTTTCGGAAAAATAGCTTTTAAAGTGAGTTTAGGGTTTTTGTGAATTTTAACCTATTTCATATTATAATTAGTGTTTGTGAATATGCAAAATAGTGTGTTTGGATTTTTCTTGATGGTCTGGCGTTTGTACGCCGATGTCGAGGGTTTTTGGGTTGATTTGTGGAAGCAACCATAGGTTTTGACCTATGTGGGATTCGTGAGTAGTTTTGGTCATGAGTCGGATTTTAATGCGATACGGTGTGTTATGATATGTAGGTACCCCATGTGGACTTCCAGACGACAAGCAAGCGCGTGGCGACGTCGGCACCGGCTAGCGAGGACCAGGTGAGTAGATTTATATTTACGGGGAGAAGTCGGGTGGATGGCGTATAGCACCCCCGCAGTTCGTGGTGATGTATACGAATACGTATACACATATATATATTGTTTGAGTATATTGATGATAATATGGATATTTGGTGTTCTTGGATGATTTAGTGTCGCGAAACCCTAGAGTAGTGGTCGCACTACACATGCACACACCAACCCATACTTGCATACTTTCTTCTTTCATTTGTGCTTACGGGAATATATAGTTATGTGTTCACATGGGTATGGGACTATGTGTTCACGTACGGATTTGAGGATGATACTTGGGATTTATGATGAGTCGATGAGATTTGATTTTGAGGCCGTGAGATCGGTGATATAGCAGGGTTCGTATTTGAGATACGACATGACGTTGTAGCGGGTCCTTGACGTAGTGTTTCACACACGTGCATGCATATTTAGGCGGTATCAGTATTGTCCTAGATGTAGATCAGTACCCCGATCATGATATCTGATAAAGAGGATACCTGGTGAATAGTATGATGAATGTGATATTGACCCGTACCCAGATTTGGGATGCCGTACGACGGATTTACGTACGAGCTATATTGATGATTGATCCGCACTCTTGACTTGGGATGCCTGATTATAGATATGGTATCGGATATGATATTATTGAGGCGGGATCACCGACTATACATATACAGGTATGTATATGTATCGACTCAGATGATAGGCGGTTTCCTTACCTGTAGCTCAGCTTGTTAGTTCAGCCGTATAGTTTAGCGTAGTTGTTAGATTAGATTAGACTCCTACCTATTTCAAAACTAACGAATCGTGGGTATTTTAAAAGACAGCCCTAGGGATCCTACGGATATTTCAAAAGACGTATCTTTTCATAAAAACACCGTAGCCCCTATTTTCAAAACCCCATGATTCGTGTTATTTCAAATGGCACCATTGTTTAATATTTAGCTCCCGCTCATTTTGGTTGCTCGCTCCGCATCGCATACTTACATTGTTATTTCATATTGCATTGTTGATATTATGTTGTTAGGACACCAGCACCATTACCGATGATGCGTATGTACCACGTACACTTACTTGCCGGCTCACACACATCTTCATCGGTAATTGCCATGTCACGCACACCCTAGAAAATATTATTGCTTATCTTCGCTTGATAGCTAGTAGTTTGACATGTTATTAGTGTACTTACCATATATGCCAGCTTAGATATTGTAGTTATTACTGTCGCTTCATGCATACCGCTATTCATTGTTATGCCGCATTCATGGATTCTCATGCATATATTCACTTTTTACGTGCTATTGAGGTTTTAGATTCGGATTTCCATGAGATTTTCTGGATTTGGGGAAAACCACAAAACATATACAAACTTCTTCTTTCTCTTTTTAAATGAAAAGCGTGGTTTTTCCCATGATGTATGAGTCGTCCACCATAAGTTTGCTGATGGATTTCGAGACCCGATTCGAGGAGACGGATGAACCGTTTTGGGTACAAGGTGGACCCGGTAAGGTATCCCGTGGCAAGAAGCGCGTGATGATGACGATGTGAGCCTGGCAGGGGAGCACTACCTACCGGTGATATTACCCGACGCGTCGGATATCCGGAGGATACCGTCGTGGTCTTGAGATGGATGGTAGGGGCCGGTCTGGACTGACGGCGCCCTAGATATTATGATTGAGACATTGAGATTTCGAGATATTGAGGTACAGAGACTATGATACAGAAATATCGAGATTTTGGGATTACGTTTTGTGCCGATGCTAGGCACTGTTTTATGCTGATTTCATTATGATACCTCATTTTAAAAATACAAGGAAATCTCACTAAATTATGAAAACAGTTTTTCATTTACATGTATTCTGTTTTCATTCATTCATACCTCATTCATATGATATATTGCTACCTGAGGCATTGACACAGGCACATGAGATTACACTCAGGTTAGATATTTACCCTAGCCATTGTTATAGGCTGCATGTTATATGCATATTTGAGGATATATTATGATCATTGACCTAGGATTGCGTTATTTGTGCGATTTCTGTGCGTAGATGTTTTTCTATTCACGAGTTGGCAACTCACCGCCGTTGTGCCCCAGTTTCTTGCAGGTTTGCCTTACAGGTTTCATTACGGCTTGTCGGCATAGTTTCCTTCGGGTGATTTGCTAGTAGGTGGGTTTGCTTGTATCGTACCCCCCATTATATAACTTGTATATTATTACTCTGTTGTGTCTAGAAGTTCCAGCAACCAAAAATGTATTTTTTGAGATAGAGACCAGAGATGCTATTCTTTCAACCTTAGAGTCGCGTGTTTTATTTCTGTGGTTTTCTTGTGGTTTTGAGTTTTTGATCCTCGCCGTTGGCGTTGTATATTATATTGCTTGTATGGTTGTGACCGTCGATTGACGAAGAGCTAGCTCCCGCTTGGGGATGCCCTTTTATTGATTTCGTATACTATTCATGTTGTTTCCCGTTTGGGGGCCAGTATTTACAAAGGAGACTCTGCCGAAATTTTCAGGAAATTTTTGATGTTTTTAAAAACCGCATAATTCGGCTTATGCTATTGAAACTACTTGCTTTAAGTTGGTTTTTCCTGCACTCTACATCTTTTCTTGGTTTGGGTTTCTGGGTTTTCCGCTTACTTAGGTTAAGTACGCTTCGAGACGTTCGTAGTTTAAGTGCCGGTCATATTCCGTACTTTCGGGACGTGACAAAAACCAATCCTAAAATGTACACTAGGATCTTGCTTAAACCAAAGCCTGCTAGTGTTAACTGTCCGGACACCAAACGTGCACAAGTGCACGGATGTGACCGAACCCTGTCTCAAAACCATGCGACCTGTCGCAAAACCATGCGACCTCTACTCTTTTGCCTAAAGGCGAATAGCTTTCTGTGTGGGACTCTAAAGACTCGACTCTACGCTGGCAGTGCGTTTAACCACAGACCGCAAGAGGCACTAGCTGTGCGTAACGGTCCCCAGATAGATGCCGACAAGAAGACGGACGAGGTGAAACCCATCTGAACTCCTACTGAGCCTGAATGTGACAATCTTCGTACAGTCAGGTCTGTTCGTCTGATACAACGCATGGCGGGCCTAGGGGGGCGGTAAACGTCAGTCCCCTACTAGCGGTACAAGTCGTGTCGAAGTGTAGCCCAGAACACCCTGAGATAACACTGGAAACCTACCAGTATATCTCGCTTGCCCTGGCCAGGGACTACTCGTGTATTGGCTCTCCTAGACACAGCGCGATGTCCACCCCCAATACCGGGAGAGACGAATCCTGTCTAACCGTCACTGCCTCCAAGTGCTTCGGGACTGCACCCAACTACTACCTGTTTGCACGACTCCTTTGAGCCGTGGTAGGGTAGTAATCAAAGTACAGTGGGAACACACTCGAGGCGAAGTGACAGCGTCAAGTCAGCGGACTAAGCTGTACTCATGTCACCTGGGAACTGATAACTGACGATAGGTATAATACCAACCAACAGTTCCCGACGAGTCCTGTCTAGTGTACTCATAACCTAACGAGCACCCGCATACTATCTCAAGTACGACGTACTGACGGCTGTGGGACTGACCGTCTCCCACACTGGGATGAGAAGCGCATACGCTTGTCTACTCCGGAGTATCGATGCCCTGTCTCGATAGTCCTACGACTAGGGACCTGCATAAGGATGTGCTTGTGGATTACCCAGCCCCCACTAGTGTGACTGCCATCACAGCGCTGGTAATCAAGCAAAGATCCTAAGGGCTCCACTAATGTGTATAGGTGATATACTAAAATAAACACATGTACACATTAAAGTAGAAACAAACCAAGTAGCATACTACTATATTGAGCAAGATTGTCTATACAAGGTTAATATCCCAAGCTTCCATTAAGTAATATACAAACTAGTATGATACAGTAATGGCCTCTAAGGAATATACACTAACACCTCGGAGCGTGGATGGACGAGCAGGACAGCGGAATGAAGACCCGAAGGACCGGTGTCGTGAGGTATAATCTCTATGAAATAGTAGATAGCACCTCTAGTAGTTTGCTAGTTTGTAGTTTAGCAAAGATCCTTATTTTAGTCCATGTTGCCTTTGTTGGAGATAGTGCCCTCAGATTCAATTATTCGATCACAGGCACGTGATTACAATGATTGATGGAGGACCTATCCCGATAGGACAATATTACTCGAGATGATAGTATGCTATCTGGTTTACCTTTATCATTGTGTACTGCTTTAGGTGACCTGACAAGTCGCTATTACACGTTGATAGAGCCCCTAGGATTCTTGCTTGACCACCAGCAGTATGAGGACGATCATATAAGTGGGAGCTGGCGTCTATAAGCATATCCTGAAATGGTCCCTTGTCGTGTGAGTTTCGAGACAGGGCATCGAAACTCCAGAGTAGACTAGTGTATACAGTCGAGACCCCGACGAGGGGCGGTAGCCGGTCTCACAAGCCACTGGTGTCAGTTGGATCACCTAAGATGTATACAGGTGCTCATTGGGTTATGAGTACACCGGACAGGACTCGCCGGGAACATGCCAGTTGGTCATATACCAGACGTCAGATGGCAGTTCCCTGGTGACATGTGTGCAGGTTAGTTTATCGACCTGGGGATCGTCATTTGTCTTGTATGAGTTCCCACTGTACTTTCATTACTACCCTACCACGGCTCAAAGGAGTCGTGCAAACAGGTTTTAGTTGGGTACAGTCCCGAGCCACATGGAGACAGTGAGCGTATCTTCAGGGGTTCGTCTCCCCGGTATTGGGGGTGAGGTCGTGCTGTGTCTAGGAGAGCCATTACACGAAGTCCTTGGCCAAGGCAGGAGATTTACTGGTAGGTATTCCAGTAGTATCTCAGGGTGTTCTGGGCTACACTTCGACACGACTTGTACCGCTTTTGGGGGTCTGACTTTTACCAACCCCCTAGGCCCGCCATGCGATACTCATAGACGAACGGACCGGACTGTACGGATATTGTCACTAACAGGCTCAGTAGGGTTGTCGAGCTGAGTTCGCTCACAGACGTTCCTTTTAGTCAATACCTGGTAGCCCGTTACGTATTGGCTTATACCCTCTGACGTGCTAGTGGTGAAATCCATAACCATGGTGTTGACGAGTCTTTAGAGTCCCCCACATTAAGTTACTCAGCTTTCGGGCGAAAGGTTGTAGAGGCCGTATGGAGATATGGCAAGGTCTGATCAGATACGTGCGGTATTGCACGGATCAGGATCGGACAGTTTGTACTGTAGGCCGTATGGTTATATGGCAGGGTTCGATCAGATACGTGCGGTATTGCACGGATCAGGATCGAACGGATATTACTAGCCGGCTTTGGTATAAGCCGGATCCTAGTATAGTACAGTGTAGATTTTGTCTAATTGCATTTGTATTTCGGTCGAAATACAGATGCGGGTGTGTATGCACAGTATAGGGGTTTTCCTGTAATTTATTACGGGACCAGTTTTCTGGAGTTGCCAGTTAGTTTTCTGTTTCGGCCATTTTCCATTGTATCGTTCATTGGCCGAAGATTGGTGGAGGAGGGCTTATTTGCATTGTTGCAAATAAGCATTTTGTGGAGGTGGCCTTTGCATATTTCCTTGTATCATGATGGTGCACCATTCTTTTGACCTTGACTTCTATCTTCATGATGGCATGACTTTTGGAAGTGATCATTAGCTTGATGGAGTGTTGGTTTTGGTGCTATCATGGTTGTTGGTGAGTAGTTGAGAGTGGGTGTGATTGTGACCTTATTCTTTCATGATTTCCTTTTGCATGATAGCCTTCCACTCTCTCTTTTTTTTGGAACTCTCTCTCATTCTCACCCTCCTCCTTTTTTGTCATGGTCGGCCAAAGCAATGGGGGCTGTCCAAAATTATGAGGGTGTGTATTTGGTTCATTTCATGTTCCCAAATATCCACAAGCTCCATCTCCAAAGCTCCAAGTCCAATCCCTCCACAAAAGGCAATTCCACAAACCCCAAAATGAGACTTGCTCACTAGATATTCTACAGCAAATCTTGGGCACGTCGACTCGCCAGCTTCGTGCCCGAGTTTCCTCGGCATTGAGGTGGGAGCCCGTAAAAGAAGTAGGCGATGTGGTGCACTTCCGGCGACGAGGAGGAGACGGGACATTCCGCAGGAGATCGGGACGACGAAGAGAAGACCGGAGGACTCGGATCTTTCGGTATATCTCTCTTCCCTTTCTTGTAGATAGCTAGGACTAGTTAGTGGTTCGATCCGGGTATTTGTGCGCGGCGGTTTGCCAGTTCAAGTAAAAATTAAAGTTTATCACCGCTTCCGCATTTGGCCGTCGGATTGACGGCCGGGGCGCCGCCGTGCACTTACAGTGGTATCAGAGCCTCGCCATTAACTTAGTCTAGCTTTGTGTAATGTGTTTGCATTTCCGATCGACCAAAAAGTTCCAAAACCGTGTTTTTCAAAGTGACAGTTTTCTGTTGAAATTTTTTAGTCTCCAAAAATTTTTCAGGTTGTATAAAAGTACTGTACTGGAGACCACTAGGCTACTGTAGAAATTCGACAGGGTGAATCGACAGTGGAGGCGCGGAACCGCGGCCAAAACCCCCTTTGGGCCGCGGTTCTGCCGCGCACTGTGGACATCCCTGCACCAAATTTCTACAGTGTCTTTATGGGCTTAAAATATGGGTTTTGGAATATTAATTTTGGGCCCAGAATTTCTTGATGTGCTACAGTAGTACTTTGGGGCCCACTTGTTAAAGTTTGATTGATCGGATATTTTAAACACATTATTTCACAGTATTTACATTATATCTGCGACCGTGAATGTCACTTGATCGGTAAATCCAGTCTAACTGCTATAGCCCGGTTATACGGATTTGCGAACGTGACTTTCACGTTGATGTTCTGTTTTTGCTGTGATGTTGCGGATCGGTCGTGGGGGATAGCCTGGATGCAATGCTAGTACAGTTGTGGTTGTATTATGTACATTTGATATTGCGGGGCGAGCGTCCGACATGTGGACTGCCGTCACTGCCTGATTGTATTATTCTTTTGGGGCACGACCTGGTTGCGGTCGATGTACCCGTTGTATGTATATTTTACTTTCTGTACTAGGATTACCCCGCGAAGGGGTGCACGGATAGCCCGGTTCTAGAGGGCAACAAGCTCGCATCTCATTGCATTGAGACGGAGGGGGCTTTACTCTAGGATTGGCGGGCTATTCGCCGCACTCGTAGGGGGTACAGGTTGACCCAGGAGGGGTGCCCAAGTTGCCGGATTCCGTGAAGTGCTGGGTGGTCCATTCACGGTGCTGAAGGGGGCTGCCTCGCTTCAGGTTTTGGCGGGTAACTTGCCGCGCCCGTAGGGGTCTAGGATTTCATTGCACAGGCTATCCACACGACCAGGGGAACGTCGGGTTTCAGTAGTGGCTCTGTGAAACCCGAGGATCCCAGATATCTGTATTGTTTCTGTGATGCTGTACATTTTCTGTGATGTTGCATTTCTTTCACGCCTTGAGCGAAATATAATATATTGGTATATATATTAGTAGATGTTGTATATGTTTTGCATCCGCGCTAGTCCAGTCCCCGCTCTGTCGTTAGTTAGCTAACCTAACGGGTAATGACGGGACCCAGTGGCAAATGCGGATGGCATATACGTACATCAGTATATTTTCGTTCTTTTTGGTGTGATCAATTGATGGGACTGCATTGATTCGGATCAATGCAAGTTAAAAACAAACCTAATCTGATGTTGTTGGAACACTTTTCAAAAAGTTTTTATTCCAAGAACGTTCACTTTTGTTTTGCATCGTGATATTCAGTTGGAATATCCTTCTCCTCAGTCGACGAGGCAAGGGCCGAGATCCCTTCAGCGGGAGTGACCCCTTGGACAAAAAGTTTGCGTCAGGGCATTAACTTCACTATAACCGATTACTTTTGCTTTGCATCGTGGTATTCAGTTGGAATATCCTGCACCTCATTCTACGGGGAAAGAGCCGAGATCCCTTCACCGGGAGTGACCTCTTTAGCAATGGTTTTCGTCACTATATTTTAAAAGCTATCCGTTCCTTCAACGATATCAAGTTCTTTACGTTAAAGGTTTTCGCCAGAAACCATACGTAGCCCTCCGTCGTTTCATATGGATGGTCAATAGTATTCAAGCTGTGTATGTTGGCCAAAGTCAAGGCACAGTGATTGGTAGCTATTGGGGCATTCATATGCAGCATAGATAGATGCGTTGGTTTGGGACAGTCGTGCAGCCATTTTGGCCAAAGTCAAGGGTATGTACGGGTGGATTCAAATTAACCTGGAGAATGACGGGTAGAACTTGACATGTGACTTATGATATGTTGGCCAAAGTCAAGGTCATAAGAGCATGGGGCAGAAATCTCATCGGGAGTTTCAAAAGAACTGAAACTTGCCAGATATACGCATACCTTCTGGAGTGTGACACCGTGAGCGGATTCCGTCACGTTATCATACGATGATAGTTGGATCCCGATTCCCACTGATGAGTTAGTTTACTCCTCGGGTGATCCCGACTAATTCTTCTTTCAGGTTTGGAGGAGAATTTGACGGTACAGTGGGAGGTTTCCAGATTAGATAAATTGGTAACCATTCTGATCTATGTTAGAGTGCACGCTGAGTGTTTCTTTTCTCTCTCTCTTTGGCCGCGACCATTGACCCGACCCTAAGACAATGACTGTTGCGCCACGGCAGCGCCCAGGCCTCGTGCTCGAGGCCAAAATGCGGAATCAAAAATTTTCCTTACTCGGAAACCGGCGCTACCGCGGACAATGAAAAACCCGGATCGTTTACCATTAACCTATACTAGCAATCAAGAGATAGGGTGAGAAGTATACCGAGTGATCCGAGTCCTCCGGTCTTCTCGTCATCGTCCCGATCTCCCGCGGAAAGTGTTGCCTCCACATCGTCGCCTCATCGCCGGAAAGGGCACCACATCGCCTTCTTCTTTTACGGGCTCCCGCCTCAATACCGAGGCAACTCGCGCATGAAGCCGGCAACTCGACATGCTCAAGATGTGCTGTAGAATGTGTAGTGTAGAGGGTATGTCTCTTTGGGGTTTGTTGCCATGGTGATGGAGGAATCAAGACTAGAAAGATGGTGCTTGCAATTTTCTAGCATGAAAAAGAGATCAAGAAGAATGAAACTCTCAAGAAGGAAGAACTCTCATCTTTTTCTTTCTTTCTTTCTTTCTACCATTTTTCATCAAGTGAGAAGAATGAATCATAGTGGAGGAATGAGAATAGCAACCATAAGAAGGGAGGTGAGTGTAGGGTAAAGGAAGTGGTGACCATATCAAGACATAATCATCACAAACTCACATCAACTCTAAATCAATCTTAATCCTATCTCATCAACAAAAAGCAAATGATAAAGATGGATAAGAAAGGTATCAAAAGATGCTTTCATAATAAATCATCTTACAAATAAACCCTCCACAAAATGTTATTTGCAAAACTGCAAATAACCCCCTCCATCATAAAAGTCCGGCCGGGAAAGAACAAAGGAAAACCGGCCGGAACGGAATGCAAACTGGCAACTCCAGAAAACTGGTCCCGTAATAAATTACAGGAAAACCCCGATACTGTGCATACACACCCGCATCTGTATTCCGACCGGATACAAATGCAAAAGAGACAAAATCTACACTGTACTAAACTTGGACCGGCTTAAGCCAAAGCCGGCTAGAATTATCCGTCCGATCCTGATCCGTGCAATACCGCACGTATCAGATCGAACCCTGCCATATAACTATACGGCTACTAGTACAATACTGTCCGATCCTGATCTGTGCAATACCGCACGTATCTGATCGGACCCTGCCATATCTCCATACGACCTCTACAGCGTTTCGCCCGAAAGCCTGAGTAACTGAAAGTGTGGTGGACTCTAAAGACTCGTCAATACTATGGCTGTGGATTTAACCACTAGCACGTCAGAGGTATAAGCCAATACGTGACGGGCCACCAGCTATTGACCAAAAGGGACGTCGATGAGGAAGCTCACCCCGACACCCAACTGAGCCTGTCAGTGACAATATCCGTACAGTCCGGTCCGTTCGTCTATGAGTATCGCATGGCGGGCCTAGAGGGTTGGTAAAAGTCAGACCCCCAAAAGCGGTACAAGTCGTGTCGGAGTGTAGCCCAGAACGCCCTGAGATACTACTGGAATACCTACCAGTAAATCTCCTGCCTCGGCCGAGGGCTTTGCGTAATGGCTCTCCTAGACATAGCGCGACCTCACCCCCAATACCGGGAGAGACGAACCCCTGAAGATCCGCTCACTGCCTCCATGTGGCTCGGGACTGTACCCAACTAAAACCTGTTTGCACGACTACTTTGAGCCGTGGTAGGGTAGTAATCAAAGCACAGTGGGAACTCACACGAGACAAATGACGATCCTCAGGTCGATGAACTAACCTGTACACATGTCACCAGGGAACTGCTATCTGACGTCAGGTATAAGACCAACTAGCATGTTCCCGGCGAGTCCTGTCCGGTGTACTCATAACCCAATGAGCACCTGTATACATCTTAGGTGAACCAACTGACACCAGTGGCTTGTGAGACCGGCCACCGCCCCTCGTCGGGGTCTCGACTGTATACACTAGTCTACTCTGGAGAATCGATGCCCTGTCTCGAAACTCCTACGACTAGGGACCATTTAAGGATGTGCTTATAGACCACCAGCTCTCACGTATATGATCGCCATCATACTGCCGGTAGTCAAGCAAGAATCCTAGGGGCTCTATCAGCGTGTAATAGTGACCTGTAAGGTCACCTGAAACAGTACACGATGATAAAGGTAAACCAGATAGCATACTATCATCTCGAGTAAGGCTGTCCTACCGGGATAGGTCCTCCCTCAATCATTGCAATCACGTGCCTGTGATCCAATAATTGACTCTGAGGGCACTATCTCCAACAATCTCCCACTTGCACTCAAGGCTAATTATTGCGATGCCGCATACTCACAGCCCGTGTGATACCGAACACCCAACTCCTCTACTAGTCAGTCTCACAAAGCTCGTTTGCGAAACTATTACGTTCGAGGAATAGCCTCAGTGAGTGGATCCACTGTGAAGTTTCTTTCTATGTCTCTCTGTATCTCAAGTTCGCGGAGAAAGCCATCTCCCGAAATGAGCAATACCTGTCTTAGAATGTCTGGATGTCTGATGGGACCTAGCTCATAAATGAACTCCAAATCCAAACTTCTTAGACGGTATCGTCAACTGAACTTAATCAGTATCCTGCGCCAGGCCACCCTCAGTATTGCCTTGGACCACCTGTCCAAAATACTGCCCCTCGTCAGAAGGAAAAACTATAACTCTGACAACCTCCTTGTCGTCCATGTCACCTTGGAAGCCTGGAATGATAACTGTCTCCTAAATGAGGCTGTCGTTATCATATCCCTAGAACATCCGCTTATGTTCTAAAACTGCTTCCGACTGTTTCTCCAGGATTGGATCAATATCAACTTATTGCATCTACTGCAAGAACAACATCTGGTGTGGTACTTGACATCTCATGATTGACTCAATTGCCTAAGCAAGTGATCTGCCAATCATGAGTATCCCTCTCCCCTTTAGTCTATAAGACACCTTCAGAGAGGGTGACTCCATCAACTGCAGGTACACTACCGAGTCAGGAGTCATCCACTCTAAATACTCATAGAATGCTGTCAAGGTACCCAGATTGGGAAACCACCCAAATCTAGATCTAAAACCATAGATCTAGTAACCAGTATGTCTGACATAATGTCCAAATCCCATACGGAGAAAACACTGTGTGACGACCAAAGTATAACCGATCGTAGTATAGGAATATCACTTCCTACTACCTTCTCAACAGATCCACCCCTTATTCTGATGACGTCAAACCTATGACTGTCACATCAGAAATAGATGATCTATCTCCGCTACATCTGCTTTAGTCTATAAATAGACATAAGCTACCTGTCCACCAATGCTTCTGCTGCTCCCATTGACTACGACAACCCTCTGGCAGAGTCATATAGACGTACACTTCTAAAACTAGTTTAGAACGACGCTATACTCATCCTCCCACCGGGTCTCGCAGCCTGGAACAACAGCAATGGTAATTGTGGGTAAACAAGAACTTCCCTGTCACCGTCCTTGAGGCTACCGGAGCACCTCTCGGGTGCCTGAAGTTACCCACCTTATCTGCGGAGTGGCCAATGGAATGTCAAAACAGATTGAATCTTTAGGTTCCTTATCAAATCTTCAGTAATCGTTTGCGGTTCTGGAATCACTTCCAGTTCTACCATACTCCCACTACTGTTTTTGAAAAATCCATTTTTAATAAAACTGTGGCGAGTCTAGAACAATATCTCTATTGATCTTCCAGATGGTAGAAAGTCAACCCTCGTCATAGCCTGGGTCAACCCGCAAACAGCCATTACAGAAACGTGCCTTGAGTTGTCCAGTGTCTGGTTTTAAGCATAAGCCGGACAACTCCCCGTACCTTAACATAGTTAAGTTATGAACTGTTCTATATCCAATATAGAACCAGAGGCACTGATTTAATTGAACCAGATTCAAATCATGCAGCTGTCTCTAGTGCATGTCAACTAAATGGAAGGAGGCCGATCAGCGTTACTCAACTTAGGAATGCTTCCAATTATGAGTAACCTGAAAGAGAAGCAATTTCTCTTTATCATTACTATCAACTGAATACCATACATAAGTATCTACATCTTCGATCACTTTGAAGAATCCCGATACTTGCTATACCTGGTTCTCTACTCTATTCAAATACCTATAACTCCTCAAAACTTAGACCCTGTGTTCCTACGAAACACATGTCTAAGAACTAGAGAAGTTAAAAGTAAACAGAATATAGTGTGAGGACCAACCCCTCTGTCCTAATGGACACTGGACAACATACAATACTCTGTATAAGTCCGCTGAGTCTAACCACTCTTTCACTGTGTGTCGTAGGTTGAAAACTGTACTTATGGTTAAGAAGAATTACACCGCTGTTTAATGCTCCTTACCTAACCATCCACTGATATAGGTAAATGTCATCGACATAATATCAAAAGGTATATCTCACTCTATGAAAATAGACGTACAGATATATCAATTTGAAATTGGTGCACAACAGCAGATATTCAAAACCTAATAATTGCCGTCCGGCAAACAACCCCGGTGACTTCCTCAAGTAATGAGGATGATCACCTAATTCCCAATAACTTACTCCCACTCATCATCTGTAAAACCATACAGATGTGAGAATCATACCTGGTAAATACATACTCTGGAGTAAGTGTCTAATCGGGAAATCAGTTTTCCATTAACAGTACACAGTGAAACTGAAACATTGAAATGTTTCGTTGGGGTATCCTGGTATTCCTAGTAATGCCTCTTCCATCATCTAGATTCACAACTGTAACCGTATGTCTCTTTGCCATCTGTCCAAATCCCTTTATATGTCTTTAGTCATTACTGTCTGCACACCCCTTTAGGCCAAATGGTTCTGTTCCTTCCCTACCGTTCGGCACCAGCCTATGGTTTGGAAGAAGACTATCCAATAAGCATAATGGGTGTACTGTCCCAATCCTAGGAACACTCGCAATGCGAGAGGCGGTGAAGATAAAAGACACCTGAATGTACTTTATTCCTATTTCTCCTGAACCAGAATCCATCCCCGAACAGGAACAAGTTCCTTTCGAGTTCGTATATAACCATACGATGGAGTATCAAAATAAACTGTGGATCTTCGTAGTGAAACGGAGTGTCCTGGAGAAATACAAAGGTGATTTAGGATTGCCGAAGTAATACTTGGTTTGGTCATGAATAGCAGTCGCAATTTACTTTGCCCTCCTACTAATCCCTTGCTTTGTCTTAACTTAATACCTTCTGTACACCGTTTAGGCTAACTGGTTTTCTTCATTCCCTACCGGTCGGCACCAGCCTAAGGTTTGGAAAAAGACTATCCAATTTGCGTAATAGGTGTACTATCTCCTAAACCAAGGAGTACCCGAATTGAGAGAAGGTGAAAAGAAAAGACAACTGAATAATCCTATTCGTTTTCTCCTGAACCAGAAACCATCCTCGAAGTCCTTCGAGTTCGTATCTAACCATACGATGGTTTTGTCCAATGGAAGTGGGCGTTCGCAGTAATACGGGATGTCCTGGAGAAAGGGTAAAAGTAGGAGTGGCAATGAGGTCTGCAACTCAGACAATCCAAAAGCCAGTGTTAAGAAGGTTCGGTCAACTTGGTCACTGAGTCATAGTCTTAGGGTCGGGTCAATGGTCGCTGCCAAAGAGAGAGAGAAAAGAAACACTCAGCGTGCACTCTAACCTAGATCAGAATGGTTATCACTTTATCTAATCTAGAAACCTCCCACTGTACCTCACATTCTCCTCCAAACCTGAAAGAAGAATTAGTCGGGATCACCCGAGGAGTAAACCAACTCATCAGTGGGAATCGGGATCCAACTATCATCGCATGATAACGTGACGGAATCCACTCACGTCACCACACTCCAGAAGGTATGCGCATGCCTGGCAAGTTTCAGTTCTTTTGAAACTCCCGATGTGATTTTTACCCCTAGGACCCAAGTGACCTTGACGAATAATCAACAAATCAAAAGGTCCTAGTCAAGTTCAACCCGTCATTATCTTGATTGCGTTAAACCCACCCGCACGACCCTTGACGAATAATCAACAAAGTCGTACGACTGTCCTAACCAATCCACATATCCATGCGACAGAATAGCACAACAAAGCTACCGCACACTACGCCTCGGCGAATAGCAACGACAAACGTAGCGCGAATACTATGCAATACTAATCCGAAATGACGGAGGGCTACGAATGGTTTTTGGCGAAAAACCTTTAACGTAATGAACTTGATATCGTTGAAGGAACTGGATAACTTTTTATAAAAATATAGTGACGAAAACCTTTACTAAAGAGGTCACTCCCGGTGAAGGGATCTCGGCTCTTTCCCCGTAGAATGAGGTGCAGGATATTCCAACTGAATACCACGATGCAAAGCAAAAGTAATCGGCTATAGTGAAGTTAATGCCCTGACGCAAACTTCTGTCCAAGGGGCCACTCCCGATGAAGGGATCTCGGCCCTTGCCTCGTCGACTGAGGAGCAGGATATTCCAAATGAATACCACGATGCAAAACAAAAGTAAACGTCCTTGCAATAACAGCTTTTTGAAAAATGTTCCAACAACATCAGAATAGGTTTGTTTATCTTGCATTGATCCGAATCAACGCAGTCCCATCAATTGATCACACCACAAAGAACGAAAATATACTGATGTACGTATATGCCATCCGCATTCGCCACTGGGTCCCGTCATCACCCGTTAGGTTAGCTTACTAACGACAGAGCGGGGACTGGACTAGCGCGGATGTAAAACATATACAACATCTACTAATATATATATACCAATATATAATTTTCGCTCAAGGCGTGATAAAAAGCAACATCACAGAAATATACAGCATCACAGAACAATACAGATATCTGGAAGCCCCGGGTTTCACAGAGCCGCTGCTGAAACCCGACGTTCCCCTGGTCGTGTGGATAGCCTGTGCAATGAAATCCTAGACCCCTACGGGCGCGGCAAGTCACCCGCCAAAACCTGAAGCGAGGCAGCCCCCTTCAGTACCGTGAATGGACCACCCAGCACTTCACGGAATCCGGTAACTTGGGCACCCCTCCTGGGTCAACCTGTACCCCCTACGAGTGCGGCGAATAGCCCGCCAATCCTAGAGTGAAGCCCCCTCCGTCTCAATGCCATGAGATGCGGGCCCGTTGCCCCCTAGAACCCGGCTATCCGTGCACTCCACCGCGGGGTAATCCTAGTACAGAAAGTAAAATATACATACACCGGGTACATCGACCGCAACCAGGTCGTGCCCCAAAAGAATAATACAAACAGGCAGTGACGGCAGTCCACATGTCGGACGCTCGTCCCGCAATATCAAATGTACATAATACAACAGCACGGTACTAGCATTGCATCCAGGCTATCCCCACGACCGATCCGCAACATCACAGCATAAACATAGAACATCAACGTGAAAGTCACGTTCGCAAATCCGTCTAACCGGGCTATAGCAGTTAGACCGGATTTACCGATCGAGTGACATTCACGGTCGCAGATATAATGTAAATACTGTGAAAAATGTGTTTAAAATTTTCCGATTGACCAAAAATTAACAAGTGGGCCCCCAATCAAAACTGTAGCACTCACAGAAAACCTGGGCCCATTTTTAATATTCCAAAATCCCCAAAATAATCCCACAAGACCACTGGAAAAATTGTACAGTGTGAAGACTACAAAGTGCGGCGGAACCGCGGCCCAAGGGGGGTTTTGGCCGCGGTTCCGCGCTTGGATTATTGACTGAAACTGTCGAATTTTCCCAGATGTCTTAGAATTTTGTGCACATCAAAATTTTACAACCTGAAAAATTTTCTGAGACCAAAAATTTTCAACAGAAACTGATGTGAACAAAAATGAGGTTTTTGGAATTTTGGTCGATCGGATAAGTAAAACACATTAGAACAAGCTAGGTAAGGTTAATGGCGTGGCTCTGATACCATGTTGCGCCACGGCAGCGCCCCGGCCTCGTGCTCGAGGCCAAAATGCGGAATCAAAAATTTTCCTTACTCGGAAACCGGCGCTACCGCGGACAATGAAAAACCCGGATCGTTTACCATTAACCTATACTAGCAATCAAGAGATAGGGTGAGAAGTATACCGAGTGATCCGAGTCCTCCGGTCTTCTCGTCATCGTCCCGATCTCCCGCGGAAAGTGTTGCCTCCACATCGTCGCCTCCTCGCCGGAAAGGGCACCACATCGCCTTCTTCTTTTACGGGCTCCCGCCTCAATACCGAGGCAACTCACGCATGAAGCCGGCAACTCGACATGCTCAAGATGTGCTGTAGAATGTGTAGTGTAGAGGGTATGTCTCTTTGGGGGTTGTTGCCATGGTGATGGAGGAATCAAGACTAGAAAGATGGTGCTTGCAATTTTCTAGCATGAAAAAGAGATCAAGAAGAATGAAACTCTCAAGAAGGAAGAACTCTCATCTTTTTCTTTCTTTCTTTCTTTCTATCATTTTTCATCAAGTGAGAAGAATGAATCATAGTGGAGGAATGAGAATAGCAACCATAAGAAGGGAGGTGAGTGTAGGGTAAAGGAAGTGGTGACCATATCAAGACATAATCATCACAAACTCACATCAACTCTAAATCAATCTTAATCCTATCTCATCAACAAAAAGCAAATGATAAAGATGGATAAGAAAGGTATCAAAAGATGCTTTCATAATAAATCATCTTACAAATAAACCCTCCACAAAATGTTATTTGCAAAACTGCAAATAACCCCCTCCATCATAAAAGTCCGGCCGGGAAAGAACAAAGGAAAACCGGCCGGAACGGAATGCAAACTGGCAACTCCAGAAAACTGGTCCCGTAATAAATTACAGGAAAACCCCGATACTGTGCATACACACCCGCATCTGTATTCCGACCGGATACAAATGCAAAAGAGACAAAATCTACACTGTACTAAACTAGGACCGGCTTAAGCCAAAGCCGGCTAGTATTATCCGTCCGATCCTGATCCGTGCAATACCGCACGTATCAGATCGAACCCTGCCATATAACTATACGGCTACTAGTACAATACTGTCCGATCCTGATCTGTGCAATACCGCACGTATCTGATCGGACCCTGCCATATCTCCATACGACCTCTACAGCGTTTCGCCCGAAAGCCTGAGTAACTGAAAGTGTGGTGGACTCTAAAGACTCGTCAATACTATGGCTGTGGATTTAACCACTAGCACGTCAGAGGTATAAGCCAATACGTGACGGGCCACCAGCTATTGACCAAAAGGGACGTCGATGAGGAAGCTCACCCCGACACCCAACTGAGCCTGTCAGTGACAATATCCGTACAGTCCGGTCCGTTCGTCTATGAGTATCGCATGGCGGGCCTAGGGGGTTGGTAAAAGTCAGACCCCCAAAAGCGGTACAAGTCGTGTCGGAGTGTAGCCCAGAACGCCCTGAGATACTACTGGAATACCTACCAGTAAATCTCCTGCCTCGGCCGAGGGCTTTGCGTAATGGCTCTCCTAGACACAGCGCGACCTCACCCCCAATACCGGGAGAGACGAACCCCTGAAGATCCGCTCACTGCCTCCATGTGGCTCGGGACTGTACCCAACTAAAACCTGTTTGCACGACTCCTTTGAGCCGTGGTAGGGTAGTAATCAAAGCACAGTGGGAACTCACACGAGACAAATGACGATCCTCAGGTCGATGAACTAACCTGTACACATGTCACCAGGGAACTGCTATCTGACGTCAGGTATAAGACCAACTAGCATGTTCCCGGCGAGTCCTGTCCGGTGTACTCATAACCCAATGAGCACCTGTATACATCTTAGGTGAACCAACTGACACCAGTGGCTTGTGAGACCGGCCACCGCCCCTCGTCGGGGTCTCGACTGTATACACTAGTCTACTCTGGAGAATCGATGCCCTGTCTCGAAACTCCTACGACTAGGGACTATTTAAGGATGTGCTTATAGACCACCAGCTCTCACGTATATGATCGCCATCATACTGCCGGTAGTCAAGCAAGAATCCTAGGGGCTCTATCAGCGTGTAATAGTGACCTGTAAGGTCACCTGAAACAGTACACGATGATAAAGGTAAACCAGATAGCATACTATCATCTCGAGTAAGACTGTCCTACCGGGATAGGTCCTCCCTCAATCATTGCAATCACGTGCCTGTGATCCAATAATTGACTCTGAGGGCACTATCTCCAACAATGACTCAGTGACCAAGTTGACCGAACCTTCTTAAACACTGGCTTTTGGATTGTCAGTGTTGCTAACCTCATTGCCACTCCCACTTTTACCCTTTTTTCCAGGACACCCCGTATTACTACGAACGTCCACTTCCATTGGACAAAACCATCGTTTGGTTAGATACGAACTCGAAAGAATTTATTGGAGGATGGTTTCAGGTTCTGGAGGAAACGGATAGGATTATTCAGTTGCCTTTTCCTTTTACCTTCTCTCAGATTGCGAGTACTCCTTGGTATAGGAGGTAGTACACCTATTACGCAAATTGGATAGTCTTCTTCCAAACCTTAGGCTGGTGCCGACCGGTAGGGAATGAAGAAAACCAATTAGCATAACGATAGTGTGCAGAAGGTATTAAGTTAAGACAAAGCAAGGGATTAGTAAGAGGGCAAAGTAAATTGCAACAGATATTCACGACCAAACCAAGTATTCCTTCGCCAATCCTAAAATCACCTTTCTATTTCTCCAGGACACTCCGTATCACTACGAAGATCCACAGTTTATTGGATACTCCATCGTATGGTTATATACGAACTCGAAAGGAACTTGTTCCAGTTCGGGGATGGATTCTAGTTCAGGAGAAATAGGAATAAGAGTTATTCAGGTGTCTTTTATCTTCACCTTCTCTCGCATTGCGAGTGTTCCTAGGATTGGGACAGTACACCCATTATGCTTATTGGATAGTCTTCTTCCAAACCATAGGCTGGTGCCGAACGGTAGGGAAGGAAGAAAACCATTTGGCCTAAAGGGGTGTGCAGAAGGTAAAGACTAAAGACATATGAAGGGATTGGGAGAGGTGACAAAGAATTATACGGTTACAGTCGTAAATCTGGAAGAGGCATTACTAGGAATACCGGGATACCCCATCGAAACATTTCAATGTTTCAGCTTCACTGTGTACTGTTAAAGGAAAACAGATTTCCCGATTAGACACTTGCTCCAGGGTATGTATTTACCAGGTATGATTCTCACATCTGTATGGTTTTACAGATGATGAGTGGGAGTAGGTTATTGGGAATTAGGTGATCATCCTCATTATATCGGGATTCGTTGTAATCGGTGATATTTGAGAAAGTCACCTGGGTTGTTTGCCGGACGGTAAATATTTGGTTTTGAATATCCGCTTTTATGCACCAATTTCAAATTGATATATCTGTACGTCTATTTTCATAGAGTGAGATATACCTTTCTGAAATTATGTCTACGACATTTACCTATATCAGTGGATGGTTAGGTAAGGAGCATTAAACATCGGTGTAATTCTTTTTGACCATAAGTACAGTTTTCAACCTACGACACACAGTGAATGAGTTATCAGACTCAAGGGACTTATACAGAGTATTGTATGTTGTCCAGGGTCCATCAGGACAGAGGGGTTGGTCTTCGTACTATATTTGGTTTACTTATGACTTCTCTAGTTTTAGACAGGTGTTTCGTGGAAACACAGGGTCCGAATTTTGAGAAGTTATAGGTATTTAAATAGAGTAGAGAACCAGGTGTAGCAAGTATCAGGATTCTTCAAAGTGATCGAAGATGTAGATACTTGTGTATGGTATTCAGTTGATAGTAATTATAAAAGAGATCTTGCTTCTCTTTCAGGTTACTCATAATTGGAAGCATTCCTAAGTTGAGTAACGCTGATCGGCCTCCTTCTATTTAGTTGACATGCACTGGGGACAGCTGCATGATTTGAATCCGGTTCAATTAAATCAGTGCCTCTGGTTCTATATTGGATATAGAACAGTTCATATCTTAACGGTGTTAAGGTACGGGGAGTTGTCCGGCTTATGATTAAAACCAGACACTGGACAACTCAAGGCACGTTTCTGTAATGGCTGTTTGTGGGTTGACACAGGCTATGACGAGGGTTGACTTTCTACCATCTGGAAGATCAATAGAGATATTGTTCTAGACTCGCCACAGTTTTATTAAAAATGGATTTTTCAAAAACAGTAGTGGGAGTATGGTAGAACTGGAAGTGATTCCAGAACCGCAAACGATTACTGAAGATTTGATAAGGAACCTAAAGATTCAATCCGGATTGACATTCCATTGGCCACTCCGCAGATAAGGTGGGTAACTTCAGGCACCCGAGAGGTACTACGGTAGCCTCAAGGACGGTGACAGGGAAGTTCTTGTTAACCCACAATTACCATTGCTGTTGTTCCAGGCTGCGAGACCCGGCGGGAGGATGAGTATAGCGTCGTTCTAAACTAGTTTTAGAAATGTACGTCTATATGACTCGAGCAGAGGGTTGTCGTAGTCAGTGGGAGCAGCGGAAGCATTGGTGGACATGTAGCTTATGTCTATCTATAGACTAAAGCAGATATAGCGGAGATATATCATCTATTTCTGACGTGACAGTCATGGGTTTGACTTCATCAGAATAGGGGATGGATCTGTTGAGAAGGTAGTAGGGTGTGATATCCTGGTATTTGGATGACATACACAAAATAGGAAAAGAAACTCCTATACTACGATCGGTTATACTTTGGTCGTCACACAGTGGTTTCTCCACAAAGAAAATGGATTTTATATCAGATATACTGGTTACTAGATCTATGGTTTTAGATCTAGATTTGGGTGGTTTCCCAATCTGGGTACTTAGACAGCATTCTAAGAGTATTTAGAATGGATGACTCCTGGCACGGTAGTGTACCTGCAGGTAATGGAGTCACCCTCTCTAAAGGTGTCTTACAGACTAAAGGGGAGAGGGATGTGCATGGTTGGCAGATCACTTGCTTAGGCAATTGAGTCAATCATGAGATGTCAAGTACCACACCAGATGTTGTTCTTGCACTAGATGCAATAAGTTGACACTGATCCAATCCAGGAGAAACAGTCGGAAGCAGTTATAGAACATAAGTGGATGTTCTTGGGAGATGATAACGATAGCCTCATGCGGGAGACATTTATCATTCCAGGCTTCCAAGGTGACATGGACGACAAGGAGGTTGTCAGAGTTATAGTTTTTCCTTCTGACGAGGGGCAGTATTTTGGACAGGTGATCCAAGGCAATACTGAGGGAGGCATGGCGCAGGATACTGATTAAGTTCAGTTGACGATACAGTCTAAGAAGTTTGGATTTGGAGTTCATTTATGAGCTATGTCCCATCAGACATCCAGACACATTCTAAGACAGGTATTGCTCTTTTCGGGAGATGGGTTTCTCCGCGAACTTGAGATATAGAGAGACATAGAAAGAGACATCAAGGCGGATCCACTCACTATGGCTATTCCTCGAACGCAATATTTTCGCAAGCGAGCTTTGTGAGACTGACTAGTAGAGGAGTTGGGTGTTCGGTATCACACGTGCTGTGAGTATGCGACATCGTAATAATTAACCTTGAGTGCAAGTGGGAGATTGTTGGAGATAGTGCCCTCAGATTCAATTATTCGATCACAGGCACGTGATTACAATGATTGATGGAGGACCTATCCCGATAGGACAATCTTACTCGAGATGATAATATGCTATCTGGTTTACCTTTATCATTGTGTACTGCTTTAGGTGACCTGACAAGTCGCTATTACACGTTGATAGAGCCCCTAGGATTCTTGCTTGACCACCAGTAGTATGAGGGCGATCATATAAGTGGGAGCTGGGGTCTATAAGCATATCCTGAAATGGTCCCTAATCGTGTGAGTTTCGAGACAGGGCATCGATACTCCAGAGTAGACTAGTGTATACAGTCGAGACCCCGACGAGGGGCGGTGGCCGGTCTCACAAGCCACTGGTGTCAGTTGGATCACCTAAGATGTATACAGGTGCTCATTGGGTTATGAGTACACCGGACAGGACTCGCCGGGAACATGCCAGTTGGTTATATACCAGACGTCAGATGGCAGTTCCCTAGTGACATGTCTGCAGGTTAGTTCATCGACATGGGGATCGTCATTTGTCTTGTGTGAGTTCCCACTGTACTTTGATTACTACCCTACCACGGCTCAAAGGAGTCGTGCAAAAAGGTTTTAGTTGGGTACAGTCCCGAGCCATATGGAGACAGTGAGCGTATCTTCAGGGGTTCGTCTCTCCCGGTATTGGGGGTGAGGTCGTGCTGTGTCTAGTAGAGCCATTACACGAAGTCCTTGGCCAAGGCAGGAGATTTACTGGTAGGTGTTCCAGTAGTATCTCAGGGTGTTCTGGGCTACACTCCGACACGACTTGTACCGCTTTTGGGGGTCTGACTTTTACCAACCCCCTAGGCCCGCCATGCGTACTCATAGACGAACGGACCGGACTGTACGGATATTGTCACTAACAGGCTCAGTAGGGTTGTCGGGCTGAGTTCGCTCACAGACGTCCCTTTTAGTCAATACCTGGTAGCCCGTTACGTATTGGCTTATACCTCTGACGTGCTAGTGGTTAAATCCACAACCATGGTGTTGACGAGTCTTTAGAGTCCCCCACATTAAGTTACTCAGCTTTCGGGCGAAAGGTTGTAGAGGCCGTATGGAGATATGCAAGGTCCGATCAGATACGTGCGGTATTGCACGGATCAGGATCGGACAGTTTGTACTGTAGGCCGTATGGTTATATGGCAGGGTTCGATCAGATACGTGCGGTATTGCACGGATCAGGATCGAACGGATATTACTATCCGGCTTTGGTATAAGCCGGATCCTAGTATAGTACAGTGTAGATTTTGTCTCATTGCATTTGTATTTCGGTCGAAATACAGATGCGGGTGTGTATGCACAGTATAGGGGTTTGCCTGTAATTTATTACGGGACCAGTTTTCTGGAGTTGCCAGTTTGTTTTCTGTTTCGGCCATTTTCCATTGTATCGTTCATTGGCCGAAGATTGGTGGAGGAGGGCTTATTTGCATTGTTGCAAATAAGCATTTTGTGGAGGTGGTCTTTGCATATTTCCTTGTATCATGATGGTGCACCATTCTTTTGACCTTGACTTCTATCTTCATGATGGCATGACTTTTGGAAGTGATCATTAGCTTGATGGAGTGTTGGTTTTGGTGCTATCATGGTTGTTGGTGAGTAGTTGAGAGTGGGTGTGATTGTGACCTTATTCTTTCATGATTTCCTTTTGCATGATAGCCTTCCACTCTCTCTTTTTTTTGGAACTCTCTCTCATTCTCACCCTCCTCCTTTTTTGTCATGGCCGGCCAAAGCAATGGGGGCTGTCCAAAATTATGAGGGTGTGTATTTGATTCATTTCATGTTCCTAAATATCCACAAGTTCCATCTCCAAAGCTCCAAGTCCAATCCCTCCACAAAAGGCAATTCCACAAACCCCAAAATGAGACTTGCTCACTAGATATTCTACAGCAAATCTTGGGCACGTCGACTAGCCAGCTTCGTGCCCGAGTTGCCTCGGCATTGAGGTGGGAGCCCGTAAAAGAAGTAGGCGATGTGGTGCACTTCCGGCGACGAGGAGGAGACGGGACATTCCGCAGGAGATCGGGACGACGACGAGAAGACCGGAGGACTCGGATCTGTCGGTATATCTCTCTTCCCTTTCTTGTAGATAGCTAGGACTAGTTAGTGGTTCGATCCGGGTATTTGTGCGCGGCGGTTTGCCAGATCAAGTAAAAATTAAAGTTTATCACCGCTTCCGCATTTGGCCGTCGGATTGATGGCCGGGGCGCCGCCGTGCACTTACAGCCTTTGGGCCAAAAATTGTTTTTACCATTTCCGCCTCCCCGTAAGAACCGGGGTGAGCAACGTGGACTTACAGTGGTATCAGAGCCTAGCTAAACACAAACTAGCTTATTAGCAAAGTATTTAGAATTTCGATCGGAAAAAATTCGCAAAACACATGAGGAAAAACCATGTTTCTGCCGATTTTTTATACTGCTCTAAAAATGATTTAACATACATGAAAAATCGGCTCAGGGTTTTGTAAAAACACAGAACAAAAACGATCCAGTGGCTCGGTCAAGGCACCGCGGATCCGAGGCAAGAACATCTTCCTGCCGTGGATCCGCGGCCGAGTTGACTCGGCCGTGGATCGGGTTATGTGCAGTGTTCTTATTTGGATGTTATGGGATTTTTAGTATAGTTTGTTTCTGCCCAGAATTTCCCGGGAACAAATTTGTTTTTGGGGTCGTTACAAATCCGTATTTTGATCGAAATTCCGTAGACTTTGGCTAATGGATATTATCTGTGATGTGATATATGTATTGAACGTCTGCTAATCGCTATACGTCGATGAGTAGGGGTTATATATATCTGTGATCTGTAATGTTGATGGTTTGTGTATATGAACTCCGTGGATTGTCGCGGTTGAATAGCCGGGGGATGTGAGATGAGAGTTTCTTTTTCTTTCATTCAATGTAAAATTTGTAATTGATGTAATATTATTTTATGGCCACACATCCGGGATGAGGTTGTAGCCGCCATTGTATAATTTCTTTTACTGTTTTTGCTCCTAAGATAGACCCAAGGTGGGGTGTACAAACTACCGGGTACCTTGAAGTGCCGAGTGGCCTACTCACGTTGTTGTGGGAGGTTGCTTCACTTCGGGTACTTGGCGGGTAGTTTGCCGCACCCGTAGTGGTCTTGGGTGGGGTTTGGCTATTCATCGCGACCGTGCAATCCGTCTTTCGTTGCAGGCTCGAACGAAACGCGGATTCCTAGTATATCCAAAGTGTTCATCTGTTATCTGGAATGTCTATCATTGCATTTGACGAATGTATATATCTATATATGATATCTATTTAGGCGTTGCTTATGTTTTGCATCCGCGCTAGTCCAGCCCCCGCTCTGTCGTTAGTTAAGTAACCTAACGGGTGATGACGGGACCCCGTGGCGAATGCGGATGGCATAAGCGTACGTCATATTTTCGTTGTTTTCTGCAATGGTAGGATCAAATGATGGGACGCATTAAAATTAATGCAAGAAAATAAACCAAAGTAAAGTCGTTGGAAGAATTTCAAAACCACTCGGTTCTTTTCAAAAACAACTTTTAAACACGGAGCTTAAACCACTCATTTTAAAAGCTATCAAGGTTCGTTCGATTATATCAAGTTCACTACGTTCACGGTTTCGCCAAAACCATTCGTAGCCCTCCGTCATTTCGTATAAATATTCAATAATATTCAAGCTATGTTTGTTAACCTTCGTCAAGGCATAGTGATTAGTAGTTGTTGGGTGTTCATATGTAGCAAAGATAGATGCGTTGGTTTGGGACAGTCGTATTACCTTGTTGACCTTCGTCAAGGGTATATACGGGTGGGTTCAAATTAACCTGGACAATGACGGGTAGAACTTGACATGTGACTTATGATTTATTGACCTTCGTCAAGGTCATAAGAGCATGGGGCAAAAATCCACATCGGGAGTTTCTAAAGAAACTGAAACTTGCTAGTGCTGCATACTATTTGGAGTGTGATGATTCTGGTAGGATTCCTTCAGTTTTATCGCACGATGATATTTGGATCCCGATCCTACTGTGAGTATATGCTACTCCTCGGGAACTTTCTCACTTAACGATCAATGCTATAAACCAAGTAGGTGTCTGGAAAGGTGTTAGCGGGGATACGCCCACAGGGAAAAGAGGTTACTTAATTAAGGAACTTCGCGAAAGCGTTGGAAAACCTCCCTCGAAGTACCGACACTAGCCTGGCTGAACGGTTAAGCGAGTATTGTACGGTGAGATTGATCCTGACTAATTCTTCCTTTATGGTTTGAGGAGGGACAGAGGGAGCAATCCTGTTTAGATAAATTAAAAACCAATCTAAACTTGCAAGAGCATCATGGTAAGTGTTTTATTCTCTCTCTCTTAATTGCAGCGACCCAGTGACCAGACATAGGTTACATCTAGATAATAAAATGACTGAATCTTACTGTTATGACTGGCAAAGGTCTGTCCAGATGTCCATTGCCCATGAAAAGCTGGGACACCTCTTGACTGTTCCAACCCCTACCGTCTCAGGTCCAGTTTCCCCTGTCACGGATATTCATATCCGCAAGACATCGGAAAAAGACTGTGCGAAAGCGAAGTGCCTCGTGTTAGCCTGAGTTGATGGTGCATACCAGAGGCAGCACGAGAAGATGGACTTAGTTTCTATCTTCTTCCATAACAAAGATTTATATGGAGAGCAATCTCGTATCGCAAGGTATGAGACCTCGAACGAATTGCTTCCAGCGAGGTTGGCTATCGGGTCATCTGTAAGGGTCAACGTCCTTACAAAGACCAGCTATTTTGAGCTCACGGACCTGAAGACCACGTTGAAGAACGGGTCAGATGCTGACTTGATTCTACAGTCTCTACCTTCTGCTCTGAAGGAAACCAGGGAAATTGAAGCAAAGGGAAGGGCAAAAGTTTCGGGACTCGATGTAATAAAAGAGGGACGTTCCTATTGTTACGTGATTGAACATTGGCAGAAAGATTGCAGGGCAAGCAAAGCCAGTAGCCAGGATTCGAAGCATGTTGTGGCTTCGGCTTCGGATGTGTTTGTGATGTAGAACTGTATTTCAGTTAACCCTACCTCCTGGGTATTGGATACCGGATCAGGATTTCATATTTGTAATTCGTTACAGGCTCTGAGAAACCGTAGGGTTATCAAAATAGGTGATATGACTCTCAGGGTTGCTAACGGAATGAGCATGTACACTGAATCCGTAGGGGAATATCATCTTGGACTGACAACTGGGCAGATATTGATTCTGCATAACTGTTTTTATGTACCATGTGCGACTTATAATATCATATCTGTATCCTTACTTTCTAAGGAAGGATATGATTTTACTTTTGTAAGCGATGTGGTCCACATTCACCTAAATCAAATTCTGATTAGGTCAGGTACATTAGAAAACGGAATATACGTATTAAATCAAGCTCAGATTTTCAGTGTCAAGAACACACTTAAAAGAGAGTCTCCGGAAACAAATCAGGCTTTCTTATGGCATTGTAGAATGGGTCACATTAATGAGACACAGCAAAGTTACATAAAGAGGGATACTTGAATCCATTAGAGTATCAGTCTTATGCCACTTGTGAATCTTGTCTCATGGGAAAAATGACAAAGATTCATTTCACTGGACACGGAGAAAGAGCAAGCGAGCTTTTGGGACTCATACACAGTGATGTGTGTGGTCCAATGTCTACACATGCGCGATGTGGTTATTCATACTTCATTACTTTCACAGATGATTTCTCTAGGTATGGACATGTCTTCCTAATGAAGCATAAATCCGAGGACTTTTAGAAATTTCGGGAATATAAGAATGAAGTTGAAAAACAATAAGCCAAAAGTATAAAAACACTGAGATCTGATCGAGGTGGTGAATACTTGAGTGCCGAGTTTCTGGACTACTTAAAAGAGAATGGAATTCTTTCTCAGCTTACTCCTCCATACACGCCACAACACAACGGTGTATCGGAAAGGAGGAATCGAACCCTATTGGATATGGTTCGTTCCATGATGAGTAAGGCTGAGTTGCCGCGATCTTTCTGGGGTTATGCACTAGAAACAGTTGCATATCTCTTGAACAAGGCTCCAACCAAGACTGTGTCTACCATCCCATATCAGATGTGGAGTGGGAAGAAACCCTGTCTTAAGTATCTTAAGACATGGGTATGTCCAGCTTTTGTAAAGAAGCAGCATGCGGACAAGCTCGAGGCACGCTCAGTACTGTGTAAGTTTGTGGGATACCCAAAGAACTCCAGGGGGTATCTTTCTATTCCGCAGAGGAACAAATGGTTTTTGTTTCTCAGCATGCCCACTTCTTGGAAACTGAATTTTTAGAAAATAAGATAAGTGGGAGCGCAATAGAACTGGAAGAAATTCCAGAACCACAAGCTATTACTGAAAGCTTAGAAGAACCAGAAGGTTCAGGAGAACCGGACATCCCAGCGCCACTCCGCAGGAGTAGTAAGCAGTCTCATCCGCCCGAGAGATACTACGGTTTTCTCATAGACGGGGATAGAGAGGATTGCACCATTGATTATGGTGAGCCTACTAGCTTCTAGCAAGCCATTCAGAGCGGTGACTCGGTAAAATGGCTGGATGCAATGAGGACCGAGATGGAGTCCATGTACACCAACAAAGTTTGGACTTTGGACTTTGCTCCAGAAGGGGTAAAACCCGTAGGCTGCACATGGATCATCAGAAAGAAGATTGGTGTAGATGGGCAGGTTGAAACCTATAAAGCTAGACTTGTTGCAAAGGGTTTTCGTCAAAGACATGGTTTGGACTATGACGGGACCTTTTCTCCAGTGGCTATGCTCAAATCCATTCGGATCCTTCTTGGCAATGCTGCCTTCCACGATTATGAAAAAATGGGAGCAGCGGTAAAGTGTGCAAGTAGCTCAAGTCCATCTATGGACTGAAGCAGGCATCGCGGAGTTGGAACATCTGCATTGATGATACTGTCAAGGAATTCGACTTTATCAAAAACCCAGATGAACCATGCATTTACAGTAAGATTGTAGGGAGAACTGTGGTATTCCTCGTCTTGTACGTCGATGACATTCTCCTAATTTGAAATGATATTCCTATGCTACTGTCAGTCAAAGGATTCTTGTAACAGAGGTTCCTCATGAAGGACCTGGGCGATGCCAACTACATTCTGTTAGATATGTATGTCCCAGAGGCCATTATTGAATAGTACTGGTTTGTATAATACATTTTAGAGGCTTGGGATATATATATGGTTTTATGACAGTCTTGCTCGATATAGTAGTATGCTACTTGGTTTGTTTCTATCTTAATATGTGTATATGTTTCTTTTAACATATCGCTAAAAACATATTGGTAGAGCCCTTAGGATCTTTGCTTGACTACCGGCGTTGTGATGGCGATCACACTAGTAGGGGCTGGGTAGTCTATAAGCACATCCTTATTTTGGTCCCTAGTCATAGGATTATCGAGACAGGGCATCGATACTCCAGAGTAGACTAGTGCATACGCTTCTCTTCCCAGCAGGGGAGATGGTCTGTCCCACAGCCATCAGTACGTCGTACTGGAGATAGTATTCAGGTGCTCGTTAGGTTACGAGTACACTGGACAAGACTCGTCGGGAACTGTTGGTTGGTATTATACCTATCGTCAGTTAACAGTTCCCAGGTGACATGAGTACAGCTTAGTCCGTTGACTTGACACTGTCACTCCGCCTCGAGTGTGTTCCCACTGTTCTTAGATTACTACCCTACCACGGCTCTACTGAGTCGTACAAACAAGTAGTAGTTGGGTGCAGTCCCGAAGAACTTGGAGGCAGTGACGGTTAGACAGGATTCAACTCTCCCGGTATTGGGGGTTGATATCGCGCTGTGTCTAGGAGAGCCATTACACAAAGTCCATGGCCGGGGAAAGCGAGATAGACTGGTAGGTTTTCAGTGTTATCTCAGGTGTTCTGGGCTGCACTCCGGCACGACTTGTACCGCTAGTAGGGGACTGAAGTTTACCGCCCCTCTAGGCCCGCCATGCGATGTTCTTAGACGAACAGACCGAACTGTACGGAGATTGTCACATACAGGCTCAGTCGGAGTTCGGATGGGTTCACCTCATCAGTCTTCTTATCGGCATCTACCTGGGGACCGTTACGTACAGCTAGTGCCGCTTGCGGTCTGTGGTTAACCCCACTGCTTGCGTAGTGTCGAGTCTTTAGAGTCCCACACAGAGGGTTACTCACCTTTGGGCAAAACTGAGTTGAGGTCGCAAGGTTTTGCGACAGGGTTCGTTCACACTCGTGCACTTGTCCACGTTTAGTGACCGGGCAGTTATTACTAGTGGGCTTTGGTTTAAGCCAGATACTGGTATTGGTTTTGTGATTGGTTTTGTCTCATTGTATTCGTGTTCCTCGGAACGCGGATGCGGGTGTGTATGCACAGTAGATAGAGGCAGAGGCAGAGGATTCTCATTAGGGTTGTTGACCGTTTGAGTTTGGTTGACTTGTTGACCGTTGACTTTTTCCAAACCCTAATGAGAATGATAAATATGATTAATAATGATAATCAAGGATTGTTGTGTGATGGTTAGGTTGACCATTTGACCATTGTTGACATTTTGACCATTGTTGACATTTTGACCATAATCATTTCATATCAAAGATGCTTCTTGATCTTTGCAAATTGCATTTATTATGAAATGATAATGGTCATTCCATACTCACCATCACATTTTCCTTTTTTGATTATTATTGTTAATCTATTATTCTCATATGAGCATGGTTGTAAGAGAGAGCTCTCATTCTATCATATCTTTTCCCTCTCTTTGCAAAAGCTCTTCTTCTTTCTCTCTCAAAGCTTAAGTGTTCCATGTGTTGGAAATCATAAGTTTTTGAGACAAAGCCACCAGAACACATCTCGACTCATTCTAGGGTACTAGGTTTAGCAAACCAAATACCTTAGTTTCCTCTAGGTTGAGGTAGGAGCTCAAGTTCGAGGCCCTCGGGTGGATCTATCTTCAGCTAAGAGGAGACGAGAAGGAGGAGCCGTTCAAACTACTACAAGGAGCAAGCAAGGAGGAGAACAATAAGAAGAGAAGGAGTTCAAGAGAACAACAAGAAGAGAAGGAGTTCAAGAGAACAACAAGAAGAGAAGGAGTTCAAGAGAACAACAAGAAGAGAAGGAGTTCAAGACTAGGTATAACCATTCTACATAGTAGTTATAACTTATAGATTTTATGTTTGTTTTGTTTAGCAACGATCCTTCATGAAACGGTCCATGTTACCTAGCTAGGGAAAAAAATTTGTTTTACCTATTCCGCCTGTTGGAGATAGTGCCCTCAGAGTCAATTATTGGATCATAGGCACGTGATTGCAATGATTGAGGGAAGACCTATCCCGGTAGGACAGTCTTACTCAAGATGATAGTATGCTATCTGGTTTATCTTTATCATCGTGTACTGCTTTAGGTGACCTGACATGTCACTATTGCACGTTGATAGAGCCCCTAGGATTCTTGCTTGACTGCCAGCAGTATGAGGGCGATCATATACGTGAGAGCTGGCAGTCTATAAGCACATCCTTAAAAGGTCCCTAGTCGTGGGAGTTTCGACACAGGGTATCGATACTCCAGAGTAGACTAGTGTATACAGTCGAGACCCCGACGAGGGGCGGTGGCCGGTCTCACAAGCCATTGGTGTCAGTTGGATCACCTAAGATGTATACAGGTGCTCATTGGGTTATGAGTACACCGGACAGGACTCGCCGGGAACATGCTAGTTGGTCTTATACCTGATGTCAGATAGAAGTTCCCTGGTGACATGTGTACAGGTTAGTTCATCGACCTGAGGATCGTCATTTGTCTCGTGTGAGTTCCCACTGTACTTGGATTACTACCCTACCATGCTCAAAGGAGACGTGCAAACAGGTTTTAGTTGGGTACAGTCCCGAGCCACATGGAGGCAGTGAGCGGATCTTCGGGGGTTCGACTCTCCCGGTATTGGGGGTGAGGTCGCGCTGTGTCTAGGAGAGCCATTACACGAAGCCCTCGGCCGAGGCAGGAGATTTACTGGTAGGTATTCCAGTAGTATCTCAGGGTGTTCTGGGCTACACTCCGACACGACTTGTACCGCTTTTGGGGGTCTGACTTTTACCAACCCCCTAGGCCAGCCATGCGATGCTCATAGACGAACGGACAGGACTGTACGGATATTGTCACTGATAGGCTCAGTTGGGTGTCAGGATGAGTTCGCTCATCGATGTCCCTTTTGGTCAATGCCTGGTAGCCCGTTACGTATTGGCTTATACCTCTGACGTGCTAGTGGTTAAATCCACAACCAAGGTGTTGACGAGTCTTTAGAGTCCCCCACATTCAGTTACTCAAGTTTCGGGCGTAACGCTGTAGAGGCCGTATGGAGATATGGCAGGGTCCGATCAGATACGTGCGGTATTGCACGGATCAGGATCGGACGGTTAGTACTAGAGGCCGTATGGAGATATGGCACGGTCCGATCAGATACGTGCGGTATTGCACGGATCAGGATCGGACGGTTAGTACTAGAGGCCGTATGGAGATATGGCAAGGTCCGATCAGATACGTGCGGTATTGCACGGATCAGGATCGGACAGTTTGTACTACAGGCCGTATGGGTATATGGCAGGGTTCGATCAGATACGTGCGGTATTGCACGGATCAGGATCGAACGGATATTACTAGCCGGCTTTGGTTTAAGCCGGATCCTAGTAGAGTACAGTGTAGATTTTGTCTCATTGCAATTGTATTTCGGTCGGAATACAGATGCGGGTGTGTATACACAGTATCGGGGTTTTCCTGTAATTTATTACGGGACCAGTTTTCTGGAGTTACCAGTTTGCTTTCCGTTTCGGCCATTTTCATTTGTATCTTTCAATGGCCGAAGATTGGTGGAGGAGGGCTTATTTGCATTTGTGGAGGGTGTTCTTTGCATTTTGTTGCATCATGATGGTACACCATCCATTGACTTGACTTTTTGCTTCATGATAGTTTTCATGATTGCTTGACTTTGGATATGATGAAGGTTGTTGTTGGAGTGTTGGGTTTTGTTGTGATCATTTGATTTTCTCATCATCACTTGCTTTTCACCCACCTCCTTGTCTTTGCTCTCTCTCTCCATTCACAAGAGGAATGGCCGGCCACTAGTGAGGGTAGGGGTTTTTCTTTTGGTTATGAGAAAAATGTCAATCTCATTCTTTGCATGCTACATTTTTCCTCACCTCTCTTCAAGTTCATTTTCCTCTACCTCAAAGGCAACATCCTCTACCCCAAATGAGACTTGAGCACTACACATTCTACAGCAAACCTTGGGCACGTCGACTCGCCAGCTTCGTTCCCGAGTTTCCTCGATATAGAGGCGGGGGCCCGTAAAAGAAACAGGCGACGTGGTGCCCTTCCGGCAAAGAGGTGGAGACCGGACATTCCGCGGGAGATCGGGACGACGGTGAGAAGACCGGAGGACTCGGATCTCTCGGTATATCTCTCTTCCCAATCTTGTAGTTAGCTAGGACTAGTTAATGGCCCGATCCAGGTTTTTAGTGCGCGGTGGTGCCGGTTCAAGAAAATTTAAAGTTTGCCATCGCTTCCGCATTTGGCCTCGGGATGGAGGCCGGGGCGCCACCGTGCACTTACAGTGGTATCAGAGCCAGGCCATTAACATAGTCTAGCTTTGTCTAATGTGTTTTACATTTCCGATCGAACAAATGTTCCTAAACCGTGTTTTTCAAAACAACAGTTTTCTGTCGAAATTTTTTTGTCTTGAAATTTTTTTCAGGTAGTCTCAGAATACTGTGCAGGGAAGTATAAGCCTACTGTAGAAATTTCATCGCGAGATCTCATTATTCGACCGCGGAACCGTGGCCAAACCAAAGCTTGGGCCGCGGTTCCGCCGCTGTTTTGACCAATCGTTGCACCAATTGTTTACAGAGGCCTTCTGGGTTGAAAATAGGGTTTTTGGAATATTAAATTTGGGCCCAGAATTTCTTGATGTGCTACAGTAGTACTTGGGGCCTACTTGTTAAAATTTGATCGATCGGATATTTTAAACACACTAGTTCACAGTATTTGCATTATATCTGCGACCGTGAATGTCACTTGATCGGTAAATCCAGTCTAACTGCTATAGCCCGGTTAGACGGATTTGCGAACGTGATTTTCACATTGATGTTCTGAGTTATGCTGTGATGTTGCGGATTGGTCGTGGGGGTAGCCTGGATGCAATGCTAGTACAGATTTGGTTGTATTATGTACATTTGATATTGCGGGGCGAGCGTCCGACGTGTGGACTGCCGTCACTGCCTGTTTGTATTATTATTTTGGGCCACGACCAGGTTGCGGTCGATGTACCCGTTGTACGTATATTTTACTTTCTGTACTAGGATTATCCCGCGGAGGGGTGCACGGATAGCCGGGTTCTAGAGGGCAACAAGCCCGCATCTCATGGCATTGAGACGGAGGGGGCTTCACTCTAGAATTGGCGGGCTATTCGCCGCACTCGTAGGGAGTACAGGTTGACCCAGGAGGGGTGCCCAAGTTACCGGATTCCGTGAAGTGCCGGGTGGTCCATTCACGTTGCTGAAGGGGGCTTCCTCGCTTCAGGTTTTGGCGGGTAACTTGCCGCGCCCGTAGGGGTCTAGGATTTCATTGCATAGGCTATCCACACGACCAGGGGAACGTCGGGTTTCAGTAGTGGCTCTGTGAAACCCAGGGATCCTAGATATCTGTATTGTTCTGTGATGCTGTACATTTCTGTGATGTTGCTTTTTTTTCACGCCTTGAGCGAAATATAATATATTGGTATATATATTAGTAGATGTTGTATATGTTTTGCATCCGCGCTAGTCCAGTCCCCGCTCTGTCGTTAGTTAGCTAACATAACGGGTAATGACGGGACCCAGTGGCGAATGCCGATGGCATATACGTACATCAGTATATTTTCGTTCTTTGTGGTGTGATCATTTGATGGGACTGCGTTGATTCGGATCAATGCAAGTTAAAAATAAACCTCTTCTAATGTTGTTGGAACACTTTTCAAAAAGCTGTTATTGCAAGGACGTTCTCTTTTGTTTTGTATCGTGGTATTCAGTTAGAATATCCTGCTCCTCAGTCGACGAGGCAAGGGCCGAGATCCCTTTACCGGGAGTGACCCCTAGGACAAAAAGTTTGCGTCAGGGCAATAACTTCACTATAGCCGATTACTTTTGCTTTGCATCGTGGTATTCAGTTGGAATATCCTGCACCTCATTCTACGGGGAAAGAGCCGAGATCCCTTCACCGGGAGTGACCTCTTTAGCAATGGTTTTCGTCACTATATTTTCAAAAAGCTATCCTGTTCTTTCAATGATATCAAGTTCTTTACGTTAAACGTTTTCGCCAGAAACCATTCGTAGCCCTCCGTCGTTTCAGACGGGTAGCACGTAGTATTCATGCTATGTTTGTTGACCTTCGTCAAGGCATAGTGAATGATAGCTGCTTGTTACCTTTCTGCTGCATAGATAGATGCGTTGGTTTGGGACAGTCGTATAGCCTTGTTGACCTTCGTCAAAGGCTTGTACGGGTGGGATCAAATTAACCTGGACAATGACGGGTAGAACTTGACATGTGACTTATGATTTGTTGATCTTCGTCAAGGTCATAAGTGCATGGGGCAAAAATCCACATCGGGTGTTTCCAAAGAAACTGAAACTTGCCAGATATGCGCATACCTTCTGGAGTGTGATGACGTGAGCGGATTCCGTCATGTTATCATGCGATGATAGTTGGATCCCGATTCCCACTGATGAGTTAGTTTACTCCTCGGGTGATCCCGACTAATTCTTCTTTCAGGTTTGGAGAAGAATTTGACGGTAAAGTGGGAGGTTTCCAGATTAGATAAATTGGTAACCATTCTGATCTAGGTTAGAGTGCACGCTGAGTGTTTCTTTTCTCTCTCTCTTCGGCAACGACCATTGACCCGACCCTAAGACTATGACTCAGTGACCAAGTTGACTGAACCTTCTTAACACTGGCTTTTGGATTGTCAGAGTTGCAAACCTCATTGCCACTCCTACTTTTACCCTTTTCTCCAGGACACCCCGTATTACTACGAACGTCCACTTCCATTGGACAAAACCATCGTATGGTTAGATACGAACTCGAAGGAATTTATTCGAGGATGGTTTCCGGTTCTGGAGAAAACGGATAGGATTATTCAGTTGTCTTTTCCTTTTACCTTCTCTCAGGTTGCGAGTTCTCCTTGGTTTAGGAGATAGTACACCTATTACGCAAATTGGATAGTCTTCTTCCAAACCATAGGCAGGTGCCAACCAGTAGGGAATGAAGAAAACCAATTAGCCTAACGATGGTGTATAGAAGGTATTATGTAAAGACAAAGAAAGTGATTAGAAGGAGGGCAAAGTAAATTGCGACTGCTATTCACGACCAAACCAAGTATTTCATTACCACTCCCATTTCACCTTTGTATTTCTCCAGGACACTCCGTATCACTACGAAGATCTACAGTTTATTGGATACTCAATCGTATGGTTATATACGAACTCGAAAGGAACTTGTTCCAGTTCGGGGATGGATTCTGGTTCAGGAGAAATAGGAATAAGGTTTATTCGGTTGTCTTTTATCTTCACCTTCTCTCGCTTTGCGAGTGTTCCTAGGATTAGGACAGTACACCCATTATGCTTATTGGATTGTCTTCTTCCAAACCATAGGCTGGTGCCGAACGGTAGGGAAGGAAGAAAACCATTTGGCCTAAAGGGGTGTGCAGAAGGTAATGACTAAAGACATATAAAGGGATTTGGAGAGGTGGCAAATAATTACACGGTTACAGTTGTGAATCTGGATAATGGAAGAGGCATTACTAGGAATACCGGGATACCCCATCGAAACATTTCAATGTTTCAGTTTCACTATGTACTGTTAAAGGAAAACTGATTTCCCAGTTAGACACTTGCTCCAGGGTATGTATTTACCAGGTAGGATTCTCACATCTGTATGGTTTTACAGAAGATGAGTGGGTGTAAGTTTTTGGGAATTGGGTGATCATCCTCATTATATCGGGATTCGTTGTAATTGGTGATATTTGAGGAAGTCACCTGGGTAGTTTGCCGGTCGGCAAATATTTGGTTTTGAATATCCGCTGTTATGCACCAATTTCAAATTGATATATCTGTACGTCTATTTTCATAGAGTGAGATATACCTTTTTGAAATTATGTCTAAGACATTTGCCTATATCAGTGGATGGTTAGGTAAGGAGCAATAAACAACGGTGTAATTCTTCTTAACCATAAGTACAGTTTTCAACCTACGACACACAGTGAATGAGTTATCAGACTCAAGGGACTTATACAGAGTATTGTATGTTGTCCAGGGTCCATCAGGATAAAGGGGTTGGTCCTCGTACTATATTCAGTTTACATATGACTTCTCTAGTTTTTAGACAGGTGTTTCGTGGAAACACAGGGTCCGAATTTTGAGAAGTTATAGGTATTTGAATAAAGTAGAGAACCAGGTATTCCAAGTATCGGGATTCTTCAAAGTGATCGAAGATGTAGATACTTGTGTATGGTGTTCAGTTGATAGTAATGATTAAGAGAACTTGCTTCTCTTTCAGGTTACTCATAATTGGAAGCATTCCTAAGTTGAGTAACGCTGATCGGCCTCTTTCCCTTTAGTTGACATGCACTGGAGACAACTGCATGATTCGAATCTGGTTCAATTAAATCAGTGCCTCTGGTTCTATATTTGATATAGAACAGTTCATGTCTTAACGATGTTAAGGCACGGGGAGTTGTCCGGCTTATGATTAAAACCAGACACTGGACAACACAAGGCACGTTTCTGTAATGGCTGTTTGTGGGTTGACCCAGGCTATGACGAGGGTTGACTTTCTACCATCTGAAAGATCAATAAGGATATTGTTCTAGACTCGCCACAGTTTTATTAAAAATGGATTTTTTCAGAAAACAGTAGTGGGAGTATGGTAGAACTGGAAGTGATTCCAGAACCACAAACGATTACTGAAGATTTCATAGGAACCTAAAGATTCAATCTGGTTTGACATTCCATTGGCCACTCCGCAGATACGGTGGGTAACCTCTGGCACCCGAGAGGTACTCCGGTAGCCTCAAGGACGGTGACAGGGAGGTTCTTGTTTACCCACACTTGCCATTGCTGTTGTTCTAAGATGCGAGACCCGGCAGGAGGATGAGTATAGCGTCGTTCTGAACTGGCTTCAGAAGTGTACGTGTATATGACTCTGCCAGAGGGTTGTCGTTGTCAGTGGGAGCAGCGAAAGCATTGGTGGACAGGTAGCTTATGTCTATTTATAGACTAAAGCAGATATAGCGGAGATAGATCATCAATTTCTGATGTGACAGTCATAGGTTTGACTTCATCAGAATAGGGGATGGATCTGTTGAGAAGGTAGTAGGGTGTGTTGTCATGGTATTTGGATAACATACACAGAGTAGGAAGTGATATTCCTATACTACGATCGATTATACTTTGGTCGTCACACAGTGTTTCTCCACATGGGATTTGGACATTATATCTGACATACTGGTTACTAGATCTACGGCTTTAGATCTAGATTTGGGTGGTTTCCCAATCAGGGTACTCAGACAGCATTCTAAGAGTATTTAGAATGGACGACACCTGGCATGGTAGTGTACCTGCAGGTGATTGAGTCACCCTCTCTAAAGGTGTCTTACAGACTAAAGGGGAGAGGGATGTGCATGATTGGCAGATCACTTGCTCAGGCAATTGAGTCAATCATGAGATGTCTAGTACCATACCAGACGTTGTTCTTGCACTAGATGCAATAAGTTGATATTGATCCAATCCTGGAAAAACAGTCGGAAGCAGTTTTAGAACATAAGTGGATGTTCTAGGGATATGATAACAGCAGCCTCATTCGGGAGACAATTATCATTCCAGGCTTCCAAGGTGACCTGGACAACAAAGAGGTTGTCAGAGCTATAGTTTTCCTTCTGACGAGGGGTAGTATTTTGGACAGGTGGTCCAAGGCAATACTGAGGGAGGCATGGAGCAGGATACTGATTAAGTTCAGTTGACGATACAGTCTATGAAGTTTGGATTTGGAGTTCATTTATGAGCTAGGTCCCATTAGACATCCAGACACATTCTAAGACAGGTATTGCTCATTTCGGGAGATAGGTTTCTCCACGAACTTGAGATATAGAGAGACATAGAAAGAGACATCAAGGCGGATCCACTCACTAAGGATATTCCTCGAACGCAATAGTTTCGCAAGCGAGCTTTGTGAGACAGACCAGTAGAGGAGTTGGGTGTTCGGTATCACACAGGCTGTGAATATGCGACATCGCAATAATTAGCCTTGAGTGCAAGTGGGAGATTGTTGCAGATAGTGCCCTCAGAGTCAATTATTGGATCACAGGCACGTGATTCCAATGATTGAGGGAGGACCTATCCCGGTAGGACAGTCTTACTCAAGATGATAGTATGCTATCTGATTTATCTTTATCATCGTGTACTGCTTTAGGTGACCTGACATGTCACTATTGCAAATTGAGAGAGCCCCTAGGATTCTTGCTTGACTGCCAGCAGTATCAGGGCGATCATATACGTGAGAGCTGGCAGTCTATAAGCACATCCTTAAAAGGTCCCTAGTCGTGGGAGTTTCGAGACAGGGCATCGATACTCCAGAGTAGACTAGTGTATACAGTCGAGACCCCGACGAGGGGCGGTGGCCGTTCTCACAAGCCATTGGTGTCAGTTGGATAACCTAAGATGTATACAGGTGCTCATTGGGTTATGAGTACACCGGACAGGACTCGCCGGGAACATGCTAGTTGGTCTTATACCTGACGTCAGATAGCAGTTCCCTGGTGACATGTGTACAGGTTAGTTCATCGACCTGAGGATCGTCGTTTGTCTCGTGTGAGTTCCCACTGTACTTTGATTACTACCCTACAATGCTCAAAGGAGACGTGCAAACAGGTTTTAGTTGGGTACAGTCCCGAGCCACATGGAGGCAGTGAGCGGATCTTCGGGGGTTCGTCTCTCCCGGTATTGGGGGTGAGGTCGCGCTGTGTCTAGGAGAGCCATTACACGAAGCCCTCGGCCGAGGCAGGACATTTACTGGTAGGTATTCCAGTAGTATCTCTGGGTGTTCTGGGCTACACTCCGACAAGACTTGTACCGCTTTTGGGGGTCTGACTTTTACCAACCCCCTAGGCCCGCCATGCGATGCTCATAGACGAATGGACCGGACTGTACGGATATTGTCACTGACAGGCTCACTAGGGTGTCAGGATGAGTTCGCTCATCGATGTCCCTTTTGGTCAATGCCTGGTAGCCCGTTACGTATTGGCTTATACCTCTGACGTGCTTGTGGTTAAATCCACAACCAAGGTGTTGACGTGTCGTTAGAGTCCCCCACATTCAGTTACTCAAGTTTCGGGCGAAACGCTGTAGAGGTCGTATGGAGATATGGCAGGGTACGATCAGATACGTGCGGTATTGCACGGATCAGGATCGGACGGTCAGTACTAGAGGCCGTATGGAGATATGGAAGGGTCTGATCAGATACGTGCGGTATTGCACGGATCAGGATCGGACAGTTTGTACTACAGCCCGTATGGGTATATGGCAGGGTCCGATCAGATACGTGCGGTATTGCACGGATCAGGATCGAACGGATATTACTAGCCGGCTTTGGTTTAAGCCGGAACCTAATATAGTACAGTGTAGATTTTGTCTCATTGCATTTGTATTTCGGTCGGAATACAGATGCGGGTGTGTATACACAGTATCGGGGTTTTCCTGTAATTTATTACGGGACCAGTTTTCTGGAGTTGCTAGTTTGCTTTCCGTTTCGGCCATTTTCATTTGTATCTTTCAATGGCCGAAGATTGGTGGAGGAGGGCTTATTTGCATTTGTGCAAATAAGCATTTGTGGAGAGTGTTCTTTGCATTTTGTTGCATCATGATGGTACACCATCCATTGACTTGACTTTTTGCTTCATGATAGTTTTCATGATTGCTTAACTTTGGATATGATGATGGTTGTTGTTGGAGTGTTGGGTTTTGTTGTGATCATTTGATTTTCTCATCATCACTTGCTTTTCACCCACCTCCTTGTCTTTGCTCTCTCTCTCCATTCACAAGAGGAATGGCCGGCCACTAGTGAGGGTGGGGTTTTTTCTTTTGGTTATGAGAAAAATGTCAATCTCATTCTTTGCATGCTACATTTTTCCTCACCTCTCTTCGAGTTCATTTTCCTCCACCTCAAAGGCAACATCCTGTACCCCAAATGAGACTTGAGCACTACACATTCTACAGCAAACCTTGGGCACGTCGACTCGCCAGCTTCGTGCCCGAGTTGCCTCGGTATAGAGGCGGGAGCCCGTAAAAGAAACAGGCGACGTGGTGCCCTTCCGGCAAGGAGGTAGAGACCGGAGGACTCGGATCTTTCGGTATATATCTCTTCCCCATCTTGTAGTTAGCTAGGACTAGTTAATGGCCCGATCCGGGTTTTTAGTGCACGGTGGTGCCGGTTCAAGAAAATTTAAAGTTAGCCATCGCTTCCGCATTTGGCCTCGGGATGGAGGCCGGGGCGCCGCCGTGCACTTACACCGCCTCCCCGAAAGAACCGGGGTGGGTAACGTGGACATAACAGTGGTATCAGAGCCTAGCTAAACACAAACTAGCATGTTAGCAAAGTATCTAGAATTTCGATCGGACAAAAATCGCAAAACACGTCCGGAAAAACCATGTTTCTGCCGATTTTTTATACTGCTCTAAAAATGATTTCACATACATGAAAAATCGCCTCAGGGTTTTGTAAAAACACAGAACAAAAACGATCCAGTGACTCGGTCAAAGCGCAACGGATCCGCGGCAAGAACATGCTTCCTGCCGCGGAACCGCGGCCGAGTTGACTCGGCCGTGGCCCGGGTTTTGTGCTGTGTTCTTTTTTGGATGTTTTGGGATTTTTAGTATATGTTGTTTCTGCCCAGATTTTCAAGAGAACAAATTTGTTTTTGGGGTGGTTACAAATCCGTATTTTGATCGAACTACTCTAGACTTTGGCTAATGGGTTATATCTGTGATCTGATATATACACTGAACGTCGGCTAATCGCTATACATCGATTAGTGGTGGTTGTGCATATCTGTGATCTGTAATGTCGATGGTTTGTGTATATGAATTCATTGTATTGCCGCGGATGAATAGCCGGGGGGTTGTGAGATGAGAGTTTTCTTTATCTTTCAATTCATGTAACATGTAAATTGATGTAATATTATTTATTTGGCCGCACAACCGGGTTGGGGTTGTAGCCGCCATTGAATAATTTCTTTTACTATTTTTGCTCCTAGGATTGACCCAAGGTTGGGTGCATAAACTACCGGGTACCTCGAAGTGCCGAGTGGCCTACTCACTTTGTTGAGGGAGGTTGATTCACTTCGGGTATTTGGCGGGTAGTTTGCCGCACCCGTAGGGGTCTAGGGTAGGGTATTTGGTTATTCATCGCGACCGTGTAATCTGTTTTTCGTTGTAGGCTCGAACGGAATGCAGATTCCTAGTATATCCAAAGTATTCATCTGTGATCTGGAATGGCTATCATTGCATCTGACGAATGTGAATATATATCTATATATGATATCTATTTAGGCGTTGCTTATGATTTGCATCCGCGCTAGTCCAGCCCCCGCTCTGTCGTTAGTTAAGTAACCTAACGGGTGATGACGGGACCCCATGGCGAATGCGGATGGCATAAGCGTACGTCATATTTTCGTTGTTTTCTGCAATGGTAGTATTAACTGATGGGACGCATTAAATTAATGCAAAGAAAAATTAACCAAAAAGGCGTTGTTGGAACAATTTTCAAAAAGCTGTTATTGCAAGGACGTTCTCTTTTGTTTCGAATAGAGGTATTCGGTTATTAATGCCCAGCACCTCAGTCGACGAGGCAAGGGTCAAGATACCTTCATCGGGAGTGGCCCCTTGGACAAAAAGTTTGTGTCAGGGTAATAACTTCACTATAGTCGATTATTCTTGCTTTGCATCGAGGTATTCAGTTTGGAATATCCTGCACCTCATTCGACGAGGAAAGAGCCGAGATCCTTTCACAGGGAGTGACCTCTTTAGCAAAAGTTATCGCCACTATATTTTCAAAAGGTTATCAGGTTCCTTCAACGATATCAAGTTCATTACGTTAACGGGTTTTTCACCTAAAACCCAGCCGTAGCCCTCCGTCATTTCTTATAAGTTATACTTAGTATTCGTGCTGCGTTTGTTGACTGTGTCAAGGCGTAGGGAACGGTAGCTGAGTATTGCTTATCTGCTGGATACAATGTGATTGGTTAGGACAGTCGTGTAACCTTGTTGACTGTGTCAAGGGTTATGCGGGTGGGTTTAATGCAATCAAGATAATGACGGGTTGAACTTGAGTAAGACTCTTTGATTTGCTGACTGTGTCAAGGTCACTTGGGTCCTAGGGGCAAAAATCCACATCGGGAGTTTCTAAAGAAACTGAAACATGCAGATTCAGCATACCTTCTGGAGTGTGGTGACCAGAGTGGATTCCATCTAGGTCATCGCACAATGATAGTTGGATCCCGATCCCACTGATCAGTTGGATTACTCTCGGGAGATTATTTCACTTAATAATCAATGCTATAAACCAAGTAGGTGTCTAGAACGGTGTTAGCTGGGCTACGCCTCCAGGGAAAAGAGGTTATTTAATTAAGGAACTTCGCGAAAGCGTTGGAAAACCTCCCTCGAAGTACCAACACAAGCCTGGCTGAAAGGTTAAGCAAGTATTGTGACGTGCAATTAATCCTGACTAGTTCTTCTTTTTGGGTTTGAAGAAGAATTTGAGGAAACAGTGGGAGCCATCCTGATTAGATAAATCAATAAACCAATTTAATCTTGCAAGAGCGCACGCTGAGTGTTTCTTTTCTCTCTCTCCAGGTAGTAGCCATTTCACGCCCTAATCAAGATAATAAAATGTATCGCTTGACCGATCCGAATTCTTATTCGGGGCTGGGGAACGTTGGTTCGGCTCTAACTTACGACAACAGTCATAAGTGTGAGCAAGGGAAAGAGGATTGTATGGATTCCAAGGATACCCAGTTGAAGAAGAAGCATGGTTTTGCATCTAATTCAGGTGTTCTTGTAATTGAGAACTGCTTTACGGTCAGCCCTACCTCCTGGGTACTTGATACCGGATCAGGATCTCAAATCTGTAATTTATTGCAGGGACTGAGAAAAGTAGGAGAGTTGTACCTGGTGATATGTCGCTCAGAGTAGCGAACGGAGCACAAGTTAATGCTGTAGCCGTCGGTGAATATCACCTAGTGTTGCCAAATGGCAATACTATGATTTTGAACGATTGCTACTATGTACCTTCCATGGTTTGCAACATCATATCAGTTTCTTTACTCGATAAAGATGGATATAACTTTGTTCTTGATAGAAATATCATGAACATCTACCTTCATAAGGTACTGGTTGCAGAAGGTACACTGTGTAATGGTATCTACGTTCTAAATCAGAATACAGTTCTCAATATACAAAACACACGCAAGAGGAAGAATTCAGATACGAATGAATCCTACTTGTGGCATTGTATACTTGGTCATATCGGAGAGATAAGACTTAGCAAGTTGCATAAAGATGGAGTCTTGAATACGTTCGAGTTTTCATCTTATGAAACTTGTCAGTCTTGTCTCAAAGAAAAGATGACCAAATCTCCGTTCACCGGACATGGAGAAAGGGCAGCAGAGCTCTTGGGACTCGTACACAGTGATGTATGTGGTCCGATGTCTATACATGCAAGGGGTGGGTTCTCGTACTTCATCACATTCACTGACGATCTCTTTAGATTCGGATATGTGTATCTTATGAAACATAAATCTGAAGCTTTTGAGAAATTCAAGGAATTCAGAAACGAAGTAGAGAACCTGAATAGCAAAAGTATCAAGATCCTCCGATCAGATAGAGGAGGGGAGTACTTAAGCAGGGAATTCCTAGATTACTTAAAAGAGAATGGTATTCTCTTTCAGCTTACTCCTCCTTATACACCACAGCACAACGGTGTATCGGAACGGAGGAATCGTACCCTATTGGATATGGTTCGCTCCATGATGAGTAGTGCTGAGTTACCTCTTTCATTCTGGGGAGATGCGCTTTTAACAGCAGCGCATCTATTGAATCAAGTTCCATCCAAATCCGTACCTAAGACTCCGTATGAAATATGGAGTGGTAAGAGTATGTATCTTAAACGTATTAAGATTTGGGGTTGCCCAGCTTATGTCAAAAAGCAGAACCCAGACAAACTTGAGGCACGGGCAGTTTTATGTAAGTTTGCGGGATACCCAAAAGATTCAAGTGGGTATCTATTCTACCATGCAGAGGAACATAAGATAATTGTTTCCAGGAATGCCAGATTTTTGGAAAAAGAATTTCTTGTTAAAAATATTAGTGGCGGCACGGTAGAACTAGATGAAATTCCAGAAACACAAACTTTAACTAAAGATTTGGAGGAACCGCTAGATTCAGTTACACCCAACGAACCTCAGCCACTCCGCAGATCTGGTAGGATTTCCCATCCGCCCGAGAGATACTACGGTTTTCTCATAGACGGGGATCGAGAGGATTGCCTCTTGGAAGAAGATGACCCTACCAGTTTCAGGCAGGCCATTATCAGTAGGGACTCTGATAAGTGGCTGGATGCAATGCAATCCGAAATGGAGTCCATGTACACCAATAAAGTATGGACCTTAGATATTGCTCCACCTGGGGTAAAACCCGTTGGATGCAAATGGATCTACAAAAGGAAACTTGGTGTAGATGGGCAGGTGGAAACCTATAAGGCTAGACTCGTTGCAAAAGGTTTTCGTCGAAGACCTGGTTTGGACTATGACGAAACTTTTTCTCCAGTGGCTATGCTCAAATCCATTCGGATCCTACTTGCCATTGCTGCCTTCCATGACTATGAAATCTGGCAAATGGACGTTAAAACGGATTTTCTAAACGGCTGTTTAGAAGAGTGCGTTTACATGGATCAGCCAGAAGGTTTCGTGGACAGTGGGAGCAGCGGGAAGGTTTGCAAGTTACTCAAATCCATTTATGGATTGAAGCAGGCATCGCGGAGCTGGAACATCTGTTTTGATGAGGCAATCAAGGAATTTGATTTCATCAAGAACGAAGATGAACCTTGTGTCTATAAGAATATTGTAGGACGAACTGTCGTATTCCTAGTCTTGTACGTGGACGACATTCTTTTGATAGGAAATGACATTCCTATGCTACAATCGGTCAAGCTATTCTTGTCACAACGGTTCTCCATGAAGGACCTGGGTGATGCCTCGTACATTCTGGGTATCAAGGTCTATAGAGATAGATCCAAGAGACTACTGGGACATTCGCAGTCCGGGTACATAGAGACCGTACTAAAGAGATTTAGTATGGAGGATTCCAAGCGCGGTAATATACCCGCATTGCACGGAATTACCCTCTCCAAGAAGATGTCTCCTAAGACTGACGAGGAGAGGGTTCGCATGAACACTATACCCTACGCTTCGGCGGTAGGATCTATAATGTATGTGATGCTATGTACAAGACCAGATGTAGCTTACACGATTAGCGTGATGAGCCGGTATCAGTCAGACCCAGGTGAGGACCACTGGACGACAGTGAAGAACATTCTCAACTACCTGAGAAGGACTAAGGAGATGTTCCTAGTTTACGGTAATGGAGACCTCAGGGTCAAGTCTTTTACCGATTCAAGCTTCCAGAGTGAAAAAGATGACAGCAAGTCTGTCTCGGGTTTTGTGTTTACCTTCAACGGAGGGGCGGTATGTTGGAGGAGTTCCAAACAGGATACCGTCGCAGACTCGACGATGGAGGCTGAATACATTGCTGCAAGCGATGCCGCAAAAGAGGCGGTCTGGATGAAGATGTTCATTAGTGAACTTCAGGTGGTTCCGTCCATTGTTGACCCAATACCTTTGTATTGCGATAACAATGGGGCTATAGCTTTAGCGAAGGAACCAAGGTCCCATTAGAAATCCAGACACATCTTAAGGCGGTATCACCTGATCAGGGAGATCATTGATCGCCAGGAGATCGAGGTACGGAGAGTGGACACAAAAGACAACACAGCGGATCCATTCACGAAGGCCATCCCTCAAACACAGTTCGAGCGACTTTTTGAGCTATTGGGTATGCGATACGCCGGCAGCTGGCCTTAGTGCAGACGTTGGGTATGCGGTAGACCAATTACTGGCCTTTAGTGCAAGTGGGAGATTGTTAGATATGTATGCCCTAGAGGCCATTATTGTATAGTACTAGTTTGTATAATACATTTTGGAGGCTTGGGATATATATATGGTTTTACGAAAGTCTTGCTCGATATAGTAGTATGCTACTTGGTTTGTTTCTATCTTAATATGTGTATATGTTTCTTTTAACATATCGCTAAAAACATATTGGTAGAGCCCTTAGGATCTTTGCTTGACTACCGGCGTTGTGATGGCGATCACACTAGTGGGGGCTGGGTAGTCTATAAGCACATCATTCTTTTGGTCCCTAGTCATAGGACTATCGAGACAGGGCATCGATACTCTAGAGTAGACTAGTGCATACGCTTCTCTTCCCAGCAGGGGAGATGGTCTGTCCCACAGCCATCAGTACGTCGTACTGGAGATAGTATGCAGGTGCTCGTTAGGTTACGAGTACACTGGACAGAACTCATCGGGAACTGTTGGTTGGTATTATACCCATCGTCAGTTAACAGTTCCCAGGTGACATGAGTACAGCTTAGTCCGTTGACTTGACACTGTCACTCTGCCTCGAGTGTGTTCCCACTGTTGTTAGATTACTACCCTACCACGGCTCTATTGAGTCGTGCAAATAGGTAGTAGTTGGGTGCAGTCCCGAAGCACTTGGAGGCAGTGACGGTTAGACAGGATTCGTCTCTCCTGGTATTGGGGGTTGATATCGCGCTGTGTCTAGGAGAGCCATTACACAAAGTCCCTGGCCAGGGCAAGCAAGATAGACTGGTAGGTTTCCAGTGTTATCTCAGGTGTTCTGGGCTACACTCCGGCACGACTTGTACCGCTAGTAGGGGATTGACGTTTACCGCCCCCTAGGCCCGCCATGCGATGTTCTTAGACGAACAGACCGGACTGTACGGAGATTGTCACATACAGGCTCAGTAGGAGTTCGGATGGGTTCATCTCTTCAGTCTTCTTATCGGCATCTACCTGGGAACCGTAACGTACATCTAGTGCCTCTTGCGGTCTGTTGTTAACCCCACTGCCAGCGTAGTGGTCGAGTCATTAGAGTCCCACACAGAGGGTTACTCGCCTTTGGGCAAAACTGAGTAGAGGTCGCATAGTTTTGCGACAGGGTTCGTTCACACTCGTGCACTTGTGCACGTTTGGTGACCGGGCAGTTATTACTAGTGGGCTTTGGTTTAAGCCAGATACTAGTATTGGTTTTGGGATTGGTTTTGTCTCATTGTATTCGTGTTCCTCGGAACGCGGATGCGGGTGTGTATGCACAGTTGATAGAGGCAGAGGCAGAGGATTCTCATTAGGGTTGTTGACCGTTTGTCTTTGGTTGACTTGTTGACCGTTGACTTTTTCCAAACCCTAATGAGAATGATTAATAATGATAATCAAGAATTGTTGTGTGATGGTTAGGTTGACCATGGTGGACATTTTGACCATTGTTGACATTTTGACCATAATCATTTCATATCAAAGATGCTTCTTGATCTTTGCAAATTGCATTTATTATGAAATGATAATGGTCATTCCATACTCACCATCACATTTTCCTTTTTTGATTATTATTGTTAATCTATTATTCTCGTATGAGCATGGTTGCAAGAGAGAGCTCTCATTCTATCATATCTTTTCTCTCTCTTTGCAAAAGCTCTTCTTCTTCCTCTCTCAAAGCTTAAGTGTTCCATGGGTTGGAAATCATAAGTTTTTGAGACAAAACCACCATAACACATCTCTACTCATTCTAGGGTACTAGGTTTAGCAAACCAAATACCTTAGTTACCTATAGGTTGAGGTAGGAGCTCAAGTTCGAGGCCCTTGGGTGGATCTATCTTCGGCTAAGAGGAGACGAGAAGGAGGAGCCTTTCAAACTACTACAAGGAGCAAGAAAGGAGGAGAACAACAAGAAGAGAAGGAGTTCAAGAGAACAACAAGAAGAGAAGGAGTTCAAGAGAACAACTGTCACGACCCAAAATATTAGCTCGTGACCAGCACTTGAATCACGCAACGTCTAAAGGCGTAACGGAATTCAAGTAAGCTGAAACCCAAAATTCTAAACCTTTCAGAAAAATAAAGGAGGTGAGGTTTTGAAATAAAGGTATAATGAAAACAAGTTTTCTTAATGAATAGAAAAGGAACATGCATGACGCAAGTGAAATTTACCAATTTGAAAACATGTTTCGTCTTCTAAAAAAAATTTCGGCAGCACCTCCTTTGTATATTTTGATCCAAAACCACAAATACATAGCAAGAATAATGGCATCCCCAAGCGGGAGCTAGCTCTTCGCCAAACGGCGGATCACAACCACGCAAAACAGTATAAATAAGTATACGACGCCCAACGGCGAAGTTCACCACAAAAGATAAAGAAATGAGCAAATATAACCCTAAAAGTGAATGTAAAACCCATCGCTCAAATCTCGCAACTACAAGTCTCACTAAGTCTCATTACTTATACAAATTCTAATTTTGATTGATTGATGGAGTTAACTAGATACAATAAGAAATATAATACAAGAGTGGGTACGATACAAATGCCCCACCTACCAATCCAAAACACCCGAATGGAACTGTATGCCAGCGAAGCCGCTACTGATCCAAGCGGTCAACCTGCAAGAACTGTGGCACAACGGGGGTGAGTTGCCAACTCGTGAATAGAAATATATCTACAAGTAGAAATCGAATAAACAACGAATCCTAGGTCAACTATATCATACAGGTAATACTATGATATCTAGGGTGACCGGGTCGTATATGTGCCAACAAGGTCGTCACTACCTATGTGCATGCGGATAAAATCCAACAGTAATAATCAATGCATGTATATGGGTATCGTCCAACCATAATCAAGGTATGCAGATATGTGGATCTCGTCCACCCATGAATCAATGTCTATAAACATGTGTATAATATCCCATAGTAACATTAGTGTATGTGGATCTAATCCACGCGTCAACCACTGACGCAACAATATCATGCAAGTAAATATCATAAAAGAGTGTGCATCAAAGTATGAGGATATCTATATCAACGGTGTCCCACCCGACACATCAAATCATGGAACCTGAGTGCCTAGCATCGACATTCGAAAACATCATGAAAACCGTGCCAAGCATCGGCACGTAAATCCTCATATATCTCAGGCGCCGCATCCTCAGATTGGCCCTCAGGCGCCGCATCCTCAGATTGGCCCTCAGGCGCCGTACTCCCTGCTCGGCCCTCATATCCATCTCGCTACTCCGGTCGGTATCCTCCGGATAACCGCTGAGTCAACATACTATCACCGGTAGGTAGTGTTCCCCCTACCGGGCTCACCGTCTAACATATACGACTCTTCTTGCCCCGGGGTACCTCACCGGGTCCACCATGTACCCGCAGACGGTGCCTACCACTCCTCGAATCGGGTTTCACATGCCACTCTCAGAACCGAGAAAACACATGGTGGACGCACTGAAATATCATATCAAGAGAAACCGGGTTTTTAAAACAACACATAATCTCATTTGAAATTTCCACGGTTCTCAAATCCAGAAATCTCATGAAAACAGCATATCTCAATGCGTAAAATAATAGAGCATGATGTATGCGACATGTAAAAAGAAATGCGAGCATATCCGTGTATCATGCAATATGGAATAGTGATATGACACATTAAGGGGAAAACCGCTCTTTTAAAATGATTCTAGTTTTTAAAATATGACTTGCGGTTCCCAATTTCCCAATAAAACCAGTTATCTATATAGGTACAATATGAATTTGCACAAGTATAGATGTACCATGTATGTGTGCACAAATATGAATATACAATGTGTATGTGCACAAGTATGGGTGTATCAAGGTATATGTACACCAATATGGATATACGAATGTGTATATCCGCAAGTATGAATGTATCTATGTATATGTCATGATGCAACAACTCTACTGTGTAGTGACATGGCAATTATCGATGATGAAGTGTGTGAGCCAGCAAATATGTGTACGTGTAACATACGCATCATCGATAATGGTGCAGGTGTACTATCACAGGTATATGCGATGCAATAATAATATCATGAATGCAGCAAGTAAATCATCAGCTAACAGCTATAAGGTATACATAACTATCATATGTCCGAGTCGGTGATTCTATCAATCGGCATCTAGCCCAAAAACATCGCGTACGGTATAATCCATCATACGACAACCTCTAGTCAAGGGTAATGATCAATCATCAAGTCAACTCATCACGCACGGAATATCATCGTGCGGCGGCATTAAGCTAATAGGGATCCTATCATCCTATAAGACAAATGAGGGTACGGCCTAATATCACATACGGCCTATCATCCATGATTCACAACATTCTATATATATATATATAACCCTATATACCTATGTCCCGGGTCGCATCTGCAATAATCTCATATCAGGGGACCGGCAGGGTATAAATCATCTCGATCGACTCGCATCCGTATACCATCACATCATATCATCATCTCATCATATCATCAAATTCGTCTTGTATTATTTCATCGCATTTTTATCTCATATCATGTCGAATTTACATAAACATGTTATCTCTACTATGTATAAGTATCTAAACTAACAAACACTTTCGAACCATACAATCAGATTTTTAAAGAAGTGAATCGTAGTTTTGGAAACATGGGTTACGGTGCTTTTAAGGAAAAGATATCATTTGAAAATCCGTAACATCCCTCAAGTTATACATTTAAAAGATACATATGATTCTTTAGTTTAGAAAAATGTATGGTTCGGATGACGCATCTACATCGACTATCTAGTCCTACAGAACCCTAAGCGGTAATATCGCTAAACATCATCCTAGGGTAGTAGTAGCATATCACACTAAACTAACCTCTAGTTTCTAATGTGACTACATAGCTATCTATATTCTAACCCTATTTTCCTAATCTATGTTTCCTAACCATACTCTATAAATCGGTTTCTATTAGAAGTTTGCGGGGGTGCTATACGCCATCCACCCGACTTCCCCGGTAGATATAGATCTACTCACCTGTCTTCGCTCGCCCAAATCGATGACGCCACGCTTCTTCACCTCGAAATCCATGCGAGGGTACCTACAATAATAACCAATCGCAATACGTATTAAAATCGATGCAGATAACCGATACAGCGCACAGTGTGCTCACAAGTTAGAACCTATGGCCTAAACGTGCAAATCGAACAAACAACCCATGTTGTCGATGTACGAACACCCGACAACCCAATACAAATCCAAATATCAAGAAAGTGCATTTAAAAATACGGAAAACATCGCCTAAAACACACCAAAATGCTCCCAGATTTTCCCCAGATGACAATTAGCCAAAACTACATATAGGAGGGGTCTAATTTAGTGCAAAAGGAGCCATGGACCAAATCTGGAACCAATCCATCCTACTCTGGCCGCAAATTACGGCCAGAATGATTAAATCTGCGGCCGTAGCTTTGAATTAGGGGCTCGGGTCTCAGTGGTAGCTTCCTAGGTGCCTGCACGACTCCCAGTAATTCCAAAATAATTTCTAGTGTCCCCGGGTTGCTCCAGATTCCAAAATACCTTCACAGATCACACATTTATCCGATGTCGGGTTTCTAAATCCGTGTTTTGGGGTTTCTAGGGTCTGGTCCAGATCACTAAACAGCACCTAAGTTCAGTTAACAGCTACTAGGTATCACCCAATTCAAACCAACACTCAAACATTCACTAGGGTTTCCCAATGTCCACTAATCTTCACAAAACGACATCTAAACATGATATCTCACAAAACTAATCTAAAGGGAAGAAATTATACCTCATCTAGTCCACTCTAGGCTGCACTAACTTCCCAACGTCGTCAAAATCCCATTTTGCTCGGTCCATCGTGTAGAGGTTGAAGAGGGGATAAAGTTTTGTGAAGGGAGTGTAGAGTTTTGGGGCATGGTTGGAGATAGATCTAGGGATTTTTGTGGAGGGTTGTGGAGTTGTAAAGATGAAGGATTTCAAAAAAAAGATGGGGGAAAAAGAATGGGCAGCAGCCCCCCTTCTCTCTCACCAATTCACACTCTCTTTCTCTCTCCAAAGCTCACCTAACCTAATCATTATGTCTCCATTGACTTTTCCTTTTTCTTTTTCTTTTCTCTCCACCAATAAACCATAACACAAAAGAAATGAAAGATGTAACAAAATAAAACAGGTCATGGTGCACTAACCATGGAAAACTGTAGAAATGCGGATTTGGCTTAATCGCGATTAGCAGTGCACTAATCGGGTTTTTATCAAAACTGCACAAAATAAATTTTTAAAAATGCCAAATCCTTTAATTATATATTTAAATGAATAAATAATTTTAATTTCTATTTATTTCATAATTATTGGTATATATTTATACCTTTTTCCGAAAACCCCAATTTCGCAAATCGGCAGTTTTCGGGAAAAATATTATTTTAATTTTAAATTCCAAAAATAATATTTTATATTTTCTGAAACGTTACAACAACAAGAAGAGAAGGAGTTCAATACTAAGTATAACCAATCTACATAGTAGTTAGAACTTGTAGATTTTATGTTAGTTTTGTTTAGTAAAGATCCTTCATGAAACGGTCCATGTTACCTTGCTAGGGAAAAAAATATCGTTTTACCTATTCCGCCTCCCCGAAAGAACTGGGGTGGGTAACGTGGACCTAACACATTCTGGGGATCCAGATCTATCGTAATAGATCTAAGAGGATGTTGGGACTTTCACAGTCCAGGTACATCGACACCATACTGAAACGATTCAGTATGGAAGATTCCAAGCGCGGCAATCTACCGGCTTGTCACGGAATCACCCTCTCCAAAGAGATGTCACCCAAGACTGATTTGGAAAGAGTTCGAAAGTCATCTATACCCTACGTATCTGCGGTAGGCTCTATAATGTATGCGATGTTATGTACCAGACCAGATGTAGCATACGCATTGAGCGTTATTGGCCGGTATCAGTCGGACCCAGGGGAGAAACACTGGATAGCAGTAAAGAACATTCTCAAGTACCTGAGAAGGACTAAGGAGATGTTCCTGGTTTATGGCTGAAAAGACCTCCAGATTGAGGCCTTTGCTGACTCCAGCTTCCAGACTGACAAGGATGACTCCAAGTCCATGTCGGGTTAAGTCTTTACCCTCAATGGAGGGACAGTTTGCTGAAAGAGTTCCAAGCAGGAAACCATTGCTGACTCAACTATGGAAGCGGAGTGCATAGCTGCTTGCGATGCCGCAAAGGAAGCTGTCTGGATGAAGAAGTTCCTCGCGGAGCTTCAGGTGGCTCCTACCATCGTTGATCCAATACCGCTGTTTTGTGACAACAACGGAGCTATAGCTTTAGCGAAGGAACCCAGGTCCCATCAGAAGTCCAGGCATATTTTGAGGCGGTACCACCTGATCAGGGAGATCGTAGATCGCCGGGAGATTTGGTGAAGAGAGTAAATTCGGAGAATATCACTGCAGATCCACTCACGATGGCCCTACCCCAGACTCAGTGTGAGCAGCTGATCGAGATGATAGGTCTTCGATACGCCAGTACATGGCCCTAGTGCAAGTGGGAGATTGTTAGTGTATATGCCTTAGAGGCCATTACTGTATCATACTAGTTTGTATATTACTTAATGGAAGCTTGGGATATTCACAGTTGTATAGACAATCTTGCTCAAAATGGTAGTATGCTACTTGGTTTGTTTCTACTTTAATATGTACATGTGTTTCTTTTAGCATATTGCTTATACATATTAGTGGAGCCCTTAGGATCTTTGCTAGATTACCAGCGTTATGATGGCAGACGAACTTGTGGGGGCTGGGTAACCTATAAACACATCCTTATACAGGTCCCTAGTCGTAGGATTATCGAGACAGGGAATCGATACTCCGGAGTAGACTAGCGTATGCGCTTCTTATCCCAGCAAGGGAGATGGTCTGTCCCACAGCCATCAGTACGTCGTACTGGAGATAGTATGCGGGTGGTCGTTAGGTTATGAGTACACTCGACAGGACTCGTCGGGAACTGTTGGTTGGTATTATACCTATCGTCAGTTATCAGTTCCGAGGTGACATGAGTACAACTTAGTCCGTTGACTTAACACTGTCACTTTGCCTCGAGTGTGTTCCCACTGTTCTTTGTTTACTACCCTACCACGGCTCAAAGGAGTCGTGCAAACAGGTAGTAGTTGGGCGCAGTCCCGAAGCACTTGGAGACAGTGACGGTTAGACAGGATTCTTCTCTCCCGGTATTGGGTGTTGATATCGCGCTGTGTTTAGGAGAGCCGTTACACATAGTCGTCCCTGGCCAGGGCAAGCGAGATATACTGGTAGGTTTCCAGTGTTATCTCTGGATGTTATGGGCTACACTCCGACATGACTTGTACCGCTATTAGGGGACTAACGTTCGCCACCCCCTAAGCCCGCCATGCGATATTCTTAGACGAAGAGACCGGACTGTATGGATATTGTCACATACAGGCTCAGTAGGAGTTCGGATGGGTTTTACCTCATCGGCCTTCTTATCGACATCTACCTGGGGACCGTTACGTACAGCTAGTGCCGCTTGCGGTATGTGGTTAAACCCACTGCCAGCGTAGTGTCGAGTCTTTAGAGTCCCACGCAGAGAGTTTCCCTGCACTGAGCGAAAGGTGTAGAGGCCGTATGGTTTTACGGCAGGGCTACGATCACTTGCGTACACTTGTGTGCGTATGCTGTTCGGGCAGGCAATACTAGTGGGCTTTGGTTTAAGACGGATCCTAGTATTGCACAGATGGATTTGTTTTGTCTTTTGTGCATTCACATTCTACGGAATGCGGATTCGGGTGTGTATGCACAGTTGTGAGGAGCGAAGAGGAAGGAGGTGCCTCATTAGGGTTTTGACATTTGATTCGATCGAAACCATTATGAGGCGGACTCATTAGGATTTTGGCAGTTCGTTCGGTCAAAACCATTATGAGCCGGGTACATTATTTACTAATCTTTTTTAGTGATAATTATGTGATGGCTATTTGCTTTGACCATTTGACCATACTTGGCTTTGTTGACCATTTGACCATACTTGACTTTGTTGACCGTTTGACCAAAGTTGACTTGGACCTTCATGAGAGGTCTAGAGTATTCTTTGGATTTCTTTTTATTTTTGGATTATGAAAAAGGTCAAGTCAATTGTTGCAATCAACATAATCTTGAAAAGATTAGTAATGATGATAGTGGTGTATTATTGCAACCATGGTGCTTTTTCTTTAGTTATCAATTCATTTCTCATTCTCTCTATTGAAAAGAACTGAGAGAGCTCCATGGTTGTTCTCTTTCATCTTCCTCCTCTTGAAAATTTCCTTTGATCTCATGTGTTGAGAGAAAAATAATCAAAATAGACAAACACATCCATCTACCTCTTCTATACAATCTAGGACATCAAGACTAGCGATCTTGTTGCCCTAGTAGCCTCGGCTCGAGGTGGAGCTCGGAGTACAACTCTCGGGTGGATCGTCTTCGACTTAAGAAGGCCGCGGAGGTGATCAAGATCCGGATCGACCTCGGAGCGTGGATGGACGAGCAGGGCAGCGGAATGAAGACCCGAAGGACCGGTGTCGTGAGGTATAATCTCTATGGCATAGTAGATAGCACCTCTAGTAGTTTGCTAGTTTGTAGTTTAGCAAAGATCCTTCTTTTAGTCCATGTTGCCTTTGCGCCAAAAATTGTTTTTACCGTTTCCGCCTCCCCGTAAGAACCGGGGTGAGCAACGTGGACTTACATAAACTTCACTTATTTAAAAATCATTCGGCATGCTAGTTCATTCTTTTACTTAAAACTAAATATTTTTAATTTCCGCTAAAAGGGTTTTTGATCTTGGTTTTTGGCTTACTCAAATTGTGTCGACATCTTTCGATATCATACAATCTAAGTGCCGGTCACATCCAAACTTTGGGTCGTGACAAAGTTGGTATAAGAGCTTAGGATTAACTTTACGGAACCGAGTAGTGAATTGAATATAGTAGGCTTTAATTTCGTTAGGTAGGTTTACCCTTGGTTGATGGAGTAGGTGATTTAGGATAAGTATAGTACCGTACACATGTTCCGCGATATATTTACGCTACGATACACAGCCGAAGTGACCTTAGGACATATTTGTTCGTACTTCCTTTCTTGATTCCACGTATCATGTGATTCAATTGTAATGTCCTTATCAATCCCGTTTCTTACTCTAGCCACTAAGTCATCAATGACTATGAGGACTCAGGGGGCCGCTGATTGAGATAAGATTGGAGCGGGCTCGTCTGAGACGAGGACGGACCAAGACAGTACACCTATCTTTCAGGAACAGATTGATCCACCCTCTATTGATCGTATAGCTAGAATGGAGGCCAGTGTTCAGGGGATGTGCTGAATGATCGGATCCTTGATAGAGATTAGAAGAGCACGGAGATCGGCCATTACTCCACGTACGGTTGTTCAGAGACCAAGGCGAATTCGTACTAATACATCAGCTCCTAGACATGTTCGTAGAGGTCGTGGCGGAATCTTTATGGACCAGTTATTTTACTTGTACCCATATAATCAACAGCCCTTGCAAGGATGTTTCAGGTGTTGGTGTCCGTATCACTTTATGCGGAATTGTCCCATGATGCGATAGGGTGAGGCATCGGTCTCACATGTGACTTCACCACCTTCACCACTTCCTCCGAGCATATTACCTCCTACACCTATTGTTGTTCCACGCAATATCAACGCCCATAGAGGTCGTGGTCGTGACGGTCGTAATTCGAGAAGACGAGGAGGTCGAGGCAGATTTATTCCAGGCCGCTGTTTTGGTCGAGGTCGGACTCAGGGCCAGATGTTCAGTTCGTACCCCGATGAGTAGAGGACCCCATCAACCTGTTTTAGTTGTGGACGTCCAGGGCATTTCGCTAGGGATTGTAGACTCCACGGAAGGACTTAAGGATGCTAGTATGGGCCAGGCTCGGGTCTTTACTTTGACTCCACGGGATGCCCAGGCATCCAATGCAATCATGATAGGTACTCTTTCCGTATTTTCCTTAAATGCACATATTTTATTTAATCCCGGTTCTACACATTCTTATGTATCTGCACACTTTGAACTTTCTATTTGGAGAGAGTCGTCGTTGTTAGAGTTACTGCTAGTTGTGATTATTCCTATAGGAGATTCTTTTATAGTGGATTTGTTTCTCCTAGATATGTTAAATTTTGATATACTTCTCGAATTAGATTGGTTGGCAGCTTGTCATTATTATGTAGATTGTCGGGGGAAAGCGGTCATATTCTGTTTTCCAGGCGAACCGATTTTTGTTGTGCAGGGAGATTGTAGTATAACTCCTGCCAATATGATTTCTGCTCTTTGTGCGGGACGGATCTTGAAGAAGGGTTGTCATGGGTTCTTAGCATTTGTTGGAGACGTAGGAGCCGCTGATGTCCATTGGACAAGGTTCCGATCGCACGAGAATTTCCGGATGTGTTTCCAGCTGAATTACCAGGATTACCGTCTGATCGCGATATCGAAATTTGCATTGACTTGATTCCGGGTGCGGGGCCTATTTCTATACCATCTTATCGGATATCCCCGACGGAGTTGAAAGAACTCAAAGGTCATTTGCAAGAGTTGTTGGATAAAGGACTTATTCATCCAATTGTATCACCGTGGGGAGCTCCTGTCTCGTTCGTTAAAAAGAAGGACGGCGGAATGAGACTGTGCATCGACTGCAGGCAGCTGAATCGAGTTACTGTGCGAAACAGGTATCCACTACCTTGGATCGATGACTTATTCGATCAGCTGCAGGGAGCTGGCTATTTCTCGAAGATTGAATTGCGGTCAGGGTATCATCAGTTGAGAGTTCAGAAGGATGACATTCCGAAGACTGCTTTTCGCACACGATATGGGCATTATGAGTTCCGGTGATGTCATTCGGGCTCACCAATGCCCCAGCAGCTTTCATGGATATGATGAACCGTATTTTCAGGCCATTTCTTGATCAGTTCATTATTGTATTCATGGATAACATCCTTGTATACTCTAGTAGACGAGAAGAACACGAGCAGCACTTGCGTATTACATTGCAGACTTTGAGGGAGGAGCAGTTTTTCGCTAAATTTCCCTAGTGTGCTTTCTGGCTGTATTGTGTGGATTTCTTGGGTCATGAAGTAACGAGAGACGGGATATGTGTGAAGCCAAAGAGGATCGAGGCAGTTCGGCACTGGCCCAAACCTGTGTCAGTTACGGAGATTCGTAGTTTCTTGAGTTTGGCTGGTTACTACCAACGTTTTGTGCAGGATTTTCTCGGATCACCGCATCATTGACCGGGTTGACCAGGAAGGAGGTTCTATTTCTTTGGACTGAGGCGTACCATTATAGCTTCCAGCAGTTGGAGACTCGTCTGACTACCGTACCAGGGTTATCATTGCCTTTGGGATTGGGCGATTTTGTGGTTTATTGTGATGCTTCTCGAGTGAGGCCAGACCATGTATTAATGCAGCACGGCAGGGTTATCGCATTTGCTTCTCTGCAGTTGAAGAAGCATGAGCAAGACTATCCTACTCATGATTTAGAAATGCCTGCGGTGATTTTTGCACTCAAGATCTGGAGACATTACATATACGGCGAGTCCTGCCAAATATTCACAGACCACAGAAGCTAAAGGTATATCTTTCAGCAGTGAGATCTTAATCTGAGGCAGCGTAGATGGATGGAACTCGTGAGGGATTATAATTGCAAGATTCTTTATCATCTGGGCAAAGCGAATGTTGTGGCAGAGGCCTTGAGTCGGAGGCCCGGTGGTAGCTTATCTTATTTGAGCATAGTGCAAACACAGTTATCCGCAGAATGGCAGATTCTATGTAAAAGTCGTGTGCAGTTCGAGTTCATATCGACGGGAGGAAATTTAGCTCATATTCACACCCGTCCTCAGTTATTAGATCGCATCCGAGAAACATAGCCATAGATGCTCGCTTATTGGAGATCTTAGATCAGGTTAGATAGGATAGAGATTCTGAGTTCATGATAGTTGACCATGGAGTATTACAATTTGGGACTCGTCTTTGTGTGCCGGATTCAGAGGAACCTAGACTTAAAATCTTAAATGAGGCCCATTAGTCAGCATACAGCATTCGTCCTGGTTCCACTAAGATGTATCATGACTTGAGAGATGTCTATTAGTGGGAATGAATGAAGAGAGATGTCACAGAGTTGTTTCGAGATGCTTGACTTGTCAGCAAGTCAAGGCCGAGCACCAGAGGCCGGCAGGAGAGTTACAAGCCTTGACTATTCCGGAGTGGAAATGGGATCAGATCTCCATGCATTTCATTGTGGGTCTATCCAGGACCAGCGGAGGGTATGATTCAATCGGGGTGATTGTAGATAGATTGACATAGACAGCTCACTTTCTTCCGGTGAAGACAATGTTCGGATATGTGTAGTATGCTCAAATCTATATTGATGAGATTGTGTGATTGCATGGATTTCCGACATGCATAGCGTCCGATAGGTGTACACAATTTACCAGCCGACTATAGCAGAAACTTCAAGAGGCTCTAGGTACCCGACTGAGTTTTAGTACAGCTTTTCAACCGCAGACAGAAGGTCAGTCAGAGCGGACCATACAGACTCTAGAGGATATGCTTCGAGCCTGCAGTCTTGATTTCGGTGGCAGTTGGGATCGTCACTTTCTGTTGATAGAATTCTTTTACAACAACAGTTTCTAGGAGACGATCCAGATGGCACCTTTCGAAGCTTTGAATGAGAGAAGGTGACGATCAACCGTTTGCTGAACAGAACTCAGCGAAAGTAGCATTTTGGGACCGCAGATAGTGCAGGAAACTACAGAAAAGATCCAGTTAATAGAGGACAAAATGAGAGCGGCCCAAAGTAGATAGAAATAATATGCTGATCGACGCCGTCGTAGACTCGAGTTGATGTGGGAGACCATGTGTTCTTTCGTGTATCTCCGATGAAGGGTGTGATGCATTTCGGGGGAAAGGGGAAGCTCAGACCCAGATATGTCGGACCCTACGAGATTCTGGAAAGAGTGGTTGCTGAAGCTTATCGTTTAGTACATCCACCGAATTTTCCCGATGTGCTTCTAGTGTTTCTTATGTCTACGCTTTGTAAGTATCTTCACGATCCATCTCACGTGAATCCAGCTTCAGACCTTACAACTTGAGCAGGATATATCCTATACTGTGCAGCCGGTAGCTATTTTAGACCGGCAGGGAATGAAAACTAAGATCGAGGGTACCTCCGTCTGTAAAGGTTCTTTGGAAAGTACCAAATTGCGAGGAGGTCACTTGGGAGGCTGAGAATGCGATGTGGAAGAAAATTCCCACATCTTTTGAGGGTACGTATAGTTATGTTTTAAATTCGGGGACTGAATATTCTTAAGGGGGAATATTGTAACATTTTGAAAATTTTAGATAATAAATTAATTTAATTAATTAAATAATAAAATGTTAATTTAAAAATTTATTGAAACAAAGTAGGATATTTTCATAAGTAGTGTGTGAAACTAATTAATTTAAAATTTTAGGTTGTAACATTAGTAAATTACAAGGGTTTTAGTGAAAACATTTAGCTTCATTTGTAGTATGATATAGTATGAGGGTTTTTGTGAAAAGTTTAGGTAATTGTGAAAATTGGAAATTTGTGAGGGTTTATGTGTAAAAAGGGTAAGGTCATGTTAAGCTTAAGTTATAACCATGGCATAACACACCTTTGCTTGGTGACACCTCAATATATGTACCTCATTCTTGCATGAAAACCCTACCATTTTCTATGCTACACCTCCTACTTGCATGAAACTACCACAACTTTGCTTGGTGACACCTCCTCCTACAACTCATAGCTCACTCCCCTTATCCTATACAGACATACTCAGTTCATAGAACTAAATTTAGATCAAAATATAGAAAAGAAAAAGGAAAAACTTAGAACACACAAAAAGAAAAGAGAAAAGAAGAAAGAGCTAGGTGCTAAAGATTTCAACATCACCATCAAGCTAGGATCGTTGAGTTTGTGCTTCTTGGAGGGAGTTTTCCAGTGATCTTGCTATAGGTATAATCCTTAAACTCTATAGGATTTTAGTTCTGTAACTGTTTTAGTTTAGAAATCGAATATCGGTAATTTCGTATTTTTACAAATTTAGGCTCTGTCTTGAATCTGCTGTAGTTTAGATGAAAATTAACCTAACAAAATAGTACCTTAATCTTATAGACTGGACCTAGAATAAACCCTAGGAAGATGAAACCTTTTGCTCGGAATATGGCCGACGACAATAGCCAAAAATCCGATGTCGCCGGATTTCTTAGGGATTTGGATGTTGTGGTTTTTAGAGTAGGTCTTTGCATATGTATTAAGATGTTTGGTATTGTTTATTTAAGTTAATTTAGTAGTATATGGAATCTGGAAGCTAATATCTGAAATAGGGGTTAAGATTCTAAAACACGACACGTATGTTTCGTAACGCGTTTCTGTTTTCTGTTACGAACAGCGATTGGTTAAATTCCATTTAGTATAGGTTTTAGATAGTTTACAATAGTCGTACTTAGTATAGATAATACGGGAAACTTGTATTTTCATGTTTTTGCCGTATCGGAGTGAGCCGTTTCTTATACGAATTAATATCGATGTTAGATTTGAGTCCGGAAACTTCGGAGGCCGCAAGGAAAGGTAAGGGATTGGTGATATTTGAGTAGATTCGACGTATTCTGGTGAGTAGACTAAACATCTGCCGGGGGATTTTGTATGGATGGCATGATAAGCCCGTAGTTTAAGTTTAAATTACAAGTGTTCCTTCGTTTATAATGTTTGATCATATGCATTCATATATATAAATATCATCATGTTAATAATTGTTAGAACACTGCACAAATTATCGACGAGTCGTGCTGCACATGCACATATCTACATGTTACAGTACACCTCGTAGAAATTAACATGTCACATATACACTTAGTACTTATTATACTAAATATGATTCCCATCATACCTTAAAAATCAAGAATGGTAGTTATTTTTCATAAATGTCATCATGTTTTATCTTCAAGTCTTTTTAGTTCTAATATAAGATGCATTGGATTATTACTGATTTATGGTTTTGAGTTTTATAAACTATCGAAAAGATTCAATGATTTTTCATGTTGATGTGAAATGTCCACCATGAAATGTTGTTTTTTTATTTGGTTTTATTCTGACCCGGGTGGGGTAGCTATACGGTTGCGGAATTTCTTACGTATATCCAGGCTGAGTGGGGTAGCTATACAGCTGGATTCATGGTGGATCCGGTCAAGGCCGAGGGGAAGGAGAGCCACACTTTAGACGGGGAGCCTAACGAGGATACTCGATACCGGAGAAAGTTATGAACACGGCGGATATCTAGGTGCTACCGACCGGTGTTATTGAGTGACAGGATCGTTCGGGGAACGATGCCTGATGAAACACTGAAGATTTGTGTCGATGTTGGACACAGAAAGAAAATGAACCTTATTTGGAAAATAATTGATGAGATTTCAGTTTTGATTTATACATTGAGTAGTACATATTCATACTTCCCCCTGTTATTAAGCATCACATTCATTGTTGTTGATATCAGTTCTAGTTCGGCATACTTACATTATCAGCCGATATATGTTAGTTTTATTCACTGAGTTGGCAACTCACCCCCGTTGTGTCATAGCTCCTTGTGTAAGTCCATGCTACCTCTCCCGGTACTTTCGGGAATGCGGAATTTGGTAAAAAACGATTTTTATAGAGGTGGTAACATGGACCTAAAACCCGGATCTTGGTTAAACATCTATCTAACAACCTAACTACGAGTTTCTAGCTACTCAGTTAGGGGGATATACCTTGCTTGTCTTGAACTCCTTCGTCTTCAAGCTCCGATGGTGGTCCGGATTGGCTTCTTCCCGTCGTCTCCGTACGCCGAAGATAGATCCACCTGAAAGCTCCAACCTTTGGCTCCTTCTTCGTTCTTTGAAGAAACTAGTTCACTCGGTTTGCTAAACCTTATGAACTAGAGTGAGTAGAGAAGAGTTTGTATGGGATTTTATCTATGGTTCTTGATTCTCAACTCATGAGACAAGAGAACCATAGAGTCAAGAGAGGGAGCAAGAGGAAGAGGGTGAGAGCAAAACAAGAGAGCTCAAGAACAAGAGAGAGAATGAGCAAAAAAAGAATGAGCAACTCTTTTGTCTCTCAACCTCTCATAATCCAAAGTCATGATAACTCATCATACCAAAAAAGTCTTATGTGATGGTTGAAGCAACCATAACCATATCATTTCATGCACTGATTTTGCACAAATGAGCAAGCAAGCAAAAGACTTTGCCATGAAATGATGGCTATGGTTATCATGATGGTCAACTAGTCAAGCCTAGTCAACCGGTCAACAAAGTCAACAAAAGTCAACAAGTCAACAAAAGTCAACAACCATGTCACCATAATACTTAATTAATATAATAGTTAATCACATATCATATTCTCATTAGGGTTGAGCAAAAAGTCAAATAGTCAACGGTCAACTGTCAACAACCCTAATGAGAATCCGCTGCCTCTGCCTCCCTGTCAACTGTGCATACACACACGCATCCGCATTCCGAGAAACATGAATGCAAACTGGATAAATCCAATCCCAAAAGAAACACTAGGATCTGGCTTAAACCAAAGCCCGCTAGTGTAAACTGTCCGGACACTGTACGTGCACAAGTGCACGGATGTGACCGAACCCTGTCGCAAAACCATGCGACCTGTCGCAATACCATGTGACCTCTACTCTTTTGCCTAAAGGCGAAAAGCTTTCTGTGTGGGACTCTAAAGACTCGACATTACGCTGGCAGTTGGTTTAACCACAGACCGCAAGCGGCACTAGCTGTGCGTAACGGTCCCCAGGTAATGCCGACAAGAAGACCGACGAGGCGAAACCCATCTGAACTCCTACTGAGCCTGAGTGTGACATTCTCCGTACAGTCCGGTCTGTTCGTCTGATACATCGCATGGCGGGCCTAGGGGGCGGTAAACGTCAGTCCCCCAATAGCGGTACAAGTCGTGCCGGAGCGAAGCCCAAAACACCCTGAGATGACACTGGAAGCCTACCAGTATATCTCGTTTGCCCTGGCCAGGGACTACTCGTGTAATGGCTCTCCTAGACATAGCGCGATGTCAACCCCCAATACCGGGAGAGACGAATCCTATCTAACCGTCACTACCTCCAAGTGCTTCGGGACTGCTCAACCACTACCTGTTTGCACGACTCCTTTGAGCCGTGGTAGGGTAGTAATCAAAGTGCAGTGGGAACACACTCGAGGCGAAGTGACAGTGTCAAGTCAGCGGACTAAGCTGTACTCATGTCACCTGGGAACTGATAACTGACGATAGGCATAATACCAACTAATCAGTTCCCGACGAGTCCTGTCCAGTGTACCCGTAACCTAACGAGCACCCGCATACTATCTCAAGTACGACGTACTGACGGCTGTGGGACAGACCGTCTCCCACACTGGGATGAGAAGCGCATGCGCTGGTCTACTCCGGAGTATCGATGCCCTGTCTCGATAGTCCTGCGACCAGGGACCTGCATAAGGATGTGCTTATAGATTACCCAGCCCCACTAGTGTGACGGCCATCACATCGCTGGTAATCAAGCAAAGAACCTAAGGGCTCCACTAATGTGTATAGGCGATATACAAGAATAAACATATGTACACATTGAAGTAGAAACAAACCAAGTAGCATACTACTATTTTGAGCAAGATTGTATATACAAGGTGAATATCCCAAGCTTCCATTAAGTAATATACAAACTAGTATGATACAGTAATGGCCTCTATGGCATATACACTAACAATCTCCCACTTGCACTAAGGGCATGTACTGGCGTATCGAAGTCCGATCATCTCGATCAGCCGCTCGAACTGAGTCTGGGGCAGGGCCTTGGTGAATGGATCTGCAGTGTTATCTTCTGAAGCGACTCTCCGAACCTCGATCTCCTGGCGATCTACGATCTCCCTGATTAGGTGATACTGCCTCAAGATGTGTCGGGATCTCTGATGGGACCTGGGTTCCTTCGCTAAAGCTATAGCCCCGTTGTTGTCGCAATACAGAGGTATTGGATCAACAATGGACGGAACCACCTCAAGTTCTTTCAAGAACTTCCTCATCCAGACAGCTTCTTTTACGGCATCAGATGCAGCGATGTATTCCGCTTCCATCGTCGAGTCTGCAACGGTTTCTTGTTTGGAACTATTCCAACACACCGCCCCTCCATTGAGGGTAAAGACAAAACCCGACATGGACTTGGAATCATCCTTGTCACTCTGGAAGCTGGAGTCAGCAAAGGCCTCGATCTGGAGGTCTTTTCCGCCATACACCAAGAACATCTCCTTAGTCCTTCTTAGGTACTTGAGAATGTTCTTTACCGCTATCCAGTGTTTCCACCCGGGGTTTGACTGATACCGGCTTACCACACTCAGTGCATAAGCTACATCCGGTCTGGTACACAACATCGCATACATTATAGAGCCTACCGCAGAAGCGTAGGGTATAATAGACATGCGATCCCTCTCCAAATCAGTCTTGGGAGACATCTCTTTAGAGAGGGTGATCCCGTGACAAGCCGGTAGATTACCGCGCTTGGAATCTTCCATACTGAATCTTTTCAGTACGATGTCGATGTACCTGGACTGTGAAAGTCCTAATATCCTCTTGGATCTATCACGATGGATCCGGATCCCCAGGATGTATGAGGCATCACCCAGGTCTTTCATGGAGAACCTGTGTGACAAGAACCCCTTGACAGATTGTAGCATAGGAATGTCATTTCCTATTAAGAGAATGTCATCCATGTATAAAACGAGGAATACTACAGTTCTCGCTACAAATCTACTATAGATGCATGGTTCATCTGGATTTTTGATAAAGACAAATTCCTTGACCGTCTCATGAAAACAGATGTTCCAACTCCGCGATGCCTGCTTTAGTCCGTAATTGGACTTAAGCAACTTGCACACCTTTCCGCTGCTCCCACTCTGAATGAAACCCTCTGGCTGGTCCATATAGACACACTCCTCTAAATTTCCATTTAGAAAAGCGGTCTTTACGTCCATTTGCCAGATCTCATAATCGTGGAAGGCAGCAATGGCAAGAAGGATCCGAATGGATTTCACCATGGCTACTGGAGAAAAGGTTTCGTCATAGTCCAAGCCAGGTCTTTGACGAAAACCCTTTGCTACCAGCCTAGCTTTATAGGTCTCAACCTGTCCATCTACACCAATCTTCCTTTTGAAGATCCACTTGCATCCTACGGGTTTTACCCCGTCTGGAGCAATGTCCAACGTCCATACTTTGTTGGTGTACATGGACTCCATTTCCGTCCGCATTGCATCCAGCCATTTCACTGAGTCAACGCTCTGAACGGCCTGCTGGAAGCTAGTAGGTTCATCATAATCTATGATGCAATCCTCTCTATCCCCGTCTATGAGAAAACCGTAGTATCTCTCGGGCGGATGAGACTGCCTACTACTTCTGCGGAGCGGCGTTGGAATGTCCTGTTCTTCCGAACCCTCTGGTTCCACTAAACTTTCAGTAATAGTCCGTGGTTCTGGAATTTCTTCCAGTTCTACTGTGCTCCCACTTATCTGGTTTTCCAAAAACTCAGTTTCCAAGAAGTAGGCATGACGAGAAACAAGAACTTTTTGTTCCTCTTCACAGTAGAAGAAATATCCTTTGGAATTCTTTGGATATCCCACAAACTTGCACTGTACTGAGCGTGCCTCGAGCTTGTCCGCATGCTTCTTTTTGACAAAAGCTGGACATCCCCATGTTTTAATGTGCTTAAGATAGGGTCTCTTCCCACACCACATCTCATATGGCGTAGTAGGCACAGTCTTAGTAGGAACTCGGTTCAAAAGGTATGCGGCTGATTCTAGCGCATATCCCCAGAATGATCGCGGCAACTCAGCGTTACTCATCATGGACCGTACCATATCCAATAGGGTCCGGTTCCGTCTCTCCGATACACCGTTATGTTGCGGAGTGTATGGAGGAGTAAGCTGAGAGAGAATTCCGTTCTCTTTTAAATAGTCCAGGAACTCAGCACTTAAGTATTCTCCACCTCGATCCGATCTTAGAATCTTAATACTTTTGCCGGTCTGTTTTTCTACTTCGTTCTTATACTCCTGGAATTTTCCAAAGGCTTCGGACTTATGTTTCATTAAGAAGACATAACCGTACCTTGATAAGTCATCCGTAAAAGTAATGAAGTAAGAATAACCGCTTCGCGCATGTGTAGACATTGGACCGCACACGTCACTGTGTACGAGTCCCAAGAGCTCGCGCATGTGTAGACTTAGATTTCTGGGCTTTTGGCTTACTTGGATCAGATGGGGTCCTGTAGACTTCATATGATTCAAGTGCCAGTCACGTGCTCTTTCGGGTCGTGACACAAGATCCCTGCAACCCTCGCTGCACCCTCACGTTGCCAGAGCTCCGACCTCGTCATCGAGCCCCCGCCTCGTCACCACGACCTTCCCTCTCTCCTCCCTACGCTACAACCGCCACCACCATAATTTTCTTTTCCTGCAACCGACTTCAAAAACCGCAGCCCAATCCCTGTAAGTCTACGGTAGCGCTCCGGCCGTCAATCCGAGGCCAAACGCGGAACAAAGACTTTTATGAACTGGCGCTAACGCTGACTTTCACCTAGATTGTGCCATTAACGCTAAACTAGCAAACTATAAAGATATTAGAATGGCTATACCGATTAATCTGTGTCCTTCGGTCTTTAGCCATCATCCCACGCTCCTCGCGGCATCTCCGATCTCGCTCGATCTCCTCGTCGAAGTAGCACCACATCAACGAATCTTTATATGGGCTCCCGCTTCAAACTGAAGCAACTCGGACATGAAGTTTGCTAGCCGACATGTCTAAGATTGAAGTAGAGAGAGTGTAGAATACTTTGTCTCAAGGCAATTAATGAATTAGGTGAAGGTAAATGAAGTTGCCAAGTGTAATGTGAGCAAGGGATATTTTAGCTTGGAAGAAAACAAATGAGCTTACACAAAATTAGGCACCTCCCAAAAATTGTGCTCGGCCAATATGCAAGGAAATAGGTTCACTGAGGATTAATTTGGGGAGGTGAGCACAAGCAAGTAAGTGGTGACCTTAAGGAAATATCAACACAAATATCTACAACAAAATATCCTAAGGTAGGACAAACATAATTAATTCACCCACCAACCCAAAGCCACCTCACTAAAGACAAAAGAAATTGGCAGCCCCCACATTTCGAAATTTGCACAAAGGAAAAATAGCATGCTCACATTACATACACTATTAATTAAACATTAAAACTTAATGTTTAATAACAAAACAAGAAATGGCAACTTCAAAAAATAATCTCGTAACGAATTACAAGAGCACCCCTCAACAGTATTTACATGCCCGCATCCGTATTCCGACTAAATACGAATGCAACGAGACAAAAATATTCCTACACAATATAATACTAGGATCCGGCTTAAACCAAAGCCCACTATTATTAACCGTCTGAAACATGACACGTGCACAAGTGCACGTGTATATTCGAACCATACCATAAAAACATACGGCCTCTACAACGTTTCGCCCGAACTTAGGAAACTCTCTGTGGTGGACTCTAAAGACTCGTCAATACTCAGTGGGTTTAATCACAAGCCGTCAGTGGTACTAGCTGTATGTAACGGCTGCCCATGTATTAAGCAAAAGGGAGGCTGATGATAGAACTCATCCAAAAACCCTACTGAGCCTATTAGTGACAATATCCGTACAGTCTGGTCCTTCTGTCTATGAGTATGGCATATCGGGCCTAGGGGGCTGGTAACGTCAGACCCCCAAAAGCGGTATAAGTCGTGTTAGAGTGTAGCCCAGAACACCATGATATACTACTGGAGTACCTACCAGTAAATCTCCAGCCATGGCCATGGACTTTGTGTAATGGCTCTCCGGGACACAACACGATCTCACCCCCAATACCGGGAGAGACGAAACCTCAGCCGATCCGCTCACAGCCTCCATGTGGCTCGGGACTGTACCAAACTAAAACCTGTTTGCACGACTCCTTTGAGTCATGGTAGGGTTGTAATCAAAGCACAGTGGGAACTCACACGAGACAAATGACGATCTCAGGTCGATGAACTTACCTGTACACATGTCACCAAGGAACTGCTATCTAACGCTAGGTATAATACCAACTAGCAGGTTCCCAGCGAGTCCTGTCTGGTGCACTCATAACCCAATGAGCACCTGTATACGTCTTAGGTGAACCAACTGATACCAATGGCTTGTGAGACCGGCCACCGCCCCTCGTCGGCATCTCGACTGTATACACTAGTCTACTCCGGAGTATCGATGCCCTGTCTCAAAACTCCCATGACTAGGGACCACTTTTAAGGATGTGCTTATAAACTACCCAACTCTCACGTATATGATCGCCATCATACTGCTGGTAGTCAAGCAAGACTCTCAAGGGCTCTATCAACGTGCAATAGTGATCTGTAATGTCACCTAAAGTAGTACACGATGATAAAGACAAACCGGATAGCATACTATCATCTCGAGTAAGACTGTCCTACCGGTATAGGTCCTCCTCAATCATTGAATTCACGTGCCTGCGATCCAATAATTGACTTTGAAGGCACTATATCCAACAATCCCCTCACCGGCAAAACCCATCGCCGGAGACCCACGACTCGTCGTCACCCTCTCTGTCCTTGCCTCTGTCTTCGAGCACCAAACCCTAGAGCACATCACCTTCTCCTTCTCTTCTTTCTTTCTTCTTCTTCTTCTTCTTATTCTTCTCTCCCTCTTTCTAGATTTCGCATTTCCCGGTGATCGCCGGAGCCGTTCTCGTAGACCTAGCCGTACACGTCGACGACGATCCAGGAAACCTAGTAGACATCCTCAGCCAGCGTTGTCACTTTCTTGCAAAGCCTGGTTCTGTTCTGTAGGCACGCGTGTACGTTGCGACATTTACCCGACGTCGGACGCGGCGTACGCACCCTAGCTTGAGATCCGATCATGCAAGTTTATCTTGCTACATTCTATGATATAAATTTTACATCCATATGAATAAAAATATTACATGTTTATTGCATTGTGCATCCCATGTTACTGTTTTACGATAACCGTTCGTATCCGTATTATTTATTATATATCTAGTTGCATGCCAGATCATATTATATTATGTTATTGTTATATTAGTACACCATGCTTGATAATGTGTAGCATATGTAATCATGGAGTTTTAGATATAATCCCTGATAGACACTTGTGCATCCGTGCTTTTACTGTGTTTTGATACTTGCTACAGTTTTACTTTTGGGCATCCGTTCGATACATTGTGCACTACCTGTAACGCCTTGAAAAGTCATTTTGGTATTTTCCCGAAAATCGGTAAATATTTGGTATTTTTCCGTAAATCGTCATTATAATTATTTTGCTATATAAGCCTAATTATACCTAATTTGAATCGGTAATTTCTAGTTTTTACTAGCTAATGAGACACTTATAAAATTCTGGCCGTTTTAAATTTTTTCCCTATTTTATATTTTTTATATTATTTTAAGCTGTTAAAAAAATACATTAAATTAGTGATAATTACAAATTTGAATGGGCTAATCACATACCTTAGAACTATGACAACTAAAATCTAGTGTGTAATATAAATTTTTAGCATTTTATTTCAAGTTCTAGTTGGTTATAATTAAATGAAAACTAAAATTTAAATAATTTAAACTAAAACTTACAATTTTGTAACTTGAAGGGTTCTTTTTGCATGGAAATTTTTTTGTACACTCTCTCACATCTCCTCACCTCTACATGGCCGGCCCCACCACCTTGGCAGCAACCCATCCCCCCCCCCCTCCATTTTGTCTTCAACTCATGTGAAGAAATGATTTAAAATAAAGGTTTTATTATATTATTTTAGGTGGGGGTAATATGGTAATATGGGGGGGGGGCTTTGACTTGGAAATTTTTTTCACCATTCCCTCACACTCTTCCCCATCTCCCTTGGCCAAAAATTCAACCTACAGCAGCCCCAAAATTTTCCCCCATTTTCCCATCTCTTTTGGCTTCAAAATACATCAAAAAACACATCAAAAATCAACAATTTCTTCACTAATTCAAAGCTAATCCCTATTCTACCACTTCTCACACCCATATTAGTTTAAAACAAGGAGAAAGATGGCATCTTTGGAGGCTAGGGAAAGCTAGGGTTTGAACTTGAGAGGTATAATTCTAATCTAATGTTTAAATTGTAGTTTAAATATACTAAATTAGTTATCTCAAGTGTGAATTTTGGTTTTAATTACTAGTTTATAAAAATCAAGAGAAGGGTTGATTTTGGAATGGGGGTTTGATGCATTGCATGTGGGTTAAGCTAGTGTAGTGAATATCTAGTGGGTTAGTTTAGATGATTATGCTTGATTGTGATCTTTTTATCGCAAATCCGCGATGTTTGCGCCAATTTTCATTTTCTAGGGTTTACTAGGTTTTCTAAAATTCTTAGGAGATGAATTAATTTGGTTATCGTGAGTATATTATTAGCATCTACTATGAGTTTTAGGGTGCGTGAATGTGAAATTTTGGTTTGATCGGGTTTAGTTTTGACGGGTGCTCCGAAACGAAAATTTTAGTTATGGTTGTAGTGTTTTTCGTATGTGTTCCGTGCACCTTGTGCACAATGTGCCTAACTCGTTGACGTTGACCCTTTCATTTTGTGACATGCGTCGTTTCATGTTGTGTAACCTTATGTTTTGTGTTGTGCAAATTCCAGGATAGGTCGTAGAGACTTCGGACGCGGCACGAAAAGGGAAAGTGGTGATTGGATCGAGCTAGCTGGGGATTTCCTGTGAGTAGATGTATACATCTACCGGGAGAATCGTTTGGATGGCGCGAGGCACCCGATAAAATTAGAATTTCTAGTAATACCAGCTTATTGCATGTAGTCCCTAGTTACCTATTTTACGGCACTGCATGACCTGTATATCCATATTTGCGTTAAATTCATTGTATAAAAACCATTGAAACAATTAAATGAGATATGCGACACAGGAAATAATTGGCTTGCTTAATTCATTATATATAATTGTGCAACTTCATCTCATAGGACACTTGCACCATTACCAGGGTTTTATGCAGCACGAGTACTTTTCATGTGGACACACACGCCTTGGTAATTGCCATGCCACAAACACTAGATAACTTGTTTAAACCGGAATTTGGAATAATTTCACTATATAAGACATATAAACTAGTACTAATATAGTAAATTCCGCTAGATGAACATGTAGAATTGCTAGTCATATACATCTACCTCGTTACATCATTCGATCATAAATAGTCTTTATGTCATATATTGCAGTTCGCACTGTTGATACCATAGGCATTCATCATCATTGACATGCATACTTATGTTACTTTCTTCTGGAGAATTTCAGTATTTGAGATTTATGAGATTTTGGAGAAACCGCAAGGATTTAATAAAACTGGTAGCATTTTAAATGTGGCAAGATGCGTTTTTCTCGTGACATGATATTTGTGTCGTCCACCATGAGTTTTCTGTTGGTTTTCGAGACCCGTTTCGAGAAGTTGGATGAACCGTCTCGGGTACATGGTGGGCCCGTTAAGGTACCCCGGAGCAAGAAGTTCGAGTAGTAGACGATGAGCCTGACAGGGGCAGACTACTTACCGGTGATTGTTGGCGCGGCGGATATCCAGAGGATACCGACCGTGGCCATGAGATGTTGAGATATTGATATTTTGAGATGGACCAGCCGGACGGCTGGGGCCGTGATATTGGATACAGATACTTTGGGACATTGAGTTATTCATTTGGGGTGTCGATGCTTGACACGGATTTCTGTTGATTACATATGATATTTCCTCAGATATTTCACAGAAATTTTTCTAAGATGAAAATAATGATTTCCTCATATAAGCATATTCGGATCGCGTGTTACATTCCATTCATGTCTCATACATGCTAGTACTTCATACCATATCAATATTGTAGAATTGTGACACTTTACGTACATGCTTACGATAGTCTTTATAGATGATACATATTACTGACGAGTCGGCAACTCACCCCCGTTGTGCCACAGCCTTTTTGCAGGTCCGATCCGTCAGTACTGTACCGGGGGACGCACTTCCTCCTTTTGCGTGGATTTGAGGGTTTTTGCTCGTAGGTGGGTTATATGTTTATTTTGTCTTCCACCTTGTATATTCATTGTATCTAGTGTACTCCATCTACTATATCATCTACCAGTACTGATGTATTTTGACTTAGAGGCGAGACAGTGAGATTTGTGGGCATGTATATTGTTTCTTTGGGTCGCGCTCACTTGAGCCGACATGTTGCTTTTTTACTTGTGCCTTTTCATGCTTATTTTGCATATTGCTGATTTATATTGCATGGGATTTGTGTCCTCCTTGGGGCGAAGTGCTAGCTCCCGCTTGGGGTTGCCTTATTTCATGTTATTGATATATTCCTGTTTTGTAGCCGTTTGGGGGCTAGTATTTACAAATGAGACTCTGCCGAAATATTTGGAAAAATGGATGTTGCTTTTAAAAAGCTTTACGTAACTTATTTGATTAAAATCACTTTCAATAAATTGGTTTTCCTTCACTCTACTGCTTATTTGGTTTTGATTTCTGGGATTTGGCTTACATAGATTACGTCCGCCTTGAGACGTTCGTAATTTAAGTGCCAGTCACGTTCCGTACCTTTCGGGTCGTGACACTAGCTGACATTCTTAACACACTATTTCACCTATTATTTGGATCTTGTTACTAATGCCAACAATCCTGAATCATTGTCCTGATGGACGTTACTGTTGTCTGCATAGACAATACCTGTACCCGCTTCATCCTATGTTGGCATTATATATCGATTGGCAATACCTTACTTGAACACAAATCTGGGGGAAAAGGGGAAATTAAGAATTTAACCGAACGTAACACAAATTTCTATCATATTGTTTGCCGTTTTTCTGGGCATTACGGAATATATTTTTTTCCGTTTTTCCGGGCGTTACGGAATATATTGTTTGCCTTTTTTCTGGGCGTTACGGAATATTCCTGTTACAGTGGTCCCATGGGGAATGAACAGGGAATAGAATGATAGGTTATAATGGGGATTACATTAATTTATTTTGAAGAATTTAGAGTAGATAAACCAGTAGTATAGTTTAGATTACTCACCGCACTCCACATACACACATACACCTTACTGTTTCATTTCCATGTTTACTTGTTATATTCATGTTACTGTTTATTTTCATGCCTGCATATCTCATTGCATCAAGGTTATTACTTATTATTATTGGTATTATGACGCACTGACTTCTGGGTTTTGCATAGCCCAGTTCCTTTATTTCTTTCGCATGCTGACTAGGAGTATTTCAGCCGTCAGGCCGAGCAGTGAAGATCGTGTTAGTGTTTAGTATAGTTTAGTTTCTTCGGCATTTTTTTCCTGATGTGAGCCCGTATTTAGGACGTATTTTCCGGATGTTACAGTTTATTTGATTTATTGCTTCCGCATATATATTTCTTGACTCGTTTATTCTGGAAAATGGACATGTATTAGATAGTTTTATATTTTTTTCCTGTTCTTGATATCTTATTGACAGCCTTAATGTGACTGTGGAGGGATAGTTCCTAACCACATGTAGCATGGATGGCTCTGTCACGTGCCGTAGTTAGCGCACTCTGGGAAGGGAGGCATGACAGGGTTTGTTTGGTTTCAGAGCCATAGGATTTTGGTTAATCGGGTTTTATTCTTTTGTAGTTGGGTATTGGACCCAATACACTAATCAAAAACCTGTAATTAGGAGCATGTCCTGCCACTTTACTATCTTGCCATTCTTGAATCTATAACTATCTTGTTTCTTGAATCATGTTTATCGTACTAATACTCTTCAGTGTCTTGGCTTCAGAATCATGTCAGACTGAGATCTACGATCGTACCAGAGGCGTGTTGATAACGCCGCATTGCTTGGAGTGATTTGTGGAATGCTGGAAGCCGAAAACCGAGCTGAATCGGCGGCAAGCCAAAGCTTTTCAGGAGGGTCTGCGAATAGTCCAGCAGTCCATAAACACGGTAGCAGCCAAGCCAGCACAACGTATGGGTACCGTGGCGGATTTCAGGAGACTTAGTCCGTCCACATTTACTGGTTTGGAGGGGTCGTTGCCAGCGGAGCAGTAGCTGGTTGACACGGAGAATCTGCTCGTCGCCGCGCAGATTCCGGATGAAAAGAGAGTGGATGTTGTATGCATCCAACTAGTGGACTATGCCTACGAGTGGTGGATCTTGGAAGAAACTCGGTTGCCCAAGCCGATAAGTTAGGCAATGTTTTTGCAGAGTTTCTTGATGAAGTTCTTTCCGCAAACTGCACGTGAAGAGATGGAAGAAAAGTTTATCAGCTTGAAGAAGAACGACGGATCTGTGGATGCGCACACGGCTTAGTGGATGCGCACAAGGCTCAGTCGATTCGCAGGACCTTTGGTTGCCAACGATACTGATAAGGCACGAAGGTTCATGCACAGTTTGGACGTGGAAATCCATAGACGCATTATATCTCTAGGATTGACCACTTTCTCATAAGTTCTCAAGGCCGCCTGTGAGCAGCAGAGCCTTTCGTTGAAGGCAAAGAGTATGCAGCAACAAGCCTTCATTGTATGAAAGGCGGCGTTTACGCCAAACCGAGCTCCTATACCCAGAGGTATCCTGGTGAACCGACTTGGCATTGTACCTATGAAGAAGCCTATTGTACCCGAGTAGAAAGGAAGGGTGTTTTGCGACTCCTGCTAAGGACCGGATCATTTCCGGAGAGATTGTCGAATGAGGCTTGGACTTTGTCTTAATTGTGGGTCAGCTGATCATACCGTTGATACTTGTCCTTCAAAGCTACAATTTGTTGGAGATAGTGCCCTCAGAGTCAATTATTGGATCACAGGCACGTGATTGCAATGATTGAGGGAGGACCTATCCCGATAGGACAGTCTTACTCGAGATGATAGTATGCTATCTGGTTTATCTTTGTCATCGTGTACTGCTTTAGGTGACCTGACATGTCGCTATTACACGTTGATAGAGCCCCTAGGATTCTTGCTTGACCACCAGCAGTATGATGGCGATCATATACGTGGGAACTGGTAGTCTATAAGCACATCCTTAAAAGTTCCCTAGTCGTAGGAGTTTCGAGACAGGGCATCGATACTCCATTAGTAGACTAGTGTATACAGTCGAGACCCCGACGAGGGGCGGTGGCCGGTCTCACAAGCCACTGGTGTCAGTTGGTTCACCTAAGATGTATACAGGTGCTCATTGTGTTATGAGTACACCGGACAGGACTCGCCGGGAACCTGCTAGTTGGTCTTATACCAGATGTCAGATAGCAGTTCCCTGGTGACATGTGTACAGGTTAGTTCATCGATCTGAGATCGTCATTTGTCTCGTGTGAGTTCCCACTGTGCTTTGATTACTACCCTACCACGACTCAAAGGAGTCGTGCAAACAGGTTTTAGTTGGGTACAGTCCCGAGCCACATAGAGGCAGTGAGCGGATCTGCAGGGGTTCCTCTCTCCCGGTATTGGGGGTGAGGTCGCGCTGTGTCTAGGAGAGCCATTACACAAAGCCCTCGGCCGAGGCAGGATATTTACTGGTAGGTATTCCAGTAGTATCTCAGGGTGTTCTGGGCTACGCTCCGACACGACTTGTACCGCTTTTGGGGGTCTGGCTTTTACCAACCCCCTAGGCCCGCCATGCGATACTCATAGGCGAACGGACCGGACTGTACGGATATTGTCACTGACAGGCTCAGTAGGGTGTCAGGATGAGTTCGCTCATCGACGTCCCTTTTGGTCAATAGCTGGTGGCCCGTCACGTATTGGCTTATACCTCTGACGTGCCAGTGGTTATATCCACAGGCATAGTATTGACGAGTCTTTAGAGTCCACCACACTTACAGTTACTCAAGTTTCGGGAGAAACGCTGTAGAGGCCGTATGGAGATATGGCAGGGTCCGATCAGATACGTGCGGTATTGCACGGATCAGGATCGGACGGTTTGTACTTGTGGCCGTATGGATATATGGCAGGGTTCGATCAGATACGTGCGGTATTGCACGGATCAGGATCGGACGGATATTACTAGCCGGCTTTGGTTTAAGCCGGATCCTAGTATAGTACAGTGTAGATTTTGTCTCATTGCATTTGTATCCGGTAGGGATACAGATGCGGGTGTGTATGCACAGTATTGGGGTTTTCCTGTAATTTATTACGGGACCAGTTTTCTGGAGTTGCCAGTTTGCATTCCGTTACGGCCGGTTTTCCTTTGTTCTTTCCCGACCGGACTTTTTCGATGGAGGGTGTTATTTGCAAGTTTGCAAATAACATATTGTGGAGGGGGTTTCTTGCCCTTGTGACATTATGATAAGATAAGCATCTTTGCTTTTTCATGATGGTTTGCTTTTTGAGATTAGAAAGGATTAGAGTTGATTTGAATTGGATTTGACCTTGTTATCATTCTTTTTGGATATGGTCACCCCTTCATGCATCCTACACTCACCTTTCTTCTTGGGTTGGTTTTATTCCTCCACCATTTCTCATATAGGGGGGCCGGCCACATTTTCTAAGTGAGAGAGGAGAGGTTCATTTTGTATGAGGAAAACTTATCATCTCATTCCTTGCTTGAAAAATGAGAGCTCCACTTGAAAGTTCCATTCCATTCCTCCATCAAGGCAACTACAAACCCCATTGAGACAAATAGCATCTACACTACATTCTACAGCAAATCTTGGGCACGTCGACTTGCCAGCTTCGTGCCCGAGTTGCCTCGGTATTGAGGTGGGAGCCCGTAAAAGATGCAGGCGACGTGGTGCCCTTCCGGCGAGGAGGCGACAACATGGAGACAGGACTTTCCGCGGGAGATCGGGACGATGACGAGAAGACCGGAGGACTCGGATCACTTGGTATACTTCTCTTCCCATCTCTTGTTAGCTAGTATAGGTTAATGGTTAACGATCCGGGTTTTATTGTCCGCGGTAGTGCCAGTTTCCAAGTAAGGAAAATTTTTGATTCCGCATTTTGGCCTCGGTAAGACGGCCGGGGCGCTGCCGTGGCGCAACATGGTATCAGAGCGACGCCATTAACCTAGTCTAGCTTGTTCTAGTGTGTTTTACATTTCCGATCGAACAAAATCCCAAAAACCATATTTCGTGTGCATCAGTTTTCTGTTAAAATTTTTTGAAGTCCAAAAATTTTTCAGGTTGTGGAAAAGTGATGTGATAGATGGAATATGAGTTCTGTAGAAATTCGATACACTGATTCCACTAAAGGAGCGCGGAACCGCGGCAAAACCCCCCCTTGGGCCGCGGTTCCGCCGCACTATGTTGGGTTTGCTGCATCGATTTTCTACAGTCTCTTTCTGGGCTGTTTTTAGGGGTTTTGGAATATTAATTTTGGGCCCAGAATTTCTTGATGTGCTACAGTAGTACTTGGGGGCCCACTTGTTAAAATTTGATCGATCGGATATTTTAAACACATTAGTTCACAGTATTTACATTATATCTGCGACCGTGAATGTCACTTGATCGGTAAATCCTGTCTAACTGCTATAGCCCGGTTAGAAGGATTTGCGAACGTGACTTTCACGTTGATGTTCTATGTATTGCTGTGTTGTTGCGGATCGGTCGTGGGGGATAGCCTGGATGCAATGCTAGTACAGTTTTTGTTGTATCATGTACATTTGATATTGCGGGGCGAGCGTCCGACATGTGGACTGCCGTCACAGCCTGATTGTATTATTCTTTTGGGGCACGATCTGGTTGCGGTCGATGTACCCGGTGTATGTATATTTTACTTTCTGTACTAGGATTATCCCGCGGAGGGGTGCACGGATAGCCGGGTTCTAGAGGGCAACGGGCCCGCATCTCATGGCATTGAGACGGAGGGGGCTTCACTCTAGGATTGGCGGGCTATTCGCCGCACTCATAGGGGGTACAGGTTGACCCAGGAAGGGTGCCCAAGTTACCAAGGGTGCCCAAGTTACCGGATTCCGTGAAGTGCTGGGTGGTCCATTCACGGTGCTGAAGGGGACTGCCTCGCTTCAGGTCTTGGCGGGTGACTTGCCGCGCCCGTAGGGGTCTAGGTTTTCATTGCACAGGCTATCCACACGACCAGGGGAACGTCGGGTTTCAGCAGCGGCTCTGTGAAACCCGGGGCTTCCAGATATCTGTATTGTTCTGTGATGCTGTACATTTCTGTGATGTTGCTTTTTATCACGCCTTGAGCGAATATAATATATTGGTATATATATTAGTAGATGTTGTATATGTTTTGCATCCACGCTAGTCCTGTCCCCGCTCTGTCGTTAGTTAAGTAACCTAACGGGTGATGACGGGACCAAGTGGCGAATGCGGATGGCATATACGTACATCATTATTTTCGTTCTTTATTGGTGTGATTAATTGATGGGACTGCGTTGATTCGGATCAACGCAAGTTATAAACAAACCTATTCTGATGTTGTTGGAACAATTTTTCAAAAAGCTGTTATTGCAAGGACGTTCACTTTTGTTTTGCATCGTGGTGTTCAGTTGGAATATCCTGCTCCTCAGTCGACGAGGCAAGGGCCGAGATCCCTTCACCGGGAGTGACCCCTTGGACAGAAGTTTGCGTCAGGGCAATAACATCACTATAGCCGATTGCTTTTTGCTTTGCATCGTGGTATTCAGTTGGAATATCCTGCACCTCATTCTACGGGGAAACAGCCGAGATCCCTTCACCGGGAGTGACCTCTTTAGTAAAGGTTTTCGTCACTATATTTTTATAAAAAACTATGCAGTTCCTTCAACGATATCAAGTTAATTACGTTAAAAGTTTTTCGCCAAAAACTAGACGTAGCCCTCCGTCATTTCTTACAAGTATTACTTAGTATTCGTGCTGCGTTTGTTGACTGTGTCAAGGCGTAGTGTGCGGTAGCTAAGTAGTGTTTGTTTGCAGCATATTAATGGGATTGGTTAGGACAGTCGTGCGGCCTTGTTGACTGTGTCAAGGGCTCGTACTGGTGGGTTTAATGCAATCCAGGATAATGACGGGTTGAACTTGACTAGGACTCTTTGATTTGTTGACTGTGTCAAGGTCACTTGGGTCCTAGGGGTAAAAATCAAATCGGGAGTTTCAAAAGAAACTGAAACTTGCCAGGAATGCGCATACCTTCTGGAGTGTGGTGACTTGAGTGGATTCCGTCAAGTTTTCATGCGATGATAGTTGGATCCCGATTCCCACTGATGAGTTGGTTTACCCCTCGGGTGATCCCGACTAATTCTTCTTTCAGGTTTGGAGGAGAATTTGATGGTACAGTGGGAGGTTTCCTGATTAGATAAAGTGATAACCATTCCGATCTAGGTTAGAGTGCACGCTGAGTGTTTCTTTTTTCTCTCTCTTTGGCAGCGACCATTGACCCGACCCTAGACTATGACTCCGTGACCAAAATTTACCGAACCTTCTTAAACATTGGCTTTTGGATTGTCAGAGTTGCAAACCTCATTGCCACTCCTACTTTTACCCTTTTCTCCAGGACACCCCATATTACTACGAACGTCCACTTCTATTGGACAAAACCATCGTATGGTGAGATACGAACTCGAAGGAATTCGAGGATGGTTTCCGGTTCTGGAGAAAACGGATAGGACTATTCAGTTGTCTTTTCCTTTTACCTTCTCTCAGGTTGCGAGTACTCCTTGGTTTAGGAGTGGTACACCTATTACGCAAATTGGATAGTCTTCTTCCAAACCTTAGGCTGGTGCCGAACGGTGGGGAATGAAGAAAACCAATTAGCATAACAATGGTGTGCAGAAGGTATTAAGTTAAGACAAAGCAAGGTATTAGTAGGAGGGCAAAGTAAATTGCGACTGATATTCACGACCAAACCAAGTATTTCTTCGCCAATCCTAAATCACCTTTGTATTTCACCAGGACACTCCGTATCACTACGAAGATCCACAGTTTATTGGATACTCCATCGTATGGTTATATACGAACTCGAAAGGAACTTGTTCCAGTTCGGGGATGGATTCTGGTTCAGGAGAAATAGGAATAAGGTTTATTCGGTTGTCTTTTATCTTCACCTTCTCTCGCATTGCGAGTGCTCCTAGGATTAGGACAGTACACCCATTATGCTTATTGGATAGTCTTCTTCCAAACCATAGGCTGGTGCCGAACGGTAGGGAAGAAAGAAAACTATTTGGCCTAAAGCGGTGTGCAGAAGGTAATAACTAAAGACATATAAAGGGATTTGGAGAGGTGGCAAAGAATTATACGGTTACAGTTGTGAATCTGGATAATGGAAGAGGCATTACTAGGAATACCAGGATACCCTAACGAAACATTTCAATGTTTCAGTTTCACTGTGTACTGTTAAAGGAAAACTGATTTCCCGATTAGACACTTACTCCAGGGTATGTATTTACCAGGTATGATTCTCACATCTGTATGGTTTTACAGATGATGAGCGGGAGTAAGTTATTGGGAATTGGGTGATCATCCTCATTATATCGGGATTCGTTGTCATCGGTGATATTTGAGGAAATCACCAGGGCTGTTTGCCGGTCGGCAAATATTTGGTTTTGAATATCCGCGGTTATGCACCAATTTCAAATTGATATATCTATACGTCTATTTTTATAGAGTGAGATATACCTTTTGAATTTATGTCGATGACATTTACCTATATCAGTGGATGGTTAGGTAAGGAGCATTAAACAGTGGTGTAATTCTTCTTAACCATAAGTACAGTTTTCAACCTACGACACATAGTGAATGAGTTATCTGACTCAAGGGACTTATACAGGGTATTGTATGTTGTCCAGGGTCCATCAAGACAGAGGGATTGATCCTCGTACTATATTCAGTTTACTTATGACTTCTCTAGTTTTTAGACAGGTGTTTTGTGGAAACACAAGGTCTGAATTTTGAGAAGTTATAGGTATTTGAATAAAGTAGAGAACCAGGTATTGTAAGTATCGGGATTCTTCAAGGTGATCGAAGATGTAGATACTTGTATATGGTATTCAGTTGATAGTAATGATTAAGAGAACTTGCTTCTCTTTCAGGTTACTCATAATTGGAAGTATTCCTAAGTTGAGTAACGCTGATCGGCCTCTTTCCATTTAGTTGACATGCACTGGAGACAGCTGAATGATTTGAATCTGGTTCCAATTAAATCAGTGCCTCTGTTTCTATATTGGATATAGAACAGTTCATATCTTGACATTGTTAAGGTATGGGGAGTTGTCCGGCTTATGCTTAAAACCAGACTCGGGATAACTCAAGGCACGTTTCTGTAATGGCTGTTTGTGGGTTGACCCAGGCTATGACGAGGGTTGATTTTCTACCATCTGCAAGATCAATAGTGATATTGTTCTAAACTCGCCACAGTTTTATTAAAAATGGATTTTTTCAGAAAACAGTAGTGGGAGTATGGTAGAACTGGAAGTGATTCAAGAACCGCAAACGATTACTGAAGATTTGATAAGAACCTAAAGATTCAATCTGGTTTGACATTCTATTGGCCACTCCGCAGATATGGTGGGTAACCTCAGGCACTCGAGAGGTACTTCGGTATGCTCAAGGACGGTGGCAGGGAGGTTCTTGTTTACCCAGACTTACCATTGCTGTTGTTCCAGACTGTGAGACCCGGCAGGAGGATGTGTATAGCATCGTTCTAAACTAGCTTTAGAAGTGTACGTCTATATGACTCTGCCAGAGGGTTGTTGTAGTCAGTGGGAGCAGCGGAAGCATTGGTGGACAGGTGGCTTATGTCTATTTATAGACTAAAGCAGATACAGCGGAGATAGATCATGTATTTCTGATGTGACAGTCATAGGTTTGACTTCATCAGAATAGGGGATTGATCTGTTGAGAAGGTAGTAGGGTGTGATGTCATGGTATTTGGATGACATACACAGAGTAGGAAGTGATATTCCTATACTACGATCGGTTATACTTTGGTTGTCACACAGTAGTTTCTCAACACAGGATTTGGATATTATATCAGACATTCTGGTTACTAGATCTATGGTTTTAGATCTAGATTTGGGTAGTTTCCCAATCTGGGTACCTTGACAGCATTCTATGAGTATTTAGAATGGACGACTCCTGGCACGGTAGTGTACCTGCAGGTGATGGAGTCACCCTCTCTAAAGGTGTCTTACAGACTAAAGGGGAGAGGGATACGCATGATTGACAGATCACTTGCTTAGGCAATTGAGTCAATCATGAGATGTCAAGTACCACACCAGATGTTGTTCTTGCAGTAGATACAATAAGTTGATATTGATCCAATCCTGGAGAAACAGTCGGAAGCAGTTTTAGAACATAAGTTGATATTCTAGGGATATGATAACGGCAGCCTCCTTTAGGAGACGGTTATCATTCCAGGCTTCCAAGGTGACCTGGATGGCAGAGTGGCTGTCAGAGTTATAGTTTTCCCTCTGACGAGGGGCAGTATATTGGACATGTGGTCCAGGTGGATACTGAGGGAAGGTATGGCGCAGGATACTGATTAAGTTCAGTTGACGATACAGTCTAAGAACTCTGGATTTGGAGTTCATTTATGAACTAGGTCCCATCAGACATCCAGACGTTCCAAGACAGGTATTGCTCATTTCGGGAGATGGCTTTCTCCGCGAACTTGAGATATAGAGAGACATAGAAAGAATCTTCACTGCGGATCCACTCACTGAGTCTATTCCTCGAACGCAATAGTTTCACAAACGGGTTTTGTGAGACTGACTAGTAGAGGAGTTGGGTGTTCGGTATCACACGGCTGTGAGTATGCGACATCGCAATAATTAGCCTTGAGTGCAAGTGGGAGATTGTTGGAGATAGTGCCCTCAGAGTCAATTATTGGATCACAGGCACATGATTGCAATGATTGAGGGAGGACCTATCCCGGTAGGACAGTCTTACTCGAGATGATAGTATGCTATCTGGTTTATCTTTATCAACGTGTACTGCTTTAGGTGACCTGACATGTCGCTATTACACGTTGATAGAGCCCCTAGGATTCTTGCTTGACCACCAGCAGTATGATGGCGATCATATACGTGGGAGCTGGTAGTCTATAAGGACATCCTTAAAAGGTCCCTAGTCGTAGGAGTTTCGAGACAGGGCATCGATACTCCATTAGTAGACTAGTGTATACAGTCGAGACCCCGACGAGGGGCGGTGGCCGGTCTTACAAGCCACTGGTGTCAATTGGTTCACCTAAGATGTATACAGGTGCTCATTGGGTTATGAGTACACCGGATAGGACTCGCCGGGAACAAGCTAGTTGGTCTTATACCAGATGTCAGATAGCAGTTCCCTGGTGACATGTGTACAGGTTAGTTCATCGACCTGAGATCGTCATTTTTCTCGTGTGAGTTCCCACTGTGCTTTGATTACTACCCTACCACGGCTCAAAGGAGTCGTGCAAACAGGTTTTAGTTGGGTACAGTCCCGAGCCATATGGAGGCAGTGAGCGGATCTGCAGGGGTTCGTCTCTCCCGATATTGGGGGTGAGGTCGCGCTATGTCTAGGAGAGCCATTACACAAAGCCCTCGGCCGAGGCAGGAGATTTACTGGTAGGTATTCCAGTAGTATCTCAGGGTGTTCTGGGCTACGCTCCGACACGACTTGTACCGCTTTTGGGGGTCTGACTTTTACCAACCCCCTATGCCCGCCATGCGATACTCATAGACGAACGGACCGGACTGTACGGATATTGTCACTGACAGGCTCAGTAGGGTGTCAGGATGAGTTCGCTGATCGACGTCCCTTTTGGTCAATAGCTGGTGGCCCGTCACGTATTGGCTTATACCTCTGACGTGCCAGTGGTTAAATCCACGGCCATAGTATTGACGAGTCTTTAGAGTCCACCACACTTACAGTTACTCAAGTTTCGGGCGAAACGCTGTAGAGGCCGTATGGAGATATGGCAGGGTCCGATCAGATACGTGCGGTATTGCACGGATCAGGATCGGACGGTTACTTATGGCCGTATGGATAAATGGCAGGCTTCGATCAGATACGTGCGGTATTGCACGGATCAGGATCGGACGGATATTACTAGACGGCTTTGGTTTAAGCCGGATCCTAGTATAGTACAGTGTAGATTTTGTCTCATTGCATTTGTATCCGGTAGGGATACAGATGCGGGTGTGTATGCACAGTATTGGGGTTTTCCTGTAATTTATTACGGGACCAGTTTTCTGAATTTTCCAGTTTGCATTCCGTTCCGGCCGGTTTTCCTTTGTTCATTCCCGGCCGGACTTTTCCGATGGAGGGTGTTATTTGCAAGTTTGCAAATAACATATTGTGGAGGGGGTTTCTTGCCCTTGTGACATTATGATAAGATAAGCATCTTTGCTTTTTCATGATGGTTTGCTTTTTGAGATTAGAAAGGATTAGAGTTGATTTGAATTGGATTTGACCTTGTTATCATTCCTTTTGGATATGGTCACCCCTTCATGCATCCTACACTCACCTTCCTTCTTGGGTTGGTTTTATTGCTCCACCATTTCTCATATAGGGGGGCCGGCCACATTTTCTAAGTGAGAGAGGAGAGGTTCATTTTGTATGAGGAAAACTTATCATCTCATTCCTTGCTTGAAAAATGAGAGCTCCACTTGAAAGTTCCATTCCATTCCTCCATCAAGGCAACTACAAACCCTATTGAGACAAATAGCATCTACACTACATTCTACAGCAAATCTTGGGCACGTCGACTTGCCAGCTTCGTGCCCGAGTTGCCTTGGTATTGAGGTGGGAGCCCGTAAAAGATGCAGGCGACGTGGTGCCCTTCCGGCGAGGAGGCGACAACATGGAGACAGGACTTTCCGCGGGAGATCGGGACGATGACGAGAAGACCGGAGGACTCGGATCACTTGGTATACTTCTCTTCCCATCTCTTGTTAGATAGTATAGGTTAATGGTTAAAGATCCGGGTTTTATTGTCCGCGGTAGCGCCAGTTTCCAAGTAAGGAAAATTTTTGATTCCGCATTTTGGCCTCGGTAAAACGGCCGGGGCGCTGCCGTGGCGCAACACAATTGAGGGAAGATACTCAGAAGCCACCGCAGAAGCAAATTCAGGGGCATAAGCAATTTACTCAGAGGCCTAAGCAAGCACGGACCTTTACTTTGACGGCCGAAGAGGCCAAGGCTTCAGATGAAGTCGTTTCAGGTATCCTAATTGTTCATGATTTTCCCGCTTTAGCATTATTCGATTCAGGTGCATCCCATTGTTTTATGTCGTCCAAGTATAGTACTGCACACTCGATTTCATGCACGGCCCTGTCTAGTTGTTGGGACATACATACTGGGAACGGGAAGATCATATCTAGTAATGAGTGCAAGGATTGTTCGGTTGTTATTTGCAGATGCGAGTTATTCACAGATTTCTTGGTGATTGAAACTGGCGGTTATGATGTCGTCTTGGGAATGGATTTTCTCGGCTCTTTCTATGCTCACATCGATTGTAGGCCAAAGAAAGGGATTTTCCAGATTTTCGGACATCCAGAGTTTGTTTTTACTGGAGGTAGCAGATTTGTCAGGCCAGTCGAGTTTAAGGCTAGGCCGACAAGTACCGTTCTTGCATCGATGCTCATTAAGAGGTAGTGCCAACAGTAGTTCGAGTGTTCATGGACGTGTTCGAAGACATCTCGGGTTTACCGCCAAAATGAGATGTAAAGTTCCTGATTGATCTTGTTCCTGGAGCAGCGCCAATCTCGAATGCATATTATCCAATGGCACTAGTGGAGTTAGAAGAAGTCAAGAAATAGGTTGCTGAATTTCTACAGAAGGGTTTGATTTGCAGCAGCAACTCACCCTGGAGAGCTCCAGTTCTTCTAGTTAAGAAGAAAGATGGTAAGCGGAGGATGTGCATCGATTATCGAGAATTAAAACGGGTGACTATTAAGAAAAAGTACCGGATCCCTCGCATCAGCGAATTATTCGAGCAACTCAGTGGAACGAGGGTAATCTCGAACCTGGATTTGCGATTCAGATATCATCAGGTTCGAGTAAAATCAGAAGATATTTGCATGACAGTGTTCCGAACTCGATATAGGCATTACGAGTACTTAGTGATGCCATTCGGAGTCATGAACGCACCGGCGATATTTATGGACTTGATGAACTGAATCTTTTCACCGTTCTTGGACCAGTTTATAGTGGTATTCATCGATGATATTTTGGTCTACTCGAGGAGCCTAGAAGAGCATGCAGAACATTTGAAAATCGCACTGCAAAACGTTGAGGCAAAAAAGATTATATTCGAAGAAGAGCAAGTGCGAGTTTTGGCTCGAAGAAGTGAAGTTTTTGGGGCATGTTGTATCCGGAGATGGAATCGCTGTTGATCCTGAATAGATTGCGGCAGTTCAAGATTGGCCGATTCCGAGGAACGTAGCCGAGATTCGAAGTTTTCTTAGACTTGCTGGATATTACAGAAGGTTCGTAGAGAATTTCTTTTGTTTGGCTGAGCCTTTGACCAAGCTTATGCGAAAGGAGGTACCGTTCATATGGACGGATAGATGTGCGTCAGCTTTTGAGGCATTGAAGCAAAGATTGAAAAATGCTCCTATTTTGACCGTGCCAGATGGCTCCGAAGGATTGGTTATTCACAGCGACGCATCTAGGAAAGGCTTGGGATGTGTTCTTATGCAGTATGGGAAGGTTATAGCAATGCATAGAGACAGTTGAAGACCCATAAGAAGAACTACCCAACTCATGATTTGGAGCTTGCAGCTGTGATTTTCACTTTGAAAATTTGGAAACACTACTAATCGGGCGAAAGGGTCGAAGTATTCACCGATCACAAAAGCCTAAAGTACGTGTTCAAGCAGAAAGAGCTTAACATGAGGCAGCGTAGATGGTTGGAGTTGATGGCTGACTATGATCTTGATCTCAAGTACCATCCGGGGAAAGTTATTGTAGTGCCGGATGCGTTAAGTCAGTTGCCAGCAATTCAGATGCTGACAGAACAGAAGGAGCTTATCGATGACTTTCAGAGATTCGAGTTGGAGATCGTGTTACCGCATTCTTCAGGACAGTTGATCTAGCTCCAAGTACAGTCGTCCTTGATCGATAATATTAAAGCAGTGCAGTCGCACGATCCAAGGTTACAGAAGTTTCGAGAACAGGTTGAAGCGGGACTTCGAACGGACCTGTTGATTCATGAAGATGGTTCGTTATGATATGGTAGCTATTTATTTGTTCCAAAAGGAGATATTCATGAAGTAATTATGAAGGAGGTGCACAGTTCCGCATATTCCGTACATTTAGGAGGCATGAAGATGTACCGTGACTTACGACAGCATTTCTGGTGGGAAGGCATGAAAAGGGAGATTGCTTGATTTGTAGCGAAGTGCTTGGTGTGTCAGCAAGTCAAGGCTGAACATCAAAGAGTAGTTGGTTTATTGCAACCACTTTCGATTCTTCAGTGGAAGTGAGAATATATAACCATGGAATTCATGACAGCTTTACCACGGAGTCCAAACGGTAATAATGCAGTTTGTGTGATTGTTGATCGATTAACCATGGCAGCTCATTTCATACCGTTTCGAGTTAGTCAGTCGATGGAAGCATTAGCAAAGTGGTACATGCAGGAGATTCTAAGTTTGCATGAAGTACATATGAGCATCATTTCCAATCGTGATAACCGATTTTTGTCGAACTTTTAGAGGTGTTTATAGGAACGTTTGGGGACTCGATTCAAGTTTAGCATCGCTTATCAACCTCAGACAGGTGGCCAGCCAGAGAGAACGATCCAAATTATTTAAGATATGCTGAGATCTTGCATGTTAGACTTCAAGGGTGGTTCATGGGATGATCATATACACTTGGTGGAGTTTTCGTATAATAACATCTTCTAGGAGACTATTCAGATGGCTCCATTCGAAGCTTTATATGGTCCCAATTGTCGCTCACCCGTCTGTTGGGACGATATTGGAGAAAGAAGATTTTTGGGACCGGATCTTATCGTCCAAATCGTGGAGAAAGTTAATATGATCCGAAATCATATGAAGGAAGCACAAGATCGGCTGAAAAGTTGGGCCAATACAGCAAGAAGAGCTCTTGAGTTTGCAGTTGGTGATCCTGTATTCTTGAAGATATCACCGACTAGAGGAGTAATTCTTTTTGGGAGTCGAGGCAAGATTAGTCCTCGATTCGTGGGGCCTTTCGATATTATTGAGCGCGTTGGAGAAGTATCTTATCGATTGGCGTTACCACAATTCTTGGCGAGTGTTCATGACGTGTTTCATGTATCTCAACTCCGTAAGTATGTTCAAGATGAGACACATGTTCTAGACCATTCGGAGCTGAAAGTAAGGGAGGACTTGACATATGAAGAATGACCGATGGCGATTGTTGATCGAAGAGAAAAGGTCTTCAAGAACAAAGTTATCCCTCTCTTACTTGTTTCATGGGGGAATCGCTCACACGGAGAATCGATATGGGAACGAGAAGACGAGATTCGACAGAAGTTTCCACGCCTCTTATCGTAAATTCATGTTTGTTTGTCTTTTCTTGTTCCGGGAATTTCGAGGACCAAATTCTTTTTGTAATTGGGTATAATGTAACACCCGAGTTCAGTTATACCATGATCGATTTGATCATTCTATTTATTTTGTGGCTATTTCTTGATTTTATTTGTTTTGGGTGCGGATAGTGTTTTGGTATCTGTGGTGTGTATCCAAACCGACCCGCATACTTGAAACCCTTCTTGATGCCTGTTTACATGTTATCCTTGCTAGTGCAGAGAATCCATGCACATCTAGTATGACCTGCATCATACCCGTAACCCTGTTGTGGCATCCGTATATCTTGTTCTCGTTCCGTTTAGTGAAACAGACTCGTTAGGATCGCTATGTGCATATTACGTATATCCATTCTTGGGGGTATGCATTTTCATTACCCGGATATCGCATTTTGGTTTTGGTTGGTACGTATATTATTTGTATTTTCAAACCGTAATTTTAGACCCAACCCGAGCATACTTGAAGTAAGTTTGTATTATCCAGAAAACTCAAATTTAACTAATATTATATTCTAATATATTTCTAACTGTTTAATATATATATACACGTTTATTATTTTATAACAAAAGAAAATATTTTCTCAAATATTTTCTAATCAATCCAAACCGATTCTGATCCTCTCTCTCTCTGCATTACTTTATTTATTATATATATTTTTTTTTAAAAACCCATACTTATTAAACCCACAGAACCCATACTTCTCACGTCCTCTCTCCCTCTCTTTCTTCCTCGTCTTTGCTTGTTCCCGCCGCTCGCGGGCCCTAGCCTCGCACCCTCATCGTCGCCTCACCCTCGCCTCCATCATCTCCTCAACATCACCCTCATCCTCACAACCTCCACCTCCTCTCCCCTTGAACCCCGACGATAAGAACCCCAAGATCCCCGCAACCCTCGCTGCACCCTCACGTCGCCGAAGCTCCGACCTCGTCCTCGTCACCCCGCCTCGTCACCAGGACCTTCCATCTCTCCTCCCGACGCCACAACCACCACCACCAACATCTTCTATCCTTGCAACCGACTTCAAGAACCGCAGCCCACTCCCCTCGCCGGCAATACCCATTGCCAGAGACACGCGACTCGTCGTCACCCTCTCTGTCCTCGCCTCTGTCCCCGAGCACCAAACCACAGAGCACATCACCTTCTCCTTCTTCTTCTTATTCTTTCTCTTTTTCTTGATTTCGTGTTTCCTGGTAATCGCCGAAGCCGTACTCGTCACCGACGATTCGGGCAACCCAGTAGACATCCTCGGCTAGCGTGGTCACTTTCTTGCATTGCTTGGTTCTATTCTGTATGCACGCGTGTACATTGCGTCGTTTACCTGACGTCGGACGCGGCGTACGCACCGCGACTTGAGATCCGATCAGGCATGTTTTTCTTGATATATGCTATGATATATATTTTACATCAATATGAATTGAAATATTAAATGTTTATTGCATTGTGCATCCCATGTTACAGTTTTACTGTTTTACGATAACCGTTCGTATCCATGTTATTTATTATATATCTAGTTGCATGCCGGATCATATTACATCATGTTACTGTTATATTAGTACATCATGCTTGATAATGTGCAGCATACGTAGTCATGGAGTTGTAGACGTAATCCCTGAAAGACACTTGTGCATCCGTGCTTTTACCATGTTTCGATACTTTCTACAGTTTTACTTTTTGGGCATCCGTTCGATACATTGTGCACTGCCTGACATGCCCTAACACACTACTTGACCTATTATTTGGATCTTATTACTAATTCCAACAATTCTGACTTGTTGTCCTGATGGACGTTACTGTTGTCTGCATAGACAAAACCTGTACCTATTTGATCCTGTGTTAGCATTAAATATCGATTGGCAATACCTAACTTAAACACAAACCTGAGGGAAAAGGGGAAATCAAGAATGTAACCGAATGCAACTCAAAAGGCTATCATATTGTTTGTTGTTTTTCCGTGCGTTACGGAATATATTGTTTGTCGTTTTTCCGGGCGTTACGGAATATATTTTTTTCCGTTTTTCCTTGTGTTATGGAATAATCCTGTTACCATGGTCCTATGGGGAATAAACGAGGCATGGACTGATGGGTAACGATGAGAATTACATTAATTGATTTCGAAGACTTTAGAATAGATAAACCAGTAGTATAGTTTAGATTACTCACCGCACTCCACATACACACAAACACCTCGCTGTTTCATTTCCATGTTTACTTGTTATATTCATGTTACCTTTTATTTTCATGCCTGCATATCTCGTTGTATCATGGTTATTACTTATTATTATTGGTATTATAACGCACTGACGTCTGGGTTTTGCATGGACCAGTTCCTTTATCTCTTTCGCAGGCGGACCAGGAGTATTTTCAGCCGTCAACCTGAGCAGTGAGGATCGTGTTAGCATTTAGTTTAGTTTAGTTTCTTCCGCAGCTTTTTCCCGATGTGAGCCCGTATTTGGGACGTATTTTCCGTATGTTACTGTTTATTGGATTTATTGCTTCCGCATATATATTTCTTGACTCGTTTATTCTGGCAGATGGACATGTATTAGATAGTTTTATATTTTTTTTCCTGTTCTTGATATCTTATAGACAACCGTAATGTGACTGTGGAGGGATGTTTCTTAGCCACAGGTTTCTTGGCTGGCTCTGTCACGTGTCGTAGTTAGCGCACTCTGGGAAGCGAGGCGTGACACTTATAGACCACCCAGCTCTCACGTATATGATCGCCATCATAATGCTGGTAGTCAAGCAAGAATCCTATGGGCACTATCAACATGTAATAGTGATCTGTAATATCACATGATGCATTTACATGTTGATAAAGGCAAACCGGATAGTATACTATCATTTTGAGTAAGACAGTTCAATACGTATAGGTCCTTGCTCACACCAGAATATTGCATTTAATACCGCCCAATCATCTGCTCGTTTGTTTATAGACAGGTGCTTTTGATCCGTGTTTGCTATATATTTACATGTTACAAGTTCCTAGTCCAAAATAACGCAAATCATACAAAATCTCCACAGTTACGCCAAAATCCAGAACATCTGTTGCCGACAGATAAAAGTCGGGTTTCGGTCATCCGTATCCGTCCAGTGCCACTTACCAGTTCAAGAGACAAGATGAAAAATAGTGGTGATTCATCTCTCGGACAAGCACAAAGCACGAGAGGGGCAGCACAAGATTCAATGGGTGCGTAGAGCTCGAGGGAGATAAATGTCAAATGAATTAAAAGTGAAGCCATTTTGAATTGTTGCAAATCTTTAGAAATGTTGGAAGCAATTTGCAATTTGGGACATGTATAACAACAGAAGATAGCAACACAAGAAACCCCAGAAAAAACGACAACATAACTCGCCCAAAGAGCCGTGGAACCACGGCCAAATTGGGACTTATGCGGCGGTTCCGCGGCCGAGTTGACTCGGCATCTAAAGATATTTTGGGGGTAGTTTTGTAACTTTGTATGGGCTCAAAATCTGGCCCTAGGGTTTGAGTTCTCTGCCTATAAATACTCCAGTTTTGAGCCATTGTAGGGATGCTTATTCTTTGTTAGAATTAGTGTAGTTTAGTTTGTATCTTCATCTTGTTCTTCTTCGTCTATTCTCCATGAAAGTGTAGTTAGAGCTCTTGAGTGGAAAATCAATGAAAATGAGGGGTATTTTTCTTATCTTGTATTTTTATTTCCTTGCATTGTATTTTAATTTCTTAGTCTAACTTTATTAAGTGTTGTTAAGTAGTTGTTGTTTTTCTTTTCTTCTTTTCTTTTTCCTTCTCTTTTTATTTGTATTTTCAAGCCATGATACTTGACGGAGTCCCTTGCTAAGTTGAGGGCCTAAGTAGTCAGCTTGCTACCATTTTGTAAAACCGTATTTTTCCTTTCTTTCTTTTCATCTCTTCTTGTTTTCTTTTCCTTTTAAAATATGTGAATAATTTCCACACTTGTTAGGGGGTAAGGAAGGTTAGTATGAGGGACGGAAAAATCCCTTGTGCTTCTCTTCGCCAAACATCCAAAAATGAACTTAGACCAAACAAATGCAACCCCGTCACTTAGGCGCGCTATACGTGACATATAACCGCGACCTAAGTCGAGAAGTCCTTTGGGCGCACTACAACGTGACATGTAGTTGTGACTTAATTGGATACATGGTTACGGGTGTTTGGCCTAAGGTTGGAAATAAGCGTAGCGGACGTACAAGGGGCACTAGGAATGGATTTAGCGTTGGAAAGCATGCTTAAACTCGCAAATCCCATTCATATGTCCTCCTAATCCCCGCTACTTTCTATTATCCCAACTTCATTTTAATATTGGCAAAAGAAAAGCACAAGACTAATCCTAACTCTACTAACCAACCTTAACCCTAACAAGCTTACTTGAACATAAATACAATCACATAGGATAGTTTTGAACATAATCATATACATTCTTTGTTGACTCGTCTAAACCACGAACGGACATAAAACCATCTCCCTGTGGATCAACCCGTACTCAACCGGCTAGCTGCAAAGCGAAACCGTCTTGATTGCGGTAATTAAAACTAAGCACACCAAATAACTATCAATCAAATGGCGCCGTTGCCGGTGAGACGGTAACGTATTTTCTTTCTTGTTATTCGGGCTAATATTTTTTTTTGTACATATATAATAAAATAAATATACTAAAAAAAACTATTGTGTTATTTTTGATATTTTTTGTGTGCAAGTGTGCAGGTTATCTGGAGCAAGTACAGTATTCAAATCAAATGATAGAGGTTTTTATTTTGTCGTACAGAGTAAGAGGGGTGCAGGGACCAAAGTTTCAGGCCCCAAGTCCACATTTTGACCGCCGAACCGTGGTCAAAGCTTGGGTTGTGCGGCGGTTTCGTGGTTCTATTGTGGCTTCCGAGCCCCAATATTTTTCCACCACTTCTCTTTCCTCTAAACCCCTCTGTGAACTCCACTGAATTGTATTTTCTGCAGGTTTCTTTGCACAGATTGCGCCGCCGCCAAATAATTTTTTTGTTGTTTTAGATTTTGTTTGTTTATATGCTTGCATATAATAATACGGACATTAAGAGGCTCGAACACCAATTAAGATTGGGTGGGGATTTCATCACCCTTCCTAAGACCCCACAAATCACAAAAAGCATACATATTATCTTGAGCTAATAAAAAAATATCTAGACCAAACCTATAAGTACTTGTCGCGGTCATTTAGGACAAGTGAAGGTTGTGGGGAATCGGTCATTTATCTAAACTTGACTTTATAGTGACTAGGCTAGACAAGTGAGGAGGTAATTTTAAAAGGCCCGTCTCACGGTGATTCGTGAGCGGAACCCTCCTTACCTCACTTGTGCTTACCTGGCCACAATTGGCAGTGAAGAGACGATTCGACGGTTATCCTGTAACTTGTCGGTTGCAAGACTAGGAGCTGTCTAGTTGGACTTTGAAGACCCTAGCACTAGGTGTTGTTTGTGCATATTGTGATTGTGTTTGTGTTTATGTAAAGTTGGGTCCCATAATTCCGTATTCTTTCAAAAATAAAACAAACAATTTCAAAAACTCAAAAAGAAGACAAAAAAATTTAAATTTATAAAAATTCACCCACTTTCCACCCTCCACTCTTTTCATAACATGGGTACCCCAAAACGACCAACTCTTGCTGAACTTTGGAACCCGCAACCAGACATTTTTTCTTACAGTTCTTGCTTTGGCCGAACTTTGAACGAATCATCCATACCCAAAATTTCTTTCAAAGATCGAATAGACGTGTCTAGGACAAACAATTGGACTCCGCAATCCATTTCGTATCAACAGTTTCAACCTCCCCCACCTTCTTATGTTGATACCCTTTTTGAGAGTCATGTTGCAACTCCGAAACGCATGTCCATCGCCGACCGAATTGAACAATCTCATAGCCGATCTTTCACTCCTTTCACCACTTCGAATTCTTTTGATCAACGATTCCAATCACCTTCTTATCAGAATGTTGATCCTACTCCTTTCTAACCATTCGATTCTTATTAATCCTACCTTACTTTTACACTTTTCCTAGACATTGTTTCTGAACAGCTGTTTAGGTGTTTCACGTATCCAGACTGTAGGGATTCCTTAACACCGTGCCTAGGGTTAGGGTTGCATCACACATGCTATATTAAAAATTTAGGGAGTGCTAAGTAATACCATCCATAAATCGAACTAGAAATCTAGGGTAACAACATATAGTATAACATACTAGGTGGTGTCTAACACTAAGTAGGGAGAAATACATCCATTGTAGACCTCCTCTTGTGACGCCTTGGATCAACGATGGTTTGAACCGGCTCGCTAGAATCCTTCCAAGTCCACGATGATCCACCCGGAGTACCTTGGCTCAAACTCCTAGCTTCACTTGATCTATGAAGAAGTGGAGCAAACAACCTACACTAATGGGCTAGACTAGTATAGATTGGTGATGTGGTTTGTATTCTCACTAAAAACCTTTCTTTTTTCTTTTCTTCACTCACTGGAAAAAGCAAGAGAGCATGAAGGAGGAAGAAGAAGGAGATGAAAAGCTTGAGCTCAATTGTTTGTGATAATTCTCTTAATAAAAAGAGAAAAGAAAATACTTATATGAGAGTCACACTCACATAAACCATGGTCAATAAATATCTAGATATTTTCAATAGTGAGTTTAAGAACAAAGGAAATTAAACCATGGTCTAAGTCAAGGTTAGTCAAAGAAGAGTGTAGAAACATGAACCATGATTTAATTCCCTTTTTCTTTTTCTCAATAACAAATATATATATATATATATATATATATATATATATTTATTACATGTCAGTCCTGCATTGCCATCTCCAATGTATCAACAACCATGATACAAGTATGCATGCATGTGTGCATTGATATCAACATGTATATACATGCATACATCCATGCATACATCCAAATAGGAAAAGGTTTTAAATAAGTGAGCTAAAAGTCAATATTAAATCAACACTTGATTTAATAAACCGGTCATATCTCATACGACCAGACCGATAGAAAACGCCCGATTAAAACATTGTATCATATACACGCATTTAATCGAGCTCCTGCGCATATCTCATATGCACATCACATCTTTTCGCCTGAGCCAGGAAACTCCTATGTGGGACTCTAAGACTCGTCAATACGCTAGCAGTAGGCAGTGATCATATCACATACCCATAAACCGTCAGCGGCACTAGCTGTACGTAACGGCTCCTAGGTATTAAGCAATCAGAAGAAAAACAAGCGGACCTGTCAAAACTCCCGTCGAGCCAACTGGCAACACTTACTGTACATTCCAGTCTCTTCGTCAGATATGCTGCATATCGAGTGTAGGGTTGGTATCGTCGACCCCAATAACTCATTAAGTCATTCCGGTATATTGCCTATAATAGATCGAGAAACTACTGATAACACTTATTAGTAAATCTCATCAGCCCTGGCCAGGGACTTCCTGTTATAGCCAATCGAGCATTGCGCAACATCAACCCCCATACCGGGACAAACAAAACGCCTCCTATCGCTCATTGCCTCCATGTACCTCGGGACTGTACCCAAAATCCACCTGTTTTCACGACTCGATAGAGCCGTGATAGGGTGGAGATCAAAGTACAGTGGGAGGACACACAAGACTCTATAACGATCTCGGGTCTACAGACTAACCTGTACCAGTGTCACCTGAGAACTGCTATCCGACGATAGATATAATGCTATATAGGAGTTCTCATCGAGTCCGTTCAGTGTACCCAGTCTCCACTGAGCACCCGTATACTATCTTTGGTGTCACCACACCAATGGATATGGGATCATCTATCGCCCATCATATGGGACAAGAACCGTATATGCTAGTCTACTTTGGAATATCGATGCCCTGTCTCGATACACCTATGACTAGGAACGTTTCAAGGATATGCTTATAAACTACAGGTCCTATTAGTATGATCTGCATCATAGTCCCAGTAGTCAAGCAAATATCCTAAGGGCTTTATCAACATGTACCAAAAGAGTAAGATGCATAATCAAATGAACATGTCAAGATAAAGTATAACCAGATAGCAAAGTATCATGTCGAGCAAGAATGTCCTCTGTATATATGTGTATATATATATATATATATATATATATATACCAATACATCCGCTATCATATAATGGCCTCTAGGACATACATATATCCATCCAATAATCTCCCACTTGCACTAAGGCCAATTATTGGCGTATCTCATACCCAACATCTCAAAAGTCGCTAATGCTACGGAAGAGGGAAGGCCTTGGTGAGTGGATCCGCGGTGTTATTCTTTGTATCTACTCTCCGAATCTCGATCTTGCGGCGATCAACTATCTCCTGTATCAAATGATATCGCCTCAGGATGTGTCTGGATCGCTGATGGGACCTGGGCTCTTTGGCCAACGCCATAGCCCTATTATTATCACAATACAATGGTATTGGATCAATAATGGTTGGAACTACTCCTAGCTCTGAGATGAACTTCCTCATCCAGACGGCTTTATTGGCAGCATCATTTGCAGCATTGTACTCAGCTTCCATCATTGAGTCTGCAACGGTACCTGTTTGGAACTCTTCCAACATACCACCCTTCCACTGAGGGTAAATACAAACCCTGAGATTGATCTGTTATCATCCTTATCACTGTGGAGGCTCGAATCGGTAAAGGCTTCCATTTGGAGATCCCCGTTACCATACACAAAGAACATTTCTTTATTCCTTCGCAAGTACTTAAGAATTTTCTTCACAGCTGTCCAGTGATTCTCCCCTGGGTTGGATTGATACCTGCTTACTACACCAAGTGCATAAGCTACATCAGGGCGTGTACAAAACATTGCATGCATTATAGATCCTACGGCTGAAGCGTAAGGTATAATGCTCATGCGAGCTCTCTCTTTATCAGTCTTTAGGCAAAAGTTCTTGGAGTGAGTGACTCCATGACAAGCGGGTATGGAACCCCGCTTGGAGTCTTCCATACTAAACCTCCTTAGGATAGTGTTGATGTACCTGGTTTGGAACAATCCCAACAACCCTTTAGATCTATCCCTATAGATCTTCATGCCTAGTATGTAAGAGGCATCGCCCAGGTCCTTCATGGAGAACCTTTGTGATAAGAATAGTTTGACCGATTGTAGCATAGGATCATTGTTTCCTATCAGAAGAATGTCATCAACATACAATACGAGGAATGTGACAGTACTTCCTACAATCTTTTTATAAACACAAGGTTCATCTGGATTTTTGACGAAATCAAAATCTTTGATAACATTATCAAAATAGATGTTCCAACTCCGTGATGCCTGCTTTAATACATAAATGGATTTAAGCAACCTACATGCTTTCCCGCTGCTCCCACCATCAGTGAAGCCCTCTGGCTGATCCATATAAACGCATTCTTCTAAATCACCATTTAGAAAAGCCGTTTTAACTTCCATCTACCAGATTTCATAGTCATAGTGAGAAGAAATAGCAAGTAGGATCTGAATGGATTTGTGCATAGCTATAAGAGAAAAGGTTTCGTCATAGTCCAGTCCTGTTCTTTGACGGAATTCTTTCGCCACAAGCCTTGCCTTATAGGTCTCCACCTACCCATCTACAACGGTCTTTTTCTTAAAGATCGATTTGCACCCTACGGGTTTCACCCCAGAGGGTACAACATCCAAAGTCCATACTTTGTTGGTGTACATAGACTCCATTTTGGATCTCATGGCATCCACCACTTAACAGAGTCACTACTCGTGATAGCTTGCTGAAAACTAGTAGGGTCATCATCATTCATAATGCAATCTTCTCTATCACCATCAATGAGAAAACCATAGTATCTCTCCGGTGGGCGAGAAGTCCTACCAGATCTACGGAGTGGCTGAGGTTCATAAGATTCTATTATAATATCAGGTTCAACCAAGTCGTAATTTATAACTTGTGTCTCTAGAACCTCTTCTAGATCTACCACATTGCCATAAGTATCATTTGGAAAAATCTCATTTTCTAAAAATGGAGGCATGTTGAGAAACAAACACCTTTTTTCCTTCTTGTTGTAGAAAAGATATCCAAACGAATGTTTTGGATATCCCACAAATATACATTTGACCGATCGTGTCTCGAGTTTGTCTGGATTCTACTTTTTGACAAAAGCCGGACAACCCTAAATCTTAACCCGTTTAAGAGATGGTCTCTTCCCACACCATATCTCATATGGAGTGGTAGAACCGGTCTTGGTTGGACCTTTGTTCAACAGAAAAGCTGCAGTCTCCAATACATGCCCCCAAAAGGAGAGAGGTAACTCAGTATCACTTATCATGGATCGTACCATATCTAATAGGGTACGATTCCACCGCTCTGACACACCGTTGTGCTGTATTGTGTAAAGGAGAGTGAGCTGAGAGAGAATCCCATTCTCTTTCAGGAAGTTCAAAAACCCGGTACTAAGATACTCTCCATCTCGATCTGATCGAAGTATCTTGATGCTCATTCCTGTTTGTTTTTCTACTTCAACTTTGAAGTCCTTGAATTTCGTGAAAGCTTCAGACTTATGCTTTAACAAAAACACACGACCGAATCTTGAGAAATCATCAGTAAAAGTTATGAAGTAAGAAAAACCGCCTCTCGCATGTGTAGATATTGTCCCACATACATCAATATGTATGAGGCCCAAGAGCTCTGTAGCTCTTTCTCCGTGTCAAGTAAACGGAGTTTTGGTCATTTTCCCTTTGATACAAGACTCACAAGTCACATTAGATTTATACTCAAAAGGATTTAAATATCCATCTTTATGATGCTTGTTTGACTTTTTTCATTAATATGACCAAGTCTATATTGCCAAAGAAAAGCTTCATTTATATATTGAAATTTTCTTTTATTTGTGTGTTGTATGTTGAAAACTGTGTGTTGATTAAGGACGTATATCCCGTTATTAAGTGTACCATAACCAATCAACTCTTGACTAAGTTTAATGTCCATAACATTATGCAGCAATACAAAATGATATCATTCATTGTCTAACAAAGAAACGGATATTATATTACAAAGCATGCTTGGTAAAAAATAACATGGGTTCAAAACCAATATACAACCCGACGGCAACCCTAGGTGATACTCTCCCACTCAAACTGCATGTCCATTGGAACCATTTCCAACTCGGAGAGTATGATCACCGGTCTTCAAAACTCTGATATTTCTCAACGCCTGCACGAAATTGCAGATATGAGAACCCGATACGGTATCCAATACCCAGGAGGCAGAGTTTATAGAAAAACGGTTTTTCAGTTATGAACACACCTGAAGCTGAAGCATCACCATGCTTCCTTTTCTTGAGATCAAGGTATTCTGTATAGTTCCGCTTCCATTGCCCCATCTTCTTGCAGTGAAAACATTTTTCTTTTCCCTACTTCTCAACCTTGGATTTGTCTCTTCTTTGTGCCTTCTTGATTCCTCCTCTCGGTTTGGAGGATTTCTTCTTATTCTATCCCTTGGACTTGGCTTTTGGGAAGGAAGAGGAAGATTGTCCAACAATCAGAGAGGGGGACATAGCCTTAAGCGTGCTCTCCGCACTTCTCAACATATTGAGAAGTTCGGGTAGTGACTTCTCCATGTTATGCATGTTGAAGTTCACTATGAATTGAGCAAAGGCAGAGGAAGAGACTGAAGAAAAATATCAATATACTGTTCGTTCTCCATTGTCCATCCGAGGTCCTCAAGCTCTTCAATAAGAGCTATCATCTTCAAAACGTGATCGCCTACTGGTGCGCCAGGAGCCATCCGCATCTGAAACAACTTTTGAGATGCTTCGTATCTTAGGGTCCGAGATTGCTCCCCGTACAACTCTTTTGTATGGAGAAATATGGATTGAACATCCATCTGCTCGTGCTGCTTTTGATGTCTATTGTCCATCGATGCAAGTGCAAGGCATTTGGCAGTAGCACATTCAATATCCCACGTTTTGCGGATCTCCTTATCAGCAACAGAAGATTCATGGCCTGGGCTGGGTGGGGCTGAGGCAGTGAGGACATATGATACTTTATCATATGTGACAGCAATGTTAATGTTTTTCAGCCAGTCTTTATTGCTCGGACCCGGTTAGCTTATTTTTCTCTAATAGTAGCTTAAGTCCAGTCATGGTAATCTTCCATTAGGAGAGAAGAAAGATTACACTCAGCGAAAGCTATTGCAAAAGATCAGATTGGTTATTACCTTATCTAATAGATGTCTTCCACCGCTTTTACCAAATTTTCCTTCAAACCTAAAAATGAAAACAAGCCGGGATTAATTACATTCTACAATTCGCTAACCGTTCAGCCAGGCCAGTGCCGGTACTTTGAGGGAGGTTCCCCATGCTTTCGCACGGACCTAATTAGAATAAAACTCGTTTTCCAAAGGCGTAGCCCCGTTGACATCTTTCTACACACCTAATGGGTTTACCTAATTGTAAAGTGCAAAACACTCTTGGGAGCAACTCTTGCTCACAGTGGGATCGGGATCCTACTTATCACAAAGAAGGTATGGAATCTCATTTCAAATCTCAACTCTTGAAACTCCCGATATGGTTTTTTACCCCTAGCACTCATGAGCTTGGCTATGCTCAAAATATCATAAGCACTAGTCAAGTTTTACCCGTCATTTCATGATTAATTAAACCCACCCACATGACCCTTGGTTATGGTCAACATAATCATGTGATTGTCCTAATTAATCGCATCATATGCTTGTTAGTGTTTATGCCCTAGAGGCCATTACTGTATCATAATAGTTTGTATATTACTTAATGGAAGCTTGGGATATTCACAGTTGTATTGACAGTCTTGCTAAAAATAATAGTATGCTACTTTGTTTAAGTCTACTTTAATATGTGCATATGTTTCTTTTAACTTATCGCTTATACATATTAGTAGAGCCCTTAGGATCTTTGCTTGATTACCAGCGTTGTGATGGCAGTCACACTAATGGGGGCTGGGTAGTCTATAAGCAGCATCCTATACAGGTCCCTGGTCGTAGGATTATCGAGACAGGGCATCGATACTCCGGAGTAGACTGGTGTATGCGCTTCTCATCCCAGTTGGTGAGATGGTCTATCCCACTGCAATCTGTACATCGTAGTGGAGATAGTATGCAGGTGCTCGTTAGGTTACGGGTACACCGGACTGGACTCGCCGGGAACTGCAGGTTGGATTTATACCCATCGTCAGATAGCAGTTCCCAGGTGACATGAGTACAGCATAGTCTGTCGACTTGATACTGCTACTTTCGCCTCGGTTGTGTTCCCACTGTACTTAGATTACTACCCTACCACGGCTCAAAGGAGTCGTGCATACAGTTAGTAGTTGGGTGCAGTCCCGAAGCACTTGGAGGCAGTGGAGGTTAGACAAGATGCGTCTCTCCCGGTATTGGGGGTTGATATCGCGCTGTGTATGGAGAGCCATTACGCAAAGTCCCTGGCCAGGGCAAGCGAAATTTACTGGTAGGTTCCAGTAGTTTCTCAAGGTGTAATGGGCTTCACTCCAACATGACTTATACCGCTATTAAGGGTCTGACGTTTACCGCCCCCCATAGGCCCGATATGCGATAGTCCTAGACGAACAGACCGGACTGTACGGAGATTGTCACATCAGGCTCAGTTGGAGTTCGGATGGATTTACTCATCGTCCTTCTTATCGACATCTACCTGGGGACCGTTACGTACAGCTTGTACCGCTTGCGGCCTGTGGTTAAACCCACTGGCAGCGTAGTGTCGAGTCTTTAGAGTCCCACACAGAGAGTTTCCCTGCGCCGGGAAAAAGGTGTAGAGGCCGTATGGTTTTACGGCAGGGCCGCGATTACTTACGTACACTTGTGCACGTATTATGATCGGGCAGATAATACTAGCGGGGTTTGGTTTAAGCCAGATTCTAGTATTATACAGATGGATTTATTCAGTCAAAGATTATCCGTGTTTTTCGGAAATACGGATGGGAGGGGCAGTCTCGTAATTTTTCGGGAAGCTTCTAGAAGGAGATGACTCATTTGTTTTTATTTCTTTTTTAGGATTTAAACAGATTAGGTGGAGAGATGAGGTGTAGGTTTTCATTAAATGGATAATGACTCATGAGATGATTCATCTCAAATGAATTAAATGAAGCAAGCTTGATATTATGATAGATATTTGTTATGATATTTTGATGCTTCATATTATTCTAAGTGTTAGTTATGTGTATGCCCTAGAGGCTATTATTGTACATACGATGTATATTGTAATGGATGCTTGGACATATATAGGGAGGACTTTCTTGCTCGACATGATAGTATGCTATCTGGTTGTACTTTATCTTAACATGTACTCTGATTGTCTCTATATTACATGTTGATAAAGCCCTTAGGATATGTACTCGACTACTGGGACTATGATGAGATCATACTAGTGGGGCCACGGTAGTCGACGAGTACATCCTATAATTGTTCCTAGTCGAGGGTGTATCGAGACAGGGCATCGATGCACCAGAGTTGACTAGCGTATATGCATCTTGACCTATATGATGGGCGATGGATGATCCCATATCCATCGGTGTTTGACATCAAGGATGGTGTACGAGTGCTCAGTGGAGACTGGGTACACTGGACGGACTCGCCGAGAACTCCCAGATGGTATTATACCTTACGTCAGATGGCAGTTCTCTGGTGACACTGGTACAGCTTAGTCTGTTGACCCGAGATCGTCATAGAGTCCTGTGTGATTCCCACGGTGCTTTGATTTCCATCATACCACGTCCAAGAGGGCGTGCAAAAAGGTGGCTTTTGGGTACAGTCCCGAATCACATGGATGCAATGAGCGATAGGAGGGGATTCGTCTCTCCCGGTATAGGGAGTTGATGTTGCGCCGTGTTCGATTGGCTATAACCGGAAATCCCTGGCCAGGGTTGCTGAGATTTACTGGTAAGTGTTATCAGTAGTTTCTCGAACTGTTATAGACCTCATATCGACACGACTTATCAAGCTACTGGGGTCTGACGTTTACCACCCCTAGGCGAGATATGCGACATATCAGACGACGAGACCGGACTGTACGGGAGTGTTACTGATTGGATTCACAAGAGAATGTACAGGCTTTCTTTTTGATCTTCTGAGCGCTCAATACCTGGGTGGCTGTTATGTTTAGCTGACCGCTTGCAGCTTATGGGTGTTTGATATGATCATCACCTACTGCCGGCGTATTGACGATTTTTTAGAGTCCTACACAGAGGTTTCTTGACTCAGGCAAAACGGAGTAGGAGCACATATGTGATATGTGCGGGACCGAGGATAATGCGGTATGTGATACCGTATTGGATTCTCGCGATATGAGATATCGGCCGGGTATATGTGATATAGCTGGGTCATCGTATTAGTCGGTTATATGCGATATAGCCGGATTGTCGGATCAAGTGTTGATTCGATAATTTAATGTATAATAATATATATGATATATTAAATTACATTAGCTAATATTAGCTCACTAAAAGATTCATTTTCTCACGGGATAATACATTGATATATATGCGATATATGTTAATTGTATTATTTTTTATTGTTACAAAATATATTGTATATGTGATATATAATATTGTAACATGTTAGGGTTACAAATTTAACAATGGATTAGGGTTTAAACTTGGTTAGGGTTTGGAATAGGGTTAACTTTTGCATGAAGCTTCATGAAGCTTTGACTTTGTGGTTGCTTGATATTTTTGTGAGATAGTATGTTAACCCAATCCAAACCATTAACTCTAGTTAACTCTTTACAAGGGTCAACTCTTTCATGCTTAACCCTTGGTTAGATTTGTAACCACTACAATAATTCATTGTTCATCACAAAAGAATGAAATTATCATCTTCATTCATCTTCTTCTTGCTTGAGTTCCTTCATGAAAAAGCTTTCTTTTGTGATGAAAGTGAGTGAAAAAAAGATTATAAATGAGAGAAAAAATCCTACTTCTTCATCCTCATCTATCCTTGCAATTTAGATGAGGGTGTTCACTTCATATTATGAGTGTTAGCTTGTGTTAATGAAACTTCAAGGTAGATCATCTTTGTATCGAAGATCGGAAGCAAGACTGCATCTTTCACTTCGTGGAACCTCTCGAGAGTCCGGAACACGATGATCGCAGCGAAGGGACCTCAACACGGAGCTTAAGAAGTGAAGGACCGGATCTACAAAGGTTGTAATCCCTCTCACTTAGTGTTAAAGAGTTTAACATGCTTGGTTTCGCCTAAACCCTAGTTTAAAGATCCGACATCGGGTTGTTCGGCACGGCTAAAATTTTAATCGGGCATGGTTGATGCCTCGTAGAACCTTTTGAGTGTGCCTAGCAACCCTACAGTGGTATCAGAGCCAAGCTAGAGCTTTAGGCGAAGTCTAGACGAAGTTTAAAGTCCGATCGAACCAGAAAACACCGATGTTTACCCTTCTCTGTACATTTTTCAAAAATGTGGTTTTTTATGAATTAAAAATGCTCAGAAAAATAAGCAGGAAAAACTACGAATTACTGTGAAGTACTGCCCTCTAATTCGCAAATATGACCGCGGCACCGCGGCCAAACCAAGGGTTTGGCGGCGGTTCCGCGGCCCAAATTGTGACTTAGTCCCTGGAATTTCATGTAATTATTCTTAGGTCCTTTCTTGTTATTTTTTTCTGGGAATTTTTTAATTCCACTCATGTGTTGAGTTTTCTAGGGTTGTATTGGGGAATCGTTGATACGATCAGATAATTTAACTTTGTTTAGTTTTGTCCGGATAATTTTTAGAAACTGTTAAAAAGTTCGAACGGATATCAATAACTCACTTTTTGCCCTGTCGGAAATTTTTTCAAAAGTTGGATTTTTTCTCGAGTTTAAGAACGTTCTAAGTCGTGCAAGTAACGGGGTAGACCCTCTAGAAGACAACATACCTTAACTCGATTATGTGACCGTCTTGAACTGCCTCTAAACCTTAGGGTTTGGGGCAGTACGGCGTGCCACATGTGAGGCGTTGGCTTGACCCTTCTACGGCTGGACCATTGGTATTGTGGCATGTGATGGATGTTTTTAAACTGATTTCAAGTGTTGAGATATATTGGGGAAATCTTGGGTGTTTGATTATTCGATCGGAAAGTTTAACATTGTCTATTTATCTGGATTGTGATACAATATTTGGAATCCACAAGAAGTTATGATATAACTAATTTGAATATTATAAACATAACAGTTTAGTCTCAGAAGATCGGTTGCCACGGAATTTTGATGTGATCAAAAGTCCGTCGCAATCACGTAGCGTACGCGGATACTCGCCGGATAAACTTAACAGACAGCCACGCCCCATAGCCCCGACCAAGTGACTGTAGGAGAACCCCGTCGCCAAAAGCATCCATTCGGGTGCTCGCGGCAGCGGTGTTCCGCCTTAGTGCACTTCGTCGACAGCATCCGGGGGTGCGGCCGTGTACTAAAGTTTGCGACGAGCATTCGATCAGGATGTCGGGAATCTTGTTGAATTGCCCGACTAGATATTGAAAAGAGTTTTCGATAAATGAGACTAAAATGCGGGGTTTATAATTGTTAGGCATGCAATGTGTAAGGAATTCATTTGGTTAGGCATGCGATGTCTAAGGAGGTTGCGGATTCCAACTGTTGTAGTTTTACACTTTCTTTTCTGTGACCGTAAGCGTAGTATGTGGTGTATCGCCGGCTTCGTTTCTATACATCAACGACAATCGGGATACGCATACTTGCTTACGTTGATGATATGAGATATTATGTGTTGCTATGATATGTTATATTGGATCGTCGCGTTCTGAATAGCCGGGGGCTTTATGTGAGATGAGAGTTTTTTTCTTTTTCATTCATGTAAAATTCATTTGTATGTAATATTCTTTTATTGGGGCACTTCCGGGCTGAGGATGATGTCACCGTTGTATATTATTTACTTTTCCGCATTAGGTAGACCCAAGGCGGGGAGCACAAGGAACCGGGTTCTAGGGTCCAGTGGGAGGCCATCTCGAGGAGTCGAGACCGGGTCTCTTAACCCTAGAATTGGCAGTGTTGCTTGCCGCTCTCGTAGGGGTCTAGGGATGTGGGTTTGGCTATTCATCGCGACCGTGGAATCCGTGTTTTATACAGGCTCGTATTAAAACACGGACGTCCTAGTATATCCAATATTTCATATATGTTTCTTCTGCTACATTGTTCTGTGATGAGATCATATTACTGCCTGAGACGAATGTTTATATTATATATATGAGATATATGTTATATTGCAGATTTCGTTTCAAAAGAGATGCTTGTGAAGCATAATAAAATGGGACTTCATTAATGAGATTAATGAAATAAAAGAAACCTAAAGATGTTGTAGAAACTTGTTTAAAAACTGGCAGCTCTAGTTCTTGCTTTGCATAGCGGTGTTCCGTGTAGAACATCCAGCACCTTATTCGATAAGGAAAGAGCCGAGATCCCTTCATCGGGAGTGACCTCTTTAGTGAAACTAGCAGATGCTACAAACTTAGTTTATCTTTTGATTGCTTCTATAGTTCTTGCTTTGCACAGCGATATTTGTGAAATATCATGCACCTTATTCGATGAAGAAAGGGCCGACGATCCCTTCACCGGGAGTGACCCCTTTAGCAAAACTAGAAAAACCTCAAAAACACTCCATTTAAAATCACTCGATTCTACAACGATATCAAGTTCATTACGCAAAAGGTTTTCTTAAAAACCTGTCGTAGCCCTCCGTCATTTCAGATAAGTACTAGTTAGTATTCGTGCTACATTTGTTGACTATGTTAAGGCGTAGTGTGCGGTAGCTGATTAGTGCTTATCTGTATAAGCATATGATGTGATTGGATTAGGATAGTTGTGCGACTTTGTTATCTATGTTAAGGGTCGTGCGGGTGGGTTTAATTTAATCGGGAAATAACGGGTTGAACATGACTAGCACTTATGATTTGTTGACTATGTTAAGGTCATATAGCTGCTAGGGGTAAAATATTATTGGGAATTTCAAGTGTTGAAATTTGCAATGAGATTGCATACCTTCTATGAGATAGTTGGATCCCGATACCCAATGTGAGTACGAGTTACTCCTGGGAGAGTTTTACACATTACAATTAGCCGATCAAGTAGGTGTCTAGAAAGGTGTTAACGGGGTTACGCCTCTGGGAAAACGAGGTTTACTTTAATTAGGTTCGTGCGAAAGCACGGGGGACCTCCCTCAAAGTACCGACACTGGCCTGGCTGAAAGATTGGCGAACTTGTAGAGTGTAATTAATCCCGGCTAGTCTTTCCTTTTAGGGTTTGAAGGAAGATTTTTTTAAAACAGTGGGAGACATCCTGATTAGATATAGTAGATAACCAATATAATCTTGCAAGAGCATACGCTGAGTGTTTTCTTCTCTCTCTCTCCAGGTAGCGACCATATCACGCCTTAATCAAGATAATAAAACGGATGAATTGACCGAACCCGCTTGTTATACTGAGCTGGGGAACGTTAGTCCCGCTCCAACTTATAATTGTTATAAGATAGAGCGGGAAATTAGGGAATACCAGATTTCCCGTGCCGCCTAAACGAAGAAAGTGCATGCTGATGCATCTTCTTCGGGTGTGTTCATTACATAGAACTGTTTCTCAGTATCCTTTACGTCCTAGGTATGAGATACCGGATCAGGATCCCGCATATGTAATCTGTTACATGTGCTACAGATAGGTAGAGAACTGAGAATGGGTGATAAGTTTCATGAGATAGAAACGGTGCAAGTGTTGCAGCCAACTCTTTTGGTCACTATCACCCCGTATTACCAGAATACATTGATTCTGAACGAATGTTATTAGATACCGAACCTGATATACAACATCATATCAGTCTCTATATTAGTAAAGAAGGATATAATTTTGTATTGTTGGATAATATTTTGAAAATTTTCTATATCAAGAGTTTATCGGTTCAGGCACGTTATCTAAATGCATTGATGTTCTAAATCAATCTACAGTTCTTAGTATACAGAACACACACGAGTGGAAGAGTTCAGAAATGAACGAATCCTTCTTGAGGCATTGTAGACTAAGTCATATTAATGCGACCCGACTAGCTAAGTTGCATTAAGATGCATATTTAAATTTGTTTAAATTTACATCTTGTGAAACTTGCCAGTCATGTCACAAAGATAAGATGACCATAGCTCTGTTTATTGGAAACGGAGAAAGAGTTAGTGAACTCTTGGGATTGATACATGCTGATGTATGTGTAGGGTGTTTTTCGTCACCCCATTGAGTCGGGAATACGCGCGCGCTTGTCAGGCGTACTACAGATTCCCCCTGCCTAGGGTAGGCCGGGGTTTAATGATTGTGGGGATTCGAATCTCCGGCAGCCGCGAACTAAGCTGCCGTTAATTACCCCTCGCCTTTGGAGCGAGGGAACCTCCGATTGACGGTTTAAACTGGTCATGCGAACTCAATGTGCAGTGTGCGTGTGATGTGTTTTGAAAGGGGGTGTTAGATATGTCGGGAGCCACGCAGAGTTTTTATGGGGGTCCCGCTACCCGGATAGCGGGATGGGGGTCAAGGGGGCTAGCAGCCACCTTGCGGGGTGCTGGACAGCGCTCCGTTAGAAATTTTTTTCTAACAGGGACAGTGTCGTGTAGTATGTGTGTATGTACATATGTATACATATGTATAGATATACATGTATATATATAAAAGGGGAAAAGACATCCAAAGGATACGTGGGGCAGCACCTTGGGCGATGTGCGCCTAGGTGCTATGCGCTCAGGCGCTAGAGTGCCACGTGTCGGCACGTTGGCGCTCTGCGCTTGAGCGCTGGGCGCTTGAATGCAAGTGCGCCACGTGTCGGCACGGGGGAGATTTGCGCTTGAGCGCAAGCACGCCACGTGTCGAAACGGGGGCGACTTGCGCTCGAGCGCTTGCGCTGGAGAGCAAGCGTGCCACGTGTCGGCACCGGGGCGACTTGCGCTGGTGCGCTTATGCTTGAGCGCAAGCGCGCCACGTGTCGGTACGGGGGCGACTTGCGCTCGAGCGCTTGCGCTCGAGTGCTTGCGCTCGAGTGCAAGTGCGCCACGTATCTGCACCGGGGCGACTTATGCTCGAGCGCTTGCGCTGGAGCGCCAGTGCGCCACATGTCGGCACGTGGGTGCTTTGCGCTCGAGCGCTGGAGCGCAAGCGCGCCACATGTCGGCACGCGGGCGCTCTGCGCTTGAGTGCCGGCGAGAAAAAGAGGCTTTTAGCCTAAAAAAAAGATTTCTCGAAAGAGAAATCAGAGAGGTGTTGGACTCCTGAGTGTGTTTTCGGGGTTAATGGAAGGGGTCTTCTTCTCCCTCCTCTTTTAGCTGGATCTTGAAGATCAAGAGATGTGAGATCTCAAAATCTCTCCTTTTTGAGATCTGATGACAGATCCAAGTTCCCCTTTGTGGGGTTCATGGTGAAAAACTATTTTGTTTTTGAAAAGGAAGAGTAAAACTCTTGATTTAATTCAAAAGAAAGAAGAAGGTTTAAGACCTTCAGAAAAGGGAAAGAGATACAAACCCTAGGTTTTTTGTGAGAATGAAAAGTGTATGCTTTATTCATCATCTTGTTGCCTTATATAGGCTTACATATTTACATATAGCCCCTTGGGCTTTACAAAAATGGCATTTTAGCCATCCCAAGGCTCATGTGCCATTTCATTTTTGCACATAAGCCATGGGCTTACAAAATATTGGCTTTATGCCTATTTTGTTTACATTCATGCATAAACAATTACATAAAAATTATTTATTACATGATTTTGTCGTTGGTATGGGGAGGCTGGCTGCGGGCATGGGCCTGCTTGACCTGTGCATGGGCCTGCTTGACCTGGGCTTGGGCCCGCCTGGCTTGGGGTTGACTTTGATTTTGACTTGGTCAACCGGGGTGTAAATTTTTACCCCAACAAATTGCCCCCATCAATAAATGCACATAGCATATGTGGGTCGTGTGCATGAAATTGATGGATCTTCTCTTGTGTGGAGGCGACTTGCTTTGGTTCCCACTTTTTCGGATGCACTGCCCTTTTTATGACATGGACGGTCGGCGCTTGACGCGTCTCCGAGATAGAGTGTCCTTGGTAGACGTTTCTCTAGCCCGGAGTGATTTCGTTGACGTGCCCCTGGTGTGGAGTGTCAGCTGGTTGACGTATCCCCGAGACGGAGTGTCGCTTGTTGACGTTTCCCCGGCACGGAGTGTCATTGATTGACTTTTCCCCGGCGCGGAGTGTCGCTGATCGACTTTTCCCCGGCACGGAGTGTCGCTGATCGAATTTTTCCCGGCACCGAGTGTCGGTGGTTGACTTTTCCCCGGTGCGGAGTGTCGGTGGTTGACTTTTCCCCGAGACGGAGTGTCTGCTGTTGGACGTTTCCCCGGTACGGAGTGTCTGTGTTGGACGTTTCCCCGATGCGGAGTGTCGCTGGTTGACGTTTCCCCGAGACGGAGTGTCTGCTGTTGGACGTTTCCCCAAAACGGAGTGTCTGTGGTTGACTTTTCCCCGGCACGGAGTGTCGCTGATCGAATTTTCCCCGGCGCGGAGTGTCGCTGGTTGACTTTCCCCGGCACGGAGTGTCTGCTGTTGGACGTTTCCCCGATGCGGAGTGTCGCTGGTGGACGTTTCCCAGAGACGGAGTGTCGCTGATCGACGTTTCCCCGGCACGGAGTGTCGCTGATCGACTTTTCCCCGGCGCGGAGTGTCGGTGGTTGACTTTTCCCCGGCGCGGAGTGTCGGTGGTTGACTTTTCTCCGAGACGGAGTGTCTGCTGTTGGATGTTTCCCCGGTACTGAGTGTCTGTGTTAGACGTTTCCCCGATGTGGAGTGTCTGTGTTGGACGTTTCCCCGAGACGGAGTGTCTGCTGTTGGACGTTTCCCCGGCGCGGAGTGTCGGGTTCACTTTTCCCCGGCACGGAGTGTCGCTGGTCGACTTTTCCCTGGCGTGGAGTGTCGTTGATCGACTTTTCCCCGGCACGGAGTGTCGCTGATCGACTTTTCCCCGGCGCGGAGTGTCGGGTTGACTTTTCCCCGGCGCGGAGTGTCGGGTTGACTTTTCCCCGGCACGGAGTGTCGCTGATCGACTTTTCCCCGGCAAGGAGTGTCGGGTTGAATTTTCCCCGGCACGGTGTGTCGTTGATTGACTTTTCCCCGGCGCGGAGTGTCGGGTTGACTTTTCCCCAGCACGGAGTGTCGCTGATCGACTTTTCCCTGGCGTGGAGTGTCGGGTTGACTTTCCCCCCGCACGGAGTGTCGCTGATTGACTTTTCCCTGGCGCGGAGTGTCGGGTTGACTTTTCCCCGGCACGGAGTGTCGCTGATCGACTTTTCCCCGGCACGGAGTGTCGCTGATCGACTTTTCCCCGGCGCGGAGTGTCGCTTGTTGACGCAGAGGTCGATGTTGGAATTGGTTGGTTTGATTTGTTTGATTTGAGTCGACATCAGCATCGCTACACTGGAATATGGTACCAGGAGCGAATCATCATTTGTCATGAGAGAATTTTGGGATTGGTATTTTTGTCGGCATCTGCATTGCTGCACTGGAATAATGCTAGGAGCAACTCATCATTTGCCCCGAGAGGATTTGGATTTGGTTTGTTAGGCATCTGCATTGCTGCACCGGAATAATGCAAGGAGCAACTCATCAATTGGCCCGAGAGGATTTGGATTTGGTTTTTTTTGTTTGGCATCTGCATTGCTGCACTGGAATGATGCCAGGAGCAACTCATCATGTGCCCCGAAAGGATTTGGATTTGGGTTTTTTTTTTGTTTGGCATCTGCATTGCTGCACTGGAATGATGCCAGAAGCAACTCATCATGTGCCCCGAGAGGATTTTGAATTGTTTTTTTTTGTTTGGCATCTGCATTGCTGCACTGGAATAAAGCCAGGAGCAACTCATCATGTGCCCCGAGAGGATTTGGGAATTGGTGGCTTAGGAGACAGGTTTAGATCCCTGTCACCTAAGGCTTTTCCATTTTGTGAGCCGTAAGGGTCTCACAAATCATTTTCTCCCTACGGGTCATATCACAGCACAACACAGAACATCAACGCGAATGTCACGTTCGCAAACCCGTCTAAAAGAACTATAGCAATCAGACGCGGTTTACCGCTCGAATGACATTCACGGTCGGAGATATAATGTAAGTACTGTACACTAACACGTTTAAATTTCGATCGACAAAACTTCCTGAAGTGGGCACCACGCATATCTGCTGTACAGTAACAAAATATGAGCCCAAAAGAAATATTCCAGAAACCACAATTTTCAATGTAGAATCTACTGTAGAAAAATGGTTCCCTGTAGCTCTAAAACGGCCGCGGAACCGCGGCCAAACTAGGGTTTGTGCGGCGGTTCCGCGGCGCTTTTGAGTCAACAGTTGACCAAATTTCACCAGTATTCTTAGAAAAGCCCGCACGATTTTCTGAGATGCTCAAAATAATTTTTAGACCTGTTTAAAAATTCGACAGAAACTTTTCACAGAAAATAGCGATTTTTGAAATTCCGTTCGATCGATGTTTTAAACGCGTTAGCACAAGTTAGTAAAGCTTAATGGCAAGGCTCTGATACCAATATAAGTCCACGGTAGCGCCCCGGCCGTCTAACAGACGCCAAATGCGGAACAAAAACTTTTTACAACTGGCGCTATCGCGTACTAAAACCCGGATATGCCATTAACGCTAAACTAACAAACTGCAAAGAGGGTAGAAAGGTTATACCGAACGATCCGAGTCCTTCGTTCTTTAACCATCATCCAACGCTCCGTTGCGGCTGTTCCGATCTCGTCGATCTCCAATCTTCTCGTCCAGGTAGCACCACGTCATCGGATCTTTAAACGGGCTCCCGCCTCTGACCCGAGGCAACTCGATCATCAAGTTTGCTAGAAGAGATGACCAAGATTGATGTAGAGAATGAGTAGAACACTTTGTCTCGCTTCTTCCAAAGCCATGGACGAACGGTTAATGAAGTTTCCTTTTGAGTCGGGTGATGGAATGAAATGAGCTATGAAATTTCCATACACCGAAAACTATCATCTTTTTCAAACAACAACCATTATCATCGATCAAGGATGGGCCGGCCACTATAAAGAGGTAGGGGTGAGTGTAGGAGGAAAGGATGGTGACCACAAGCAAAGCTTATCAAGAAGAAAAGATCTTAAGCAAGAACCAAACTTATTAATGCAAATGGTGACACATAATAACACCTCATCTCACATTTAATGCTAACTATGAATCACTAACCTAGTCACCTTCCATGAAGCTTCCTCTCATGACTCACCCTCAAGAAAAAGATAAATCCGCATTTAACCGAATGTTAAATACGGCTGATAGAAAACTAGCAACTTCCAAAAGTGATCCCGAAACGAATTTCAGGATAACCCTGTAACTGTATAAATATACCCGCATTTGTATTACGACCGAATACAAATGCAACTGAGACAAAGATATTATATCTACACAGTATAATACTCAGATCCGGGTTAAACCAAATCCCACCAGTATTATCTGCCCGAAATATAACACGTGCGTAAACGCACGTGCATTTTCCGAACCCTGCCATAAAACCATACGGCCTCTACAACGTTTCGCCCGAACTTGGGAAACTATCTGTGGGGGACTCTAATGACTCATCAGTATCCTGGTAGTGGGTTTAACCACAAGCCGTCAGCGGCACTAGCTGTGCGTAAGGGCCGCCCATGTACTGACCTCAAGGGAGGCCGATGAGCGAACTCATCCGGAAATCCTACTGAGCCTAACAGTGAAAATGTATATACAGTCCGGTCCGTTCGTCTATGAGTATCGCATATCCGGCCTAGGGGGCAAGTAACGTCAGACCCCCAAGAGCGGTATAAGTCGTGTCGGAGACAAGCCCTGAACACCTTGAGAAACTACCGGAGTACCTACCAGTAATTCTCACCTGCCTTGCCAAGGACTTGGTGTAATGGCTTTCCCAGACACAGCGCGATCTCCACCCCCAATACCGGGAGAGACGAATCCCCTACCGATCCGCTCACGTGCCTCCATGTAGCTCGGGACTGTACCCAAAAACTACCTGTTTGCACGACTCCTTTGAGCCGTGGTAGGGTAGAAATCAAAGCACAGTGGGAACTCACACGAGACAAATGACGACCTCAGGTCGATGAACTATCCTGTACACATGTCACCAGGGAACTGCTATCTGACGATATGTATAATACCAACTAGCAGGTTCCCGACGAGTCCTGTCCGGTGTACTCATAACCCAATGAGCACCTGTATACATCTTAGGTGATCCAACTGACACCAGTGGCTTGTGAGACCGGCCACCACCCCTCGTCGGGGTCTAGACTGTATACACTAGTCTACTCCGGAGTATCGATGCCCTGTCTCGAAACTCCAACGACTAGGGACAATTATTAAGGATGTGCTTATGGACTACCCAACTCTCACGTATATGATCGCCCTCATACTGTTGGTAGTAAAGCAAGATCCTAAGGTCTCTATCAACGTGTAACATGTAATCAGTCACCTGAACATGTACACGACTGATAAAGGCAAACCAGATAGCATACTATCATCTCGAGTAAGACTGTCGTACCGGCATAGGTCCTCCTCAATCATTGCAATTACGTGCCTGCGATCCAATAATTGACTTTGAGGGCACTATATCAAACAATTTTCGGAGGCGGCGAAGAAAGAGAAAGGATTGGCAATTCCTGAATAGATTCGACGTTTTCCGGTGAGTAGACTAAACATCTATCGGGGAATTTTGTAAAGATGGCGTGTTACGCCCCTAGTTTATTTAAATAAATGTTTTATTTTGCTATACTAAATTGACAATATGCATTCATAACTCACATATATTTTGCTTAGTTGCTAGTACACTGCACAAGTATCGACGAGTTATGTCGCATGCACATTTTACATGTTACACACACCTCGTCGATATTACAATGTCACTTTTACACTTAGTAAATTTCTTGTAAAAAAAATGATTCATATCATATCTTAAACACCAATAACAGTAGAAGGTTGCATCATTAACATCTTGTTTAGTATCTGAGTATTTCATGTTGATATAAGAGATAACTGTATTATTGAGGATTTATGGTTTTGAGTTTTGAATACTATTACATAAATCCAGTGATTTTCATGATTGATGTGTCATGTCCACCATGAGATGTTTTATGATTTGGTTTTATTCCGGACCGAGTGGGAGGAGATATACGGTCGCGGATTTACGTTATCCATACTGAGAGGGGGAGATATACAGTTGGATACATGGTAGACCCGATCGAGACTGAGGGGCAGGATAGTCGTTGAGGCGGGAGAGCCTAGCGAGGTTACTCGATATCGGAGACAGTGGTAAAATTATGGCGTATATCTAGATGATAACGACCGGTATTGTTGATTTCAGGATCATTCGAGGAATGATGCCTGCGAGAAATGAATGTTTTGTGTCGATGATGGACACGGGGAAATGAATTTTTATTGGTAATAAATGTTGAGATTTCAATTTTGATTATGAGATTCGTATTATAGATTCATGATTTCCACAGATAATCATACGTTATACTTGTTCACATTTCAGTTAGTATGATCGTCATATTTACGTTATTAACCGTTATATGTTAGTTATATTCACTGAGTTGGCAACTCACCCCCGTTGTGCCACAGTTCCTTGCTGGGGTAGAGTGGACGGTTAGCAGCGGTGCAGATCTAATTTATGCAGCTTTTTCACATCATTTGATAGGTGGGTTACGTATGTAGTAACCTTCCCTTTTTGTATTGTATTTGTATTTAGAAAATCACCATCAAACCTGTATATGACTTAGAGTGAGAGATGGTTATATGTATATTATTTGACGGACGAGATGGTTTAGTTCAATAAATTGTTATTTCTTTTACTTATTTAAAATTTTATTGATGTCGTACACTCTTGGATACTGGTCTCCACTATTGATATTGTTGATCCCAACTAGGGATGCAACCAAACTTAACACTTTTTACTTGTTTAATATCTTAACTTAAAAAAATGTGTTTTTTATTTAAAACTAAATTTCTATATAAAGAATTCCGCAAAAAGGATTTTTGATCTTGGTTTTCGGCTTACTTGGACTGTGTGCATATCTTTAGATATGATATAATCTAAGTGCCGGTCACATCCAAACTTGGGTCGTGACAAATTTGGTATCAGAGCTTAGGATTAACCTTACGGAATCGGGTAGGAAATTAGAATAGGTTGACGTGAGTCCGTGATTTAGGATGACCTTTGGTTTGATGGAGTAGGTGAATTAGGATGAGTGCAGTACCATACGTATGTTCCGCGACATATTTACGTTACCATACTCAGCCTGACTAACCTTAGGATGTATATCTTGATCTATTCTTCCGTTGATTCTCCGTTATTGATTGTTCCTATTCATAAGCCTTATCAACTCTCGTTTCTTGTTCTAGTTGCTATGGGTACACGGGCTAGGCGAGCCGCGGCCAGGGATGCAGCTAGGGCGAGTCTTCCTGTGATGGTGACTGGTACACCGGACGTTCCGGCGGTGCACGAGCATGTTGATCCTCCTCCTCCAGATCGCATGACTAGGATAGAGGAGGGCATGTTAGGATTGCAGCGAGTGGTAGGACAGTTAGCTGAGGCCACTCGAGTACTGAGACAGGATCCGGCACCGACCGTAGCAGAGTCCAAGGTACAGCCTACGCAGACGGTAGCACTGGTAGATACAAGGGTGATAGAGGTATCGCTTGCGGAGTTTATGAGATTGAGACCTCCGGTATTTACAGGGACCGATGTAGCGGAAGATCCTCAGTCCATTCTTGATAGGATGGCGAGGTTTGGCAGATCATTGCGATGTTCGGATGCGAGGTCAGTTGAGCTGACTAGCTTTCGTTTGGAGGGACTTACACAGGAGTGGTGTGAGTCGATGGAGAGAGGACGAGCTATGAGTCTTCTTCCGATGTCGTGGACCGAATTTTCCACGGTCTTTCTTGCTATATTTCTTCCCCAGAGTGTGAGGGACGCTAGAGCTAGAAGTTTTGAAGCATTGCGAAAATCGGCGAGTATGTCAGTGGCAGATTATGATTTACGATTCACCCAGCTGTCGCATTATGCCCCATACTTAGTACCTACGGAGGAGCTTCGGGTGAAGAGGTTTCTAAAGAGTCTGGACACGCAGTTGTATCTGGCTATAGGCTCATAGCATTTTGATACGTATGCGCAGGCCATGGATGCAGCGATACGAGAGGAGGAGCGTTTAAGCGAGGCAGTGGTTGTTCCAGAGCCAAAGAGGAGCAGACAGATCAGGCCAATTACTAGAAAGTTTGGCAGAGGTAGCGGCAGATATACTCCAGGCCGCAGTTTTGGACGAGGTTGGACCCAGGGCCAGATGGTCAGTTCTTATCCCGATGATCAGAGGCCCCCATCTACAAGTTTTAGTTGTGGACTTTCCGGACACTTTGCACGGGATTGTAGATCCCAGGGAGGGACCATCGATCCACAGACTGCTTTACCCCTTCCACCTTCTACGCCGATGGCTTTACTTCCTCCCCAGTTGGCGCTACATGCCAGGCAGTTGCACCACGAGGTCGAGGCTTTGCGGGAAGTTCTTAGAGAGGTCGAGGAGATAGAGGTAGAGGACGACAGGATGCGGGCAGGGGCCAGGCACGAGTATTTGCGCTAACTCCACAGGATGCCCAGGCATCAAATGCGGTCGTGACAGGTACTCTTACAGTAGGTTCATTAGAGGCACATGTTTTATTTGATCCCGGTTCTATACATTCTTATGTATCTTCATGATTTGCACTTTCTTTGGGGAAAGAGTCTTCATTGTTAGATTTACCGTTGGTAGTGATTACTCCGGTGGGAGATTCTTTTATAGCTCGACACGTATTCAGATCATGTTCTGTGCGTATTGGTGATAGAGATTCGCTAGTTGATCTGATTCTCCTAGATATGTTAGATTTTGATATACTTCTTGGTATGGATTGGTTGGCTGCTTGTCATGCCTATGTAGATTGTCGGGGGAAAGCGGTTAGATTTTGTTTTCCAGGTGAACCAATGTTTGTTGTGCAGGGGGATTGTAAAATAACTCCTGCCAACATGATTTCTGCTCTTTGTGCGGGGCGACTCTTGAAGAAGGGTTGTCATGGGTTCTTGGCTTTTGTTCAGGACTTAGGGGTCGCTAAGATTCCATTGGACCAGGTTCCGATCGCACGATAATTTCCTGAGGTGTTTCCTGCTGAGTTAACAGGATCACCGCCTGATCGTGACATTGAATTTGCATTGACTTGATTTCGGGTGCGGGGCCTATTTCTATACCACCCTATCGAATGGCACCGACGGAGTTGAAAGAACTCAAAATCCAGTTGCAAGAGTTGTTAGATAGAGGGCTTGTTCGTCCCAGTGTATCACCGTTAGGAGCTCCAGTCTTATTTGTAAAAAAGAAGGACGGTAGTATGAGGCTGTGCATCGACTACCGACAGCTGATCCACGTCACTGTGCGAAACAGATATCCACTACCACGTATAAACGACTTATTCGATCAGTTGCAGGGAGCTGGTTACTTCTCGAAGATTGATTTGCGGTCAGGGTATCACGAGTTGAGGGTTCGGAAGGACGATATTCCGAAGACTGCGTTTCGCACAAGATATGAGAACTATGAATTTCTGGTGATGTCGTTCGGACTCACCAACGCTCCAGCAGCTTTTATGGATCTGATGAACCATATCTTCAGACCCTTCATTGATCAATTTATTATAGTGTTCATTGATTACATTCTTGTTTATTCTCGGAGTCGGACGGAGAACGAGCAGCATTTGCGTATTAGTTTGCAGACCTTGAAGGAGCATTAGCTGTTTGGAAAATTCTCTAAGTGTGCGTTTTGGATGGATAGTGTGGAATTCTTGGGACACATAGTTACTAGAGCTGGGATATGTGTGGACCCAAAGAAGATTGAAGCGGTACAACACTGGCCTAGACCTGTATCAGTTTCAGAGGTCCGGAGTTTCTTAGGTCTGGTAGGTTATTACCGACGCTTCGTGCAGGATTTTTCACGTATCGCTGCACCTTTGACCGGATTGACTAGGAAGGAGGTTCCATTTCAGTGGACAGATGTATGTGAGCAGAGATTCCAGCAGTTGAAGACGCGCTTGACGACTGCACCTGTCTTATCTTTACCTTCCGGGTCAGGTGATTTTGTTGTGTATTGTGATGCCTCTAGAGTGTGTTTTGGCTGTGTGTTGATGCAGCACGGCATGGTTGTAGCTTATGCTTCTCGACAGTTGAAGAGGCACGACCAAAACTACCCCACTCATGATCTAGAGATGGCTGTTGTGGTATTCGCATTGAAGATTTGGAGACATTACTTGCATGGAGAGTCGTGCCAAATCTTCACGGATCATAAGAGCTTAAAGTATATTTTTCAGCAGAGGGATCTGAGCCTAAGGCAGCGTAGATGGATGGAACTGGTGAAAGATTACGATTGTGAGATCTTGTATCATCCAGGCAAGGAAAATGTTGTAGCAGATGCTTTGAGTCGGAGACCTGGAGGTAGCTTATCTCATTTGCGCATCTTGAAGAGACAGTCTTCTACAGACTGGTAGATTTTATGTGATAGTCGTATACAGTTTGTGTTCACCCTGACAGGAGGGCAGCTAGCACATGTTCGCACTCGACCTCAGTTATTAGATCGTATTCGAAAGACACAGCCCAAAGATACTCGTATGATAGAGATTATGGACCTGGTTAGGCAGGGCAGGGAGACGGAGTTTGTGATTGATGATCATGGAGTATTACGTTTTAGGACTCGTCTTTGTGTAGCTGATTCTGACGGATTAAGACGTGAGATCTTAGAGGAGGCTCATAGATCAGCATACAGTATTCATCCTGGTTCCACCAAGATGTATCAAGATGTGAAAGGACGTTTACTGGTGGGAAGGAATGAAGAGGGATGTTGCGGAATATGTTTCGAGATGCTTGACTTGTCAGCAAGTCAAGGCAGAACACCAGAGGCCAGCCGGAGAATTGCAGCCCTTACCCATTCCTGAGTGGAAATGGGAACAAATTTCCATGGATTTCGTGATGGGTCTACCCAGGACTAGCAGTGGGTATGATTCCGTTTGGGTGATTGTAGATAGATTGACAAAGGCAGCTCATTTTCTTCCAATAAAGACGACGTATGGGTTTGCACAGTATGCTCAAATTTACATCGATGAGATTATACGTCTGCATGGAGTTCCGACGTGCATAGTTTCAGATAGGGGTACCCAGTTTACTAGCAGGCTATGGCAGAAACTTCAACAAGCTCTTGGCACACGATTGAGTTTTAGTACGTCTTTTCACCCACAGGCAGATGGTCAATCGGAGCAGACCATTCAGATACTAGAGGATATGCTTCGTGCTTGTAGTCTTGATTTTGGTGGTAGTTGGGACCGTCACCTGCCTTTGATAGAATTCTCGTACAACAACAGTTTTCAGGAGACGATCAAAATGGCACCCTTTAAAGCTTTGTATGAGAGGAAATGTCGATCACCTGTTTGCTGGACGGAACTGAGCGAGAGTTGCATTTTGGGACCGCAGATAGTACAGGAGACTACGGAGAAGATTCAATTGATACGGGATAGAATGAAGGCGGCCCAGTGCAGACAGAAATCGTATGCAGATCGACGACGTCGTAGACTCAAATTTCAGGTGGGGGATCATGTGTTCCTTCGTGTATCTCCGATGAAAGTTGTGATGCGTTTCGGGAAAAAGGGAAAGCTCAGCCCCAAATATGTCGGACCTTACGAGATTCTGGAGAGAGTGGGTGCTGTAGCTTATCGTTTAGCACTTCCACCTAGTTTTCCCGATGGTCATCCGGTTTTCCACATTTCGATGCTTCGCAAGTATCTTCACGATCCTTCTCACGCGATCCAGTATCAGACCTTACAGCTTGAGCCAGATTTATCCTACACAGTGCAGCCAGTCGCTATTCTTGACAGGCAGGAAAAGAAACTACGATCAAGGGTACTTCCATCTGTAAAGGTTCTTTGGCAAGGAAAGAATCGCGAGTAGATTACTTGGGAGACCGAGGATGCGATGCAGAAGAAATTTCCACATCTTTTCGAAGGTATGTCTAGTTAGCTATTTTTAAATTCGGGGACCGAATTTTCTTAAGGGGGGGAATATTGTAACATTTTGAAAATTTAGAAATAAATAAAATTAATTAATTTAATAATAATATGATAAATCAAAAGGTTATTAAAAGCAAATAAGTCATTTTCATAAGTTCTATGTAAAAAAAATTAAATAAAAAATTTAGTATGCAACAAAAATAAGATATAAGGGTTTTAGTGATAATTTTAGCTTCCTTTTAATAAATGAGTGTTTTATAATAAACTAAGTTGTGAGGGGTTTTTAGGTAAAGTTTAGGATTTTTGTGCAAATGGGAATTTGTTAAGGGTGTAGATGAAAAAGGAGTAGAAAACAATTTAGATCAGAATTTTATTGTAAATTAAAACAAAATTTGAAGATAAGGTATGAACACCACTTACTTGCATGCACGCACACACCCACCACCTCCTCCTTGCATGAAATCACTACCTCTAGCTTGATGGCACGTCCTCCTTCACCTTATCCGTTTCATTTGTCATATATAAACCTTGTTCAGATCAGTGGTTAATTAAATTTCTGAAAATTTAAAAGAAAAGAAAAGAAATACAAAACAAAACATTGAAGAACAAGAGAAAGAAGAAGAAGGAAGCTAGGTTCTAAGTTTTCTCATCATAAAGCTAGGACAAGGGGCTTAGCATCTTGGAGGGGTTATTCCAACAACTTATTGTGGGTAAAAATTCTTAACCACAGTAGGAATTTAAATTCTGTAACTAGTTTAGTTTGAATTGAAAAGGGTTCTATAATATCGTATTTTAGTAAAAGATAGGCTCTGTTGAATATGCTATTATTCAGAGAAAAATCAACTTAACAAAACAGTGCTAAAATGATGTATGTTGAACATAGAGCAAACCATAGGACCACGAACCCAGGGGCCCGGTTTTGGGCCGGCGACTAAAAGTGAAATTCCGGCGTCGCCGGTTTTATAGGTAGCTAGGGTGTTTTGGATGGTCGGGTAGGTTTCTGTAAATCATTTTGGCCATTTTGGTGTTATTTAAGCAAATTAGTTTCACTGCAGATAGAATCTGGAAGCGTATATCGGAAAAGATATCTAAAAATATAATATACGACACGGTTAAACCGCATCGCGATTTAAATTCTGTATCGATGCAGGTTAGGGTTAAAATCCAGTAAGGTTAAGTGTTTAATAGCTCGATATAGTCGTATACAATATAACTATACGTGGGAATTTGTGTTTTTCATTTCCGTCATGTCGGAGTAGCCGTTTCCGTATATAAGTTAAATTGTGATGTTAGATTCGAATACGGGATTTTTGGAGGCGGCGAGGAAAGGGAAAGGATTGGCAATTCCTTAATAGATGCAACGTTTTCCGGTGAGTAGACTAAACATCTACCGGGGAATATTGTAAAGATGGCGTGTTACGCCCGTAGTTTATTTAAATAAATGTTTTATTTTGCTATACTAAATTGACAATATGCATTCATAACTCACATATATTTTTCTTAGTTGCTAGTACACTGCACAAGTATCGACGAGTTATGCCACGTGCACATCTTACATGTTACACACACCTCGTCGATATTACCATGTCACTTTTACACTTAGTAAATTTCTTGTAAAAAAAATATGATTCATATCATATCTTAAACACCAATAACAGTAGTAGGTTACATCATTAACATCATGTTTAGTATCTGAGTATTTCATGTTGATATAAGAGATAACTGTATTATTGAGGATTTATAGTTTTGAGTTTTGAATACTATTACATAAATCCAGTGATTTTCATGATTGATGTGTCATGTCCACCATGACATGTTTTATGATTTGGTTTTATTCCGGACCGAGTGGGGGAGATATACGGTCGCGGATTTTACGTTATCCATTTTGAGTGGGAGAGATATACAGTTGGATACATGGTGGACCCGATCGAGACCGAGGGGGGATAGCCGCATTTGAGGCGGGGGAGCCTAGCGAGGTTACTCGATATCGGAGATAGTGGTAAGAATATGGCGTATATCTAGATGATAACGACCGGTATTGTTGATTTCAGGATCATTCGAGGAACGATGCCTGCGAGAAATGGAAGTTTTGTGTCGATGATGGACACGGGGAAGTGAATTTTTATTGGAAATAAATGATGAGATTTCAATTTTGATTATGAGATTCGTATTATAGATTCATGATTTCCACATATAATCATACATTATACTTGTTAACATTTCAGTTAGTATGATCGTCATATTTACATTATTAACCGTTATATGTTAGTTATATTCACTGAGTTGGCAACTCACCCCCGTTGCGCCACAGTTCCTTGCAGGGGTAAAGTGGACGGTTAGCAGCGGTGCAGATCTACTTTGTGCATCTTTTTCACATATTTTGATAGGTGGATTACATATGTAGTAACTTTCTCTTTTGGTATTGTATTTGTATCTAGAAAATCTCCATCAAACCTGTATATGACTTAGAGTGAGAGATGGTTATATGTATATTATTTGACGGACGAGATGGTTTAGTTCTATAAATTGTTATTTCTTTTACTTATTTGAAATTTTATAGATGTCGTACACTCTTGGAACTTGTCTCCACTATTGATATTGTTGATCCCAACTAGGGATGCAACCAAACTTAACACTTTTTACTTGTTTAATATTTTAACTTCAAAAAATGTGATTTTTACTTAAAACTAAATTTCTATATAAAGAATTCCGCAAAAAGGATTTTTGATCTTGGTTTTCGGCTTACTTGTACTGTGTGCATAACTTTAGATATGATATAATCTAAGTGCCGGTCACATCCAAATTTGGGTCGTGACAACATCCTGATTAGATAAATTGATAACCATTCCGATTTAGGTTAGAGTGCACGCCGAGTGTTTCTTTTCTCTCTCTCTCTTTGGCAGCGAGCATGGCCCGACCCTAGACTATGACTCAGTGACCAAGTTAACCGAACTTTCTTAAAACACTGGCTTTTAGATTGTCTGAGTTGCATATTTCATTGCCACTCCTTCTTTTACCTTTTGCATTTCACCAGAACACCTCGTATCACTACGAACATCTACTTCCATTGGATAAATCCATCGTATAGTTACATACGAACTCGAAGGAACTTGTTCCAGATTCAAGGATGGATTCTGCTTCTGGAGAGATTGAATAGGACTATTCAGTTGTCTTTTCCCTTTACCTTCTCTCACGTTGTGAGGGCTCCTAGGATTAGGAGAGTGTACACCTATTGCGCTTATTAGATAGTCTTATTCCAAACCATAGGCAGGTGCCAAAAGGCAGGGAATGAATAAAACAAATTAGCCTAAGCGTGATCTACATATGGTAATAAGTAAAGAAAAATAAAGGGATTAGAAAGAGGGCAAAGTAAACTGCGACTGCTGTCATTCACGACCAAATCGAGTTTCTCATCGCCACTCCTATTTTACCTTTGTATTTCTCCAGAACATCCCGTATCATTACGAACATCCAATACTTTTGGATAAATCCATCGTATGGTTATATACGAACTCGAAGGAACTTGTTCCAGTTCGAGGATGGATTCTGGTTCAGGAGAAATAGGAATAAGGTTTATTCAGTTGTCTTTTATCTTTACCTTCTCTCAGGTTGCGAGTACTCATAAGATTAGGTGAGTTCACCCATTATTCTTATTGGATAGTCTTCTTCCAAACCATAGACTGGTGCCGAACGGTATGGAAGGAAGAAAACCATTTAGCATAAAGGAGGTATACATAAGGTAATGACTAAAGACATATAAAGGAATTTGGAGAGATGGCAAAGAAATATACGGTTATAGTCATGAATCTGGATAATGGAAGCGGAAATACTAGGAATAACCGGATACCCCTTCGAAACATTTTTATGTTTCTGTTTCACTATGCGTTGTTAAAAGAAAACTGATTTCCCAATTAGATACTTACTCCAGGGTATGTATTTACCAGGTATGATTATCACATCTGTATGCTTATTGTAACGTTTTAGAAATCGCTATGCGAATTTTTCCGTTTTAGGGTAAAATATTCGCTGTTTTCCGTAAAAACCCGGAAGTGATTAAATTTTCAGTATAGACTTGACTGCACCTAGTTTAACTAGAATAGTGCTAGTTTGCGGGTTTTGGTGGTCACTTGAAAATTTTGGTTCACATGCATATTTTTCCCTAATTAAATTATTATTATAAGTTATCAATTATGCACTTAATTAGTTGTAATTACATTTTCGGTTTGGGTTAATTACTACTAATGTGAATCTATGCTAAGTTAATCACTAGATTAAGCTTAATCCATCCATGCAAAATATCTAAATATTTGCGGTTTATAATGAAAATTTTAAAAGAAAAGAAGTGAGGTGGCTTAAGATATTATTTGCATTAATGAGCATTTATTGTTCTTTTACACTAGAAATTTCTACACAATTTCCTAACCTACTCATTCTTGCAAGCTTGGCCGAGCCCCCCTTGTGTTGCCCTCTCTTTTCCTTTGCCCATTTTCATCTTCCTCAAGCTAAAATAAATCACCAAAAATTCTCAAATAATCCCACAAACTCATAAACAAATCCCTACCCATCATTCTTCAACACTAAACTAGCATAGATCTTCATGAAAGACATCATTTTGGAGGCTAAAATGATGAGTTTAGTTGCTAATTTGTGATCTAGTGAAGGTATAATATCCAAACCCTAATCTTTTATTGTTTTCTAAATCATTAAGCTAGCTTATTAGATGTTTAATATAGCTTTAATTGCATGTTTAGATGATTCATGAAAGTTTGGTGAAGATCAAGTTAGGGTTTGATTTGGTTGAAATGGTTAATTGTTAAGTAAAGACTTCGAAAACATAACCTAGTGGGTGAAATTTAGTTGTTAAATTCCAAATTTGTCTAGTTGAGATTAATAGCAAAATAACTTTTAGTAAATCATATTTGGGTGAGATTAAAATTATGGTAAAGGTTTGGGTGACATAGTTAAGCTACTTTGCGATAATTGTGATCCCTAGAATTGTGTTACTACTAGACTTGAACTTATATGTGATAAAGTTGGTTACTAGGTTTTGGGATTAAATTAGATGTGGGTCCTAATGGACGTTGTGATGTTATATATATTATCTTCCTCGCGTTATATTGTGTTGTGAATGTGCGATCGGTACGATCAGGCTCTAGGCTTGGTGGTTGCGTAGTTTAGCGATCCTAGCTAGGGTTGTGCCGATATCGTACGTGTTTGGTGCACTATGTGCACAGTGTAACTATATTATGGGCGTTATCCTTGCATTTTGTTATATTTTTTTCGGCATAGGACATGTGTTTGTGAAATTTTAGGATCGCAGGCGGGGACTTCGAGCGCTGCGACGAAAGGGAAGCGGGTGATTGGATCTACCTAGCTTGAGATTGTCGGTGAGTAGATTTAACATCTACGGGGAAATCGCCCGTATAACGTTAAGCGTCAGGGTTAAATATGATATGACATTAGTCGCATGTTTATATGCACATATAGAGATGGTGCATGAACTTCATTGCATATAGTTACTTGTTGTGCCTGAACCTGTACCCTTTGTACACTGCACTATTATTGACAGTCCATGTTGCACGAGCACTCATTGTATGCCACACACACATTTTCGGTAATTGACATGATACGCACAACACAAATATTCATATGATATACCTTGCTATTGGTTAGCCACATTGATGCATTTATTCTTGTTCGATGGCGCATATGAAATATAGCATACCTGTACACCTACATGCCTACACATATGCCTTGCTATACCTATATGCTCACACATATACCTTGCTATAGTTATATGTTTAGCTTTATATGATATATATATCAGTGGAATGGGACGCTGTTATATATGTATATATATAAATATCGGATTCAGATAATTTGGAACCGCATGATATATTTAATGACTTGATGCAATTAAATAGCGGATTTCCCTTGATATGCGCATATTGTTGTTGTATGTTGCATATGTCATATTACATGGATTTACACATTTAGATAAGTTTTTTTTTCATCCGATTGGATGATTTCAAGTGTCGATGTTGGGCACTTATATTTCGAGAGATATATGAATTTGGATTTTGAATGTCAGTGTTTGACATTCATGTTCCGTGAGACATATGGATATGGGGATTTCGAGTGTCTGGGTTGGATACTCATGTTCCGTGGATTGCGAATGTCGAGGTTGGGCATTCATGTTCCATGAGATATATGGCTATGGGAATTGCGAGTGTCGGTGTAGGACACTCATGTTCCGAGGATTGCGAGAGTCGATATTGGGCACTCATGTTCCCCGAGATGTACATATATGATATGTGGTTTTATATGTCGATGTTGGACACGAGTATTTCATAATGTTTTCGAGTGCCGATGTTGGGCACTCAGGTTCCATGAGATTTACAGCATATGGGGGCCAGTCCTGGTGACGGCGTTTGAGCATTTTGGGATTTGGGGTTTTGTTGATTTACACCGGGTTTTTTCATGCTGATGATTTGTTCATGAGATTATTAATTATCCCACACTCAAGAATTAGTTGATATGCATTTGATTCATTTAGATGTAGTACCCTGGTGGTGTACCCTGATCATGATAGTTGCATATTCATATTGCCGTACTTATGCTATCAGATTACATGTGATAGATTATCGATGTTAGTGCATACTTGCGATTACAGTTTGATGTTATTTACTATTCATGAGTTGGCAACTCACCCCCGTTGTGCCGCAGTGTTTATCAGGTCTGATCATCAGTGTGGTCGCGGCAGGGCGCCTTATTATCTCTACTTTTGCGGATGCCGCTACGGTTGGCTGTGAGGCCCTTTTTCTATCGGTGGGTTGCGGTTATCTGATGATGTACATTGTATATCTTTGTATCTAGTACTCATCTTCCACTTCATGTATTTGACTTTGAGACGAGTTGTGACGATCGATATTGTATTATTTTTTTTGGCGACTTTGGGTGCCGTGCTCGTGGGAGCCGGTCTTGTTGTCAAGTTTTACCTCCTTATGCTGTTTTCATTTATATTTCTTTGCTTCGGCATCGTATATATGCTTGTCGTGGTTGTCTCCGCCGCTGGGCGTGATTTGCTCCCGTTTGGGATGCTTTATTTATATATTATGTTGTACCCGTTTTCGGGGCTAGTTTTTTCAAAGGAGGTGCAGCCGAAATTTTCATGAAAGTAAACTTAAGTTAAAGATTTTACTTGAGATTTCGGAATGTTTTTAACTATGTTTTTCTCCACATATCCATTTTTGGGTGGTTTAGATTTCTGGGTTTCGGATTACTTAAATTGCGTACGCATGTTGACGATATGTTGTTTAAGTGTCGGTCACGTGCCTAATTTTGGATCGTGACAAAGTTGGTATCAAAGTGCTATGTTTTACCTTTCGGAGTGTAGCATGACCTTGGTATGATGGAGTAGGTAGCTTAGGCAGAGCGGCATAGCGTGTGTATGTTCCGCGACATACTTACGACACGGTGCTCCGCCTAAGTGACCTTAGGACATATTGCTTGAAATTCCTTCCGCGATTATATACCTACTTGTGATTCGATTTCTGTGTCCTTTTCGAATCATGTTTCCTTTTCCAGCCTTTATGCCGCCGAAGACTATGAGGGCGTAGAGAGCGGCCGCGAGGGCCGAGGTCAGAGTTGACTCGTCCGAGACGAGGACTGACCCGGGCTGTATGCCCATTGTGCAGGAGCAGATGGCTCCACCTTCGACATACCATATGGCTATGCTTGGGTCCGGTATGCAGGATTTGCGCTAGATGATGGGGTCGTTAGTTGAGTCCATTCGAGCATAGGGGAAAGCAGTTGTTCCAACTGTTGCGGGGGCCGCGTTGGTGCCTACTGTTCAGGAAGTTGTACCTGCAGCTACAAAGGTGATCGCCGTATAGTTATCGGAGTTCACGAGGCTGAGGCCTCCAGTTTTCACTGGCACCGATGCTGCTGAGGATCCGCGGTCGTTTATCGACTGGATGGCCAGGATATGTCGTTCGCTTAGATGCTCTGAAGCGAGATGGGTAGAGTTCGCGAGCTTTCGTCTGGAGGGTCTGGCCCAGAAGTGGTGTGAGTCCTTAGAGAAGGTCAGAGCCACAGGACTTTCTCCTATGACCTGGGATGACTTCATGACGGTGTTTCTTGCGCGTTTTCTTCCACAGAGCGTCAGGGATGCTCAAGCGCGCAGATTCGAGTGGTTACGCGAGACTCATGCTATGACGGTGTCCGAGTATGATGTGTTGTTTACCGAGCTGTCTGTCTATGCTCCGTATTTGGTAGCTACGGAGGAGATGCAGGTCAAGAGGTTAGTTCGAGGCTTGCTTACCCAGTTGTTCCTCGCTATCAGCATTCAGCATTGCAACACCTAGGCAACAGCGGTAGACGCAGCCCTGTTGGTGGAGGAGCGTCTTTCTCAGACGTCGGTTGCTCCGTAACCGAAGAGGGTTCGTACTGGTGTTTTAGCATAGAGGCAGGCGTTTAGACTTCGTGACAGTTCCAGTTCAGATACTGGGTGTAGTGGAGGTCCAGGGCGAGGACAGCTTTTTAGCTCTTATCCCAGGATAGTCGGCAGTTTTCACCTGGATATTTTCGGTGCGGTAGTTTGGGTCATCGGGTTCGAGATTGTACTGAGCCACGTGAAAGAGAGGCAGCCGTACACTAGGTTACTTTACCACCTTCTCCACCTCAGATGGCGTTGCCCCTTATGCTTGTTGTTGCTCCGCGCCAGACTTATGTTCAGAGAAGTTGGGGGTCGCGGTAGTTTTATGCCGAGAGGGCGTGGTGGTAGAGGCGGAGGTCAGCCAGTCGCCAGTAGAAGGAAGGCTCGGGTGTTTGAATTGACTCATCAGGAAGCGCAGGCGTCCAATGCTGTAGTTTCAGGTACTCTTTTTGTATGTTGTTTTGATGCACATGTTTTGTTTGATCCGAGATCTACGCATTCATATGTTTCTAAGCACTTCGTGCCGCGTTTGGGCCTAGAGTCGTGTTTGCTAGATCAACCGCTTGTCGTGATTACACCAGTTGGCGATTCTTTTGTCGCGCATTATGTGTTTCGGTCGTGTGCCGTTCAGATTGGAGATAGAAAGTCGTCTGTCGATTTGATCCTTCTAGATATGTTGGACTTCGACATTCTCGTTGGCATGGACTGTCTGGCAGCTTGTTTTGCATCGGTGGACTGCCATGAGAAGACAGTCAGTTTTAGTTTTCCGGACGAGTCTGTTCGGGTTGTGCAGGGGGACCGTAGTGCCGCCCTTCACAGTTTGATTTCTGCCCTTTACGCTAGTCGGCTTTTGAGTAGGGGATGTCGGGGATACTTGGATACTGGGGCCACAGTAGGGTCGTTGGACCGGGTTCCTATATTGCGAGAGTTTCCCAACGTTTTTCCCGATGAGTTACCTGGTTTGCTGCCATAGCGCAGTATTGAGTTTTACGTTGATCTGATTCCTGGCACGGGGCCTATTTCTATACTTCCTTACCGGATGGCTCCGGCAAAGCTTAGAGAGCTTAAAGATCAATTGCAAGAGTTGCGTGATAAGGGACTTGTGCATCCGAGTGTTTCGCCTTGGGGAGCTTCTGTGCTTTTCGTCAAGAAGAAGGACGGCGGTTTGAGATTGTGTATTGATTATCGTCAATTGAACCGAGTTACGGTGCGGATAGGTATCCTTTACCCCGCATTGACGATTTGTTTGATCAGCTCCAGGGTGCGAATCATTTTTCTATGATTGATTTGCGTTCGGGTCATCATCAGTTGCGGGTTCGGAATGATGACATTCCGAATACTGCTTTTCGTACACGCTAAGGGCATTAAGAGTTTCTGGTTATGTCGTTCGGACTCACCAATGCCCCAGCAGCATTCATGGATCTGATGAACCGGATTTTCAGGTCATTCCTCGACCAGTTCATTATTGTGTTTATTGATAACATTCTGTTCTACTCTAGGAGTCGCGAGGAGCATGAGCAGCACTTGAGGATTGCTTTGCAGATTTTGAGAGAGCACAACTGTATGCTAAATTCTCAAAGAACGCGTTTTGGCTTGATAGAGTTGACTTCCTGGGTCATGTGGTGAGCGGAGATGGTATTCTTATGGACCAGAGGATGATCGAGGCTGTGCAGCTTTGGCCCAGACCTGTATCCGTGACAGAGGTCCGCAGCTTTTTGGTCTTAGCTGGTTATTATCGCCGTTTCGTGCAGGATTTTTCGAGTATCGCTGCACCGCGGAACGGACTGACCCGAAAGGGAGTTCCTTTTCTTTGGACTGATGCGTGCGAACAGAGTTTTCAACAGTTGAAGACTCGGTTGACGACTGCACCAGTTCTATCTTTGCCTTCTGGATCGGGCGGCTATGTTGTTTACTGTGATGCTTCTCGAGTGGGGCTCGGTTGTGTATTGATGCAGCATGATAGAGTTATCACTTACGCTTCTCGGCAGCGGAAGAAGCATGAGCAGAATTACCTCGCTCACGATCTTGAGATTGTCGTGGTGGCCTTTGCTTTGATGATTTGGAGACACTACTTGTACGGGGAGTCGTGTCAGATTTTCACGGACCACAAGAGCATGAAGTACATCTTTCAGCAGCGGGATCTGAATCTGAGACTATGCCATTGGATAAAGCTTGTGAAGGATTATGATTGTGAGATCCTTTATCACCCGGGCAAGGCAAATGTGGTAGCTGATGCTTTGAGTCGTAGGCCCGGGGGTAGCTTGCCCCAGTTGAGCATAGTTCAGCGACAGTCTTCAGCAGATTGGCAGATCTTGTGCGATGGTAGAGTACAGTTTGAGTTCACTTCCATTGGGTGATAGCTTGCTCATGTCCGCGCACGTCCACTACTTTTTGATCATATCCGTGAGGCGCAGCCCAATGATGCCCGTTTGTCTAAGATTTTTGAGCTTGTTTGGTAGGGTACAGTTTCGGAGTTCATGATTGATGACCAGGGTATGCTACGATGCGGGACTCGCTTGTGTGTGCCAGATACTGATGGGTTAAGACGCGAGATCCTAGAGGAGGCACATCAGTCAGCTTTTAGCGTTCATCCATGTTCCACCAAGATGTACCGTGACTTGAAGACTTTTATTGGTGAGAAGGGATGAAGCGCGATATTTCGGACTTTGTTTCGAGGTGCCTGACTTGTCAACAAGTCAAGGCTGAGCATCAGAGGCCGGCAGGTGAGTTGCAGCCTTTACCCGTTCTCGGGTGGAAATGGAAGCAGATTTCCATGGACTAAGTTGTGGGTCTACCAAGGACCAGTCGGGGGTATGACTCCATTTGGGTGATTGTTGACCGGTTGATGAAAGCGGCTCACTTCCTTCCAGTGAAGGCCACTTTCGATTATGCTCCGTATGCTCAGTTGTATATTGATGAGATTGTGCGTTTGTACGGCATTCCCACATGCATCGTATCCGACAGAGGCACCCAGTTTAATAGCCGTCTTTGGCAGAAGCTTCAGGAAGCATTGGGTATCCGGTTGAGTTTTAGCACCGCTTTTCATCTGCACACTAATGGTCAATCGGAGCGGACTATACAGACTCTAGAAGATATGCTTCGTGTGTGTGCGCTTGATTTCGGTAGCAGTTGGGATAGTCATTTGCCGTTGATTGAATTCCCCTACAATAACAGTTATCAGGAGACGATTCAGATGGCGCCTTTCGAGGCTTTGTATGGTAGGAAGTGTTGATCGCTAGTCTTTTGGATCGAACTCAGCGAGAGTAGGATTTTGGGGACCCAGCTAGCTCAGTAGACTACGGAGAAGATGCAGCTGATTCAGGACAAGATGAGAGCAGCCCAGTGCAGGCAGAAGTCTTATGCCGACCGTCATTGTCATGACCCGTAGAGTACGGAACGTGACCTGCACTTAGATTAAGAAACGTCTCAAGGCGTCCGAAAAATAAGTAAGCCGAAGCCCAGAAGTCAAAACCCGATTTAAGAAATAGAGTGAAGGAAAACCATTTTACTTAAAGCAGTTTATTCCATTAAATCACATCAAGTCTTTTAAAACAACTTCCCTTTTTCAAAAAGTTCGGGTAGAGTCTCCTTGTAAAACAAGTCCCCAAACGGGTACAAACAGGAATATAAATGAATAACATGTATATGGCATCCCCAAGCGGGAGCTAGCTCTTCGCCTCAAGGCGGTCACAAATCCCACGCAATGTAAAATAGCAACGTGAATAAATAAGCATGAAAGCATAAGTAAAATAACATGTCGACTCAGGTGAGCTCGACCCCAAATGACATAAAATCCACAAGTCTCACAACCTCGCCTCTAGGTCAATATACAGTAATCCAAATAAACTGGTACAGCTGAAATAGTAGCAGATGGAGTACTCTGGATACAATAAATATATATAAGGTGGTACAAAATGATAACATAACCCACCTATGAGCAAAATCCTCGAGTCCAGGCAAAAAGAGCAAAATGTGCAAAAGTGTCCGCCGCTACACTGCTGACGGAACGGACCTGCAGAAAGCTGTAGCACAACGGGGGTAAGTTGCCAGCTCGTGAGTAATAAATAACATCTACAAAGGCTATCACATGCATGCACACAAGTATCCTAGCATCTCTAAAACAGGTATGGCTGGATGTACTAGCAGGTATGTATGCCACATAAATCAACTGTGATCTCAATATATATATATAAGAATCATTCTATCTCTTTTTGTTTTGAAACTCTTTTTAAATATCAGCATAATACTCATAGAATCAACAAAATCCGTGTCCAGCAACGACACCTCAAAACTGTCTCAAATGTCATATATCCATGTCATAGTATCTCTGGTCTCAGCCGTCCGGCTGACCCATCTCAAATATTAAAATCTCATCATCTCGCGGCCCCGGTCGGTATCTTCTGGATATCCGCCGTGCCAAATGAAGTCACCGGTAAGTAATCTGTCCCCTGCCAAGATCAACGCCATCTCCTGCGATCCTCTGGCCCCGGGGTACCTTACCGGGCCCACCATGTACCCATGACGGTTCCTCCCCTTCTCGACACGGATCTCGAAATCCACAGCAAACTCATGGTAGATGACACTTTACGTCACTAGAAAACCGTAACTTTTATGTTTTGAAAGATAATAAGTTTGTAAATCTTGCGGCTTTCCCCCGAAATCCAGAAATATCATAAAATCTCAAGAAATCATCATGGGTGCATATGTCAATGATAATGAATGCATATGGTATCAATGTTCAAGTTGCAATGTATGATTTATCACTAGGCATGAACAAAGATATAATGATGTATATGTACGAGAATTGCAATTCTATGATTTCATTTTAATGATTTATTGCAATAGCACAGGTCTAAGCATCAATTATTAACGTGTTTCAGATTATATGTTTTCTAGTGTTGTGACATGGAAATTACCAGGGCGTGTGTACACATGAACAGTGCTTGTGCTGCATATAAAAACCCTGGTAATGGTGCATGTGTCCTACAGAATGAGTTCGCATACATACAACAGTTTGGAGCATGAATGTACCAGATAACAGGCAAGAGGTATAGTTCTAATTACAAACATTACTAGGCGTCTTTTTAAGTTACTAATTCTATCGGGCGACTTGCGCCATCCAAGTGATGGTCCCCCGTAGATGTTAAATCTACTCACCCGTGATTCCGTGCTAGGTGTGTTCGGCCACCTGCTTTCCTTTCTCCGCGGCGCTCGAAGTTCCCGCCTGCGAACCTAGAATTTACATAAAACAACACATAAGCTAAGATATTGCAAAAACGCTATATTAAAACCAAACGACAAACTCGCGTCGCGAACTAAGCACACGCGTATACGTATCGTGAGTGCATACGCCAAAACCCAACGCGACACGCTGTGGCACGCAGCGATGCGCTGGGACACACAGCAAACCAACTCGACACGTATCGTACGTATCGCGCAAACCCCGCTACACTAAAAATAGGTAACTGGCCCCAGATTTCATCTGGAACAAAACAAGGGAAAATAAGCAGGACCAAACCAATACCCATACCTACAGACACCTATCGACAAAAACCCAAGGCTTTCCACCAGGGGATGGCCGGCGGCAATTGGGTCAGGCCGGCCTAAAACCGGCGAGAGGGGCCTAGGCTTCTACCCTAACATCCTAACACTATATACAGTCTAGTGTACATGTTTGCTAGCTAAGATTTCTACCCTAGATACAGCAGATCCTACGTATCCTAAAGCCTTGTTTTTAAAACGCTAAAAAGCACCAAGTAACAAAGATCTGGTATTTTAAACGAAACCTGGGACAATTCCTACTTTAACTGGCCTTAAATACACTTAGACAAGCTAAACTATCAATCCAAACCATCGCTTGGCTAAACCTCACTCAAAACACCAAAACTAGCACTAAACTATACTAAAAACACTAACTAAACTAAATCAACTTCAGCTTAAACAACCAAGCAAACAAGTTTTAGATATATACCTTAAAAGAATCCTAGTTCAAAGGAGAAGAGGAGAAGAAGAGAAGGTCTTGTTGCTGTTGCTGCTTAGCTGCTACCACTCCAAGTGCTGTTGCTGCTGCAATGTGCTGTTGCTGCTGTTATTGCTGCTGAAGTTATTGCTGTTGTTATTGCTGATGCTGCTGCATGTTGCTGTATTGCAGTAGGTGTTGTTGTTATGTGTGGTGCTGGTGTGGTGTTGTATGCTGATGCTATGGGTTATGTAATTTATTGGAGCTGATTTCGGCTGGTGTGGCTGTTGATAATGATGGTGATGCTGCTGGTGTAGCTGATGTTGTTGATGGTGTTGCTGCTGATGCAACTACAGCTGTGCTGGTGATGTATTTGGCTGATATGTGAGCTGAATTTAGGCTGATGTGTGAGCTGAATTTAGGCTGATGTGTGAGCTGAAATTGGGCTGCTGATGTTGGTTTTGATGGCTGATGATGTGTTGCTTCTCTGGCTGTTGTAGCTGCTGAAGCTATGGGGTTATGTAGCTATTGTTGATGGTCTTGTTGGAGCTGATGTTGAAGATGGTGTTGCTTCAGCTGCTGATGCTGATGCTTGCTGGTACTGTGGTATTGGTGAAGTGCGTGTGAGTGAGAGGGATGTGAGTGAGAAGAGTTTGAGAGGTAAGTAAAAGTTTTGAAAGGAATGGAGTGTGACACAATCCTAGAGTCACCATTCTCTCACTCTCATTAAATGCTACATGACACCCCTCATAATCTCCCTCTCTCTTCCCATAAGTCAACCTTAAACCCTAATCCAATTTTTTTTACAAAACTAAACCCTTATTTAATCTAATTAGCTTAACCAAGTGGGTTAGCCCACCATGGTTGTTTAAACATGGTTAACCCACAAGCTCACCTAAACATGGAAACCCTAGACTTAAACCACATTAACATGCACAAGTGTGTGCAGTCAAGATAAAATACTAATAATATGTCCAAAAAACCAGATAAATTGTTAGAAACCCGTTTTGGTAAACTTTTTACCAAAAGCCCCACATTAACACACAAGTACTACTAAACGCAAGCTCGGGTGTTACAGTCTTCCCCTCTTAAGAAAATTCATCCCCGAATTTTAAAATATAGAACTACGCGTACCTTCAAAAAGATGAGGGAATTTCTTCCGCATTTCTTCCTCGGCATCCCAAGTGATCTCCTTACCATTCGGGCTGCACCAAAGAACCTTCACCCACGGCAGGACCTTTGATCGAAGTTTCTTCACCTGTCGATCCAATATCTCCAATGGCTGCACGATGAACAAAAGTTCGGGCTCAAGCTGAACGGTCTGGTGCTGAATCGTGTGGGAAGGGATATGAAGATATCTGCGTAGCATCGACACGTGGAAGACGGGGTGAACATCTGAAAAGCTGAATGGAAGAGCCAAACGATATGAAACCGCGCCGACACGCTCGAGGATCTCGAAGGGACCCAAAAATCTTGGGCTAAGCTTTCCCTTTCGCCTAAATCGCATGACGCCCTTCATCGGAGAGACCCTCAGAAAGACATGATCGCCAACTGCGAAGTCTAATCTGCGACGGTGCCTGTCTGCATACGATTTCTGCCTGCTCTGAGCCGCTCTCATCCGATCTCGAATCAACTGTACTTTCTCGGTCGTCACTTGCACGATTTGCGGCCCAAAAATACTGCTCTCGCTTAGCTCGGTCCAACAGACGGGCGATCTACATCTCTTCCCATACAAAGCCTCAAAATGTGCCATCTGAATAGTGTCCTGGAAGCTGTTGTTGTAGGAGAACTCCACTAATGGTAAATGACGATCCCAGCTACCGCCGAATTCCAAAACGCACGCTCTGAGCATGTCCTCGAGAGTCTGACTGGTCCGCTCTGACTGTCCGTCGGTCTGAGGATGAAATACTGTGCTAAAACTCAAACGAGTGCCCAATGCCTCCTGAAGTCTCTGCCATAGTCGGATGGTAAACTGGTTGCCTCGATCTGATACGATACAAGTCTGTATGCCATGCAACCACACTATCTCGTCGATGTAAAGCTGGGCATACTGGGCAAAACTGAAAGTGGTCTTCACTGGCAGGAAGTGAGCCACTTTCGTCAATCGATCCACGATCACCCAAATGGAGTCGTACCCTCGACTGGTCCGGGGTAGACCGACAATGAAGTCCATCGAAATCTGCTCCCATTTCCACTGCGGAATGGGCAAAGGCTGCAACTCTCCTGCTGGCCTCTTGTGTTCGGCCTTGATTTGCTGACAAGTCAGGCATCTTGATACGAAGTCTGTGACGTCCCTCTTCATCCCATCCCACCAGTAGACATCTCTCAAATCGCGGTACATCTTGGTGGAACCCGGATGAACGTTGTATGTAGATCTATGCGCCTCCTCAAGAATCTCACGTCGCAGTCCCTCCAAATCTGGTACGCAAAATCGAGTCCCAAATCGTAGTACTCCCTGATCGTCGATCACGAACTCGGAATCTCTGCCCTGCCTAATCTGCTCCAAGATCTCTAAAAGACGGTCATCACTGGGCTATGCCTTTCGATTGCGGTCAAGTAACTGCGGACGTGCACGAACATGCGCAAGCTGTCCTCCTGTCGGAGTGCACTCGAAATCAACTCGGCTGGCGCATAAAATCTGCCAATCTGCTGACGACTGCCTCTGTACTGTGCTCAGACACGATAGACTACCCCCGGGCCTCCTGCTCAAAGCATCCACCACTACATTAGCCTTGCCCAGGTGGTACAAGATCTCGCAGTCATAGTCTTTCACCAGCTCCATCCAACGACGCTGTCTGAGATTCAGGTCTCGTTGCTGAAATATATACATTAAGCTCTTGTGATCAGTGAATATCTGGCACGACTCTCTGTATAGGTAATGTCGCCAGATCTTAAGTGCAAAGACCACTGCATCCATCTCCAAATCGTGAGTGGGGTAGTTCTGTTCAGGCTTCTTCAACTGCCGAGAAGCATATGCGATCACCCTGTCATGCTGCAACAATACGCATCTTAGCCCCACCCGTGAACCGTCACAATAAACCACGAATCCGCCTGATCCTGAAGGCAATGATAATACCGGCGCCGTAGTCAAACAAGTCCGTAGCTGCTGAAAACTAAGCTAGCACTCCTCCGTCCAAACGAAAGGAACTCCCTTCCGGGTCAAACCGGTCAAAGGTGCAGCAATACGGGAGAAATCCTGAACGAATCGCCTGTAGTATCGCCCCAGGCCTAGAAAACTGCGGATCTCCATAACTGATGTCGGTCTGGGCCACTGCTGAACAGCCTCGATCTTCTTCGGGTCCACACATATGCCATCTCTCGTAATCAAGTGACCCAAGAAACCAACGCCATCCAACCAGAATGCACACTTGAAAATTTTTGCGAAAAGCTGATGCTCCCTCAGAGTCTTTAAGGTAATCCGCAAGTGCTGTTCGTGCTCCTCTCGGCTCCGGGAATACAACAAAATATCATCAATGAACACTATGATGAATAAGTCGAGATACGGCCTTAATGTACGGTTCATCAAATCCATGAATGCAGCTGGGGCATTGGTGAGTCCGAACGACATCACCAGAAACTCATAGTTGGCATAGCGTGTACGGAAAGCTGTCTTCGGTATATCCTCCTGTCGAACTCGTAGCTGATGGTATCCTGATCGCAAGTCGATCCTCGAAAAATATCCTGCCCCCTGGAGCTGGTCGAACAAATCATCGATGCGTGGCAAAGGATATCTGTTCCGCACGATAACTTTGTTCAGCTGGTGGTAGTCGATAGACAAGCGCAAACTTCCGTCCTTCTTCTTGACAAACAGGACCGGAGCACCCCATGGAGAAACGCTGGGTTGAATAAGTCCCTAATCTAACAAATCTTGCAGCTGAACCTTCAACTCTCTAAGCTCCGTCGGGGCCATCCGATAAAGAGGTATAGAAATAGGCCCCGAGCCGGGAATCAAATCAATACAGAACTCAACGTCGCGCTCAGGTGGCAATCCTGGCAGCTCATCAGGGAAAACATCGAGGAACTCACATACAATCGGAACCTGGTCCAATGGAACATCTGTAGCTCTAGTATCGCATACATAGGCTAGAAATCCGCGACATCCCTTCCTCAACAGTTGATCAGCGCGGAGGGGAGAAATCAGCATGTGAGGGGTGGCACCACGGTCTCCCTGCACAACAAAAGTCGGCTAGCCGGGAAAACAAAATCTAACCGTCTTCTCCCGGTAATCCACAGACGCATAGCACGTGGCTAACCAATCCATGCCCAAAAGAACGTCGAAGTCCAACATCTCAAGAAGGATCAAGTCGACAGGCAGCTCTCTCTCGCCAAAACGGACAATACAGGATCGGAACACGTGCCTAGCAACAAATGACTCTCCCACAGGAGTGGTCACCACAAGCGGCTGATCAAGCAAACCGGACTCTCTACCCAGACTCGGCACGAAGTGTGTGGAAACGTACGAGTGCGTGGATCCGGAATCAAACAACACGTGTGCATCAACAGAATATACTGATAGGGTACCTGTCACGACGGCATAGGTTGCCTGCGCATCCTTCGGTGTCAATGCAAATACTCGGACCTGACCCCCACTAATAGCTGGCTGGCCTCTGCCTCCTCATCCTCTCTGGATAGGTCCGCCGCATCCACGGCCTCTGGGTACACCTAACTGGCGTGGAGCATCGCCTGTGGCCGGAAGTAGAGCTTTCTGAGGAGGGGGTGGTGATGGTGGTAGGGTCACATGTGGAACTGCCGCCGCTCCCTGTCGTCTCGCCGGGCAGTCTCTGATACGGTAGTGTGGACTCCCGTACCCAAAACGTCCTGGAGACGCCGGCTATCCCTGTGGATATGAACCATTTAGCTGACCTCGTCCAAACCCCCTGCTAGTCCTATCTCTCGGAAAGAATCTGCCATGCTGCCTCTGATCTGGCATGCCGGTACAAATCCTCTTCGTCCCGGAAACGGTCGAAGTCGCTGAAATACGTGCCTCCATCCCCAACGCCGTATCCATAGCAGCTGAATAAGTGTCGAAATGCTGGGCGCCAATGGCAAGATATAGCTTGGCATCAAGTCCCTGTATGAACCACTTCACCCTCTTCTCTTCGGTATCCACCAAATACGGAGCATATCTGGATAACTGCGTGAACTGGACGTCATACTTAGACACCGTCATCCTTGGGGTTTTGATCAAGGCCTAAAAACTATGAGCTCTGGGGTCACGAATGCTCTCCGGAAGAAAACGGGCTAAAAATACCGCTGTGAACTCAGTCCAAATAATAGGTGGTAGGACAGCTGCTCGACCTCTCAAGACTGACTCCCACCATGTCTGTGCGAGGCCCTCTAGACGGAAACTCAGAAGATCCACCCATCGATCGTCAGAACATCTCAGTGATCGGCAAATCCTGGCTAAACTGTCAAGGAACGTCTACGGGTCCTCTGCTGCATCAGTGCCCGTGAAGACTGGAGGTCTCAGCCTAATGAAATCCTGCAGCGATACTGTGATGGCCACGGTAGTAGGAGTAGGAGTAGGTATCATGGTCGTTTGTAATGTAGTAGGTACGTCCTCCGGCCTCGGTGCACGACTGGCCACTACTAAGGGTCCTACCATCTATCGTAACTCTTGCATACCTCCCATCATCTATCGCAGCTCCTCCATACCCGACTCAAGCCTATCCATATGGCCTGGGGAAGGCGGATCAGTCTGTCCCTGCGGCGTAGGCATGCCACCCTGCTCAGTCCTCGTCTCGGACGAGACAGCTCGAATCTCAACTCGGGCGGCAGCCCTCTGCGCTCTCGTAGCCCTCTGCGGCATAATGACTGGTACAGGAAACAGGACAGTAAGAATGGTGCGATAGAATCAAATGATACACGGAATTGAAAAAGGAATTTCAAGCAACTATATCCTAAAGTCACCTAGGCGGAGTATCGTATCGCAAGTATGCCGCGGACATACGCACGCTACGCTACCCTGCTTTAGTCACTTACTCCATCTACTAAGGGTCATCCTACACTCGGAAAGGTAAAACCTATCGCGCTGATACCAACTTTGTCACGACCCGCGGAGTACGCAGCGTGACCGGCACTTAGATTACAAAACGTCTCAAGACGTCCGAAAAATAAGTAAGACGAAGCCCAGAAGTCAAAACGCGATTTATGAAATAGAGTGAAGGAAAACCATTTTACTTAAAGCAGTTTATTCCAATAAATCACATCAAGTCTTTTAAAACAACTTCCCTTTTTCCAAAAGTTCCGGCAGAGTCTCCTTGTAAAACAAGTCCCCAAACGGGTACAAACAGGAATATAAATGAATAACATGTATATGGCATCCCCAAGCGGGAGCTAGCTCTTCGCCTCAAAGCGGTCACAAATCCCACGCAATGTAAAATAGCAACGTGCATAAATAAGCAAGAAAGCATAAGTAAATAACATGTCAACTCAAGTGAGCTCGACCCCAAATGACATAAAATCCATAAGTCTCACAACCTCGCCTCTAGGTCAATATACAGTAATCCAAATAAACTGGGACAGCTGAAAAAGTAGCAGATGGAGTACTCTGGATACAATAAATATATATAAGGTGGTACAAAATGATAACATAACCCACCTATGAGCAAAAGCCTCGAGTCCAGGCAAAATGAGCAAAATGAGCAAAAGTGTCCGCCGCTACAGTGCTGACGAAATGGACCTGCAGAAAGATGTGGCACAACGAGGGTGAGTTGCCAGCTCGTGAGTAATAAATAATATCTACAAAGGCTATCGCATGCATGCACACAAGTATCCTAGCATCTCTAAAACAGATATGGCTGGATGCACTAGCAGGTACGTATGCCACATAAATCAACTGTGATCTCAATATGTATATATAAGAATCATTCTATCTCCTTTTGTTTTGAAACTCTTTGTAAATATGAATATAATACTCATAGAATCAACAAAATCCGTGTCCAACAACGACACCTCAAAACTGTCTCAAATCTCATATATCCATGTCATAGTATCTCTGCCTCAGCCGTCCGGCTGACCCATCTCAAATATCAAAATCTCGTCATCTCGCGGCCCCGGTCGGTATCCTCTGGATATCCTCCGTGCTAAATGAAATCACCGGTAGGTAATCCGTCCCCTGCCAGGCTCAACGCCATCTCCTGCGATCCTCTTGCCCCGGGGTACCTTACCGGGCCCACCATGTACCCGTGACGGTTCCTCCCCTTTTCGACACGGATCACGAAAACCACAGCAAATTCATGGTGGATGACACTTTACATCACATGAAAACCGCAAATTTTATGTTTTGAAAGATAATAAGTTTGTAAATCTTGCGGCTTTCCCCCGAAATTCAGAAATATCATAAAATCATCATGGGTGCATATGTCAATGATAATGAATGCATATTGTATCAATGTTCAAGTTGCAATGTATGATTTATCACTAGGCATAAACGATGATATAATGATGTATATGTACGAGAATAGAAATTCTATGATTTCATTTTAAAGATTTATTGCAATAGCCCAGGTCTAAGCATCAATTATTAACGTGTTTCAGATTATAAGTTTTCTAGTGTTGTGACATGACAATTACCTGGGTGTGTGTGTATACATGAACAGTGCTCGTATTGCATATAAAACCCCCAGTAATGGTGCATGTGTCCTACAGAATGAGTTCGCATACATACAACAGTATGGAGCATGAATGTAGCAGATAACAGGCAAGGGGTATAGTTCTAATTACAAACATTACTAGGCGTCTTTTTAAGTTACTATTTCTATCGAGCGACTTGCACCATCCAAGTGATGGTCCCCCGTAGTTGTTAAATCTACTCACCCGTGATTCCGCGCTAGGTGTGTCCGACCACCTGCTTTCCTTTCTCCGCGGCGCTCGAAGTTCCCGCCTGCGAACCTAGAATTTACATAAAACAAGACATAAGCTAAGATATTGCAAAAACGCTATATTAAAACCAAACGACAAACTCGCGTCGCGAACTAAGCACGCGCGTATACATATCGTGAGTGCATACGCCAAAACCCAACGCGACACGCTATGGATGCGCTGGGACACACAGCAAACCAACTCGACACGTATCGTACGTGTCGCGCAAAACCCGCTATGCTAAAAATAGGTAACAGGTCCCAGATTTCATCTGGAACAAAACAAGGGAAAATAAGCAGGACCAAACCCAAACCCATACCTACAGACACATACCCAACAAAACCCAAGGCTTTCCACCAGGGGATGGCCGGCGACAATGTGGGTCAGGCCGGCCCAAAACCGGCGAGAGGAGCCTAGGCTTCTACCCGAACATCCTAACACTATATACAGTCTAGTGTACATGTTTGCTAGCTAAGATTTCTACCCTAGATACAGCAGATCCTACGTATCCTAAAGCCTTGTTTTTAAAACGCTAAAAAGCACCAAGTTGTAAAGATCTGGTATTTTAAACGAAACCTGGGACAATTCCTACTTTAACTGGCCTTAAATACACTTAGACAAGCTAAACTATCAATCCAAACCATCGCTTGGCTAAACCTCACTCAAAACACCAAAACTAGCACTAAACTATACTGAAAACACTAACTAAACTAATTCAACTTCAGCTTAAACAACCAAGCAAACAAGTTTTAGATATATACCTCAAAAGAATCTTAGTTCAAAGTGCTCTTGCTGCTGCTGCTGAGCTGCTTCAGGAACTGCCGCCGCCCCCTGTCGTCTCGCCGGGCAGTCTCTGATACGGTGGTGTGGACTCCCGCACCCAAAACATCCTGGAGATGCCGGCTGTCCCTGTGGATATGAACCATACAGCTGACCTCGTCCAAACCCCCTGCCAGCCCTATCTCTCGGAAAGAATCCGGCATGCTGCCTCTGATCTGGCGTGCCGGTACGAATCCTCTTCAGCCCGGAAACGGTCGAAGTCGCTGAAATACGTGCCTCCATCCCTTACGCCGTGTCCATAGCAGCTGAATAAGTGTCGAAATGCTGGGCGCCAATGGCATGATATAGCTGGGCATCAAGTCCCTGTACGAACCTCTTCACCCTCTTCTCTTCGGTATCCATAAAATACGGAGCATATCTGGATAACTGCGTGAACTATACGTCATACTCAGACACCGTCATCCGGGTATCCACAAAAGGGACGTCATAGTCATACGCCGAGCCCCCCTTGTGCTGCCCTCTCTTTTCCTTTGTCCATTTTCATCTTCCTCAAGCTAAAATAAATCACTAAAAATTCTCAAATAATCCCACAAAATCATAAACAAATCCCTACCCATCATTCTTCATCACTAAACTAGCATAGATCTTCATGAAAGACATCATTTTGGAGGATAAAATGATGAGTTTAGTTGCTAATTTGTGATCTAGTGAAGGTATAAAATCCTAACCCTAATCTTTTATTGTTGTTGAAATCATTAAGCTAGCTTATTAGATATTTAATATAGCTTTAATTGCATGTTTAGATGATTCATGAAAGTTTTGTGAACATCAAGTTAGGGTTTGATTTGGTTGAAATGGTTAATTGTAAAGTAAAGACTTAGAAAACTTAACCTAGTGGGTGAAAGTTAGTTGTTAAATTCCTAATTTATCTAATTGAGATTAATAGAAAACTAACTTTTAGTAAAGCATATTTGGTGAGATTAAAATTGTGGTAAAGATTTGGGTGACTTAGTTAAGCTACTTTGCGATGTTTGTGATCGCAGGAATTGTGTTACTACTAGACTTGAGCTTATATGTGATAAAGTTGCTTACTAGGTTTTCGGATTAAATTGGACGTGGGTCCTAATGGACGTTGCGATGTTATATATATTATCTTCCTCGCGTTATATTGTGTTGTGAATGCGCGATCGGTACGATCGGGGCTTAGGCTTGGTGGTTGCGTAGTTTAGCGATCCTAGCTAGGGTTGTGCCGATGTCGTACGCGTTTTATGCACTAGGTACACAGTGTAATTATCTTATGGGCGTTATCCTTGCGTTTCGTTATCTTTATTTCGGCGTAGGATATTTAGCCTTATGTGATGTGTTTGTGAAATTTTAAGATCGCAGGAGGGGACTTCGAGCGCTGCGACGAAAGGAAAGCGGGTGATTGGATCTACCTAGCTTGAGATTGTCGGTGAGTAGATTTAACATCTATGGGGAAATCACCCGTATGGTGTTAAGCGTCAAGTCTAGATATGATATGATATTATTCTCATGTTTATATGCATATATAGAGATGGTGCATGAACTTCATTGCATATAGTTACTTGTTGTGCCTGAACCTGTACTCTTTGTACACTGCACTATTATTGAAAGTCCATGTTGCACAAGCACTCATTGTATGCCACACACACATTGTCAGTAATTGCCATGATACGCGCAACAAAAATATTCATATGATATACCTTGCTATTGGTTAGCGATATTGAGGCATTTATTCATGTGCGATGGCCCATATGAAATATAGCATACCTGTACACCTACATGCTTTCACATATACCTTGCTATACCTACATGCTCACACATATACTTTGCTATAGTTATATGTTCAGCTTTATATGGTATATATATCAGTGGTATGGAACGCTGCTATATATGTATATATATATCAATATCGGATTCGGATAATTTGGAACCACGTGATATATTTAATGACTTTATGCAATTAAATAGCGGATTTTCCCTTGATATGTGCATATTGTTGTTGTATGTCGCATATGTCATATTACATGGATTTATGCATTTAGATATTTTTTTTCATGCGATTTGGTGATTTCAAGTGTCGATGTAAGGCACTTATGTTCCGAGAGATATATGAATTTGGATTTCGAATGTCGATGTTTAACATTCATATTCCGTGAGACATATGGATATGGGGATTTCGAATATCAGGGTTGGATACTCATGTTCTATGGATTGTGAATGTCGAGGTTGGGCATTCATGTTCCATGAGATATATGTGTTAGGTCCACGTTACCTCTCCCGGTACTTTCGGGGTGGCGGAAACGGTAAATCAAATTTTTTCTAAACTTTGTAACATGGACCGTAAAAGCCGGATCTTTGCTAAACTAAACTAGCATACTTGCAAAGAAGAATTAACTACTCGGCAAAGTGGTTATACCTCAACTTGAACTCCTTCACTTCTTGTTATTGTTCTTCTTTGATGTTTTTCTCTTCTTGTTCTTCTTCTCATAGCTTGCTCAATGGTTGATCCGGACTTCGGTCACCTCCGCGGCCTCCTTGAGTCGAAGACGATCCACCCGAGAGATGTGCGCCGAGCTCCACCTCAAGCCGAGGTAACTAGGGCATGGAGATTGCTAATCAAGAAACCCTAGGTTGTGTAGAGATGATGTATGGATGTGTTTGTCAAGTAGAATCCTTTTTCTCTCAACACATGAGATCAAAGGAGAAATCAAGAGGACGAAGAAGAAGGAGATTATCTAGCAACCATGGAGCTTCTCATTTCAAGAGAGAGAATGAGAATAATCAAATGAAAAGCTTAACCAAAAGAAAAGCTAACCATGGTTGCAATAATGCACAAACATTATCATTACAAATCCAATCAAGATAAAGGTGATGGCTACAAATGACATGACCATTATCATAACTAAATAAAAAGAAAACCATAGAATACTTTAGATCTTCTAAGAAGGTCCAAGTCAACTTTGGTCAAAAGGTCAACAAAGTCAAGATGGTCAAATGGTCAATGTAATTTGCCATGACAAAATTATCAATGAAAGGATTAGTAAATAATGTCCCCGGCTCATTATGGTTTTGACCAAACGAACTGTCGAAACCCTAATGAGTCCGCCCCAAAATGGTTTTGACCGAATCAACTGTCAAAACCCTAATGAGCCTGCCACATAGTGGTTTTGGCCGAACCAACTGCCAAAACCCTAATGAGGCACCTCCTCCTTCATCGCTCCAGAAAACTGTGTATACACACCTGTATCCGTATTCCGTAGAATGCGGATGCGCAGAAGACAAAACACATCCATCCGTGCAATACTAGGATCTGGCTTAAACCAAAGCCCACTAGTACTGCCAGCCCGAACATCATACGCACACAAGTGTACGTAAGTGATCGCAGCCCTGCCGTAAAACCATACGGCCTCTACACGTTTCGCTCAGTGCAGGGAAACTCTCTGTGTGGGACTCTAAAGACTCGACACTACGCTGGCAGTGGGTTTAACCACAGACCGCAAGCGGCACTAGCTGTACGTAACGGTCCCCAGGTAGATGTCGATAAGAAGGCCGATGAGGTAAACCCATCCGAACTCCTACTGAGTCTGTATGTGACAATCTCCGTACAGTCCGGTCTGTTCGTCTGATACATCGCATGTCGAGCCTAGGGGGGCGGCAAGCGTCAGACCCCTAATAGCGGTACAAGTCGTGTCGGAGTGAAGCACAGAACACCCTGAGATAACACTGGAACCTACCAGTATATCTCGCTTGCCCTGGCCAGGGACTACTCGTGTAATGGCTCTCCTAGACACAGCGCGATGTCAACCCCCAATACCGGGAGAGACAAATCCTGTCTAACCGTCACTGCCTCCAAGTGCTTCGGGACTGCTCCCAACTACTACCGGTTTGCACGACTCAGTAGAGCCGTGGTAGGGTAGTAATCAAAAAACAGTTGGAACACACTCGAGGCGAAGTGACAGTGTCAAGTCAGCGGACTAAGCTGTACTCATGTCACCTGGGAACTGATAACTGACGATAGGTATAATACCAACCATCAGTTCCCGACGAGTCCTGTCCAGTGTACTCGTAACCTAACGAGCACCCGCATACTATCTCAAGTACGATGTACTGACGGCTGTGGGACAGACCGTCTCCCGTGCTGGGATGAGAAGCGCATACGCTAGTCTACTCCGGAGTGTCGATGCCCTATCTCGATACGCCCACGACTAGGGACGTGTATAAGGATGTGCTTGTAGATTACCCAGCCCCCACGAGTGTGATCGCCGTCACAACGCCGGTAATCAAGCAAAGATCCTAAGGGCTCTACTAATGCGTATAGGTGATATAATAAATAAACACACAAGTACACATTAAAGCAGAGACAAACCAAGTAGCATACTACTATTTTGATCAAGATTGTCTGTACAACTGTGAATATCCCAAGCTTCCATCAAGTAATATACATACTAGTATGATACAGTAATGGCCTCTAGGGCATATACACTAACAATCTCCCACTTGCACTAAGGCCATGTACTGGCGTATCGAAGACCTATCATCTCGATCAGCCGCTCGAACTGAGTCTGGGGTAAAGCCTTCGTGAATGGGTCCGCAGTGTTGTCCTTTGTGTCCACTCTCCGCACCTCGATCTCCTGTCGATCAATGATCTCCCTGATCAGGTGATACCGCCTTAAGATGTGCCTGGATTTCTGATGGGACCTTGGTTCCTTCGCTAAAGCTATAGCTCCATTGTTATCGCAATACAAAGGTATTGGGTCAACAATGGACGGAACCACCTGAAGTTCACTAATGAACTTCTTTATCCAGACCGCCTCTTTTGCGGCATCGCTTGCAGCAATGTATTCAGCCTCCATCGTCGAGTCTGCGACGGTATCCTGCTTGGAACTCCTCCAACATACCGCCCCTCCGTTGAGGGTAAACACAAAACCCGAGACAGACTTGCTGTCATATTTGTCACTCTGGAAGCTTGAATCGGTAAAGGACTCGACCCTGAGGTCTCCATTAACGTAAACCAGGAACATCTCCTTAGTCCTTCTCAGGTACTTGAGAATGTTCTTCACTGCTGTCCAGTGGTCCTCCCCTGGGTCTGACTGATACCGGCTTACCGCGCTCAACGCGTAAGCTACATCTGGTCTTGTACATAGCATCGCATACATTATAGATCCTACCGCCGAAGCGTAGGGTATAGTGCTCATGCGAACCCTCTCCTCGTCAGTCTTAGGAGACATCTTCTTGGAGAGGGTAATTCCATGCAATGCGGGTATGTTACCGCGCTTGGAACCCTCCATACTAAATCTCTTTAGTACGGTCTCTATGTACCTGGACTGCGAAAGTCCTAATAGTCTCTTGGATCTATCTCTATAGATCTTGATCCCCAGAATGTACGAGGCATCACCCAGGTCCTTCATGGAGAACCTTTGTGACAAAAATAGCTTGACCGATTGTAGCATAGGAATATCATTTCCTATCAAAAGAATGTCGTCCACGTACAAGACTAGGAATACGACAGTTCGTCCTACAATCTTCTTATATACACAGGGTTCATCTTCGTTCTTGATGAAATCAAATTCCTTGATTTCCTCATCAAAACAGATGTTCCAGCTCCGCGATGCCTGCTTTAATCCATAAATGGACTTAAGCAACTTGCACACCCTTCCGCTGCTCCCACTGTCTACGGAACCTTCTGGTTGATCCATGTAAACGCACTCTTCCAAACAACCGTTTAGGAAAGCCGTCTTAACATCCATCTGCCAGATTTCATTGTCATGGAAGGCAGCAATGGCAAGTAGGATCCGAATCGATTTTAGCATAGCCACCGGAGAAAAAGTCTCGTCATAGTCCAAACCAGGTCTTTGACGAAAACCTTTTGCAACGAGTCTAGCTTTATAGGTTTCCACCTGCCCATCTACACCAAGTTTCCTTTTGTAGATCCATTTGCATCCAACGGGTTTTACCCCAGGTGGAGCAATATCCAAGGTCCACACTTTATTGGCGTACATGGACTCCATTTCGGATTGCATTGCTTCCTGCCACTTATCAGAGTCCCTACTGATAATGGCCTGCGTGAAACTGGTAGGGTCATCTTCTTCCAAGATGCAATCCTCTCGATCCCCGTCAATGAGAAAACCGTAGTATCTCTCGGGCGGATGAGAAATCCTACCAGATCTGCGGAGTGGCTGAGGTTCGTTTGGGGTTATTGAATCTAGCGGTTCCTCCAAATCTTTTGTTAAAGTTTGTGTTTCTAGAATTTCATCCAGTTCTACCGTGCTGCCACTAAGGTTTTTAACAAGAAATTCTTTTTCTAAAAATGTGGCATTTCTTGAAACAATTATCTTCTGTTCCTCTGCATGGTAGAACAGATACCCACTTGAATCTTTTGGGTATCCCACAAACTTACACAAAACTGCCCGTGCCTCAAGTTTGTCTGGGTTCTGCTTTTTGACATAAGCTGGGCAACCCCAAATCTTAACACGTTTAAGATACAAACTCTTACCACTCCATATTTCATACGGAGTCTTAGGCACGGATTTAGATGGAACTTGATTCAATAGATGTGCTGCAGTTTGAAGTGCATATCCCCAGAATGAAAGAGGTAACTCAGCACTACTCATCATGGAGCGAACCATATCCAATAGGGTACGATTCCTCCGCTCCGATACACCGTTGTGCTGTGGTGTATAAGGAGGAGTAAGCTGAGAGAGAATACCATTCTCTTTTAAGTAATCTAGGAATTCCGTGCTTAAGTACTCCCCTCCCCTGTCAGACCGGAGGATCTTGATACTTTTACCTGTCTGGTTCTCTACTTCCTTTCTGAATTCCTTGAATTTCTCAAAAGCTTCAGATTTGTGTTTCATCAGATACACATATCCTAACCTAGAGAGATCGTCAGTGAATGTGATGAAGTAAGAGAACCCACCCCTTGCATGTATAGACATCGGACCACATACATCACTATGTACGAGTCCCAGGAGCTCTGCTGCTCTTTCTCCATGTCCGGTGAACGGAGATTTGGTCATCTTCCCTTTGAGACAAGACTGACAAGTTTCATAAGATGAAAACTCGAACGCATCCAAGAGTCCATCTTTATGCAACTTACTCAGTCTTTTCTCTCCGATATGACCAAGTCTACAATGCCACAAGTAGGATTCATTCGTATCTGAATTCTTCCTCTTGCGTGTGTTTTGTATATTGAGAACTGTATTCTGATTTAGAACGTAGATACCATTACACAGTGTACCCTCTGCAACCAGTACCTTATGAAGGTAAATGTTCATGATATTCTTTTCAAGAACAAAGTTATATCCATCTTTATCGAGTAAAGAAACTGATATGATGTTGCAAACCATGGAGGGTACATAGTAGCAATCGTTCAAAATCATAGTCTTGCCATTAGGCAATACTAGGTGATATTCACCGACGGCTGCCGCATTAACTTGTGCTCCGTTCGCTACTCTGAGCGACATATCACCCGGTGCAACTTTCCAACTTTTTCTCAGTCCTTGCAATAAATTACAGATATGAGATCCTGATCCGGTATCAAGTACCCAGGAGGTAGGGCTGACCGTAAAACAGTTCTCAATTACAAGAACACCTGAAGTAGATGCAAAACCATGCTTCTTCTTCAACTGGGTATCCTGGAAATCCATACTTTCCTCTTTCCCATTCTCATACTCATGACTGTTGTCACAAGTTAGAGATGAACCAACTTTCCCCAGTCCCGAATAAGAATTCGGTTCGGTCAAGCGATACATTTTATTATCTTGATTAGGGCGTGAAAAGGTTGCTGCCTGGAGAGAGAGAAAAGAAACACTTAGCGTATGCTCTTGCAAGATTAGATTGGTTTATTAATTTATCTAACCAGGATGTCTCCCACTGTTTCCTCAAATTCTTCTTAAAACCTTTTTAAAAGAGGAACTAGCCGGGTTTTAATTCACGTCACAATACTTGCTTAACCTTTCAGCCAGGCTAGTGTCGGTACTTCGAGGGAGGTTTTCCAACGCTTTCGCGAAGTTCCTTAATTAAAGAACCTCTTTTCCCTGGGAGCGTAACCCCGCTAACACCTTTCTAGACACCTACTAGGTTTATAGCATTGATTGTTAAGTGAAATAATCTCCCGAGAGTAAACCAACTCATCAGTGGGATCGGGATCCAACTGTCATTGTGTGATAACCTAGATGGAATCCACTCTAGTCACCACACTCCAGAAGGTATGCTAAATCTGCAAGTTTCAGTTCTTTTGAAACTCCCGATGTGGTTTTTGCCCCTAGGACCCAAGTGATCTTGACACAGTCAACAAATCAAAGAGTCCTAGTCAAGTTCATCCCGTCGTTGTCTTGATTGCATTAAACCCACATGCATAACCCTTGACACAGTCAACAAGGTTACACAAATGTCCTAACCAATCACATTGTATCCAGCAAATAAGCAAAACTTAGCTACCGTTTACTGCGCCTTGACACAGTCAACAAACGCAGCACGAATACTAAGTATAACTTATAAGAAACGACGGAGGGCTACGGCTGGGTTTTTGGCGAAAAACCCGTTAACGTAATGAACTTGATATCGTTGAAGGAACATGATACAGGTTTTTTGAAAATATAGTGGCGAAAACTTTTTGCTAAAGAGGTCACTCCCTGCAAAGGGATCTCGGCTCTTTCCTCGTCGAATGAGGTGCATGATATTCCAAATGAATACCTCGATGCAAAGCAAGAATAATCGACTATAGTGAAGTTATTACCCTGACGCAAACTTTTGTCCAAGGGGTCACTCCCGGTGAAGGGATCTCGGCCCTTGCCTCGTCGACTGAGGTGCTGGGCATTCACAACCGAATACCGCGATGCAAAACAAAAATGAACGTCCTTGCAATAACAGCTTTTTGAAAAATTGTTCCAACAACGTCTTTAAGGTTTATTTTCTTGCATTAGTTCTTTTAATGCGTCCCATCATTTAATCCTACCATTGCAGAAAACAACCAAAATATGACGTACGCTTATGCCATTCGCATTCGCCACGGGGCCCCGTCATTACCCGTTAGGTTACTTAACTAACGACAGAGCGGGGGCTGGGCTAGCGCGGCTGTAAAACATAAGCAACTCCTAAATAGAAAGCAATGATAGACATTACAGATCACAGATGAATACATTGGATATACTAGCAATCCGCAATTCTTTCAAGCCTGGAACGAAAAGCGGATAACACGGTCGCGGTGAATAGCCAAATACCCCACCCAAGACCCCTACGGGTGCGGCAAACTACCCGCCAAGTACTCGGCAGTTTGTGCACCCCTCCATGGATCTATCCTAGGAGCAAAAATAGTAAAAGAATTATACAATGACGACTACAACCCCGACCCGGTTGTGCGGCCAAACAAATAATATTATTACATCAATTTACATTTACAATGAATGAAAGAAAAAGAAAAGCTCATCTCACATCCACCCCGGCTATTCACCCGCGACAGTCCAACACATTCATATACACATTCCAATATCAAACACAGATCATGTATAACCCCTACCAATCGACTTATAGCGATTAGCCGACGTTCAATACATGCAAACATCACAGATATAACCAACATAACCAAAGTGCAGTGAAGTTCGGAACAAATACGGAATTATAGGACCCCAAAAGTAAATTTCTGTTCTGGAAAATCTGGGCACATATAATATATTTTAAAAATCCCAAAACCAACACAGACACACACTGCACGAAAAACGATGTAGAGAAGACGACAAACGGCGGCGGTTCCGCGGCACATGCCTACCTCGTGCCGCGGAAGGGCGGCGGTTTGAAAGGAACAGTGGATCGTTTTTCATGGGTGTTCACACAAAACCCTGAGCCGAATTTAGGTGTATAACAAATCTTGTTTTGACCAGAAAAAATTTTAACAGAAACTTGGACTTTGAAAAAGTTTGGTTTTTGGATTTTTTCGGTTCCGAACTTCGTTACACTTCACTACCAAGCTAGTTTAAGTTTAGTTAGGCTCTAATACCACTGTTAGGTCCACATTACCTCTCCCGGTACTTTCGGGGTGGCGGAAACGGTAAATCAAAATTTTTCTAAACTTTGTAACATGGACCGTAAAAGCCGGATCTTTGCTAAACTAAACTAGCATACTTGCAAAGAAGAATTAAGTACTCGGCAAAGTGGTTATACCTCAACTTGAACTCCTTCACTTCTTGTTGTTGTTCTTCTTTGATGTTCTTCTCTTCTTGTTCCTCTTCTCATAGCTTGCTCAATGGTTGATCCGGACATCGGTCACCTCCGCGGCCTCCTTGAGTCGAAGACGATCCACCCGAGAGATGTGCGCCGAGCTCCACCTCAAGCCGAGGTAACTAGGGCATGGAGATTGCTAATCAAGAAGCCCTAGGTTGTGTAGAGAGGATGTATGGATGTGTTTGTCAAGTAGAATCCTTTTTCTCTCAACACATGAGATCAAAGGAGAAATCAAGAGGAGGAAGAAGAAGGAGATTATCTAGCAACCATGGAGCTTCTCATTTCAAGAGAGAGAATGAGAATAATCAAATGAAAAGCTTAACCAAAAGAAAAGCTAACCATGGTTGCAATAATGCACAAACATTATCATTACAAATCCAATCAAGATAAAGGTGATGGCTACAAATGACATGACCATTATCATAACTAAATAAAAAGAAAACCAAAGAATACTTTAGATCTTCTAAGAAGGTCCAAGTCAACTTTGGTCAAAAGGTCAACAAAGTCAAGATGGTCAAATGGTCAATGTAATTAGCCATGACAAAATTATCAATGAAAGGATTAGTAAATAATGTCCCCGGCTCATTATGGTTTTGACCAAACGAACTGTCGAAACCCTAATGGGTCCGCCCCAAAATGGTTTTGACCGAATCAACTGTCAAAACCCTAATGAGCCTGCCACATAGTGGTTTTGGCCGAACCAACTGCCAAAACCCTAATGAGGCACCTCCTCCTTCATCGCTCCAGAAAACTGTGCATACACACCTGTATCCGTATTCCGTAGAATGCGGATGCGCAGAAGACAAAACACATCCATCCGTGCAATACTAGGATTTGGCTTAAACCAAAGCCCACTAGTACTGCCAGCCCGAACATCATACGCACACAAGTGTACGTAAGTGATCGCAGCCCTGCCGTAAAACCATACGGCCTCTACACGTTTCGCTCAGTGCAGGGAAACTCTCTGTGTGGGACTCTAAAGACTCGACACTACGCTGGCAGTGGGTTTAACCACAGACCGCAAGCGGCACTAGCTGTACGTAACGGTCCCCAGGTAGATGTCGATAAGAAGGCCGATGAGGTAAACCCATCCGAACTCCTACTGAGTCTGTATGTGACAATCTCCGTACAGTCCGGTCTATTCGTCTGATACATCGCATGTCGGGCCTAGGGGGCGGCAAGCGTCAGACCCCTAATAGCGGTACAAGTCGTGTCGGAGTGAAGCCCAGAACACCCTGAGATAACACTGGAACCTACCAGTATATCTCGCTTGCCCTGGCCAGGGACTACTCGTGTAATGGCTCTCCTAGACACAGCGTGATGTCAACCCCCAATACCGGGAGAGACGAATCCTGTCTAACCGTCACTGCCTCCAAGTGCTTCGGGACTGCTCCCAACTACTACCGGTTTGCACGACTCAGTAGAGCCGTGGTAGGGTAGTAATCAAAGAACAGTGGGAACACATTTGAGGAGAAGTGACAGTGTCAAGTCAGCGGACTAAGCTGTACTCATGTCACCTGGGAACTGATAACTGATGATAGGTATAATACCAACCATCAGTTCCCGACGAGTCCTGTCCAGTGTACTCGTAACCTAACGAGCACCCGCATACTATCTCAAGTACGATGTACTGACGGCTGTGGGACAGACCGTCTCCCGTGCTGGGATGAGAAGCGCATACGCTAGTCTACTCCGGAGTGTCGATGCCCTATCTCGATACTCCCACGACTACGGACGTGTATAAGGATGTGCTTGTAGATTACCCAGCCCCCACGAGTGTGATCGCCGTCACAACGCCGGTAATCAAGCAAAGATCCTAAGGGCTCTACTAATGCGTATAGGTGATATAATAAATAAACACACAAGTACACATTAAAGCAGAGACAAACCAAGTAGCATACTACTATATTGAGCAAGATTGTCTGTACAACTGTGAATATCCCAAGCTTCCATCAAGTAATATACATACTAGTATGATACAGTAATGGCCTCTAGGGCATATACACTAACAATATGGCTATGGGGATTGCGAGTGTCGGTGTAGGACACACATGTTCCAAGGATTGCGAGAGTCGATATTGGGCGCTCATGTTCCGCGAGATGTATAGATTTGATATGTGGTTTTACGTGTCGATGATGGACATGAGTATTTTGATGATGTTTTTGAGTGTCGATGTTGGTCACTCAGGTTCCATGAGATTTACAGGATATGGAGGCCAGTCCTGGTGACGGCGTCTGAGGATTTTGGGATTTGGTTTGTTGTTGATTTACACCGGGTTTTTCCATGCTGATGATTTGTCCATGAGATTATTAATTATCTCGCACTCATGATTTAGTTGATATGCATCTGATTCATATAGATGTAGTACCCTAGTGGTGTACCCTGATCATGATAGTTGCTTATTCATATTGCCGTACATATGCTATCAGATTACATGTGATAGATTATCACTGTTAGTGCATACTTGCGATTACAGTATTATGTTATTTACTATTCACGAGTTGGGAACTAACCTCCGTTGTACCACAAGGTTTTTCAGGTCTGATCATATGAGTGGTTGCGGCAGGGCGCCTTATTATCTCTACTTTTGCGGATACCGCTACGGTTGGTTATTGTAATGTTTAAGGAATCGTTTAGGTATTTTTCCGTTTTTAGTTAAAATAAATTGTGTTTTACGTAAAAACCTAGAAGCGATCTTTTATCTGTGTAGAATTTGTAGGGTTGCTATGCACGCGCACAAGGGTCTAAAAGGCATCAACCTGTTAGGTTTACCTAGCACCCTATGAGTGGTTTGGAAGCATCACATGTCACAAAGATCAAATTTTTATGGTGCTAAGTAAGCATACAAAGGATCTATCTCAGAAAATTAGGGTTTCAAAAACTTTAACCAACATCATATGTAACAAAGTCTAGGGTTTTGAGACTACAACCTTTGTAGCTCCCTTTTATAGACTCCTTAGTCACTTGAGAGTTGGAAAACGATTAGATTGAAGTCTTCTAACGTCCACGACGATCCACCCGAAGCTCCTTTGTCCAAACTAGCAACTTCACTTTAACAAGAGGATGAAATGAAGCTAACACTCTAAACAAGTGGGCTAGACCTATGTTGAATGGTGTTGTGGTTCTCTTTCTCACTTCAAAATCCTATCTTTTTGAGTATTTTGCTCACTTGAAAAGTCTAGAGAGCAATAGATCAAGGTTGAAGAAGATGATGGCTTTTTTAAGAAGAAGAGAAGATAAACTATAATGAGAAAAATGAAAAATATAAGTATATATATTTTCCACTTCTCATTTCAAACCATGGTTAATGATAAAGATATTATTGACTTTGAGTTTAAAACACCAAAGGAAAAATAACCAAGGGTTAATAGGTAGGTGAGCATGGTAAGATGAAGAAGAGTGTGGAAACATTCTATGAATTAACCCTTTTTCTTTTTCCTTTTGTTTTAACAAAAATGCAATAATAATCCATATAAAAACCTATGGTGTGAGTCTTATATTGCCACCATTCTCTATGTATGAACATCCATGATAGAATGATGTATGTATGCATGTGTGCATGCACATCCATATGTGCATGATCAAGAATGAATGCATACATGCATGCATACATCCAAAAGAAACAAGATAGGATTTCTAGTGAGAAGCTAATGGTTAAATGATAAATCAACACTTGATTTATCAACCCGGTCATATCACATACGACCCGACCAGAAGCAAGCCGCCCAATTAATATACGGCATCTCATACGCGCATTTTAACCGGGTCCATGCGCATATCGCATACGCGCACCACAACGTTTCGCCTGGACTAGGTAACTTCTTTGTGGGACTCTAAGACTCATTAATACGCCGGCAGTGGGTGACGATCATATCAAGCACCCCCAAGCCGCAAGCGGTCAGCTAAACGTAACGGCCACCCGGGTATTGAGCGATCAGAAGAAAACTAGCGAACTTGCTACAACTCCCGTCGAGCCAACCGGCAACACTACCGTACAGTCTGGTCTCTTCGTCAGATATGCTGCATATCGAGTCTAGGGATGGTAACGTCGACCCCAATAACTCAATAAGTCGTGCCGGTGAATGGTCTATAACAGATCGAGAAACTACTGATAACACTTATCAGTAAATCTCAGCAGCCCTGGCCAGGGACTTACTGATATAACCAGTCGAGCACAGCACAGCATCAACTCCCAAAACCGGGAGAGACGAAACCCCTCCTATCGCTCAACGCCTTCGTGTGTCTCGGGACTGTACCCAACGGTCACCTGTTTGCACGACTCAGTAGAGCCGTGGTAGGGTGGTAATCAAAGTACAGTAGGATAGCACACAAGACTCTACGACGATCTCGGGTCTACGGACTAACCTGTACCAGTGTCAGCTGAGAACTGCTATCCGACGATAGATATAATTCCATATAGGAGTTCTCGGTGAGTCCGTCCAGTGTACCCAGTCTCCACTGAGCACCCGTATATGATCTTGATATCAAACATCGATGAATGTGGGAACATCCATCGCCCATCACATGGGTCTAGTATCATATACGCTAGTCTACCCTGGTATATCGATGCCCCGTCTCGATACACCTTCGACTAGGGGCATTTCAGGATATGCTTATAAACTACAGATGTCCCACTAGTATGATCTCTATCATAATCACTGTAGTCAAGCCGATATCCTCATGGCTTTATCAGCATGTATAAATGAATAAAAGCATGATCAAATCAACATTCCAGATAAAGTAGAATCAGATAGCATACTATCATGTCGAGCAAGAATGTACACTGAATATATATATATATACATGTACAGATACAACCACTATCATATAATGGCCTCTAGGGCATACATATATCCAACAATCTCCCACTTGCAGTAAGGCCAGTTATTGGCGTATCTCATACCCAACATCTCAAAAAGTCGCTCATGCTGCGGCTGAGGGAGGGCCTTGGTGAGTGGATCCGCGGCGTTATTCTTTGTGTCTACTCTCTTAATCTCGATCTCGCGGCGATCTACAATCTCCCGGATCAAATGAAAGTGCCTCAGGATGTGTCTGGACCGCTGATGGGACCTGGGCTCCTTGGCTAACGCCATAGCCCCATTATTATCACAATACAATGGTATTGGATCAATAATGGTTGGAACTACTCCTAGCTCCGAGACGAACTTCTTCTTCCAGACGGCTTCCTTGGCGGCATCATTTGCAGCAATGTACTCAACCTCCATCATAGAGTCTGCAACGGTATCCTGTTTGGAACTCTTCCAACTTACCGCCCCTCCATTGAGGGTATATACAAACCCTGAGATAGATTTGCTGTCGTTCTTATCGCTCTGGAAGCTCGAATCGGTAAAGGCCTCCATTTGGAGATCTGCATTACCATACACCAAGAAAAATTCTTTAGTCCTTCGTAAGAACTTAAGAATGTTCTTCACAGCTGTCCAGTGGTTCTCCCCTGGGTTGGATTGGTACCTACTTACAACACTAAGTGCATAAGCTACATCTGGGCGTGTACATAACATCGCATACATTATAGATCCTACTACCGAAGCGTATGGTATAATGCTCATGCGAGCTCTCTCTTCATCGGTCTTTGGACAAGAATCCTTGGAGAGAGTGACTCGATGGCAAGCGGATAAGGCACCCCGCTTGGAGTCTTCCATACTAAACCTTTTTAGGATGGTGTTGATGTACCTGGTTTGGGACAATCCCAATAACTTTTTGGATCTATCCCTATAGATCCTTATGCCCAGGATGTATGTGGCATCGCCCAGGTCCTTCATGGAGAACCTTAGTGATAAGAAAGATTTGACCGACTGTAGCATAGGAATATCATTTCCTATCAGAAGAATGTCATGCACGTACAATACGAGGAATGTGACAGCTCTTCCTACAGCCTTCTTATAAACACAAGGTTCATCTGGATTTTTGATGAAATCAAACTCTTTGATAACATCATCGAAACAGATGTTCCAACTCCGAGATGCCTGCTTTAACCCATATATGGATTTAAGCAATCTACATGCTTTCCCGCTGCTCCCACTGTCAATGAAGCCCTCTGGCTGATCCATATAAACGCATTCTTCTAAATCTCCATTTAGAAATGCTGTTTTAACATCCATCTGCGAGATTTCATAGTCGTAGTGAGCAGCAATAGCAAGTAGGATCCGAATGGATTTAAGCATGGCTAAGGGCGAAAAAGTTTCGTCATATTCCAAACCTGGTCTTTGACGAAAACCCTTCGCCACAAGTCTTGCCTTATAGGTCTCTACCTGCCCATCTACACCAATCTTTCTTTTAAAGATCCATTTGCATCCCACAGGTTTTACCCCAGGGGGTACAATGTCCAAAGTCCATACTTTGTTGGTGTACATAGACTCCATTTCGGATCTCATGGCATCCAGCCACTTCACAGAGTCACCACTCGTGATAGCTTGCTGAAAACTGGTAGGATCATCATCATCCATGATGCAATCTTCTCCGTCACCATCAATGAGGAAACCGTAGTACCTCTCCGGTGGGTGAGAAGTCCTACCAGACCTTCTGGGTGGCCGAGGTTCCTCAGTTTCTATTGCAACAGCCGGTTCAACCAAATCGTCATTTGTAGTTTGTGTCTCTAGAATCTTTTCTAGATCCACCACTTTGCCATCATCTTTATCTGTGAAAAACTCTTTTTCCAAGTGTTAGTTATGTATATGCCCTAGAGGCCATTGTTGTACATTTGATGTATATTATGATGGATGCTTAGATATATACAGAGAGGACTTTCTTGCTCGTCATGATAGTATGCTATTTGGTTTCACTTTATCTTAACATGTTGACTTGTATTGGTTTACTGTCTTTCTCTCACATGTTGATAAAGCCCTTAGGATCTGTACTCGACTACTGGGACTATGATGAGATCATACTAGTGGGGCCATAGTAGTCGATGAGTACATCCTATAACTGTTCCTAGTCGAGGGTATATCGAGACAGGGCTTCGATACACCAGAGTATACTAGTGTATACACATCTTGACCCATATGATGGGCGATGGATGATCCCATATCCATCGGTGTTTGACATCAAGGATGGTGTACGGGTGCTCAGTGGAGACTGGGTACACCGGACGGACTCGCCGAGAACTCCCAGTTGGTGATATACCACACGTCAGATGGCAGTTCTCCGGTGACACTGGTACAGGGTAGTTTGTAGACCCGAGATCGTCATAGAGTCTTGTGTGATTCCCACTGTGCTTTGATTTCCACCTTACCACGTCCAAGAGGGCGTGCAAAATGGTGGCTTTTGGGTACAGTCCCGAATCATATGGAGGCAATGACCGATAGAAGGGGATTCGTCTCTCCCGGTATAGGGAGTTGATGTTGTGCTGTGTTTGATTGGCTATAACTGGAAGTCCCTGGCCAGGGCTGATATAGAGATTTACTGGTAAGTGTTACTAGTAGTTTCTCAACCTGTTATGAGCCTCACATCGATATGACTTATCGGTTACTGGGGTCTGACGTTTACCACCCCTAGACTTGATATGCGACATATCAGACGAACAGACCGGACTGTACTGGAGTGTTACTGATTGGATTCACAAGAGAACGCACAGGCTAGCTTGTTGATCTTCTGATCGCTCAATACCTGGGTGGCTGTTACGTTTAGCTGACCGCTTGCAGCTTGTGGGTGTTTGATATGATCATCACCTGCTACCGGCGTATTGACGATTCTTTAGAGTCTTACACAGAGATTTCTTGGCTCAGGCGAAACGGAGTAGAGGCATATATGTGATATGTGCAGGACCGAGGATAATGCGATATGAGATACCGTATTATATTCTCGAGATATTTTGATATGAATCGGGACATCGGATCAAGTGTTGATTCGATGAATCGGTACATGATATATTAGCCGGTTATATTCGATATAGCCGGATCGTTGGATCAAGTGTTGATTCGATGATTTAATGTATAATAATATATATGATATATTATATTACATTATCTAATATTGGCTCACTTTATTATTTCATTTTCTCACTGGATTAATACATTGATATATATATGCGATATATGTTAAATGTATTATTTTCTTTTGTTGCAAATATATAATATATATGTGATATATATTATTGTGACATGATATGATTTATTATTAAACATGTTTAAGGATGATTAAATGGGATTAGGGTTTGATTAGGGTTAGCTTCTTTATGCACATTCTAGAAGCTTTTCCTTTTGTCTTGGTTAAGATATTATGGATGATACTTATCCTTAACCTAACCAAACCCTAACTCTAGTTTATTCTCTACAACTTCTTAGCCACTCATCCATGACCATGGTTGATATATCAATCATATAGATTTCTTTCCTATTCATAACAAAAGGATTATCTTTTCCATTATCATCTTCTCTTCTCTTGAGTTAAAAAGAAAGAGCTTACTAGAAATTCTTTTGGTGATGATAAATTGTGAGAAAGTGAATTAAAAAGAAAGCATAAATACTACTCCCTCATCCTCATCTCATCTAGCCCATGAGATTAGGGTGTTCATCTCTATAGAGTGAGAAAGTTTGGGTTTTTGCAACTTCGACGTAGATCATCGGAGATTTGGAACACTTCAAGCTAGCATGGATCGTTCGAGTCGTGGAGCCTCTCTTGAGTCCGGGAGATCGTGGATCGCGGCAAAGGGACTTCTACTCGGAGCTTGTGAACCGAAGGAGCGGACTACAAAGGTTGTAATCCCTCACACTTAGATAAAAAGTTGTTATCTTGCATGCTAAACCCTAATAATCTAGCAAAGATCCCGTCTTTGGGTTGTTCGGCACATGTTGAATTTTATTCGGGCATGTTTGATGCTCTATGAACCTTCACTAGTGTGCCTAGGAACCCTACAGTGATATCAGAGCCTAGCTAGAGCATTAGGCGACGTGTTTACGAAGTTAAAACTCCGATCGAACCCGAACTGACGAAAAGAACCCCCTCTCTGGAAATTTTTCAAAATCTGGGATTTTTCTGAATTAAAAATACGTAAAAAAATCACCAGGGAATTCTAAGAATTACCATGAAACACGGGCCCACAACTCCACTATACCGCGGCGGGAACCTGCTTCCCGCGGCGGTTCCGCGGCCGATTTTTGGAATTGTGACACGTGGCTTCATGACAATATCTGTAGGTGCTTGTTGATGCTTCTGGGTATTTTTAAAGTGACTCAAGTGTTGAATATTCTGGGGTTTGCTTTGTAATCGTAGATTCGATCGGAATATTTAAATTCGTTTTTTTTTCCGGATATTTAGAAACTGTTAAACTATTTGAACGGATATCATTAACCCACTTTATCCCGGAACGACAAACTTTCAAGTGTTGAATTTTTATTGGGTTTAAATCTTTCGGAAAAATTGTACAAGTTAAGCGGTGGACCCTCTAGAAGACAACAAACATTAACTCGATTATGTGACCGTCTTGAACTGCCTTTTGAACCTTCGGGTTTGGGGCAGTACGGCGTGCCACACGGATATTGTTATGAACCTTCACTAGTGTGCCTAGGAACCCTACAGTGGTATCAGAGCCTAGCTAGAGCATTAGGCGACGTGTTTACGAAGTTAAAACTCCGATCGAACCCGAACCGACGAAAACAACCCCCTCTCTGGAAATTTTTCAAAATCTGGGATTTTTCTGAATTAAAAATACGTAAAAAAATCAGCAGGGAATTCTAAGAATTACCACGAAACACGGGCCCACAACTCCACTAAACCGCGGCGGAACCGCGGCGGGAACCTGCTTCCCGCGGCGGTTCCGCGGCCGATTTTTGGAATTGTGACACGTGGCTTCATGACAATATCCGTAGGTGCTTGTTGATGCTTCTGGGTATTTTTAAAGTGACTCAAGTGTTGAATATTCTGGGGTTTGCTTTGTAATCGTAGATTCGATCGGAATATTTAAATTCGTTTTTATTTCCGGATATTTAGAAACTGTTAAACTATTTGAATGGATATCATTAACCCACTTTATCCCGGAACGGCAAACTTTCAAGTGTTGAATTTTTATTGGGTTTAAATCTTTCGGAAAAATTGTACAAGTTAAGCGGTGGACCCTCTAGAAGACAACAAACCTTAACTCGATTATGTGACCGTCTTGAACTGCCTTTTGAACCTTCGGGTTTGGGGCAGTACGGCGTGCCACATGTGAGGCGTTGGCTTGACCTTTCTACGGCTGGATCACTGGTACTTTGACATATTCTGGGATTATTTGAACTCCGCTCAATTGTTGAGCACTTTGGGAAATTTTGGGTATTTGATTATATGTTCGAAAAGTTTAATACTGTCTATTTATCTGGAATATGATACAATATGTGGAATTCATAGAGTTAGGCTTGAAATGCGAAGTATGTGATATTTCGGATTTATGATGTCTAAAGTGATTGTAGATTCCAAATATTGTAGTTTTACACTTTCTTTTCTGTGACCGTAAGTGTAGTATTTAGTTGTATTGCCGGTTTTCATTGCGATACATCGACGACAATCGGTGTATGCATACTTACTTACGTTGATGATATGTGATATTATGTGTTGCTGAGATATGATGTGCAGGATTGTCGCGATTGAATAGCCGGGGGTTTTATGTGAGATGAGAGTTTTATATTTTCATTCATGTAAATTCAAATGTAATGTAATATTCTTTTATTTGGGGCACTTCCAGGTTGAGGTTGATGCCACCAGTGTTGTATATTATTTATTTTTCCGCATTAGGATGGACCCAAGGAGGGGAGCACAGGTGACCGGGTTCTGGGGTTCAGTGGGGGGCCATCTCGAGGAGACGAGACCGGGTCTCCTAAACTCCAAAATTGGTAGGGTCGCTTGCCGCTTTCGTAGGAGTCCAGGGTGTGGGCTTGGCTATTCATCGCGACTGTGGAATCCGTATTTTCTATTGTTGGCTAAATACTAAATACGGACGTCCTAGTATATCCCACATTATATCTATGTTTCTGCTGCGATATCTGTGATGTGATCATCTGATATGTTCTGATGGATACAGTATATAGTATATATGATATATTATATAGACGTTACTTATGTTTTACACCCGCACTAGCCCTGCCCTGCTCTGTCGTTAGTTATCTAACCTAACGGTGCACGAGGGGACATCGAGGCGAATGCGGATGGCATAAGTGTACGTCGTATTTATCTGTGATGCTTAGGAAGCATAAGCTGATGGGATTTTATTAATGAGATTAGTAAAAAGAAAAGAAACCTGAAGATGTTGTAGAATCAAAACTTTATAAAAAGGGTAGCTACAGTTTTGCTTTGCACAGTGATATATATGATATATCCTGCACCTTATTCGATGGGGAAAGAGCCGAGATCCCTTCACCGGGAGTGACCTCTTTAGCGATACTGGCAGATGCTACAAAACTCGGTTTGTCTTTTGATTGCTTTTAATGTTTTTCTTTGCACAGCGGTATATATGATATATCCTGCACCTTATTCGATGAGGAAAGGGCCGACGATCCCTTCACCGGGAGTGACCCCTTCAGCGAAACTAAGAAAAGCCGCAAAAACACTCCTTTTCAAAAACACTTGATTCTACGACGATATCAAGTTCATTACGCTCAGGGTTTTCTGAAAAACCTGCGTAGCCCTCCGTCATTTCAGATAAGTACTACTTAGTATTCATGCTACGGTAGTTTGGCATTCGTAAAGGCGTAGTGTACGGTAGCTAACTAGTATTTATCTGCTTATGCATATGATGCAGATTGGATTAGGGTATTCGTACGGCGTTGTTTGGCATTCGTCAAGGGTCGTGCGGGTGGGTTTAATTCAATCAAGAAATGTACGGGTTGAACTTGACTAGTGAACTATGGGTTGTTTGGCATTCGTCAAGGTCATAGAACACTAGGGGTAAAATATTATTGGGAATTTCAAGTGTTCAAAATTGCAATGAGATTGCATACCTTCTATGAGATAGTTGGATCCCGATACCCACTGCGAGTAAGAGTTACTCCTGGGAGAGTTTTACACAGGACAATTAGTCGATCAAGTAGGTGTCTAGAAAAGTGTTAATGGGGTTACGCCTCTGGGAAAACGAGGTTTACTTTAATTAGGTCTGTGCGAAAGCACAGGGAATCTCCCTCAAAGTACCGACACTGATCTGGCTGAAAGATTGATGAAATTGTAGGGTGTAATTAATCCCGGCTAATCTTACCTTTTAGGGTTTGAAGGTAGATTTGATAAAAACAGTGGGAGACATCCTGATTAGATAAGATAATAACCAATCTAATCTTGCAAGAGCATACGCTAAAGTGTTTTCTTCTCTCTCTCTCCAGGTAGCGATCATGTCAGGCCATAATCAAGATAATAATATGGATGTATTGACTGAACCCGCTTATTATACTGAGCAGGGGAACGTTGGACCCGTTCTTTCTTATAAGAGTTATAAGACTGAACAGGGAATAGAAGAATATCTAGATTCTCAAGCCGCCCAAAAGAACATACATGTTGATACATCTTCTTCGGGTGTGTTAGTTATTGAGAACTGTTTCTCAGTTCACCCTACGTCCTGGGTATTAGATACCGGATCAGGATCCCACATATGTAAACAGTTACATGGGCTACGTAAAGGTAGAGAACTGGGAAAAGATGATCATTCCGTTCAAGTAGGGAACGGTGCAAGTATTGTAGCCAAAGCAGTTGGCGAATATCATCTTGTATTACCAAGTCGTAATACACTGATTCTAAATGAGTGCTATTATATACCGAACATGATGTGCAACATTATATCAGTTTCTTTATTAAGTAAAGATGGATATAATTTTATAGTACAGGATAATGTTATGAACATATTCCTAGACCAAAGGTTGATTGCATCAGGCTCGTTACATAATGGCATATTCATTCTAAATCAGAATACAGTCTTCAATATACAAAACACACACAAGAGGAAGAGTTCAGAAATGAACGAATCCTTCTTGTGGCATTGTAGACTTGGTCCTATCAATGCAACACGACTGGCTAAGTTACATAAGGATGGTTATTTGAATCCGTTCGAATTATCATCTTATGATACTTGCCATTCATGTCTCAAAGGAAAAATGACCAAAGCTCCGTTTAGTGGACACGGAGAAAGAGTTACTGAACTCTTAGGACTAATACATAGTGATGTATGCGGTCCCATGTCTACGCATGCCAGGAACGGTTCTTCCTACTTCATTACATTCACTGACGATCTCTCTAGATACGGACATGTGTTTCTGTTGAAACACAAGTCTGAAGCTTTTGAGAAATTCAGAGAATATAAGCACGAAGTAGAGAACCAAACGGGCAAAAGTATTAAGATCCTTCGATCTGATCGAGGAGGAGAATACTTGAGCAATGAGTTCCAAGATTATCTAAAAGAGAATGGGATTCTCTCTCAGCTTACTCCACCTTATACACCACAGCATAACGGTGTATCGGAACGAAGGAATCGCACCCTATTAGATATGGTGCGTTCAATGATGAGTACAGCTGAGTTACCTATTTCCTTATAGGGGTATGCGCTTGAAACAGCCATACACCTATTGAATATGGTTCCTACCAAATCAGTGCCTACCACTCCATATGAGATATGGAAAGGGAAGAGACCATCTCTTAAGTATGTTAAGATATGGGGTTGTCTAGCCTATGTCAAAAGACAAAATCCGGACAAACTCGAGGCAAGATCAGTCTTATGCAAGTTTGTAGGATATCCCAAAAATTCAAAAGGGTATATCTTCTACCACCCCGAGGAACAAAAAGTGTTTGTTTCTCGACATGCCACTTTCTTAGAAAAATGTTTTCTTATGAAAAAGATTAGTGGCATTGAGGTAGAACTGGAAGAGGTTCCAGCGACACAAACTATAACAGAAGACTTGGTAGAACCAGAGGATTCAGTAGTACCCGACGAACCCCAGCCTCTCCGCCGATCTAGCAGGGTTTCTCATCCACCTGAGAGATACTACGGTTTTCTCATTGATGGTGGAAGCGAGGATTGCATCATGGAAGATGATGACCCGACTAGTTTCGAGCCGGCCATCACGAGTAATGACTCTGTGAAATGGCCGGATGCAATGCGATCTGAGATGGAATCCATGTACACCAATAAAGTATGGATTTTGGAAAATGCTCCTGAAGGGGTAAAACCTATTGGGAGCAAGTGGATTTTTAAAAAGAAATTTGGTGTAGATGGAAAAGTTGAGACTTTCAAAGCTAGTCTTGTAGCAAAGGGTTTTCGTCAACGACCAGGTGTGGATTATGACGAAACCTTTTCTCCAGTGGCTATGCTTAAGTCCATCCAGATCTTACTTGCCATTGCTGCATACCATGACTACGAAATCTGGCAAATGGATGTTAAGACCGCCTTTCTAAATGGTGATTTAGAAGAGTGCGTGTACATGACTCAGCCAGATGGCTTCGTAGATAGTGGGAGCAGCGGAAAGGTATGCAAATTGCTTAAATCCATTTATGGGTTAAAGCAAGCATCGCGGAGTTGGAACATCTGTTTTGATGTAGTAGTCAAAGAGTTTGACTTCATCAAAAATATAGATGAACCTTATATCTATAAGAAGGTGGCAGAGAGTAAGGTTGTCTTCCTCGTATTGTATGTGGATGACATACTCTTGATTGGAAATGATATTCCTATGCTGCAATCAGTCAAGCTCTTCTTATCACAGAGATTCTCAATGAAAGATCTAGGTGATGCCTCCTGCATATTGGGAATCATGATCTATAGAGATAGATCTAAACGGATACTGGGATTGTCCCAATCCAGGTACATTGACACCATCCTAAAGAGGTTTAGTATGGAAGAATCCAAGCGTGGGAACCAACCCACGATATCTGGACTCACTCTCTCCAAAGAGATGTCTCCCAAGACTGATTTGGAGAGAGCTCGCATGCAAGGGATACCCTATGCTTCGGCAGTAGGCTCTATCATGTATGCGATGCTATGTACCAGACCCGATGTAGCATACTCACTGAGTGTAGTGAGTCGGTATCAAGCAGATCCTGGAGAGAGTCACTGGACAGCTGTGAAGAACATTCTCAAGTACTTGCGAAGGACTAGAGACATGTTCTTGGTGTATGGTAACGGAGAACTCCGGGTGGAGTCCTTTACCGATTCCAGCTTCCAGAGTGATAAGGACGACTCTAAGTCGCACTCGGGATTTTTCTTTACCCTCAATGGAGGGGCGGTATGTTGGAAGAGTTCCAAACAGGATACCGTTGCAGACTCGACGATGGAGACTGAATACATCGCTGCCAACGATGCTGCCAAAGAGGCTGTCTGGATGAAGAAGTTCATTAGTGAACTTGGAGTGGTTCCATCCATTGAGCATCCAATACCTCTGTATTGCGATAACAATGGAGTTGTGGCTTTGGCCAAGGAACCCAGATCCCATCAGAAATCCAGACATATTCTGAGGCGGTATCATCTGATCAGGGAGATAGTTGATCGCCGGGAGATCGAGGTCAGGAGAGTAGATACGAAGGACAACACTGCGGATCCACTCACGAAGGCCATTCCCCAGATACAGTTTGAGAGATTATTCGGGATGCTAGGTATGAGATACTACAGCAGCTGGCCTTAGTGCAAGTGGGAGATTGTTAGTTATGTATATGCCCTAGAGGCCATTGTTGTACATTTGATGTATATTATGATGGATGCTTAGATATATACAGAGAGGACTTTCTTGCTCGTCATCATAGTATGCTATTTGGTTTCACTTTATCTTAACATGTTGACTTGTATTGGTTTACTGTCTTTCTCTCACATGTTGATAAAGCCCTTAGGATCTGTACTCGACTACTGGGACTATGATGAGATCATACTAGTGGGGCCATAGTAGTCGATGAGTACATCCTATAACTGTCCCTAGTCGAGGGTATATCGAGACAGGGCATCGGTACACCAGAGTTGACTAGCGTATACACATCTTGACCTATATGATGGGCGATGGATGATCCCATATCCATCGGTGTTTGACATCAAGGATGGTGTACGGGTGCTCAGTGGAGACTGGGTATACTGGACGGACTCGCCGAGAACTCCCAGTTGGTGATATACTACACGTCAGATGGCAGTTCTCCGGTGACACTGGTACAGGGTAGTCTGTAGACCCGAGATCGTCATAGAGTCTTGTGTGATTCCCACTGTGCTTTGATTTCCACCTTACCACGTCCAAGAGGGCGTGCAAACCGGTGGCTTTTGGGTACAGTCCCGAATCACATGGAGGCAATGAGCGATAGGAGGGGATTCGTCTCTCCCGGTATAGGGAGTTGATGTTGTGCTGTGTTCGATTGGCTAGAACTGGAAGTCCCTGGCCAGGGCTGATATAGAGATTTACTGGTAAGTGTTACTAGTAGTTTCTCGACCTGTTATGAGCCTCACCTCGACACGACTTATCGGTTACTGGGGTCTGACGTTTACCACCCCTAGACTTGATATGCGACATATCAGACGAACAGACCGGACTGTACGGGAGTGTTACTGATTGGATTCACAGGAGAACGCACAGGCTAGCTTGTTGATCTTCTGATCGCTCAATACCTGGGTGGCTGTTACGTTTAGCTGACCGCTTGCAGCTTGTGGGTGTTTGATATGATCATCACCTGCTACCGGCGTATTGACGATTCTTTAGAGTCCTACACAGAGATTTCTTGGCACAGGCGAAACGGAGTAGAGGCACATATGTGATATGTGCAGGACCGAGGATAATGCGATATGAGATACCGTATTATATTCTCGAGATATTTTGATATGAATCGGGACATCGGATCATGTGTTGATTCGATGAATCGGTACATGATATATTAGCCGGTTATATTCGATATAGCCGGATCGTTGGATCAAGTGTTGATTCGATGATTTAATGTATAATAATATATATGATATATTATATTACATTATCTAATACTGGCTCACTTTATTATTTCATTTTCTCACTGGATTAATACATTGATATATATATGCGATATATGTTAAATGTATTATTTTCTTTTGTTGCAAATATATAATATATATGTGATATATATTATTGTGACATGGTATGATTTATTATTAAACATGTTTAAGGATGATTAAATGGGATTAGGGTTTGATTAGGGTTAGCTTCTTTTTGCACATTCTAGAAGCTTTTCCTTTTGTCTTGGTTAAGATATTATGGATGATACTTATCCTTAACCTTACCAAACCCTAACTCTAGTTTATTCTCTACAACTTCTTAGCCACTCATCCTTGACCATGGTTGATATATCAATCATATAGATTTCTTTCCTATTCATCACAAAAGGATTATCTTTACCATTATCATCTTCTTCTCTCTTGAGTTAAAAAGAAAGAGCTTACTAGAAATTCTTTTGGTGATGATAAATTGTGAGAAAGTGAATTAAAAAGAAAGCATAAATACTACTCCCTCATCCTCATCTCATCTAGCCCATGAGATTAGGGTGTTCATCTCTATAGAGTGTGAAAGCTTGGGTTTTTGCAACTTCGACGGAGATCATCGGAGATTTGGAACACTTCAAGCTAGCATGGATCGTTCGAGTCGTGGAGCCTCTCTTGAGTCCGGGAGATCGTGGATCGCGGCAAAGTGACTTCTACTCGGTGCTTGTGAAGCGAAGGAGCGGACTACAAAGGTTGTAATCCCTCACACATAGATAAAAAGTTGTTATCTTGCATGCTAAACCCTAATAATCTAGCAAAGATCCCGTCTTTGGGTTGTTCGGCACATGTAGAATTTTATTCGGGCATGTTTGATGATCTATGAACCTTCGCTAGTGTGCCTAGGAACCCTACACCAAGAATGTGGCATAGTGAGAAACAAACACCTTGTAAGTCCATGCTACCCTTCGCCGGTTCTTACGGGGTTGCGGAAGTGGTGAAAAACGATTTTCAAGAGGGTGGTAACATGGACTACCATTACGGATCTTTGTTAAACTACTAACTAACAACCTAACATGAGTTTACCTACTCGGTTAGGGGGCTATACCTTTCTTGAACTCCTTCGTCTTCGACTCCTCCCGGTGTACGGATCGGCCTCACCTCGTCGTCTTCTTGCGCCGAAGATGGATCCATCTGAAAGCTTCTACCTTTGGCTTCTTCTTCGAACTTTGAAGAAATTAGATCACTTGGCTTGCTAGGCCTTGTGAACTAGAATGAGTAGAGGAATGTTTTGGTGTCTTTTTATCTCTAAGGCAATGAGTCTCAACACATGAGAATGGTTTGCCTTGAGGTAGAGAGAGCAAGAGGAAGAGGGAGAGCTTGAGAATAAGAGAGCTCAAGAGAGAGAAAGCAAATGAAAGAATGAATCAAACTCTTGTCATTCTCACCTCTCATAATCCAAAAGCCATCATAACAAAAATAGTAATCAAGTATTGTGTAATGGTTTAATTCAAAATGGCTTTATCTTTTCATGCACTCATTTTGCATAAATAAACAAGCAAGCATATGTCTTTGCCATGGAATGATAGCCATTGTCATGATGATGGTCTACTAGTCCAACCTAGTCAACCGGTCAACAAAGTCAACAAGTCAACAAAGTCAACCCCTCAACAACCATGTCACTCTAACACTTAATTAATAATATTTCTTATTCTCATTAGGGTAAAGCAAAAGTCAATGGTCAACGGTCAACAGTCAATAACCCCAATGAGAATCCTATGCCTCTGTCTCTCTATCAACTGTGCATACACACCCGCATCCGCGTTCCGAGGAACACGAATACAAACGAGATAAAACCAATCCCAAAACGTACACTAGGATCTGGCTTAAACCAAAGCCCGCTAGTGTCAGCTGTCCGGACACTGTACGTGCACAAGTGCACGGATTTGACCGAACCCTGTCGCAAAACCATGCGACTTGTCGCAAAACCATGCGACCCTTATTCTTTTGCCTAAAGGCGAATAGCATTCTGTGTGGGACTCTAATGACACGACACTACGCTGGCAGTGGGTTTAACCACAGACCGCAAGCGACACTAGCTGTGCGTAACGGTCCCCAGGTTGATGCCGACAAGAAGACTGACGAGGTGAAACCCATCTGAACTCCTATTGAGTCTGAATGTGATAATCTCTCTGTACAGTCCGGTCTGTTTGTCTAATACATCGCATGGCGGGCCTAGGGGGCGGTAAACGTCAGTCCCCTAACAGCGGTACAAGTCGTGTCGGAGTGAAGCCCAGAACACCCTGAGATAACACTGGAAACCTACCAGTATATCTCGCTTGCCCAGGCCAGGGAATACTCGTGTAATGGCTCTCCTAGACACAGCGCGATGTCAACCCCCAATACTGGGAGAGACGAATCCTGTCTAACCGTCACTGCCTCCAAGTGCTTCGGGACTGCACCCAACTACTACCTGTTTGCACGACTCCTTTGAGCCGTGGTAGGGTAGTAATCTAAGTGCAGTGGGAACACACTCGAGGCGAAGTGACAGTGTCAAGTCAGCGGACTAAGCTGTACTCATGTTACCTGGGAACTGATAACCGACGATAGGTATAGTACCAACCAACAGTTCCCGACGAGTCCTGTCCAGTCTACTCGTAACCCAATGAGCACCCACATACTATCTCTAGTACGACGTACTGATGGCTGTGGGACAGACCATCCTACACTGGGATGAGAAGCGCATACGCTAGTCTACTCCGGAGTATCGATGCCCTGTCTCGATAGTCCTGCGACTAGGGACCTGCATAAGGATGTGCTTATAAATTACCCAGCCCCCACTAGTGTGACTGCCATCACAACGCTGGTAATCAAGCAAAGATCCTAAGGGCTCCACTAATGTGTATAGGTGAATACTAAAATAAACACATGTACACATTGAAGTAGAAACAAACCAAGTAGCATACTACTATATTGAGCAAGATTGTCTATACTAGGTGAATATCCCAAGCTTCAATTAAGTAATATACAAACTCGTATGATACAGTAATGGCCTCTAGGGCATATACACTAACAATCTCCCGCTTGCACTATGGCCATGACTGGCGTATCGAAGACATATCATCTCAATCAGCCACTCGAACTGAGTCTGGGGTAAGGCCTTTGTGAGTGGATCAGCAGTGTTGTTTTCTGTAGAAACTCTCCGAACCTCGATCTCTTGGCGACCCACGATCTCCCTGATCAGGTGATACCGCCTCAAGATGTGTTTGTACTTCTGATGGGACCTTGGTTCCTTCGCTAAAGCTATAGCCCCGTTGTTGTCGCAATACAGAGGTATTGGATCAACAATGGAAGGAACCACCTGAAGTTCAGTTAAGAACTTCCTGACCCAGACAGCTTCTTTTGCGGCATCTGCAGCAGCGATATATTCCGCTTCCATCGTCGAGTCAGCAACGATTTCCTGTTTGGAACTCTTCCAACACACCGCCCCTCCATTGTGGGTAAAGACATAACCCGACATGGACTTGGAATCATCCTTGTCACTCTGGAAGCTGGAGTCAGCAAAGGCATCGATCTGGAAGTCTTTTCCGCCATACACCAAGAACATCTCCTTAGTCCTTCTTAGGTACTTGAGAATGTTCTTTACCGCTATCCAGTGTTTCTCCCCAGGGTTTGACTGATACCGGCTTACCACACTCAGTGCATAAGCTACATCCGGTCTGGTACACAACATCGCATAAATGATAGAGCCTACCGCAGAAGCGTAGGGTATAATAGACATGCGATCCCTTTCCAAATCAGTCTTGGGAGACATCTCTTTGGAGAGGGTGATCCCGTGACAAGCATGTAGATTACCGCGCTTGGAATCTTCCATACTGAATCTTTTCAGTATGGTGTTGATGTACCTGGACTGTGAGAGTCCCAGTATCCTCTTGGATCTGTCACGATAGATCCGGATCCCCAGAATGTACGAGGCATCACCCAGGTCTTTCATGGAGAACCTGTGTGACAAGAACCCCTTGACAGATTGTAGCATAGGAATGTCATTTCCTATTAATAGAATGTCATCCACGTATAAAACGAGGAATACTATAGTTCTCGCTACAAATCTACTATAGATGCATGGTTCATCTGGATTTTTGATAAAGCCAAATTCCTTGACCGTCTCATCAAAACAGATGTTCCAACTCCGCGATGCCTGCTTCAGTCCATAGATGGACTTAAGCAACTTGCACACCTATCCGCTGCTCCCACTCTGAATGAAACCCTCTGGCTGGTCCATATAAACACTCCTCTAAATTTCCATATAGAAAAGCGGTCTTTACGTCTATCTGCCAAATCTCATAATCGTGGAAGGCATCAATAGCAAGAAGGATCCGAATGGATTTCAGCATAGCTACTGGAGAAAAGGTCTCGTCATAGTCCAAACCAGGTCTTTGACGAAAACCCTTTGCAACCAGTCTAGCTTTATAGGTCTCAACCTGTCCATCAACACCAATCTTCCTTTTGAAGATCCACTTGCATACTACGGGTTTTACCCCATCTGGAGCAACGTCCAACGTCCATACTTTGTTGGTGTACATGGACTCTATTTCGGTCCGCATTGCATCCAGCCATTTTACCGAGTCAACGCTCTGAATGGCCTGCTGGAAGCTAGTCGGCTCATCATAATCTATGATGCAATCCTCTCTATTTCCGTCTATGAGAAAACCGTAGTATCTCTCGGGCGGATGAGACTGCCCACTACTCCTGTGGAGCGGTGTAGGAATGTCATTTTCTTTTGAACCCTCTGGTTCCACTAAGTTTTCAGTAATAGCTTGTGGTTCAGGAATTTCTTCCAGTTCTATTGCGCTCCCACTTATCTGATTTTCCAAAAATTCAGTTTCCAAGAAGTGGGCATGACGAGAAACATAAATCTTTTGTTCCTCTTCGCAACAGAAGAAATATCCCTTGGAGTTCTTTGGATATCCCACAAACTTGCACTGTACTGAGCGTGCCTCGAGCTTGTCCGCATGCTGCTTTTTGACAAAAGCTGGACATCCCCATGTCTGAATGTGATTAAGATAGGGTCTCTTCCCACACCACATTTCATATGGTGTAGTAGGCACAGTCTTAGTTGGAACTCGGTTCAAAAGGTATGCTGCTGATTCTAGTGCATATCCCCAGAATGATCGCGGTAACTCAGCGTTACACATCATGGACCGTACCATATCCAATAGGGTCCGGTTTCGTCTCTCCGATACACCGTTATGTTGCGGAGTGTATGGAGGAGTACGCTGAGAGAGAATTCCGTTCTCTTTTAAATAGTTCAGGAACTTGGCACTCAAGTATTCACCACCTCGATCCGATCTTAGTGTCTTGATACTTTTGCCGGTTTGTTTTTCTACTTCATTCTTATATTCCTGGAATTTTCCAAAGGCTTCGGATTTATGTTTCATTAAGAAGACATAACCGTACCTTGAAAAGTCATCCGTAAAAGTAATGAAGTAAGAATAACCGCTTCGCGCATGTGTAGACATTGGACCGCACACGTCGCTGTGTACGAGTCCCAAGAGCTCGCTCGCCCTTACTCCGTGTCCAGTGAACGGAGTCTTTGTCATCTTTCCTTTGAGACAAGATTGACAAGTGGCATACGATTGATATTCGAACGGATTCAAATATCCTTCTGTATGTAACTTCGTCAACCTTCTCTCATTGATGTGACCCAGTCTACAATGCCATAAGAAAGTCTGATTTATTTCCGGAGACTTTCTTTTGTGTGTATTCTGGTCATTGAAAATCTGTGGTTGGTTTAGTACGTATATACCATTGCTTAATGTACCTGACCCAATCAGAACTTAATTAAGGAGAATGTTTACAACATTACTTACAAACGCAAATTCATAACCTTCTTTAGAAATCAAAGATACAGAAATGATATTACAAGTTGCGTTGGGTACAAAAAAGCAATTACGTAAAACCAAAACATGTCCATCTGACATTCCCAGGTGATAGTCCCCCACGGCCTTAGCATCCATGCTAGCTCCGTTTGCAACTTTGAGGGTCATGTCACCTGCCTTCAAAACCCTACGGTTTCTCAATGCCTGCAAAGAATTACAGATATGAGATCCTGATCCGGTATCCAATACCCAGGAAGTAGAGTTTATTGATAGACGATTTTCAATAACATACACACCTGAAGCTGAAGCCGCAACTTGCTTCAGATCCTGTGTTCTGGCTTTCCAAGCCCTGCAATCTTTCTTCCAGTGACCACTCTTATGACAGAAAAAGCACTCTTCCTTCCCTATAATCTTCCCCTCTATCTTTGTTGCTTTTGCTTTTCCCTTCGTATCCACTTTACTAACACCGCCCCTTGGTTTGCCGGAGGCTTTCTTCTTCTTTCCCTTGGCTTTCTCCTTGGACCTAGAAGATGAAGATCCTCCTACAAACAAAGTGGATGTTTCCCTACCTTTCTGTAGGGTGCCCTCTGCACTCCTCAGCATGTTGAGGAGCTCTGAAAGTTCAACTTCTTTTTCTTGTAAGTTGAAGTTCAGGATAAACTGGGCGTAAGTGGAAGGAAGGGACTGGAGAATCAAGTCCGTATAGAGCTCGTTCTCTAACGTGGTCCCAAGTTCCGCGAGCTCCTCAATGAAGCCAATCATCTTAAGCACGTGTTCCGCTACCGATGATCCGATGGCCAACCTTGCCGAAAATAAATTCTTCGACACTTCGTATCTTGCGATACGAGATTGCTCTCCATACAGTTCTTTTGTATGGAGAAATATGGATTCGAGGTCCATATTCTCGTGCCTCCTCTGATGTTCGTTGTCCATAGGGGCCAGCACGAGGCACTTGGCCTTCGCGCTATCGATCTCCCAAGTCTTACGGATTTCCTTATCCGCGACGTTGGAGGTGGGACCTGGGACAGGGGGAGCTTTGGTGGTAAGGAGAAACCCCAACTTGTCATAAGTGATTGCCATTTTGACATTCCTGAGCCAATCTTTGTAGTTTGGCCCTGTCAGTATGTTTTTATCTAGTAATAACTTAAGTCCGGTCATGATGTTTGGTCGCTGCAATTAGGAGAGAGAGAAGAAACACTTTAGCATGATGCTCTTGCAAGTTTAGAGTGGTTTTTAATTTGTTTAAACAAGATGGCTCCCACTATCTCTCGAATCCCTCCTCAAACCAAAAAGGAAGAATTATTCAGGATCAATCTCACCGTACAATACTTGCTTAACCGTTCGGCCAGGCTGGTGTCGGTACTTCGAGGGAGGTTTTCCAACGCTTTCGCGAAGTTCCTTAATTTAAGAACCTTTTTTCCCTGGGGGCGTAGCCCCGCTAACACCTTTCTAGACACCTACTAGGTTTATAGTATTGATCGTTAAGTGAGAAATTTCCCGAGGAGTAGCATATACTCACAGTAGGATCGGGATCAAAATATCATTACGTGACAAAACTGAAGGAATCCTACCAGAATCATCACACTCCAAATGGTATGCAGCGCTTGCAAGTTTCAGTTCTTTTGAAACTCCCGATGTGGATTTTTGCCCCATGCTCTTATGACCTTGACTTTGGCCAACAAATCATAAGTCACTTGTCAAGTTCTACACGTCATTCTCAACGTTAATTTGAGCCCACCCGCACATACCCTTGACTTTGGCCAACAAGGTAGAACGACTGCCCCAAACCAACACATCTGTCTATGCTGCACATGAATACCCAAAAGCTACCAATGCCTTGACTTTGGCCAACAAACATAGCTTGAATACTATTGACCATCCATGTGAAACGACGGAGGGCTACGAATGGTTTTGGCGAAACCGTGAACGTAGTGAACTTGATATAATCGATGGAACAAGATAGCTTTTAAAAGGAGTGGCTTAAGCTCCGCGTTTAAAAGTTATTTTTGAAAAGAAACCGAGTGGTTTTTGAAAGTGTTCCAACGACTTTTACATGGTTTATTTTTCTTGCATTAGTTCTTTTAATGCGTGTTTTTCTTGCATTAGTTCTTTTAATGCGTCCCATCATTTAATCCTACCATTGCAGAAAACAACCAAAATATGACATCCGCTTATGCCATTCGCATTCGCCACGGGGCCCCGTCATTACCCGTTAGGTTACTTAACTAACGACAGAGCGGGGGCTGGGCTAGCGCGGTTGCAAAACATAAGCAACGCCTAAATAATATCATATAGATATATTGCAATGATAGCCATTTCAGATCATAGATGAACACATTGGATATACTAGGAATCCGCAATTCGTACGAGCCTGTAACGAAAAGCGGATTACACGGTCGCGATGAATAGCCAATACCCCATCCTAGACCCCTGCGGGTGCGGCAAACTACCCGCCAAATATCCGAAGTGGAGCAACCTCCCTCAACGACGTGAGTAGGCCACTCGGCACTTTGAGATACCCGGTAGCTTGTGCACCCCACCTTGGGTCTATCCTAGGAGCAAAAAAGTAAACAGAAATTATACAATGACGGCTACAACCCCGACCCGGTTGTGCGGCCAAAAATAATATTACATCAATTTACATATTACATGAATTGAAAGAAAAGAAAACTCTCATCTCACAACCCCCGGCTATTCATCCACGACAATCCAAAGAATTCATATACACATACCATCAATCATTACAGATCACAGATATGTATAACCCCCACTAATCGACGTATAGCGATTAGCGGACGTTCAATACATATATTACATCACAGATATAAACGCGTTAGCCTTAGTCTTTAGAAGTTCGATAAAAATACGGATTTTCAAGCACCAAAAACTAATTTTTCTTTCTGGAAAATCTGGACAGAAAAGACATATTGTAAAAATCCCAAAATACCCTCTGATACAGACTGCAAGAACTTTTACCCACGACCGACTCAACTCGGCCGCGGAACCGCAGCGGGAGCATGCTCCCGCCGCGTTTCCGCGGCACTTTGACCGATTCATTGGACAAAATTTCTTGTGTGCTTAACAAAAAGCCTGAGCCGATTTTTAAGATCAGATTTATCAATTTTGGACAGAATAAAAATTCGGCAGAAACTTCATTTTCCGGGTTCGTTTCCCGACTTTTTCTTTGATCGAACTTCTACTTACTCTGCTAACATGTTAGATAGTGTTTAACCAGGCTCTGATACCACTGTAAGTCCATGCTACCCTTCCCCGGTTCTTACGGGGTTGCGGAAGTGGTGAAAAACGATTTTCAAGAGGGTGGTAACATGGACTACCAATACGGATCTTTGTTAAACTACTAACTAACAACCTAACATGAGTTTACCTACTCGGTTAGGGGGCTATACCTTTCTTGAACTCCTTCGTCTTCGACTCCTCCCGGTGTACGGATCGGCCTCACCTCGTCGCCTCCTTGCGCCGAAGATGGATCCACCCGAAAGCTTCTACCTTTGGTTTCTTCTTCGAACTTTGAAGAAACTAGATCACTTGGCTTGCTAGGCCTTGTGAACTAGAATGAGTAGAGGAATGTTTTGGTGTCTTTTTATCTCTAAGGCAATGAGTCTCAACACATGAGAATGGTTTGCCTTGAGGTAGAGAGAGCAAGAGGAAGAGGGAGAGCTTGAGAATGAGAGAGCTCAAGAGAGAGAAAGAAAATGAAAGAATGAATCATACTCTTCTCATTCTCACCTCTCATAATCCAAAAGCCATCATAACAAAAATAGTAATCAAGTATTGTCTAATGGTTTAAGTCAAAATGGCTATAAAATTTCATGCACTCATTTTGCATAAATAAACAAGGAAGCAAAAGTCTTTGCCGTGGAATGATAGCCATTGTCATGATGATGGTCAACTAATCCAACCTATTCAACCGGTCAACAAAGTCAACAAGTCAACAAAGTCAACCCCTCAACAACCATGTCACTCTAATACTTAATTAATATTAATGTTAATAATATTTCTTATTCTCATTAGGGTTAAGAAAAAGTCAATAGTCAACGGTCAACAGTCAATAACCCCGATGAGAATCCTCTGCCTCTGTCTCTCTGTCAACTGTGCATACACACCCGCATCCGCGTTCTGAGGAACACGAATACAAAAGAGATAAAACCAATCCCAAAACATACACTAGGATCTGGCTTAAACCAAAGCCCGCTAGTGTCAACTGTCCGGACACTGTACGTGCACAAGTGCACGGATGTGACCGAACCTTGTCGCAAAACCATGCGACCCCTACTCTTTTGCCTAAAGGCGAATAACTTTCTGTGTGGGACTCTAAAGACTCGACACTATGCTGGCAGTGGGTTTAACCACAGACCGCAAGTGGCACTAGCTGTGCGTAACGGTCCCCGGGTAGATGCCGACAAGAAGACTGACGAGGTGAAACCCATCTGAACTCCTACTGAGTCTGAATGTGACAATCTCTCTGTATAGTCCGGTCTGTTCGTCTGATCCATCGCATGGCAGGCCTAGGGGGCGGTAAACGTCAGACCCCTAATAGCGGTACAAGTCGTGTCGGAGTGAAGCCCAGAACACCCTGAGATAACACTGGACACCTACCAGTATATCTCGCTTGCCCTGGCCAGGGACTACTCATGTAATGGCTCTCCTAGACACAGCGCGATGTCAACCCCCAATACCGGGAGAGACGAATCCTGTTAACCGTCACTGCCTCCAAGTGCTTCGGGACTGCACCCAACTACTACCTGTTTGCACGACTCCTTTGAGCCGTGGTAGGGTAGTAATCTAAGTGCAGTGGGAACACACTCGAGGCGAAGTGACAGTGTCAAGTCAGCGGACTATGCTGTACTCATGTCACCTAGGAACTGATAACTGACGATAGGTATAGTACCAACCAACAGTTCCCGACAAGTCCTGTCCAGTGTACTCGTAACCCAACGAGCACCCGCATACTTTCTCCACTACGACGTACTGATGGCTGTGGGACAGACCATCTCCCACACTGGGATGAGAAGCTCATACGCTAGTCTACTCCGGAGTATTGATGCCTTGTCTCGATAGTCCTGCGACTAGGGACATGCATAAGGATGTGCTTATAGATTACCCAGCCCCCACTAGTGTGACTGCCATCACAGCGCTGTTAATCAAGCAAAGATCCTTAGGGCTCCACTAATGTGTATAGGTGATATACTAAAATAAACACATGTACACATTGAAGTAGAAACAAACCATGTAGCATACTACTATATTGAGAAAGATTGTCTATACAAGGTGAATATCCCAAGCTTCCATTAAGTAATATACAAACTAGTATGATACAGTAATGGCCTCTAGGGCATATACACTAACACACCTTTTGTTCCTCTTTATGGTAGAATAGATATCCATAAGAATTCTTTGGATACCCCACAAAATTACACATGACTGACCGTGTCTCGAGTTTGTCCGGATTCTGCTTTTTAACATAGGCCGGGCAACCCCAAATCTTAATTCTCTTAAAAGATGGTCTCTTCCCATACCATATCTCATATGGCGTGGTTGACACGGTTTTGGTTGGAACCCTGTTCTGTAGAAATGCTGCAGTCTCCAATGCATGCCCCTAAAATGAGACGGGTAACTCAACATCACTCATCATGGATCGGACCATATCTAATAGGGTCCTATTCCATCGTTCAGACACACCGTTGTGCTGTGGTGTGTAAGGAGGAGTGAGCTGAGAGAGAATCCCATTCTCTTTTAGGAAGTTTGCAAATTCTGTACTCAGATACTCTCCACCTCGATCTGATCGAAGCATCTTGATACTCAAGCCGGTTTGTTTTTCTACTTCTTGTTTATATTCAATGAATTTCTCGAAAGCTTCGGACTTGTGCTTTAATAAAAATACATGACCGAATCTTGAGAAATCGTCAGTGAAAGTAATGAAGTATGAAAAACCGCCTCTAGCTTGTGTAGACATTGGCCCGCATACATCACTATGTATGAGGCCTAGGAGCTCAGTAGCTCTTTCTCCGTGTCCGGTAAACGGAGTTTTGGTCATTTTACCCTTGATACAAGACTGGCAAGTCGCATAAGATTTATGTTCAAAAGAGTTTAAATATCCATCTTTGTGTAACTTGTTTAGTCTTGTTTCGTTAATATGACCATGTCTACAGTGCCAAAGAAAAGCTTCATTTAATTCTGAAAGTTTTCTTTTATTAGTGCGTTGTATACTGAAAACTGTGTGTTGATTTAGGACGTATATCCCGTTATTAAGTGTACCATACCCAACCAACATTTGATTCAGGTGAATGTTCATAACATTGTTCTGCAATATAAAGTTATATCCTTCATTGTCTAACAAAGAAACTGATATTATATTACATAGCATACTTGGTACAAAATAACATGGGTTCAAAACCAATATACACCCAGATGGCAACCCCAAGTGATACTCTCCCACTGCGATTGTATGTACATTGGAACCATTTCCAACACGGAGAGTATGGTCACCTGTCTTCAAAACTTTGCTATTTCTCAGTCCCTGCATAGAATTGCAAATGTGAGAACCTGAACCGGTATCTAATACCCAGGAAGCTGAGTTTATTGAAAAATAGTTTTCTGTCACAAACACACCTGAAGCGGAAGCATCCCCATGCTTCTTCTTGAGGTTCAAGTACTCCGTACAGTTGCGCTTCCAATGTCCTGTCTTGTGGCAATGAAAACATTCACCTTTCCCCGAGTCTCCAGCTTTGGACTTTTCCTTTCCCTTCACCTTTTTAACTCCACCCTTAGGATTGGTGGGCTTCTTATTTTTCTTTTCTTTGGCCTTAGCTTTTGGTCGAGAAGAAGAAGATTGCCTAATAGTCATAACGGGAGTTTTCATTGATTTCATAGTGCTCTCTGCACTCCTTAACATATTAAGGAGTTCAGGTAGCTCCTTCTCCATGCCGTGCATGTTGAAGTTAACTATGAACTGAGCAAGGGTGGAGGGGAGGGACTGCAGAATAATATCCGTATATTGTTCATTGTCCATTGTTCATCCTAGGTCCTCAAGCTCTTCTATAAGAGCTATCATCTTCAAAACATGGTCTCCTACCGGTGTGCCAGGGGCCATTCGCATCTGAAACAATTTCTTTGATGCTTCGTATTGTAATACGCGGGATTGCTCTCCATACAACTCCTTTGTATGGAGGAATATGGTTTGAATGTCCATATTCTTGTGCTGCTTTTGATGTGTATTGTCCATCGATGCAAGCGCGAGGCATTTGGCCGTGGCACAGTCAGTGTCCCATGTTTTGTGGACTTCAATGTCCGCAACTGAGGATTTTGGACCTAGGGTGGGCGGAGCTGAAGCCGTGAGGACATATGATACTTTATCATAAGTCAAGGCTATTTTCAGATTTCTCAGCCAGTCTTTATAATCGGTCCCATTCAGTTTGTTTTATCTAGTAGAAGCTTGAGTCCAGTAATTGGTATCTGCCATTAAGAGAGAGAAAAGAATACACTCAGCGAAAGCTCTTGCATAGATCAGATTGGTTATAATCTTGTCTAATCGATGTCTCCCACTGCTTTAGTCAAATTTTTCTTTCAAACCTTTAAAAAGAAAACTAGCCAGGATTAATTACAGTCTACAACTTCGCTAACCGTTCAGCCAGGCCAGTGTCGGTACTTGAGGGAGGTTCCCCGTGCTTTCGCACTGACCTAATTAAAGTAAACCTCGTTTTCCCAGAGGCGTAGCCATGTTAACACCTTTCTAGACACCTAATGAGTTAGCTAATTGTAAACTGTAAACTCTCCTAGGAGCAACTATTGCCCACAGTGGGATCGGGATCCAACCATCTTATGGAAGGCATGCAATCTCATTGCAAATCTCAACACTTGGAATTCCCGATGTGATTTTTACCCCTAGTACTTATGACCTTAACTATGGTTAACAAATCATAAGTACCAGTCAAGTTTTACCCGTCATTTCTTGATCAATTAGACCCACCCATATGAACCTTAACTATGGTCAACAAAGTCGCATGAATGTCCTAATTAATCTGCATCATATGCAGTGTAGGAAGACATCACTTAGCTACCGTACACTACGCCTTAACTAAAGTCAACAAACGTAGCACGAATACTAAGTACTCTACTTCCTAAAATGACGGAGGGTTGCGGATGATTTTTAAGAAAATCATTAACGCTTTGAACTTGATATCGTCGTAGAATCAAATAGTTTTCAAAAGGAGTGGCTTGTGCTCCATAGTTTTGAAATATAGCTTCTTCATAAAGAGCCGAGTGGTTTTCAAATCTAATTCTACAACATCTATTTAGGTTTATTTTCTTTACATTAATCATATTAATGTAATCCCATCATTTAAGTCATTAAGAAAATCACAGAAAAAGAAACGAAAATAACACGTACGCTTATGCCATCCGCATTCGCCGCAATGTTCCGTTATGCACCGTTAGGTTACTTAACTAACGGCATACCGGGACGGGACTAGCGCGGGTGTAAAACATAAGCAACGTCTACTATATATCTCATATATAATATATCATTCGTCTTAGATATCACAGAACACAAGCAGCATAAACATATATATAATGTGGGATATACTAGGACGTCCGTATTTAGTATTTTAGCCAACAATAGAAAATACGGATTCCACTGTCGCGATGAATAGCCAAGCCCACACCCCTAGACCCCTACGAGAGCGGCAAACGACCCTACCAATCCTAGAGTTTAGGAGACCCGGTCTCGACTCCTCGAGATGGCCTCCCACTGAACCCCAGAACCTGGTCACTTGTGCTCCCCTCCTTGGGTCTATCCTAATGCGGAAAAGTAAATAATATATAACACTGGTGACATCAACCTCAACCCAGAAGTGCCCCAAATAAAAGAATATTACATTAGATTTGAATTTACATGAATGAAAATATAAAACTCTCATCTCACATAAAAAAAACCCGGCTATTCGATCGCGACAATCCTGCACATCATATCTCAGCAACACATAATATCTCATATCATCAACGTAAGTAAGTATGCGTACCCCGATTGTCGTTGATGTATAGTAATGAAACCGGCGATATCGAACATACTACACTTACGGTCACAGAAAAGAAAGTGTAAAACTACAATATTTGGAATCCGCATTCTCTTTAGACATCATAAATGCGAAATATCACATACTTCATATTTCATGCCTAAACTATATGAATTCCACATATTGTATCACATTCTAGATAAATAGACAGTATTAAAGTTTTCGACCGAATTTACAATTACCCAAAATTCGCTAAAGCTCAACACTTGAGCGGAGTTCAAAAAATCCGGAGTGTGACACAGTAGTAGCGGTCCAGCCGTAGAAGGGTCAAGCCAACGCCTCACATGTGGCACGCCGTACTGCCCCAAACCCTAAGGTTCAACGGGCAGTTCAAGACGGTCACATAATCGAGTTAAGGTTTGTTGTCTTCTAGGGGGTCCACCACAAAACTTGCACATTTGTCCGAAAGATTTAAACCCCGTGAAAAGTCAGCAAACGACACTCGTTCGAACAATTCAATACTTTCTAATTTACCCGGAAAAGACACGAAATAAAAATTCCGATCAAATCATTGAACTCAAAACCATCCCCAGAATATACAGCACAACAATCAGATTAAACATACCTAAAAGAATATACAAGCAGGTATAGGAATTACTGTGCAAATAACAACACATGAAGCCTCTATATGGTCGCGGAGCCGCGGCCCAAGCATGGATTGGCCGCGGTTCCGCGGCGTCTTGAACGGATCATGGCTTCTTATTTCACAGCATTTTTTATATTCACCTGCTGTATTTTTTAAGTATTTTTAATTCTGAAAATAACCAGGTTTGAAAAAATGTCCAGAGAGGGTCCCGTAATTCCGTATTTCGGTTCGATCGGAGTTTTTACTTCACTAAAGTATCGCCTAATGTTCTAGGTCGGCTCTGATACCAATGTTAGGTTTACCTAGCACCCTATGAGTGGTTTGGAAGCATCACATGTCACAAAGATCAATTTTTTATGGTGCTGAGTAAGCATACAAAGGATCTATCCTAGAAAATTAGGGTTTCAAAAACATTAACCAACATCATATGTAACAAAGGCCAGGGTTTTGAGACTACAACCTTTGTAGCTCCCTTTTGAAGACTCCTTGGTCACTTGAGAGTTGGAAAACGATTAGCTTGAAGTCTTCTAACGTCCACGACGATCAACCCGAAGTTCCTTTGTCCAAGCTAGCAACTTCACTTTAACAAGAGGATGAAATGAAGCTAACACTCTAAACATGTGGGCTAGACTTGTGTAGAATGGTGTTGTGGTTCTCTTTCTCAATTCAAAATCCTATCTTTTTGAGTATTTTGCTCACTTGAAAAGTCTATAGAGCAAGAGATCAATGTTGAAGAAGATGATAGCTTTTTTAAGAAGAAGAGAAGATAAACTCTAATGAGAAAAATGAAAAATATAAGTATATATATTTTCCACTTCTCATTTCAAACCATGGTTAATGATAAATATATTATTGACTTTGAGTTTAAAACACCAAAGGAAAAATAACCAAGGGTTAATAAGTAGGTGAGCATGGTAAGATGAAGAAGAGTGTAGAAACATTCTATGAATTAACCCTTTTTCTCTTTCCTTTTGTTTTAACACAAATGCAATAATAATCCATATAAAAACCCATGGTGTGAGTCTTATATTGCCACCATTCTCTATGTATAAACAACCATGATAGAATGTGTATGTATGCATGTGTGCATGCACATCCATATGTGCATGATCAAGAATGAATGCATACATGCATGCATACATCCAAAAGAAACAATATAGGATTTCTAGTGAGAAGCTAATGGTTAAATGATAAATCAACACTTGATTTATCAACCCGGTCATATCACATACGACCCGACCAGAAGCAAGCTGCCCAATTAATATACGGTATCTCATACGCGCATTTTAACCGGGTCCATGCGCATATCGCATACGCGCACCACAACGTTTCGCCTGGACTAGGTAACTTCTTTGTGGGACTCTAAGACTCATCAATACGCCGGCAGTGGGTGATGATCATTTCAAGCACCCTCAAGCCGCAAGCGGTCAGCTAAAAGTAACGGCCACCCGGGTATTGAGCGAACAGAAGAAAACAAGCGAACCTACTACAACTCCGGTCGAGCCAACCGGCACCACTACCGTACTGTCCGGTCTATTCCTCAGATATGCTGCATATCGAGTCTAGAGATGGTAACGTCGACCCCAATAACTCAATAAGTCATGCCGGTGAATGGTCTATAACAGATCGAGAAACTACTGATAACACTTATCAGTAAATCACAGCAGCCCTGGCCAGGGACTTACTGATATAACCAGTCGAGCACAGCACAACATCAACTCCAAATACCGCGAGAGACGGAACCCGTCCTATCGCTCATCGCCTTCGTGTGTCTCGGGACTGTACCCAACGGCCACCTGTTTGCACGACTCAGTAGAGCCGTGGTAGGGTGTTAATCAAAGTACAGTGGGAGAGCACACAAGACTCTTTGACGATCTCGGGTCTACGGACTAACCTGTACCAGGGTCACCTGAGAACTGCTATCCGACGATAGATATAATTCCATATAGGAGTTCTCGGTGAGTCCGTCCAGTGTACCCAGTCTCCACTGATCACCCGTATATGATCTTGATGTCAAACATCGATGAATGTGGGAACATCCATCGCCCATCACATGGGTCTAGTATCATATACGCTAGTCTACCCTGGTATATCGATGCCCCGTCTCGATACACCTTCGACTAGGGACATTTCAGGATATGCTTATAAACTACAGATGTCCCACTAGTATGATCTCTATCATAATCACTGTAGTCAAGCCTATATCCTCAGGGCATTATCAGCATGTATAAATGAATAAAAGCATGATCAAATCAACATGCCAGATAAAGTAGAACCAGATAGCGTACTATCATGTCGAGTAAGAATCTACACTGAATATATATATATATATATATATATACATGTACAGATACAACCACTATCATATAATGGCCTCTAGGGCATACATATATCCAACACAACCATGCCCGATTAAAAAATTAGCCGTGCCGAACAACCCGAAGCCAGATCTTTAAACTAGAGTTTAGGCGAAAACAAGCATGTTAAACATTTTAACACTAAGTGAGAGGGATTACAACCTTTGTAGATCCGGTCCTTCACTTCTTAAGCTCCGTGTTGAAGTCCCTTCACTGCGATAATCATGTTCCGGACTCTCGAGAGGTTCCACGAAGAGAAAGATGCAGTCTTTCTTCCGATCTTCGATACATAGATGATCTACCTTGATGTTTCGTTAACACAAGCTAACACTCATAATATGAAGTGAACACCCTCATCTAAATGGCAAGGATAGATGAGGATGATGAAGTAGGATTTTTTCTCTCATTTGTTTTCATATTCTCACTCATTTTCATCACAAAGCAAAAAGCTAGAAAGCTTTTTCTCAAAGGAAGAAGAAGGAAGAAGATGATGAATAATCATTAGAAACCTTTTGTGATGAATAATGAAAGATAAATATGATGAATAATGCAACCATGGTTGAATAAACCATTGTAGAGAATTAACCAAGGCTAGGGTTTTGGTTAGGTTAAGAATGAGTCACCACAAAATATCTTTCACAAAACAAAACTAAACCTTCTAGAATCACCTAGAAAGTATTAACCCAAATCAAACCCTAATCTTGTTTAATCTCTACTAAACATGTTGCATTAGTTATCATATCATGTTACAATATTATATATCACATATATAATATTTATTGTAACCAAATAAAATAATACAATTAACATATATCGCATATATATCAATGTATTACCCGAGTGAGAAAAAGAATCTTTTAGTGAGAAAATATTAGTTAATGTAATTTAATATATCATATATATTAATATACATTAAATTATCGAATCAACACTTGATCCGACAATCCAGGTATATCACATATAACCGACTAATATTTATCCGTACCGATTCATCGAATCAACACTTGATCCGATGACCCGACTAATATCAAATATCGCGAGAATAGAATACGGTATCTCATATCGTATTATCCTCGGTCCCGCACATATCACATATGTGGCCCTACTCCATTTTGCCTGAGTCAAGAAACCTCTGTGTAGGACTTTAAAGAATCGTCAATACGCCGGCAGTAGGTGATGATCATATCAAACACCCACAAGCTGCAAGCGGTCAGCTAAACGTAACAGCCACCCAGGTATTGAGCGCTCAGAAGATCAACAAGCAAGCCTGTACATTCTCCTGTGAATCCAATCAGTAACACTCCCGTACAGTCCGGTCTCGTCGTCTGATATGTTGCATATCTCTCCTAGCGGTGGTAAACGTCAGACCCCAGTAGCTTGATAAGTCGTGTCGATATGAGGTCTATAACAGTTTGAGAAACTACTGATAACACTTACCAGTAAATCTCAGCAACCCTGGCCAGGGATTTCCGGTTATAGCCAATCGAACACTGCACAACATCAACTCCCTATACCGGGAGAGACGAATCCCCTCCTATCGCTCATTACCTCTATGTGATTCGGGACTGTACCCAAAAGCCACCTTTTTGCACGCCCTCTTGGACGTGGTATGATGGAAATCAAAGCATAGTGGGAATCACACAAGACTCTATGACGATCTCGGGTCAACAGACTATTCTGTACCAGTGTCACCGGAGAACTGCCATCTGACGTGAGGTATAATACCATCTGGGAGTTCTCGGCGAGTCCGTCCAGTGTACTCAGTCTCTACTGAGCACCCGTATACCATCTTTGATGTCAAACACTGATGGATATGGGATCATCCATAGTCCATCATATGGGTCAAGATGCGTATACGCTAGTCTACTCTGGTGTATCGATGCCCTGTCTCAATACACCCTCGACTAGGAACAGTTATAGGATGTACTCGTCGACTACCGTGGCCCCACTAGTATGATCTCATCATAGTTCCAGTAGTCGAGTACATATCTTAAGGGCTTTATCAACATGTAACATAGAGACAATCAGAGTACATGTTAAGATAAAGTACAACCAGATAGCGTACTATCATGTCGAGAAAGAAAGTCCTCCCTATATATGTCCAAGCATCCATTACAATATACATCGTATGTATAGTAATGGCCTCTAGGGCATACATATAACTAACAGAATTTTCTGCACCTAGTTTTACTAGGATATTGCTAGTTTGTGGTTTTTAGTGGTCGCTTGGAAATTTTGTGCATTTTAATATTTTTCCTTAATTAAAATATTGTTTTAAGTTGTTGATTATGAACTTAATTAGTGGAAATTACATTTTTGCTTGGGTTAATTATCACTAAAGTGAATCTATGCTAATTTAATCACTTGATTAAGCTTTAAACCTTCTCACCTAAAATATCTAGATATTTGTGGTTATAATGGAAATTTTAAAGAATAGATTAAAAGTTGGCATAAAAGTTTTTGTTTTATTAAGCATTGATAATTGTTTTTTACTAGAAAATTCCACAACATTCCACCCTTTTCCATCTCTTTCTTGATATGGCCGACCCCCCTCCTTGCTGCACCAGTCTTTCCCCCTCCATTTTCATCTCTCCAAGCTTCAATAAATCATCTAAAAATCATAAATAAATCCCACAAATTCAAATATAAATCAATACCCAATATTCTTCAACACTAATCAAGCTTGGATCTTCTTGAAAGTCATCATCTTTGGAGGCAAAAATTGGGTTTTTTAGTTGCAAGTTTGTGTTTCTAGTGAGGTATAATCCTAACCCTAATCTCTATTTTTTTTTTTAATACATTAATTATCTTATTAGATGTTAATTTAAGCTTTCATTTGCATGTTTGGAAATTTCTAGAAATGGTTTTTGATAATCAAGTGAGTTGTTTAGACAAAAGAAAAGTTAACCTAGTCGCTTGATTGTTAAATGATATTTTCCTAATTGCAAAATTAGCTTAAGTGCAAACTAAAATTTTACTAAATCCTATTTGAGTGAGATTAAAATTCTAGTAAGGGTTTGTGTGGTTTAATCAAGCTATTATGACAAAATTGTGATTAGGTTAAACTTGTAGATTTGAGCTAGTTTGATTAAAAGTTGCTTACTAGATTTTTGGATAATTTAGGCGTGGGTTTATTTTGATGTTGCGACGTTATATATATATTATATATATATATATATATATATATATATATATATATATATATATATAAGATTCCACATTTTATATTGTGTTGTGAATGCTCGATCGGAACGATCGGGGTCTAGGCTTGGTGGTTGCGTAGTTTTGCGTTCCTAGCTAGGGTTGTGCCGATATCGTGCGCGTTTTATGCAGTGAGTGCACAGTGTGTTTATCTTGTAGACGTTATTCTTGCATTTGGTTGTCTTTCTGTCGGTGCAAGATGTTTAACCTTATGTGTTGTGTTTGTGAAATTATAGGATCGCAGGCGAGGACTTCGGACGCTGCGAAGATGGGAAAGCAAGTGGTTGGCTTTATTTAGTCAGGATCGTTTATGAGTAGATTTAACATCTACAAGGGAATCGCGCGCATGGCGTTATGCGTATGGGCTAGATTAAATGATATTATTCTTGATATTAAGTATATGGACATTTATTGTGCATGTGTACCTTTGTTGCATACCTCATTTTCCTATTGCATATGGACATAGTATTAATGAGACACAACACCATTATTGACGGTTCATGTTATACGAGCACTAATTGTATGCTACACACACTCCGTCGATAATTGCCATGACACACGCAGAACCCATATAAATACGAGATATAGTTGACACATATACATATGTTATATAGTATTGGTTAGGGACATTGAGACATGATCCTTATTTCCATTGTGTATAGGAGAGATAGAATACATACATATACCTTGCATCCTTACATGTTTAAACCTATACTTATGTGATATAGTATCGGTTAGGGACTTTGAGACATTGATTCATATTCTTTTTTGCATATGAAACACAACATACCTATATACCTACATGCTTACACATATGCCTTGCTATTCATACATACTTACATGTACACTCATATACCTTGCTAATTACATATACACCGACTTACCTTGCTAGGGTTACATATACCTATGTGGTATTGTATTTTCATTGACGTGGAGTCATTGATGCGTTGACGCATATGATAGGTAGTATATCTTACCATTCCTACATGCTAGTTACCTATATACCTATATGGTATTGTACCATTAGTGACAGGTATATACGCATATGAGACATAGCTAGATGTACATCTTGCATACATACTTACTCATACACCCGTATGGTATTTCATCATAATTGATAGTTACATGTTCACCTTTATATGATGTTGCATTTGGTTTCGGAGAATTAGGAACCGCATGATATACTTAATAACTTGTTGCAGTTAAATAGCGGATTTTTCCTTTATATGCTCATATTACTGTTTCATGATGCATATATTATATTTCATGGGTTTCGCATTGATATATGGTTTTCATATGATATTTTACTCCTGCGTATATATATATATATATATATATATATATATATATATATCAGTGGTATGGGACGCTGACATATATATGTATATATATTGTGTATATATATATATATCAGTGGTATGGGACGATGTTATATATGTACACCTATTTAATATATAGCATCATAATGATCTATGCAAATATTCTTATTCATTACTTGATGTTTTCTAGATTTGAGGACCGTGGTAGTTTCATGAAATTATGTATTATTTGAAAAACTCGGTTTCTCTTGATACGATATTTCGATGCGTCCAGCATGAGATTTCTCGTTTCTGAGATTTGAGATATATACCCGATGCGAGGAGTGGAGTGGGCCGTGTGCGGGTACATTGTGGAGCCCAGTATGGTTCACCGGGGAAAGAAAGGTATGTCGATGGTTTTAGCCGATGAGCCTGGCAGGCGGGCAAGTACCTACCGGTGATTGTATTTTAGACTCGGCGGTTATCGTGGGGTTACCGACCGGAGTCATGTACGTATGGATACGTGGAATTCCGAGTGTCGAAGATGGGCACTCGAGTTTCGATAGCGTATGATATGTACCTATCAGGGCCTGTCGTGGTGACAGCACCTGATAGAGGAGTATTTAAGTGTTGATGCTAGACACTAGTTTTCATGATGTTTTCGGGTATCGATGTTAGACACTCAGGTTTCATTATACTTACAGGACGTGTTTTATTCCGTATACATTGCTTCATGTATTAGTAGTACCTGATAGAGTACCATTCATGACTGTTGCATTTATATATTGCTATTTATTGCTATCAGCTTGCATGTGATAGACCGTCGCAGTACGTGCATACTTGCGATTACCTGCATATGTTATTTACTATTCACGAGGTGGCACCTCACCCCCGTTGTGCCACAGTGTTTTGCAGGTAGTCCCTCAGGGCAGTCCTGGCAGGGCTTTTCTTCCTATCGCATCATCTTTTGCAGCGGATACCACTTCGGCTGACTGGGTGCAGTTTTGCTATAGGTGGGTTTCACGGTTATCCATTTATGTACATTGTATATTCGTTGATTCTAGTACTCTCCATCTACCACTTTCATGTATTGACTTAGAGACGAGTTGTGAGGACGATATTGTATATTATTTTGTGACTCTGGATATCTTTTATGTTGTTTTTATTTATATCGTCCATTTTCATCACTTCGGCGTCGTATATCTATTGTGGTGGTTGTTTCTACCTTTGGGCATGGATTTTGCTCTCGTTGGAGAGGCTTTACTTATATCTTCGTATGTACCCATTTTTGGGGCTAGTTTTTACAAAGGAGGTGCTGCCAAAATTTTTTGGAAAGTAAATTTGGACTTTAAAGAATTTGCATTTGAGATTTTCAAAAGTTTTAACAATGTTCTTATCACTTACTACTTTTGATGGTTTAAATTATTGGGTTTTCGGCTTACTTGAATTGTGTTACGCCTGTAAACGTTACGTAGTTTAAGGGCGACCACGTGCCAAATTTCGGGTCGTGACAGTTGTGAGGCCCTTTTTCTTTAGGTGGGCTGCGGTTATATAATGATGTACATTGTATATCTTTGTATCTAGTACTCTCCATCTACCACTTCATGTATTTGACTTAGAGACGAGTTGTGAGGATCGGTGTTGTATTTTTTTTACGACTTTGGGTGCCGTGCTCGTGAGAGCCGGTCTTGTTGTCATGTTTTACCTCCTTATGTTATTTTCATTTATATTTCTTCGCTTCAGCGTCGTATATATGCTTGTGGTGGTTGTCTCCGTCGTTGGGCATGATTTGCTCCCGTTTGGGATGCTTTATTTATATACTATGTTGTACCCGTTTTCGGGGATAGTTTTTACAAAGGAGCTGCTGCCGAAATTTTCATGAAAGTAAACTTAAGTTAAAGATTTTACATGAAATTTCCAAATGTTTTTAACTATGTTTTTCTCCACTTATCCATTTTTGGGAGGTTTAGATTTCTGGGTTTCGTCTTACTTAAATTGCATACGCCTGTTGACGATACGTGGTTTAAGTGCCGGTCACGTGCCTAATTTTGGGTCGTGACACTTTACAGATGATGAGTGGGAGTAAATTATTGGGAATTAGGTGATCATCCTCATTATATCGTAATTTGTTGTAATTTGTGATTTTTGAGAAAATCACCTGGGTTTTTGCCGGACGACAAATATTTGGTTTTGAATATCCGTTGTTTTGCAGCAATTTCAAATTGATATATCTATACGTTTATTTTATAAAGTGAGATATAACTTTTTGAAATTATGTCCATGACATTTACCAATATCAGTTGATGGTTATGTAAGGAGTATTGAACAGCGGTGTAATTGTTAGTTATCTGTATGCCCTAGAGGCCATTACTGTACATACGATGTATATTGTAGTGGATGCTTGGACATATATATGGAGGACTTTCTTGCTCGACATGATAGTATGCTATCGGGTTGCTCTTTATCTTAACATGTACTCTCATTGTCTCTATGTTACATGTTGATAAAGCCCTTAGTATGAGTACTTAACTACCAGGACTATGATGCAGATCATACTAGTGGTGACAGATTAGTCGCTAAGTACAACCTTCAAATGTTCCTAGTCGTACGTGTATCGAGACAGGGCATCGATATACCAGAGTAGACTAGCGTATAGCTTCTCGATACATGTAGATGGGCGATGGATGATCCCATATCCATTGGTGTTTGAAATCAGAGACAGTATACAGGTGCTCAGTGGAGACTGGGTACACTGAACGGACACGCCGAGAACTCTCATATGGTATTATACCTAACGTCAGATGGCAGTTCTCTTATGATACTGGTAAAGGTTAGTCTGTAGACCCGAGATCGTCATAGAGTCTTGTGTGATTCCTATTGTTCTTTGATTTCCACCTTACTACGTTCAAGAGAACGTGCAAAACGGTGGCTTTTGGGTATAATCCCGAATCACATGGAGCCAATGAGCGATAGGATGGGTTTCGTCTCTCCCGGTATTGGGATTTGATGTTGCGCTGTGCTCGATTGGCTATAACAGGAAGTCCTTGGCCAAGGCTGCTTCAGAGATATACTGGTAAGTATTATCAATAGTTTCTCGACCCGTTATGAGCCTCATATCGACATGACTAATCGAGTTATTGGGGTCTGACGTTTACCGCCCCTAGACTAGATATGCGACATATCAGACGAAGAGACCGGACTGTACGGTAGTGTTACTGATTGGATTCGCAGGAGTGTGAGCAGGCTTGCTTGTTGATCTTCTGATCACTCAATACCCGAGTGGCCGTTATGTTTAGAAGAACGCTTGCGTCTTGTGGGTGTTTGATATGATCACCACCTACTGCCGGCGTATTGACGAGTCTTTATAGTACTACACAGGGGTTTCCTGGCTCAAGCGAAATAGAGTAGGAGCACATATGTGATATGTGCGGTGTTAGTGTATATGCCCTAGAGGCCATTACTGTATCATACTAGTATGTATATTACTTGATGGAAGCTTGGGATATTCACAGTTGTATATACAATCTTGCTCGAAATGGTAGTGTGCTACTTGGTTTGTCTCTGCTTTAATATGTGCATGTGTTTCTTTTAGTATATCGCTTATATACATATTAGTAGAGCCCTTAGGATCTTTGCTTGAATACCAGCGTTGTGATGGCGCTCAAACTCGTGGGGGCTGGGTAATCCATAAGCACATCCTTATACAGGTCCCTAGTCGTTGGACTATCGAGACAGGGCTTCGATACTCCGGAGTAGACTAGCGTATGCGCATCTCATCCCAGCGTGGGAGACGGTCTGTCCCATAACTGTCAATACGTCGCACTTGAGATAGTATGCGGGTGCTCGTTAGGTTACGAGTATACTGGACAGGACTCGTCGGGAACTGTTGGTTGGTATTATACCTATCGTCAGTTATCAGTTCCCAGGTGACATGAGTACAGCTTAGTCCGCTGACTAGACACTGTCACTTCGCCTCGAGTGTGTTCCCACTGCACTTTGATTACTACCCTACCACGGCTCAAAGGAGTCGTGCAAACAGGTAGTAGTTGGGTGCAGTCCCGAAGCACTCGGAGGCAGTGACGGTTAGATAGGATTCGTCTCTCCCCGTATTGGGGGTTGACATCGCGCTGTATCGAGGAAAGCCATTACACAAGTAGTCCCTGGCCAGGGCAAGCGAGATATACTGGTAGGTTTCCAGTGTTATCTCAGGATGTTCTGGGCTACACTCCGACACGACTTGTACCGCTATTAGGGGACTGACGTTTACCGCCCCCCTAGGCCCGCCATGCGATGTATCAGACGAACAGACCGGACTGTACGGAGACTGTCACATATAGGCTCAGTTGGAGTTCAGATGGGGTTATCTCGTCAGTCTTCTTATCGGCATCTACCTGGGGACCGTTACGTACAGCTAGTGCCGCTTGCGGTCTGTGGTTAAACCCACTGCCAGCGTATTGTCGAGTCTTTGGAGTCCCACACAGAGAGTTATTCGCCTTTAGGCAAAATGAGTAGAGGTCGCATGGTTTTGCGACAGGGTTCGTTCACATCCGCGCACTTGTGCACGTTTGCTGTCCGGACAGCTTATACTAGCGGGCTTTGGTTTAAGCCAGATCCTAGTATATGATTTGGGATTGGTTTTATCTCTTTGTACTCGTGTTCCTCGGATCACGAATACGGGTGCGTATGCACAGTTGATTGAGGCGGAGGAAGAGGTTTTTCATTAGGGTTTTGGAACGGGTGTGTATGCACAGTTGACAGTCGTCTATTTTCGAAACCCTAATGATATTATGATTTATCAATTAATAATATTAATTAAGTGAAATTGTGTAATGGTTGGGCTTGTTGACTTGTTGACCAAGGTGGACTAGTTGACTAGGTTTGAAACATTGACCATCATCATTACTTTCTTAGATGCTCTTTGAACTTTGCAAAATCATTTATTGTGATATGATAATGGTCTCTTCAAACTAACCATCACCTTTTCATTTTTGATTAATATTATTATTTGAAAAATCACATATATTTGGTTATGGATGTAAAAACCATTTCATTCTATCATATACTTTCTCTCTCTTGCTCTTCCTCTTCCTCAAGCTCTCCCCTCTCATGTGTTGTGAAACACTTGAGCTTGAGAAAAACCACTCCATAGTAATCTCTACTCTCATCTAGGGTTTTAGGATTAGCACTTCTAGCACCTTAGTTACTTCTAGCTTGAAGTTGAAGTCAAAGGTTGAAGCTCTCGGGTGGATCCTTCTTCGACGAGAGAAGGCGACAAGGTGATCCCTTTCTACCATTTCAAGGAGCAAGGAGAGAAGGACATAAAGCCCAAGGTATAAGCTCTTTTCCGAGTAGCTAACTCTCTTTAGCTTGGTAGCTAGTTTTGTTTAGAAAAGATCCCGCCTTTAGTTAGTCCATGTTGCCTTGAGTGCTAAAAATCCGATTTTTATATACCGTTTCCGCCTCCCCGCAAGCACCGGGGTGGACAACGTGGACTTACAGTGGTATCAGAGCCTAACTAAACATAAACTAGCTAGTTAGTAAAGTGTATAGAAGTTCGATCGGAAAAATTCGCAAAACTAAAAATACAAAACCCTATGTTTCTGTTGAAATTTTTTCTGCTCAAAAAATAAAAAATCATACTTCAAAAATCGGCTCAGGGTTTTGTGAAGAAGCCCACCAAAAACGGTCGAGTGAACCCTTCAAAGCGCGGCGGTTCCGCGGCAAAAGCATGCCTATTGCCGCGGAACCGCGGCCGTTTTGACTCGGTTCATGACCGAGTTTGGTGTAGTGTTCTTATGTTGTGGTTTTGGGATTTTTAAGATGGTTTATTTGTGCCCAGGTTTTCCAGAAAAGAAATTTGTTTTTGGGGGCCTATAAATCCGTATTTTTGATCGAAATTCACTATACTTTGACTAATCGGTTATATCTGTGATGTTTATATGTATTGAACGTCGGCTAATCGCTATACGTCGATTAGTAGGGGTTATACATATCTGTGATCTGTGTTTGATGATGGTATCTGTATATGAATCCGTTGGATTGTCGCGGGTGAATAGCCCGGGGGTTTTGTGAGACGAGAGTTTTCTTTTCTTTCAATTCTTGTAACATGTAAATTGATGTAATTTTATTTGTATGGCCGCACAACCGGGTCGGGGTTGTAGCCGTCATTGTATAATTCTTTTTACTGTTTTTGCTCCTAGGATAGACCCATGGAGGGGGTGCACAAACTACCGGGTATCTCGAAGTGCCGAGTGGCCTACTCACGGTGTTGAGGGAGGTTGCTTCGCTTCGGGTACTTGGCGGGTAGTTTGCCGCACCCGTAGGGGTCTTGGGTGGGGTATTTGGCTATTCATCGCGACCGTGTAATCCGCTTTTCGTTGCAGGCTTGAACGGATTGCGGATTCCAAGTATATCCAATGTATTCATCTGTGATCTGTAATGTCTATAATTGCTATATATTTATATACTATAACTATTTAGGTGTTGCTTATGTTTTACAGCCGCGCTAGCCCAGCCCCCGCTCTGTCGTTAGTTAAGTAACCTAACGGGTGATGACGGGGCCCCGTGGCGAATGCGAATGGCATAAGCGTACGTCATATTTTGGTTGTTTTCTGCAATGGTAGGATTAAATGATGGGACGCATTAAAAGAACTAATGCAAGAAAATAAACCAAGTAAAAGTCGATTGGAACACTTTGAAAACCACTCGGTTCTTTTCAAAACTAAACTCTTAAACGCGGAGCTTGAACCACTCCTTTTAAAAGCTATCTCATTCCATCGATTATATCAAGTTCACTACGTTCACGGTTTCGCCAAAACCATTCGTAGCGCTCCGTCATTCCACATGAATGGTCAAAAAGTATTCAAGCTATGTATTTTGGCTAAAGTCAAGGCATAGTGATTGGTAGCTATTTGGGTATTCATGTGCAGCATAGGTAGATGCGTTGGTTTGGGACAGTCGTGCTGCCATTTTGGCCAAAGTCAAGGGTAGGTACGGGTGGGTCCAAATTAACCAGGAGAATGACGGGTAGAACTTGACATGTGACTTATGATATTTTGGCCAAAGTCAAGGTCATAAGAGCATGGGGCAAAAATCCACATCGGGAGTTTCATAAGTACTGAAACTTGCTAGCGCTGCATACCATTTGGAGTGTGATAATTCTGGTAGGATTCCTTCGGTTTTATCACGCGATGATATTTGGATCCCGATCCTACTGTGAGTATATGCTACTCCTCGGGAAAGTTCTCACTTAACAATCAATGCTATAAACCTAGTAGGTGTCTAGAAAGGTGTTAGCGGGGCTACGCCCACAGGGAAAAGAGGTTACATAATTAAGGAACTTCGCGAAAGTGTTGGAAAACCTCCCTCGAAGTACCGACACTGGCCTGGCTGAACGGTTAAGCAAGTATTGTACGGTGAGATTGATCCCGATTAATTCTTTCTTTACGGTTTGAGAAGGGATTCAAGAGACAGTGGGAGCCATCCTGTTTAGACAAACTAAAAACCACTCTAAACTTGCAAGAGCATCATGCTAAAGTGCTTCTTTTCTCTCTCCTAATTGCAGCGACCATTCAACATGACCGGACTTAAGTTATTACTAGATAAAAACATACTGACAGGGCTAAACTACAATGATTGGCTCAGGAATGTCAAGATGGCAATCACTTACGAAAAGTTGGGGTATGTCCTTACCACCAATGCTCCCCCAGTCCCAGGTCCCACCTCCAGCGTCGCGGATAAAGAAATCCGTAAGATATGGGAGATCGATTGCGCGAAGGCCAAATGCCTCGTGCTTGCCTCGATGGACAACGAACATCAGAGGAGGCACGAGAATATAGACCTAGAGTCCATATTTCTTCATACAAAAGAACTCTATGGAGAGCAGTCTCGTATCGCAAGATATGAAGTGTCGAAGAAGCTATTTTCGGCAAGATTGGCCATCGGATCATCGGTAGCGGAACATGTGCTTAAGATGATTGGCTACATAGAGGAGTTCGCGGACCTCGGGACAACGTTGGAGAATGAACTCTACACTGATTTGATTCTCCAGTCCCTTCCTTCCACTTACGCCCAGTTTATCCTTAACTTCAACATGCAAGGAAAGGAGGTGAACTTTCCGAACTTCTGAACATGTTGAGGAGTGCTGAGGGCACCCTACAGAAAGGTAGGGAGACATCCACTTTGTTTGTAGGAGGATCTTCCTCTTCTAGGTCTAAGGCGAAAGCCAAGGGAAAGAAGAAGAAAGCCCCCGCCAAACCAAGGGGCGGTGTCAGTAAAGTGGATATGAAGGGAAAGGGAAAGGCAACAAAGGTAGCGGGAAAGCTGGTGGGGAAGGAAGAATGCTTCTACTGTCACAGAAGTGGACACTGGAAACAGGATTGCAAGGCTTTGAAGGCCAGAACGCAGGATCTGAAGCGAGTTGCGGCTTCAGCTTCAGGTGTGTATGTTATTGAAAACTGTCTATCAATAAACTCTACTTTCTGGGTATTGGATACCGGATCAGGATCTCATATCTGTAATTCTTTGCAGGCGTTGAGAAAGCGTAGAGTTTTGAAGGCAGGTGATATGACCCTCAGAGTTGCAAACGGAGCTAGCATGGATGCTGAGGCTGTGGGGGACTATCACCTGGGATTGTTGGATGGACACTTTTTGGTTTTACGTAGTTGTTATTTTGTACCAAATGCAACCTGTAATATCATTTCTGTATCTTTATTATCTAAAGAAGGTTATGAATTTGCATTTGTAAGTAATGTAGTGAACATTCAACTTAATCAAGTTTTGATTGGGTCAGGTACATTAAACAACAGTATATACGTATTAAACCAACCACAGATTTTCAATGTCCAGAATACACACAAAAGAAAGTCTCCAGAAATCAATAAAACTTTCTTATGGCATTGTAGACTGGGTCACATCAATGAGAGAAGGTTGAATAAGTTACATACAGAAGGATATTTGGATCCATTCGAATATCAATCATATGCAACTTGTCAATCCTGTCTCAAAGGAAAGATGACAAAGACTCCGTTCACTGGACACGGAGTAAGAGCGAGCGAGCTCTTGGGACTCGTACACAGCGACGTGTGCGGTCCAATGTCTACGCATGCACGAAGCGGTTATTCTTACTTCATTACTTTTACGGATGACTTTTCAAGGTACGGATATGTCTTCTTAATGAAACATAAATCCGAGGCTTTTTAAAAATTCCAGGAATATAAGAATGAAGTAGAAAAACAAACAGGAAAAAGTATCAAGACACTAAGATCTGATCGAGGTGGTGAATACTTGAATGCCGAGTTCCTGGGTTACTTAAAAGATAATGGAATTCTCTCTCAGCTTACTCCTCCATACACTCCGCAACATAACGGTTTATCGGAGAGACGAAACCGAACCCTATTGGATATGGTACGGTCCATGATGAGTAACGCTGAGTTGCCGCGATCGTTCTGGGGATATGCGCTAGAATCAGCTGCATACCTTTTGAACCGAGTTCCAACTAAGACTGTGCCTACTACACCATATCAGATGTGGTGTGGGAAGAAACCCTATCTTAATCACATTAAGATATGGGGATGTCCAGCTTTTGTAAAAAAGCAGCATGCGGACAAGCTCGAGGCACGCTCAGTACAGTGCAAGTTTGTGGGATATCCAAAGAACTCCAAGGGATATTTCTTTTATTGCGAAGAGGAACTAAAGGTTTTTGTTTCTCGCCATGCCCAGTTTCTAGAACACCAGTTCATAGAAAAAGAAATAAGTGGGAACGCAATAGAACTAGAAGAAATTCCAGAACCACGAGCTATTACTGAAAGCTTAGTAGAACCAGAGGGTTCGGAAGATCAGGACATTCCCACGCCACTCCGCAAGAGTAGTAGGCAGTCTCATCCGCCCGAGAGATACTACGATTTTCTCATAGACGGGGATAGAGAGGATTGCATCATAGATTATGATGAGCCTACTAGCTTTCAGCAAGCCATTCAGAGCGTCGACTCGGTAAAATGGCTGGATGCAATGCGGACCGAAATGGAGTCCATGTACACCAACAAAGTATGGACGTTGGACATTGCTCCAGATGGGGTAAAACCCGTAGGATGCAAGTGGATCTTCAAAAGGAAGATTGGTGTAGATGGACAGGTTGAGACCTATAAAGCTAGACTGGTTGCAATGGGTTTTCGTCAGCGACCTGGTTTGGACTATGACGAAACCTTTTCTCCAGTAGCTATGCTGAAATCCATTCGGATCCTTCTTGCCATTGCTGCCTTCCACGATTATGAAATTTGGCAGATGGACGTAAAGACCGCTTTTCTAAATGGACATTTAGAGGAGCGTGTCTATATGGACCAGCCAGAGGGTTTCATTCAGAGTTGGAGCAGCGGAAAGGTGTGCAAGTTGCTTAAGTCCATTTATGGACTAAAGCAGGCATCGCGGAGTTGGAACATCTGTTTTGATGAGACGGTCAAGGAATTTGGCTTTATCAAAAATCCAGATGAACCATGCATCTATTGTAGATTTGTAGCGAGAACTGTAGTATTCCTCGTTTTATACGTGGATGACATTCTCTTAATAGGAAATGACATTCCTATGCTACAATCTGTCAAGGGGTTCTTGTCACACAGGTTCTCTATGAAAGACCTGGGTGATGCCTCATACATTCTGGGGATCCGGATCTACCGTGACAGATCCAAGAGGATTTTAGTACTCTCACAGTCCAGGTACATCGACACCATACTGAAAAGATTCAGTATGGAAGATTCCAAGCGCGGTAATCTACCGGCTTGTCACGGGATCACCCTCTCCAAAGAGATGTCTCCCAAGACTGATTTGGAGAGGGATAGCATGTCTATTATAAACTACGCTTCTGCGGTAGGCTCAATAATGTATGCGATGTTGTGTACCAGACCAGATGTGGCTTATGCACTGAGTGTGGTAAGCAGGTATCAGTCAAACCCTGGGGAGAAACATTGGATAGCAGTAAAGAACATTCTCAAGTACCTGAGAAGGACTGAGGAGATGTTCTTGGTGTATGGCGGAAAAGAACTCCAGATTGAGGCCTTTGCTGACTCCAGCTTCCAGAGTGACAAGGATGATTCCAAGTCCTTGTCGGGTTTTGTCTTTACCCTCAATGGAGGGGCGGTGTGTTGGAAGAGCTCCAAACAGGAAACCGTTGCTTACTCGACTATAGAAGCGGAATACATCGCTGCATCTGATGCCGCAAAAGAAACTGTCTGGATGAGGAAGTTCTTGAAAGAACTTCAGGTGGTTCCGTCCATTGTTGACCCAATACCTCTGTATTGCGACAACAACGGGGCTATAGCTTTAGCGAAGAAACCCAGGTCCCATCAGAAATCCAGACACATCTTGAGGCGGTATCACCTGATCAGGGAGATCGTGGATCGCCAGGAGATCGAGGTTCGGAGGGTTGCTTCAGAAGATAACACTGCAGATCCATTCACGAAGGCCTTACACCAGACTCAGTTCGAGCGGCTGATCGAGATGATAGGTCTTCGATACGCCAGTACATGGCCTTAGTGCAAGTGGGAGATTGTTAGTGTATATGCCCTAGAGGCCATTACTGTATCATACTAGTATGTATATTACTTGATGGAATCTTGGGATATTCACAGTTGTATATATAATCTTGCTCGAAATGGTAGTATGCTACTTGGTTTGTCTCTGCTTTAATATGTGCATGTGTTTCTTTTAGCATATCGCTTATATTCATATTAGTAGAGCCCTTAGGATCTTTGCTTGATTACCAGCGTTGTGATGGCGCTCACACTCGTGGGGGCTGTGTAATCCATAAGCACATCCTTATACAGGTCCCTAGTCGTTGGACTATCGAGACAGGGCATCGATACTCCGGAGTAGACTAGCGTATGCGCTTCTCATCCCAGCGTGGGAGACGGTCTGTCCCATAACCGTCAGTACGTCGTACTTGAGATAGTATGTGGGTGCTCGTTAGGTTACGAGTACACTGGACAGGACTCGTCGGGAACTGTCGGTTGGTATTATACCTATCGTCAGTTATCAGTTCCCAGGTGACATGAGTACAGCTTAGTCCGCTGACTTGACACTGTCACTTCGCCTCGAGTGTGTTCCCACTGCACTTTGATTACTACCCTACCACGGCTCAAAGGAGTCGTGCAAACAGGTAGTAGTTGGGTGCATTCCCGAAGCACTTGGAGGCAGTGACGGTTAGACAGGATTCGTCTCTCCCGGTATTGGGGGTTGACATCGCGCTGTGTCCAGGAGAGCCATTACACAAGTAGTCTCTGGCCAGGGCAAGCGAGATATACTGGTAGGTTTCCAGTGTTATCTCAGGGTGTTTTGGGCTACACTCCGACACGACTTGTACCACTATTAGAGGACTGACGTTTACCGCCCCCCTAGGTCCGCCATGCGATGTATCAGACGAACAGACCGGACTGTACGGAGACTGTCACATACAGGCTCAGTAGGAGTTCAGATGGGGTCACCTCGTCAGTCTTCTTATCGGCATCTACCTGGGGACCGTTACGTACAGCTAGTGCCGCTTACGGTCTGTGGTTAAACCCACTGCCAGCGTAGTTTCGAGTCTTTAGAGTCTCATACAGAGAGTTATTCGCCTTTAGGCAAAATGAGTAGAGGTCGCATGGTTTTGCGACAGGGTTCGTTCACATCCGCACACTTGTGCATGTTTGCTGTCCGGACAGCTTATACTAGCGGGCTTTGGTTTAAACCAGATCCTAGTATTTGATTTGGGATTGGTTTTATCTCTTTGTACTCGTGTACCTCGGATCACGAATACGGGTGCGTATGCACAGTTGATTGAGGCGGAGGAAGAGGTTTTTCATTAGGGTTTTGGAACGGGTGTGTATGCACAGTTGACAGTCGTCTATTTTCCAACCTAATGATATTGTGATTTATCAATTAATAATATTAATTAAGTAAAATTGTGTCATTGTTGGGCTTGTTGACTTGTTGACCAAGGTTGACTAGTTGACTAGGTTTGAAACATTGACCATCATCATTACTTTCTTAGATGCTCTTTGATCTTTGCAAAATCATTTATTGTGATATGATAATGGTCTCTTCAAACTAAACATCACCTTATCATTTTTGATTAATATTATTATTTGAAAAATCGCATATATTTTGTAATGGTTGTAAAAACCATTTCATTCTATCATATACTTTCTCTCTTTTGCTCTTCCTCTTCCTCAAGCTCTCCCCTCTCATGTGTTGAGAAACACTTGAGCTTGAGAAAAACCACTCCATAGTAATCTCTACTCTCATCTAGGGTTCTAGGATTAGCACTTCTAGCACCTTAGTTACTTCTAGCTTGAAGTTGAAGCCAAAGGTTGAGGCTCTCGGGTGGATCCTTCTTCAACTAGAGAAGGTGACAAGGTGATCCCTTTGTACCATTTCAAGGATCAAGGAGAGAAGGACATAAAGCCCAAGGTATAACCTCTTTTCCGAATAGCTAACTCTCTTTAGCTTGGTAGCTAGTTTTGTTTAGAAAAGATCCCTCCCTTAGTTAGTCCATGTTGCCTTGAGTGCTAAAAATCCGATTTTTATATACCGTTTCCGCCTCCCCGCAAGCACCGGGGTGGGCAACGTGGACTTACATGCGGGACCGAGATTAATACGATATGAGATACCATATTATATTCTCGCAATATGAGATATCGGTCGGTTATATATGATATAGCTGGGTTATCGGATCAAGTGTTGATTCATATGATATTAGTCGGTTATAGGTGATATAGCCGGATTATTAAATCATGAGTTGATTTGATAATCTAATGTATAATTATATATTTGATATATTACATTACATTAACTAGTATTAGCTCACTTCTGATTTCTTGTCTCACTTTGTATACATTGATGTATATGTGATATATGTTAAATGTATCAAGCTAGGTTACAAAGGCAACTAGGGTTAATAATGGTTAAACCATGCTAGGGTTAAGATTGGGTTTTATAATTTATCATTAAGTAATTCAAAGATTTTGGATATTTTTCATGGATGGTATTTGTTGAAAGCTTGTAGAAGCTTCAAGGCATCTTTGACGTTGTCCATTCTCTTTGTCTAGCTTAAGATATTTTTGACCTAACCTTTAACCCTAGCACATGGTTAACTCCCTACAAGGGTTAAGCATGACATGCTTAACCCTTGGTTGCATTTCTAACTTCACACATAACTCATATGATGAGTTCATTCTTCTTGATCTTCTTCTTCCTCTCAAGCTTCTAGCTTCAATGGAAAGTGATGATTTTGTGTAAGAAAATAATTTCTGATGTGAGCAAAATTCCTACTTCATCACACTCTACTACTTGCCATTTAGTATATGGTGTTTTCTTCACTAATTCCTTGATTAGAGAAGAGATAGCTTGGGTTAGTGTCTCCTCGACGTAGATCATCTTCAGCCTCGAAGTCTTCGAAGCAAGCATGTTCGTTTCTTCATCGGAGCCTCTCTAGAGTCCGGGACTTCTTGATCGCAACGAAGGGACGACTACACGGAGTTAATAAAGTGAAGGACTGGTCTACAAAGGTTGTACTCCTTGCTCACTTAGGATGTAAAGTGTTTACAATTGTTATTTCCATCGATTTCTAGTTAACGATTCATAGTTAGGATTAGCTAAAACGGAAAATTTATGAATTTGGCATGGACGATCCCTCCCAAAACCTTGCTGCCGTCTTAGGTAACCCTGCAGTGGTATCAGAGCCATGGTAGAAATTTATACGGATTTTGTTAAGATTACGAAACCGAAACAACTCCGAAACATGCAACGCGAAACCCTAGTTTCTGTCGATTTTGAAAAGCTTTAAAAAAATTTAAACAAATGCAGAGTGATGTATGAGATATATCATGAACACTGTGAAAATTTCAGGGGGTTTCATGAAAAAATGGCCGGCCACATACACCCCCATCTCGGCCAAAACTGAGCCCTACCCCTGAAAATATTTGTGTGTTCCAGTGACTTGGTTTTGATGTTTCAGGTGTTGTTTTTTTTTGCTAATTTTGCAAGTGATGTAATCTTACACTATAAACAATTCGGAGTGTTTCGTATTCGTAGTTTTAAAAATGTTTCAGTTTATTCACATATTGTCTAGGCGAAGTTAAAGAGTTCGATCGAATGTCAAAAACCTATTTTACCAAGTTTAACGTATTCGGAAAAACATGCAAGTGATCCTCTAGAAGAATGAAACCCTAACTCAACTTTTTGGATCGCGGAACCGTGGTCAAACCCTATGGTTTGCCGTTGTTCCGTGGAAACATGAGTGAGGCTTGGGTTTGCCCTTCTATGGCTGGTGTATAGGTAATGTGGCATATTCTGTGTATTATTGAACTATGCTCAAGTGTTGAGCTGTCGGGAAATTGTGGGACTTTGATGAATCGATCGAAAAGTTTAATGTTCGTTTGGTTATTATGTGATGGGATACAATATTTGGAATCCACAAGTAGTTATGAGATAACTAATTTGAATGTTATAAATCTAGCAATTTAGTCTCATTTGATCGGTTGCCAAGGGATTTTGATGTGATCAAAAGTCCGTCGCAATCACGTAGCGTACGCGGATACTCGCTGGGTAAACATAATAGATAGCCACACCCCATAGCCCTGACCAAGTGACTGTAAGAGAACCCCATCGCCAAAAGCATCCGTTCGGGTACTCGCGGCAGCGGTGTTCCGCCTTAGTGCACTTCGTCGACGGTATCGGGTGGTGCGGCCGTCTACTAAAGTTTCCGAAGAGCATTCGATCAGGATGTCGGGAATCTTGTTGAATTGCCCGACTAGATATTAGAAAGTATTTTCGAGATCGATACTATAATCTGGGGTTTATAATTGTTAGGCATGCGATGCCTAAGGAATTCATTTGGTTACGCATGAAATACAATATATGTAATATATTGGGTTTATGATGTCTAAGATGGTTGTGGATTCCAACTGTTGTAGTTTATCACTTTCTTTTCTGCGACCGTAAGTGTAATATGTGGTGTATCGCTGGTTTCGTTGCTATATGTCATCGACAATTGGGATACGCATATTTACTTACGTTGATGACATGTGATGTTATGTGTTGCTGTGATATGTTGTATTAGATCGTCGTGTTTTGAATAACCGGGGGTTTTATGTGAGATGAGGGTTTTTATTTTCATTCATGTAAAATTCATTGTATGTAATATTCTTTTATTAGGTCACTTACGGGTTGAGGATGATGTCACCATTGTATATTATTTACTTTTCCGCATTAGGATAGACCAAAGGCGGGGAGCATAAGTAATCGGGTTCTAGGGTCCAGTGGGAGACCATCTCGAGGAGTCGAGACCGAGTCTCTAACTCTAGAATTGGTAGGGTTGCTTACCGCTCTCGTAGGGGTCTAGGGGTGTGGGATTGGCTATTCATCATGACCGTGGAATCCGTGTTTTATACAGGCTTAAAATAAAACACGGAAATCCTAGTATATCCAATATTTCATATGTTGTTTTCTGCTGCGATATCTGTGATGTGATAATTTGATATATTGATGAGATGAATACAGGATATAGTATATGTGATATATTATATAGACGTTGCTTATGTTTTACACCCGCGCTAGCCCTGCCCCGCTCTGCTGTTAGTTACCTAACCTAACGGTGCGCGAGGGGACATCGAGGCGATGCAGATAGTATAAGCGTACGTTGTATTTATCTGTGATGTTTAGGTAACATAAATGATAGGATTTCATTGATGAGATTAATGAAATAAATGAAACATAAAGATGTTGTCGAAACTTGTCTCGAAAACTGGTAGCTCTAGTTCTTTCTTTGCATAGCGGTATTCTTTGCAGAATATCCAACACCTTATTCGTTAAGGAAAGAGCCGAGATACCTTTACCGGGAGTGACCTCTTTAACGAAACTAGCAGATGCTACAAACTCGGTTTGTATTTTGATTGCTTTTATAGTTTTTTCTTTGCATAGTGGTATTTATGAAATATCCTGCCCCTTATTCGATAAGGAAAGAGCCGAGATCCCTTCACCGGGAGTGACCTCTTTAGCAAAACTAGTAAAAGCCTAAAAAACACTCCATTTAAAATCACTCAATTTTACGACGATATCAAGTTCTTTACGCAAAGGGTTTTCATAAAAACCTGTCGTAGCCCTCCGTCATTTCAGATAAGTACTAGTTAGTATTCGTTCTAAGTTTGTTGACCTTAGCGAAGACGTAGTGTGCGGTAGCTAATTAGTGCTTATCTACTAAGCATATGATGCGATTGAGTTAGGGTAGTCGTGCGACCTTGTTGGCCTTTGTCAAGGGTCGTGCGGGTCGCTTTAATTCAATCAGGAAATGATGGGTTGAACTTGACTGGCATACTATGGTTTGTTGGCCTTTGTCAAGGTCATAGGTGGTTAGGGGTAAAATATTATCGGGAATTTCATGTGTTGAAATTTATAATGAGTTGGATCCCGATACCCACTGCGAGTAAGAGTTACTCCTGAGAAAGTTTTACACATTACAATTAGCCGATCAAGTAGTTGTCTAGAAAGGTGTTAACGGGGTCATGCCTCTGTGAAAAAGAGTTTTATTTTAATTAGGTCTATGCGAAAGCATGGGGAACCTCCCTCAAAGTGCCGACACTGGCCTGGCCGAAAGATTGGCGAACTTGTAGGGTGTAATTAATCCCGGCTAGTCTTTCCTTTTAGGGTTTGAAGGAAGATTTGACTAAAACAATGGTTGCCATCCTGATTAGATAAATTAATAACCAATCTAATCTTGCAAGATCATACGCTGAGTGTTTTCTTCTCTCTCTCTCTAGGTAACGACCATGTCACGGCATAATCAAGATAATAATACGGATGTATTGATCGAACCCGCTTGTTATATTGAGAGAAGGAACGTTGGCCCCGCTTCAACTTATAATTGTTATAAGACAAATCAAGAAATAGGGGATTACCAGGATTCCCGTGCCACCCAAACGAAGAAAGTACATGATGATGCATCATCTTCGGGTGTGTTCATTACAGAGAACTGTTTCTCAGTATCGTTTACGCCCTGGGTATGTGATACCAGATCAGGATCCCGCATATGTAATCAGTTACTTGGGCTACAGATAGGTAGAGAACTGAGAATAGGTGATAAGTTTCAAAAGTTGGAAAAGGTGCAAGTGATGCATCAATGTATGTTGGCAGTTATCACCCTGTATTACCAAATACATTTATTCTGAATGAATGTTATTAGATACCGAACCTGATATACAATATCATATCAGTCTCTTTATAAGTAAAGAAGGATATAATTTTATATTGATGGATAATGTTTTGAACATTTCCTATATCAAAAGTTGATCGGTTCAGGCACGTTATCTAAAAGCATATACGTTCTAAATCAAAATATAGTTCTTACCGTACAAAACACACACACGTGGAAGAGTTCAGAAATGAACGAATTCTTTTTGAAGCATTGTAGACTAGGTCATATCAATGCGACCCGACCAGCTAAGTTCCATAAAGATGCATATTTAAATCAGTTTGAATTTACATCTTGTGAAACTTGCTATTCATGTCACAAAGATAATATGACCATAGCTCCGTTTACTGGAAACAGAGAAAGAGCTTGTGAACTCTTGGGATTGATACATGATGATGTATGTAGGTCCCCTGTCTACACATGCCAGGAACAGTTCTTTGTACTTCATTACATTCACTGATGATCTCTCAAGATTCGGGCATATGTTCCTTTTGAAACACAAGTCTGAAGCTTTTGAGAAATTCAAAGATTATAAGTCAGAATTAGAGAACCAAAAACGGGTATAAGTATTATGTCCTTTGATGAGATCAGGGAGGAGAATACTTGAGCACAGAGTTCCTGGACTATTCTAAAGGAGAATGAGATTCTCTCTCAGCATTACTCCTCTGAATACACCAAAACACGTTGGTATATCGGGGGGGAGCAATCACACCCTATGTGATATGGTGTGCTCTATGATGAGTACTACTGAGTTTCCTGTTTCCTTTTGGGGGTTATGCACTTGAGAAGCTGCATACCTACTGAATAGGGTTCTAACCAAATCATGTGCCTACCACTCCATATGTGATATGGTATGGGAAGAGCCCATCTCTTAAGGATGTTAAGATTTGGGGGTTGTCCGACCTATGTCTAAAATCAAAATCCGGACAAGCTCAAGGCAAGGTCAGTTCTGTGGAAGTTTGTTGGATATCCCAAGCATTCGCAAGGGAATATCTTCTACCACACCGGGGAGCAAAAGGTGTTTTGTTTTCTCAGCATACCACCTTTTAGAAAGGGAATTTCTTGTGAAGAAATTAGTGGTTATGAGGTAGAACTGGAAAGAGTTCCAGCTATACAAACTACAGCTGATGATTTGGTAGAACCAAAGGATTCAATAGCTTCCGACGAATCTCAGCCTCTCCGCCAATCTAGTAGGGTTCCTCATCCACTTGAGAGATACTTCGGTTTCTTTATGACAGTGGGAGCGAGGATTGCATCATGAGATGATGACCCAGCTAGTTTCGAGCAGGCCATGAAGAGTCAGGACTCTGTGAGAATGGCTGTATGCTAAGCGATCTGAGATGGAATCCATATACACCAAAAAAGTATGGACTTTGGTTGCTTTATCTGAAGGGTGAAATACCCATCAAGAGCAAGTATATCTTGAGAAGAATACTTGGTGTACATGGAAAAGTTGAGACTTTCAAAGCTAAGACTAGTTGTAAAAGGATCTCGTCATCAACCAGGTTTGGATAATGATGAAATCTTTTCTAGTGGCTATGCTTTAGTCCATCCGGATCCTACTTGCCATTGCTACATACCATAACTACGATATATAGCGGTTGGGTGTCATGACTGCTTTTCTAAATAGTGATTTAGAAGAGAGCGTCTATAAGTACACAACCAGAGGGCTTCGTAGACAGTGGGAGCAGCGGAAACGTGAGCAAGTTGCTTTATGGGTTAAAGCAGGCATCGCGGAGTTGGAACATCTGTTTTGATGTGGTTGTCAATGAGTTTGATTTCATCAAAATGGTATATGAACCTTGTATATACAAAAAGGTAATAGGGAGTATGGTGATAATCCTCGTATTGTACATGGATGACATACTCTTAAAAAGGAAGGAGTTTCCTATGCTGCGCTCGGTCAATCTCCTCTTATCAAAAGGATTCTCCATATAGGATCAATGTGATACCTCCTAAATCCTGGGGTTTTGGATATATGAGATAGATCTAAGTGGATGTTAGGATTCTCACTAGTTGTAGTGAGATGGTATCAATCGATCCTAGGGAGAATCACTGGATAGCTTCCAGGGTGGTAATGTCGACTGAATGTCAGTCACAGGCATTCTCTTTACGCACAGTGGAGGGACGGTGTGTTGGAAGAGTTCCAAGATAGATATCATGGATAACTAGACGATAAATGCTGGATACATTGCTACCAAGAATGCTACGAAAGAGATAGTCTGGATTTATATTAGATAATGAGATGAACTTCGTTCCTTCCATTGTGAGACAATGGAGTTGTGGCTTTGGCCTAGGAACCCCCGTCCCATCAGATATCCAGACATATTCTTAGGCAGTATCACATGATCATGGAGATGGTTGATCTTCAGGGAGATCGAGGATAGGAGAGTAGACACAGAGGAGAACAGGGCGGATCCACTCACCAAGATCTATTCCCAGAAGAGGCTTTTATGGGATAGCTGAGTATGAGATACTTCAACCACTGCTGATTGTTGGGTATGGGATACTACAACAGGTGGCCCTAGTGCAAGTGGGAGATTGATAGTTATATGTATGCCGTAGAGGCCATTACTGTACATATGATGTATATTGTAGTGGATGCATGGACATATATATGGAGGTCTTTCTTGCTCGACATGATATTATGCTATCTGGTTGCTATTTATCTTAAAATGTACCATCATTGTCTCTATGTTACATATTGATAAAGCCCTTAGGATGAGTACTTGACTACCAGGACAATGATGCAGATCATACTAGCGGGGACAAAGTAGTCGCTAAGTACATCCTTCAAATGTTCCTAGTCGTAGGTGTATCGAGACATGGTATCATATACCAGAGTAGACTAGCGTATAGCTTCTCGACCCATGTAGATGGGCGATGGATGATCCCATATCCATTGGTGTTTGACATCCGAGACAGTATACGGGTGCTCAGTGGAGATTAGGGTACACTAAACGGACTCGCCGAGAACTCCTAGATGGTATTATACCTAACGTCAGATGGCAGTTCTCTGGTGGCACAGGTATAGGTTAGTCTGTTGACCCGAGATCGTCATAGAGTCTTGTGTGATTCCCACTGTGCTTTGATTTCTACCTTACCACGTTCAAGAGAACGTGCAAAACGGTGGCTTTTGGGTACAGTCCCGAATCACATGGAGGCATTGAGTGATAGTAGGAGTTTCGTCTCTCCCGGTATTGGGAGTTGATGTTGCGATGTGCTCGATTGGCTATAACAGGAAGACCTTTGTAATGCCCTAGATATCGGTTAGTGTTAGTTTAGACGTTAATGCGGGTTTTGGTAAAAAGTTTACCAATTTGGTTTCCTCACATTTAATTAATAATTTATTATTATTTGTTATGGCATGCACGCACGTGTGCACGTTAATGTGAGGGTTTGTTTGTGCTATTCTAGGTTAGTGACTATGACACTTAACCTATCCTTTGCCGTATCCAAATCCTTGTTTTAATCTAATCCATAACCCTAATCCTTGATATTTGTGTGAGAAGAGAGATATTTCTTTTGGAAGTGAGGAGGTGGCATGGTGGTGTGTGAATGCATTAATGATGGTTTAATGCAAAGGTTACTCTCACCTCACTCTCACCCTACACTCACCTCCCTCTCTCATTATCCTCAGGTTGGAGATAGTGCCCTCAGAGTCAATTATTGGATCGAAGGCACGTGATTGCAATGATTGAGGGAGGACCTATGCCGGTAGGACATTCTTACTCAAGATGATAGTATGCTATCTTTTTTATCTTTATCATCGTGTACTGCTTTAGGTGACATTACAGATCACTATTGCATGTTGGTAGAGCCCTTAGGATTCTTGCTTTACGGCGAGCAGTATGATGGCCATCATATACGTGGGAGCTGGGGTCTATAAGCACATCCTTAAAAGCTCCCTAGTCGTGGGAGTTTTCGAGACAGGGCATCGATACTCCAGAGTAGACTAGTGTATACAGTCGAAACCCCGACGAGGGACGGTAACCGGTCTCACAAGCCACTGGTGTCAGTTGGTTCACCTAAGATGTATACAGGTGCTCATTAGGTTATGAGTACACCGGACAGGACTCGCCGGGAACATGCTAGTTGGTATTATACCTGACGTCAGCAGTTCCCAGGTGACATGTGTACAGGTTAGTTCATCGACCTGAGATCGTCATTTGTCTCGTGTGAGTTCCAACTTAAATTTGATTTCTACCCTACCACGGCTCAAAGGTGTCGTGCAAACAGGTTTTAGTTGGGTACAGTCCCGAGCCACATGGGGCAGTGAGCGGATCTGCAGTGGTTCGTCTCTCCCGGTATTAGGAGTGAGGTCGCGCTGTGTCTAGGAGAGCCATTACACGAAGTCCTTGGCCAAGGCAGGAGATTTACTGGTAGGTATTCCAGTAGTATCTCAGGGTGTTCTGGGCTATACTCCGACACGACTTGTACCTCTTTTGAGGGTCTGACTTTTACCAACCCCCTAGGCCCGCCATGCGATGCTCATAGACGAACGTACCGGACTGTACGGATATTGTCACTGACAGGCTCAGTAGGGTGTCAGGATGAGTTCGCTCATCGACCTCCCTTTTGGTCAATACCTGGTAGCCCGTTACGTACGGCTAATACCTCTGACGTGCTAGTGGTTAAATCCACAGCCAAAGTATTGAAGAGTCTTTAGAGTCCCCCACAGACAGTTTCTCAAGTTTCGTTCGAAACGCTGTAGAGGCCGTATGGATATATGGCAGGGTTCGATCATATACATGCGGTATTGCACGGATCATGATCGGACGGATAATACTAGCGGGCTTTGGTTTAAGCCGGATCCTAGTATTGTACAGTGTAGATTTTGTCTCATTGCATTTGTATTCGATCAGAATACAAATGCGGGTATGTATATACAGTCGTGGGGTTATCCTGTAATTTGTTACCGGATCATTTTTTGAAGTTGCCAGTTTGCTTTCCGTTTCGTCCATTTTTCCTTTGTACCATTTTTCCGTTTCGATCATATAGATGCGGTATTGCACGGATCATGATCGGACGGATAATACTAGCGGGCTTTGGTTTAAGCCGGATCCTAGTATTGTACAGTGTAGATTTTGTCTCATTGCATTTGTATTCGATCGGAATACAAATGCGGGTATGTATATACAGTCGTAGGGTTATCCTGTAATTTGTTAGCGGATCATTTTTTGAAGTTGCCAGTTTGCTTTCCGTTTCGTCCATTTTTCCTTTGTTCCTTCTTTGGCTGAAAATTGGTGTGGAGGGGCTTATTTGCAAATGTGCAAATTAGCATAGTGGAGAGTGGTTCTTGTAAGTTGTTTCTTCATGATGGTTCTCATGATGGTTCTAGCTTCCATTGACTTCTTTTTGCTCATCATTGCTTTCTTTATATGATGGGATTATGATGAGATTTGGGGATGATGATGATTCCTCATCCTCCCCCATTCTTTTCTCTCTCTTGCATTATTTTTGGCTCACTCTCTCTCTCCCCCTTAACAAAAAGCATGGCCGACCATTCTTGATGAGGGCTGTCCAAAATTTTAGAGAAGGATTTTCATCTCATTTGCTTGCACAAAATCTCTTGGTTCATCTCCAAAGCTCATTACTTCACCTCCACTTCCGAATGGAAACTTCAACAACCCCTAGAGATAAACCATTCTACCCTTAGCCTACAGCATTCATGGACACGTCGGCTCGCCAACTTCATGCCCGCGTTGCCTCGTTCCAGAGGTTGGAGCCCGTAAAAGAACCCCGCGATGTGGTGCCCTTTCTGACGAGGAGATGAAGACCGGAGATTGCGCGAGGAGATTGGGATGGAGGCCGAAGACTGAAGGACACGGATAGCTTGGTATTGCTCTCTACCCTTTCTCTAGTTAGCTAGTAGTACGTTAATGGCCCGATCCGGGTTTATAGTCCGCGGTAGCGCCGGTTTCTGTTTCAAGAAAAGTTTTGTTTCCGCATTTTGGCCTCATTCAGACGGCCGGGGCACTGCCGTGCACTTATATTGGTATCAGAGCCACGCCATTAACCTAGTCTAGCTTGCTCTAACGTGTTTACAAGTTCGATCAAACGGATTTTCCAAAAACCCAATTTTCTAGTCCAGTTTTCTGTCAAAATTTTTTTGTGCTCGAAAAATTAATTTGAGTGTTGCAGAAATTCGTGCAGGCAATTTTAAGCTTTCTGTAAAAATTTGGTTAGGTGATGCTACAGTACGACTGCGGAAACGTGAGTTGAAAAAGGTCAACGCCGTATCAAATTTCTACAGTGGCTTTCTGAGTTGAAATTGGGATTTTTGGTATACTCTTTTTGGGCCCAGATTATTGTGTGTGCTACAGTTGTGCTTGGGGCCTACTTCGGGAATATTTAGTCGATCAAAAATTTTAAACATGTTAGTTCACAGTATTTACATTATATCTGCGACCGTGAATGTCACTTGATCGGTAAATCCTGTCTAACTGCTTTAGCCCTTTTAGACGGATTTATGAACGTGACATTCACGTTGATGTTCTGTGTTGTGCTGTGATGTTGCGGATTTGTCGTGGTGGATAGCCGGATGCAATGGTAGTACAGTTTGGTTGTTTATTTACATTTGATATTGCGGGGCGAGCGTCCGACATGTGGACTGCCGTCACTGCCTGTTTGTATATTATTCTTTTGGGGCACGACCGGGCTGAGGTCGATGTACCCGTTGTATATTTTACTTTCTGTACTAGGATTACCCCAAGGTGGGGTGCATGGATAGCCGGGTTCTAGAGGGCAACGGGCCCGCATCTCATGGCTTTGAGATGGAGGGAGCTTCACTCTAGAATTGGCAGGCTATTCGCTGCACTCGTAGGGGGTACAGGTTGACCCAAGGAGGGGTGCCCAAGTTACCGGATTCCGTGGAGTGCTGGGTGGTCCATTCACGTAGTTGAAGGGGGCTGCCTCGCTTCAGGTTTTGGCGGGTAACTTGCCGTGCCCGTAGGGGTCTAGGATTTCATTGGACAGGCTATCCACCCGACCAGAGGAACGTCGGGTTTCAGTCGTGACTTTATGAAACCCGGGGATCCCAGATATCTGTATTGTTCTGTGAAGCTTATTACATTTCTGTGATGTTGAATTTTATCACGCCTTGAGAGATTATTATATATTGATATATATACTAGTAAATGTTGTATATGTTTTGCACCCGCGCTAGTCCAGTCCCCGCTCTGTCGTTAGTTAAGTAACCTAACGGGTGATGACGGGACCTAGTGGCGAATGCGGGTGGCATATACGTACATCGTATTTTCGTTCTTTATTGGTGTGATCAATTGATGGGACTGCGTTGATTCGGATCAATGCATGCTAAACAAACCTATTCTGATGTTGTTGGAACATTTTTCAAAAAGCTGTTATTACAAGGACGCTCTTTTTTGTTTTGCATATTGGTATTCGGTTATGAATATCCAGCACCTCAGTTGAGGCAAGGGCCGAGATCCCTTCACCGGGAGTGACCCCTTGGATAGAAGTTTGCTTCAGGGTAATAACTTCACTATAGCCGATTGCCTTTTGCTTTGCATCGTGGTATTCAGTTGGAATATCCTGCACCTCATTCTACGGGGAAAGAGCCGAGATCCCTTCACCGGGTGTGACTTCTTTAGCGAAGGTTTTCGTCACTATATTTTTATAAAAAGCTATTCGATTCCTTCAACGATATCAAGTTCGTTACAATAAAGGTTTTTCGCCAAAAACCATTCGTAGCCCTCCGTCATTTCAGACGGGTAGCACGTAGTATTCATGCAATGTTTGTTGGCCAAAGTCAAGGCATAGTGTATGGTAGCTATTTGTTACTTTTCTGTTGCATAGATAGATACGTTGGTTTGGGACAGTCGTACTTCTTTGTCGGCCAAAGTCAAGGGTAGGTACGGGTGGGTTCAAATCAACCTGGATAATGACGAGTAGAACTTGACATGTGACTTATGATTTGTTGGCCAAAGTCAAGGTCATAAGAGCATGGGATAAAAATCACATCGGGAGTTTCTAAAGAAACTGAAACCTGCCAGGTATGCGCATACCTTCTGAAGTGTGATAACGTGAGTGGATTCCGTCACGTTATCATGCGATGATAGTTGGATCCCGATTCCCACTGATGAGTTAGTTTACTTCTCGGGTGATCCCGACTAATTCTTCTTTCAGGTTTGGAGGAGAATTTGAGGTTACAGTAGAAGGTTTCCTGATTAGATAAATTGGTAAACATTCTGATCTAGGTTAGAGTGCACGCTGAGTGTTTCTTTTCTCTCTCTCTCTCTCTCGCAGCGACCATGGCCCGACCCTTGACTATGACACAGTAACCAAGTTAACCGAACCTTCTTAAAACACTGGCTTTTGGATTGTCAGAGTTGCATACCTCATTGCCACTCCTACTCTTACCCTTCTCTCCAGGACACCCCGTATTACTATGAATGTCCACTTCCATTGGATAAAACCATCGTATGGTTATATATGAACTCGAAGGAATTTATTCGAGGATGGTTTCCGGTTCTGGAGAAAATGAATAGGACTATTCAGTTGTCTTTTCCTTTTACCTTCTCTCATGTTGCGAGTGCTCCTTGGATTAGGACAGTACACCTATTACGCTTATTGGATAGTCTTCTTCCAAACCATGGGCAGGTGACGAACGGTAGGGAATGAAGAAAACCATTTAGCTTAAAAGGTGTACAAAAGGTAATAAGTTAAGACATATAAAGGGATTAGTAAGAGGGCAAAGTAAACTGCGACTGTTATTCACGACCAAACCACGTATTTCATCTCCATTGCTACTTCACCTTTGTATTTCTCCATAACACTCCGTATCACTACGAAGATCCACAGTTATTTGCATACTCCATCGTATGGTTATATACGAACTCGAAAGGAACTTGTTCAAGTTCGGGGATGGATTCTGGTTCAGGAGAAATAGGAATAAGGTTTATTCAGTTGTCTTTTATCTTCACCTTCTCTCGCGTTGCGAGTGCTCCTAGGATTAGGACAATACACCCATTATACTTATTGGATAGTCTTCTTCCAAACCATAGGCTGGTGCCGAACGGTAGGGAAGGAAGAAAACCATTTAGCCTAAGAGGGTGTACAGAAGGTAACGACTAAAGACATATAAAGGGATTTGGAGATATGGCAGAGAAATATACGGTTACAGTTGTGAATCTGGATAATGGAAAAGGCATTACTATGAATACCCGGATACCCCTTCGAAACATTTATATGTTTCAGTTTCACTGTGTACTGTTAAAAAGAAAACTGATTTCCCAATTAGCCCTTGCTCCAGGGTATGTATTTACCAGGTATGATTCTCACATCTGTATGGTTTTACAGATGATGAGTAGGAGTAAGTTATTGGGAATTAGGTGATCATCCTCATTATATCGTAATTCGTTGTAATTGGTGATTTTTGAGGAAATCGCCTGGGCAGTTTGCCGGACGGCAAATATTTGGTTTTGAATATCCGTTGCTATGCACCAATTTCCAATTGATATATTTGTACGTCTATTTTTATAGAGTGAGATATAACTTTTTGAAATTATGTCCATGACATTTACCTATATCAGTGGATGGTTAGGTAAGGAGTATTAAACAGCGGTGTAATTCTTCATAACCAAAAGTACAGTTTTCAACCTACGACACACAGGGAATGAGTTGTTAGACTCAGGGGACTTATACAGAGTAATGTATGTTGTCCAGTGTCCATGAGGACAGAGGGGTTGGTACTCGTACTATGTTCTGTTTACTTGTGGCTTCTCTAGTTCTTAGACATGTGTTTCGTAGAAATGCAAGCTCTATGTTTTGAGAAGTTATAAGTATATGAATAAAGTAGAGAACCAGGTGTTGCAAGTATCGAGATTCTTCAAGGTGATCGAGGATGTAGATACTTGTGTATGGTTTTTAGTTGATAGTAATGGTTTTGAGAAACTTGTTTCTCTTTCAGGTTACTCATAATTGGAATCACTCCTAAGTTGAGTAATGTTGATCGACCACTCTCAATTTAGTTTACATGTACTGGAGCCAGCTACATGATTTGAATCTAGTTCCAATTAAATCAATGCCTATGTTTCTATATTGGATATAGAACGGTTCATATCTTAACAATGTTAAGGTACGGGGAGTTGTCTGGCTTATGCTTAAAAATAGACTCTGGATAACTCAATGAACGTTTCTGTAATGGCTGTTTGTGGGTTGACCCGGGCTATGACGAGGGTTAAATTTCTACCATCTAAAAGACCAATAGTGATATTGTTCTTGACTCGCCACAGTTCTAAAAGAAATGGATTTTTTCAGAAAAGAGTAGTGGGAGTATGGTAGAACTTGAAGCGATTCCAGAACCGCAAACGATTACTGAAAATTTGATAAGAACCTAAAGATTCAATCTGGTTTGACATTCCATTGGCCACTCCGCAGATAAGGTAGGTAACCTCAGGCACTCGAGAGGTACTTCGGTATGCTCAAAGACGGTGACAGGGAGGTTCTTGTTTACCCAGACTTGCCATTGCTATTGTTCCAGACTTTGAGACCCGGCAGGAGGATGAGTATAGCGTCATTCTATACTAGCTTTAGAAGTGTACATGTATATGACTCAGCTAGAGTGTTGTCGTAGTCAGTGGGAGCAGCAGAAGCATAGTGGACAAGTGGCTTATGTATATTTATAGACTAAAGCAGAAATAGCAGAGATAGATCATCTATTTCTGATGTGACAGTCATAGGTTTGACTTCATCAGAATAGGGGATGGATCTGTTAAGAAGGGAGTAGGGTATGATGTCCTGATTTTTGGATGACATACACAGAGTAGGAAGTGAAGTTCCTATACTACGATCGGTTATGCTTTGGTTGTCACACAGTGGTTTCTCCACATAAGGAGTTGGATATTATATCAGACATTCTGGTTACTAGATCTATGGTTTTAGATCTAGATTTGGGAAGTGTCCCAATCTGGGTACTTAGACAGGTTTCTAAAGGTGTTTTAGGATGGACGACTCCTAGCACGGTCGTGTGCCTGCAGGTGATGGAGCCACCCTCTCTAAAGGTGTCTTACAGACTAAAGGGGAGAGGGATGTGCATGATTGGCAGATCACTTGCTTTGGCAATTGAGTCAATCATGAGATGTCAAGTACCACACCAGATATTGTTTTTGCATGAAATGCAATAAGTTGATATTGATCCAATCCTGGAGAAAAGATCGGAAGCAGTTTTAGAACATAAGTGGATGTTCTAGGGATCTGATAACGACAACCTCTTTCAGGAGACGGTTATCATTCCAGGCTTCCAAGGTGACCTGGATGACAGAGTGGCTGTCAAAGTTATAGTTTTCCCTTCGACGAGGGGCAGTAGTTTGGACAGGTGGTCCAAGGGGATACTGAGGGAGGCATGGCGCAGGATACTGATTAAGTTCAGTTGACGTTACAGTCTAAGAAGTTTGGATTTGGAGTTCATTTATGAGCTAGGTCCCATCAGATATCCAGACATATTCTGAGACAGGTATTACTCATTTAGGGAGATGGCTTTCTCCGTGAACTTGAGATAAAGAGAGACAAAGAAAGAAACATCAGAGCGGATCCACTAACTGAGGCTATTCCTCGAACGCAATAGTTTCGTAAACAGGCTTTGTGAGACTTATTAGTAGAGGAGTTGGGTGTTCGGTATCACACGGGCTGTGAGTATGCGACATCGCAATAATAAGCCTTGAGTGCAAGTGGGAGATTGTTGGAGATAGTGCCCTCAGAGTCAATTATTGGATCACAGGCATGTGATTGCAATGATTGAGGGAGGACCAATGCCGGTAGGACAGTCTTACTCAAGATGATAGTATGCTATCTTGTTTATCTTTATCATCGTGTACTGCTTTAGGTGACATTACAGATCACTATTGCATGTTGGTAGAGCCTTTAGGATTCATGCTTGACGGCCAGCAGTATGATGGCGATCATATACGTGGGAGGTGGGGTCTATAAGTACATCCATAAAAGGTCCCTAGTCGTGGGAGTTTTCGAGACAGGGCATCGATACTCTAGAGTAGACTAGTGTATACGGTCGAGACCCCGACGAGGGGTGGTGGCCGGTCTCACAAGCCCCGGGTGTCAGTTGGTTCACCAAAGATGTATACAGGTGCTCATTGGGTTATAAGTACACCGGACAGGACTCGCCGGGAACATGCTAGTTGGAATTGTACCTGACGTCAGATAGTAGTTCCCTGGTGACATGTGTACAGGTTATTTCATCGACTTGAGATCGTCATTTATCTCGTGTGAGTTCCCACTGTACTTTGATTACTAACCTACCACGGCTCAAAGGAGTCGTGCAAACAGGTTTTAGTTGGGTACAGTCCCGAGCCATATGGAGGCAGTGAGCGGATCTGCAGGGGTTCGTCTCTCCCGGTATTTGGGGTGAGGTCGCGCTGTGTCTAGGAGAGACATTACACGAAGTCCTTGGCCAAGGCAGGAGATTTACTGGTAGGTATTACGGTAGTATCTCAGGGTGTTCTGGGCTATACTCCGACACGACTTGTACCGCTTTTGGGGGTCTGACTTTTACCAACCCCTAGGCCCGCCATGCGATGCTCATAGACGAATGGACCGGACTGTACGGATATTGTCACTGACAGGCTCAGGAGGGTGTCAGGATGAGTTCGCTCATCGACCTCCCTTTTGGTCAATACCTGGTAGCCCGTTACGTACGGCTAATACCTCTGACGTGCTAGTGGTTAAATCCACAGCCAAGGTATTGATGAGTCTTTAGAGTCCCCCACAGACAGTTTCTCAAGTTTCGTTCGAAATGTGGTAGAGGCTGTATGGATATATTACAGGGTTCGATCATATACATGCGGTATTTCACGGATCATGATCGGACGGATAATACTAGCGGGGTTTGGTTTAAGCCGGATCCTAGTATTGTACAGTGTAGATTTTGTCTCATTGCATTTGTATTCGGTCGGAACACAAATGCGGGTATGTATATACAGTCGCGGGGTTATTCGGTAATTTGTTACCGGATCGTTTTTTGAAGTTGCCAGTTTGCTTTCCGTTTCGGCCATTTTTCCTATGTTCCTTCTTTGGCTGAAAATTGGTGTGGAGGGGCTTATTTGCAATTGTGCAAATTAGCATAGTGGAGGGTGGTTCTTGTAAGTTGTTGCTTCATGAAGGTTTTCATGATGGTTCTAGCTTCCATTGACTTCTTTTTGCTCATCATTGCTTTCTTTATATGATGGGATTGGGATGAGATTTGGTGATGATGATGATTCCTCATCATCACCCATTCTTTTCTCTCTCTTGCATTATTTTTGGCTCACTCTCTCTCTCCCCCTTGACAAAAAGCATGGCCGGCCATTCTTGATGGGGGCTTTCCAAAATTTTGGAGAAGGATTTTCATCTCATTTGCATGCACAAAATCCTCTTGGTTCCTCTCCAAAGCTCATTACTTCACCTCCACTTCCAAATGAAAACATCAACAACCCCTAGAGATAAACCATTGTACACTTAGCCTATAGAATCCTTGGACATGTCGGCTCGCTAACTTCGTGCCCGAGTTTCCTCGGTCCAGAGGTGGGAGCCCGTAAAAGTACCCGGCGATGTGGTGCCCTTTCCGACGAGGAGATGAAGACCGGAGATTCCGCGAGGAGATTGGGATGGAGGTCGAAGACCGATGGAAACGGATCGCTCGGTATAGTTCTCTACCCTTTCTCTTGTTAGCTAGTAGTTGGTTAATGGTCCGATCCGGGTTTATAGTCCGCGGTAGCGCCGGTTTCTGTTTAAAGAAAAGTTTCGTTTCCGCATTTTGGCCTCATTCTGACGGCCGGGGCGCTGCCGTGCACTTACACCTCACACTCTCTCTTTTTCTCTATCTCTTTTTATTTTCTCATTCCTCTCTCATCTCAACTGAACACTTCACTATCCATCACAAATCCATCTAAAAACTTCATCAAAACTCACAAAAATCAAATCTTTTGCCTTGATTTGCCTCTTGGATGCCTTGGAGCATGGGAAGCTCGGATCTTTGAGTTCTTTTGGTTAGTTAATGGTCTCTATCTGTTCTTTATATTGTTTTTGTGTCGTGTAGTCTTGTAATTTCAGTTTAGATTGTTTAAAGTTAAATTTTCGTGCAAATATCGTATTTTTAGTGTCAATATATGACATATGTGATCTGCTGTGACCCCGAGAGTTTACTAGAAAACCAAACAATGTAGTTGTGTTGCACCGGAGACCATAGGACCCTACTTTAGGAATGACCCCCTGCTCGGACCATGGCCGGCGACTCGGTGGAAATTCCGGCGACCTCGGCTTGGTGAAGGGGTTAGGGTTTGTGTTTCTCTGGGTAGCTGTCTGCAGTGTTTTAGGTGTGTTTGGTCTTGTTTGGTTTTTGATTTTTCTCTGTACACAAAATCTGGGATCACATGGGCAGTTTCTTGTGTTACGACTACGCGCGATACGTTATACGAAACGGATCGTGCGCTTTGTGTGGTTTTTCACTTGGGTTGGTTTCGTAGTGTCGCTACGCAAGTTATCCACAATACGGACACTTGAGATTATGTTTTGTGTTGTCGCGTTGGTCACATATAGTTTGTACGTGTTTTGGGTCTATTTGTAAGTGTATGATGCACACCCCACGTGTCACGGGGAGGCGGAATACTTTAAAAAAGTTTTTCTCGCACCAAAAGAAACTTGTTTTAGCTTTGCATCATGAACTTGTTCCACTTTTGGATCTTGTTTAAACCTTAGCTAACAAAAACCTAGACTAAGAGAGAGAGCTAATGTAACACCTTAGGATGTGTTTAGTGGCTAATTATATTTAAATAAAAAGTTTACCAAATTGGGTTTCAAATATTTTTCCAAATTCAATAAATATTTTCCTAGAATTTTCCTAGGCTTGCACACAATTGTGCATGTAAACTAAGGTTTAAAATGCGGTTATACCATGATTAGCAACCATTGTGGGTTTAATAATGGGGATTAAGTCTTTTGAGTTTTAATTAAGTCTATTTAGCTATTTGTTGGTTGTTTTAATTTGAATTTTTGTTTTGGGGTGTTGACTTGAGAGAATGAGAGAGAGAGAATGCATCATGGCAAAGCCCATGCTTGCATTTAATGATGGGAGAGAAAGGAGTGGTTGACATTGGGAGTTATCTTTTTCCTCTCTTTCTTGTGCTCATTTCTCTGAACCTCTCACTCTCACACTCACACACCCACATTCACACAGCAGCAGCAGCAGCACATCACAGCAGCAGCAACAAGCACAGCAGCAGCACAGTACAGCAGCAACAAGCACAGCAGCAGCACAGTACAGCAGTAGGAGCAGCACAGCACAGCAGCAGCAGCAGTGAACAACAGCAACAGCAACAACTTCAGGCAGCTCTAACAACTGCAGCAACTCCTTCTATCTACTCCTTCTTCTTCCTCCTGCCTCCCAGGGTCGAGTGTGGGGTATACTTCTTGAACTTACCCCTAGTTTGCTTAGTTAGTGAAGTTTAGCTTCGATTAGTGATTAATGGTGCGTTTTATTGCGATATGTGGTAATTAGTGGGAACTTTGATCAAGTGAAGTGTGTATTGGTTAAACTGAGTTGATGGAGTGTTGTTAGGGCCATATTAACCTAGCTTAGCCCCCAATTGCACTAAAATACCACCAGATTGCTGTTTGATGCAAAATTCTTCGTTTTTAAGCAAATTCTAGCATTTTGCAAACTGCTATCGACCTAGTGAGTTCAGAATAAATTTGAGATAACTGCAGTATAGTTGTTAGGTGTTGATCCCATGTGTAGAACACGACCCCCATTTTCTATGTCTGGGCCACCGAAATATTAGTTCTGGCCGCAATTTGCGGCCAGATATATAGGGTTCCTAGGCACACTCAAGAGTTTCCACAAGGCATCAACCATGCCAAAATCAAAATTTTCTTGTGCCGAGAAACCCTAATACTAGATCGTTAACTAGAGGTATGGTCAAAATCATACAAGTAAACAACTTTACTAGAAAGTGAAAGTGACTACAACCTTTGTAGATCCGGTCATCCACTTCCCTAGATCCATGTTGACGTCCCTCCGCTGCGATCATTGGAATGCCGGACTCTATTGTCGGTTTCATCGGAGAAATGGGCAGGCTAGGTCGATGACTTCGATGCCGAAGATGATCTACGTCGAGGAAACTCTAACTCAACCTCCATCTTCACTTGGTCATGAAACTTCTGAAGATAACACTCTTTACTACATGGCAAGTGGTAGAGGATGAAGAAATAGGAAGTGGGTTCACTTTGGAATTGGATTTCTCACTTGGATTCATCACTTGGAAATTTTCAGGAATGCTTTCTTCTCTTCATGAAGAAGAAGAAGAAAGAGAAAAGAAAATGAATAATGAATTCTTGAAAATAATAAATCAAGTGATTCTTATCATATAGCAACCATGGGTTAGTTTACTTTTGTAGAGAGTAAACTATAGTTTAGGTAAATGGTTAGGTCAAAGGGTAAAACAAAATGGCTTAGACTTTGTCAAAGATGCTATGAAGCTTCATGAAGCATCAAGCCAAAGTGAGAAAAGCAACCACCATTTTGTTTTAATAAAATACATAAAAAGAATAAAACCCTAACCACTTTCCTAAACATGGTGTTATCCAAACACACATCCAAGTTTGCATGTATCATCAAACATGATACAAACTAGTGCACAAACATATATCATATATACAATGTGCACAATCAAGTGAGAAAATAATCTTAAGTGAACCAATACTAGTTAATGTAAAGTAATATATCAAATATATAATTATACATTAAATCATTAAATCAACACTTGATTTAATGATCCGGTCATACCGCATATAACCGACTAATATCAAGTGTATCAATATATCAAATCAACATTTGATTCGGTAACCTGGCTATATCGCATATAACCGACCAATGATATAAATCGCGAGAATAGAATACGGTATCACATACTGGTATTATTCTCGGTCCCGCACATATCTCATATGCGCTCCTATTTCGTTTCGCTTGAGCCAGGAAACCTCTATGTAGGACTCTAAAGACTCGCCAATACGCCGGTAGCATGTGATGATCATATCAAACACCCACAAGCCGCAAGCGGTCTGCTAAACGTAATGGCCACCCAGGTATTGAGCGATCAGAAGATCAACGAGCAAGCCCGCTCACACTCCTGTGAATCCAACCAGTAACACTTACCGTACAGTCCAGTCTGTTCGTATGATATGTCGCATATCTCGCCTAGGGGTGGTAAACGTCAGACCCCTGTAGCTTGATAAGTCATGTCGACGTAAGGTCCATAACAAGCATGAAACTACTGATAACACTTACCAGTAAATCAGTGCAACCTTGGCCAGGGATTTCCAGTTATGGCCAGTCGAGCATAGCGCAACATCAACCCCCAATACCGGGAGAGACGAATCTCCTCCTATCGCTCATTGCCTTCATGTGAATCGGGACTGTACCCAAAAACAACCTGTTTTCACGACTTAGTATAGCCGTGGTAGGGTGGAAATCAAAGCACAGTGGGAGACACACAAGACTCTATGACGATCTCAGGTCAACAGACTAAGCTGTACCAGTGTCACCAGAGAACTGCCATCTGACGTGAGGTATAATACCATCTAGGAGTTCTCGACGAGTCCGTTCAGTGTACCCAGTCCCCACTGAGCACCCGCATACCATCTCTGATGTCAAACACCAATGGATATGGGATCATCCATCGCCCATCACATGGGTCGAGAAGATATACGCTAGTCTACTCTGGAATATCGATGCCCCGTCTCGATATCTCCACGACTAGGAACATTGAAGGATGTACTCATTGACTACCCATGCCCCACTAGTATCATCTACATCATAGTCCTGCAAGTCGAGTACACATCCTAAGTGCTTCATCAACATGTAACAGAGAGACAGAAAGTATACATGTTAAGATAAAGAGCAACCAGATAGCGTACTATCATGTCGAGCAAGAAAGTCCTACCTATATATGTCCCAGCATCCACTACAATATACATCCTATGTACAGTAATGGCCTCTAGGGCATACATATAACTAACAATCTCCCACTTGCACTAGGGCCATCTGTAGCAGTGGTTGCAATATCACATACTCAACCATCCCATAAAAGTCTCTCTTTGGGAAAAGGCCTTTGTGAGTGGATCCGCCGTGTTGTCCACTGAGTCTACTCTCCTTACTTCGATCACCCTGGAGATCAACTATCTCCGTGATCAGGTGATGCTGCCTCAGAATATGTCTGGGCCACTGATGGGACCGGGGTTCTTAGGCCAAAACCACACTTCCACTTTCACACAATGGTAGGAACATAGTTCATCTCATGAACTAATATACACCCAAACTTCCTCTTTGGTAGTATCTTTAATAGCGATGTTACCAGCCTTTATCGTCTAGTTTGCCACGGTTTCTAGCTTGGAACTCTTCCAACATACCGTCCCTCTACTGAGGGTAAAGACAATGCCTACGACTGACATTCAGTCGTCCTTATCACCCTGGAACCTTTCCTGTGATTCTCCCCAGGATCGATTGACACCATCTCACTAAACCATAGTGAGAAGCCAAACATCCATTTAGATCTATCTCATAGATCTAAATCCCAGGATTTAGGAGGTATCACCTTTATCTGTTAGTGTATATGCCCTAGAGGCTATTCCTGTATCATACTAGATTGTATATTACTTAATGGAAGCTTGGGATATTCACAGTTGTAAATACAATCTTGCTCAAAATGGTAGTATGCTACTTGGTTTGTTTCTACTTCAATATGTGCATGTGTTTCTTTTAGCATATCGCTTATACATATTAGTAGAGCCCTTAGGATCTTTGGTTGATTACCAGCGTTGTGATGGCAGTCACACTCATGGGGGCTGGGTAATCTATAAGCACATCCTTATACAGGTCCCTAGTCGTAGGACTATCGAGATAAAGCATCGATACTCCGGAGTAGACTAGCGTATGCGCTTCTCATCCCAGCAGGGGAGATGGTCTGTCCCACAGCCATCAGTACGTCGTACTGGAGATAGTATGCGGGTGCTCGTTGGGTTACGAGTACACTGGACAGGACTCGTCGGGAACTGTTGGATGGTACTGTACCTATCATCAGTTATCAGTTCCCAGGTGACATGAGTACAGCTTAGTCCGCTGACTTGACACTGTCACTTCGCCTCGAGTGTGTTCCCACTGTACTTTGATTACTACCCTACCACGGCTCAAAGGAGTCGTGCAAACAGGTAGTAGTTGGGTGCCGTCCTGAAGCACTTGGAGGCAGTGACGGTTAGATAGGATTCTTCTCTCCCGGTATTAGGGGTTGACATCGCGCTGTGTCTAGGAGATCCATTACACGAGTAGTCCCTTGCCTGGGCAAGCGAGATATACTGGTAGGTTTCCAGTGTTATCTCAGGGTGTTCTGGGCTTCACCCCGACACGACTTGTACCGCTATTAGGGGACTGACGTTTACCTCCCCCTAGGCCCGCCATGCGATGTATCAGACAAACAGACTGGACTGTACCGAGATTGTCACATTCAGACTCAGTAGGAGTTCAGATGGGTTTCACCTCGTCAGTCTTCTTGTCGGCATCTACCTGGGGACCGTTACGCACAGCTAGTGCCGCTTGCGGTCTGTGGTTAAACCCACTGCCAACGTAGTGTCGAGTCATTAGAGTCCCATACAGAAAGCTATTCGCCTTTAGGCAAAAGAGTAGAGGTCGCATGGTTTTGCGACAGGTCGCATGGTATTGCGACAGGGTTCGGTCACATCCGTGCACTTGTGCACGTACAGTGTCCGGACAGTTAACACTAGCGGGCTTTGGTTTAAGCCAGATCCTAGTGTACGTTTTGGGATTGGTTTTATCTCGTTTGTATTCGTGTTCCTCGGAACGCGGATGCGGGTGTGTATGCACAGATGACAGAGAGACAGAGGCAGAGGATTCTCATTGGGGTTGTTGACTGTTGACCATTGACTTTTGCTTAACCCTAATGAGAATAAGAAATATGATTAACAATAATATTAATTAAGTATTATAGTGACATGTTTGTTGAGGGGTTGACTTTGTTGACTTGTTGACTTTGTTGACCGGTTGACTAGGTTGGACTAGTTGACCATCATCATGACAATGGCTATCATTCCATGGCAAAGACTTTTGCATGCTTGTTTATTTATGCAAAATGAGTGCATGAAATGATATAGACATTTTGACTTAAACCATCACACAATACTTGATAACTATTTTTGTTATGATGGCTTTTGGATTATGAGAGGTTGGATAAGAAAAGAGTGGCTCATTCTTTCATTTGCTTTCTCTCTCTTGAGCTCTCTCATTCTCAAGCTCTCCCTCTTTCTCTTGCTCTCTCTAGCTCAAGGCAAACCATTCTCATGTGTTGAGACTCATTGCCTTAGAGATAAAAAGACACCAAAACAATCCTCTACTCATTCTAGTCCACAAGGCCTAGCAAGCCAAGTGTTCTAGTTTCTTCAAAGATCGAAGAAGAAGCCAAAGGTAGAAGCTTTCGGGTGGATCCATCTTCGGCGCAAGGAGACGACGGGGTGAGGCCGATCCGTACACCGGGAGGAGTTGAAGACGAAGGAGATCAAGAAAGGTATAGCCCCCTCACCGAGTAGGTAAACTCAAGTTAGGTTGTTAGTTAGTTGTTTAGCAAAAATCCGTATTTGTAGTCCATGTTACCACCCTCTTGAAAATCGTTTTTCACCACTTCCGCAACCCTGTAAGCACCGGGGAAGGGTAGCATGGACTTAAAGTTGTATCAGAGCCTAGTAAAACACTATCTAACATGTTAGCGAAGTAAGTAGAAGTTCGATCGGAGAAAAAGTCACGAAATACACCCGGAAAATCAAGTTTCTGTCGATTCTGTATTCTGTTGAAAAAATGATAAATCATACTCCAAAAATCGACTCAAGCTTTTTAAAAGACACTGTAGAAATTTGGTCCATAGAACCGTTCAACGCGCCGCGGAACCGCGGCGGGAGCACGCTCCTGCCGCGGATCCGCGGCCGAGTTGAGTCGGTCGTGGCTCAAATTTCTTGCAGTGTGTTTCTGGAGGTATTTTGGGATTTTTACAATATGTTTTTTCTGCCCTGGTTTTCCAGAAAGAAAAATTTGATTTTGGGGCTTCAAAATCCGAATTTTTATTGAACTTCAAAAGACTTAAGCTGACGGGTATATATCTGTGATGTGTTATATGTATTGAACGTCCGCTAATCGCTATACGTCGATTAGTGGGGTTATACATATCTGTGATCTGTAATGTTGATGTTATGTGTATATGAATTCTTTGGATTGTCGCGGATGAATAGCCGGGGGGTTGCGAGATGAGAGTTTTTCCTTTTATCTTTCAATTCATGTAATATGTAAATTGATGTAATATTATTTTTGGCCGCACAACCGGGTCGGGGTTGTAGCCGTCATTGTATAATTTCTTTTTACTGTTTTTGCTCCTAGGATAGACCCAAGGTGGGGTGCACAAACTACCGGGTATCTCGAAGTGCCGAGTGGCCTACTCACTGTTAGTTATGTATATGCCCTAGAGGCCATTGTTGTACATTTGATGTATATTATGATGGATGCTTAGATATATACAGAGAGGACTTTCTTGCTCGTCATGATAGTATGCTATTTTGCTTCACTTTATCTTAATATGTTGACTTGTATTGGTTTACTATCTTTCTCTCACATGTTGATAAAGCCCTTAGCATCTGTACTCGACTACTGGGATTATGATGAGATCATACTAGTGGGGCCACGGTAGTCGATGAGTATATCTTATAAATGTTCCGAGTCGAGGGTATATCGAGACAGGGCATCGATACACTAGAGTAGACTAGCGTATACGCATGTTGACCCATATGATGGGCGATGGATGATCCCATTTCCATCGGTGTTTGACATCAAGGATGATGTACGGGTGCTCTGTGGAGACTGGGTACACTGGACGGACTCGCCGAGAATTCCCAGTTGGTGATATACCACACGTCAGATGGCAGTTCTCCGGTGACACTGGTACAGGGTAGTCTGTAGACCCGAGATCGTCATAGAGTCTTGTGTGATTCCCACTGTGCTTTGATTTCCACCTTACCTCGTTCAAGACGGCGTGCAAAACGGTGGCTTTTGGGTACAGTCCTGAATCACATGGAGGCAATGAGCGATAGGAGGGGATTCGTCTCTCCCGGTATAGGGAGTTGATGTCGTGCTGTGTTCGATTGGCTCTAACCGGAAGTCCCTGGCCAGGGCCGATATAGAGATTTACTGGTAAGTGTTACTAGTAGTTTCTCGACCTGTTATGAGCCTCACATCGACACGACTTATCGGTTACTGGGGTCTGACGTTTACCACCCCTAGACTTGATATGCGACATATCAGACGAACAGACCGGACTGTACGGGAGTGTTACTGATTGGATTCACAGGAGTACGCACAGGCTATCTTGTTGATCTTCTGATCGCTCAATACCTGGGTGGCTGTTACGTTTAGCTGACCGCTTGCAGCTTGTGGGTGTTTGATATGATCATCACCTGCTACCGGCGTATTGACGATTCTTTAGAGTCTTATACAGAGGTTTCTTGGCTCAGGCAAAATGGAGTAGAGGCACATATGTGATATGTGCAGGACCAAGGATAATGCGATATGAGATACCGTATTATATTCTCGAGATTTTTTTATATGAATCGGGACATCGGATCAAGTGTTGATTCGATGAATCGGTACATGATATATTAGCCGGTTATATTCGATATAGCCGGATCGTTGGATCAAGTGTTGATTCGATGATTTAATGTATAATAATATATATGATATATTGTATTACATTATCTAATATTGGCTCACTTTATTATTTCATTTTCTCACTGGATTAATACATTGATATATATGCGATATATGTTAAATGTATTATTTTCTTTTGTTACAAATATATAATATATATGTGATATATATTATTGTGACATGATATGATTTATTATTAAACATGTTTAAGGATGAGTTAGGGTTAGCTTCTTCTTGCACATTCTAGAAGCTTTTCCTTTTGTCTTGGTTAAGATATTATGGTTGATACTTATCCTTAACCTAACCAAACCCTAACTCTAGTTTATTCTCTACAACTTCTTAGCCACTCATCCTTGACCATGGTAGATATATCAATCATATAGATTTCTTTTCTATTCATCACAAAAGGATTATCTTTTCCATTATCATCTTCTTCTCTCTTGAGTTCTAAAAGAAAATGCTTACTAGTTAATTCTTGTGTGATGATTTCTTGTGAGAAAGTGAATAAAAAGAAAGCATAAATACTACTCCCTCATCCTTATCTCATCTAGCCCATGAGATTAGGGTGTTCATCTCTATAGAGTGAGAAAGCTTGGGTTTTTGCAACTTCGACGTAGATCATCGGAGATTCGGAACACTTCAAGCTAGCATGGATCGTTCGAGTCGTGGAGCCTCTCTTGAGTCCGGGAGATCATGGATCGCGGCGAAGGGACTTCTACTCGGAGCTTGTGAAGCGAAGGAGCGGACTACAAAGGTTGTAATCCCTCACACTTAGATAAAAAGATGTTATCTTGCATGCTAAACCCTAATAATCTAGCAAAGATCCCGTCTTTGGGTTGTTCGTGTAAGTCTACGGTAGCGCCCCGGCCGTCTACAGACGCCAAATGCGGAACAAAAACTTTTTAACTGGCGCTATCGTATACTTTCACCCGGATCTTCCATTATTGCTAAACTAACAAACTGTAAAGAGTGTAGAAAGGTTATACCGAACGATCCGAGTCCTTCGTTCTTTAACCATCATCCCACGCTCCGTTGCGGCTGCTTTGATCTCGTCGATCTCCGATCTGCTCGTCCAGGTGGCACCACGTCACTGATTCTTTAAACGGGCTCCCGCCTCTGACTCGAGGCAACTCGGTCGTCAAGTTTGCTAAAAGAGACGACCAAGATTGATGTAGAGAATGAGTAGATGACTTTGTCTCACTTCGTCCAAATCCGTGGACGATCGGTTAATGAAGTTGCCGTGGGAATCGGGTGATGGAATGAAATGAGCTATGAAATTTCATACACCGAAAACTATCATAATCTTTTGCAAATGAAAACTCAAGTAAGAGAGTGAGAGGAGGGGCCGGCCATATATAGATGGAGGGAGGTGAGTGTAGGAGAGAAGTGGGTGACCATAAAAAGCTTCTCACTAAAAATATCAAGAACAAATATCCTTCATGCAAACAAAACATCATTATTGCTAATGGTTATTCATTAACCTAGTCACCATTGCATTAATGGCTCCATTAATGCAATAATGAATCACCATGCCAAGTCACCCTTTCTAGAACCTTCTAGAAGCATGACTCACCCTCATCCAAGAAAAGATAAATCCGTCTTTAACCGAATGTTAAAAGACGGCTGATAGAAAACTGGAAACTGGCAACTTCCAAAAGTGATCCTGAAACGACTTTCAGGATAACCCCGTAACTGTATAAATATACCCGCATTTGTATTACGACCGAATACAAATGCAAATGAGACAAAGATATTATACCTACTCAATATAATACTCGGATCTGGCTTAAACCAAAGCCGACCAGTATTATCTGCCCGAAAAATAACACGTGCGTAAACGCACGTGCATTTTCCGAACCCTGCCATATAACCATACGGCCACTACAACGTTTCGCCCGAACATGGGAAACTGTCTGTGGGGGACTCTAATAACTCGTCAGTACCCTGGCAGTGGGTTTAACCACAAACCGTCAGCGGCACTAGCTATGCATAACGGCTGCCCATGGACTGACCTTAAGGGAGGCTGATGAGCGAACTCATCCAGAAACCCTACTGAGCCTAACAGTGACAATGTATATACAGTCCGGTCCGTTCGTCTATGAGTATCGCATATCTGCCTAGGGGGTTAGTAACGTCAGACCCCCAATAGCAGTATAAGTCGTGTCGGAGTGTAGCCCAATAACACCCTGAGATACTACTGAAATACCTACCAGTAAATCTCCTGCCATGGCCATGGACTTTGTGTAATGGCTCTCCTAGACACAGCACGACCTCGCCCCCAATACCGGGAGAGACGAATCCCCTACCGATCCGCTCACGTGCCTCCATATGGCTCGGGACTGTACCCAAAAACTACCTGTTTGCACGACTCCTTTAAGCCGTGGTAGGGTAGAAATCAAAGCACAGTGGGAACTCACACAAGACAAATGACGACCTCAGGTCGATGAACTAACCTGTACACATGTCACCACGGAACTGCTATCTGACGATATGTATAATACCAACTAGCAGATTCCCGGCGAGTCCTGTCCTGTGTACTCATAACCCAATGAGCACCTGTATACATCTTAGGTGATCCAACTGACACCAGTGGCTTGTGAGACCGGCCACCTCCCCTCGTTGGGGTCTCGACTGTACACACTAGTCTACTCCGGAGTATCGATGCCCTGTCTCGAAACTCCCACGACTAGGGACCACAATTAAGGATATGCATATAAACTACCCAACTCTCACGTATATGATCGCCATCATACTGTTGGTAGTAAAGCAAGATCCTAAGGGCTCTATCAAAGTGTAACATGTAATCAGTCACCTGAACATGTACACGACTGATAAAGGCAAACCAGATAGCATACTATCATCTCGATTAAGACTGTCCTACCGGTATAGGTCCTCCGCAATCATTGCAATCACGTACCTGCGATCCAATAATTGACTCTGAGGGCACTATCTCAAACAATCTCCCACTTGCACTCAAGGCTAATTATTGCAATGTCGACTACTCACAGCCCGTGTGAAACCGAACATCCAACTCATCTACTAATCAGTTTCACAAAGCCCGTTTGTAAAACTATTGTGTTCGAGAAATAGCCTCAGTGAGTGGATCCGCCTAGATGTTTCTTTCTATATCTCTCTTAATCTCAAGTTCGCGGAGAAAGCCATCTCCCGAATTGAGTAATACCTGTCTTAGAATATTTCTGGACATTTGATGGGACCTAGTTCATAAATGAACTCCAAATCCAAACTTCTTAGACTGTATCGATCACTGAACCTAATCAGTATCCTGCACCATGCCACCCACAGTATCCTCTTGGACCATTTGTCCATAATACTGTCCCTCGTCAGAGGGAAAACTATAACTCTGGCAATAACTGTGTCATCCATGTCACCTTTGAAGCCAGGAATGATAACCGTCTCCCGAAGGAGGCCGCCCTCATCAAATCCGTAGAACATTTACTTATGTTCTAAAACTGCTTCCTTATGTTTCTCCAGGATTGGATTAATACAAACTTATTGCATCTAGTGCAAAAACAACATCTGGTGTGGTACTTGACATCTCATGATTGACTCAATTGTCTAAGAAAGTGATCTGCCAATCATGCACATCCCTCTCCCCTTTAGTCTGTAAGACACCTTTAGAGAGGGTGACTCCATCACTTGCAGGTACACCACCATGCCAGGAGTCATCTATTCTAAAAACCATTAGAATACTGTCAAAGTACCCACATTGGGAAACTACCCAAATCCAGATCTAAAACCATAGATCTAGAAACCAGAATGTCAAATATTATATCCATATCCTGTCTGGAGAAACAACTGTGTGACGACCACAGCAAAACCGATCGTAGTATAGGAATTTTACTTCCTACTCTGTGTATGTCATCCAGATACCATGACATCACACCCTACTACCTTCTTAACAGATCCATCCCCTATCCTGATTGAAGTCAAACCCATGACTGTCACATCAAAATTAGATGATCTATCTCCGCTATAACTGCTCAAGTCTATAAATAGATATAAGCATCTTGCCCACTATGCTTCCGCTGCTCCCACTGACTACGACAACCCTCCTACCGGGTCTCATAGCCTGGAACATCAGTAGTGTCAAGTCTGGATAGATAAGAACCTCCCTGTCACCATCCTTGAGGCTACCGGAGTACCTTCGGGTGTCTGAGGTTACCCACCATATCTACGGAGTGGCTAATGGAATGCAAACCAGATTGAATATATAGGTCCTATTAAATTTTCCATAATCGTTCGCGGTTCTAGAATCACTTGCAGTTCTACCATACTCCTACTACTGTTTTCTGAAAAAATCCATATTACTAAAACTGTGGCGAGTTAAAAACAATATCACTATTGATCTTCCAAATGGTAGAATATCAACCCTCGTCATAGCCAGGGTCAACCCACAAACAGCCATTACAGAAACGTGCCATGAGTTATCCAGATTCTTGTTTTAAGCATAAGCTGGACAACTCCCCGTACATTAATATCTTTTAAGGTACGAACTATTCTATATCCAATATAGAAACTTTGGCACTAATTTAATTGGAACCAGATTCAAATCATGCAACTGTCTCCAGTGCATATCAACTTAATGGAAAGAGGCTAATCAGCATTACTCAACTTAGGAATCCATCCAATTATGTGCAACCAGAAAGAGAAACAAGTTTCTCAAACCCATTACAATCATCTGAATACCAATCACAAGAATCTACATCTTCGATCTCTTTGAAGAATCCCGATACTTGTGACACCTGGTTCTCTACTTTATTCTTATACCCACAACTTCTCAAAACTTATACCTTGTATTTCTACGAAACACTTGTCTAAATACTAGAGAAGTAATAAGTAAACAGAACATAGTACGAGGACCTACCCCTTTGTCCTGATGGACACTGGACAACATACAATACTCTGTATAAGTCCGCTGAGTTTAAGTAACTCAAAACCTGTGCGTCGTAGGTTAAAAAACTGTACCATGGCGATTTCCTCAAATATCACCAATTACAACGAATTCCGATATAATGAGGATAATCACCTAATTCCCAATAACTAACTCCCACTCATCATCTGTAAAACCATACAGATATGAGAATGAAACCTGGTAAATACATACCCTTGGAGTAAGTATCTAATTGGGAAAACAGTTTTCCTTTAACAATGCACTGAAACATGAAAATGTTTCGTAGGGGTATCCTAGTATTCATAGCAATGCCTCTTCCATAATCCAATTCATGACTATAACCATATATTTCTTTTCCTTCTCTCCAAATCCCTTTATTTGTCTTTAGTCGTTACCTTCTGTACACCATCGTTAGGCTAAATGGTTTTCTTCCTTACCTACCGTTCGGCACCAGCCTATGGTTTGGAAGAAGACTATCCAGTAAGCATAATAGGTGTACCCTCCTAAACCAAGGAGTACTCATATCTTGAGAGAAGGTGATGATAAAAGTCAACTGAATAATACCTTATTCTTTTAATGGTGAAATAGGAGTGGCGATGAAGTACGCGGTTTGGTCGTGAATGATAACAGTCGCAATTTGCTTTGCTCTCTTTCTAATCCCTTTATTTTGTCTTTACATATTACCTTCTGCACACCCTACTTAGGCTAATTGGTTTTCTTCATTCCCTACCTTTCGGCACCTGCCTATGGTTTGGAATAAGACTATCCAATAAGCGTAATAGGTGTACTCTCCTAAACCAAGGAGCCCTCGCAACCTGAGACAAGGTGATAATAAAAGACAACTGAATAATCCAATTTGATTTCTTCTGAACCTGGATCCATCCTCGAAGACGTCCCTCCGAGTTCGTATATAACCTTACGATGGATCTATCCAATGGAAGTGGATGTCCGTACTAATACGGGTGTTCTGAGAAATTCAAAGGGTAAGAAAAGGAGTGGCAATGACTTATGCAACATAGACAATCCAAAAGCCAGTATTTTAAGAAGGTTCGGTCAACCTGGTCACTGAGTCATAGTCTAGGGTCGGTCAAAGGTCGCTGCCAAAGAGAGAGAGAAAAGAAACACTCTGTGTGCACTCTAACCTAGATCAGAATGGTTATCACTTTATCTAATCCGGAAACCTCCCACTGTCCTGTCAAATTCTCCTCCAAACCTGAAAGAAGAATCAATCGGGATCACCCGAAGAGTAAACCAACTCATCAGTGGGAATCGGGATCCAACTCTCATCGCATGATAACGTGATGGAATGCATCCACGTTACTCATACTCCAGAAGGTATGCGCATACTTGGCAAGTTTCAGTTTCTATAGAAACTCCCGATATGATTTTTGCCCCATGCTCTTATAACCTTGGCTTTGGTCAAAATGTCATAAGTCACATGCCAAGTTCTACCCGTCACTATCTTGTCAATTTGAACCCACACGCACATGCCCCTGACTTTGGCCAATCGGCAGAACGACTGTCCCAAACTAACTCATCTATCTATGCAACAAATGAATAACCAGCAGCTACCAAACACTATGCCTTAACTTTAGCTAAAATGCATAGCTTGAATACTACTGAATAGCCAAAATAAGTGACGCAGGGCTACGGCTGGTTTTTGGCGAAAAACCTTTAACGTAACGAACTTGATATCGCTGAAGGAACCTGATAGCTTTTTTAAAATATAGTGGTGAAAACCTTTTGCTAAAGAGGTCATTCCCGGTGAAGGGATCTCGGCTCTTTCCCCGTGGAATGAGGTGCAGGATATTCCACTGAATACCTCGGTGCAAAGCAACTTGTAATCGACTATAGTGAAGTTATTACCTTGACGCAAACTTCTGCCCAAGGGGTCAGTCCCGGTGAAGGGATATCGGCCCTTGCCTCGTCGAATGAGGTGCAGGATATTCCACTGAATACCGCTATGCAAAACAAAAGGAAACGCCTTTGCAATAACACTTTTTAAATTTGTTCCAACAACTGCAAACAGGTTTGTTTTACTTTGCATTGATCAGAATCAACGCGGTCCCATCAATCAATCACACCAGAAAAGAACGAAAATAAAATGTACGTATATGCCATCCACATTCGTCACTGGGTCCCGTCATCACCCGTTAGGTTACTTAACTAACGACAGAGCGGGGACTGGACTAGCGCGGGTGTAAAACATATACAACATCTAATAATATATAAACCAATATACAATAATCGCTCCAGGCGTGATAATATGCAACATTACAGAAAAGTAATAAGCATCGCAGAACAATACAGATAATCTGGGATCCCCGAGTTTCACAGAGCCGCTGCTGAAACTCGACGTTCCCCTGTCGTGTTGATAGCCTGTGCAATGAAACCTAGACCCCTACGGGTGCGGCAAGTTACCCGCCAAAACCTGAAGCGAGGCAGCCTCTTACAGCATAGTGAATGGACCACCCAGCACTTCACGGAATCCGGTAATCTTGGGCACCCCTCCTTGGGTCAACCTGTACCCCCTACGAGTGCGGCGAATAGTCTGCCAATTCTAGAGTGGGGCCCCTCTGCCTCTCAAAGCCATGAGATGCGGACCCGTTGCCCCTCCAGAACCCGGCTATCCGTGCACTCCGTCGCGGGGCAAAACCTAGTACAGTAATGAAAAATAGTACAACAGGTACATCGACCGCAACCTGGTCGTGCCCCCAAAAGAATATTATACAACAGGCAGTGACGGCAGTCCACATGTTGGACGCTCGCCCCGCAATATCAAATGTAGAAATAAACTCAAACTGTTCTACCATTGCACACTGCTATCCACCACGACAAATCCGCAACATCACAGCACAACACAGAGCATCAACGCGAATGTCACGTTCGCAAACCCGTCTAAAAGAACTATAGCAATCAGACGCGGTTTACCGATCAAATGACATTCCCGGTCAGAGATATAATGTAAGCACTATAAACTAACATGTTTAAATATCGATCGACTAAATATCACAAAGTGGGCCCCACGAACAACTGGTGAACAGTAACAAAACCTGGGCCCAGAAGATATATACCAAAAACCACAAATTCCAGAGAAGAACCCACTGAACAAATTTGGGGGCATGATGACACAGAATGGCCGCGGATCCGCGGCCAAACAATAGGTTTGGCCGCGTTTCCGCGGTAGACTTGTCGAATCATGATCCTAAATTTGTACGGTGTTCTAATAAACCCTGCACAAATTTCTGAGATATGTAGAATAATTTTAGGACACCTTTAAAAATCGACAGAAACTGTGAACTTGGATTTTGCAGTTTTTGATTTCCGGTTCGATCGATATTTTAAACGCGTTAGCACAAGTTAGTATAGCAAAATGCTGAGGCTCTGATACCACTGTAAGTCTACGGTAGCTCCCCGGCCGTCTACAGACGCCAAATGCGGAACAAAAACTTTTTAACTGGCGCTATCGTATACTTTCACCCGGATCTTCCATTATTGCTAAACTAACAAACTGTAAAGAGTGTAGAAAGGTTATACCGAACGATCCGAGTCCTTCGTTCATTAACCATCATCCCACACTCCGTTGCGGCTGCTTTGATCTCGTCGATCTCCGATCTGCTCGTACAGGTGGCACCACGTCACTAATTCTTTAAACGGGCTCCCGCCTCTGACTCGAGGCAACTCGGTCGTCAAGTTTGTTAAAAGAGACGACCAAGATTGATGTAGAGAATGAGTAGATGACTTTGTCTCACTTCGTCCAAATTCGTGGACGGTCGGTTAATGAAGTTGCCGTGGGAATCGGGTGATGGAATGAAATGAGCTGTGAAATTCCAAACGCCGAAAACTATCATAATCTTTTGCAAATGAAAACTCAAGTAAGAGAGTGAGAGGAGGGGCCGGCCATATATAGATGGAGGGAGGTCAGTGTAGGAGAGAAGAGGGTGACCATAAAAAGCTTCTCACTAAAAATATCAAGAACAAATATCCTTCATGCAAACAAAACATCATTAATGCAAATGGTGATTTATTAACCTAGCCACCATTGCATTAATGGCTCCATTAATGCACTAATGACTCACCATGCCAAGTAACCCTTTCTAGAACCTTCTAGAAGCATGACTCACCCTCATCCAAGAAAAGATAAATCCGTCTTTAACCGAATGTTAAAAGGCGGCTGATAGAAAACTGGAAACAGGCAACTTCCAAAAGTGATCCTGAAACGACTTTCAGGATAACCCCGTAACTGTATAATAATACCCGCATTTGTATTACGACCGAATACAAATGCAACTGAGACAAAGATATTATACCTACTGAATATAATACTCGGATCCGGCTTAAACCAAAGCCGACCAGTATTATCTGCCCGAAAAATAACACGTGCGTAAACGCACGTGCATTTTCCGAACCCTGCCATATAACCATACGGCCTCTACAACGTTTCGCCGGAACTTGGGAAACTGTCTTTGGGGGACTCTAATGACTCGTCAGTACCCTGGCAGTGGGTTTAACCACAAACCGTCAGCGGCACTAGCTATGCATAATGGCTGCCCATGGACTGACCTTAAGGGAAGCTGATGAGCGAACTCATCCAGAAACCCTACTGAGCCTAACAGTGACAATGTATATACAGTCCGGTCCGTTCGTCTATGAGTATCGCATATCTGTCTAGGGGGCTAGTAACGTCAGACCCCCAATAGCAGTATAAGTCGTGTCGGAGTGTAGCCCAATAACACCCTGAGATACTACTGGAGTACCTACCAGTAAATCTCCTGCCATGGCCATGGACTTTGTGTAATGGCTCTCCTAGACACCGCACGACCTCGCCCCCAATACCGGGAGAGACGAATCCTCTGCCGATCCGCTCACGTGCCTCCATATGGCTCGGGACTGTACCCAAAAACTACCTGTTTGCACGACTCCTTTGAGCCGTGGTAGGGTAGAAATCAAAGCACAGTGGGAACTCACATGAAACAAATGACGACCTCAGGTCGATGAACTAACCTGTACACATGTCACCTGGGAACTGCTATCTGACGATATGTATAATACCAACTAGCAGATTCCCGGCGAGTCCTATCCGGTGTACTCATAACCCAATGAGCACCTGTATACATCTTAGGTGATCCAACTGACACCAGTGGCTTGTGAGACCGGCCACCGCCCCTCGTCGGGGTCTCGACTGTACACACTAGTCTACTCCGGAGTATCGATGCCCTGTCTCGAAACTCCCACGACTAGGGACCACAATTAAGGATATGCATATAAACTACCCAACTCTCACGTATATGATCGCCATCATACTGTTGGTAGTAAAGCAAGATCCTAAGGGCTCTATCAAAGTGTAACATGTAATCAGTCACCTGAACATGTACACGACTGATAAAGGCAAACCAGATAGCATACTATCATCTCGAGTAAGACTGTCCTACCATTATAGGTCCTCCACAATCATTGCAATCACGTACCTGCGATCCAATAATTGACTCTGAGGGCACTATCTCCAATAGTTCGGCACATGTAGAATTTTATTCGGGCACGTTTGATGCTCTATGAACCTTCACTAGTGTGCCGAGGAACCCTACACTCACGTCGTTGAGGGAGGTTGCTCCATTTCGGATATTTGGCGGGTAGTTTGCCGCACCCGTAGGGGTTTAGGGTGGGGTATTGGCTATTCATCGCGACCGTGCAATCCGCTTTTCGTTACAGGCTCGTACGAATTGCAGATTCCTAGTATATCCAATGTATTCATCTGTGATCTGAAATGGCTATCATTGTAATATATCTATATATGATATTATTTAGGTGTTGCTTATGTTTTGCAGCCGCGCTAGCCCAGCCCCCGCTCTGTCGTTAGTTAAGTAACCTAACGTGTAATGACGGGGCCCCGTGGCGAATGCGAATGGCATAAGCGTACACCATATTTTGGTTGTTTTCTGCAATGGTAGGATTAAATGATGGGACGCATTAAAAGAACTAATGCAAGAAAAATAAACCATGTAAAAGTCGTTGGAACACTTTCAAAAAAACCCAATCGGTTTCTTTTCAAAAATAACTTTTAAACGCGGAGCTTAAGCCACTCCTTTTAAAAGCTATCAAGGTTCCTTCGATTATATCAAGTTCACTACGTTCAAGGTTTCGCCAAAACCATTCGTAGCCCTCCGTCGTTTGATATGAATATTCAATAGTATTCAAGCTATGTTTGTTGACCTTCGTCAAGGCATAGTGATTGGTAGCTGTTGGTTGTTCGTATGTAGCATAGATGGATGCGTTGGTTTGGGACAGTCGTATTACCTTGTTGACCTTCGTCAAGGGTTGTCACGACCAGCAATTCGGCCCGTAACCGGCACTTAAACTACGTAACGTCTACAGGCGTACGTAACTTAAGTAAGCCGAAAACCCAGAAATCTAAACCACCCAAAACTGGATCAACGGAAAAAAAAAACATAATTTTAAAGTATTAGAAGCCGCCATTTTAAAAATTTCTAACTCTAGTTTTCTTTCATAAAAATTTCGGCAGCACCTCCTTTGTAAAACTTGCCCCGTAAACGGGTACAACACAGATAATATAAATCATCCCAAGTGGGAGAAAAATCACGCCCACCGGCGGAGACAATCACCACAACAAGTATACGACGCCAAAGCGAAGAAATATCAAGAGAACGACTATATCAAGAAGTAAACATTTCCAAAATAACCTGCTTCTACGAGCACGGTTCCCAAAACCAATATACAACACTGATCTCTCACAAGTTGTCTCTAAGTCATACACAACAAGGGTAGATGGAGAATACTAGATCCAACCAAAAAGATATACAATGTACAACGGATAACCGCAAACCCACCTATAATGCAACGGCCTCACTGCCCAAGGTAGCGGTATCCACAAAAGTAGTGATGATAAGCTGCCCTGCCGCGACTACTCAGAGGGTAAGTCCTGCAAAACACTGTGGCACAACGGGGGTGAGTTGCCAACTCGTGAATAGTAATTAACATCATACAGTAATCGCAAGTATGCACTAACAGCAATGATCAATAACATGTGAACTGATAACATGAGTATAACAATATGAATATGCAACTATCATGATATCCATATCAATTTTACACTGAGTGCGGGATAGTAAATAATCTCATGCACAAATCATAAGCATAGAAAACACGGTGTAACTCAGCAACACCCAAATCCCAAAATACTCAGATCGGCCCTCAAATCGGCCCTCAAATCCTGTACGTCTCATGAAACCTGAGTGTCAAACATCGACACTCAAAAACATCATAAAAACCAGTGCCTATCATCGACACATAAATACTGATATCCATACGTTCCTCGAAAACCAAGTATCCAACCTCGATACTTGCGTTTCCACGTATCGGTCTTTCTGATATCCATACGTTCCTCGAAAACCAAGTATCTCACCTCGAAACTTGCGTTTCCACGTATCGGTCTTTCTGATTCCATACGTTCTTCGAAAACCAAGTATCCAACCTCGATACTTGCGTTTCCACGTATCGGTCTGTCAAATCCCATATATCTCTCGGAAATTAAGTGCCCAACATCGACACCTTAATTTCCCATATCGCATCTCAAATGCATAAATCCATAAAAAGTAGCATATGCAACATAAAACATCAATATGAGCATATCACGGAACGAATCGCCAAATAATGCATCAAGTCATTAAATGTATCTCGCGGTTCCCAAAAATCCAAATCCAGAATACATATATATACATCGTCCCATACCACCGATATATATGCAATACATATCATGTAAATCCAAATCCAAAATACATATATATACAGCGTCCCATACCACCGATATATATGCTATAAAAACTATAATATCCAATTAAGAGTACATATATACACAGCGTCCCATACCACCGGTATATATGCAATAAAAACTGATCATATAACAATAGCAAGGTATGTGTGCGAACGAGTAATATAGCATGGTATACATATGAGCATGTAGGTATACAGGTATGTTCTATGTAATATGCATTGTCGCACAAGTATAACCGTTTTAATGTCGCTAACTAATAGCAAGGTATACAATAAGCATTTGTATTGTGCGTGTCATGGCAATTACCGACAGGGTGTGTGTAGCATATCATTGGTGCTCGTGCAACATGGACTGTCGATAATAGTGCAGTGTACAACAGGTACAGTACTAAGCACAAGTAACTATATGCAACATGAATCATGCACCGTTTCTATATAAGAAAATAAGCATACGGCTAATATTATATCATGTCTAGCCCCGACGCGTAGCGCCATACGGGCGATTCCCCGTAGATGTTAAATCTACTCACCCTATGGTCTCCAGCTATGAAGATCCGACCACCTGCTTCCCTTTGTTCGCAGCGTCTGAAGTCCCCGCTTGCGACGCTATAATATCACAAATACAAGAAATAAAGCGAACATCTCAGAAGAAATCACATAACGTAAAACTACGTAATATAAAACGTATCAACGCACTAAACCAACTCACGAATACACGTCTAGTGCAAACACACGAAACGATACCTAAACCCAAACTGAGTATATCGCAGCAAGACACACGACTCGTGTCGCAACACGTATCACGCGAACTCAAAACACACGATTATAGGTAATCGATCCCAGATTTTGCATACTGCATCTACTAAGTAAATCAACAGTACCAAACAACCCAAAACCATAGCAGACAACTACCACAGAAACCCCACCCCAAAACTCACCAAGTCGGCCGGCGTCGCCGGCCCCCTCCTTAAGTCTCGCCGGCCCCGGCCGGTGGGATGGTCCCCATCTCCTAGGTGGTGTCTCAGGTCAACCTGCACACTCCTCTAAAGTTGTTTCCTCAATCACTAAAACTCCCAGGTCACAGCAGATACCAATATCTCTAAAAAGTCACTAAAAAACCGATATCGCCTCAATCGATATAAACTACGTTCTACGCAGAAATTAACGATCAAGCCCACACAAAAACTATAAATTAACAGTAGAGGGGTTATACCTAACAACTTTGCTCTCAAGTTCCAAGCTTTTCCTATCTCCAAGTGATCAAGAAGCAAGAAATCCCAAGCTTTAGCTATTTTTGTGATAGGTTTCAGAATTTTTAGGATTTGTGAGTTTAGAATGAATTAAAATGAGAAACAAATGATTAAGTGCAGTAGAGGGAGGAGGATTTCGGCCAAGGGAGTGAGGTGGAGGGTTTGTGGTGAATTTCCTAGCAATTTCCCTCATTTATTGCTATTAAATGCATTTGCACACCTACACACACATGCATGCATCTAATCCCTTCTCTTTTCTTTTCTTTTTCTTTTAATTTCCTAGTTTAAACCTAGTCCACACAATATATTCCTAGGTGAGTGAGAAGGATTTACTTAACTTAAAAGTTTTAAAGAAAAGATTGCTAACAGAAATTTTCCCAAAATTTGAATACCGCATTAAAATAATATTAAAAATTGGGAAAAAATAAAATTGAACCAAAACGTCCCATATACTCCCAAAGCTCGCACACTAGCTTTATTTTAGCTAATCTAGGTGCTGGCAAGTCTATATGGTCGTTTGTTCACATTCGGGTAAAAACGGAAAATACCGACAAACTTACCCTAAAACGGACGAAATCGCATAACGATTTCCAAAACGTTACAATCTCCCCCCCTTATAGAAATTCGGTCCCCGAATTACAATTTCATACTAAAACGTACCTTCAAAAAGATGGGGGAATTTCTTCCGCATCTCACTCTCGATCTCCCAAGTGACCTCCTCACCAGTCGGACTACGCCACAGAACCTTTACAGAAGGAAAGTCCCTAGACCGAAGTTTCTTCACCTGCCGATCCAAAATAACTATCGGCTGCTCGGTGAACGAAAGATCCCGCTCAAGCTGAACGGTCTCGTGCTGAATCATATGAGAAGGATCATGAAGGTATCTACGAAGCATCGACACATGAAAAACGGGGTGAACATCTGGAAAACTAGGCGGGAGCGCTAAACGATAAGCAACCGAACCCACTCGCTCGAGGATCTCGAAAGGACCTACGAATCTGGGACTGAGCTTCCCTCTCTTCCCAAATCTCATAACGCCCTTCATCGGAGAAATCTTCAGGAATACATGATCTCCCACTGCGAACTCAAGTCTGCGACGACGACGGTCGGCATAAGACTTCTGCCTGCACTGGGCCGCTCTCATCCTGTCCTGAATCAGCTGGATCTTCTCCGTAGTCTCCTGAACAAGCTGGGGTCCCAAAACCAAACTCTCACTAAGCTCGGTCCAACAGACTGGCGATCGACACTTCCTACCATATAAAGCCTTAAAAGGTGCCATCTGAATAGTCTCCTGAAAGCTGTTATTATAGGAGAACTCAATCAACGGCAAGTGACGATCCCAACTGCCCCCAAAATCAAGCACACATGCACGGAGCATATCCTCCAGAGTCTGAATAGTCCGCTCCGTCTGACCATCTGTCTGCGGATGAAAAGCGGTGCTAAAACTCAATCTGGTACCCAAAGCTTCCTGAAGCTTCTGCCATAGACGGCTAGTAAACTGGGTACCTCTGTCGGATACTATGCATGTGGGAACACCGTGCAAACGCACAATCTCATCTATATAAAGCTGAGCGTACTGAGCATAGCCGAAAGTGGTCTTCACTGGAAGGAAGTGAGCCGCTTTCGTCAACCGGTCTACAATAACCCAAATGGAGTCATACCCTCTATTGGTCCTGGGTAGACCCACAATGAAGTCCATGGAAATCTTCTCCCATTTCCACTCCGGATTGGGTAAAGGCTGCAACTCTCCAGCCGGTCTCTGATGCTCAGCCTTGACTTGCTGACAAGTCAGGCACCTCGAAACGAAGTCCGAAATATCGCGCTTCATCCCTTCCCACCAGTAGTAGTCTCTCAAGTCTCGGTACATCTTGGTGGAACCTGGATGAACGCTAAAAGCCGACTGATGTGCCTGCTCTAGGATCTCGCGTCTCAACCCATCAACATCTGGTACACACAAGCGAGTCCCGCATCGTAGCACACCTGGTCATCAATCATGAACTCCGAAACTGTACCCTGTCGAACAAGCTCAAGAATCTCAGACAAACGAGCATCACTGGGTTGCGCCTCACGAATACGATCAACAAGTAGAGGACGGGCGCGGACATGAGCAAACTGTCCCCCAGTGGAGGTGAACTCAAACTGAACTCTACTATCACACAAGAGCTGCCAATCTGCAGAAGACTGACACCGAACGACGCTCAGCTGGGACAAGCTACCCACGGGCCTACGACTCAAAGCATCGGCTACCACATTCGCCCTGCCCGGGTGATAAAGGATCTCACAATCATAATCCTTCACTAGCTCCATCCATCGGCGCTGTTTCAGGTTCAGATCTCTCTGCTGGAAGATGTACTTCAGACTCTTATGATCCGTGAAGATCTGACACGACTCCCCATACAAGTAGTGCCTCCAGATCTTCAACGCAAAGACTACCGCAGCCATCTCAAGATCGTGAGTGGGGTAATTCTGCTCGTGCTTCTTCAACTGCCTGGAAGCGTATGCAATCACCCTATCATGCTGCATCAAAACACAGCCGAGCCCCACTCGAGAAGCATCACAATACACAACGTAGCCTCCCGATCCAGAAGGTAAAGAAAGAACTGGTGCTGTCGTCAACCGAGTCTTCAACTGCTGAAAACTCTGCTCGCACGCATCAGTCCAGAGAAAAGGAACCCCCTTCCGGGTCAGTCCAGTCAGCGGTGCAGCGATACTAAAAAAATCCTGCACAAAACGGCGATAATAACCAGCTAAGCCCAAAAAGCTGCGGACCTCAGTCACCGATACAGGTCTGGGCCAAAGCTGTACAGCCTCGATCTTCCTCGGGTCCACAAGAATACCATCACTAGTCACCACATGACCCAGGAAATCAACTCTATCAAGCCAAAATGCGCACTTTGAGAATTTAGCATACAGCTGGTGCTCTCTCAATATCTGCAACGTAATCCCCAAGTGCTGCTCATGCTCCTCTCGACTCCTAGAGTACACCGGTATGTCATCAATAAACACGATAATGAACTGGTCAAGGAACGGCCTGAAAATCCGGTTCATCAGATCCATGAACGCTGCTGGCGCATTGGTGAGTCCGAACGACATCACCAAAAACTCATAATGCCCATAGCGTGTACGAAAAGCAGTCTTCGGAATGTCATCATCCCGAACCCGCAACTGATGATAACCCGAACGCAAATCAATCTTCGAAAAATGTTTCATACCCTGGAGCTGATCGAATAAATCGTCAATGCGGGGTAAAGGATACTTGTTCCGCACCGTAACACGGTTCAACTGACGATAATCCACACATAACCTCAAACTGCCGTCCTTCTTCTTGACGAACAGAACAGGAGCTCCCCACGGCGAAACACTCGGACGCACAAGTCCCAAATCAAGCAACTCTTGCAATTAATCTTTAAGCTCTCTAAGCTCTGCCGGAGCCATCCGATAAGGCGGTATAGAAATAGGCTCCGTGCCAGGAATCAGATCAATGCAGAACTCAATATCGCGCTCTGGCGGCAACCCAGGTAACTCATCGGGAAAAACATCGGGAAACTCTCGCACGGTAGAAACCTGGTCCAACAACTCCACTGTGGCTCCAGTATCATGAATGAACGCCAAGAATCCCCGACATCCCCTCCTCAAAAGCCGACTAGCGCACAAAACAGAAATCAAGCTGTGAGGGGCGGCACTACGGTCCCCCTGCACAACAAACACAGACTCGCCGGGAAAACAAAATCTAACTGTCTTCTCGCGGCAGTCCACGGACGCATAGCAAGTAGCTAGCCAATCCATGCCCAACAACACGTCGAAGTCCAACATCTCCAGAAGGATAAAGTCGACGGGCAGATCTCTGTCACCAATACGGACGACACAAGATCGAAACACATAACGCGCAACAAACGACTCTCCCACAGGAGTAGTCACGATCAGCGGCTGATCCAGCAAACACGACTCTCGGCCTAACCTCGGCACGAAGTGCGTAGAAACATACGAATGCGTGGATCCCGGATCAAAAAGAACATGCGCATCATAAGAACATACAGAAAGAGTACCTGAAACCACGGCATTTGACGCCTGAGCGTCCTGGTGAGTCAAGGCAAAAACCCTAGCCTGACCTCTACCGGCTACTGGCTGTCCTCTTCCTCTGCCACCTCGACCTCTTGGTACAAAACCTCCGCGACCACGACCTCACTGAACAGGAGTCTGACGCGGCGCAACTACAGGAACAAGAGGCAACGCTCTCTGAGGTGGAGAAGGTGGTAAGGTAACCTGCGGTACAGCTGGCTCGTTCACACGCGGCTCCGTACAATCTCGAATCCGATGACCAAAACTACCGCACCGGTAACATCCCGAAGCAAACTGCCGATCATCCTGAGGGTAAGAACCATAAAGTCTGCCTCGTCCCGAACCGCCACTATCAGAACGGAAACTGTCTCGACGTCTAAACGTCTGCCTCGCTGCCGAATCACCTATACGAACTCTCTTCGGTCCCGGAGCGACTGATGACTCAGCTAGACGCTCCTCTACCGAAAGAGCTGCATCCACCGCTGCCGCATACGTGTCACAATGCTGAATGCTGATGGCTAAAAATATCTGGGTAAGTAGGCCTCGAACAAACCTCTTCACCCTCATCTCCTCAGTCGCCACCAGGTATGGAGCATATATCGACAGCTCAGTAAACAATACATCATAATCCGACACCGTCATCCCAGGCGTCCGACGTAAAGACTAAAATCTGCGCGCTCGCGCATCCCTGACGCTCGGTGGAAGAAAACGAACAAGAAACGACGTCACAAACTCAGCCCAGGTCATAGGAGCAAGACCAGCGGCTCTGCCTCTCTCCAACGACTCACACCACTTCTGGGCCATACCCTCCAGACGAAAACTGGCAAACTCTACCCATCTCTCGTCGGAACATCGGAGTGAGCGACAAATCCTGGCCATCCGGTCGATGAACGACTGCGGATCCTCAGTAGCATCTGTGCCCGTAAAAACCGGAGGTCTCAACCTCATGAAATCCGTCAACGACACAGCAATAACCTCCGGAGCTGCAACTGCGACTACCGGAACCGTAGGTACCATCGTGGCCTCCGCAGCGGGTGGAACAACTGCCTGCCCCTGCGCTCGGATGGTCACTACCAAAGTCCCCACAATCTGGCGCAGATCCTGCATACCAGCTCCAATCATAGCAATATACTCCGGTACAACAGGCGTACCATCCTGGTCAGTTCTCGCCTCAGGCGAGTCAACTCTGACCTCGGCCCTCGCGGCCGCTCTCTGAGCCCTCGTAGTCTTCGGCGGCATATGGGCTATAAATTGAAACAAGATTCGATAAGGAAACGGAATCGAATCACAAGATGTATATCAATCACGGAAGGAATATCAATCAACAAGTCCTAAGGTCACTTAGGCGGAGTACCGTGTCGTAAGTATGCCGCGGAACATACACACGCTACGTCACTCTGCTTAAGCTACCTACTCCATCATACCAAGGTCATCCTAGACTCCGAAAGGTAAAACCTAACGCTCTGATACCAACTTTGTCACGACTCGCAATTCGGCCCGTAACCGGCACTTAAACTACGTAACGTCTACAGGCGTACGTAACTTAAATAAGCCGAAAACCCAGAAATCTAAACCACCCAAAACTGGATCAACGGAAAAAAAAACATAATTTTAAAGTATTAGAAGGCGCCATTTTAAAAATTTCTAACTCTAGTTTTCTTTCATAAAAATTTCGGCAGCACCTCCTTTGTAAAACTGGCCCCGTAAACGGGTACAACACAGATAATATAAATCATCCCAAGTGGGAGAAAAATCACGCCCACCGGCGGAGACAATCACCACAACAAGTATACGACGCCAAAGCGAAGAAATATCAAGAGAACGACTATATCAAGAAGTAAACATTTCCAAAATAACCTGCTTCTACGAGCACGGTTCCCAAAACCAATATACAACACTGATCTCTCACAAGTTGTCTCTAAGTCATACACAACAAGGGTAGATGGAGAATACTAGATCCAACCAAAAAGATATACAATGTACAACGGATAACCGCAAACCCACCTATAATGCAACGGCCTCACTGCCCAAGGTAGCGGTATCCACAAAAGTAGGGATGATAAGCTGCCCTGCCGCGACTACTCAGAGGGTAAGTCCTGCAAAACACTGTGGCACAACGGGGGTGAGTTGCCAACTCGTGAATAGTAATTAACATCATACAGTAATCGCAAGTATGCACTAACAGCAATGATCAATAACATGTGAACTGATAACATGAGTATAACAATATGAATATGCAACTATCATGATATCCATATCAATTTTACACTGAGTGCGGGATAGTAAATAATCTCATGCACAAATCATAAGCATAGAAAACACGGTGTAACTCAGCAACACCCAAATCCCAAAATACTCAGATCGGCCCTCAAATCGGCCCTCAAATCCTGTACGTCTCATGAAACCTGAGTGTCAAACATCGACACTCAAAAACATCATAAAAACCAGTGCCTATCATCGACACATAAATACTGATATCCATACGTTCCTCGAAAACCAAGTATCCAACCTCGATACTTGCGTTTCCACGTATCGGTCTTTCTAATATCCATACGTTCCACGAAAACCAAGTATCTCACCTCGATACTTGCGTTTCCATGTATCGGTCTTTCTGATTCCATACGTTCCTCGAAAACCAAGTATCCAACCTCGATACTTGCGTTTCCACGTATCGGTCTGTCAAATCCCATATATCTCTCGGAAATTAAGTGCCCAACATCGACACCTTAATTTCCCATATCGCATCTCAAATGCATAAATCCATAAAAAGTAGCATATGCAACATAAAACATCAATATGAGCATATCACGGAACGAATCGCCAAATAATGCATCAAGTCATTAAATGTATCTCGCGGTTCCCAAAAATCCAAATCCAGAATACATATATATACAGCGTCCCATACCACCGATATATATGCAATACATATCATGTAAATCCAAATCCAAAATACATATATATACAGCGTCCCATACCACCGATATATATGCTATAAAAACTGTAATATCCAATTAAGAGTACATATATACACAGCGTCCCATACCACCGGTATATATGCAATAAAAACTGATCATATAACAATAGCAAGGTATGTGTGCGAACGAGTAATATAGCATGGTATACATATGAGCATGTAGGTATACAGGTATGTTCTATGTAATATGCATTGTCGCACAAGTATAACTGTTTTAATGTCGCTAACTAATAGCAAGGTATACAATAAGCATTTGTATTATGCGTGTCATGGCAATTACCGACAGGGTGTGTGTAGCATATCATTGGTGCTCGTGCAACATGGACTGTCGATAATAGTGCAGTGTACAACAGGTACAGTACTAAGCACAAGTAACTATATGCAACATGAATCATGCACCGTTTCTATATAAGCAAATAAGCATACGGCTAATATTATATCATGTCTAGCCCCGACGCGTAGCGCCATACGGGCGATTCCCCGTAGATGTTAAATCTACTCACCCTGTGGTCTCCAGCTATGAAGATCCGACCACCTGCTTCCCTTTGTTCGCAGCGTCTGAAGTCCCCGCTTGCGACGCTATAATATCACAAATACAAGAAATAAAGCGAACATCTCAGAAGCAATCACATAACGTAAAACTACGTAATATAAAACGTATCAACGCACTAAACCAACTCATGAATACACGTCTAGTGCAAACACACGAAACGATACCTAAACCCAAACTGAGTATATCGCAGCACGACACACGACTCGTGTCGCAACACGTATCACGCGAACTCAAAACACACGATTATAGGTAATCGATCCCAGATTTTGCATACTGCATCTACTAAGTAAATCAACAGTACCAAACAACCCAAAACCATAGCAGACAACTACCACAGAAACCCCACCCCAAAACTCACCAAGTCGGCCGGCGTCGCCGGCCCCCTCCTTAAGTCTCGCCGGCCCCGGCCGGTGGGATGGTCCCCGTCTCCTAGGTGGTGTCTCAGGTCAACCTGCACACTCCTCTAAAGTTGTTTCCTCAATCACTAAAACTCCCAGGTCACAGCAGATACCAATATCTCTAAAAAGTCACTAAAAAACCGATATCGCCTCAATCGATATAAACTACGTTTTACGCAGAAATTAACGATCAAACCCACACAAAAACTATAAATTAACAGTAGAGGGGTTATACCTAACAACTTTGCTCTCAAGTTCCAAGCTTTTCCTATCTCCAAGTGATCAAGAAGCAAGAAATCCCAAGCTTTAGCTATTTTTGTGATAGGTTTCAGAATTTTGAGGATTTGTGAGTTTAGAATGAATTAAAATGAGAAACAAAGGATTAAGTGCAGTAGAGGGAGGAGGATTTCGGCCAAGGGAGTGAGGTGGAGGGTTTGTGGTGAATTTCCTAGCAATTTCCCTCATTTATTGCTATTAAATGCATTTGCACACCTACACACACATGCATGCATCTAATCCCTTCTCTTTTCTTTTCTTTTTCTTTTAATTTCCTAGTTTAAACCTAGTCCACACAATATATTCCTAGGTTAGTGAGAAGGATTTACTTAACTTAAAAGTTTTAAAGAAAAGATTGCTAACAGAAATTTTCCCAAAATTTGAATACCGCATTAAAATAATATTAAAAATTGGGAAAAAATCAAATTGAACCAAAACGTCCCATATACTCCCAAAGCTCGCGCACTAGCTTTATTTTAGCTAATCTAGGTGCAGGCAAGTCTATATGGTCGTTTGTTCACATTCGGGTAAAAACGGAAAATACCGACAAACTTACCCTAAAACGGACGAAATCGCATAACGATTTCCAAAACGTTACAAGGGTATATACGGGTGGGTTCAAATTAACCTATACAATGACGGGTAGAACTTGACATGTGACTTATGATTTGTTGACCTTCGTCAAGGTCATAAGAGCATAGGGCAAAAATCCACATCGGGAGTTTCAATAGAACAGAAACTTGCTAGCGTTGCATACCATTTGGAGTGTGATGATTCTGGTAGGATTCCTTCAGTTATCACAAGATGATATTTGGATTCCGATCCTACTATGAGTATATGCTACTCCTCCAGAACTTTCTCACTTAACGATCAATGCTATAAACCAAGTAGGTGCCTAGAAAGGTGTTAGTGGGGCTACGCCCACAGTGAAAAGAGGTTATTTAATTAAGGAACTTCGCGAAAGCGTTGGAAAACCTCCCTCGAAGTACCGACACCAGCCTGGCCGAACGGTTAAGCAAGTATTGTACGGTGAGATTGATCCTGACTAATTCTTCCTTTATGGTTTGAGGAGGGATTCGAGAGACAGTGGGAGCCATCCTGTTTAGATAAATTAAATACCAATCTAAACTTGCAAGAAGCATCATGCTGAGTGTTTTCTTCTCTCTCTCTTAATTGCAACGACCCAGTGACCAGACATAGGTTACATCTAGATAATAAAATGACAGAACCTGACTTTATGATTGGCAAAGGTCTGTCCAGATGTCCATTACCCATGAAAAACTGGGACACCTCTTAACTAATCAAACCCTTGCCGTCTCAGGACCAGTTTCCCCTGTCACGGACATTGACATCCGTATGACATCGGAAAAAGACTGTGTGAAAGCCAAGTGCCTCGTGTTAGCCTCAGTTGACGGTGCAAACCAGAGGCAGCACGAGAAGATGGACTCAGTTTCTATCTTCCTCCATAACAAAGATTTATATGGAGAGCAATCTCGTATCGCAAGATATGAGACCTCGAACGAATTGCTTCAAGCGAGGTTGGCTGTCGGGTCATCTGTAGGGGACAACGTCCTTACAGAGACCGGCTATTTTGAGCTCACGGACCTGGAGACCACGTTGGAGAATGGGTCAAGTACTGACTTAATTCTGCAGTCCCTGCCCTCTGCTTATACCCTGAAGGAAACCAGGGAAGAAGAAGGAAAAGCAAGGGCAAAAGTTTCAGGACTGGATGTTGTAAAAGAGGGACGTTCCTATTGTAACGGGAATGAACATTGGCAGAAGGATTGCAGGGCTAGCAAAGCCAGTAGCCAGAATTCGAAGCATGTTGTGGCTTCGGCTTCGGGTGTGTTTATGATAGAGAACTGTATGTCAGTTAACCCTACTTCCTGGGTATTGGATACCGGATCAGGATCTCACATCTGTAATTCATTACAGGCTCTGAGAAACCGTAGGGTTATCAGGAAAGGTGATATGACTCTCAGGGTTGCTAACGGAATGAGCACGGCTGCTGAATCCGTAGGGGAATATTATCTTGGACTGACAACTGGGCAGATATTGATTTTGCGTAACTGTTTGTATGTACCTGGTGCGACTTGTAATATCATATCTGTATCCTTACTTTCTAAGGAAGGATATGAATTTACTTTTGTAAGCGATGTAGTAAACATCCACCTAAATCAAGTTATGATTGGGTCAGGTACATTAAATAACAGGATATACATATTAAATCAAACTCAGATATTCAGTGTCCAGAACACACTTAAAAGAAAGTCTCCGGAAACAAATCAGGCTTTCTTATGGCATTGTAGACTGGGTCACATTAATGAGACACGATTAACTAAGTTACATAAAGAGGGATACTTGAATCCGTTCAAGTATCAGTCTTATGCCACTTGTGAATCTTGTTTCATGGGAAAGATGACAAAGACTCCGTTCACTGGACACGGAGTAAGAGCGAGCGAGCTCTTGGGACTCATACACAGTGATGTGTGTGGTCCATTGTCTACACATGCGCAAAGTGGTTATTCATACTTCATTACTTTCACAGATGATTTCTCTAGGTATGGACATGTCTTCTTAATGAAGCAAAAATCCGAGGCCTTTGGGAAATTTCGGGAATACAAGAATGAAGTTGAAAAACAAACAGGCAAAAGTATAAAGACACTGAGATCTGATCGAGGTGGTGAATACTTGAGTGCCGAGTTTCTGGACTACTTAAAAGAGAATGGAATTCTCTCTCAGCGTACTTCTCCATACACACCACAACACAACGGTGTATCTGAAAGGCGGAATCGAGCCCTATTGGATATGGTTCGTTCCATGATGAGTAAGGCTGAGTTACCGCAATCTTTCTGGGGTTATGCACTAGAAGCAGCTGCATATCTCTTGAACAAGGCTCCAACCAAGATTGTGCCTACCACCCCATATCAGATGTTGAGTAGGAAGAAACCCTGTCTTAAGTATCTTAAGATATGGGGATGTCCAGCTTTTGTAAAAAAGCAGCATGCGGACAAGCTCGAGGCACGCTCAGTACTGTGTAAGTTTGTGGGATATCCAAAGAACTCCAGGGGGTATCTTTTCTATTCCGCAGAAGAACAAAAAGTTTTTGTTTCTCAGCATGCCCACTTCTTGGAAACTGAATTTTTGGAAAATCAGATAAGTGGGAGCGCAATAGAACTGGAAGAAATTCCAGAACCATAAGCTGTTACTGAAAGCTTGGATGAACCAGAAGTTTTAGGAGAACCGGACATTCCTGCGCCGCTCCGCAGGAGTAGTAGGCAGTCTCATCCGCCCGAGAGATACTACGGTTTTCTCATAGACGGGGATAGAGAGGATTGCACCATCGATTATGATGAGCCTACTAGCTTCCAGCAAGCCATTCAGAGCGGTGACTCGGTAAAATGGCTGGATGCAATACGGACCGAAATGGAGTCCATGTACACCAACAAAGTATGGACGTTGGATGTTGCTCCAGATGGGGTAAAACCCGTAGGATGCAAGTGGATCTTCAAAAGGAAGATTGGTGTAGATGGACAGGTTGAGACCTATAAGGCTAGACTTGTTGCAAAGGGTTTTCGTCAAAGACCTGGTTTGGACTATGACGAAACCTTTTCTCCAGTGGATATGCTGAAATCCATTCGGGTCCTTCTTGCCATTGTTGCCTTCCACGATTATGAAATCTGGCAGATGGACGTAAAGACAGCTTTCCTAAATGGATATTTGGAAGAGTGCGTCTATATAGATCAGCCAGAGGGATTCATTCAGAGTGGGAGCAGCGGTAAAGTGTGCAAGTTGCTCAAGTCCATCTATGGACTGAAGCAGGCATCGCGGAGTTGGAACATCTGCTTTGATGATACTGTCAAAGAATTCGACTTTATCAAAAACCCAGATGAACCATGCATTTACAGTAAGATTGTAGGGAGTAATGTGGTATTCCTCATCTTGTACGTCGATGACATTCTCCTAATAGGAAATGATATTCTTATGTTACAGTCAGTCAAAGGATTCTTGTCACAGAGGTTCTCCATGAAGGACCTGGGCGATGCCAACTACATTCTGGGGATCCAGATCTATCGTGATAGATCTAAAAGGATGTTGGGACTTTCATAGTCAAGGTACATCGACACCATACTGAAACGATTCAGTATGGAATATTCCAAGCGCGGTAATCTACCGGCTTGTCATGGAATCACCCTCTCCAAAGATGTCTCCCAAGACTGATTTGGAAAGGGCTCGCATGTCATCAATACCCTACGCATCTGCGGTAGGATCTATTATGTATGCGATGTTGTGTACCAGACCAGATGTAGCATACGCATTGAGCGTTGTAAGCCGGTATCAGTTGAACCCAGGGGAGAAACACTGGATAGCAGTAAAGAACATTCTCAAGTACCTGAGAAGGACTAAGGAGATGTTCTTGGTGTATGGCGGAAAAGACCTCCAGATCGAGGCCTTTGCTGACTCCAGCTTCCAGAGTGACAGGGATGACTCCAAGTCCATGTCGGGTTATGTCTTTACCCTCAATGTAGGGGCGGTTTGCTGGAAGAGTTCCAAGCAGGAAACCATTGCTGACTCAACTATGGAAGCGGAGTACATAGCTGCTTGCGATGCCGCAAAGGAAGCTGTCTGGATGAAGAAGTTCCTCACGGAGCTTCAGGTGGTTCCTACCAGTATTGATCCAATACCGCTGTATTGTGACAACAATGGCGCTATAGCTTTAGCGAAGGAACCCAGGTCCCATCAGAAGTCCAGGCACATTTTGAGGCGGTACCACCTGATAAGGGAGATCGTAGATCGCCGGGAGATCGAGGTGAAGAGAGTAAATACAGAAGATAACACTGCTGATCCACTCACGAAGGCCTTATCCCAGACTCAGTTCGAGCGGCTGATCGAGATGATAGGTCTTCGATACGCCAGTTCATGGCCTTAGTGCAAGTGGGAGATTGTTAGTGTTTATGCCCTAGAGGCCATTACTGTATCATACTAGCTTGTATATTACTTAATGGAAGATTGGGATATTCACAGTTGTAAATACAATCTTGCTCAAAATGGTAGTATGCTACTTGGTTTGTTTCTACTTCAATATGTGCATGTGTTTCTTTTAGCATATCGCTTATACATATTAGTAGAGCCCTTAGGATCTTTGCTTGATTACCAGCGTTGTGATGGCAGTCACACTTGTGGGGGCTGGGTAATCTATAAGCACATCCTTATACAGGTCCCTCGTCGTAGGACTATCGAGACAGGGCATCGATACTCCGGAGTAGACTAGCGTATGCGCTTCTTATCCAAGAAGGGGAGATGGTCTGTCCCACAGCCATCAGGACGCCGTATTGGAGATAGTATGCGGGTGCTCGTTGGGTTATGAATACACTGGACAGGACTCGTCGGGAACTGTTGGTTGGTACTATACCTATTGTCAGTTATCAGTTCCCAGGTGACATGAGTACAGCTTAGTCCGCTGACTTGACACTGTCACTTTGCCTCGAGTCTTTTCCCACTGTACTTTGATTACTACCCTACCACGGCTCAAAGGAGTCGTGCAAACAGGTACTAGTTGGGTGCATTCCCGAAGCACTTGGAGGCAGTGACGGTTAGACAGGATTCGTCTCTCCCGGTATTGGGGGTTGACATCGCGCTGTATCTAGGAGAGCCATTACACGAGTAGTCCCTGGCCAGGGCAAGCGAGATATACTGGTAGGTTTCCAGTGTTATCTCTGGGTGTTCTGGGCTTCACTCTTACACGACTTGTACCGCTATTAGGGGACTGACGTTTACCGCCCCCTAGGCCCGCCATGCGATGTATCAGACGAACAAACCGGACTGTACAGAGATTGTCACATTCAGACTCAGTAGGAGTTCAGATGGGTTTCACCTTGTCAGTCTTCTTGTCGGCATCTACCTAGGGACCGTTACGCACAGCTAGTGCCGCTTGCGGTCTGTGGTTAAACCCACTGCCAGCGTAGTGTCGAGTCTTTAGAGTCCCACAAAGAAAGCTATTCGCCTTTAGGCAAAAGAGTAGAGGTCGCATGGTTTTGCGACAGGTCGCATGGTATTGCGACAGGGTTCGGTCATATCCGTGCACTTATGCACGTACAGTGTCCGGACAGTTAACACTAGCGGGCTTTGGTTTAAGCCAGATCCTAGTGTACGTTTTGGGATTGGTTTTATCTCGTTTGTATTCGTGTTCCTCGGAACGCGGATGCGGGTGTGTATGCACAGATGACAGAGAGACAGAGGCAGAGGATTCTCATTGGGGGTTTTGACTGTTGACTGTTGACCATTGACTTTTGCTTAACCCTAATGTGAATAAGAAATATGATTAACAATAATATTAATTAAGTATTATAGTGACATGGTTGTTGAGGGGTTGACTTTGTTGACATGTTGACTTTGTTGACCGGTTGACTAGGTTGGACTAGTTGACCATCATCATGACAATGGCTATCATTCCATGGCAAAGCCTTTTGCTTACTTGTTTATTTATGCAAAATGAGTGCATGAAATGATATATCCATTTTGACTTAAACTATCACACATTACTTGATTACTATTTTTGTTATGATGGCCTTTGGATTATGAGAGGTTGGATGAGAAAAGAGTGGCTCATTCTTTCATTTGCTTTCTCTCTCTTGAGCTCTCTCATTCTCAAGCTCTCCCTCTTTCTCTTGCTCTCTCTAGCTCAAGGCAAACCATTCTCATGTGTTGAGACTCATTGCCTTAGAGATAAAAAGGCACCAAAACAATCCTCTACTCATTCTAGTTCACAAGGCCTAGCAAGCCAAGTGTTCTAGTTTCTTCAAAGATCGAAGAAGAAGCCAAAGGTAGAAGCTTTCGGGTGGATCCATCTTCGGCGCAAGGAGACGGCGAGGTGAGGCCGATCCGTACACCGGGAGGAGTTGAAGACGAAGGAGTTCAAGAAAGGTATAGCCCCCTAACCGAGTAGGTAAACTCAAGTTAGGTTCTTAGTTAGTTGTTTAGCAAAGATCCGTATTTGTAGTCCATGTTACCACCCTCTTGAAAATCGTTTTTCACCACTTCCGTAACCCTGTAAGCACCAGGGAAGGGTAGCATGGACTTACATTATCCTATTTGGAGAATCCTTGTGATAAGAGGAGATTGACCGTGTGTAGTATAGGAAACTCTTTTCCTATCAAGAGTATGTCATCCACGTACTCTGTGAGGATTACTACCATACTCCCTACTATCCATTTGTATATACAAGGTTCATCTACCTATTTTGATGAAGTCAAACACTTTGACTAGCACATCAAAACAGATGTTCCAACTCCGCGATGCCTGCTTTATTCTGTAAAGCAACTTGCACACGTTTCCGCTGCTCCCACTGTTTACGAAGCCCTCTGGCTGTGTACTTATAGACGTTCTTTTCTAAATCATTATTTAGAAAAGCAGTCATGACACCCAACCACCAGATATCATAATCATGGTATGTAGCCGTGGCAAGTAAGATCCGGATGGACATAAGCATAGCCACTGGAAAAGGTTTCATTATTTTCCACGCCTGGTCGATAACGAAAACCATTAACATGTCTAGCTTTGAAAGTCTCAACTTTTCCATCTACACCAAATAATCTTCTCAAGATATACTTGTTCTTGATGGGGATTTAACCCTTCAGATATAGCAACCAAAGTCCATACTTTGTTGGTGTACATGGATTCCATCTCAGATCGCTAAGCATCCAGCTATTCTTACAGAGTCCCTACTCTTGATGGCCTGCTCGAAACTAGTTGGGTCATCATCTCATGATGCAATCCTCGCTCCCACTGTCATCGAGAAACCAAAGTATCTCTCAGGCGGATGAGAAACCCTTCCAGATCTGTGGAGAGGCTGAGGATCGTCGGGGACTATTGAATCCTTTGGTTCTGTCAAATCATCAGCTGCAGTATTGTATAGCTGGAACCTTTCCTGTTCTATAGAACTAACCTTGCCTCGATCATGTCCGGATTTTGCTTTTGACAAAGGCCGGACAATCCCAAATCCTAACTTACTTAAGAGATGGGCTCTTCCCATACCATATCTTATATGGAATGGTAGGCATTGATCTGATTCAAACCCAATTCAATAGGTATGCAGCTTTTCAAGCGCACAACCCCCAAAAGGAAATAGGCAACTCAGTAGTACTCATCATAGAGCACACCATATCTAATATAGTGCGATTGCTCCACCCCGATACACCGTTGTGCTGTGGTGTATTCAGAGGAGTAACACCGAGAGAGAATCACATTCTCCTTTAGAATAGTCCAAGAATTCCATGCACAAGTATTCTCCTCCCTGATCTTGTCATAGGACATAATACTAATACCCGGTTTTTGGTTCTCTACTTCTAACTTATATTCTGTGAATATCTCAAAAACTTCGGACTTATGTTTCAACAGGAATATATGGCTGAATCTTGAGAGATCATCAGAGAATGTAATGAAGTACAAAGAACCGGTCCTGCCATGTGTAGACAGGGGACCTTGCATACATCACTATGTATTAGTCCCAAGAGTTCACTAACTCTTTCTCTGTTTCCAATAAACAGAGCTATGGTCATCTAATCTTTGCGACATGACTGGCAAGTTTCACAAGATGTAAATTCAAACTGATTTAAATATGCATCTAAATGTAACTTTAGCCAGTCGGGCCGCATTGATATGACCTAGTCTACAATGCCTCAAGAAGGATTCGTTCATTTCTGAACTCTTCCTCTTGTGTGTGTTCCGTATTTTAGGAACTGTAGTTTGATTTAGAATGTCAATGCTTTTAGATAACGTGCCTGAACCGATCAACTTTTGAAATAGGAAATGTTCAAAACATTATCCATCAATACAAAATTTTATCATTTCTTTACTAATAAAGAGAGTGATATGATTTTGTATATCAGGTTCGGTATCTAATAACATTCGTTCAAAATCAATGTTCTGGTAATACAGGGTGACAGTGACCAACAGACTTGGTTGCAACACTTGCCCCGTTTTCTGTCTCATGAAACTTATCACCCGTACTCAGTTCTTTACCTTTCTGTAGCCCTATGTAACGGATTACATTTGCGGGATCTGATCCGGTATCTAATACCTAGGACGTAGAGGACACTGGAAAACAGTTCTTTGTAGTGAACACACCCGAAGAAGATGCATCATATGCACTTTCTTCGTTTGGGCGGCATGGGAATCTTGGTATTCCCCTATTTCCTGCTCTGTCTTATAACAATTATAAGTTGGAGCGGGTCCAACGTTCCCCAGCTCAGTATAACTGTTGGAGATAGTGCCCTCAGAGTCAATTATTGGATCACAGGCACGTGATTGCAATGATTGAGGGAGGACCTATCCCGGTAGGACAGTCTTACTCGAGATGATAGTATGCTATCTGGTTTATCTTTATCATCGTGTACTGCTTTAGGTGACCTGACATGTCGCTATTGCACGTTGATAGAGCCCCTAGGATTTGTTCTTGACAGCCAGCAGTATGAGGGCGATCATATAAGTGAGAGCTGGAGTCTATAAGCGCATCCTTAAAAGGTCCCTAGTCGTAGGAGTTTCGAGACAGGGCATCGATACTCCAGAGTAGACTAGTGTATACAGTCGAGACCCCGACGAGGGGCGGTGGCCGGTCTCACAAGCCACTGGTGTCAGTTGGTTCACCTAAGATGTATACAGGTGCTCATTGGGTTATGAGTACACCGGACAGGACTCGCCGGGAACATGCTAGTTGGTCTTATACCTGACGTCAGATAGCAGTTCCCAGGTGACATGTGTACAGGTTAGTTCATCGACCTGGGGATCGTCATTTGTCTCGTGTGAGTTCCCACTGTGCTTTGATTACTACCCTACCACTGCTCAAAGGAGTCGTGCAAACAGGTTTTAATTGGGTACAGTCCCGAGCAACATGGAGGCAGTGAGCGGATCTTCAGGGGTTCGTCTCTCCCGGTATTGGGGGTGAGGTCGTGCTGTGTCTAGGAGAGCCATTACACGAAGTCCTTGGCCAAGGCAGGAGATTTACTGGTAGGTATTCCAGTAGTATCTCAGGGTGTTCTGGGCTACACTCCGACATGACTTGTACCGCTTTTGGGGGTCTGACTTTTACCAACCCCCTAGGCCCGACATGCGATGCTCATAGACGAACGGACCGGACTGTACGGATATTGTCACTGACAGGCTCAGTAGGGTGTCAGGATGAGTTCGCTCATCGACGTCCCTTTTGGTCAATAGCTGGTGGCCCGTCACGTATGGCTAATACCTCTGACGTGCTAGTGGTTAAATCCACAGCCATAGTATTGACGAGTCTTTAGAGTCCACCACACTTTCAGTTACTCACCTTTCGGGCGAAACGCTGTAGAGGCCGTATGGAGATATGGCAGGGTCCGATCAGATACGTGCGGTATTGCACGGATCAGGATCGGACGGTTTGTACTAGTGGCCGTATGGTTATATGGCAGGGTTCGATCAGATACGTGCGGTATTGCACGGATCAGGATCGGACGGATATTACTAGCCGGCTTTGGTTTAAGCCGGATCCTAGTATAGTACAGTGTAGATTTTGTCTCTTTGCATTTGTATCCGGACGGAATACAGATGCGGGTGTGTATGCACAGTATGGGGTTTTCCTGTAATTTATTACGGGACCAGTTTTCTAGAGTTGCCAGTTTGCATTCCGTTCCGGCCGGTTTTTCTTTGTTCTTTCCCGGCCGGACTTTTCCGATGGAGGGTGTTATTTGCAAGTTTTCAAATAACACTTTATGGAGGATTTATTTGTATAAGGTTTGATATGATAAGCATCTTTGCTTTTCATGCATTTATGAGATTAGAAATGAAGTGAGGTTTGATGTTGATTTAGTGATGATTATGTTTTAGGATGTGGTCACCACTTTTGCTTCCTACACTCACCTCCCTCTTGCTATCATATTGTTTTTGCTCCACCATTTTTATTCTCACTTGATGAGAGAGTTTTATTCATGGTTGAGAAAGAAAAAAGAAGAAGAGAGTTTTCATCTTCATCCTTGAGAGTGTTTTATTTTCTTGATCTCACTTCATGTTAAGAAAAATGCAAGCACCATTTTTCTTGTCTTGTTTCCTCCATCATCCACAAATGGCAACAAACCCCAAAAGAGACTATGATTCTACACTACACTTCCTACAACAAATCTTGGACGCGTCGATTCGCCAGCTTCGCGCCCGAGTTGCCTCGGTATTGAGGTGGGAGCCCGTAAAAGATACAGGCGATGTGGTGCCCCTTCCGGCGAGGAGGCGACGACCGGAGATCCCGCGAGGAGATCGGAGTGGAGATGAAGACCGGAGGACTCGGATCAGTCGGTACATCTCTAACCCATCCTCTTGTTAGCTTAGACTAGTTTAATGGCACGATCCGGGGTTTAGTGCGCGGTGGTGCCGGTTTTGCTAAGTCCGCAAAAATTAAAGTTTATCACCGTTTCCGCGTTTGGCCGTCGGATTGACGGCCGGGGCGCCGCCGTGCACTTACAGTAGTATCAGAGCCTCGCCATTAACTTCTTCTAGCTTCGTTTGATGTGTTTTGCATTTCCGATCGACCAAAATTCCAAAACTTGCATTTTTGTTCACATCAGTTTCTGTTGAAATATTTTGGTCTCGAAAAATTTTTCAGGTTGTAAAATATTGATGTACTGGAAAATCTAAGAACTCTGTAAAATTTCGATGAAGTGAATCCACAGTTGGAGCGCGGAACCGCCGCACAAACCCCCATTCCGCCGCCCTTCCGCCCCACACTGTGGAGATCACTGCACTATTTTTTTTCAGAGGCTTTCTGGGCTTAAAATATGGGTTTTGGAATATTCAAATTGGGCCCAGGTTTTCTGTGAGTGCTACAGTTTTGATTGGGGGCCCACTTGTTAATTCTTGGTCAATCGGAAAATTTTTAACACATTTTTCACAGTATTTACATTATATCTGCGACCGTGAATGTCACTCGATCGGTAAATCCGGTCTGACTGCTATAGCTCGGTTAGACGGATTTGTGAACGTGACTTTCACGTTGATGTTCTATGTATTTGCTGTGATGTTGCGGATCGGTCGTGGGGATAGCCTGGATGCAATGCTAGTACAGTGTTGGTGTATTATGTACATTTGATATTGCGGGGCGAGCGTCCGACATGTGGACTGCCGTCACTGCCAGTTTGTATTATTTTTTTTGGGGCACGACCTGGTTGCGGTCGATGTACCCGTTGTATGTATATTTTACTTTCTGTACTAAGATTACCCCGCCGAGGGGTGCACGGATAGCCGGGTTCTAGAGGGCAACAAGCCCGCATCTCATGGCATTGAGACGGAGGGGGCTTCACTCTAGGATTGGCGGGCTATTCGCCGCACTCGTAGGGGGTACAGGTTGACCCAGGAGGGGTGCCCAAGTTACCGGATTCCGTGAAGTGCTGGGTGGTCCATTCACGGTGCTGAAGGGGGCTGCCTCGCTTCATGTTTTGGCGGGTAACTTGCCGCGCCCGTAGGGGTCTAGGATTTAATTGCACAGGCTATCCACACGACCAGGGGATCGTCGGGTTTCAGTAGTGGCTCAGTGAAACCCGGGGATCCCAGATATCTGTATTGTTCTGTGATGCTGTACATTTCTGTGATGTTGCATTTCTTTTCACGCCTTGAGCGAAATATAATATATTGGTATATATATTAGTAGATGTTGTATATGTTTTTCACACGAGCTAGTCCAGTCCCCGCTCTGCCGTTAGTAAGCTAACCTAACGGGTGATGACGGGACCCAGTGGCGAATGCGGATGGCATATACGTACGTCAGTATATTTTCGTTCTTTGTGGTGTGATCAATTGATGGGACTGCATTGATTCGGATCAATGCAAGTTAAACAAACCTATTCTGATGTTGTTGGAACACTTTTCAAAAAGCTGTTATTGCAAGGACGTTCTCTTTTGTTTTGCATCGAGGTATTCATTAGAATATCCTGCTCCTCAGTCGACGAGGCAAGGGCCGAGATCCCTTCACCGGGAGTGACCCCTTGGACAGAAGTTTGCGTCAGGGCATTAACTTCACTATAGCCGATTACTTTTGCTTTGCATCGCGGTATTCATTTGGAATATCCTGCACCCCATTCAACGGGGAAAGAGCCGAGATCCCTTCACCGGGAGTGACCTCTTTAGTAAAGGTTTTCGTCACTATATTTTCTAAAAAGCTATCCGTTCCTTCAATGATATCAAGTTCATTACGTTAAAGGTTTTCGCCAGAAACCATTCGTAGCCCTCCGTCGTTTCATATGGGTAGTCAATAGTATTCAAGCTGTGTTTGTTGGCCAAAGTCAAGGCACAGTGTTTGGTAGCTGTTGGTTATTCATATGCAGCATAGATAGTGTTGGAGATAGTGCCCTCATAGTCAATTATTGGATCGCAGGTACGTGATTGCAATGATTGCGGAGGACCTATCCCGGTAGCACAGTCTTACTCGAGATGATAGTATGCTATCTGGTTTGTCTTTATCAGTCGTGTACATGTTCAGGTGACTGATTGCATGTTACACTTTGATAGAGCCCTTAGGATCTTGCTTTACTACCAACAGTATGATGGCGATCATATACGTGAGAGTTGGGTAGTTTATATGCATATCCTTAATTGTGGTCCCTAGTCGTGGGAGTTTCGAGACAGGGCATCGATACTCCGGAGTAGACTAGTGTATACAGTCGAGACCCCGACGAGGGGCGGTGGCCGGTCTCACAAGCCACTGGTGTCAGTTGGATCACCTAAGATGTATACAGGTGCTCATTGGGTTATGAGTACACCGGACAGGACTCGCCGGGAATCTGCTAGTTAGTACTATACCTATCGTCAGATAGCAGTTCCCTGGTGACATGTGTACAGGTTAGTTCATTGACCTGAGGTCGTCATTTGTCTCGTGTGAGTTCCCACTGTGCTTTGATTTCTACCCTACCACGGCTCAAAGGAGTCGTGCAAACAGGTAGTTTTTGGGTACAGTCCCGAGCCATATGGAGGCACGTGAGCGGATCGGCAGGGGATTCGTCTCTCCCGGTATTGGGGGCGAGGTCGTGCAGTGTCTAGGAGAGCCATTACACAAAGTCCATGGCCATGGCAGGAGATTTACTGGTAGGTACTCCAGTAGTATCTCAGAGTGTTATTGGGCTTCACTCCGACACGACTTATACTGCTCTTGGGGGTCTGACGTTACTAGCCCCCTAGGCAGATATGCGATACTCATTGACGAACGGACCGGACTGTATATACATTGTCTCTGTTAGGCTCAGTAGGGTTTTCTGGATGAGTGCGCTCATCGGCATCCCTTGAGGTCAGTCCATGGGCAGCCGTTACGCATTGCTAGTGCCGCTGACGGTTTGTGGTTAAACCCACTGCCAGGGTGCTGACGAGTCATTAGAGTTCCCCACAGACAGTTTCCCAAGTTTCGGGCGAAACGTTGTAGAGGCCGTATGTTTTTATGGTAGGGTTCGGAAAATGCACGTGCATTTACGCACGTGTCGATTTTCGGACAGATGATACTGGTCGGCTTTGGTTTAAGCCGGATCCGAGTATTATATTGAGTAGGTATAATATCTTTGTCTCAGTTGCATTTGTATTCGGTCGTAATACAAATGCGGGTATATTTATACAGTTTCGGGGTTATCCTGAAAGTCGTTTCAGGATCACTTTTTGAAGTTGCCAGTTTCCAGTTTTCTATCAGCCGTCTTTTTACATTCTGTTAAAGACGGATTTATCTTTTCACAGATGAGGTGAGTCATCATTCTAGAAGCTTCTAGAAGTGATGACGAGGCTTGGTGAGTCATTCTTGATAAGGTGACTAGGTTTAATGTGATTGGTTCAATCTTTTGAGTCATCATTTTCATTATGCTATTTTGTTTTCCTTAGGATATTTCCATATGATATTTGTGCTATGGTCACCTTCCTCCTCATATGGTCACCTCCCTTCATCAATAAATATGGCCGGCCACCCTTGTGAGAAGAAGAGAATTGATTCATTCATTTTTGGCCAAAGACTATGGTTTTGTGTGCATGGAAATTTCATTGCTTCTTTCAATTTCCATCACCAATTTCCATCGGCAACTTCATTTACCGATTGTCCACGGACTTGGACGAAGTGAGACAAAGTCATCTACTCAATCTCTACATCATTCTTGGTCGTCTCTTTTAGCAAACTTGACGATCGAGTTGCCTCGAGTCAGAGGCGGGAACCCGTTTAAAGAATCGTCGACGTGGTGCCACCTCGACGAAGATATCGGAGATCGACGAGATCGGAGCAGCCGCAACGGAGCGTGGGATGATAGTTGAAGAACGAAGGACTCGGATCGTTCGGTATAACCTTCCTGCACTCTTTACAGTTTGTTAGTTTAGCAATAATGGCAGATCCGGGTTAAAGTATACGATAGCGCCAGTTTAAAAGTTTTGTTCCGCATTTTGGCGTCTGTAGACGGCCGAGGCGCTAGCGTAGACTTACAGTGGTATCAGAGCCTCACCATTTTGCTATACTAACTTGTGCTAACGCGTTTAAAACATCGATCCGACCGGAAAACTAAAAACTGCAAATTCCAAGCCGACAGTTTCTGTTGTTTTTAAACGGTTTCAAAATTGACTTCTGTACATCTTAAAAATCCGTGCAGGCTTTTCTAAGACCAACGACAAAATTTGGGCTCATGATCTCCCCATTGAGGCGCGGAAGCGCGGCCAACCCTATTGTATTGGCCGCGCATCCGCGGCCACGTGAGGAGCACGTGCTCCCAATTTTTGTCTGTGGGTTCTTGGATGGATTTTGGGGTTTTTGGTAAATACAGTTTGGGCCCAGGTTTTATTACTGTTCTACAGATTTGCGTGGGGCCCACTTCTTGATATTTGGTCGATCGAAATTTAAACACGTTAGTTTACAGTGCTTACATTATATCTCCGACCGGGAATGTCATTTGATCGGTAAACCGCGTCTGATTGCTATAGTTCTTTTAGACGGGTTTGCGAACGTGACATTCACGTTGATGTTCTGTGTTGTGCTGTAATGTTGCGGATTTGTCGTGGTGGATAGCAGTGTGCAATGGTAGTACAGTTTGTGTTTATTTGTACATTTGATATTGCGGGGCGAGCGTCCAACTTGTGGACTGCCGTCACTGCCTGTTGTATAATATTCTTTTGGGGCACGACCAGGTTGCGGTCGATGTACCTAGTGTACTATTTTTCATTACTGTACTAGGTTTTGCCCCGAGACGGAGTGCACGGATAGCCGGGTTCTGGAGGGCAACGGGTCCGCATCTCATGGCTTTGAGAGGCAGAGGGTTCCCACTTCAGAATTGGCAGACTATTCGCCGCACTCGTAGGGGGGTACAGGTTGACCCAAGGAGGGGTGTTCAATTTACCGGATTCCATGAAGTGCCGGGTGTTCCATTCACTATGCTGTGGGGGACTGCCTCGCTTCAGGTTTTGGCGGGTATCTTGCCGCACCCGTAGGGATCTAGGTTTCATTGCACAGGCTATCCACACGACAGGGGAACGTCGAGTTTCAGCAGCGGCTCTGTGAAACTCGGGGATCCCAGATATCTGTATTGTTCTGTGATGCTTATTACTTTTCTGTAATGTTGCATATTATCACGCCTGGAGCGATTATGTATATTGGTTTATATACTATTAGATGTTGTATATGTTTTACACCCGCGCTAGTCCAGTCCCCGCTCTGTCGTTAGTTAAGTAACCTAACGAGTAATGACGGGACCCAGTGACAAATGCGGATGGCATATACGTACATTTTATTTTCGTTCTTTTCTGGTGTGATTAATGATGGGACTGCGTTGATTCTGATCAACGCAAAGTAAAAACAAACCTGTTTTAGTTGTTGGAACAAATTTAAAAAGTGTTGTTACAAAGACGTTTTCTTTTGTTATGCATAGCGGTATTCAGTGGAATATCCTGCACCTCATTCGACGAGGCAAGGGCTGATATCCCTTCACCGGGACCGACCCCTTGGACAGAAGTTTGCGTCAGAGTAATAACTTCACTATAGTCGATTACATGTTGCTTTGCATAGCGGTATTCAGTGGAATATCCTGCACCTCATTCCACGAGGAAAGAGCCGAGATCCCTTTACCGGGAGTGACCTCTTTAGCAAAAAATTTTCGCCACTATATTTTAAAAAGCTATCAGGTTCCTTCAGCGATATCAAGTTCACTACGCTAAAGGTTTTTCGCCAAAAACCAGCCGTAGCCCTCCGTCATTTCTTATGGATAGTCAGTAGTATTCAAGCTATGTTGGTCTAGGCCTTAGCTAGGACATAGTGATTGGTAGCTGCTGGGGTGTTCACATGTTGCATAGATAGATGAGTTGGTTTGGGACAATCGTACAGCCTTGTTGGCCCTTAGTCAAGGGCGAGTACGGGTGGGTTCAAATTAACAAGATAATGATGGGAAGAACTTGACATGTGACTTATGGTGGGCTGGCCCTTAGTCACGATCATAAGAGCATGGGGCAAAAACTATATCGGGAGTTTCTAAAGAAACTGAAACTTGCCAAGTATGCGCATACCTTCTGGAGTATGAGTAACGTGGATGCATTCCATCACGTTATCATGCGATGAGAGTTGTGTCCCGATTCCCACTGATGAGTTGGTTTACTCTTCGGGTGATCCCGATTGATTCTTCTTTAGGTTTGGAGGAGAATTTGACAGGACAGTGGGAGGTTTCTGGATTAGATAAAGTGATGACCATTCTGATCTAGGTTAGAGTGCACGCAGAGTGTTTCTTTTCTCTCTCTCTCTTTGGCAGCGACCTTTGACCGACCCTAGACTATGACTCAGTGACCAGGTTGACCGAACCTTCTTAAAATACTGGCTTTTGGATTGTCTGAGTTGCATAAGTCATTGCCACTCCTTCTTTTACCCTTTGTATTTCTCAGAACACCCGTATTACTACGGATATCCACTTCCATTGGATAGAGCCATCGTATGGTTATATACGAACTCGAAGGGACTTCTTCGAGGATGGATCAAGGTTCAGGAGAAATAGAATTGGTTTATTCAGTTGTCTTTTATTATCACCTTCTCTCAGGTTGCGAGAGCTCCTTGGTTTAGGAGAGTACACCTATTACGCTTATTGGATAGTCTTATTCCAAACCATAGGCTGGTGCCGAAAGGTAGGGAATGAAGAAAACCAATTAGCCTAAGTAGGGTGTGCAGAAGGTAATATGTAAAGACAAAATAAAGGGATTAGAAAGAGGGCAAAGTAAATTGCGACTGATATCATTCACGACCAAAACCGCGTACTTCATCGCCGCTCCTATTTCACCTTTAAAAAGAATAAGGTATTATTCAGTTGTCTTTTATCATCACCTTCTCTTAGTTGCGAGTACTCCTTGGTTTAGGAGGGTACACCTATTATGCTTACTGGATAGTCTTCTTTCAAACCATAGGTGTAACATTTTCAAAAAAATATAAAATATTAATTTTGGGAATTTTTATAATTTAATATTATTTTATTGATTATCTTAATATTAAATGCAAATAAATAGGAAAAATGTTAGAAAAATTATGAAAAATTATGGAAAATTCTAAAATAGGGTAAATTAGTGGATTATGACATTTTTAAGTTTTTGTGATTAGTTTGACACTAATTTAGTGCTAATCGCGATTAAAATCGCTAATAGGGTTTTTTGGCAATTTTGTGCAAAACATGCACATATCACTTTTTCACCTTTGTGATACATTTTATTTGTCATGGTTTCTCATTTGGGGTTACTATTCTAGTGAGAAAGGTTTAAGAAAAGAAAAAGGAAAAGAAAAGAAAAAAGAATGGGGTTGGTGAGAGAGGAGTATGGGTTGAACCATTGACCAAACCCTTAGCCATTTTCATCATTTCTCTCCCTCTCCCTTTGCTTTGCTGCTGCTGCCTCTTCCTCCCCCTTCCTCCACCTTCAATCCCTCAAATCATCTCAAAAACAACACCAAAATCACACCCTCATTTCACTAAAAATATGCACAAACTCGAGATCTACGCAATGGACCAAGAAAGCGTGGATTTTGGCCACTAGGGGCAACTCAAGAAAATTCTTGACTTGCAAATGAAGGTAATTTCTGAACCATTTGCTTAATTATAGCTTTTCCTATAACCCTATGTTAAGATTTAATCGATATTGTGTGATATTATGGATTTGATAAAAACCTAGTTAGGGTTTGAGAGGAACTTGGGTTGTATTGTGAAATTGAGTTCAATTGAGGATACACCAACACCCTAGTGTATGAATTGAGACCCTAACCTGAAGTTTAAACCCATAATACGGATTTTAGAAACCGATATCGGGGAAATTGTGAAATCTGTGAAGGTTATTCAGAATCTGCTAACACCCCGAGACCCCTAAAATAATATTGAGTGGGAATTGAGATGTGCAGGCACCATAGAACCAACACCCCAAACCCTAGCCCCTAGATCATCCGTACGGCCGCCAAAACCTCCATTCTGGCCGCCAATTGCGGCCAGACCAGTGAGGAATCTCCTCGTTTTATGTGCATAGCCCCATTTCCTCTATTCTTGGCCCTGGGTACTTCTAGTTTTGACAGATTCTTTCTAGGGTGAAATCTGGGACATATATCCTAAGTTGTTGTTTTGGATTCGTATTTCCGTATTCCGTATTTTCATTTCTGAAATGGTGGATTGTGTTTTGCCTCGACTATTTGTCGTTTATACGACGATATAGAGGAGTTATTGATGGTTTTGAAGGCGTGCCATAGGTTTTCACCTATAGGCCCCTTATCGTATCGTTTTGGATTTTATGCGCCGTTTTAGATTGGATTTGATTTTAATGCGCATATACGATATTTTAATGTGTAGGTACCCATGAAGACTTTGGGACGAGCAAATACGTGGTGACGTCCGCAAATGATGATGCAAGGTGAGTAGATTATATCTACAGGGGGAAGTCGGGTGGATGGCGTATAGCACCCCCGCAGTCCGTAGATAGATTATTATGTAGTTATGGTGACATTAGGTGTATTATGGATAGTATAGGGTTAGAAGTGACTAGTGTAGTTCATAGTCGCGAACCCTAAGATAGAATTACACCTATACACACACCTTTGCTTATCACTTGTACTTGCACTGTGATTGATGATATGTGATGACTCTGGAGATGAGTCGATGATGTGGGCTTGATGCCCTGAGATCGGTGATTTGACACGATTCATATGTGGGATATGACTTGTGCTTCTTGCGGGCTTGGGATATGTGTTTACCCCCGCATGCATACTTACTGATGTTACCGTTTGTACTAGACATAGGGTGGTACTCTAGACTATATGATCTGATGATGGTGATATCTGTTATGTGATGAGACAGTGAGATGTTGACCCCTACCCAGCTATGGGGATGACGTACGATGATTTACCGTACGTGCCGATATTGATGATAGATCCGCACTTATAACTCGAGGATATCTTATGATATGACATTGAGGCGAGATCACCGACTATATATCTTTATATATATACCGACTCAGATTTAGGTGGTTTCCACACCTACCACTCCTGATAGACCTGATACTTAGATGTAGTTTGCATTGTAGATACATCACTGTGATGTTGACTACTAGATTTCTGCATCTTCATGCTATTCATATTGCTAGCATATGTTCATTACTATTCCATGTTGCATGATTCCCAATATGATTACCTTTCCTTATATGTCGCATACATCATGGATTGATTGCATAGCACATCGCATTGGATGTACTTCTTGATGTTGGATTTTCATAGGATTTCTGGATTTGGGAACCGTGTCCTTTTCAATAGCAATCATTTAAAAACCCGGTTCCCTTGATATGATATTTGGGGCGCGCCCCGTGTTTTCTCGGTGCTAGAGGATGTACTAAGAGAGGGCTGACCCGGACTGACGGAAGCCCGATGCTTTGATAGAGGGCTGACCCGGACTGACGGAAGCCCGATGTACTGATAGAGGGCTGACCCGGACTGACGGAAGCCCGATGTATTGAGAGAGGGATGACCCGGACTGACGGATTCCCGATATATATACTTTGAGATAGGGCATGATCCGGAATGACGGATGCCTGATGGATTGATATAGGGCATGATCCGGAATGACGGATGCCCGATGCATTGAGAGAGGGATGACCCGGACTGACGGATTCCCGATATGTACTTTGATTTAGGGCATGATCCGGAATGACGGATGCCCGATACAGGAGGATTTACGTGTCGATGCTAGGCACGGGTTTCATGATGTTTTTCCATGATTTTGTTTATATCCTCACATTGCATACATGATGCTTATTTTCATTGGGTGATGGGTGGACGGGTTCCACATACATACAGACTTGGATCATAGGCAGACTGGTTTTACATTGATCATACTTTATTGTATATATAACAGGGTATGAGGGCACTGTTATATATACCCTTACACCAATATTAGTGGTATGGGACGCTAATATATGTGTATTGATATCATTGATATTTCATCATATTTACTTCATGCAGACATACCTTATACTGATGACATGTTACTACCTGAGTACCTGGCACTACATACGTGATTAGATGTTACCTTGCCACCTTGTTACACTCAGATGTACTCTTGTTGATTATATTGCTGATCGTTGACTTAGGTTTATGTCTTGCATTCGGTTTCTACTTGTAGATGTTTCTATTCACGAGTTGGCAACTCACCCCCGTTGTGCCACAGTTCTTGCAGGTTCTGCCGTACAGGTTCTTTTGCGGCATTTCTGGCACACTTTCTGCTTGCGGGTGATTTGCTTTGATAGGTGGATTCTTTCGCATCAAGAACCACCATTGTATTTATTTATTTCATTGTATCTAGAAATTGTCCATCAACCAAAAACTTGTATATTCTTTCAGACTTAGAGACTGTATTGTATTATTCGACCTAGAGCCGCGCTTAGTAATATTGCGGTTTTCTTATTGCTTTTGAGCTTTCTTTGGATTTGATCCTCGCCACTTGGCGTTGTATATTATCATATCATTGCGTGGTTGTGACCGTCGATTGACGAAGAGCTAGCTCCCGCTTGGGGATGCCTTTATCATTGCATATATACATATTGTTATCCATGTTTTTCCCCATTCGGGGCCATTTTACAAAGGAAACTCTGCCGAAATTTTTAGAAAAACCTTACTGTTTTAAAATGCACATTCGGCTTAGTTATTTAAAAACCTTGATTTCAAACCTGTATTTCTTCACTTCTTTAAACCAGTTTTTCCTTACTTATTCTTAAAAATGGTTTTAGATTTCTGGGCTTTTGGCTTACTTGAATCAGATGGAGTCCTATAGGCTTCATATGGTTCAAGGGCCAGTCACGTGCTCTTTCGGGTCGTGACAAAGTTGGTATCAGAGCGCTAGGTTGACCTTGGTTCGAGTCTAAGTTTGACTATGTGGAGCCTAGGGAGTTGTTTATATAAGGAACTTAGGCTTGACCTTACGAAACTTAGACTTGGTCGAGGGGGTGTAAACCCGAACTTTCGTCGTATTAGGATGACCCTTGGTTGATGGATTAGGTGACTAAAGTAGAGTGACGTACCGTTGGTATGTTCCGCGGCATACTTACGACACGCCACTCCGCTTAAGGAACCTTAGGATGTACATATTTGTGAGATCAGTGATTCTTTTCATATTCAGGATTATTCATCCATTTGAGATCCCTGATTCTATTAGTTTCATGATCATACCTCCATTGATGCTGTTCCTTCCTATGATCATGTATCCACTTTGGATCTGTTGTTTCCTTTCTTGCCATTGATGTGCTCTCTTTGATACTCGACTGAGGTTCCTGTCACCATGGTTGAGCGCAGTTTGGGCTGCTGCTAGGGTTACGGCCGGAGTGAGCTCGTTTGGTACGAGGGCCGACCTTTGTGTTTTCTGGTGACATGGGAACGTCTCGAGTTAGTATTGGTGATTGTGACCTCTAGTGGAGGCGAGTGCTTGGTCTTGCACCGGATGATCGGGTCATTCTTAGAGCTGCCAGTTGAGAGAGGACTGTTGATGTACAGCATACCTCAGCGATTGTGATGTCGCCTATCGTGCAGACAGATGGACCAGCTGTTGCTGAGATTGACAGGATGTTGCTTTCGGAGCTTACGAGCTGAGATTGCCGGAGCTTTCAGGCAGATATGAGACAGATGATAGCTAGTCTACCCGATTTGAGAGGCGAAGGTGATTCGTCCGATTTCGCGCCAGAGCGGGCCCAGTTGAGTTGAAGATTTCCAGTGTGGAGAGTCTTACTCAGATCTAGAGCAGACCGACTCAGAGATGACCGCTTATGTATTGCCTTTCCTGGAGGATTGAGGCGTTGTTCGGCGTACAGGCGTATGAGCCAGTTGCTGCTGCAATGACGAGATATCGCCCAGATGATTGGAGCTACTGCAGCATGAGCATGTTCTTAGAGAGATGATAGCGAGTTGCTAGTCACCGAGGATGGATGACTAGGACGTGTGGTGAGTTCGCTTACCCCGATGCGAGGTCATCAGGCGCATTGATTCCAGCTAGAGACGACTTCACGCAGGTTCGTTGAGAGTCGATAGAGACGATCGAATGTCAGGAGCCTATTTTCCAAATTTAAAGTATACGGAAAGACATGCAGATGATTCTGTGGACCCTCTAGAAGAATGAAACCCTAACTCGACTTAATGACCGTGTGAAAGCTTTTGAACCTTAGGGTTTACGGCGGTTCCTCGGCGCCATTAGTGAGGCTTGGGCTTGCCCTTCTACGGCTGGACCACCGACGCTGTGGCATGTACTCGATACTATTAAACTGTACCCGAGATGTGAGCTCTTGGGGGATTATGAGGATCTGACGAGTCGATCGGATGGTTCGACGTCTTTCGGATATCGTGATGGGACACTGCTTGGGAGACTCCAGATGCGAGCATAGCCGTTGGAGCACAGTGCATGCAGCCATGTTGGGACGAGTCCGAATCAGTCGACATTGACGCAGAGTGAAGAAAAGAGTTCGCGAGGCATTTCGACGAGGTGACGTCCCACTCCGCTGACATCAGAGATGTAATACGCACCCAGAGGTGTAGTATATGGATATATCTTCCAGAAAGAAGCGCGATAAGTATACAGCCGTTCCGGAATAAGCTTTAGCTTCAGCATTGGATGATGACTTCCGGGCATTTCGGCAGGAATCAGATTTGAGAAAGGAACCTCGACAGGACTTTTCTGGAGTACGATACGGGGAGACCTGGACCAGGAGTAGTCGATTTGCGCACACCCAGCAAGACGGAGTTCAGCCTGACATCTTCTATAGAATGATGAAGATACAGAGTACGCGATTTCGAGTCCGTGTGAGAGATTTCAGATTGGCCGAAGCCGAAGACAGTGCAGTGCGTAGTAGCTTGCGTGGCGTCATAGTGGACGACGATAGAGACAGTTGGAACAAGAGGTTCGTGTGAGACACTGACGAGCTGTCATTGCTTCCCGTCGAGACTAGAGACCTGATTTGCTTACAGAGACGTTGGGATGTGACCAGTTTCTGAGAAATATTGTGCTGAGGACACAGGTGTCTTTTGAGAGAGAAGAGGTTGTGCAGGGAAGCCAGCCTCGGTGCAGATCGGCATAGGCAGGAATGGAAGAGACCTTGAGCAGGATTCCTTCCAGGACGTTACTGCAATGATGTTTGCACCCAGGATCAGATGGGTGACGTGCATTCAGAGAGCCAGAGGCCGATGCCAGTGATATGCTGCCTTACGAGGGGTCGTGAGGTTTGACCGAGAGGTGACCAGAGAAGTGCCAGAACGGAATCGTCCCCGTTAGCACATCTGACAGGGCAGATGAGCCGATTGACTGTGAGATTGGTAACCCACAGAGAAGATAAGGACCCAGAGAGTCAGAGGACGCCAGACCGTGAGCAAGAGGCACGTAGATATCCTGCGCTACTAGCAGTGGATTGCGCCGACTCCTTCTCGACCTTGAAGGAGGATCTACCGAAGACGGTATTTATGATTTGTGATTTTGTGATTCGATTATCACGTATCCGTCATTTTGGATTTCGGTATTTTGGGCGTTCTGTTTGCATGATTTAGTTTTGGCGATTGAGTTTCATGATATTGATTTCATGCACCCACTTGATATTTATATATTTTGCGTAGAGTTATTACATTTGAGATATTGATTGAGATTTCATGCCTACAGTATACAGTGATTTGATTTACACTTCCAGCAAAGTTTTCATGTACCTGTAGTGTTTTGATATGCGATTTTGGTGCACGCCAGATGCACTAAATCGGAATTCTTCGTGCATGTCACATGCACCTGATATTTCTTCTGTCAGGCGCACACGTTGCCTACGACAGATGTTTCGTGCACACCCGTTGCACCTAGATGCTGTTTTCTATACCTGTTTGACACATATATGGATTTTGATTCCTTGCGCACCAGACGCATAGGATATTCTTATATATGCATTTTGGGGATTGATTCTGGTAGAGCAGTACATTTTTATGATATTCTTATGTGTTGATATTTTCGGAGCCCCGACAAATTGGATTATTACTGAAATTGTTTTTAGTATTGGGGGTTTAAATTTAAATTCGGGGACCGAATTTCTTTAAGAGGGGTAGATTGTAACATTTTCAAAAAAATATAAAATATTAATTTTGGGAATTTTTATAATTTAATATTATTTTATTGATTATCTTAATATTAAATGCAAATAAATAGGAAAAATGTTAGAAAAATTATGAAAAATTATGGAAAATTCTAAAATAGGGTAAATTAGTGGATTATGACATTTTTAAGTTTTTGTGATTAGTTTGACACTAATTTAGTGCTAATCGCGATTAAAATCGCTAATCGGGTTTTTTGGCAATTTTGTGCAAAACATGCACATATCACTTTTTCACCTTTGTGATACATTTTATTTGTCATGGTTTCTCATTTGGGGTTACTATTCTAGTGAGAAAGGTTTAAGAAAAGAAAAAGGAAAAGAAAAGAAAAAAGAATGGGGTTGGTGAGAGAGGAGTATGGGTTGAACCATTGACCAAACCCTTAGCCATTTTCATCATTTCTCTCCCTATCCCTTTGCTTTGCTGCTGCTGCCTCTTCCTCCCCCTTCCTCCACCTTTAATCCCTCAAATCATCTCAAAAACAACCCCAAAATCACACCCTCGTTTCACTAAAAATATGCACAAACTCGAGATCTACGCAATGGACCAAGAAAGCGTGGATTTTGGCCACTAGGGGCAACTCAAGAAAATTCTTGAGTTGCTAATGAAGGTAATTTCTGAACCATTTGCTTAATTATAGCTTTTCCTATAACCCCATGTTAAGATTTAATCGATATTGTGTGATATTATGGATTTGATAAAAACCTAGTTAGGGTTTGAGAGGAACTTGGGTTGTATTGTGAAATTGAGTTCAATTGAGGATACACCAAAACCCTAGTGTATGAATTGAGACCCTAACCTGAAGTTTAAACCCATAATACGGATTTTAGAAACCGATATCGGGGAAATTGTGAAATCTGTGAAGGTTATTCAGAATCTGCTAACACCCCGAGACCCCTAAAATAATATTGAGTGGGAATTGAGATGTGCAGGCACCATAGAACCAACACCCCAAACCCTAGCCCCTAGCTCATCCGTACGGCCGCCAAAACCTCCATTCTGGCCGCCAATTGCGGCCAGACCAGTGAGGAATCTCCTCGTTTTCTGTGCATAGCCCCATTTCCTCTATTCTTGGCCCTGGGTACTTCTAGTTTTGACAGATTCTTTCTAGGGTGAAATCTGGGACATATATCCTAAGTTGTTGTTTTGGATTCGTATTTCCGTATTCCGTATTTTCATTTCTGAAATGGTGGATTGTGTTTTGCCTCGACTATTTGTCGTTTATACGACGATATAGAGGAGTTATTGATGGTTTTGAAGGCGTGCCATAGGTTTTCACCTATAGGCCCCTTATCGTATCGTTTTGGATTTTATACGCCGTTTTGGATTGGATTTGATTTTAATGCGCATATACGATATTTTGATGTGTAGGTACCCATGAAGACTTTGGGACGAGCAAATACGTGGTGACGTCCGCAAATGATGATGCAAGGTGAGTAGATTATATCTACAGGGGGAAGTCGGGTGGATGGCGTATAGCACCCCCGCAGTCCGTAGATAGATTATTATGTAGTTATGGTGACATTAGGTGTATTATGGATAGTATAGGGTTAGAAGTGACTAGTGTAGTTCATAGTCGCGAACCCTAAGATAGAATTACACCTATACACACACCTTTGCTTATCACTTGTACTTGCACTGTGATTGATGATATGTGATGACTCTGGAGATGAGTCGATGATGTGGGCTTGATGCCCTGAGATCGGTGATTTGACACGATTCATATGTGGGATATGACTTGTGCTTCTTGCGGGCTTGGGATATGTGTTTACCCCCGCATGCATACTTACTGATGTTACCGTTTGTACTAGACATAGGGTGGTACTCTAGACTATATGATCTGATGATGGTGATATCTGTTATGTGATGAGACAGTGAGATGTTGACCCCTACCCAGCTATGGGGATGCCGTACGATGATTTACCGTACGTGCCGATATTGATGATAGATCCGCACTTATAACTCGAGGATATCTTATGATATGACATTGAGCCGAGATCAACGACTATATATCTTTATATATATACCGACTCAGATTTAGGTGGTTTCCACACCTACCCCTCCTGATAGACCTGATACTTAGATGTAGTTTGCATTGTAGATACATCACTGTGATGTTGACTACTAGATTTCTGCATCTTCATGCTATTCATATTGCTGGCATATGTTCATTACTATTCCATGTTGCATGATTCCCGATATGATTACCTTTCCTTATATGTCGCATACATCATGGATTGATTGCATAGCACATCGCATTGGATGTACTTCTTGATGTTGGATTTTCATAGGATTTCTGGATTTGGGAACCGTGTCCTTTTCAATAGCAATCATTTAAAAACCCGGTTCCCTTGATATGATATTTGGGGCGTCGCCCCGTGTTTTCTCGGTGCTAGAGGATGTACTGAGAGAGGGCTGACCCGGACTGACGGAAGCCCGATGCTTTGATAGAGGGCTGACCCGGACTGACGGAAGCCCGATGTACTGATAGAGGGCTGACCCGGACTGACGGAAGCCCGATGTATTGAGAGAGGGATGACCCGGACTGACGGATTCCCGATATATATACTTTGAGATAGGGCATGATCCGGAATGACGGATGCCCGATGGATTGATATAGGGCATGATCCGGAATGACGGATGCCCGATGCATTGAGAGAGGGATGACCCGGACTGACGGATTCCCGATATGTACTTTGATTTAGGGCATGATCCGGAATGACGGATGCCCGATACAGGAGGATTTACGTGTCGATGCTAGGCACGGGTTTCATGATGTTTTTCCATGATTTTGTTTATATCCTCACATTGCATACATGATGCTTATTTTCATTGGGTGACGGGTGGACGGGTTCCACATACATACAGACTTGGATCATAGGCAGACTGGTTTTACATTGATCATACTTTATTGTATATATAACAGGGTATGAGGGCGCTGTTATATATACCCTTACACCAATATTAGTGGTATGGGACGCTAATATATGTGTATTGATATCATTGATATTTCATCATATTTACTTCATGCAGACCTACCTTATACTGATGACATGTTACTACCTGAGTACCTGGCACTACATACGTGATTAGATGTTACCTTGCCACCTTGTTACACTAAGATGTACTCTTGTGGATTATATTGCTGATCGTTGACTTAGGTTTATGTCTTGCATTCGGTTTCTACTTGTAGATGTTTCTATTCACGAGTTGGCAACTCACCCCCGTTGTGCCACAGTTCTTGCAGGTTCTGCCGTACAGGTTCTTTTGCGGCATTTCTGGCACACTTTCTACTTGCGGGTGATTTGCTTTGGTAGGTGGATTCTTTCGCATCAAGAACCACCATTGTATTTATTTATTTCATTGTATCTAGAAATTGTCCATCAACCAAAAACTTGTATATTCTTTCAGACTTAGAGACTGTATTGTATTATTCGACCTAGAGTCGCGCTTAGTAATATTGCGGTTTTCTTATTGCTTTTGAGCTTTCTTTGGATTTGATCCTCGCCACTTGGCGTTGTATATTATCATATCATTGCGTGGTTGTGACCGTCGATTGACGAAGAGCTAGCTCCCGCTTGGGGATGCCCTTATCATTGCATATATACATATTGTTATCCATGTTTTTCCCCATTCGGGGCCATTTTACAAAGGAAACTCTGCCGAAATTTTTAGAAAAACCTTACTGTTTTAAAATGCACATTCGGCTTAGTTATTTAAAAACCTTGATTTCAAACCTGTATTTCTTCACTTCTTTAAACCAGTTTTTCCTTACTTATTCTTAAAAATGGTTTTAGATTTCTGGGCTTTTCGCTTACTTGAATCAGATGGAGTCCTATAGGCTTCATATGGTTCAAGGGCCAGTCACGTGCTCTTTCGGGTCGTGACAATAGGCTGGTGCCGAACGGTAGGGAAGGAAGAAAACCATTTAGCCTAACGATGGTGTACAGAAGGTAACGACTAAAGACAAATTAAGGGATTTGGAGAGATGGCAATAAAATATACGGTTGAAGTCATGAATTGGATTATGGAACAGGCATTATGTCACGACCCGAAAGAGCACGTGACTGGCCCTTGAACCATATGAAGCCTAAAGGACTCCATCTGATCCAAGTAAGCCAAAAGCCCAGAAATCTAAAACCATTTTTAAGAATAAGTAAAGAAAACTGGTTTAAAGAAGTGAAGAAATACAGGTTTGAAATCAAGGTTTTTAAATAACTAAGCCGAAGGTACGTTTTGAAAACAATAAAGTCTTTTCTAAAAATTTCGGCAGAGTTTCTTTTGTAAAAATGGCCCCGAATGGGGTAAAACAAGAATAACAATACATATATGCAATGATAAAGGCATCCCCAAGCGGGAGCTAGCTCTTCGTCAATCGACGGTCACAACCACACAAGATATAATATACAACGCCAAGTGGCGAGGATCAAATCCAAAGAAAGCTCAAAAGCAACAAGAAAACCGCAATACTACTAAGCACGACTCTAGGTCGAATAATACAACACTGTCTCTAAGTCTGAAAGAATATACAAGTTTTGGTTGATGGACAATTTCTAGATACAATGAAATAAATAAATACAAGGGTGGTTCTTGATGCAAAAGAATCCACCTACCAAAAGCAAACCACCCGCAAGAAAGTAGTGTGCCAGAAATGCCGCAATAGAACCTGTACGGCAGAACCTGCAATAACTGTGGCACAACGGGGGTGAGTTGCCAACTCGTGAATAGAAACATCTACAAGCAGAAACCGAATGCAAGACATAAACCTAAGTCAACAATCAGTAATAATCCACAAGAGTACATCTGAGTGTAATAGGGTGGCAAGGTAACATCTAATCATGTATGTAGTGCCAGGTACTCAGGTAATCACATGTCATCAATGTAAGGTATGTCTGCATGAAGTAACCATGAAGAAATAACAATGATATCAATACACATATATTAGCGTCCCATACCACTAATATTGGTGTAAGGGTATATATAACAGCGCCCTCATACCCTGTTATATATACAAATAAGTATGATCAATGTAAAACCAATCTGTCCATGATCCAAGTCTGTATATAATCCATGTCTGTATGTATGTGGAACCCGTCCACCCGCCACCCAATGACAATAAGCATCATGTATGCAATGTGAGGATATAAACAAAATCATGGAAAAACATCATGAAACCCGTGCCTAGCATCGACACGTAAATCCTCCTGTATCGGGCATCCGTCATTCCGGATCATGCCCTACATCAAAATACATATCGGGAATCTGTCAGTCCGGGTCATCCCTCTCTCAATGCATCGGGCATCCGTCATTCCGGATCATGCCCTATATCAATCCATCGGGCATCCGTCATTCCGGATCATGCCCTATATCAATCCATCGGGCATCCGTCATTCCGGATCATGCCCTATATCAAAGTATATATATCGGAAATCCGTCAGTCCCGGTCATCCCTCTCTCAATGCATCCTCTAGCACCGAGAAAACACGGGGCGACGCCCCAAATATCATATCAATGGAACCGGGTTTTTAATGGTTACTTATTCGAAAAGGCTACGGTTCCCAAATCCAGAAATCACATGAAAATCCAACATCAGGAAGTAAATCCAATGCAATGTGCTATGCAATCAATCCATGATGTATGCGACATATAAGGAAAGGTAATCATATCGGGAATCATGCAACATGGAATAGTAATGTGCATAGGTCGAAAGAAGAATCATCTCATGAATGCAATAGTACTACAGTGTAGTGGCATGGCAATTATCGATGATGAAGTGTGTGAGCCGGCAAATAGTGTACGTGGAACATACGCATCATCGATAATGGTGCTGGTGTCCTAACAGCATGATAATAATATAGCAATGAACATATGCCAGCAATATGAATAGCATGAAGATGCAGAAATCTAGTAGTCAACATCACAGTGAAGTATCTACTATGCAAACTACACCTAAGTATCAGGTCAATCAGGAGGGGTAAGTGTGGAAACCACCTAAATCTGAGTCGGTATATATATAAAGATATATAGTCGGTGATCTCGCCTCAATGTCATATCATAAGATATCCTCGAGTTATGAGTGTGGATCTATCATCAATATCGGCACGTACGGTAAATCATCGTACGGCATCCCCATAGCTGGGTAGGGGTCAACATCTCACTATCTCATCACATAACAGATATCACCATTATCAGATCATATAGTCTAGTACAAACGGTAACATTAGTAAGTATGCATGCGGGGTAAACACATATCCCAAGCCCGCAAGAATCACAAGTCATATCCCATATATGAATCGTATCAAATCACCGTTCCCAGGGCACCAAGCCCACATCATCGACTCACCTCCAAGTCATCACATAACATCAATCACAGTGCAAGTACAAGTGATAAGCAAAGGTGTATGTATAGGTGTAATTCTATCCTAGGGTTCGCGACTATGAACTACACTAGTCACTTCTAACCCTATACTATCCATAATACACCTAAAGTCACCATAACTACATAATAATCTATCTACGGACTGCGGGGGTGCTATACGCCATCCACCCGACTTCCCCCTGTAGATATAATCTACTCACCTGAATCATCATTTGCGGACATCACCACGTAATTGCTTGTCGTCCCGAAGTCTTCAAGGGTACCTACACATCAAATATCGTATATGCGCATTAAAACCAAATCCAAGCTAAAACGGCGCATGAAATCCAAAACGATACGATAAGGGGGCCTATAGGTGAGAACCTATGGCACGCCTTCAAAACCATCAATAAATCCTCTATATCGTCGTATAAACGATAATTAGTCGAGGCAAAACACATTCCACCATTTCAGAAATGAAAATACGGAATACGGAAACACGAATCCAAAACAGCAACTCATGATATATGTCCCAGATTTTTCCCCAAGTCACTTTATACAAATCTATATATACCAGGGGCCTAAACTAACAATGTAGGAGCTACAGAACCAAAACGAGACAAAAAGGTGGGACCCAGGCCGCAATTGGCGGCCAAAAGAGGGAATTTGGCGGCCGGGAAATGGAGTTGGGGGCTAGGGTTTTGGGTGTTGCCTCTATGGTGCCTGCACATCTCAATTTCCACTCAAAATTATTTTAGGGTCCTCGGGGTGATAGCAGATTCAAGTTAACCTGCACAGATTACACAATTTCCCCGATATCGGTTTCTAAAATCCGTATTTCTGGTTCTAGCTTCAGGTTTTGGGTTCCAATTCATGCACTAGGGTGTTTACAAGTCCTCTACTGAGCTCAATTTCACATTACAACTCAAGTTTCTCTCAAACCCTAACTAGGTTTTCATCAAGTCCATAATATCACACAATATCGATATAAACTTAACTTGGGGTTAAAGGAAAAGCTACAATTTAGCTAATGGTCCAGAAATTACCTCAATTGGCAACTCAAGAACTTTCTTGAGTTGCCCTTTAGTGGCCAAATCCATGCTTTCTTAGTCCATCTTGTAGATCTCGAGCTTGTGCACATTTTTAATAAAACGGACATGAGGTTTTGGGGTTGTTTTTGAAATGAAGAGAGGGATTGAAGAGGGGGAGAATGATGAGGAAGGGCAGCAGCAGCAACACAAGGATGAGGAGGAAGGAATGAGAGAAGAACAAGGGAATGGCTAAGTCAAAAGGTCAAGGGTGCCCCATGCCTCTCTCTCACCTACCCTCATTCTCATTTTCTTTTCTTTTTCCCTTTTCTTTTAATCCCTAAACCAAACCTTCTCACCTCAATAGTAAACCCAAATGATAAGTCATGGCAAGAAAAATGCACAAGTGTAGAAAATGTGATATGTGCGTGTTTTGCACAAAATTGCCAAAAAACCCGATTAGCGATTTTAATCGCGATTAGCTCTAAATTAGTGTCAAACTAATCACAAAAACTTAAAAATGTCATAATCCACTAATTTACCCTATTTTAGAATTTTCCATAATTTTTTTCATAATTTTTCTAACATTTTTCCTATTTATTTGCATTTAATATTAAAATAATCAATAAAATAATATTAAATTATAAAATTTCCCAAAATTAATATTTTATATTTTTGAAAATGTTACAATCTACCCCCCTTAAAGAAATTCGGTCCCCGAATTTAAATTTAAACCCCCAATACTAAAAACAATTTCAGTAATAATCCAATTTGTCGGGGCTCCGAAAATATCAACACATAAGAATATCATAAAAATATACTGCTCTACTAGAAATAAATCCCCAAAATGCATATATAAGAATATCCTATGCGTCTGGTGCGCAAGGAATCAAAATCCATAAATGTGTCAAACAGGTATACAAAACAACATCTAGGTGCAACGGGCGTGCACGAAACATCTGTCGTAGGCAACGTGTGTGCCTGACAGAAAAAATCAGGTGCATGTGACATGCACGAAGAATCCCGATTTAGTGCATCTGGCGTGCACCAAAATCGTATATCAAAACACTAAAGGTGCATGAAAACCATGCTAGGAGTGCAAATCAAATCACTGCATACTGTAGGCATAAAATCTCAATCAATATCTCAAATATAATAACTCTGCGCAAAATATATAAATATCCAGTGGGTGCATGAAATCAATATCATGAAACTCAGTCATCAAAACTAAATCTTGCAAACAGAACGCCCAAAATACCGAAATCCAAAATGACGGATACGTGATAATCGAATCACAAAATCACAAATCTTAAATACCGCCTTCGGTAGTTCATCCCTCGAGATCGGGAAGGAGTCGGTGTATCCACTGCTAGCAGCGCAGGATATCTACCTGCCTCTTGCTCACGGTCTGGCGCCTTCTGACTCCCTGGGTCCTTATCTTCTCTGTGGGTTACCAATCTCACAGTCAATCGGCTCATCGGCCCTGTCAGATGTGCTAACGGGGACGATTCCGTTCTGGCACTTCTCTGGTCACCTCTCGGTCAAACCTCACGACCACTCGTAAGGCAGCATATCCCTGGCGTCGGCCTCTGGCTCTCTGAAAGCACGTCACACATCTGATCCTGGGTGCAAACATCATTGCAGCAATGTCCTGGAAGGAATCCTGCTCAAGGTCTCTTCCGATCATGCCTATGCCGATCTGTACAGAGGTCGGCCTTCCGGCACAACCACTTCTCGCTCAAAAGACACCTGTGCCCTCAGCACAATAATTCCCTTTATCCGAACCTGGTCAACTACCTCGTCGACAATGCCGAACTCTGGCCTGCTGGGTGCGCGCAATACGACCACTCCTGGTCTAGGTCTTCTCATATCGTTTTCCAGAAGGGTCCTGTCGAGGTTCCCTTCTCAAATCTCAATCCTGCCGAAAAGCCCGGAAGTCATCATCCAATGCTGAAGCTAACGCTTATTCCGGAATGGCTGCCTACTTACCACGCTTCTTCTGGAAGATATATCCATATACCACGCCTCGGGTTGCATATCACACCTCTGATGTCAGCGGAGTGGGACGTCATCTCGTCGAAATCTCGTACGAACTCTTTTCTTCACTCTGCGTCAATGTCGACTGATTCGGACTCGTCTCAACATGGCTGCATGCACTGTGCTCCAACGGCTATGCTCGCATCTGGAGTCTCCCAAGCAGTGTCCCATCACGATATCCGAAAGATGTCGAACCATCCGATCGACTCGTCAGATCCTCATAATCCCCCAAGAGCTCACATCTCGGGTACAGTTTAATAGTATCGAGTACATGCCACAGCGTCGGTGGTCCAGCCGTAGAAGGGCAAACCCAAGCCTCACTAATGGCGCCGCGGAACCGCCGTAAACCCTAAGGTTCAAAGGCTGTCACACGGTCATTAAGTCGAGTTAGGGTTTCATTCTTCTAGAGGGTCCATAGAATCACCTGCATGTCTTTCCGTATACTTTAAACTTGGAAAATAGGCTCCTGACATTCGATCGTCTCAATCGACTCTCAACGAACCTGCGTGAAGTCGTCTCTAGCTGGAATCAATCCACCTGATGACCTCGCATCGGGGTAAGCGAACTCACCACACGTCCTAGTCATTCACCCTCGGTGACTAGCGATTCGCTATCATATCTCCAAGAACATGCTCATGCTGCAGTAGCTCCAACCATCTGGGCGATATCTCGTCATTTGCAGCAGCAACTGGCTCATACGCCTGTATGCCGAACAACGCCTCAATCCTCCAGGAAAGGCAATACATAAGCGGTCATCTCTGAGTCGGTCTGCTCTAGATCTGAGTAAGACTCTCCACACTGGAAATCTTCAACTCATCTGGGCCCGCTCTGGCGCAAAATCGGACGAATCACCTTCGTCTCTCAAACCGGGTAGACTAGCTATCATCTGTCGCATATCTGCCCGGAAGTCCCGGAAATCTCAGCTCGTAAGCTCCGAAAGCAACATCCTGTCAATCTCAGCCACAGCTGGTCCATCTGTCTGCACGGTAGGCGACATCACAATCGCTGAGGTATGCTGTACATCAACAGTCCTCTCTCAACTGGCAGCTCTAACAATGACCCGATCATCCGGTGCAAGACCAAGCACTCGCCTCCACTAGAGGTCACAATCACCAATACTAACTCGAGACGTTCCAATGTCACCAGAAAACACAATGGTCGGCCCTCGTACCAAACGAGCTCACACCGGCCGTAACCCTAGCAGCAGCCCAAACTGCGCTCAAACATGGTGACAGGAATCTCAATCGAGTATAAAAAGAGTACACCAGTGGCAAGAAAGGAAACAACAGATCCAAAGTGGATACATGATCATAGAAAGGAACAGCATCAATGAAGATATGATCATGAACTAATAGAATCGGGAATCTCAAATGGATGTATAATCCCGGATATGAAGAGAATCACTGATCTCGAAAAGTATGCACATCCTAAGGTTCCTTAAGAGGAGTGGCGTGTCGTAAGTATGCCGCGGAACATACCAACGGTACGTCACTCTACTTTAGTCACCTAATCCATCAACCAAGGGTCATCCTAATACGACGAAAGTTCGGGTCTAATACCCCCTCGACCAAGTCTAAGTTCCGTAAGGTCAAGCCTAAGTTCCGTGTATAAATAACTCCCTAGGCTCCACATAGTCAAACTCAGACTCGAACCAAGGTCAACCTAGCGCTCTGATACCAACTTTGTTACGACCCGAAAGAGCACGTGACTGGCCCTTGAACCATATGAAGCCTAAAGGACTCCATCTGATCCAAGTAAGCCAACAGCCCAGAAATCTAAAACCATTTTTAAGAATAAGTAAAGAAAACTGGTTTAAAGAAGTGAAGAAATACAGGTTTGAAATCAAGGTTTTTAAATAACTAAGCCGAAGGTACGTTTTGAAAACAATAAAGTCTTTTCTAAAAATTTCGGCAGAGTTTCTTTTGTAAAAATGGCCCCGAATGGGGTAAAACAAGAATAACAATACATATATGCAATGATAAAGGCATCCCCAAGCGGGAGCTAGCTCTTTGTCAATCGACGGTCACAACCACACAAGATATAATATACAACGCCAAGTGGCGAGGATCAAATCCAAAGAAAGCTCAAAAGCAACAAGAAAACCGCAATACTACTAAGCGCGACTCTAGGTCGAATAATACAACACTGTCTCTAAGTCTGAAAGAATATACAAGTTTTGGTGGATGGACAATTTCTAGATACAATGAAATAAATAAATACAAGGGTGGTTCTTGATGCAAAAGAATCCACCTACCAAAAGCAAACCACCCGCAAGAAAGTAGTGTGCCAGAAATTCCGCAATAGAAACTGTACGGCAGAACCTGCAATAACTGTGGCACAACGGGGGTGAGTTGCCAACTCGTGAATAGAAACATCTACAAGCAGAAACCGAATGGAAGACATAAACCTAAGTCAACAATCAGTAATAATCCACAAGAGTACATCTGAGTGTAATAGGGTGGCAAGGTAACATCTAATCATGTATGTAGTGCCAGGTACTCAGGTAATCACATGTCATCAATGTAAGGTATGTCTGCATGAAGTAACCATGAAGAAATAACAATGATATCAATACACATATATTAGCGTCCCATACCACTAATATTGGTGTAAGGGTATATATAACAGCGCCCTCATACCCTGTTATATATACAAATAAGTATGATCAATGTAAAACCAATCTGTCCATGATCCAAGTCTGTATATAATCCATGTCTGTATGTATGTGGAACCCGTCCACCCGCCACCCAATGACAATAAGCATCATGTATGCAATGTGAGGATATAAACAAAATCATGGAAAAACATCATGAAACCCGTGCCTAGCATCGACACGTAAATCCTCCTGTATCGGGCATCCGTCATTCCGGATCATGCCCTACATCAAAGTACATATCGGGAATCCGTTAGTCCGGGTCATCCCTCTCTCAATGCATCGGGCATCCGTCATTCCGGATCATGCCCTATATCAATCCATCGGGCATCCGTCATTCCGGATCATGCCCTATATCAATCCATCGGGCATCCGTCATTCCGGATCATGCCCTATATCAAAGTATATATATCGGAAATCCGTCAGTCCGGGTCATCCCTCTCTCAATGCATCCTCTAGCACCGAGAAAACATGGGGCGACGCCCCAAATATCATATCAAGGGAACCGGGTTTTTAATGGTTACTTATTCGAAAAGGCTACGGTTCCCAAATCCAGAAATCACATGAAAATCCAACATCAGGAAGTAAATCCAATGCGATGTGCTATGCAATCAATCCATGATGTATGCGACATATAAGGAAAGGTAATCATATCGGGAATTATGCAACATGGAATAGTAATGTGCATAAGTCGAAGGAAGAATCATCTCATGAATGCAATAGTACTACAGTGTAGTGGCATGGCAATTATCGATGATGAAGTGTGTGAGCCGGCAAATAGTGTACGTGGAACATACGCATCATCGATAATGGTGCTGGTGTCCTAACAGCATGATAATAATATAGCAATGAACATATGCCAGCAATATGAATAGCATGAAGATGCAGAAATCTAGTAGTCAACATCACAGTGAAGTATCTACTATGCAAACTACACCTAAGTATCAGGTCAATCAGGAGGGGTAAGTGTGGAAACCACCTAAATCTGAGTCGGTATATATATAAAGATATATAGTCGGTGATCTCGCCTCAATGTCATATCATAAGATATCCTCGAGTTATGAGTGTGGATCTATCATCAATATCGGCACGTACGGTAAATCATCGTACGACATCCCCATAGCTGGGTAGGGGTCAACATCTCACTGTCTCATCACATAACAGATATCACCATTATCAGATCATATAGTCTAGTACATACGGTAACATTAGTAAGTATGCATGCGGGGGTAAACACATATCCCAAGCCCGCAAGAATCACAAGTCATATCCCACATATGAATCGTATCAAATCACCGATCCCAGGGCACCAAGCCCAGATCATCGACTCACCTCCAAGTCATCACATAACATCAATCACAGTGCAAGTACAAGTGATAAGCAAAGGTGTATGTATGGGTGTAATTCTATCCTAGGGTTCGCGACTATGAACTACACTAGTCACTTCTAACCCTATACTATCCATAATACACCTAAAGTCACCATAACTACATAATAATCTATCTACGGACTGCGGGGGTGCTATACGCCATCCACCCGACTTCCCCCTGTAGATATAATCTACTCACCTGAATCATCATTTGCGGACATCACCACGCAATTGCTTGTCGTCCCGAAGTCTTCATGGGTACCTACACATCAAATATCGTATATGCGCATTAAAACCAAATCCAAGCTAAAACGGCGCATGAAATCCAAAACGATACGATAAGGGGGCCTATAGGTGAGAACCTATGGCACGCCTTCAAAACCATCAATAAATCCTCTATATCGTCGTATAAACGACAATTAGTCGAGGCAAAACACATTCCACCATTTCAGAAATGAAAATACGGAATACGGAAACACGAATCCAAAACAGCAACTCATGATATATGTCCCAGATTTTTCCCCAGGTCACTTTATACAAATCTATATATACCATGGGCCTAAACTAACAATGTAGGAGCTACAGAACCAAAACGAGACAAAAAGGTGGGACCCAGGCCGCAATTGGCGGCCAAAAGAGGGAATTTGGCGGCCGGGAAATGGAGTTGGGGGCTAGGGTTTTGGGTGTTGCCTCTATGGTGCCTGCACATCTCAATTTCCACTCAAAATTATTTTAGGGTCCTCGGGGTGATAGCAGATTCAAGTTAACCTGCACAGATTACACAATTTCCCCGATATCGGTTTCTAAAATCCGTATTTCTGGTTCTAGCTTCAGGTTTTGGGTTCCAATTCATGCACTAGGGTGTTTACAAGTCCTCTACTGAGCTCAATTTCACATTACAACTCAAGTTTCTCTCAAACCCTAACTAGGTTTTCATCAAGTCCATAATATCACACAATATCGATATAAACTTAACTTGGGGTTAAAGGAAAAGCTACAATTTAGCTAATGGTCCAGAAATTACCTCAATTGGCAACTCAAGAACTTTCTTGAGTTGCCCTCTAGTGGCCAAATCCATGCTTTCTTAGTCCATCTTGTAGATCTCGAGCTTGTGCACATTTTTAATGAAACAGACATGAGGTTTTGGGGTTGTTTTTGAGATGAAGAGAGGGATTGAAGAGGGGGAGAATGATGAGGAAGGGCAACCGCAGCAACACAAGGATGAGGAGGAAGGAATGAGAGAAGAACAAGGGAATGGCTAAGTCAAAAGGTCAAGGGTGCCCCATGCCTCTCTCTCACCTACCCTCATGCTCATTTTCTTTTCTTTTTCCCTTTTCTTTTAATCCCTAAACCAAACCTTCTCACCTCAATAGTAAACCCAAATGATAAGTCATGGCAAGAAAAATGCACAAGTGTAGAAAATGTGATATGTGCGTGTTTTGCACAAAATTGCCAAAAAACCCGATTAGCGATTTTAATCGCGATTAGCACTAAATTAGTGTCAAACTAATCACAAAAACTTAAAAATGTCATAATCCACTAATTTACCCTATTTTAGAATTTTCCATAATTTTTTTCATAATTTTTCTAACATTTTTCCTATTTATTTGCATTTAATATTAAAATAATCAATAAAATAATATTAAATTATAAAATTTCCCAAAATTAATATTTTATATTTTTGAAAATGTTACACATTACTATGAATACCAGGATACCCCTACGAAACATTTTCATGTTTCAGTGCATTGTTAAAGGAAAAACTGTTTTCCCGATTAGACACTTACTCCAAGGGTATGTATTTACCTGGTTTCATTCTCATATCTGTATGGTTTTACAGATGATGAGTGGGAGTAAGATATTGGGAATTAGGTGATCATCCTCATTATATCGGAATTCGTTGAAATTGGTGATATTTGAGGAAATCGCCAGGGTACAGTTTTCCACCTACAACGCACAGGTTTTGAGTTGTCTAACTCAGCGGACTTATACAGAGTATTGTATGTTGTCCAGTGTCCATCAGGACAAAGGGGTAGGTCCTCGTACTATGTTCTGTTTACTTATAACTTCTCTAGTATTTAGACGAGTGTTTCGTAGAAATACAAGGTCTAAGTTTTGAGAAGTTGTGGGTATAAGAATAAAGTAGAGAACCAGGTATCACAAGTATCGGGATTCTTCAAAGAGATCGAAGATGTAGATTCTTGTGATTGGTATTCAGATGATAGTGATGGTTTTGAGAAACGTGTTTCTCTTTCAGGTTACTCATAATTGGATGGATTCCTAAGTTGAGTAATGCTGATTAGCCTATTTCCATTAAGTTGATATGCACTGGAGACAGATGCATGGATTGAATATGGTTCCAATTAAATAAGTGCCAAAGTTTCTATATTGGATATAGAATAGTTCGTACCTTAAAAGATATTAAGATACGGGGAGTTGTCCAGCTTATGATTAAAACCAGACACTGGATAACTCAGGGCACGTTTCTGTAATGGCTGTTTGTGGGTTGACGCTGGCTATGACGAGGGTTGATATTCTACCATTTGGAAGATCAATAGTGATATTGTTCTTGACTCGCCACAGTTTTAGTAAAAATGGATCTATTTCAGAAAACAGTAGTGGGAGTATGGTAGAACTCGAAGTGATTCCAGAACCGCGAACGATTACGGAAAATTTAATAGGACCTATACATTCAATCAGGTTTGACATTCCAATAGCCACTCCGCAGGTATGGTAGGTAACCTCAGACGCCCGAGAGGTACTTCGGTAGCCTCAGAGACGGTGACAGGGAGGTTCTTATCTACCAAGACTTGACACTACTGTTGTTCCAGGATATGAGACCCGGTAGGAGGGTTGTCGTAGTCAGTGGGAGCAGCGGAAGCATAGTGGGCAAGTAGCTTATATCTATTTATAGACTTGAGCAGTTATAGCGGAGATAGATCATCTAATTTTGATGTGACAGTCATGGGTTTGACTTCAATCAGAATAGGGGATGGATCAGTTAAGAAGGTAGTAGGGTGTGATGTCATGGTATCAGGATGACATACACAGAGTAGGAAGTAAAATTATTATACTACGATCGGTTGTACTGTTGTCGTCACACAGTTGTTTCTCCAGACAGGATATGGATATAATATTTGACATTTTGGTTTCTGGATCTATGGTTTTAGATCTGGATTTGGGTAGTTTCCCAATGTGGGTACTTTGACAGATATTCTAATGGTTTTGGAATAGTTGACTCCTAGCATGGTGGTGTACCTGCAAGTGATGGAGTCACCCTCTCTAAAGTTGTCGTATAGACTAAAGGGGAGAGGGATGTGCATGATTGGCAGATCACTTGCTTAGGCAATTGAGTCAATCATGAGATGTCAAGTACCACACCAAATGTTGGTTTTGCACTAGATGCAATAAGTTTGTATTAATCCAATCCTGGAGAAACATAAGGAAGCAGTTTTAAAACAATTGTACATGTTCTGCGGATTTGATAACGGCAACCTCTTTCGGGAGACGGTTATCATTCCAGGCTTCAAAGGTGACATGGATGACAGAGTGTTTGTCAGAGTTTTAGTTTTCCCTCTGACGAGGGACAGTATTATGGACAGGTGGTTCCAGAGGATACTGTGGGTGGCGTGGTGCCAGATACTGATTAGGTTCAGTGATCCATACAGTCTAAGAAATTTGGATATGGAGTTCATTTATGAACTAAGGTCCCATCAGATATCCAGACATATTCTAAGACAGGTACTACTCAATTCGGGAGATGGCTTTCTCCGTGAACTTGAGATTAAGAGAGATACAGAAAGAAACTTCTAGGCGGATCCACTCACCGAGGCTATTTCTCGAACACAATAGTTTTACAAACGGGCTTTGTGAAACTGATTAGTAGAGGAGTTGGATGTTCGGTTTCACACGGGCTGTGAGTAGTCGACATCGCAATATTAGCCTTGAGTGCAAGTGGGAGATTGTTGGAGATAGTGCCCTCATAGTCAATTATTGGATCGCAGGTACGTGATTGCAATGATTGCGGAGGACCTATCCCGGTAGCACAGTCTTACTCGAGATGATAGTATGCTATCTGGTTTGTCTTTATCAGTCGTGTACATGTTCAGGTGACTGATTGCATGTTACACTTTGATAGAGCCCTTAGGATCTTGCTTTACTACCAACAGTATGATGGCGATCATATACGTGAGAGTTGGGTAGTTTATATGCATATCCTTAATTGTGGTCCCTAGTCGTGGGAGTTTCGAGACAGGGCATCGATACTCCGGAGTAGACTAGTGTATACAGTCGAGACCCCGACGAGGGGCGGTGGCCGGTCTCACAAGCCACTGGTGTCAGTTGGATCACCTAAGATGTATACAGGTGCTCATTGGGTTATGAGTACACCGGACAGGACTCGCCGGGAATCTGCTAGTTAGTACTATACCTATCGTCAGATAGCAGTTCCCTGGTGACATGTGTACAGGTTAGTTCATCGACCCGAGGTCGTCATTTGTCTCGTGTGAGTTCCCACTGTGCTTTGATTTCTACCCTACCACGGCTCAAAGGAGTCGTGCAAACAGGTAGTTTTTGGGTACAGTCCCGAGCCATATGGAGGCACGTGAGCGGATCGGCAGGGGATTCGTCTCTCCCGGTATTGGGGGCGAGGTCGTGCAGTGTCTAGGAGAGCCATTACATAAATTCCTTGGCCATGGCAGGAGATTTACTGGTAGGTACTCCAGTAGTATCTCAGGGTGTTATTGGGCTTCACTCCGACACGACTTATACTGCTCTTGGGGGTCTGACGTTACTAGCCCCCTAGGCAGATATGCGATACTCATTGACGAACGGACCGGACTGTATATACATTGTCACTGTTAGGCTCAGTAGGGTTTTCTGGATGAGTGCGCTCATCGGCATCCCTTGAGGTCAGTCCATGGGCAACCGTTACGCATTGCTAGTGCCGCTGACGGTTTGTGGTTAAACCCACTGCCAGGGTGCTGACGAGTCATTAGAGTTCCCCAAAGACAGTTTCCCAAGTTTTGGGCGAAACGTTGTAGAGGCCGTATGGTTTTATGGCAGGGTTCGGAAAATGCACGTGCATTTACGCACGTGTCGATTTTCGGACAGATGATACTGGTCGGCTTTGGTTTAAGCCGGATCCGAGTATTATATTGAGTAGGTATAATATCTTTGTCTCAGTTGCATTTGTATTCGGTCGTAATACAAATGCGGGTATATTTATACAGTTTCGGGGTTATCCTGAAAGTCGTTTCAGGATCACTTTTGGAAGTTGCCAGTTTCCAGTTTTCTATCAGCCGTCTTTTTACATTCTGTTAAAGACGGATTTATCTTTTCGCAGATGAGGTGAGTCATCATTCTAGAAGCTTCTAGAAGTGATGACGAGGCTTGGTGAGTCATTCTTGATAAGGTGACTAGGTTTAATGTGATTGGTTCAATCTTTTGAGTAATCATTTTCATTATGCTATTTTGTTTTCCTTAGGATATTTCCATATGATATTTGTGCTATGGTCACCTTCCTCCTCATATGGTCACCTCCCTTCATCAATAAATATGGCCGGCCACCCTTGTGAGAAGAAGAGAATTGATTCATTCATTTTTGGCCAAAGACTATGGTTTTGTGTGCATGGAAATTTCATTGCTTCTTTCAATTTCCATCACCAATTTCCATCGGCAACTTCATTTACCGATCGTCCACGGACTTGGACGAAGTGAGACAAAGTCATCTACTCAATCTCTACATCATTCTTGGTCGTCTCTTTTAGCAAACTTGACGATCGAGTTGCCTCGAGTCAGAGGCGGGAGCCCGTTTAAAGAATCGTCGACGTGGTGCCACCTCGACGAAGATATCGGAGATCGACGAGATCGGAGCAGCCGCAACGGAGCGTGGGATGATGGTTGAAGAACGAAGGACTCGGATCGTTCGGTATAACCTTCCTGCACTCTTTACAGTTTGTTAGTTTAGCAATAATGGCAGATCCGGGTTAAAGTATACGATAGCGCCAGTTTAAAAGTTTTGTTCCGCATTTTGGCGTCTGTAGACGGCCGGGGCGCTAGCGTAGACTTACAGATAGATGCGTTGGTTTGGGGCAGTCGTATAGCCTTGTTGGCCAAAGTCAAGGGCTTGTACGGGTAGGCTCAGATTAACCTGGAGAATGACGGGCAGAACTTGACATGTGACTTATGATTTGTTGGCCAAAGTCAAGGTCATAAGAGAATGGGGTAAAAATCACATCGGGAGTTTCAAAAGAACTGAAACTTGCCAGGCATGCGCATACCTTCTGGAGTGTGGTGACGTGAGTGGATTCCGTCACGTTATCATGCAATGAGAGTTGGATCCCGATTCCCACTGATGAGTTGGTTTACTCCTCGGGTGACCCCGACTAATTCTTCTTTCAGGTTTGGAGGAGAATTTGAGGTACAGTGGGAGGTTTCCAGATTAGATAAATTGGTGACCATTCTGATCTAGGATAGAGTGCATGCTGAGTGTTTCTTTTCTCTCTCTCTCTCTGGCAGCGACCATTGACCCGACCCTAAGACTATGACTCAGTGACCAAGTTGACCGAACCTTCTTAACACTGGCTTTTGGATTGTCAGAGTTGCAGACCTCATTGCCACTCCTACTTTTACCCTTTTCTCCAGGACACCCCGTATTACTACGAACGTCCACTTCCATTGGACAAAACCATCGTTTGGTTATATACGAACTCGAAGGACTTCGAGGATGGTTTCTGGTTCTGGAGAAAAAGGATAGGATTATTCAGTTGTCGTTTCTTTTCACCTTCTCTCAGGTTGCGAGTACTCCTTGGTTTAGGAGTAGTACACCTATTACGCAAATTGGATAGTCTTCTTCCAAACCATAGGCTGGTGCCGACCGGTAGGGAATGAAGAAAACCAGTTAGCCTAAACGGTGTACAGAAGGTATTGAGTTAAGACAAAGAAAGGGATTAGTAAGAGGGCAAAGTAAGTTGCGACTGCTATTCACGACCAAACCAAGTATTTCTTCGCCAATCCTAAATCACCTTTGTATTTCTCCAGGACACTCCGTATCACTACGAAGATCCCATTTTATTGGATAATCCATCGTATGGTTATATACGAACTCGAAAGGAACTTGTTCCAGTTCGGGGATGGATCCTGGTTCAGGAGAAATAGGAATAAAGTACATTCAGGTGTCTTTTATCTTCACCTTCTCTCGCGTTGCGAGTGCTCCTGGGATTAGGACAGTACACCCTTTATGCTTTTTGGATAGTCTTCTTCCAAACCATAGGCTGGTGCCGAACGGTAGGGAAGGAAGAAAACCATTTGGCCTAAAAGGGTGTGCAGAAGGTAATGACTAAAGACATATGAAGGGATCTGGAGAGGTGGCAAAGAATTATACGCTTATAGTTGTGAATCTGGATAATGGTAGAGGCATTACTAGGAATACCAGGATACCCTATCGAAACATTTCATTGTTTCAGTTTCACTGTGTACTGTTAAAAGAAAACTGATTTCCCGATTGGATACTTACTCCAGGGTATGTATTTACCTGGTATGATTCTCACATCTGTATGGTTTTACAGATGATGAGTGGGAGTAAGTCATTGGGAATTGGGTGATCATCCTCATTATATCGGGATTCGTTGTAATTGGTGATATTTGAGGAAGCCACCTGGGTTGTTTGCCGGTCGGCAAATATTTGGTTTTGAATATTCGTTGTTGTGCACCAATTTCAAATTGATATATCTGTACGTCTATTTTTATAGAGTGAGATATACCTTTTGAAATTATGTCTATGACATTTACCTATATCAGTGGATGGTTAGGTAAGGAGCATTAAACAGCGGTGTAATTCTTCTTAACCATAAGTACAGTTTTCAACCTACGATACACAGTGAAAGAGTTGTTAGACTCAGCGGACTTATACAGAGTATTGTATGTTGTCCAGTGTCCACTAGGACAGAGGGGTTGGTCCTCATACTATATTCTGTTTACTTTTTGACTTCTCTAGTTCTTAGACATGTGTTTCGTAGAAACACAGGGTCTAAGTTTTGAGGAGTTATAGGTATTTGAATAGAGTAGAGGACCAGGTGTAGAAAGTATCGGGATTCTTCAAAGTGATCGAAGATGTAGATACTTGTGTATGGTATTCAGTTGATAGTAATGATAAAGAGAAATTGCTTCTCTTTCAGGTTACTCATAATTGGAAGCATTCCTAAGTTGAGTAACGCTGATCGGCCTCCTTCCATTTAGTTGACATGCACTGGAGATAGCTGCATGATTTGAATCTGGTTAAATTAAATCAGTGCCTCTGGTTCTATATTGGATATAGTACAGTTCATATCTTAACATTGTTAAGGTACGGGGAGTTGTCCGGCTTATGATTAAAACCAGACTCTGGATAACTCAAGGCACGTTTCTGTAATGGCTGTTTGTGGGTTGACCCAGGCTGTGACGAGGGTTGACTTTCTACCATCTGGGAGATCAATAGAAATATTGTTCAAGACTCGCCACAGTTTTATTAAAAATGGATTTTTTCAAAAACAGTAGTGGGAGTATGGTAGAACTGGAAGTGATTCCAGAACCGCAAACGATTACTGAAGATTTGATAAGGAACCTAAAGATTCAATCTGATTTGACATTCCATTGGCCACTCCGCAGATAAGGTGGGTAACTTCAGGCACCCGAGAGGTACTCCGGTAGCCTCAAGGACGGTGACAGGGAAGTTCTTGTTTACCCACACTCGCCATTGTTGTTGTTCCAGGCTGCGAGACCCGGCAGGAGGATGAGTATAGCGTCGTTCTAAACTAGTTTTAGAAGTTCACGTCTATATGACTCTGGCAGAGGGTTGTCGTAGTCAGTGGGAGCAGCGGAAGCATTGGTAGACATCAGGCTTATGTCTATTTATAAACTAAGGCAGATGTAGCGGAGATAGATCATCTATTTCTGATGTGACAGTCATAGGTTTGACGTCATCAGAATAGGGGATAGATCTATTGAGAAGGAAGTAGGAAGTGATATTCCTATACTATGATCGGTTATACTTTGGTCGTCACACAGTGTTTTCTCCACAAAGGACTTGGACATTATATCAGACATACTGGTTACTAGATCTATGGTTTTAGATCTAGATTTGGGTGGTTTCCCAATCTGGGTACTTAGACAGCATTCTAAGAGTATTTAGAATGGATGACTCCTGGCATGGTAGTGTACCTGCAGGTAATGGAGTCACCCTCTCTAAAGGTGTCTTATAGACTAAAGTAGAGAGGGATGCGCATGATTGGCAGATCACTTGCTTAGGCAATTGAGTCAATCATGAGAGGTCAAGTACTACACCAGAAGTTGTTCTTGCACTAGATGCAATAAGTTGACATTGATCCAATCCTGGAGAAACAGTCGGAAGCAGTTTTAGAACATAAGTGAATGTTCTAGGGATATGATAACGGCTGCCTCCTTTGGGAGACAGTTATCTTTCCAGGCTTCCAAGGTGACATGGACGACAAGGTGGTTGTCAGAGTTATAGTTTTCCTTCTGACGAAGGGCAGTATTTTGGACAGGTGGTCCAAGGCAATACTGAGGATGGTATGGCGCAGGATACTGATTAAGTTCAGTTGACGATACAGTCTAAGAAGTTTGGATTTGGAGTTCATTTATGAGCTAGGTCCCATCAGACATCCAGACATTCTAAGATAGGTATTGCTAATTTGGGAGATGGCTTTCTCCGCGAACTTGAGATAGAGAGAGACATAGAAAGAAACATCAGAGCGGATCCACTCACTGAGGCTATTCCTCGAACGCAATAGTTTCGCAAACGGGATTTGTGAGACTGACAAGTAGAGGAGTTGGGTGTTCGGTATCACACGGGCAGTGAGTATGCGACATCGCAATAATTAGCCTTGAGTGCAAGTGGGAGATTGTTGGAGATAGTGCCCTCAGAGTCAATTATTGGATCACAGGCACGTGATTGCAATGATTGAGGGAGGACCTATCCCGGTAGGACAGTCTTACTCGAGATGATAGTATGCTATCTGGTTTATCTTTATCATCGTGTACTGCTTTAGGTGACCTGACATGTCGCTATTGCACGTTGATAGAGCCCCTAGGATTTGTGCTTGACAGCCAGCAGTATGAGGGCGATCATATAAGTGAGAGCTGGAGTCTATAAGCGCATCCTTAAAAGGTCCCTAGTCGTAGGAGTTTCGAGACAGGGCATCGATACTCCAGAGTAGACTAGTGTATACAGTCGAGACCCCGACGAGGGGCGGTGGCCGGTCTCACAAGCCACTGGTGTCAGTTGGTTCACCTAAGATGTATACAGGTGCTCATTGGGTTATGAGTACAACGGACAGGACTCGCCGGGAACATGCTAGTTGGTCTTATACCTGACGTCAGATAGCAGTTCCCAGGTGACATGTGTACAGGTTAGTTCATCGACCTGGGGATCGTCATTTGTCTCGTGTGAGTTCCCACTGTGCTTTGATTACTACCCTACCACGGCTCAAAGGAGTCGTGCAAACAGGTTTTAATTGGGTACAGTCCCGAGCCACATGGAGGCAGTGAGCGGATATTCATGGGTTCGTCTCTCCCGGTATTGGGGGTGAGGTCGCGCTGTGTCTAGGAGAGCCATTACACGAAGTCCTTGGCCAAGGCAGGAGATTTACTGGTAGGTATTCCAGTAGTATCTCAGGGTGTTCTGGGCTACACTCCGACACGACTTGTACCGCTTTTGGGGGTCTGACTTTTACCAACCCCCTAGGCCCGACATGCGATGCTCATAGACGAACGGACCGGACTGTACGGATATTGTCACTGACAGGCTCAGTAGGTTGTCAGGATGAGTTCGCTCATCGACGTCCCTTTTGGTCAATAGCTGGTGGCCCGTCACGTATGGCTAATACCTCTGACGTGCTAGTGGTTAAATCCACAGCCATAGTATTGACGAGTCTTTAGAGTCCACCACACTTTCAGTTACTCAGCTTTCGGGCGAAACGCTGTAGAGGCCGTATGGAGATATGGCAGGGTCCGATCAGATACGTGCGGTATTGCACGGATCAGGATCGGACGGTTTGTACTAGTGGCCGTATGGTTATATGGCAGGGTTCGATCAGATACGTGCGGTATTGCACGGATCAGGATCGGACGGATATTACTAGCCGGCTTTGGTTTAAGCCGGATCCTAGTATAGTACAGTATAGATTTTGTCTCTTTGCATTTGTATCCGGACGGAATACAGATGCGGGTGTGTATGCACAGTATGGGGTTTTCCTGTAATTTATTACGGGACCAGTTTTCTAGAGTTGCCAGTTTGCATTCCGTTCCGGCCGGTTTTTCTTTGTTCTTTCCCGGCCGGACTTTTCCGATGGAGGGTGTTATTTGCAAGTTTACAAATAACACTTTGTGGAGGATTTATTTGCATAAGGTTTGATATGATAAGCATCTTTGCTTTTCATGCATTTATGAGATTAGAAATGAAGTGAGGTTTGATGTTGATTTAGTGATGATTATGTTTTAGGATGTGGTCACCACTTTTGCTTCCTACACTCACCTCCCTCTTGCTATCATATTGTTTTTGCTCCACCATTTTTATTCTCACTTGATGAGAGAGTTTTATTCATGGTTGAGAAAGAAAAAAGAAGAAGAGAGTTTTCATCTTCATTCTTGAGAGTGTTTCATTTTCTTGATCTCACTTCATGTTAAGAAAAATGCAAGCACCATTTTTCTTGTCTTGTTTCCTCCATCATCCACAAATGGCAACAAACCCCAAAAGAGACTATGATTCTACACTACACTTCCTACAGCAAATCTTGGACGCGTCGATTCGCCAGCTTCGCGCCCGAGTTGCCTCGGTATTGAGGTGGGAGCCCGTAAAAGATACAGGCGATGTGGTGCCCCTTCCGGCGAGGAGGCGACGACCGGAGATCCCGCGAGGAGATCGGAGTGGAGATGAAGACCGGAGGACTTGGATCAGTCGGTACATCTCTAACCCATCCTCTTGTTAGCTTAGACTAGTTTAATGGCACGATCCGTGGTTTAGTGCGCGGTGGTGCCGGTTTTGCTAAGTCCGCAAAAATTAAGGTTTATCACTGTTTCCGCGTTTGGCCGTCGGATTGACGGTCGGGGCGCCGCCGTGCACTTACAATAACAAGCGGGTTCGGTCAATACATCCATATTATTATCTTGATTAAGGCGTGATATGGTCGCTACCTGGAGAGAGAGAGAAGAAAACACTCTGCGTGCGCTCTTGCAAGATTAGATTGGTTATATATTTTATCTAATCAAAATGGCTCCCACTGTTTTTATCAAATCTTCCTTCAAACCCTAAAAGGAAAGACTAGCCGGGATTAATTACACTCTACAAGTTTGCCAATCTTTCAGCCAGGCCAGTGTCGGTACTTTGAGGGAGGTTCCCCGTGTTTTCGCACGGACCTAATTAAAGTAAACCTCGTTTTCCCAGAGGCGTAACCCCGTTGACACCTTTCTAGACACCTACTTGATCGGCTAATTGTAAAGTGCAAAACTCTCCCAGGAGTAACAATTACTCGCAGTGGGTATCGGGATCCAACTATCATATAGAAGGTATGCAACTCATGGCAAATTTGAACACTTGAAATTCCCGATAAAGGTTTTTACCCCTAGCACCTATGACCTTAACTATGGTCAACAAATCATAAGCACCAGTCAAGTTCTACCCGTCATTTCGTGATTAATTAGACCCACCCACATGACCCTTAACTAAGGTCAACAAAGTCACGCGACTGTCCTAACTAATCTCATCATATGCGGTGTAGGAAGACATCACTTAGCTACCGTACACTGTGCCTTGACTATGGTCAACAAACACAGCACGAATACTAAGTACTCTACTTCCTAAAATGACGGAGGGTTGCGGATGGTTTTTAATAAAAGCTTTAACGCTTTGAACTTGATCTTGTTGCGGAATCAAACGGTTTTAACTGGAGTGTTTTTTAGGCTTTTCTAGTTTTGCTAAAGGGGTCATTCCCGGTGAAGGGATCGTCGGCCCTTTCCTCATCGAATAAGGTGCAGGATATATCATATATACCGCTGTGCAAAGAAAAAACTATAGAAACAATCAAAAGACAAACCGAGGGTTGTATCATCTGCTAGTTATTGCTAAAGGGGTCACTCCCGGTGAAAGGATCTCGGCCCTTTCCTTATCGAATAAGGTGCAGGATGTTCTACAAGGAACACCGTGATGCAAAGCAAGAACTGTAGCTACCTGTTTTTATTTTTGAAATTCGATTCCACAACATATTTTAGGTTTATTTTCTTCCATTAATCTCATTAATGAATGTCCCATCATTTAAGTCCACATAAACAACACAGATAAATATAACGTATGCTTATACCATCCGCATTAGCCTCGATGTCCCGTCTGCACCGTTAGGTTAGGTAACTAACTGTAGAGCGAGGCAGGGCTAGCGCGGGTGTAAAACATAAGCAACGTCTATATAATATATCATATATACTATATACAATATCTATCTGAACATATCACATGATCACATCATAGATAACGCAGCAGAAAATATCATATGAAATATTGGATATACTAGGACGTCCGTGTTTTATTTTGAGCCTGAATAAAACACGGATTCCACGGTCGTGATGAATATCCAATCCCACACCCCTAGACCCCTACGAGAGCGGCAAGCAACCCTACCAATTCTAGAGTTAGGAGACCCGGACTCGACTCCTCGAGATGGTCTCCCACTGGACCCTAGAACCCGGTTACTTGTGCTCCCCTCCTTGGGTCAATCCTAATGCGGAAAAGTAAATAATATACATCAACGGTGACATCTTCCGCAACCTGGAAGTGCCCCAATAGAAGAATATTACATACAAGTTTTTTACATGAATGAAAATGAAAAAAACACTCATCTCAAATAAAAAAAAACCGGCTATTCAAACACGACGATCCAATATAACATATCCAGCAACACATAACATCACATGTCATCAACGTAAGTAAATATGCGCATCCCAATTGTCGTTGACAGATAGCAATGAAACCGACGATATCACATATTACACTTACGGTCGCAGAAAAGAAAGTGTAAAACTACAACAGTTGGAATCCGCAACCTGCATAGACATCGCATGCCTAACCAAATGAATTCCTTAGACATCGCATGCCTAACAATTATAAACCCCGCATTTTAGTCACAATATCGAAAACACTTTTCAATATCAAGTCGAGCAATCCAACGAGATTCACGACATCCTGAACAAATGCTCGTCGCAAACTTTAGTAGACAGCCGCACCCCCGATACCGTTGACGAAGTGCACTGATTCGGAACACCGCTGCCGCGAGCACCCGAACGGATGCTTTTTGGCGACGGGGTTCTCCTACAGTCACTTGGTCGGGGCTATGGGGTGTAGCTGTCTATTAAGATTTCCTGGCGAGTATCCGCATACGCAACGTGATTGCGACGGACTTTTGATCGCATCAAAATTCCGTGGCAACCGATCAAGTGAGACTAAAGTGCTATGTTTATAACATTCAAATCAGTTATCTCATAACTACTTGTGGATTCCAAATATTGTATCACAGCAGCAGCAGCAGCACATCACAGTAGCAGTAGCAGTGAACAACAGCAACAGCAACAACTTCAGGCAGCTCTAACAACTGCAGCAGCTCCTTCTATCTACTCTTTCTTCTTCCTCCTGCCTCCCAGGGTCGAGTGTGGGGTATAATTCTTGAACTTACCCCCTAGTTTGCTTAGTTAGTGAAGTTTAGCTTCGATTAGTGATTAATGGTGCATTTTATTGCGATATGTGGTAATTAGTGGGAACTTTGATCAAGTTAAGTGTGTATTGGTTAAACTGAGTTGATGGAGTGTTGTTAGGGCCATGTTAACCTAGCTTAGCCCCCAATTGCACTAAAATACCACCAGATTGCTGTTTGATGCAAAATTCTTCATTTTTAAGCAAATTCTAGCTTTCTGCAAACTGCTATCGACCCAGTGAGTTCAGAATAAATTTGAGATAACTGCAGTATAGTTGTTAGGTGTTGATCCCATGTGTAGAACACGACCCCCATTTTCTATGTCTGGGCCGCCGAAATATTAGTTCTGGCCGCAATTTGCGGCCAGATGTGTAGGGTTCCTAGGCACACTCAAGAGGTTCCACAAGGCATCAACCATGCCAAAATCAAATTTTTCTTGTGCCGAGAAACCCTAATACTAGATCGTTAACTAGAGGTAAGGCGAAAATCATACAAGTAAACAACTTTACTAGAAAGTGAAAGTGACTACAACCTTTGTGGATCCGGTCCTCCACTTCTCTAGCTCCGTGTTGACATCCCTCCGCTGTGATCATCGGAATCCCGGACTCTATTGTCGGTTTCATCGGAGAAATGGGAGGGCTAGGTCGATGACTTAGATGCCGAAGATGATCTACGTCGAGGCAACTCTAACTCAAGCTCCATCTTCACTTGGTCATGAAACTTGTGAAGATAACACTCTCTACTACATGGCAAGTGGTAGAGGATGAAGAAATAGGAAGTGGATTCACTTTGGAATTGGATTTCTCACTTGGATTCATCAATTGGAAATTTTCAAGAATGCTTTCTTCTCTTCATGAAGAAGGAGAAGGAGAAAAGAAAATGAATAACGAATTCTTGAAAATAATAAATCATGTGATTCTTATCATATAGCAACCATGGGTTAGTTTACTTTTGTAGAGAGTAAACCATAGTTTAGGTAAATGGTTAGGTCAAAGGGTAAAACAAAATGGCTTAGACTTTGTCAAAGATGCTATGAAGCTTCATGAAGCTTCAAGCCAAAGTGAGAAAAGCCACCACCATTTTGTTTTAATAAAATACATAAAAAGAATAAAACCCTAACCATTTTCCTAAACATGGTTTTATCCAAACACACACCCAAGTTTGCATGTATCTGTCACGACCCGCAGGGTACGGAACGTGACTGGCACTTAAGTTTACGAAACGTCTCAAGACGTCCGTAAAATAAGTAAGCCAAAGCCCAGAAAACCAAAACCAAATAAGCAAAAGGGTGAAGAAAACCCAATCAATTTAAAGCGAGTTTATCAAATAAGTCTTGTAAAACCCTTTTTAAAAAAATACCAATTTTTTCGAAAATTTCGGCAGAGTCTCCTTTGTAAATACTGGCCCCCAAAATGGGTACAACAAGAATATATGTGAATCCAACAAAATAGGGCATCCCCAAGCGGGAGCTAGCACTTCGCCACAAGGCGGTCACAAATCCCACGCAATATAAAACAACAACATGCAAAATAATCAAAAAGAGCATGAGAAAACAGCATGTCGACTCAAGTGAGTTCGACCCCAAAATACAGCATAAAAAGTCCACAAATCTCACAGTCTCATCTCTAGGTCAATATACAATAATATTGGTAGATACAGTAGATGGAGTACACTAGATACAAAGAATATACAAGGTGGTACAAAAATAGTAATATAACCCACCTAAGAGCAAAACCTCGAGTCCAGGCAAAGGAGGCAAAAGAAACAAGTGCGCCCGCCGCTACTGTACTGACGGAGCGGACCTGCAAAAGACTGTGGCACAACGGGGGTGAGTTGCCAACTCGTGAGTAATAAATAACATCTACAAAGGCTATCGTATGCATGCACACAAGCATCCTAGCATCTAAAATACAGGTATGACTGGATGCACTAGCTGGTGTGTATACAACATCAGTGTACTAGCAGGTGTATGTATGCAACATGAATATCTGAGGTCTCAATAGGTATATATAAGAAACAATTTATCTCCTTTTGTTTTTGAAACTCTTTTAGAATGCCAGCATAATACTCATAGAATCGACAACAATCTGTGTCCAGCAACGACACCTAAAAACTGTCTCAAATCTCATAAATCCATGTCATAGTGTCTCTTGCCTCAGCCATCCGGCCGACCCATCTCAATATCAATATCTCATCCTCTCGCGGCCCCGGTTGGTATCCTCTGGATATCCGCCGTGCCCAATGAAGTCACCGGTAGGTAATTCGTCCCCTGCAAGGCTCAACGTCAACACCACATTCATCTTGCCCCGGGGTACCATACCGGGCCCACCATGTACCCGTGACGATTCCTCCACTCCTCGACACGGATCTCGAAAACCACAACAAACTCATGGTGGACGACACTCACATCACTAGAAAACCGCAATTTACATATTTTAAAAATATAATGAGTTTAGAAATTTTGCGGCTTTCCCCCGAAATCCAGAAATATCATAAAATCTCAAGAAATCCTCATAAGTGCATATGTCAATGATAATGAATGCACATGGTATCAATAATCAAGTTGCGATGTGTGATTAATAGATTAGGCATGGACAAATCATATGATGAAGCACATGCACATGAATAGCAATCCTACGATTTCATTTTAAGGAATTAAAGCAATAGTGCGAGTTTAAGTATCAATTATAGTAAAAGGTTTCAATTTAAAGGTTATCTAGTGTGGTGGCATGGCAATTACCAGGGTGTGTATGTAAGCATGAATAGTGCTCGTGCTGCATATAAAAACCCTGGCAATGGTGCATGTGTCCTATAGAATGGGTTCGTATATGTATGTCAATATAAGGCATGAATGTAGCAAATAATCATACAAGTATTAAACCCTTAATTACTAATATTACTAAGAATCTTTTTAAGCTACTAAACTATCGGGCGACTTGCTCCATCCAACGATAGTCCCCCGTAGATGTTACATCTACCCATTCAAATCCTCAGCAAGCTACGTCTGATCACCGCTTTCCCTTTTCGTGCCGCATCCGAAGCCTCCGCGACCGAACCTAGAATTTACATCAATACAAGACATAAGGTTACATATCATGAAACGACACAAATCCCGCACGAGAAAATCTACGTTCACAAGCTAGGCACAACGTGCACAAGTTGCGCGGAACACACGCGAAAATCGCAAAAACTGCAAAAATCGCCGATTTGGTCGCCCGGCAAAACTAAAACCCGACTATTCAAAAATCCGCACTCACGCATCCTAAATGTCATAGGATAAGCCAACAAAATAATCTAGACATGGCAATTAATTCGCCACAATAATATAATAAAAACCTAGTAAGCTAGAAGTTTGCAAATTTGGTGCAAACATCGACAATTAGCGACAAAATTAACACAATCTAACACAACAATCCAAACTAACCCACTAGCTAGCAATTACACTAATTTTAAACCATTAATTATGCTTAAAAACCTAATTTCCATAAACAAAACCTTTCTTGATTTTCATAATTAGCAATTTCAATCCAAAACTAAACATGACAATACCAAATTAACACTAATTTGAAGCCCACACAAATAAAGTAACCTCATTAACCTAGATTAGCAACAACTAGATAGCTAATTAGCTTTAATTAACTAAATAATGGTTTCAAGAAACCCTAGTTAACTCAACCATTAACTTTAAACAACACTAGAATGAAAATAGCACTAATTTAACACTAAACAACTAGATTAAGGAATTCTAACCATATTAACTTAAAAGAGTAGAAATTATACCTCAAATTTATGGATCTAGCAAGAAGAAATTTGCATCAATTGATGGCCTCATAGCATCATGATTCCAAGCAAGAGAGGTGAAGGAAAAAGGGATGAAGAATGGGGTTTAATTTGTGAGTTTTAAATTTGGAATTTTGAAGCAACTTAATGAATTTTTTTGAAGAAAATGAAAAGAGCAAGATGATGAAGGGGGGGCTGCTGGAATTCGGCCAGAAATGATGGAGAGGAATGGTGTGGGTGTGGGAAAAAGTCTTGGTCAACCCCTTACCAACCCACAAAGACCCATACCCAAAATAACAATTCATAATCCTTTAAAAAAAACCCATTTCTACACAGGAATATAGTCAAAGAGCATGGCATTTTTTTTCTGGACCTGATGATGGTGGGGCTGGCCTAGGGCTGAGGGAAGAGAGAGAGGGGTTTTACCAAAGAAATTTTATGCAAAAAGACCCCCTACAAGTCAAAAATTGCAAGTTTAAGCTTAAATTCAATAAATTTCGTTTCTTATAATAAAAATTAGTTAAAAATTAAAATAAAATACTAAAAATTTATGTTACAACTAGATTTTAATTAACATAATTTTAAAGATTAAAATTAGCCCAGAAAAATTTGTATTTATCGCTAATTTAATGTATTTTCTAACTGGCTTAAAATAATATTAAAAATTGAAAAATTAGGGAAAATTTTTAATCGACCAGAATTTCATAAGTAACTCATTTCATACTAAAAACAAGAAATTACCTATCCAAATTAGGTATAATTAGTCCTAAACTGCAAAATAACAAAAAGGACGGTTTTCGGAAAAATACCGAATTTTCACCGATTTTCAGGAAAACACCAAAACGACTTTTCAAAGTGTTACAATCTTCCCCCCTTAAAGAAATTCGGTTCCCGAATTTAAAAATATAACTACGTGTACCTGCAAAGAGATGAGGGAATTTCTTCCGCATCTCGCCCTCGGTCTCCCAGGTAACCTCCTCGCTGCTCGGGCTACGCCAAAGGACCTTGACGGTTGGTATAATCTTTGATCTGAACTTCTTCACCTGCCGATCCAGGATGGCCACCGGCTGCTCTGCAAAAGAAAGGTCGCGCTCTAGCTGGACTGTCGGGTGCTGAATCGCATGTGAAGGGACGTGAAGGTACTTGCGGAGCATCGAAACATGGAAGACGGGGTGAACATCGGGAAAGCTGGGTGGAAGGGCCAAACGATATGCAACAACGCCGACACGCTCGAGGATCTCGAAGGGACCTACGAATCTAGGGCTAAGCTTCCCCTTTCGCCCAAAACGCATCACGTCCTTCATCGGAGAGACCCTCTGAAAAACATGGTCGCCAATTGCGAACTCTAAACTGCGACGGCGCCTGTCTGCATACGATTTCTGCCTGCTCTGAGCCGCTCTCATCCGGTCTCGGATCAACTGTATCTTCGCTGTCGTCTCCTCCACAAGCTGCGGCCCCAAAATGCTGCTCTCACTGAGCTCTGTCCAACAGACGGGCGATCTGCATCTCCTCCCATACAATGCCTCGAAAGGTGCCATCTGAATAGTATCCTGGAAGCTGTTGTTGTAGGAAAACTCCACTAGAGGTAAATGACGATCCCAGCTACCGCCGAAGTCTAAAACGCTCGCTCTGAGCATGTCCTCGAGAGTCTGAATGGTCCGTTCTGACTGTCCGTCGGTCTGCGGATGAAATGCTGTGCTGAAGCTCAAACGAGTGCCCAAAGCCTCCTGGAGTCTCTGCCATAGTCGGCTGGTAAACTGAGTGCCTCGATCTGACACGATACAAGTCGGTACGCCATGTAGTCGCACGATCTCGTCAATGTAGAGCTGAGCATACTGAGCGAAGCTGAAAGTAGTCTTCACTGGTAGGAAGTGAGCCGCTTTCGTCATTCTATCCACGATCACCCAGATGGAGTCGTACCCTCGACTGGTCCTGGGTAGACCCACAATGAAGTCCATCGAAATCTGCTCCCATTTCCACTCCGGAATGGGTAATGGCTGCAGCTCTCCTGCGGGCCTCTGGTGCTCGGCCTTAACTTGCTGACAAGTCAGGCATCTCGATACAAACTCCGCAATGTCCCTCTTCATCCCGTCCCACCAGTAGGTCTCTCTCATATCATGGTACATCTTGGTGGAACCGGGGTGGACACTATACACTGATCGGTGTGCCTCCTCATGAATGTCGCGCCGCAATCCATCAGCATCTGCTACGCACAGTCTAGATCCAAATTGTAAAATCCCCTGATCCTCAATCACGAACTCGAAAAATCTGCCCTGTCCTATCTGTGCCATGATCTCTTAGCAACGGTCGTCACTGCGCTGTGCCTCATATATACGGTCAAGCAACTGTGGGCCTGCACGAACATGCGCGAGCTGTCCCCCTGTCTGAGTGAACTCGAACTCAACTCGGCTGTCGCATAACATCTGCCAATCTGCAGACGACTGCCTCTGCACTGCGCGCAAAAAGGATAGACTACCCCCGGGCCTCCTACTCAACGCATCTGCCACCACATTCGCCTTGCCTGGGTGATATAAGATCTCGCGGTCGTAGTCTTTCACCAACTCCATCCAACGACGCTGTCTGAGGTTCAGGTCTCGCTGCTGAAATATGTATTTTAAGCTCTTGTGGTCTGTGAATATTTGGCATGACTCGCCATATAGGTAACGTCGCCAAATCTTCAATGCAAAGACCACTGCAGCCATCTCCAAATCATGAGTGGGGTAGTTCTGTTCATGCTTCTTCAGCTGCCGAGAAGCATATACGATCACCCGGCCATGCTGCATCAACACGCATCCTAAACCCACTCGCGAAACATCACAGTAGACCACAAATCCGCCTGATCCCGAAGGCAAAGATAATACCGGCGCCGTAGTCAAACGAGTCCGTAGCTGCTGAAAACTGCACTCGCACTCCTCCGTCTAGACGAAAGGAACTCCCTTCCGAGTCAAACCGGTCAACGGTGCAGCTATACGGGAGAAGTCCTAAACAAAACGCCTGTAGTAGCCCGCCAGGCCTAGAAAACTACGGATCTCAGTAACCGATGTAGGTCGGGGCCACTGCTGAACAGCCTCAATCTTCTTCGGGTCCACACAAATGCCGTCTCTCGTAACCACGTGACCTAAGAATCCGACGTTGTCCAGCCAGAATGCACACTTGGAGAACTTTGCGAACAGCTGGTGCTCCCTCAGAGTCTGTAACGTAATCTGCAAGTGCTGCTCGTGCTCCTCTCTGCTCCGGGAGTACACCAAGATATCGTCGATGAACACGATGATGAACAAGTCAAGATACGGCCTGAATGTACGGTTCATCAAATCCATGAATGCTGCTGGGGCGTTGGTGATTCCAAACGACATCACCAAAAACTCGAAGTGGCCGTAGTGCGTACGGAAAGCTGTCCTCGGTATATCCTCCTGTCGAACTCGCAGCTGATGGTATCCTGATCGCAAGTCGATCCTCGAAAAATAACCCGCGCCCTGGAGCTGGTCGAACAAACCATCAATGCGTGGCAACGGATATCTGTTCCGAACGGTAACTTTGTTCAGCTGGCGGTAGTCGATGCATAAGCGCAAACTTCCATCCTTCTTCTTGACAAACAGGACCGGAGCACCCCACGGAGAAACACTAGGTCGAATAAGCCCCTTATCTAACAATTCCTGCAACTGATCCATCAGCTCTCGAAGCTCTGCCGGGGCCATCCGATAAGGCGATATAGAAATAGGCCCCGAGTCGGGAATCAAATCAATGCAGAACTCAACATCGCGCTCAGGTGGTAGCCCAGGTAGCTCATCAGGGAAAACATCAGGGAACTCACAAACAACTGGGACCAGGTCCAACGGAACCTCTGCAGCTCGAGGATCACAAATATACGCTAAAAATCCCTGACATCCCTTCCGCAAGAGCTGACCAGCGCGAAGAGACGAAATCAAGCTAGGAAGGGTGACGCTGCGGTCTCCCAGAATAACAAGGACTGGCTCTCCCGGAAAGCTAAATCTGACTGCCTTCTCCCGGCAGTCTACCGAAGCAAAACAAGTGGCTAGCCAATCCATGCCCAGAAGCACATCAAAGTCCAACATATCGAGGAGAATCAAATCGACCGATGAATCCCTCTCCCCGATACGAACGGAACACAAACGAAATACAAAACGAGCGACAAACGACTCGCCTACCGGAGTAACAACAACAAGCGGGTGATCTAACGACGATGACTCACGGCCCAACATCGGTGCAAAGTGTGTAGAGATGTACGAATGTGTGGAACCTGGGTTAAATAGTACCCGTGCGTCGAAAGAACAAACTGGAAAGGTACCTGTCACAACGGCATTGGATGCCTGCGCATCCTGCGGTGTCAAAGCAAATACTCGGGCCTGTCCTCCACCGATAGCGGGCTGACCTCGACCTCGGCCTCTGCCTCCTCGTCCTCTCTGAACAGGACCGTCGCGTCCACGGCCTCTGGGTGCACCTAACTGGCGTGGAGCATCGCCGGTGGTAGGAAGTAGGGCTCTCTGAGGAGGGGGTGGTGATGGTGGTAGGGTCACATGCGGAACTGTCGCTGCTCCCTGTCGTCTCACCGGACAGTCTCTGACAAGATGGTGCGCACTCCCGCACCCAAAACACCCTGGCGACGGCTGCTGTCCCTGGGGATAAGAACCATATAACTGTCCCCGACCAAATCCTCTGCCAGGCCTATCTCTCGGAAAAAAACTGGCACGCTGCCTCTGAGACGGTACATCGGTGCGAATCCTCTTCGGCCCAGAAACGGCCGAAGTCTGTGATATGCGTGCCTCCATCCGTAATGCCGTATCCATAGCAGCTGAATAAGTGTCGCAGTGCTGGGCGCCAATGGCAAGATATAGCTGGGCATCAAGTCCCTGTACGAACCTCTTCACCATCTTCTCTTCGGTATCCACCAAATACTGAGCATATCGGGATAACTGCGTAAACTGGATGTCATACTCAGACACTGTCATCCCAGGTGTCTTGACTAAGGCCTCGAAGCTACGAGCTATGGCGTCACGAACGCTCTCTAGGAGGAAACGAGCTAGAAAGACCGCTGTAAACTCGGCCCAAGTCATAGGCGGTAGACCTGCAGCTCGACCTCTCAAGACTGACTCCCACCATGTCTGCGCGAGACCCTCTAGTCGGAAACTCGCAAGCTCTACCCATCGATCATCCGAACATCTCAGCGAACGACAGATCCTGGCTAAACTATCAAGGAACGTCTGTGGGTCCTCCGCTGCCTCGGTGTCAGTGAATACTGGAGGTCTCAGCCTCATGAAATCCTGTAGTGAAACCGGGATGGTCACGGCGGTAGTAGTAGGAGCAGGTATCATAGTAGTCTGGGATGTAGTAGGTGCGTCATCCGGCCTCGGTGTACGACTGGCTGCAACTAGGGATCCTACCAGCTGACGTAGCTCCTGCATACCCCCCATCATCTGTCGCAACTCCTCCATACCAGTCTTGAGCCTATCCATACGGCCTGGGGAAGGTGGATCTATCTGTCCCTGCGGCGTAGGCATACCACCCTGCTCAGTCCTAGTGTCGGACGAGCTAGCTCGAATCTCGTCTCGGGCGGCAGCCCTCTGTGCCCTCGTAGCCTTCGGCGGCATAGTGACTGGTACAGGAAACAGGACAGTGCAATAGGATCATAGGATACACGGAAATGAAGAAGGAATTTTCAAGCAAGTATATCCTAAAGTCACTTAGGCGGAGTACCGTATCGCAAGTATGCCGCGGACATACACATGCTACGTTACCCTACTTAAGTCACTTACTCCATCTACCAAGGGTCATCCTACACTCAAAAAGGTAAAACCTATCGCTTTGATACCAACTTTGTCACGACCCGCAGGGTACGGAACGTGAGTGGCACTTAAGTTTACGAAACGTCTCAAGACGTCCGTAAAATAAGTAAGCCAAAGCCCAGAAAACCAAAACCAAATAAGCAAAAGAGTGAAGAAAACCCAATCAATTGAAAGCGAGTTTATCAAATAAGTCATGTAAAACCCTTTTTAAAAACAATACCAATTTTTCCGAAAATTTCGGCAGAGTCTCCTTTGTAAATACTGGCCCCCAAAATGGGTACAACAAGAATATATGTGAATCCAACAAAATAGGGCATCCCCAAGCGGGAGCTAGCTCTTCGACACAAGGCGGTTACAAATCCCACGCAATATAAAACAACAACATGCAAAATAATCATAAAGAGCATGAGAAAACAGCATGTCGACTCAAGTGAGCTCGACCCCAAAATACAGCATAAAAAGTCCACAAATCTCACAGTCTCATCTCTAGGTCAATATACAATAATATTGGTAGATACAGTAGATGGAGTACACTAGATACAAAGAATATATAAGGTGGTACAAAAATAGTAATATAACCCACCTAAGTGCAAAACCTCGAGTCCAGGCAAAGGAGGCAAAAGAAACAAGTGCGCCCGCCGCTACTGTACTGACGGAGCGGACCTGCAAAAGACTGTGGCACAACGGGGGTGAGTTGCCAACTCGTGATTAATAAATAACATCTACAAAGGCTATCGTATGCATGCACACAAGCATCCTAGCATCTAAAATACAGGTATGACTGGATGCACTAGCAGGTGTGTATACAACATCAGTGTACTAGCAGGTGTATGTATGCAACCTGAATATCTGAGGTCTCAATAGGTATATATAAGAAACAATTTATCTCCTTTTGTTTTTGAAACTCTTTTAGAATGCCAGCATAATACTCATAGAATCGACAACAATCTGTGTCCAGCAACGACACCTAAAAACTGTCTCAAATCTCATAAATCCATGTCATAGTGTCTCTGGCCTCAGCCATCCGGCCGACCCATCTCAATATCAATATCTCATCCTCTCGCGGCCCCGGTCGGTATCCTCTGGATATCCGCCGTGCCCAATGAAGTCACCGGTAGGTAATCCGTCTCCTGCCAGGCTCAACGTCAACACCACATTCATCTTGCCACGGGGTACCATACCGGGCCCACCATGTACCCGTGACGGTTCCTCCACTACTCGACACGGATCTCGAAAACCACAGCAAACTCATGGTGGACGACACTCACATCACTAGAAAACCGCAATTTACATATTTTAAAAATATAATGAGTATAGAAATTTTGCGGCTTTCCCCCGAAATCCAGAAATATCATAAAATCTCAAGAAATCCTCATAAGTGCATATGTCAATGATAATGAATGCACATGGTATCAATAATCAAGTTGCGATGTGTGATTAATAGATTAGGCATGGACAAATAATATGATGAAGCAAATGCACATGAATAGCAATCCTACGATTTCATTTTAAGGAATTAAAGCAATAGTGCGAGTTTAAGTATCAATTATAGTAAAAGGTTTCAATTTAAAGGTTATCTAGTGTGGTGGCATGGCAATTACCAGGGTGTGTGTGTAAGCATGAATAGTGCTCGTACTGCATATAAAAACCCTGGCAATGGTGCATGTGTCCTATAGAATGGGTTCGTATATGTATGTCAATATAAGGCATGGATGTAGCAAATAATCATACAAGTATTAAACCCCTAATTACTAATATTACTAAGAATCTTTTTAAGCTACTAAACTATCGGGCGACTTGCACCATCCAACGATAGTCCTCCGTAGATGTTATATCTACTCACTGAAATCCTCGGCTAGCTACGTCCGATCGCCGCTTTCCCTTTTCGTGCCGCATCCGAAGCCTCCGCGACCGAACCTGGAATTTACATCAATACAAGACATAAGGTTACATATCATGAAACGACGCAAATCCCACACGAGAAAATCTACGTTCACAAGCTAGGCACAACGTGCACAAGGTGCGCGGAACACATGCGAAAATCGCAAAAACTTCAAAAATCGCCGATTTGGTCGCCCGGCAAAACTAAAACCCGACTACTAAAAAATCTGTACTCACGCATCCTAAATGTCATAGGATAAGCCAACAAAATAATCTAGACAACGCAATTAATTCGCCACAATAATATAATAAAAACCTAGTAAGCTAGAAGTTTGCAAATTTGGTGCAAACATCGACAATTAGCGACAAAATTAACACAATCCAACACAACAATCCAAACTAACCCACTAGCTAGCCATTACACTAATTTTAAACCATTAATTATGCTTAAAAACTAATTTCCATAAACAAAACCTTTCTTGATTTTCATAATTAGCAATTTCAATCCAAAACTAAACATGACAATACCAAATTAACACTAATTTGAAGCCCACACAAATAAAGTAACCTCATTAACCTAGATTAGCAACAACTAGATAGCTAATTAGCTTTAATTAACTAAATAATGGTTTCATGAAACCCTAGTTAACTCAACCATTAACTTTAAACAACACTAGAATGAAAATAGCACTAATTTAACACTAAACAACTAGATTAAGGAATTCTAACCATATTAACTTAAAAGAGTAGAAATTATACCTCTAATTTATAGATCTAGCAAGAAGAAATTTGCATCAATTGATGGCCTCATAGCATCATGATTCCAAGCAAGAGAGGTGAAGGAAAAAGGGATGAAGAATGGGGTTTAATTTGTGAGTTTTAAATTTGGAATTTTGAAGCAACTTAATGAATTTTTTTGAAGAAAATGAAAAGAGCAAGATGATGAAGGGGGGGCTACTGGAATTCGGCCAGAAATGATGGAGAGGAATGGTGTGGGTGTGGGAAAAAGTCTTGGTCAACCCCCTACCAACCCACAAAGACCCATACCCAAAATAACAATTCATAATCCTTTAAAAAAAACCCATTTCTACACAAGAATAAAGTCAAAGAGCATGGCATTTTTTTTCTGGACCTGATGATGTTGGGGCTGGCCTAGGGCTGAGGGAAGAGAAAGAGGGGCTTTACAAAAGAAATTTTACGCCAAAAGACCCCCTATAAGTCAAAAATTGCAAGTTTAAGCTTAAATTCAATAAATTTCGTTTCTTATAATAAAAATTAGTTAAAAATCAAAATAAAATACTAAAAATTTATGTTACAACTAGATTTTAATTAACATAATTTTAAAGATTAAAATTAGCCAGAAAAATTGGTATTTATCGCTAATTTAATGTATTTTCTAACCGGCTTAAATTAATATTAAAAATTGGAAAATTAGGAAAAATTTTTAAACGACCAGAATTTCATAAGTAACTCATTTGATACTAAAAACAAGCAATTACCTATCCAAATTAGGTATAATTAGTCCTAAACTGCAAAATAACAAAAAGGACGGTTTTCGGAAAAATACCGAATTTTCACCGATTTTCAGGAAAACACCAAAACGACTTTTCAAGGCGTTACAGTATCATCAAACATGATACAAACTAGTGCACAAACATATATCATATATACAATGTGCACAATCAAGTGAGAAAATAATCTTAAGTGAACCAATACTAGTTAATGTAAAGTAATATATCAAATATATAATTATACATTAAATCATTAAATCAACACTTGATTTAATGATCCGGTCATACCGCATATAACCGACTAATATCAAGTGTATCAATATATCGAATCAACATTTGATTCGGTCACCTGGCTATATCGCATATAACCGACCAATGATACAAATCGCGAGAATAGAATACGGTATCACATACTGGTATTATTCTCGGTCCCGCACATATCTCATATGCGCTCCTATTTCGTTTCGCTTGAGCCAGGAAACCTCTGTGTAGGACTCTAAAGACTCGTCAATACGCCGGCAGCAGGTGATGATCATATCAAAGACCCACAGGCCGCAAGCGGTCTGCTAAACGTAACGGCCACCCGGGTATTGAGCGATCAGAAGATCAACGAGCAAGCCTGCTCACACTCCTGTGAATCCAACCAGTAACACTTACCGTACAGTCCGGTCTGTTCGTCTGATATGTCGCATATCTCTCCTAGGGGTGGTAAACGTCAGACCCCAGTAGCTTGATAAATCATGCCGACGTAAGGTCCATAATAAGCATGAAACTACTGATAACACTTACCAGTAAATCAGTGCAACCCTGGCCAGGGATTTCCAGTTATGGCCAGTCGAGCATAGCGCAACATTAACCCCCAATACCGGGAGAGACGAATCCCCTCCTATCGCTCATTTCCTTCATGTGAATCGGGACTGTACCCAAAAACCACCTGTTTTCACGACTCAGTAGAGCCGTGGTAGGTGGAAATCAAAGCACAGTGGGAGACACACAAGAATCTGTGACGATCTCGGGTCAACAGACTAAGTTGTACTAGTGTCACCAGAGAACTGCCATCTAACGTGAGGTATAATACCATCTCGAGTTCTCGGTGAGTCCGTTAAGTGTACCCAGTCACCACTGAGCACCCGCATACCATCTCTGTTGTCAAACACCAATGGATATGGGATCATCCATCGCACATCACATGGGTCGAGAAGATATACGCTAGTCTACTCTGGAATATCGATGCCCCGTCTCGATATCCCCACGACTAGGAACATTGAAGGATGTACTCATTGACTACCCAGGCCACACTAGTATGATCTACATCATAGTCCTGCAAGTCGAATACACATCCTAAGGGCTTCATCAACATGTAACAGAGAGACAGAAAGTATACATGTTAAGATAAAGAGCAACCAGATAGCGTACTATCATGTCGAGCAAGAAAGTCGTACCTATATATGTACCAGCATCCACTACAATATACATCCTATGTACAATAATGGCCTCTAGGGCATACATATTACTAACAAGATTAGGGGGACAAGGGTTTGGGTTTGGCTCTATAGGTGTCTACTGCTATCCTTAGACTCATGGCATGTGCAATTTTATTTAATTGTTGCTGTAGAAAAATCTGGAGCTAAATACCTGTTTCTCGTTTTTTTAAACCTTCGCGACACGCATGATACGTGTGTGGGTTTGGGGTTTCTGCATATCACGACGCGTCGGGGTAGTTTCAGGCGCGTAATCACATGTTTTTGCGTATCGTGCACACGCGCGCTTGGTTTGCGACGCGAGTTTCTAGTTTGACCGTAATATCGCGTTTTTGTGGATTTGAGCTTATGTGTGATATATTGTGTAATTCTAGGTTCGCAGGCTAGTGAGACGGACACTGCGAAGAAGGGGAAGCAAGTCGTCGGCTACACTTAGCGCGAGACTTCGGTGAGTAGATTTAACATCTATGGGGATATCGCCCGCATGGCGTTATGCGTCAGGGCTGATAGGACCTTATAGCTATATGTTGTATTTACCTATATTGACTGTCATGGATACTGTTGTTGCATACTGCATTCCCTGCTATATGTATGTAAACTTAGAATTGATAGAACACCGCACTATTACTAACGGTTCATGTTGCATGAGCACTAATCTGCATGTTACACACACACCGTTAGTTATTTTCATGACACACTCACTGTAGAATTGCCATGGTTATTATGTTGTAGTTCATTTCACCTATGATTCGATATGATTTTCATAGAAATTGGGAACCGCATGCTGTCTTTGAAAACTGAAACTATTTTAAGAAAAGCGGTTTCTCCCTTGTACCTATATTATGGCTTGATGTACATAGCACATCGCATTTGATTTACTCATTGGTGTTGGATTTTCATGTGATTTCTAGTTTTGAGGACCGTGGGATTATTTAAGAAAAGATGCACTATTTGAAAACCCGGTTCCTCGTGATATGATATTTTGGTGCGCCCACCACGTATTTTCTCGGTGCTGAGACGTGTGCTTGAAACCCGATTCGAGGAGTGGATGATCCGTTTGCGGGTTCGTGGTGAACCTGGTATGGTTCCCCTCGGCAAGATGATCGATGGACTTTGCCGATTGAGCCTGGTGGTGGACGAGTACCTACCGGTGATTAGTTGGACCTGGCGGTTATCCGGAGGATACTGACCAGAGTCGAGAGATGGATGCGGGATGATCCGTACTACCGGGGGCGAGGGCCGATACCGTAGATGGAGCCCATGGGCTGATCCGGACTTACGGAGCCCGACATATGAGGATTTGCGTGTCGATGCTGGACACGAGTATTTTATGATATTTTGAGTGCCGATGTTGGGCACTCGTGATTCTCAGAGATTTACAGGATTTGAGGGCCGAGGAGAGTGCCGGCGCCTGAGTTTATTTGGGATTTGGGGGTAGTTTTGGGCACCGATTATTTTTCCACGTTGATATTCCGTGTAGATGTTGTTTATCCCATGCTCAGTATTGATTATCATGTATCTCATCCTGTAGTTATTTTACCTGACAGAGCATTTGCATGATCATTGCACCTACTGCTTGTCGCATATAGATCTTACCTGCAGGCATATGATAGAGTAGCACAGTACGTGCATGCTCGCGATTACCTTTATATGTTATCTCTATTATCGAGTTGGAAACTCACTCCCGTTGTGCCACAGTATTTGCATGTTGCCCCTCATAGTAGTCACGGCAGGCTACCTTTTGCATTTTTTGGCTACAGATACCACTACAGTTGGTGTGAGAGCTGTTTTGGTTTTAGGTGGGTTGTGGTATCTGATTACTTTTATTGTACCCCCTTTTGTATCTAGTATTCTCCATCTACCATATATGTACTGGACTTAGAGACAGTGTGAGGACGATGATGTATATTTTTGTATTCTGGTGTCGAGCTCGTGGGAGCCGACTGCTTATATATGCAGTTTATTATTCTGTGATGTTTACTTATTGCTCATTCTTCGCTACGGCGTCGTATATTACTCTTGTCGTGATGGTTTCCGCCGTTGGGCGTGACTGCTCCCGTTTGGGGATGCTTTATTTCATTATATCTCATTTTCACTTATATCCTGTTTTATACCCGATTTCGGGGTTACTTTTACAAAGGAAATGCTGCCAAAATTATTTAAATGATAACGTAACATTAAAAGAACTTATTGAATTATTTAAGGTTTTCTAAATGTCTTAATTAAATGTTTTCAACACTCGCTACATTTAAATGGTTTTGATTTCTGGGTTCGGCTTACTTAGTCGCGTTACGCCTGTAGACGTTGCGTGGTTAAGTGCCGGTTATGAGTCGAAACATTCGGGTCGTGACAGCTAACTACTAAGTAGAAGAGTTATACCCTCATTCCTAGTCCTTCGGGTCTTCAAGTTGCTCCTTGCTCCTTGGTTCAACCTTCTTGTTGATCTCCTTTCTTGTGCTTCTTCTAGGTCCTTGAAGAGTTCGCTTGTCGGTCTCCTTTGCGTCAAAGATGGATCCACCCGAGGGATATGGTCAAGCACCAACCTCAAAAAGATACATTAGTGATATAACTTGCTAAGAGAGAAGACTAAGTTGATGTAGAGTGAGTGTATTGGATTAATTAAGCTTCAAGCTCATTGATTTGCAACACTTGCAAGTGTTATGAGCTTGATGAAGAAGGAGAGATGAAAAACCTAGGAGAGAGAAAGCTTTTGTCATAACGATAACGAAAATGAGAAGAGAGAATGGCTAAGTATTGAGCCAATAATTCAACCATTGAATTATTAAATCATATAATTTACAACCATGCTTGAATAGTGGCTCCTAATGAAATAAAAAAATGATTAGCCATGCCTTCAACCCATTCCTATAATATCTCCTAATTTCCACCTCATTAATTCTTTAATGAAAAAGAAAAAAACAATAATGAGGTGTCTTCTTCTAGAAGCTCATTCTTGCGTATTTTCATACCCGTATCCGTATTCCGAAAAATACGGATACACTGAGATCAGTATAATCCAATACTACAATACTAGTATCCGGCTTAAACTAAAGCCCACTAGTATTATCCGTCCGATCGTCATTCGAGTAACTAGCACACGAATGCGATCGAAATCCTGCCGTAAGACCATACGGCATCTACATCGTCTCGCCTGATCCAGGGAAAACCCTCTGTGTGGGACTCTAAAGACTCGACAGTACGCTGGCAGTGGGTTTAACCACAAGTCCGTCAGTGGCACTAGCTGTACGTAATGGCAACCCAGGTACATGTCGAAAAGGAGGCCGACGAACGAACTTGTCCGTAACCCCTACTGAGCCTGTCCGTGACAATATCCGTGCAGTCCGTTCTATTCGTCTGAGAGTATCGCATGTAAGGTCTAGGGTGGTGGAAAATGTCAGACCCCCAACAATCGTACAAGTCGTGTCAGGTATGGCTCAAGACCATCCGAGAATCTATTAGTCAGTCCACCAGTAATTCTCAATCAGCCTTGGCTATGGACTTATGGTAATGACCAACCGATCACAGTGCTATATCAACTCTCTATACCGGTTGAGACGAGTCCCTAACAGTCGCTCACTGCTTCCATGTGGCTCGAGACTGTACCCAACAAAAACCTATTTGCACGACTCTTTTGAGCCGTGGTAGGGTAGCAATCAAAGCACAGTGGGAACTCACACGAGACAAATGACGACCTTAAGTCGGCAGACTATCTGCACACATGTCACCTAAGAACTGCTATCTGACGCAAGGTATAATTCCATCTAGTCAGTTCTCGGCGAGTCCTGCCCGGTGTACTCACACCCAGTGAGCATCTGTATACAATCTTATGTGCACATCACCAATGGCTGCGGGACCAATCCATTGCCCCTCATCAGGGTCTAGATATGTATACACTAGTCTACTCTGGAATATCGATGCCCAGTCTCGATATTCCTGTGACTAGGGACATTTAAGGATGTGAATATTGACCATCCAGCTCCCACAAGTATGATTGTCATCACAACGCCGGAAGTCAGGCAAACACCCTACGGGCTTTATCAACATGTATACAATATATGAAATACACAGTAAAATATATCACATGTTAAGATAAAGATAAACCAAATAGCGTACTATAATAACAAGCAAGATTGTCATGTACATACATATCCCTAGCATCCTATACAATGAAGGCCTCTAGGGCATATATATCCAACAATCTTCCACTTGCACTAAGGCCTGTAATTGGCGCAATGAGTACCCACTATCTGCACTATATCCAGTTGCTGGCGTACCGCATTCCCAACATCTCAAACTGCCTCTCGAACTGGACTTGAGGGATGGACTTGGTGGATGGATCTGCCGTGTTGTCTTTTTTGTCCATTCTCCGCACCTGGATCTCCCGGCGATCCACGATCTCCCTGATCAGGTGATACCGCCTTAAGAAATGCCTGGATTTCTAATGGGGCCTTAGTTCCTTTGCTATTGCTACAGCCCCTTGTTATCACAATACAAAGGTATTGGATTGGTAATGGACGGAACCACCTGAAGTTCAGAGATGATCTTCTTCATCCAGACTGTAACACTTTGGATTTCCGTTTGAATGTCTTTCGTGATAATTAGTGATCGTACGTGTTATTATATATGTGTTCCTAGGATTATTAGTCATATTTAGTAATGTTTGCATATTGGGAATTTTCTTGTGCTAGTGCACACTTGCACACTTAGACTTTTTGAGACTTAGGGTTTTGGTAGCATGTTAACCATTTTTTCTTGTGTTGCATGGTTGTTATTTTCCCCACCATTTTAACCTAAACATTTCCCCATTTTATAATTCAAATTCTATTAAACAAATGAGGCATGGGGGGGTAGGTAAAAAATTTTGACTTTTGACCCATTTCTTTCTCTTCCCTCTCTCTCTTCTCCTCACTTCAGAAATTCTGGAAAATCCAGCAGAAAAACCTTGGTTTTCCTTCATTCTTTCCTCTCTTTTTCACTTCTCCTTGATTCCCAAACAAATCCAACATAAAAACAACACATTTTCATCACAAAACCTTAGGAAAAGTGAGCTTTTTGAGGCGTTTGAAGCAAATCTGCATACTTGAGGGAAAAGCTGGAACTTTTGGTGTTCTACAAGATTCTTAGAAGGTATTAACTCATATTAGCACTCCGTTTCCTTAAACTTGTAGTATTCTTTAGTAAAAATCTCATTTTTGTGCATTTTTGGTGATATTTAAGGATATTTGTGATTCACATGTTAGATTAGGGTTTTGTTAGTTGTGTTAGCTCTATTAAGTGTTATTAGAGCTATCTTAGGCTAAGTTTTGTTTCAGTTTGCGCAAAAATACCCTAAAGTTCCATTTTAGTGCAAAGTGTGGATTTTAACTAGAAATAAGGCCCTGTAGGATCTGCTACTACCCGGGACATTTCAGAGTAAAACTAGATGTTACTGTAGCATGTATGGGGGTATAGAGAGCACACACCAAACCTGGGAGCCCAATTCCCATTTGGGGCCGCCAAAATACGCATTTTGGCCGCAAATTGCGGCCAGATGGGGGTGCTTTGGGTTGGGGTTTGGGGTGTGGGTGTTTGCTGCTATGTAGGTTGTTTTGGTATATATATTTTTGCAATATCTTTCCTGTATCAAATTCTGGAGGTGATTACCTATTTTCCCGTATTTTCAATCTTTCGCGATACGCGTGATACGTGTGTGTGGGTTTAAGGTTTCTGCGTATCGCGACGCGTCGGAATGGTTTCAGGCGCGTAACCACACGTTTTAACGTATCGCGCACACGCGCGCTTGGTTCGCGACACGAGTTACTAGTTCGGCTTTAATGTCGCGTTTGTGTGACTTCAAGCTTACGTGTGATATATTGTGTAATTCTAGGTTCGCAGGCGAGTACGGCGGACGCCGCGCAGAAAGGGAAACAAGTTGTTGGCTATACCTAGCGAGAGACTACGGTGAGTAGATTTCACATCTACGGGGATATCGCCCTCATGGCATTCTACGTCAGGGCGGATAGGACCTTATAGTTTCCTTTGTATACATTGACTATTCATAGCTACTATTTAGTGCATGCTGCATTCCCTGCTATTTGGATATAAACTAGAATTGATAGAACACAGCACCATTACTAACGGTCCATGTTGCACGAGCACTATCCTGCATGTTACACACACACACCGTTAGTAATTGCCATGACACTCACACTGTAGTATATCACATCGGATCATCATATTGTAGCTCATCTATATGTGACTTGACATGCTATTTATACTTGATGCCTATATCATATCGGATCATCATATTGTAGCTCATCTATATGTGACTTGACATGCTATTTATACTTGATGCCTATATCACATCGGATCATCATATTGTAGCTCATCTATATGTGACTTGACATGCTATTTATACTTGATGCCTATATCACATCGGATCATCATATTGTATCTCATCTATATGTGACTTGACATGCTATTTATACTTGATGCCTATATCACATCGGATCATCATATTGTAGCTCATCTATATGTGACTTGACATGCTATTTATACTTGATGCCTATATCACATCGGAACATCATATTGTAGGTCATCTATATGTGACTTGACATGCTATTCATACATGATGCCTATATTACATCGGATCATCATATTGTAGGTCATCTATATGTGACTTGACATGCTATTCATACATGATGCCTATATTACATCGGATCATCATATTGTAGCTCATCTATATGTGACTTGACATGATATTTATATTTGACGCACATATCATATCGGATCTTTGACTTGCATTTTGGTTTGGATTACATGTGATTTCTGGATTTGGGAACCGTGGCTATTGCAAATATGTAATCATTTAAAACCCGGTTCCCTTGATATGATATTTCGGTGCGTCCACCATGTGTTTTCTCGGTGCTAGAGTGATATATGTGAACCCAAATCGAGGAGTTGGTTGAGACCGATTCGGGTACATGGTGGACCCGGTATGGTACCCCGGGGCGAGAACGGTTTCGCTGTGCAGTAGACGGTGAGCCTGGCAGAGGGACTACTACCTACCGGTGATTGGTTGGACCTGACAGTTATCCGGAGGGTACTGATCAGAGTCTTGTAACACCTTAGGATATGTTTAGTGAATAATTATATTTAAATAATGGTTTTTAGCAAATAGTTTACCAAATTGTGTTTTAAATATTTTTCCTAATTTAATAAATATTTTTCCAAAATTTTCCTAGGCTTGCACACACATGTGCATGTAAACTAGGGTTTTTAGATTGAGTTCTTACCATGATGAGTGACCATGGTGGGATTAATCTTGAGGATTAAGTCTTATGGGTTTTTAAGTGAGTTTAATTAGTTAATTAAAAGTTACTTTAATTTGAATTGCTATGGGTGTTGACTTGTGAGAGAGAGGGAGGGTGCATCATGGCTCAAGCCATGCTTGCATTTAATGAAGAGAGAGAGAGAGAGGAGGGGTGACTTTTGGGTGATGATTGTTTCCTTCTCAACTCTTTTTGTTTTTCTCTCAAAACTCTCACACGCTCACACACACACACACACTTACCTCTTCACACTCCATCAGCTTAAGCCAGAAGCAGCAGCAGCAGCAAACTCCACAGCAGCAACTGAAGCACAACAGCAGCAGCAGCAGGTATTCAGCAGCAGCAGCAACAAGCAATTCAACAGCAGCAACTGCAGCTTCTCCCTGCACCTCTTCATCTTCCTTCAGCTCCCTAGGGTTAAGTATGAGGTATATTTCCTAAACTTATTCCCTAGTTTCTTGGTTAGAATAGTTTTGCATCGGTTAGTGGTTTTTAGTGCGTTTTAGTGCGATATGAGGTGTTTAGTGGGAACCTTGTGCTAGTGTGGTGTGAATTGGTTTCAGTAGGTTCTTAGTGGGTTGTTGAGACCATATTAACCTAGTTTAACCCCAATTGCACTAAAATACCACCAGTTTCCCTAATTGATGAAAATTCATCGTATTTGTGCAAAACTGAGTATTCTGGAACTGCTTTTGACCCGCTGAGTTCAGATTGAAATTGAGGAGACTGCAGTGTAGTGGATAGGTGCTGATACCCCAGATTTAACCCGACCCCCAAATTCCTTCTTGTGGCTGCCAATTTCTTCTTTCTGGCCGCAATTTGCGGCCAGATGGGTAGGGTTTGGGTTAGGGTTTGGTCCTATAGGTGTCTGCTAATGTGTGGAGTGTTGTGATATTTATATTTTTGTAAGATTAGCTCTGTATAGAAATCTGGGACCAAATACCTGTTTTGCCGTTTTTCTAAACCTTCGCGACACGCGTGATATGTGAGTAAGTTTGGGGTCTCTGCGTATCGCGATGCGTCGGGGTAGTTTCAGGCGCGTGATCACACGTTTTAGCGTATCGCGCATACGCGCGATTGGTTTGCGACACGAGTTTCTAGTTGAACCGTAATGTCGTGTTTCTGTGAAATTGAGCTTATGTGTGATATATGTTATGTGATTCTAGGTTCGCAGGACAGTGAGACGGACGCTGCGAAGAAGGGCAAGCAAGTCGTCGGCTACACTTAGCGCGAGACTTCAGTGAGTAGATTTCACATCTACGGGGATATCGCCCGCATGGCGTTATGCGTCAGGGCTGATAGGACCTTATTATTATATATTGCATTTACGCCATGGACTGTCATCGCATATTGCATTCCCTGCTGTAATTATATATATATGCTTAGAACTGATAGAACACCGCACTATTACTAACGGTTTATGTTGCACGGGCACTATTTGCATGCTACACACACACCGTTAGTAATTGCCATGCCACACTCACTGTAGAGCTGCCATGATTACATTACTGTAGTTCATCGTACATATGATTGGTGATTATTCCTGGAAATTGGGAGCCGCATGACATCTTTAAGAACGGAAACTATTCTAAAAAGCGGTCTTCCCCTTATATTATACGATGGATTGATTTACATTGTACCTCGCATTGGATTTACTTATTGGTGTTGGATTTTCATGTGATTTCTGGTTTTGAGGACCGTGGAAGTATTTAAGAAAAGATGCACTATTTTGAAAAACCCGGTACCTCGTGATATGATATTTTGGTGCGTCCACCACGCGTTTTCTCGGTGCTGAGACGTGTGCTTGAAACCCGATTCGAGGAGATGGATGATCCGTTTGCGGGTTCGTGGTGGACCCGGTATGGTACCCCGTGGCGAGAACGGTTTCACTGTGCAGTAGACGGTGAGCCTGGCGGAGGGACCACTACCTACCGGTGATTGGTTGGACCTGGCAGTTGTCCGGAGGATACTGACCAGAGTCGAGAGATGGATGCAGGATGATCTGTACAGCCGGGGCCGATGGCCGATACTGCAGACGGAGCCCGTGGGCTGATCCGGACTGACGGAGCCCGATATATGAGGATTTGCGTGTCGATGTTGGACACGAGTATTTGATGATGTCTTGGGTGCCGATGTTGGGCACTCGCGATTTCTCAGAGGTTTACAGGATTTGAGGGCCGATGGGTGTGCCGGCGCCTGAGTTATTTGGGATTTGGGTGCAGTTGTGGGAACCGATTGTTTTCTACGTTGATATTCCATGTAGATGTTTTTATCCCATGCTCAGTATTGATTACCATCTATCTCATCCTGTAGTAATTTTACCTGATAGAGCATCTGCAAGATTATTGCACATGCTGCTTATCACGCATTGATATTATCTGTTGGCATTTGTTAGAATAGCGCAGTACGTGCATGCTCGCGATTACCTTTATATGTTATCTCTATTCACGAGTTGGCAACTCACCCCCGTTGTGCCACAGTATTTGCAGGTTGCCCTCAGCATAGTCGCGGCAGGCTGTCTTTTGCATCTTTTGGCTACAAATACCACCACAGTTGCGGTGAGAGCTGTTTTGCATTTAGGTGGGTTGTGGTATTCTGAGTACTTTTATTGTATCCCTTTTGTATCTAGTACTCTCCATCTACCATTTATGTACTGGACTCAGATACTGTGTGAGGACGATGATGTATATTTTGTATTCTGGTGTCGAGCTCGTAGGAGCCGACTGTTTTTATATGCAGTTTCTATTCTGTGATATCTACTTATTGTTTATTCTTCGCTACGGCGTTGTATATTACTCTTGTGATGTTGGTTTCCGCAGTTGGGCGTGATTGCTCCCGTTTAGGGATGTTTCATTTCATTACATTTCATTTCACTTATATCCTGTTTTTTACCCGATCTCGCGGTTACTTTTACAAAGGAAATGCTGCCAAAATTATTCAAATGATTAAGTAACTTTAAAAGGAACTTATTGAATTATTTAAGGTTTTCTAAAAGCTTTAACTAAAAGTTTTCAACACTCACTATTTTTAAATGGTTTTGATTTCTGGGTTCGGCTTACTTAGCCGCGTTACGCCTGTAGACGTAGCGTGGTTAAGTGCCGGTCACGAGTCGAAATACTTGGGTCATGACAAAGTTGGCATCAGAGCGTAGGTTTTACCTTCGGAGTGTAGGATGACCCTGGTATGATGGAGTAGGTAGCTGCAGCAGGGTAGCGTAGCGTGTGTATGTTCCGCGGCATACTCACGACACGGTACTCCGCCTACGCGACCTTAGGACTTATTGATTTAATCCTTTCTTATATTCTTGTGATTCGATTCTTGTATTCTTATCGAATCCTAATTTTCTTTCAGCCATTATGCCGCCAAAGACTACGATGGCGCAGAGAGCGGCTGCGAGGGCCGAGATTCGAGTTGACTCGTCCGAGACGAGGACTGATCCGGGCAGTACACCGGTTGTACCCGAGCAGGCTGTTCCTGCCGTGACAGATCAGATCGCCACGCTATGGGCTGGTTTGCAGAAGATGCGCCAGACGGTGGGATCTAGCATGCAGGTGATGCGCCGGATGATAGGATCGCTAGTTGAGACGCTTCGAGCGCAGCGACCAGAGGTAGCTCCACCTGTTCCAGAGACCGCGATGGTACCTACCGCACAGCCAGTTGCCCCTGCAGCCACGGAGGAGATTACAGTATCGCTATCAGAGTTCATGAGGCTGAAGCCTCCGGTCTTCACAGGCACCGATACAGCCGAGGACCCACAGTCTTTCATCGACAGGATGGCCCGGATATGCCGTTCCCTCATATGCGCAGATACGAGAAGGGTTGAGTTCGCGAGCTTTCGTCTGGAAGGTCTTGCGCAGAAGTGGTGTGATTCAGTTGAAAAGGGCAGAGCAGCAGGTCTTCCTCCTATGACCTGGACAGAGTTTGTGACAGTATTTCTTGCCCGTTTCCTTCCCCAGAGTGTTAGGGATGCCCGAGCACGCAGATTTGAGTCCTTGCGCCAGACGCCAGGGATGACAGTGGCAGAGTATGACGTGCTGTTTACCGAGCTAGCAGTTTATGCCCCGTATTTAGTGGCTACCGAGGAGTTGCGAGTCAAGAGATTTGTCCGAGGCTTGCTTATGCCACTATTCCTCGCGATCAGCGCGCAGCACTACGAGACCTATGCAGCAGCTGTAGACGCAGCCCTAGTGGTCGAGGAGCACCTTGCTGAGACTTCGGCAGCCCCAGAGCCGAAGAGAGTTCGTGCAGGTACATCGGTACAGAGACAGCCTTTTCGACGCCGTGACAGACACCTAGCAGGTGGCAGAGATTCGATGTGAGTCCGATTGTTCAGCTCTTATCCCCAGGAGGGTCAGCGACCATTATCGGGATGTTTCCATTGCGGGAGTTCTCATCATCGTGTGCGAGATTGTCCCGAGACACATCGGAGGGAGGCAGCAGCACCGCATGTTACTTTACCACCTTCACCACCCCAGAGGGCGTTGCCTGTTGTACCTACCGTTGCTCCGCGCCAGACTCATGCACAGAGAGGTCGTGGGCGTGGAGGATTTTCTCAGAGAGGACGGGATGACCGAGGCAGAGGGCAGTCAGTCGCAGGTGGTAGACAGGCGCGGGTTTTTTCTTTGACGCATCAGGATGCGCAGGCGTCTAATGCGGTGGTTTCAGGTATCCTTCCTATTTGTACAGTTGACGCACATGTATTGTTCGATCCCGGATCCACACACTTTGTGCAGAGTTTGGGTAGAGAGTCCGGTTTACTCGATCAGCCGCTTGTGGTGACCACTCCTGTGGGAGAGTCGTTTGTAGCTAGGCACGTATTCCGATCCTGTACCGTCTGTATTGGCGAGAGAGAGTTGCCTGTCGACTTGATCCTTCTTGAGATGTTGGACTTCGACGTTCTTTTGGGCATGGATTGGTTAGCCACGTGCTATGCTTCTGTGGACTGCCGTCAGAAGACAGTTAGATTCTGCTTTCCCGGCGAGTCGGTTTTTGTTGTGTGGGGGGACTGGGGTGTCGCCCCGCACAGTGTGGTTTCGTCTTTTCGCGCTGGACAGCTTTTGAGGGAGGGATGTCAGGGATTTCTCGCCTATGTTTGCGATGCTAGTGCTACTCAGGTTCCATTGGATCAGGTTCCGGTTGTTAGCGAGTTCCCTGATGTGTTCCCTAACGAGTTTCCTGGGCTACAGCCCGAGCGCGACTTTTCCTTCAGTATTGATTTGGTTCCTGGCACGGGGCCTGTTTCCATACCGCCTTATCGGATGGCCTCGGCGGAACTTCGAGAGTTGAAGGGTCAGTTGCAAGATTTGCTGGATAAGGGACTTGTTCGACCCAGTGTTTCTCCTTGGGGTGCTCCTGTCCTGTTCGTCAAGAAAAAAGACGGCAGTTTGCGTCTGTGTATCGACTACCGGCAGCTGAACAGGGTGACAGTACAGAACAGGTATCCTTTTCCGCGCATCGACGATTTGTTCGACCAGCTTCAGGGGGCAGGGTACTTTTCGAGGATCGATTTACGATCGGGCTATCATCAGCTGCGGGTTCGACAGGAGGACATTCCCAGGACAGCTTTCCGTACGCGCTACGGCCATTATGAGTTTTTGGTGATGTCGTTCGGACTTACCAATGCGCCAGCAGCATTCATGGACTTGATGAACCGTATTTTCTGGCCATATTTGGATCTGTTCATTATAGTGTTCATTGACGATATCTTGGTGTATTCCCGGAGTACTGAGGAGCACGAGCAGCACCTGCGGATTACACTGCAGACTTTGAGGGAGCACCAGCTTTATGCCAAATTCTCCAAGTGTGCTTTTTGGCTGGACCGCGTAGACTTCTTGGGGCATGTGATTTCACGAGACGGTATATGTGTAGACCCGAGGAAGATCGAGGCCGTTCAGCGTTGGCCCAGACCCACATCGGTTACGGAGATTCACAGCTTTTTGGGTTGGCCGGTTACTACAGGAGATTTGTGCAGGACTTCTCCAGTATTGCTACCCCTTTGACCGGGTTGACCCGGAAGGGAGTCCCTTTCGATTGGACGGAGGAGTGCAAGCACAGTTTTCAGCAGTTGCGGACTCGGCTGATGACGGCACCGGTATTATCATTACCTTCAGGCTCAGGCGGGTTTGTGGTCTATTGTGATGCCTCTCGAGTGGGGATAGGGTGCGTTTTGATGCAGCACGACAGGGTGATCGCGTATGCTTCGCGACAATTGAAGAAACATGAACAAAACTACCCCACTCATGACTTGGAGATGGCTGCAGTGGTCTTTGCACTTAAGATCTTGTGACATTACCTATACGGCGAGTCGTGCCAGATATTCACGGACCACAAGAGTCTAAAATATTTATTCCAGCAGCGGGACCTGAACCTTCGACAGCGCCGATGGATGGAGTTAGTGAAGGATTATGACTGCGAGATCTTGTACCACCCGGGCAAGGCGAATGTAGTGGCAGATGCGTTGAGCAGGAGGCCCGGGGTAGTCTATCTTATTTGAGCACAGTACGGGGACAGTCGTCGGCAGATTGGCAGATATTATGCGACAACCGAGTACAGTTCGAGTTCACGCCGATTGGAGGACAGATCGCGCATGTTCGTGCACGCCAACAGTTACATGGCCGCATACATGAGGCACAGCGCAGTGATGACCGATGTTCGGAGATCATGGCACAGATTGGACAGGGCAGATTTTCTGAGTTCGTGATCGATGATCAGGGGGTACTACGATTTGGAGTTAGACTGTGCGTACCAGATGCTGAGGGACTGCGGCGCGAGATTCTTGAGGAGGCACATCGATCGGTGTACAACGTCCATCCCGGTTCCACCAAGATGTATCATGATTTGAGAGATATTTATTGGTGGGACGGAATGAAGTGGGACATCGCAGATTTCGTGTCGAGATGCCTGACTTGTCAGCAAGTTAAGGCTGAGCACCAGAGGCCCGCGGGAGAGCTACAGCCGTTACCCATTCCGGAGTGGAAATGGGAACAGATTTCGATGGATTTCGTTGTGGGTCTACCCAGGACTAGTCGAGGGTATGACTCCATCTGGGTGATCGTGGATCGTTTGACGAAGGCGGCTCACTTCCTACCAGTGAAGACGACTTTCGGATTTACTCAGTATGCCCAGATCTACATCGACGAGATTGTGCGACTACACGGAGTCCCGACATGTATTGTGTCCGACAGAGGAACCCAGTTTACCAGCCGTTTATGGCAGCGGCTCCAGGAGGCTTTGGGCACTCGCTTGAGTTTCAGTACAGCAATTCATCCGCAGACCGACGGGCAGTCAGAACGGACGATTCAGACTCTCGAGGACATGCTCAGAGCATGTGTATTAGATTTCGGAGGTAGCTGGGATCATCACTTACCCTTGGTAGAGTTCTCCTACAATAACAGCTACCAGGAGACCATTCAGATGGCACCGTTTGAGGCTCTCTATGGGAGGAGATGCAGATTGCCCGCCTGTTTGACAGAGCTCAGTGAGGGCAGTATCTTAGGACCACAGATTGTTGAGGAGACGACCGCGAAGATCCAGTTGATTCGCGATAGGATGAGAGCAGCGCAGAGTAGGCAGAGATCTTATGCGGACCGTCGGCGGCGCAGGCTTGAGTTTTCTGTTGGTGATCATGTTTTCTTGAGGGTCTCCCCTATGAAAGGTGTGATGAGGTTTGGGAAGAAGGGGAAGCTCAGTCCCAGATATGTGGGGCCCTTCGAGATCCTCGAGCGTGTTGGTGCAGCAGCATACCGATTAGTCCTTCCGCCCAGTTTTCCAGATGTGCACCCCGTATTTCACGTTTCGATGCTCCGTAGATATCTTCATGATCCTTCGCATGCGATTCAGCACCCGACGATCCAGCTGGAGCGCGACCTTTCCTATGCAGAGCAGCCGGTGATGATCTTGGATCGACAAGTGAAGAAATTGAGATCGAAGGACATCTCATCAGTTAAGGTACTTTGGCGTGGTCAGAACCGTGAGGAGGTCACTTGGGAGACCGAAAGTGAGATGATGAAAACGTATCCCCATCTTTTTGAAGGTACGTGTAGTTAGATTTTTGAAATTCGGGGACGAATTTCTTTAAGTGGGAGAGATTGTAACACCTTAGGATATGTTTAGTGAATAATTATATTTAAATAATGGTTTTTAGCAAAAAGTTTACCAAATTGTGTTTTAAATATTTTTCCTAATTTAATAAATATTTTTCCAAAATTTTCCTAGGCTTGCACACACATGTGGATGTAAACTAGGGTTTTTAGATTGAGTTCTTACCATGATGAGTGACCATGGTGGGATTAATCTTGAGGATTAAGACTTATGGGTTTTTAAGTGAGTTTAATTAGTTAATTAAAAGTTACTTTAATTTGAATTGTTATGGGTGTTGACTTGTGAGAGAGAGGGAGGGTGCATCATGGCTCAAGCCATGCTTGCATTTAATGAAGATAGAGAGAGAGGAGGGGTGACTTTTGGGTGATGATTGTTTCCTTCTCAACTCTTTTTGTTTTTCTCTCAAAACTCTCACACACTCACACACACACACACTTACCTCTTCACACTCCATCAGCTGAAGCCAGAAGCAGCAGCAGCAGCAAACTCCACAGCAGCAACTGAAGCACAGCAGCAGCAGCAGCAGGTATCAGCAGCAGCAACAGCAAGCAATTCAACAGCAGCAACTTCAGCTTCTCCCCTTCACCTCTTCATCTTCCTTCAGCTCCCTAGGGTTAAGTATGAGGTATATTTCCTAAACTTATTCCCTAGTTGCTTGGTTAGAATAGTTTTGCATCGGTTAGTGGTTTTTAGTGCGTTTTAGTGCGATATGAGGTGTTTAGTGGGAACCTTGTGCTAGTGTGGTGTGAATTGGTTTCAGTAGGTTGTTAGTGGGTTGTTGAGACCATATTAACCTAGTTTAACCCCAATTGCACTAAAATACCACCAGTTTCCCTAATTGATGCAAATTCATCGTATTTGTGCAAAACTGAGTTTTCTGGAACTGCTTTTGACCCGCTGAGTTCAGATTGAAATTGAGGAGACTGCAGTGTAGTGGATAGGTGCTGATACCCCAGATTTAACCCGACCCCCAAATTCCTTCTTGTGGCCGCCAATTTCTTCTTTCTGGCCGCAATTTGCGGCCAAATGGGTAGGGTTTGGGTTAGGGTTTGGTCCTAATGGTGTCTGCTAAAGTGTGGAGTGTTGTGATATATATATTTTTGTAAGTTTAGCTCTGTATAGAAATCTGGGACCAAATACCTGTTTTGCCGTTTTTCTAAACCTTCGCGACACGCGTGATACGTGAGTAGGTTTGGGGTTTCTGCGTATCGCGACGCGTCGGGGTAGTTTCAGGCGCGTGATCACACGTTTTAGCGTATCGCGCACCCGCGCGATTGGTTTGCGACACGAGTTTCTAGTTTAACCGTAATGTCGCGTTTCTGTGAAATTGAGCTTATGTGTGATATATGTTATGTGATTCTAGGTTCGCAGGCCAGTGAGACGGACGCTGCGAAGAAGGGCAAGCAAGTCGTCGGCAACACTTAGCACGAGACTTCAGTGAGTAGATTTCACATCTACGGGGATATCGCCCGCATGGCGTTATGCGTCAGGGCTGATAGGACCTTATTATTATATATTGCATTTACCCCATGGACTGTCATCGCATATTGCATTCCCTGCTGTAATTATATATATATGCTTAGAACTGATAGAACACCGCACTATTACTAACGGTTTATGTTGCACGGGCACTATTTGCATGCTACACACACACCGTTAGTAATTGCCATGCCACACTCACTGTAGAGCTGCCTTGATTATATTACTGTAGTTGATCGTACATATGATTGGTGATTATTCCTGGAAATTGGGAGCCGCGTGACATCTTTAAGAACGGAAACTATTCTAAAAAGCGGTCTTCCCCTTATACCATACCATGGATTGATTTACATTGTACCTCGCATTGGATTTACTTATTGGTGTTGGATTTTCATGTGATTTCTGGTTTTGAGGACCGTGGAAGTATTTAAGAAAAGATGCACTATTTTGAAAAACCCGGTACCTCGTGATATGATATTTTGGTGCGTCCACTACGCGTTTTCTCGGTGCTGAGACGTGTGCTTGAAACCCGATTCGAGGAGATGGATGATCCGTTTGCGGGTTCGTGGTGGACCGGGTATGGTACCCCGGGGCGAGAACGGTTTCGCTGTGCAGTAGACGGTGAGCCTGGCGGAGGGACCACTACCTACCGGTGATTGGTTGGACCTGGCAGTTGTCCGGAGGATACTGACCAGAGTCGAGAGATGGATGCGGGATGATCTGTACTGCCGGGGCCGAGGGCCGATACCACAGACGGAGCCCGTGGGCTGATCCGGACTGACGGAGCCCGATATATGAGGATTTGCGTGTCGATGTTGGACACGAGTATTGGATGATGTCTTGGGTGCCGATGTTGGGCACTTGCGATTTCTCAGAAGTTTACAGGTTTTGAGGGCCGATGGGTGTGCCGGCGCCTGAGTTATTTGGGATTTGGGTGCAGTTGTGGGCACCGATTGTTTTCCACGTTGATATTCCGTGTAGATGTTGTTTATCCCATACTCAGCATTGATTACCATATATCTCATCCTGTAGTAATTTTACCTGATAGAGCATCTGCAAGATTATTGCACATACTGCTTATCACGCATTGATATTATCTGTTGGCATTTGTTAGAATAGCGCAGTACGTGCATGCTCGCGATTACATTTATATGTTATCTCTATTCACGAGTTGGCAACTCACCCCCGTTGTGCCACAGTATTTGCAGGTTGCCCTCAGCATAGTCACGGCAGGCTGTCTTTTGAATCTTTTGGCTACAGATACCACCACAGTTGCGGTGAGAGCTGTTTTGCATTTAGGTGGGTTGTGGTATTCTGAGTACTTTTATGGTATCCCTTTTGTATCTAGTACTCTCCATCTACCATTTATGTACTGGACTCAGATACTGTGTGAGGACGATGATGTATATTTTGTATTCTGGTGTCGAGCTTGTAGGAGCCGACTGTTTTTATATGCAGTTTATATTCTGTGATATCTACTTATTGTTTATTCTTCGCTATGGCGTCGTATATTACTCTAGTGATGTTGGTTTCCGCCGTTGGGCGTGATTGCTCCCGTTTGGGGATGTTTCATTTCATTACATTTCATTTCACTTATATCCTGTTTTGTACCCGATCTCGGGGTTACATTTACAAAGGAAATGCTGCCAAAATTATTCAAATGATTAAGTAACTTTAAAAGGAACTTATTGAATTATTTAAGGTTTTCTAAAAGCTTTAACTAAAAGTTTTCAACACTCACTATTTTTAAATGGTTTTGATTTCTGGGTTCGGCTTACTTAGCCGCGTTACGCCTGTAGACGTAGCGTGGTTAAGTGCCGGTCACGAGTCGAAATACTTGGGTCCTGACAAGTCTATAGATGGATGCGGGGTGATCCGTACTGCTGTGGTCGAGGGCCGATACCGCAGACGGAGCCCGTGGGCTGACCCGGACTGACGGGGCCCGATGGATGTGGATTTGCGTGTCAATGCTGGACACGAGTATTTATGATATTTGGGTGCCGATGTTGGGCACTCGGGATTCTCAGAGATGTACAGGATTTGAGGGCCGATGAGAGTGCCGGCGCCTGAGCTATTTGGGGGATCTGGGTGCATTGATGGACACCGATTATATATTCCACGTTGACATTCCGTGTAGATATTATATTGCCCCTGCTCAGCATTTACTATTATACCTCATCCTGTAGTTACATTACCTGATAGAGTACTTGCATGATTATTGCACATACTGCTTATCACATATTGATATCATCTGTTGGCATATGATAGAGTAGCGCAGTACGTGCATGCTCGCGATTACCTTTATATGTTATCTCTATTCACGAGTTGGCAACTCACCCCCGTTGTGCCACAGTGTGTGCAGGTTGCCCTTCGGAGTAGTCGCGGCAGGCTGCGGTTGCATCTTTTGACACAGATACCCCCATAGTTGGTGTACTAGCTCTTTTGCTGATAGGTGGGTTTTGTGCGGTATCTGTTTATCTTTCAGTATGTACATTGTTGTATCTAGTATTCTCCATCTACCATGTATGTATTTGACTTAGAGACAGTGTGAGGACGATGATGTATTATATTTGTATTCTGGTGTCGAGCTCGTTGTGAGCCGATTGTACTTGCAGTTTATCCTATCTGTGATGTTCCCACTTGTGGATCTTGATCTTCGCTACGGCGTCGTATATTACTATCTTGGTGATTGTTTACTTAGATTTCTTATCATGTTAGTAAGTGCTTTCATTTAAAACTTGTAACACTCTTTACTTTAACTGGTTTGATTTCTGGGTTTTCGGTTCACTTAGTCGCGTTACGCCTGTAGACGTTACGTGGTTAAGTGCCGGTCATGGGCCAAACTTTGGGTCGTGACAAAGTTGGTATCAGAGTGTAGGTTTTACCTTTCGGAGTGTAGGATGACCCTGGTATGATGGAGTAGGTAGCTGCAGCAGGGTAGCATAACGTGTGTATGTTCCGCGGCATACTCACGACACGGTACTCCGCCTTCGCGACCTTAGGACTTGTTGATATAAAATTCCTTCTTGAGTATATACATTCTTGAGATTCGATTTTCCGTACCCTTATTGAATCCTATTGTTTTTTTCAGCCAATATGCCGCCAAAGACTACGAGGGCGCAGAGAGCTGCCGCGAGGGCCGAAATTCGAGTTGACTCGTCCGAGACGAGGACTGATCCGGGTAGTACACCGGTTGTGCCCGAGCAGGCTGTTCCTGCCATGACAGATCAGATTGCTATGTTAGGGGCTGGTGTGCAGGAGATACGCCAGACGATGGGATCCAGTATGCAGGAGATGCGCCAGATGATGGGATCTCTAGTTGAGACACTTCGAGCGCGGCGACCAGAGGTGGTTCCACCCGTTGCGGAGACCGCGGTGGTACCCACAGTTCAGGCAGTTGCACCTGCGACTACAGAGGTTATTACAGTATCGCTGTCAGAGTTTATGAGGCTGAAGCCTCCGGTCTTCACAGGCACCGATGTGGCCGAGGATCCACAGTCTTTCATTGATAGGATGGCGCGGATATGTCGTTCACTTAGATGCGCAGATGCGAGATGGGTTGAGTTCGCGAGCTTTCGCCTGGAAGGTCTTGCGCAGAAATGGTGCGAATCAGTCGAGAAGGGTAGAGCAGCAGGTCTTCCTCCTATGACCTGGACAGAGTTCGTGGCGCTATTCCTTGCCCGCTTTCTTCCCCTGAGTGTCAGAGATGCTAGAGCACGCAGGTTCGAGTCCTTACGCCAGACGCCAGAGATGTCAGTGGCAGATTACGATGTGCTGTTCACCGAGCTATCCGTTTATGCTCCGTATCTAGTGGCTACTGAGGAGTTGCGAGTTAAGAGATTTGTCCGAGGCTTGCTTACACCACTATTCCTTGCTATCAGCGCGCAGCATTACAAGACATACGCAGCAGCAATAGATGCAGCATTATTAGTTGAGGAGCGCCTTGCTGAGACTTCGGCAGTTCCAGGGCCGAAGAGAGTTTGTGCAGATACGTCTGTGCAGAGACGGCCGTTCCGGCGTCGTGACAGGCACCTTGCAGGTTGCAGAGATTCGAGACGATGCCGATTGTTTAGCTCCTATTCCCAGGAGGGTCAGCGACCGTCATCGGGATGTTACCGTTGCGGGAGTTCTTATCATCGTGTGCGAGATTGTCCTGAGGTGCCCCGAGTGGAGCGGCAGCACCACATGTTACATTACCACCTTCACCACCCCAGACGGCATTGCCGATAGTACCCGACGTTACTCCGCGTCAGACGCATACACAGAGAGGTCGTGGTCGCGGAGGATTTGTTCATAGAGGACGAGGTGGCCGAGGTAGAGGGCAGCCAGCGGCCGACAGGGGACAGTTAGTTGCAGGTGGAGGACAGGCGCGAGTTTTTGCTTTGACGCATCAGGACGCGCTGGCGTCCAATGCGGTGGTCTCAGGTATCCTTTCTGTATGTTCGGTTGATGCACAAGTGTTATTCGATCCCGGATCCACGCACTCGTACGTATCCACACACTTTGTGCCGAGTTTGGGTAGAGAGTCCGGCTTGCTTGACCAGCCGCTTGTTATGACTACTCCTGTGGGAGAGTCGTTTGTTGCTAGGCACGTGTTCCGATCCTATACCGTCCGTATTGGCGGGAGAGAGTTGCCGGTCGATTTGATCCTTATTGAGATGTTGGACTTCGACGTTCTTTTGGGAATGGATTGGTTAGCCACGTGCTATGCTTCTGTTGACTGCCGCGAGAAGACAGTTCGATTTTGTTTTCCCGGCGAGTCAGTTGTTGTTGTGTTGGGGGACCGTGGTGCCACCCCTCATAGTGTGATTTCTTCTTTTCGCGCTGGACAGCAATTGAGGAAGGGATGTCAGGGATTTCTCGCCTATGCTTGCGATACTGGAGCTACAGAGGTTCCGGTGGATCAGGTTCCGGTTGTTAGCGAATTCCCTGATGTGTTCCCTGACGAGCTTCCTGGGCTACCGCCCGAGCGTGATATTTCTTTCTGTATTGACTTGGTTCCTGGCACGGGGCCTATTTCTGTACCGCCTTATCGGATGGCCCCGGCGGAACTTAGAGAATTGAAGGGCCAGTTGCAGGACTTGCTGGATAAGGGACTTATTCGACCCAGTGTTTCTCCTTGGGGTGCTCCAGTCCTGTTTGTCAAGAAGAAGGACGGCAGTATGCGTTTGTGCATCGACTACCGCCAGCTGAACAGGGTGACAGTGCGGAACAGATATCCTTTGCCACGCATCGACGATTTGTTCGACCAGCTTCAGGGGGCAGGATACTTTTCGAGGATCGATTTGCGATCAGGCTACCATCAGCCGCGGGTTCGACAGGAGGATATTCCTAGGACGGCCTTCCGCACACGTTACGGCCATTATGAGTTTTTGGTGATGCCGTTCGGACTCACCAACGCGCCAGCAACATTTATAAATTTGATGAACCGTATTTTCCGGCCGTATCTTGATCTGTTCATTATAGTGTTTATTGACGATATCTTGGTGTATTCTCGGAGTAGAGAGGAGCACGAGCAGCACCTGCGGATTACGCTGCAGACCTTGAGGGAGCATCAGCTTTTCGCCAAATTCTCCAAGTGTACCTTCTGGCTAGACAGCGTAGACTTCTTGGGGCACGTGATTACACGAGATGGTATATGTGTCGACCCGAGGAAGATCGAGGCAGTTCGGAGTTGGCCTAGACCCACGTCAGTGACGGAGATTCACAGCTTTCTAGGGCTGGCAGGCTATTACCGGCGATTCGTGCAGGGCTTCTCTCGCATTGCTACACCTTTGACCGGGTTGACCCGGAAGGGAGTTCGCTTCGATTGGACGGAGGAGTGTGAGCACAGTTTCCAGCGGCTACGGGCTCTACTAACTACAACACCAGTGCTATCATTGCCTTCAGGATCAGGCGGATTTGTGGTCTACTGCGATGCTTCACGAGTAGGGCTGGGGTGCGTTTTGATGCAGCATGACAGGGTGATTGCGTATGCTTCGCGGCAATTAAAGAAACATGAATAGAATTACCCTACTCATTATCTGGAGATGGCTGCAGTGGTCTTTGCACTCAAGATCTGGCGACATTATCTGTATGGAGAGTCGTGCCAGATATTCACTGACTACAAGAGCTTAAAGTACATATTTCAACAGCGAGACATGAACCTTAGACAGCGCCGATGGATGGAGTTAGTGAAGGACTACGATTGTGAGATCTTGTATCACCCGGGCAGGGCGAATGTAGTGGCGGATGCTTTGAGCAGGAAGCCCGGGGGTAGTCTATCCTGTTTGAGCGCAGTGCAGAGACTGTCGTCGGCGGATTGGCATATCTTATGCGACAGCCGGGTACAGTTTGAGTTCACGCCGATCGGAGGACAGATTGCGCATGTTCGTGCACGCCCACAGTTGCTTGACGGTATACATGAGGAACAGCACAGTGATGACCGCTGTTCAGAGATCAGGACACAGATGGGACAGGGCAGATTTTCCGAGTTCGTGATCGATGATCAGGGGATACAACGATTTGGAGCTAGACTGTGCGTACCAGATGCTGAGGGATTGCGGCGCGAGATTCTTGAGGAGGCACATCGGTCGTTATATAGTGTTCATCCCGGTTCCACCAAGATGTACCACGATATGAGAGAGGTTTACTGGTGGGACGGTATGAAGCGGGATATTGCAGATTTTGTGTCGAGATGCCTGACTTGTCAGCAAGTCAAGGCTGAGCACCAGAGGCCCGCGGGAGAGCTACAGCCGTTACCCATTCCAGAGTGGAAATGGGAACAGATATCGATGGATTTCATTGTGGGTCTACCCAGGACTAGTCGAGGGTATGACTCCATCTGGGTGATCGTGGATCGTTTGACGAAAGCGGCTCACTTCCTACCGCTGAAGATGACTTTCGGATTTGCTCAGTATGCCCAGATTTACATTGATGAAATTGTACGACTGCACGGAGTTCCGACATGCATCGTGTCCGATAGAGGCACCTAGTTTACCAGCCGGCTATGGCAGAGGCTTCAGGGGGCTTTGGGCACTCGCTTAAGTTTCAGTACAGCATTCCATCCGCAGACCGACGGACAGTCAGAGCGGACTATTCAGACTCTCGAGGCATGCTCAGAGCATGCGTTGTAGACTTCGGAGGTAGCTGGGATCATCATTTGCCCTTAGTAGAGTTCTCCTACAACAACAGCTACCAGGAGACCATTCAGATGGCACCGTTTGAGGCTCTTTATGGGAGGAGATGCAGATCGCCCACCTGTTGGACGGAGCTCAGTGAGAGCAGTATCTTAGGACCGCAGATTGTGGAGGAGACGACCACGAAGATCCAGTTGATTCGTGATAGGATGAGAGCAGCCCAGAGTAGGCAGAGATCTTATGCGGACCGTCGTCGGCGCAGACTTGAGTTTTCTGTTGGTGATCATGTTTTCTTGAGGGTCTCCCCAAGAAAGGTGTGATGAGGTTTGGGAAGAAGGGGAAGCTTAGTCCCAGATATGTGGGGCCCTTCGAGATCCTTGAGCGTATTGGTGCGGTTGCGTATCGATTAGCCCTTCCGCCCAGTTTTCCTGACGTGCACCCCGTATTTCATGTTTCGATGCTCCGCAGATATCTTCATGATCCTTCGCATGCGATTCAGCACCCGACGATCCAGCTTGAGCGCGACCTTTCCTATGCAGAGCAGCCGGTGATGATCTTGGACCGGCAAGTGAAGAAATTGAGGTCGAAAGAGATACCGTCCGTCAAAGTACTTTGGCGTGGCCAGAGCGGCGAGGAGGTCACTTGGGAGACCGAGAGCGAGATGAGGAAAAGTTATCCGCATCTTTTTAAAGGTGCGTATAGTTAGATTTTTTAAATTCGGGGACCGAATTTCTTTAAGGGGGGTAGATTGTAACACTTTGGATTTCCGTTTGAATGTCTTTCGTGATAATTAGTGATCGTACGTGTTATTATTTATGTGTTCCTAGGATTATTAGTCATATTTAGTAGTGTTTGCATATTGGGAATTTTCTTGTGCTAGTGCACACTTGCACACTTAGACTTTTTGAGACTTAGGGTTTTGGTAGCATGTTAACCATTTTTTCTTGTGTTGCATGGTTGTTATTTTCCCCACCATTTTAACCTAAACATTTCCCCATTTTATAATTCAAATTCTATTAAACAAATGAGGCATGGGGGGGTAGGTAAAAAAAATTGACTTTTGACCCATTTCTTTCTCTTCCCTCTCTCTCTTCTCCTCACTTCAGAAATTCTGGAAAATCCAGCAGAAAAACCTTTGTTTTCCTTCATTCTTTCCTCTCTTTTTCACTTCTCCTTGATTCCCAAACAAATCCTACATAAAAACAACACATTTTCATCACAAAACCTTAGGAAAAGTGAGCTTTTTGAGGCGTTTGAAGCAAATCTGCATAGTTGAGGGAAAAGCTGGAACTTTTGGTGTTCTACAAGATTCTTAGAAGGTATTAACTCATCTTAGAACTCCATTTCCTTAAACTTGTAGTATTCTTTAGTAAAAATCTCATTTTTATGCATTTTTGGTGATATTTAAGGATATTTGTGATTCACATGTTAGATTAGGGTTTTGTTAGTTGTGTTAGCTCTATTAAGTGTTATTAGAGCTATCTTAGGCCAAGTTTTGTTTCAGTTTGCACAAAAATACCCTAAAGTTCCATTTTAGTGCAAAGTGTGGATTTTAACTAGAAATAAGGCCCTGTGGGATCTGCTACTACCCGGGACATTTCAGAGTAAAACTAGATGTTACTGTAGCATGTATAGGGGGTATAGAGAGCACACACCAAACCTGGGAGCCCAATTCCCATTTAGGGCCGCCAAAATATGCAATCTGGCCTCAAATTGCGGCCAGATGGGGGTGCTTTGGGTTGGGGTTTGGGGTGTGGGTGTCTGCTGCTATGTGGGTTGTTTTGGTATATATATTTTTGCAATATCTTTCCAGTATCAAATTCTGGAGGTGATTACCTATTTTCCCGTATTTTCAATCTTTCGCGATACGCGTGATACGTGTGTGTGGGTTTGGGGTTTCTGCGTATCGCGACGCGTCGGAGTGGTTTCAGGCGCGTAACCACACGTTTTAACGTATCGCGCACACGCGCGCTTGGTTCGCGACACGAGTTACTAGTTCGGCTTTAATGTCACGTTTGTGTGACTTCAAGCTTACGTGTGATATATTGTGTAATTCTAGGTTCGCAGGCGAGTACGGCGGACGCCGCGCAGAAGGGGAAACAAGTTGTTGGCTATACCTAGCGAGAGACTACGGTGAGTAGATTTCACATCTACGGGGATATCGCCCGCATGGCGTTCAACGTCAGGGCTGATAGGACCTTATAGTTTCCTTTGTATACATTTACTATTCATGGCTACTATTTAGTGCATGCTGCATTCCCTGCTATTTAGATATAAACTAGAATTGATAGAACACCGCACCATTACTTACGGTCCATGTTGCACGAGCACTATCTTGCATGTTACACACACACACCGTTAGTAATTGCCATGACACTCACACTGTAGTATATCACATCGGATCATCATATTGTAGCTCATCTATATGTGACTTGACATGCTATTTATACTTGATGCCTATATAACATCGGATCATCATATTGTAGCTCATCTATATGTGACTTGACATGCTATTTATACTTGATGCCTATATCACATGGGATCATCATATTGTAGCTCATATATATGTGACTTGACATGCTATTTATACTTGATGCCTATATCACATCGGATCATCATATTGTAGCTCATCTATATGTGACTTGACATGCTATTTATACTTGATGCCTATATTACATCGGATCATCATATTGTAGCTCATCTATATGTGACTTGACATGCTATTCATACATGATGCCTATATTACATCGGATCATCATATTGTAGCTCATCTATATGTGACTTGACATGATATTTATATTTGACGCACATATCATATCGGATCTTTGACTTGCATTTTGGTTTGGATTACATGTGATTTCTGGATTTGGGAACCGTGGCTATTGCAAATATGTAATCATTTAAAACCCGGTTCCCTTGATATGTTATTTCGGTGCGTCCACCATGTGTTTTCTCGGTGCTAGAGTGATATATGTGAACCCGAATCGAGGAGTTGGTTGAGACCGATTACGGGTACATGGTGAACCCGGTATGGTACCCCGGGGCGAGAACGGTTTCGCTGTGCAGTAGACGGTGAGCCTGGCAGAGGGACTACTACCTACCGATGATTGGTTGGACCTGACAGTTATCCGGAGGGTACTGATCAGAGTCTATAGATGGATGCGGGGTGATCCGTACTGCTGGGGCCGAGGGCCGATACCGCAGACGGAGCCCGTGGGCTGACCCGGACTAACGGGGCCCGATGGATGAGGATTTGCGTGTCGATGCTGGACACGAGTATTTATGATATTTGGGTGCCGATGTTGGGCACTCGGGATTCTCAGAGATGTACAGGATTTGAGGGCCGATGAGAGTGCCGGCGCCTGAGCTATTTGGGGGATCTGGGTGCATTGATGGACACCGATTATAAATTCCACGTTGACATTCCGTGTAGATATTATATTGCCCCTGCTCAGCATTTACTATTATACCTCATCTTGTAGTTACATTACCTGATAGAGTACTTGCATGATTATTGCACATACTGCTTATCACATATTGATATCATCTGTCGGCATATGATAGAGTAGCGCAGTACGTGCATGCTCACGATTACTTTTATATGTTATCTCTATTCACGAGTTGGCAACTCACCCCCATTGTGTCACAGTGTGTGCAGGTTGCCCTTCGGAGTAGTCGCGGCAGGCTGCGGTTGCATCTTTTGACACAACTAGCTCTTTTGCTGATAGGTGGGTTTTGTGCGGTATCTGTTTATCTTTCAGTATGTACATTGTTGTATCTAGTATTCTCCATCTACCATGTATGTTTTTGACTTAGAGACAGTGTGAGGACGATGATGTATTATATTTGTATTCTGGTGTCGAGCTCGTTGTGAGCCGACTGTACTTGCAGTTTATCCTATCTTTGATGTTCCCACTTGTGGATCTTGATCTTCACTACGGCGTCATATATTACTATCTTGGTGATTGCTTACTTAGATTTCTTATCATGTTAGTAAGTGCTTTCATTTAAAACTTGTAACACTCTTTACTTTAACTGGTTTGATTTCTGGGTTTTCGGTTCACTTAGTCGCGTTACGCCTGTAGACGTTACGTGGTTAAGTGCCGGTCACGGGCCAAACTTTGGGTCGTGACACAGACAGCCTCTTTTGTGGCATCGTTAGTAGCTATATACTCAGCCTCCATAGTTGAGTCTGCGACGATATCCTGTTTGGAACTCCTCCAACATACCGGCCCTCCATTAAGAGTAAACACAATACGCGAAACGGATTTAGAGTCATCTTTGTCACTTTAGAAGCTGGAGTTGGTAAAAGCCTTGAACTGGAGGTCCCCATTACCATAAACCAAGAACATCTCCTTAGTCCTTCTCAGGTACTTGAGAATGTTCTTTACCGCTATCCAATGCCTCTCACCTGGGTCAGACTGATACATGCTTACCACACTAAGTGCATAAGCTAATCTGGTCTGGTACATAACATCGCATACATTATGGATCCTACTGCCGAAGCATAGGGTATAATGCCCATGCGATCCCTCACTTCATCAGTCTTTGGAGACATCTCTTTGGAGAGGGTGATCCCGTGACAAGCGGGTAAATTATCCTGCTTGGAATCTTCCATACTAAATCTCTTTAGTATAGTGTCAATATACCTGGACAATGAAAGTCCCAACATCCTTTTGGATCTATCACGATAGATCTTAATGCCCAGAATGTAGGATGAATCTCCTAAGTCTTTCATGGAGAATTTCTGTGACAAGAAGAGTGTAACGCCTTAGATTTCGGTTAGTGTTCGTTTAGACGTTAATGCGAGTTTACTGTAAAAAGTTTACCAATTCGGGTTCCTCACATTTTATAACATTTAATTAATAATTTTTTTTTATAAGCATGCACGCACGTGTGCACGTTAATGTGGGGATTTGTTTGTGCTAATCTAAGCTTAGCAACCTTGACCCTTAACCTAATCCTTTTTTAAATCCACCCTTTTTCTTTGATCCTTGATATTTCCTTTGTGAGAGAGAGAGAGATATTTGTTTTGTGATGAGTAGTATGAAAGCATTAATGAGAAGGCATGGTGCATTAATGTCTTTGGTTACACTCACCTCTCACCTCACCCTACACTTACCTCCCACTCTCTTCATCTTTCCCCCTCTCTGTCATTTCTCTAACTCATTTATTCTCTCATTCCTCTCTCAAAAACTGAACACTTAGCTTCTCTTCACCTTTTCCAACACAAAATCCTTCACAAATCCACAAATCTTCACAAAAATCACATCTTTGTTCACATTTTTCCTCTTGGACGCCATGGAGTGTACAAACCTTGGATCTTTGTGTTCTTTTGATTAGGTAATGTATCCTTGCTGTTGTTTAAGTCATTTTTGTGTAGCTTAGCTTTAAAATTGCTGTTTTTATTGCGTATCATATCGTTTCGGATAAATATCGTATTTTTAGTGTCGATTTGGGGTCTCGGATGATCTGCTGTTAAACTAAGTGTTTGTTGCAAAAATTGACTTGAAGGTAACCTAGTATAAAGACCTAGAACCTACCCTAAAAGTACGAGCCCATTTCCCCATACTACGGCCGCAGATTTATTGTGTCACGACCCGAAAGAGCACGTGACTGGCCCTTGAACCATATGAAGTCTATAGGACTCCATCTGATTCATGTAAGCCAAAAGCCCAGAAATCTAAAACCATTTTAAGGATAAATAAACAACAAGCAATATACTATACAACGCCGAATGGAGAGGATCAAAATTCAAAAGAAACCCAGATAAGCATGAAAACTGTAACACTACTAAGCATGACTCTAAGGTCGAAATAATACATCACTAGTGTCTGAGTCTGAAACAATATACAAGTTTTGGTTGATGGAATTCTAGATATAATGAATAATACAAGTACAATAGTGGTTCTTGATGCAAAAGAACCTACCTACCAAATGCAATTCACCCGCAAAGAAGCAGTGTGCCAAAAATGCCGCAATGGAACCTGTACGGCAAAACCTGTAAGAACTGTGGCACAACGGGGGTGAGTTGCCAACTCGTGAATAGAAATATCTACAAGCAGAAACCGAAAACAAGACATAATCCTAGGTCAATACGATCAGTAAAATATAAACCACAAGAGTACGTCTGAAGCATAATAAGGTGGCAATGTAACATCTAAACATGTATATAGTGCCAAGTACTCAGGTAATAACATATCATCAGTATAAGGTATGTCTGCATGAAGTATGATCAATATAAATCCAGTCTGTATGTGACCAAGTCTGTATAAACGTGGAACCCGTCCACCCGTCACCCAATGACAATAAACGTGGAACCCGTCCACCCGTCACCCAATGATAATAAGCATCATGCATGCAAATATGAGGATATAATCAAAATCATGGAAATCGTCATGAAACCTGTGCCTAGCATCGACACGTAAATCCTCATCTATCGGGCTCCGTCAGTCCGGATCAGCCCACGGGCTATGTCTGCGGAATCGGCCCTCGGCCCCGGCAGTACGCCCATATCCATCTATCGACTCTGGTCAGTATCCTCTAGATAACCGCCAGGTCCAACCAATCACCGGTAGGTAGTAGTCCCTCTGCCAGGCTCACCGTCTACTACACAGCGAAACAGTTCTTGCCCCGGGGTACCATACTGGGTCCACCATGTACCCGCAATCGGCCTCATCCGCCTCCTCGAATCGGGTTTCACATGTCGCTCTCAGCACCGAGAAAACACATGGTGGACGCACTGAAATATCATATCAAGGGTAACCGGGTTTTTAAAACAATTATATATTCTCTTTTGAAATACCCACGGTTCCCAAATCCAGAAATATCATGGAAATAACATATCTCAATCCGTATAATCAAAAATTGATGTATGCGACTTGTAAAGAAAGGTAAGCATATCAGAAGTCATGCTACTTGGAATAATAATGTGCACATGTCGAGGGAAACCGCTCTTTTAAAACGAATCAGTTTTGAAGTATATCTTGCGGTTCCCAAATCCCTAATCAAGTCAGAATCATCTATGTTTGTGTACAGGTATAAGTATACAATATGCCATGTAAGAATCATATCATTAATGCAACTGTACTACAGTGTAGTGGCATGGCAATTATCGATGATGAAGTGTGTGAGACGGCAAATAGTCTACGTGGAACATACGCATCATCGATAATGGTGCTGGTGTCCTAACAGCATGATAATAATATAGCAATAAACATTTGCAAGCAATGCGAATAGCATGAATATGCGGAAATCAAATAATCAGCACCACAGTGAAGAATCTACTATGCAAAGTACAGATCTAAATATCAAGTCAATCGGGAGAGGTATGGAAACCACCTAAATCTGAGTCGATATATAGATATAATAGTCGGTGATCCCGCCTCAATAGTATCGCGTACGATACAACTTATCATATGACATCCTCAAGTCATGAGTGCGGATCTATCATCAATATATAAAGCTCGTACGGTAAATCGTCGTACGGCATCCCAATAGCTGGGTACGAGTCGGTATCACATTGCTCTCATCAAAGATCAAGTATCATTATCATCATATCATATAATCTAGGGTACAGATCTAAGTCTAGTACAAATCAATACCATCTATATAAGTATGGAAGCGGGGGTAAAACACATGCCCAACGGCACGCTAAGATCACATGTCGTATCGCAAGTACGAATCACATCAAATCACCGATCTCACGGCACAAAGCCCAAAATCATCGACTCATCTTCAATGTCATCCAATATCATCATCAACACAGTGTAAGTATAATGAATATGCAAAGGTGTGCGTGTAGGTGTAAATCTATTCTATGGTTCGCGACTATGAACTACACTAGTCACTTCTAACCCTACACTATCCATAATACACCAAACACCATATCCATGACACACTATAACTATCAAGCATAATATATAGTATACCAACTACGAACTGCGGGGGTTCTATACGCCATCCACCCGACTTCCCCCAGTAGATATATTCTACTCACCTTGCGTCTTCATTTGTCGACGTCTCCATGCTCTTTACTTGTCGTCCCGAAGTCTTCATGGGGTACCTACACGTCCTAGTGTCGTAAATGCGTATTAAAACCAAATCAAAGCTAACACGGCACACGAAACCCCAAAATGATACGATAAGGGACCTATAGGTTAGAACCCACGGGCACGCCTTCAAAACCATCTATCAATCCTCGATATCGTCGTATAAACACCAATTAGTCGAGGTAAAACATAAGACACAATTTCAGAATTAAAAATACGGAATACGGAAACAGAATCAAAACAGCAACTGGAGAAAAGGGTCCCAAATTTCACCCTAGGTCAAACTAGACAAATCTACACATACCAGGGGCCTAATCTACTGATGAGGGAACACCAAAACCAAGACGAACCAAAATGGGGCAGGTCTGGCCGCAAATTGCAGCCAAACAGGATAAATCTGCGGCCGGGTCTAGGAGTTAGGGGATAGGGTCTTGGGGTTAGCTTCCTGGGTGCCTGCACATCTCACTGTCCAATCAATTTTAATTTAGGATGTCTCGGGTGATAGCAGATTCAATATACCCTTCACAGATTCAACAAATTCTCCGATATCGGTTTCTAAATCCGTATTTAGGGTTTCAACTCTCAGGTTAGGGACTCAATTCATGCACTAAGGTGTTGGTGTAGCCTCTACTGAACTCAATTTCACATTACAACTCATAATTTCCTCAAACCTTAATTAGGTTTTCCTTAACTCCACAATATCAAACAATATCGGTTCAATCTAAACATGGGGGTATAAGTAATGCTAAAACTAAGCTAATAGTCCAGAAAATACCTCATTTGGCAACTCAAGAATTTTCTTGAGTTGCCCCTAGTGGCCAAAATCCTTGCTTCCTTGGTCCAATGTGTAGATCTTGAGCTTGTGCACACTTTTAATGAAATGAGAGTGGGGTTTTCGAGTTGTTTTAGAGGTGATTTGAGGAGTTGAAGAGGGGAGGGAGGTGAGGAGCAGGTGTAGCAGCAGCAACAAGAGGGAGAGGGAGAAAAATGAGTGAAGGTTGAAGAGGAAATGGCTAAGTCTTTAGTCAAAGAAACCCATACCTCTCTCTCTCTCACCAACTACAAAATTCTTTAATATAAACCCCTTTTCCATTTCTTTTCTTTTTTCTAAATTCCTTCTCACTCAAATAGTAAACCAAAATGAGAAACCATGGTAGAAAATGCACAAGTGTAGGAAAATAAAAGATATATGCATGTTTTGCACAAAATTAGTAAAAAACCGATTAGCGATTTTTAATCGCGATTAGCACCAAATTAGAATATAACAATCAATTAAACTTAGAAATGGTATAATTCTCTAATTTACCCTATTTTAGAATTTTCCATAATTTTCCAAAAATTTCCCCCATTTATTTGTATTTAATTATACCGATTTATTAAAATATTCAATAAAATAATATTAAATTACCAATCTCACAATAGATCGGCTAATCGGCCCTATCAGGTGTGCTAACGGGGACGATTCTGTTCTGGCACTTATCTGGTCTTCTCTCGGTCAATCCTCACGACCACTCGTAAAGAAGCATGTCACTGGCGTCGGCCTCTAGCTCTCTGAATGCACATCACACATCTGATCCTGGGTGCAAACATCATTGCAGCAATGTCCTGGAAGGAATCCTGCTCAAGGTCTCTTCCGATCTTGCCTATGACGAACTGTATGGAGGCTGTCTCTCTTGCATAATCTCTTCTCACTCGATGGACATCTGTGACCTCAGCACAACATTTTCTCGGAAATTGGTCGCATCCCAATGCCTCTGTAAGCATATCAGGTCTCTAGTCTCGACGGGAAGTAATGACAGTTCATCAGCGTCTCGCACGAACCTCTGGTTCCACTTGTCTCTATCGTCGTCCACTATGACGTCACGCCATGCTATCTACGCACTGCACTATTCTCGGCCATGGTCAATCCGAAGTCTCTCGCACGGACTCGAAAGCGCGTACTCTGTAGCTTCATCATTCTATAGAAGATGTCTGGCCGAACAGGTCCTCGGGAACGCGTCCCAACCATCGGAGGAATACTCAATACTCATCCGTCCTTGATCAATTCGCAACGCATCTGGGTAAGGTCCTTTATCCAAACCTAGTCAACTACCTTGTCGACGATGCCGAACTCTGGCCAGCTGGGTATGCGCAATATGACCACCCCTGGGTCTAGGTCTTCTCGTATCGTATTCCAGAAAGGTCATGTCGAGGTTTCTCTCTCAAATCTCATTCCTACCGGATTTCCCGGAAGTCATCATCCATTGCTGAAGCTAATTCTTATTCCGGAACGGCTGCATACTTATCGCGCCTCTTTCTGGAAGATATATCCATATACAACGTCTCTGGGTGCGTATCACATATCTGATGTCAGCGGAGTGGGACGTCATCTCGTCGAAATCTCTTGCGAACTCTTTTCTTCACTCTGCTTCAATGTCGACTGATTCAGACTCGTCTCATCGTGGCAGCATGGACTGTGCTCCAATGGCTATACTCGTATCTGGAGTCTCCCAAGCAAAGCATCCCATCACATGATATCCGAATGATGTCGAAATATTCAATCGACTCGTCAGAACCTTATAATCCCCCAAGAGATCAACATCTTGAGTACAGTTTAATAGTATCGAGTACATGCCACAGCGTCGGTGGTCCAGCCGTAAAAGGGCAAACCCAAGCCTTACTAATGGCGCCGCGGAACTGCCGCAAACCCTAAGGTTCAAAAGCTTTCACACGGTCATTAAGTCGAGTTAGGGTTTCATTCTTCTAGAGGGTCCATAGAATCACCTGCATGTCTTTCCGTATACTTCAAACTTAGAAAATGGGCTCCTGACATTCGATCGTCTCTATCGACTCTCAACGAACCTGCATAAAGTCATCTCTAGCTGGAAACAATCTATCTGATGACCTCACATCGGTAAACGAACGAACCACATGTCCTAGTCATTTATCCTCAGGTGACTAGCGACCGTCCATCATATCTCTAAGTATATGGTCATGCTGAAGTAGCTCCAACCATCCGGGCGATATCTCGTCATTTGCAGCAACAACTGGCTCATTCACCTGTACACCGAACAACGCCTCAATCCTCCAGGAAAGGCGATACATTGGCGGTCATCTTTGAATCGGTCTGCTCTTGATCTGAGTGTCACGTCCCGAGAGTACGGAACAAGACCGGCACTTAAACTACGAACGTCTCGAGGCGTACGTAATCTAAGTAAACCGAAACACCAGAAATCCAAACCAAGAAAAGTAGTAGAGTGAAGGAAAACCAATTTAAAACAAGTAGTTTCAATAGCATAAGCCGAATTATGCGGGTTTCTAAAACAGCAAAAATTTCTTGAAAATTTCGGCAGAGTCTCCTTTGTAAATACAGACCACGAAATGGGATACAACATGAATAGTATACGAAATCAATAAAAAGGCATCCCCAAACGGGAGCTAGCACTTCGTCAATCGACGGTCACAACCATACAAGCAAAATAATAAACAACGCCAACGGCGAGGATCAAAACTCAAAAGGAAACTCAAAAGCACAAGAAATCTACAGAAATATAACGCGCGACTCTAAGGTCGAAAGAATAACATCACTGGTCTCTATCTCAAAAATAAATACATGTTTGGTTGATGGAACTTCTAGATACAACAGAATAATGATATACAAGATATATAATGGGGGTACGATACATGTAAACCGACCTACTAGCAAGTCACCCAGAAATGGGAAGAAGTGCCAGCAAAGCCGTAAAGAAACCTGTACGGCAAAACCTGCAAGAAACTGGGGCACAACGGGGGTGAGTTGCCAACTCGTGAATAGAAAAACATCTACGGAAAGAAATCTCATAAATAACGCAACCTAGGTCAATGATCATAATATATCCTCAAATATATAACCAGCAACCCAACAAAAGTTAGGGCAAATATCTAACCTAAGTGTAAATCCATGTGCCGTGTCAGTGCCTCAGGTAGCAATGTATGAATGCAAGTACTGAAGAAAACTGCTTTCATAAATCAGTGAGATTTCTGTATTTTAAAAGTGATGTACCATAAATGAAATCAGTATAAAACAGTGCCCAGCATCGACACAAAACAAGTGTCCAAATAACTCGATATCTCTGTATCACAATCTCTGTACCTCAATATCTCAAAATCAATATCTAGGATACCGTCAATCCAGACCGGCCCCTACCATCCATCTCAAGACCACGACGGTATCCTCCGGATATCCGACGCGTCGGGTAATATCACCGGTCGGTAGTGCTCCCCTGCCGGGCTCAACGTCAACAACACATTCCTCTTGCCCCAGGGTACTGCACCGGGCCCACCATGTACCCGAAACGGTTCCTCCACTCCTCGAATCGGGTCTCGAAATCCATCAGCAAACTCATGGTGGATGACTCATACATCATGGGAAAACCGCACTTTTATTTAAAAGAGAGGGAAGAAGCTTATATAAGTTTTGCGGTTTTCCCCCAAATCCAGAAAATCTCATAGAAATCTGAATCATCAAAAGCATGTAAAACCATGAATATAAGCATGAGCATCCATGAATACGGCATATAATGAATAACAATATGCATGAAGTGACAAGTAACAACTACAATGTTTAAACTAGCATATAATGCAATCAACTAATCATCATGTCAAAACTACTAGTTAACAAGCTACATTAGGCGATAATATTTTCTAAGGTGTGCGTGATATGACAATTACCGATGAAGATGTGTGTGAGCCGGCAAGCAAGTGTACGTGGTACATACGCATCATCGGTAATGGTGCTGGTGTCCTAACAGTATGATATCAACAATGCAATAAGAAATTATAATATAAGTATGCGATGCGGAGTGAACAGTAATAATGAGCGGGAGCTAAATACTAAACACAACGATAACTAATCTGCATTACCCTAATATAAATCCTACAAATGGTGCCTTTTGAAATAACACGAATCATGGGGTTTTGAAAATAGGGGCTACGGTGTTTTTATGAAAAGATACGTCTTTTGAAATATCCGTAGGATCCCTTGGGCTGTCTTTTAAAATACCCACGATTCGTTAATTTTTGAAATAGGTAAGAATCGAATCTAATCTAACAACTAAACTAAACTAAAGGACAAAGTTAACAAGCTGGACCGCAGGTAAGGAAACCGCCTAACATGTGAGTCGATACATATACATACCTGTATATATATATTAGTCGGTGATCCCGCCTCAATAATATCATATCCGGTACCATATCTATAACCAGACATCCCAAGTCAAGAGTGTGGATCAATCATCAAAATATAGCTCGTACGTAAATCCGTCGTACGGCATCCCCAAATCTGGGTACGGGTCAATATCACATTCATCATACTATTCACTTAGTATCCTCTTTATCAAATATCATGATCGGGGTACTGATCTACGTCTAGTACAATACTGATACCACCTAAGTATGCATGCACGTGTATGAAACACTACGTCAAGGACCCGCTACAACGTCATGTCGTATCTCAAATACGAACCCTGCTATATCACCAACCTCACGGCCTCATATCAAATCTCATCATAAATCCCAAGTACTATCCTCAAATCTGTATGTGAACACATAGTCCCATACCCATGTGAACACATAACTATATATTCCCGAATAAGCACAAATGAAAGAAGAAAGTATGCAAGTATGGGTGGTTGTGTGCATGTGTGGTGCGACCACTACTCTAGGGTTTCGCGACACTAAATCATCCAAGAACACCAAATATCCATATTATCATCAATATACTCAAACAAAATATAATCAATATATATATGTGTGTATACGTATTCGTATACATCACCATGAACTGCGGGGGTGCTATACGCCATCCACCCGACTTCTCCCCGTAGATATAAATCTACTCAAATGGTCCTCGCTCGCCGGTGCCGACGTCGCCACGCGCTTGCTTGTCGTCTCGAAGTACACATGGGGTACCTACATATCATAACGCACCGTATCGCATTAAAACCAAATTCGAAATCGAAACGGGATACGAAAATCAAACTGGCACGCGTATCACGCATAGGTCAAAACCTATCGCCTACGCATGCAAGAACAGCCAAACCAACTCTCGATGTCGATGTACAAACGTCAGACCATCGAGAAAAACCCAAATACACTCATTTGCACATTCACGAACACTAATTTTAATATGAAATAGGTTAAAACTCACAAAAACCCCAATTTCACTTAAAAAGTCATTTTTCCGAAAATCTAGCAAGCACAAATCACCGTTTTAGTACAAAACTCGATGTATGAACGAATCTAGCGGCCACAATATTCACTAAATATCTTAAATAAGTCATAAAAACAATTTCCACAATTTAATCTCATTAAATTCCATTAACCCCAAAATTCTAGTTTACAAAATACCCATTTTTTTTACAATTTATAGCAAAAATACACAAACAACAATTTAGCTAGGATTTTCATGAACTAAACGCATTAAACCTCTCAATATATAATCTATAATGACATGAAACCATAATTATAATTTAATCTAAAGCATTTAATAATTTTCCAAAACTCTAGTAAGCAAAATAACTTAATTAGGGCATTTTATAAGTAATGGTTTGGAATTAAGAACTAAATTAGCTTTCTATAAAACATAAGATGTTAATCCACAACACAAAACCATGCACAATTTATCATAACCCATTTCCACAACAAAACCCTAACTTGAAATTTTTAATCATGCAATTAAACTCATCAAAACCTAATTAAGCACTTAGTTAACTTAGATTAAAGCAACTAGATAACAAATTTTAACAAAAGCATGAGATTATACCTCCCATGATGAGATCAAGCTCAAGATCTAGCCTCCTAAAATGCCATTTTGATCCCTAGATCCATGCTAGAATGGCTAATGAGAAATGGGTAGGAGTTGGATTTGGATTTTGGGATTTATTTGATTTTTCATGAAATTTTTGTGAATTTTTTTTTTGGAAGAGATGAGATGAGGAATGAGAGGGGAGGTCTGCTGGAAATGAGCAGGTTTTGGCCAGCATGGGGGTGGGGAATGGGTGAGGGAGGAGAGAGAGTGAGGTGGAGAAAGTGGAAAAGTCAAAGTCCACCATTTTCTATCATTTTCTTTTCTTTTCTTTTCTTTTCTTGGTGATTGGAGAGAGAGAGAGAGGGAGGGCTGTCATGGTGGGGCCGGCCACATGGGGAGAGGGAGAGAGGGTGAGGTGTGGGTGTGTGGGTTAGGGAAAAAGATAAATGTATTACCCCGATTCCCGTTAACACTAAATTCACCGGAAAAAGCCATTTTCTTCGATATTTTCTAAACCGTTTTGGCAAACGATTTCATTTCAAAAACCACATGATAAAATTTTATTTAATGTTTTATAATGCAAAAAATTTGTTTCAACTCTTTCCAATTTGTAATTTTCCCTAATTAAATATATTAGTGACGGCTTAAAATAATATTAAAATAATTAATTTCGGAAAAATTTTCAGAAAATTTGAAATTTCACCAGTGGGTCAACAAACACCAAATACTAGAAATTACATAGATAGAATATGTATATTTAATTTTTATAATAAAGATATTTGTATTTTGACTTTTTTACAGAAAACCCCCTTATTTTACCGTTTTTTCGAAATTTCACCGAAACGATTTTCAAAACGTTACAATCTTCCCCCCTTAAAGAAATTCGGTCCCCGAATTTAAATTAAAACTCCCCCCAAATACTAAAATATTTCAGCCAAAACCATCAAATCGCCGGGGCTCCGAAATCATAAATACATAAACGCATCATAGCGCATTGCATGCGCATGAGTAATGATTAGATAACTCGAAATCAAAACTCCTTCAAGCATTCCGCAATCATCGGAGTCAAGGTGAAGACACGAATGCCAAATCCAAAGCAAGACCGATATGCTATAAATCGGAACTATACATGTAAATACCAGGAGGAAATGCATGCCAAATCTTTTGTGTCATATCAGACACGTAGCTAAATACTGAGACTATAGCTCGCTTTTTGGAAATCCCATCGATAAGTATCCATGCCTGCAAAAATATACTTAGGTACTGTCCTCTAACTAGTCCTGCTCAGTAGGAAAACATATAGCAAATATCATAAAACGTACTGCTCTATAAGAAATCAATCCCAAAATATGCATACGAATACTACGTGTATCTGGTGCGCACGGAAATCAAAATCCATATATTTGCCAACATGTGCACAGAAATAAGATCTAAGTGCATCGGGTGTGCACGAAACATCTGTCATAGGCAACATGGGTGCCTGACAGCAAAATCAGGTGCATCTGACATGCACGAAGAATCTCGATTTAGTGCGTCTGGTGTGCACCAAAATCGCACCTCAAAACATGCGCCCAACATGCGCGAAAATCCAAATCAGGTGCATCCATCATGCACGGAATCACAAAATCCAATATCAAGCGCCGAACATGCGCAAAATCCAAATCGTGTGCGTACATACGCACAAAATCAACTCAACTGTATGAAACCCATAAAATCATAAACATGCGAAACCAAGGCATGAAAATGATATCAAGTGCCACAACTGTGCAAAAATCGTAAATACTCAGTAGGTGCAACCATGGTACATGAAAACAAATATCATGAAACTCAATCATCAAAATCAAATCATGCGAATAAATCACCCAAAACATCGAAATCAATAATGGCGGAATAGTCCCGCTCAAGCACATCCTCTAAGAATCTCGGGCCAACTGTCGCGGTCACTAGTGGGACGTCTCATCGATGATCATGAACTCTGGCCTGCTGGTGTGCGTAACAATGACCACTCCTGGGTCAACGTCTTCACTGTGAATTACCAATCTCTCGGTCCATCGGCTCATCGGCCCTGTCAGGTGTGCTAACGGGGATGATCCCATTCTGGCACTTCTCTGGTCATCTCTCGGTCAATCATCGCGACCACTCGTAAGACAGCATATCACTGGCGTCGGCCTCTGGCTCTCTGAATGTACATGACACATCTGATCCTGGGTGCAAGTACCATTGCAGCAGTGTCCTGGAAGGAATCCTGCTCACGGTCTCTTCCATGTCTCGTCTCTGCCAACTGTCCGGAAGTCATCGTCCTTTCCTATATCTGCATCTTGCTCTGGAACGACTGCAAACTCATCACGACTCCTTCTGGAAGGTAAGTCCAAGTACCATGCCTCGGCATGCGCATCGCATTTCTGATGTCGGCGGAGTGGAACGTCATCTCATCGAGATCTGGTACGAACCTTGATTGAAAAGAATTCTCGGTTTGTGTCAATCGAATCAAATAGTCCCCGGCAACGGCGCCATTTGATTGATCAGAAATTCTTGTTTGTGTAAATCGAACAAAGTGAATGAGTTTCTTTGTGTCGGTAATCAGAAAATTGAATAAAGTTCACAATCAAAGAATTATATTGGACCGCAATCAATTACGGTGTCGGTTGTAGATCGTAAGAAAGTGCGGATCGTCCACAGGGATTGTGCGATTCGTTTTTATATTTGATTTGTTTGAATTGAAAAGTTAATAGAAAAGAAAGGAAAACATGATTCAAGAATTTATCGATTGATTCAGGTGTCACGAGTTTAATCAAGAATCAAGAAAATGATAAACAATTTAGAATCGTGTTTCGATGATATTTCCAACCAAAATGTCAAGAATGTAAATGATGCTCGTAGGAATCGATCGGATCTATAGACGTGATGTAATCTCAAGATTTCGTGTTCTTGTCCTTCGAAGGATTGATACTAGATCGATGATGATCGACGAGAGTTAGGGCTTCTTCGTGAAACTAGGGTTTCACCATTTTACCCTTGTTCTTTTGTCGATATCATTCACATTCTAGCCTCTAGCAATTTCAAGAAACGATCGTAACTCCCCAATTTCGAGCGATATCATTCAAGAAAGCATCGTAACGAAATGGGTAGTCAGTTCTTGAACTTGCTAGGGTTTACAAAACTTGTAGGAATCAAGAATCATTTTAAGATATATTACATCATCAATCTATTGATCGTCTCGACTCCTCGACGAGCGGAGTATTACTCAAACATCATAACAAGAATTATAACTAGAAATTTAGATTGACTCATGATGCAAGAATTTAAAGAAAACAAGATAAAAGAATTTCACCTTTTATTTATATCCACAATTTGATTACAGTCGCTCAAGAACTACAAGAGGAAGAACTAAATTGTCGACTTGGCTTTGCTCGGCTTCGTGAGTCGCGGATCGTTTGGACCACTTGCTCTGTTGAAGATCGGCTCGGCTCATAAAAGGTTGCAAGGCTTCTTGCTTGATGGGTACTCGGGATCTTGGCTTTTGAATGGAATTAGGGTTAGGGTTTCACACAAGTCCTCTCACTAGACTTGTGGAAGAAGAAGATAAAGAAAGAGATAGAATGGCTCTTGAATGAACTAATGGAGGGATTTTTCCAAGATTCCCTTGATCATTGAATAATTGAGCCTAGGGTCTTATTTATAGAGCACCCAAACCCTAAGCCTTTGAGTTCCCTCCAAAAGTTTGTTGAAAGACTTCTAGAAAGAGTTTGTTAGGCTTAGCTTAGGGTTTAAGAAGAAGGTTCTAGAATACAAAGCTTAGTTTAGTGTAGGAACAAGGGTTTACTGATCTGGCAGAATTCTCTGGAGTCTTCTGGAGTTTGAGGTACATTTCTGAACTGTAGCCACTGATGTAGGAGTTATGGTGCAAAATTGGAGTACTGACGTCATCAAGTAGCCGCGGAACCGCGGCGCAAGCTGGCTCCGGCCGCGGTTCCGCGGCCATGTTGGCTCCTTGAGCTTGCATCTTTCTGGTGTGGTCTTTTGATGATATTTGGGGCTTCATCTGATATGTTGATTTTTGTTTGTCCCTTTGGATTGATACCAGGACTGAAACCATTGAGTTGGCGTAATGTTTGATCGGTACCATGTACATTTTTGGCCTTTCTTCTGGATTTTCCTGCACGGATCTCAAAACAAGTGTTGCGAAAATGTAGGGATGATGCGATGCCATGAAATGCGGTCAATTTCCTTTATAGTGTCGGTTTTAGAGTCTAATACATGTAATCTGATATTTTGCGACAGTTTTGGTAATATGTGAAATATGAATGCCGTACACTTCTAAATGAGTGCAAATGATGAGGAAATTGCCGGCTAAAATATACAACATTTTTGACTAATCAAATTCCCCCAAACTTAATTTCGATCGTCTCGAGCGAACTGTTTTATTAAAAAAAGAAGGAGAAAATAAAGAAAGAGAAAAACTAACTAGCACACTTTCGTATGCAACACGATTGCACTGAGCACGTGCAACAAGCCTTTAAACCTCTAGGTGTCCCTAGTAGGAGGAGTGTTGTCTCCTGAGGGTTTTCAGCGGATTGCACCCACAAAATCCAATAATAAAAGAAAGATCATGAATATTACATTTAAAGAAAAGAATTGTAAAAGAACGACTTTGAAAATTAGGGTTTCCAACTAAGCTAGCTTTTCGGTTGTCATGAGCCCTATCTTAATGGTCATGAAAAGATGTCAGAAATCACGTCCTCCCTCAATAAAACATCGTCTTATTCTTCATTCCTATCTTTCTTCCAAACATCGATCATATAACCCTGCGTGTGTGTAAAGGACATCCCTACACCCGGAGAATTCAATTCAAGCAATCATACTCTTGCCCATCAGCCTCAGTACTTTTTAATTAATGAATATTTAAACGAATTTGCTCACAGACTTTCATTCGACCGTTAATACTTCTTGAGGTACTAACCGACCGATTACTCATGTGCTTGCTTACTTGGTGTATTTTCCTCGTCTTGCACCACCTCAGGCATAGCAGTGACTCCCAGACCAGTTGGCCTTAGGGCACTAGGTGAAGAAGCACCCTCGCTATATATTTTTTTATTGCCCTCGGTGATAACAAAACCAGTGTCCATTTTTCTCACCACTCTATATATTTTTTTATTCACTTTTTTTTATTTCCTTCATACATCGGCTTTAAGACAAGAGCATTTCAAGGTATCCTCTACTATCCCAAGCTTCAAGACGTGTGTAAGTGCGAATAGCAGGGTAACAACGTTCAAAAATGTTTGGCTTCCAGAATAGAAACTATTTTTCAGACTTATTTTTATCCTCCGATTAGTGACGTCTTTCATCTTACTAACCCTTGGGACAATGGCTCATAACTACTTATTACTAGTTCGTATAAGAAAACTTCTAATTTTCTTGGTTTTCTTAAATTTTTCTAATCTCATGGATGTAATTTTTCACTATCTAATCTTTTATTATCTTATTTATGTACAAAACTATTTTTAGATTTTGAAATTTTTTAAATTTTTATAGGTTTTTAAAAAAAAATGTTTTGTGCTTATGCAAATGATATGCAAATGATGCAAAAATAAGCACAAACCTCCCCCAAACTTGTTTTCAACAGTGTCCTCACTATTGCCATCTGCTAAATCTCGAAAAACCTGTAAGCTTGGGAGGAATTTATTAGTGGGGGCAAAATATTTAAGTGAAGAACCTCCCCCAAACTTATTTTTTGGCTCAAAATTTAAAAAAAAAAATTCTTTTCAAGAGCCAGAAAAAATGCCCCCCCAAACTTATGCAATGTTAATCTTTGAAAATCACATGAGGGGGTTAAAAATTAGTGGTCGATGCCAAGCTTTGCAAAGACCGAATGTCAACACCAACCATTCAAAATTTTTATCAATGCAGTGCTCTGGTTGGTGGAAGAAGAAGTGGGGAAAGGGTAAGTGATGGAATAGAATGTGTGTGCGTCTCATTTTGGAGAGACGATGTAGTGAATGTGATGGATTACTCGCATTCTTTTTACAGTCCAAATGAAGGGGTGGAGGTTCAATTTCCTTGATTGGTAGATGATTCATCTCAACACCCGTGCTTTTTAGAAATGCGAGTTCATCAGCGAAGATCTCCTCAAAAGTTTCATCAATACCCCGAAGAATAATGTCATCACAAAGTGCGGGTTGATCTTCAGACTCTAAAAGCAGTTCATAATCAGTGTTAATTGTTGACCCGGACATCTCGGTGGAAGAGTCCGTATGTCTATGATACATAGTTGGGTCAAACAACAACGTATGAAAAGAGTCAAGATCAGTATTATGAGGGTCATTAAATTCGCTGCTGTCGACATCCATTAAGTCGACAGAACAGACCTGAGCAGTAGGTTTGGAGGGTACACTTCCTAACTTGTAAATGTTCATCTCAATTTTCCTCTTCCCGAAGGATAGGGTCATAGAACCGTTACGACAATTGATGATAGCGTTGGAAGTGGCGAAAAAGGGGCGACCTAAAATCACCGGAATTTGATTCCGTGAGTTCGCTACAGGCTGTGTATCAATTACAATAAAGTCTACAGGGAATATAAATTCCCCGCTTTTTATTAACACATCCTCTAGTTCACCCCTAGGTCTGGTGATTGATCGGTCAGCCATCTGGAGAGTGCAAGGAGATGGTTTCAACTCTCCGATCCCTAACTGCTCATAAACTGAGAAAGGCAGCAGGTTAACACTTGCCCCAAGGTCTAGTAGAGCACGGTTAATGTGTTTCTCCCCAATAGAGATGGAAATAGTAGGATAGCCAGGATCCTTACGTTTCCTCGGTAATTGTTGGGGGAAAGCTGTGTCTACTGTTTTTGCCATGAATATCTTCTTGGGCATTTGTTTCTTCTTCTTTCTAGTGCACAAGTCTTTAAGAACTTTCGCATATGCAGGGACTTGTTGGATAGCATCTAGAAGAGGGATATTGATGTTAACCTGTTTAAACATCTCAGTGATCTTCTCCATATGTGGACTTGGTGTGTTAGCCCTTAACCGATTAGGATAAGGTGCTTTAGCAATAAGCGCTGGGTCCATCATAGGAGAAGGAAGTGTGTGTGGAACCGATCCCAGAATAGAAGTGGGAATCGTCCGTGGAGGAGTAAAAGAGGTGGGCTGAAGTGGCGAGCCTTTTGGGAAACGAAGAATAGGCTCGGAAGAAGGTGGTGGGGTAGAAGAACAGGATCAGAACTAGAAGTGTGTGTGTGTGTGGAAAGGTCTCAGCCGGGGTGTTGATAGGATTGTCAATATCATCAACTTCTTCCCCAACATGGTTGTCAAGCACTCTCCCAGATCTCAACATGGTGATTGCATTCACATGATGTGAATAACCAGGATTGGGTAAGGGTTGAGCTGGGAGTTTCCCTTTCTCTCTTGCACTCATTTCTGCTTTTAATCGTGCAATTTCTTCTTCCATCGATTTAATACTCTCGTTTTGGGACGCAGAGTTTTTCTCAATTTTATCGACAGATGACTTCATTTCTGCCGAAACTTGTATGATATTTGTTAAGACCAAATTCATGTATTGTGCAAAAGAAGAGGATTCATCAGTTCCGGTCAACTGTAAAGGACTAGACAGTGCAGGTGTGTTGACCGGATTTTGAAAATTATGTGCTTGAAAGGGGTGCTGACTCAATTGAAGTTGTGGTTGCTGTTGTGGTGGAGGGACCCTTTGGAAATTGTTTTGGTTTGGAACCGTGTTTTGAGATTGGTTCCAAGCAAAATTTGGGTGATTCCTCCAACCCTGATTATATGTGGAAGAAAAAGGATCGTTTCTAGGTCTTTGAAATGCGGCATTGGTATGCTCACGACCATGAAACGGACATTCTTCCGTCAAGTGAGACGGATCAGAACAGCTGCCACATACAGTTTTGGAAAGTGACATTTGAGTAAGGGAGGCAGCTAAAAATTTGTTTTCCATAGTCTCGAGTTTCTTGTGTATAGCTGAAATGTCAGCTCTAACTCCTATAGAAACATTCGATTGGTTATTGCCACTCCTAAATGATGGACTTTCCTGCTGTAAAGACTTTTCAGCGAACTCTTCTAAATATCGCCAAGCTTCCCCATCATCCTTAGTCATGAAGGTACCTTGACACATGTTTTCAAGACTCTGTTTAGTGTTAGGGTTACTGCCCTCATATATGATTCGGCAAAGCTCCAATCTCGGGATGCCGTGATGAGGACATTGAACCAAAAGATCCTTGAAACGTTCAAGGTATTTAGAGAATGGTTCAGTAGGGAGCTGGGCAAATTGATTCAGTTCGCTACGGATTCGAGCTGTCTTTTGTATTGGGTAAAATTTCTTAAGGAATGCAGCGACGAATTCTTCCCAATTCGTAATAGAGTGTGCGGTAGTGTTATATAGCCACTTCTCGGCTATATCGCACAATGTAAATGGAAGAAGTCATAGACGCATCGCATCCACTGAAAGTTGTGACGTACCCATCATTGCGCATACGTTTTCAAATTTGGTAATGAAAACGTAAGCGTCCTCAGTCTTGAGTCCGTGGAATTTAGGTAAAAGATTGATATACTAGGGCTTAATCTCAAAGTTATCCCCATTGGCTGGTGGTGTGGATAAGCAGGTCGAAAGAGGACCTCTAAGTGGATAGCACCTCTCCTGGAGAGAGATGCGGGGTGGATTCTGCGCACCAACGGACGGCGGCAGATTAGGGTTAAAGAAGTTTGATGGAGTCGGATCCATCGGTGTGGGTGTGGTAGTGGGTAAAGAAAAGGTAAATGGAGAAATATCGACTTCGGAGTCGATAAAAGGTACGCGGACTAAACGGGCACTAGAATCCCGTGTCCAGCCTATCTTGTACTAAAAAGGGTTAGTACAAGTGGCAGCGTTGGCTTTTTAATTAGGGGTAAATGAATGCGGTGTTTGCATTTTGAAAAAGGGACGGATTTTTTTTTTGAAAAAAAATGATGCGACACAACAAATGCAGCACACAAACCCTAGAATCTAGTGGTCACCTAGGTCCGGCTCTAGACCGCTCCTAACTGCCAAAAGACAAGTCGCGGGATAGAATCCTCTACTGCCTCTTTGTTCCCCTGTGGCCAGGTAAGTGGAAAGGTACTCCACGACGTAAGTAGTGGGCCTAATTAATAACCACTAGCCTTCGACACACTTTCCTAGGCACCACAAGAAAACGCGGATAAGCAATGAATTACCCACGACATTCTTCTGTCCTAATTGAGCGCGACAGTCCTTAGAGTCATCTCTAGATTTCTTTTAATTAATGAGGGTAAATGCGGATGCAAGTTTTGTGGTTTTCGGGGCCTAGGAAGGGTAATGAAATCCCCACCTAATTTGGATTTGGCCGTGCCCCTTAATATCCGTATTTATAATGCAAACAACCAAGAAACAAAATAACGCACAAATTTAATTTTGCAATTTGCGAGCTGCTATTCTTTGCAAAGAATCCTGCAGAAAATTGTCAGTTGGAGCTAAAAAGAGGAGAGAGGAGAAGGTAAGAAATCACCTGAGAGAAAATTTTTGCAGAGACCCCTCCACCAAGCCGCGGTTCCGCCGCATATGGGTACTCCCACCGCGCTTCCGCGGTCTCTTGATGAGATCACTGAACCAAAAATTTTCAGGGAGCTTCTGTAGACTCCCTCAACTCTCTGGTATTTTCCAAATATTTTTCTCAATTGCCAAACAGCTCCAGATTTCCTTGCAATTATCCACAACAAATTGTTTAGGGTTTGCACGAATTTTGATCTCAAAATAACAATGGAATAAATCTTTCAATTCAAAACTATAATATGAAACGAATTAGCACGTAATCCCCGGCAACGGCGCCATTTGATTGAAAAGAATTCTCGGTTTATGTCAATCGAATCAAATAGTCCCCGGCAACGGCGCCATTTGATTGATCAGAAATTCTTGTTTGTGTAAATCGAACAAAGCGAATGAGTTTCTTTGTGTCGGTAATTAGAAAATTAAATAATGTTCACAATCAAAGAATTATATTTGACCGCAATCAATTACGATGTCGGTTGTAGATCGTAAGCGAGTGCGGATCGTCCACAGGGATTGTGCGATTCGTTTTTATATTTGATTTGTTTGAATTGAAAAGTTAATAGAAAAGAAAGGAAAACATGATTCAAGAATTTATCGATTGATTCAGGTGTCACGAGTTTAATCAAGAATCAAGAAAATGATAAACAATTGAGAATCGTGTTTCGATGATATTTCCAACCAAAATGTCAAGAATCTAAATGAGGCTCGTAGGAATTGATCGGATCTATAGACGTGATGTAATCTCAAGATTTCGTGTTCTAGTCCTTCGAAGGATTGATACTAGATCGATGATGATCGACGAGAGTTAGGGCTTGTTCGTGAAACTATGGTTTCATCATTTTACCCTTGTTCTTTTGTCGATATCATTCACATTCTAGTCTCTAGCAATTTCAAGAAACGATCGTAACTCCCCAATTTCGAGCGATATCATTCAAGAAAGCATCGTAACGAAATGGGTTGTCGGTTCTTGAACTTGCTAAGGTTTACAAAACTTGTAGGAATCAAGAATCATTTTAAGATATATTACATCATCAATCTATTGATCGTCTCGACTCCTCGACGAGCGGAGTATTACTCAAACATCACAACAAGAATTATAACTAGAAATTTAGATTGACTCATGATGCAAGAATTTAAAGAAAACAAGATAAAAGAATTTCACCTTTTATTTATATTAACAATTTGATTACAGTCGCTCAAGAACTACAAGAGGAAGAACTAAATTGTCGACTTGGCTTCGCTCGGCTTCGTGAGTCGCGGATCGTTTGGACCACTTGCTCTGTTGAAAATCGGCTCGGCTCATAAAAGGTTGCAAGGCTTCTTGCTTGATGGGTACTCGGGATCTTGGCTTTTGAATGGAATTAGGGTTAGGGTTTCACACAAGTCCTCTCACTAGACTTGTGGAAGAAGAAGATGAAGAAAGAGATAGAATGGCTCTTGAATGAACTAATGGAGGGATTTTTCCAAGATTCCCTTGATCATTGAATAATTGAGCCCAGGGTCTTATTTATAGAGCACCCAAACCCTAAGCCTTTGAGTTCCCTCCTAAAGTTTGTTGAATGACTTATAGAAAGAGTTTGTTAGGCTTAGCTTAGGGTTTAAGCTAGGGTTTAAGAAGAAGGTTCTAGAATACAAAGCTTAGTTTAGTGTAGGAACAAGGGTTTGCTGATCTGGCAGAATTCTCTGGAGTCTTCTGGAGTTTGTGGTACATTTCTGAACTGTAGCCACTGATGTAGGAGTTATGGTGCAAAATTGGAGTACTGACGTCATCAAGTAGCCGCGGAACCGCGGCGCAAGCAAGCTCCGGCCGCGGTTCCGCGGCCATGTTAGCTCCTTGAGCTTGCATCTTTCTGGTGTGGTCTTTTGATGATATTTGGGGCTTCATCTGATATGTTGATTTTTGTTTGTCCCTTTGGATTGATACCAGAACTGAAACCATTGAGTTGGCGTAACGTTTGATCGGTACCTTGTACATTTTTGGCCTTTCTTCTGGATTTTCCTGCACAGATCTCAAAACAAGTGTTGCGCAATTGTAGGGACGATGCGATGCCATGAAATGCGGTCAATTTCCTTTATAGTGTCGGTTTTAGAGTCTAATACATGTAATCTGATATTTTGCGACAGTTTTGCTAATATGTGAAATATGAATGCCGTACACTTCTAAATGAGTTCAAATGATGAGGAAATTGCCGGCTAAAATATACAATATTTTCGACTAATCAAACCTCTTACTTCACTTTCTTTAATGTCGACTGCTTCGGACTCATCTCGTCGTGGCTGCATGGACTGAGCTCCTACGGCTACCCTCGTATCTGGAGTCTCCCAAGAAACGCATCTCACCACCTGGCATCCGAATGAAGTCGAACCATCCGATCGATTTGTCAAAACCTCATAATCCCCCAAGAGTTCAACATCTTAGGTACAGTTTAACAGTATCAAGTACGTACCACAGCATCGATTGTCCAGCCGTAGAAGGGCAAACCCAAGCCTCACTAATGGCGCCGCAGAACTGCCGCAAACCCGAAGGTTCAAAGGCTTTCATACTGTCATTAAGTCGAGTTAGGGTTTCATTCTTCTAGAGGGTCCATAGAATTGCCTGCATGCCCTTCCGAATACTTTAAACTTGGAATAATAGGTTTCTGACATTCGATCGTCTCTGTCGACTCTCAACGTCTCCGCGTGAAGTCGTCACTTGCTGGAATCAATCTATCTGATGACCTCTCATAGGGTATGAAAACGAACCGCATGTCCTAGTCATTCATCCTCGGGTGACTAGCGACCTTCTATCATCTCTTAGTACAACCTGTACTGCAATAGCTCCAACATATGGGGCGATATCTCGTCGCTCGGAGCAACAACTGGTTCACTCGTCTGCACGCTGAACAGTGCCTCAATCATCATGAGTAAGCAATACACCAACGGTCATCAAAATCTAGCTGGCCTCTATCATTGGCTCAATCCTCTAGTGTCGATCAGCACATCCGAGTAACCTCATAAAGGCGATCCGCCAAACGCTCGTGGCGTGGAAACATAGTAAAAAGACACATCTCCGCAATCGTGTGTCGCCGGAATTTTGCCCTGGTCAGTCCTCGTTCGTGACGAGCTCGTGCTGACCACAACTCTAGCTGTAGCTCTCCCTGCCCGTAATCGTGGCAGTAAAACCATAACTGGTACTGATGAGGCTAGATCGGAATGAATATAATACTGAGCAAAGAAATGTACATCCTAAGGCTTCTTAAGTGGAGTAGCGTATCGTAAGTATGCCGCGGAACATACCCACGGTACGTCACTCTACTTTTGTCACCTATTCCATCAACCAATGGTCATCCTACGCTCCGAAGGTAAAACCTAACGCTCTGATACCAACTTTGTCACGTCCCGAGAGTACGGAACAAGACCGGTACTTAAACTACGAACGTCTCGAGGCGTACGTAATCTAAGTAAACCGAAACCACAGAAATCTAAACCAAGAAAAGTAGTATAGTGAAGGAAAACCAATTTAAAACAAGTAGTTTCAATAGAATAAGCCGAATTATGCGGGTTACTAAAACATCAAAAATTTCTTGAAAATTTCGGCAGAGTCTCCTTTGTAAATACTGGCCCCCAAATGGGATACAACATGAATAGTATACGAAATCAATAAAAATGCATCCCCAAGCGGGAGCTAGCTCTTCGTCAATCGACGATCACAACCACACAAGCAAAATAATATACAACGCCAACGGCGAGGATCAAAACTCAAAAGGAAACACAAAAGCACAAGAAATCTACAGAAATATAACGCGCGACTCTAAGGACGAAAGAATAACATCACTGGTCTCCATCTCAAAAATAAATACATGTTTGGTTGATGGAGCTTCTAGATACAACAGAATAATGATATACAAGATATATAATGGGGGTACGATACAAGTAAACCCACCTACTAGCAAGTTACCCGGAAATGGGAAGCAGTGCCAGCAAAGCCGTAAAGAAACCTGTACGGCAAAACCTGCAAGAAACTGGGGCACAACGGGGGTGAGTTGCCGACTCGTGAATAGAAAAACATCTAGGGAAAGAAATCGTATAAATAACGCAACCTAGGTCAATGGTCTAATATATCCTCAAATATATAACCAGCAACCCAACAAAAGTTAGGGCAAATATCTAACCGAAGTGTAAATCCATGTGCCGTGTCAGTGCCTCAGGTAGCAATATATGAATGCATGAAACAGAATGCATGTACTGAAGAAAACTGCTTTCATAAATCAGTGAGATTTCTGTATTTTAAAAGTGAGGTACCATAAATGAAATCAGCATAAAACAGTGCCCAGTATCGACACAAAACAAGTGTCCAAATATCTCGATATCCCTGTATCACAATCTCTGTACCTCAATATCTCAAAATCAATATCTAGGGTGCCGTCAATCCAGACCGGCCCCTACCATCTGTAAGCCCGCGGGGGCGCCCCGGCCGTCGATCCGACGCCGGAAACGCGGAAAACAAAAACTTTGCGAACTTTGCAAAACGGCACCACCGCGGACTTTTTACCCGGATCGGGCCATTAACCTAGCTAGCTAGCAAAAAGAAAAGAGTAGAGAAGTATACCAAGCGATCCGTGTCCTTCGGTCTTCGTCTCCACTCCGATCTCCCGCGGAATCTCCGTCACCTCCTCGCTCGTCGGAAAGGGGCACCACGTAGCCGGAATCTTTTACGGGCTCTCGCCTCTTGACCGAGGCAACTCGGGCGCGAAGTTGGCTAGCCGACGCGTCCAAGGCTTGCTATAGAATAGTGTAGTAAGCTTGTCTCTTTTGGGTATGTGAAGTTGCCATGGAAGATGTGGAGGGAAGGAGAATGATAGCTATGAAGGGATTTTTGCAAGCATACAAGCAAGCATAAGAAAAATGAGATGATATATTTCCTCACTAGAAAAATGATCCTCTCATCTCACTCCCTCAAGAAATGGCCGGCCCCCCTTCTCACTCAAAATAGATTGGAGAGAGAAAAGAATGAATAAAGGCAAAAACAAATATAGAATATAGTCACTCTCATTTTAATCCAAATCCTTTCCACCAACCATCAAATGAAAAGCAAGTGATGAGATTAAAAAGGAATCTCATCATGACAAAGGCACATAAGCAACAAGACCCTCCACAAAAGAGTTATTTGCAAACTGCAAATAACCCCCTTCCATCAAGAAAGTCCGACCGAGAAGGAATGAAGGAAAACCGGCCGGAACGGAATGCAAACTGGCAACTTCAGAAAAACTGATCCCGTAATAAATTACAGGATAACCCTTATACTGTGCATACACACCCGCATTTGTATTCCGACCGGATACAAATGCAATGAGACAAAATCTACACTGTACTACACTAGGACCGGCTTAAACCAAAGCCGGCTAGTAATATCCGTCCGATCCTGATGCGTGCAATACCGCACGTATCTGATCGAACGCTGCCATATAACTATACGGCTACTAGTACAAAACTGTCCGATCCTGATCCGTGCAATACCGCACGTATCTGATCGGACGCTGCCATATCTCCATACGGCCTCTACAGCGTTTCGCCCGAAAGCTTGAGTAACTGAAAGTGTGGTGGACTCTAAAGACTCGTCAATACTATGGCTGTGGATTTAACCACTAGCACGTCAGAGGTATAAGCCAATACATGACGGGCCACCAGCTATTGACTAAAAGGGACGTCGATGAGGAAGCTCACCCCGACACCCTACTGAGCCTGTCAGTGACAATATCCGTACAGTCCGGTCCGTTCGTCTATGAGCATCGCATGGCGGGCCTAGGGGGTTGGTAAAAGTCAGACCCCCAAAAGCGGTACAAGTCGTGTCGGAGTGTAACCCAGAACACCCTGAGATACTACTGGAATACCTACCAGTAAATCTCCTGCCTTGGCCAAGGTCTTTGTGTAATGGCTCTCCTAGACACAGCGCGACCTCACCCCCAATACCGGGAGAGACGAAACCCCCGAAGATCCGCTCATTGCCTCCATGTGGCTCGGGACTGTACCCAACTAAAACCTGTTTGCACGACTCCTTTGAGCCGTGGTAGGGTAGTAATCAAAGTACAGTGGGAACTCACACGAGACAAATGACGATCCCCAGGTCGATGAACTAACCTGTACACATGTCACCTGGGAACTGCTATCTGACGTCAGGTATAAGACCAACTAGCATGTTCCCGGCGAGTCCTGTCCGGTGTACTCATAACCCAATGAGCACCTGTATACATCTTAGGTGAACCAACTGACACCAATGGCTTGTGAGACCGGCCACCGCCCCTCGTCGGGGTCTCGACTGTATACACTAGTCTACTCTGGAGTATCGATGCCCTGTCTCGAAACTCCCACGACTAGGGACCTTTTAAGGATGTGCTTATAGACTACCAGCTCCCACGTATATGATCGCCCTCATACTGCCGGTAGTCAAGCAAGAATCCTAGGGGCTCTATCAACGTGCAATAGTGATCTGTCAGGTCACCTAAAGCAGTACACGATGATAGAGGTAAACCAGATAGCATACTATCATCTCGTGTAAGACTGTCCTACCGGGATAGGTCCTCCCTCAATCATTGCAATCACGTGCCTGTGATCCAATAATTGACTCTGAGGGCACTATCTCCAACAATCTCCCACTTGCACTCAAGGCTAATTATTGCGATGTCGCATACTCACAGCCCGTGTGATACCGAACACCCAACTCCTCTACTAGTCAGTCTCACAAAAACCGTTTGTGAAACTATTGCGTTCGAGGAATAGCCTCAGTGAGTGGATCCGCCTTGATATTTCTTTCTATGTCTCTCTATATCTCAAGTTCGCGGAGAAAACCATCTCCCAAAATGAGCAATACCTGTCTTAGAATGTCTGGATGTCTGATGGGACATAGCTCATAAATGAACTCCAAATCCAAACTTCTTAGACTGTATCTTCAACTGAACTTAATCAGCATCCTGCGCCATGCCACCCTCAGTATTGCCTTGGATCACCTGTCCAAAATACTGCCCCTCGTCAGAAGGAAAACTATAACTCTGACAACCTCCTTGTCGTCCAGGTCACCTTGGAAGTCTGGAATGATAACTGTTTCCCGAATGGGGCTTTCGTTATCATATCCCTAGAACAGCCACTTATGTTCTAAAACTGCTTCCGACTGTTTCTCCAGGATTGGATCAATATCAACTTATTGCATCTAGTGCAAGAACAACATCTGGTGTGGTACTTGACATCTCATGATTGACTCAATTGCCTAAGCAAGTGATCTGCCAATCATGCATATCCCTCTCTACTTTAGTCTAAAAGACACCTTTAGAGAGGGCGACTCCATTACTTGCAGGTACACTACCGTGCCAGGAGTCGTCCATTCTAAATACTCATAGAATGCTGTCAAGGTACCCAGATTAGGAAACTACCCAAATCTAGATCTAAAACCATAGATCTAGTAACCAGTATGTCTGATATATATCCAAGTCCTGTGTGGAGAAACCACTGTGTGACGACCAAAGTCTAACCAATCGTAGTATAGGAATATCACTTCCTACTACCTTCTCAACAGATCCATCCCCTATTCTGATGACGTCAAACCTATGACTGTCACATCAGAAATAGATGATCTATCTCCGCTACATCTGCTTTAGTCTATAAATAGACATAAGCTACCTGTCCACCAATGCTTCCGCTGCTCCCACTGTCTACGACAACCCTCTGGCAGAGTCATATATACGTACACTTCTGAAGCTAGTTCAGAACGACGCTATACTCATCCTCCTGCCGGGTCTCGCAGCTTGGAACAACAACAATGGCAAGTGTGGGTAAACAAGAACTTCCCTGTCACCGTCCTTGAGGCTACCGGAGTACCTCTCGGGTGCCTGAAGTTACCCACCTTATCTGCGGAGTGGCCAATGGAATGTCAAATCAGATTGAATCTTTAGGTTCCTTATCAAATCTTCAGTAATCGTTTGCGGTTCTGGAATCACTTCCAGTTCTACCATACTCCCACTGCTGTTTTTGAAAAAATCCATTTTTAATAAAACTGTGGCGAGTCAAGAACAATATCACTATTGATCTTCTAGATGGTAGAAAGCCAACCCTCGTCATAGCCCGGGTCAACCCACAAACAGCCATTACAGAAACATGCCTTGAGTTATCCAGAGTCTGGTTTTAATCATAAGCCGGACAACTCCCCGTACCTTAACAACGTTAAGATATGAACTGTTCTACATCCAATATAGAACCAGAGGCACTGATTTAATTGAACCAGATTCAAATCATGCAGCTATCTCCAGTGCATGCCAACTAAATGGAAGGAGGCCGATCAGCGTTACTCAACTTAGGAATGCTTCCAATTATGAGTAACCTGAAAGAGAAGCAATTTCTCTTTATCATTACTATCAACTGAATACCATACACAAGTATCTACATCTTCGATCACTTTGAAGAATCCCGATACTTGCTACACCTGATTCTCTACTCTATTCAAATACCTATAACTCCTCAAAACTTAGACCCTGTGTTTCTACGAAACACATGTCTAAGAACTAGAGAAGTCAAAAGTACACAGAATATAGTATGAGGACCAACCCCTCTGTCCTAATGGACACTGGACAACATACAATACTCTGTATAAGTCCGCTGAGTTTAACAACTCTTTCACTGTGTGTTGTAGGTTGAAAACTGTACTTATGGTTAAGAAGAATTACACCGCTGTTTAATGCTCCTTACCTAACCATCCACTGATATAGGTAAATGTCATAGACATAATTTCAAAAGGTATGTCTCACTCTATAAAAAATAGACGTACAGATATATCAATTTGAAATTGGTGCACAACAACGGATATTCAAAACCAAATATTTGCCGACCGGCAAACAACCCAGGTGGCTTCCTCAAATATCACCAATTCAAACGAATCCCGATATAATGAGGATGGTCACCTAATTCCCAATAACTTACTTCCACTCATCATCTGTAAAACCATACAGATGTGAGAATCTAACCTGGTAAATACATACCCTGAAGCAAGTGTCTAATTGGGAAATCAGTTTTGTTTTAACAGTACACAGTGAAACTGAAACATTGAAATGTTTCAATGGGGTAACCTGGTATTCCTAGTAATGCCTCTTCCATTATCCAGATTCACAACTATAACCGTATAATTCTTTGCCACTTCTTCAAATCCCTTTTTATGTCTTTAGTCATTACCTTCTGTACACCCCTTTAGGCCAAATGGTTTTCTTCCTTCCCTACCGTTCGGCACCAGCCTATGGTTTGGAAGAAGACTATCCAAAAGGCATAAAGGGTGTACTGTCCTAATCCTAGGAGCACTCGCATCGCGAGAGAAGGTGAAGATAAAAGGCACCTGAATGTACTTTATTCCTATTTCTCCTGAACCAGGATCCATCCCCGAACTGGAACGAGTTCCTTTCGAGTTCGTATATAACCATACGATGGATTATCCAACAAAATGGGATCTTCGTAATGATACGGAGTGTCCTGGAGAAATACAAAGGTGATTTAGGATTGGCGAAGGAATACATGGTTTGGTCGTGAATATCTGTTGCAATTTACTTTGCCCTCTTACTAATCCCTTACTTTGTCTTAACTTAATACCTTCTGTACACCGTTTAGGCTAATTGGCTTTCTTCCTTCCCTACCGGTCGGCACCAGCCTATGGTTTGGAAGAAGACTATCCAATTTGCGTAATAGGTGTACTACTCCTAAACCAAGGAGTACTCGCAACCTGAGAGAGGGTGAAAAGAAAAGACAACTGAATAGTCCTATCCGTTTTCTCCAGAACCGGAAACCATCCTCGAATAAATCCCTTCGAGTTCGTATCTAACCATACGATGGTTTTGTCCAATGGAAGTGGACGTTCGTAGTAATACGGGGTGTCCCGGAGAAGAGGGTAAAAGTAGGAGTGGCAAAGAGGTTTGCAACTCTGACAATCCAAAAGCCTGTGTTAAGTAGGTTCGGTCAACTTGGTCACTGAGTCATAGTCTAGGGTCGGGTCAATGGTCGCTGCCAGAGAGAGAGAAAAGAAACACTCAGCGTGCACTCTAACCTAGATCAGAATGGTTATCACTTTATCTAATCTGGAAACCTCCCACTGTACCTCAAATTCTCCTCCAAACCTGAAAGAAGAATTAGTCGGGGTCACCCGAGGAGTATACCAACTCATCAGTGGGAATCGGGATCCAACTCTCATCGCATGATAACGTGACGGAATCCGCTCACGGTATCACACTCCAGAAGGTATGCGCATATCTGGCAAGTTTCAGTTCTTTTGAAACTCCCGATGTGATTTCTGCCCCATGCTCTTATGACCTTGGCGTGAGGTCAAAATATCATAAGTCACATGTCAAGTTCTACCCGTCATTATCCAGGTTAATTTGAATCCACCCGTACATACCCTTGACGTAGGCCAAAATAGTAGTACGACTGTCCCAAACCAACGCATCTATCTATGCAACAGATAAATACCCGGCAGCTACCAATCACTATGCCTTGGCGTGAGGTCAAAATACATAGCTTGAATACTACCGAATATTTAACTGAAATGACGGAGGGCTACGAATGGTTTCTGGCGAAAACCTTTAACGTAATGAACTTGATATCGTTGAAGGAACGGATAGCTTTTTAGAAAATATAGTGACGAAAACCTTTACTAAAGAGGTCACTCCCGGTGAAGGGATCTCGGCTCTTTCCCCGTAGAATGGGGTGCAGGATATTCCAAATGAATACCACGATGCAAAGCAAAAGTAATCGGCTATAGTGAAGTTAATGCCCTGACGCAAACTTCTGTCCAAGGGGTCACTCCCGGTGAAGGGATCTCGGCCCTTGCCTCGTCGACTGAGGAGCAGGATATTCCAAATGAATACCACGATGCAAAACAGAAGTGAACGTCCTTGCAATAACAGCTTTTAGAAAAGTGTTCCAACAACATCAGATTAGGTTTGTTTAACTTGCATTGATCCGAATCAACGCAGTCCCATCAATTGATCACACCACAAAGAACGAAAATATACTGACGTACGTATATGCCATCCGCATTCGCCACTGGGTCCCGTCATCACTCGTTAGGTTAGCTTACTAACGACAGAGCGGGGACTGGACTAGCGCGGATGAAAAACATATACAACATCTACTAGTATATATATAATATATAATTTTCGCTCAAGGCGTGATAAAAATGCAGCAACACAGAAATGTATAGCAACACAGATCAATACAGATATCTGGGATCCCCGGGTTTCACAGAGCCACTACTGAAACCCGACGTTCCCCTGGTCATGTGGATAGCCTGTGCAATGAAATCCTAGACCCCTACGGGCGCGGCAAGTTACCCGCCAAAACCTGAAGCGAGGCAGCCCCCTTCAGCACCGTGAATGGACCACCCAGCACTTCACGGAATCCGGTAACTTGGGCACCCCTCCTGGGTCAACCTGTACCCCCTACGAGTGCGGCGAACAGCCCGCCAATCCTAGAGTGAAGCCCCTCCGTCTCAATGCCATGAGATGCGGGCTTGTTGCCCTCTAGGACCCGGCTATCCGTGCACCCCACCGCGGGGTAATCCTAGTACAGAAAGTAAAATATACATACAACGGGTACATCGACCGCAACCAGGTCGTGCCCCAAAAGAATAATACAAACAGGCAGTGACGGCAGTCCACATGTCGGACGCTCGCCCCGCAATATCAAATGTACATAATACAACAGAACTGTACTATATTGCAACCAGGCTATCCCCACGACCGATCCGCAACAACACAGTACAACCATAGAACATCAACGTGAAAGTCACGTTCGCAAATCCGTCTAACCGGGCTATAGCAGTTAGACCGGATTTACCGATCGAGTGACATTCACGGTCGCAGATATAATGTAAATACTGTGAAAAATGTGTTTAAAATATCCGATCGATCAATAAATAACAAGTGGGCCCCCAATCAAAACTGTAGCACTCACAGATATCTTGGGCCCAATATTAATATTCCAAAACCCATATTTTAAGCCCATAAGGCCTCTGAAAAAATTTGGTGATGTGATGTGAATAGTGCGCGGCGGAAGGGCCGCACAAGGGGGGGTTTCGCGGCGGATCCGCGCTCCAACTGTGGAGTTACATCATCAAATTTTTACAGAACTCTTAGATTTTCGAGTACATCAATATTTTACAACCTGAAAAATTTTTCGAGACCAAAAATTTTCAACAGAAACTGATTCGAACTATAATGCAGTTTTGGAACATTCGATCGATCGAAACAGAAAAACACATTACACCAAGCTAGACTATGTTAATGGCGAGGCTCTGATACCACTGTAAGCCCGCGGGGGCGCCCCGGCCGTCGATCCGACGCCGGAAACGCGGAAAACAAAAACTTTGCGAACTTTGCAAAACGGCACCACCGCGGACTTTTTACCCGGATCGGGCCATTAACCTAGCTAGCTAGCAAAAAGAAAAGAGTAGAGAAGTATACCAAGCGATCCGTGTCCTTCGGTCTTCGTCTCCACTCCGATCTCCCGCGGAATCTCCGTCACCTCCTCGCTCGTCGGAAAGGGGCACCACGTAGCCGGAATCTTTTACGGGCTCTCGCCTCTTGACCGAGGCAACTCGGGCGCGAAGTTGGCTAGCCGACGCGTCCAAGGCTTGCTATAGAATAGTGTAGTAAGCTTGTCTCTTTTGGGTATGTGAAGTTGCCATGGAAGATGTGGAGGGAAGGAGAATGATAGCTATGAAGGGATTTTTGCAAGCATACAAGCAAGCATAAGAAAAATGAGATGATATATTTCCTCACTAGAAAAATGATCCTCTCATCTCACTCCCTCAAGAAATGGCCGGCCCCCCTTCTCACTCAAAATAGATTGGAGAGAGAAAAGAATGAATAAAGGCAAAAACAAATATAGAATATAGTCACTCTCATTTTAATCCAAATCCTTTCCACCAACCATCAAATGAAAAGCAAGTGATGAGATTAAAAAGGAATCTCATCATGACAAAGGCACATAAGCAACAAGACCCTCCACAAAAGAGTTATTTGCAAACTGCAAATAACCCCCTTCCATCAAGAAAGTCCGACCGAGAAGGAATGAAGGAAAACCGGCCGGAACGGAATGCAAACTGGCAACTTCAGAAAAACTGATCCCGTAATAAATTACAGGATAACCCTTATACTGTGCATACACACCCGCATTTGTATTCCGACCGGATACAAATGCAATGAGACAAAATCTACACTGTACTACACTAGGACCGGCTTAAACCAAAGCCGGCTAGTAATATCCGTCCGATCCTGATGCGTGCAATACCGCACGTATCTGATCGAACGCTGCCATATAACTATACGGCTACTAGTACAAAACTGTCCGATCCTGATCCGTGCAATACCGCACGTATCTGATCGGACGCTGCCATATCTCCATACGGCCTCTACAGCGTTTCGCCCGAAAGCTTGAGTAACTGAAAGTGTGGTGGACTCTAAAGACTCGTCAATACTATGGCTGTGGATTTAACCACTAGCACGTCAGAGGTATAAGCCAATACATGACGGGCCACCAGCTATTGACTAAAAGGGACGTCGATGAGGAAGCTCACCCCGACACCCTACTGAGCCTGTCAGTGACAATATCCGTACAGTCCGGTCCGTTCGTCTATGAGCATCGCATGGCGGGCCTAGGGGGTTGGTAAAAGTCAGACCCCCAAAAGCGGTACAAGTCGTGTCGGAGTGTAGCCCAGAACACCCTGAGATACTACTGGAATACCTACCAGTAAATCTCCTGCCTTGGCCAAGGTCTTTGTGTAATGGCTCTCCTAGACACAGCGCGACCTCACCCCCAATACCGGGAGAGACGAAACCCCCGAAGATCCGCTCATTGCCTCCATGTGGCTCGGGACTGTACCCAACTAAAACCTGTTTGCACGACTCCTTTGAGCCGTGGTAGGGTAGTAATCAAAGTACAGTGGGAACTCACACGAGACAAATGACGATCCCCAGGTCGATGAACTAACCTGTACACATGTCACCTGGGAACTGCTATCTGACGTCAGGTATAAGACCAACTAGCATGTTCCCGGCGAGTCCTGTCCGGTGTACTCATAACCCAATGAGCACCTGTATACATCTTAGGTGAACCAACTGACACCAATGGCTTGTGAGACCGGCCACCGCCCCTCGTCGGGGTCTCGACTGTATACACTAGTCTACTCTGGAGTATCGATGCCCTGTCTCGAAACTCCCACGACTAGGGACCTTTTAAGGATGTGCTTATAGACTACCAGCTCCCACGTATATGATCGCCCTCATACTGCCGGTAGTCAAGCAAGAATCCTAGGGGCTCTATCAACGTGCAATAGTGATCTGTCAGGTCACCTAAAGCAGTACACGATGATAGAGGTAAACCAGATAGCATACTATCATCTCGTGTAAGACTGTCCTACCGGGATAGGTCCTCCCTCAATCATTGCAATCACGTGCCTGTGATCCAATAATTGACTCTGAGGGCACTATCTCCAACACCATCCATCTCAAGACCACGACGGTATCCTCTGGATATCCGACGCGTCGGGTAATATCACCGGTCGGTAGTGCTCCCCTGCCGGGCTCAACGTCAACAACACATTCCTCTTTCCCCGGGGTACCGCACCGGGCCCACAATGTACCCGAAACGGTTCCTCCACTCCTCGAATCGGGTCTCGAAATCCATCAGCAAACTCATGGTGGACGACTCATACATCATGGGAAAACCGCACTTTTATTTAAAAGAGAGGGAAGAAACTTATACAAGTTTTGCGGTTTTCCCCAAATCCAGAAAATCTCATAGAAATCCGAATCTTCAAAAGCATGTAAAACCATGAATATAAGCATGAGCATCCATGAATACGGCATATAATGAATAACAGTATGCACGAAGTGACAAGTAACAACTATAATGTTTAAACTAGCATATAATGCAATCAACTAATCATCATGTCAAAACTACTAGTTAACAAGCTACATTAAGCAATAATATTTTCTAAGGTGTGCGTGACATGACAATTACCGATAAAGATGTGTGTGAGCCGGCAAGCAAGTGTACGTGGTACATACGCATCATCGGTAATGGTGCTGGTGTCCTAATAGTATGATATCAACAATGCAATAAGAAATTATAATATAAGTATGCGATGTGGAGCGAACAGTAATAATGAGCGGGAGCTAAACACTAAACACAACGATAACTAATCTTCATTACCCTAATATAAATCCTACAAATGGTGCCTTTTGAAATAACACGAATCATGGGGTTTTGAAAATAGGGGCTACGGTGTTTTTATGAAAAGATACGTCGTTTGAAATATCCGTAGGATCCCTTGGGCTGTCTTTTAAAAGACCCACGATTCGTTAGTTTTTGAAATAGGTAAGAATCGAATCTAATCTAACAACTAAACTAAACTAAAGAACAAAGTTAACAAGCTGGACCGCAGGTAAGGAAACCGCCTAACATCTGAGTCGATACATATACATACCTGTATATATATATTAGTCGGTGATCCCGCCTCAATAATATCATATCCGGTACCATATCTATAACCAGACATCCCAAGTCAAGAGTGAGCATCAATCATCAAAATATAGCTCGTACGTAAATCCGTCGTACGGCAACCCCAAATCTGGGTACGGGTCAATATCACATTCATCATACTATTCACCTAGTATCCTCTTTATCAAATATCATGATCGGGGTACTGATCTACGTCTAGTACAATACTGATACCACCTAAGTATGCATGCACGTGTATGAAACACTACGTCAAGGACCTGCTACGACGTCATGTCGTATCTCAAATACGAACCCTGCTAAATCACCGACCTCACGGCCTCAAATCAAATCTCATCATAAATCCCAAGTACTATCCTCAAATCTGTATGTGAACACATAGTCCCATACCCATATGAACACATAACTATATATTCCTGAATAAGCATAAATGAAAGAAGAAAGTATGCAAGTATGGGTGGTTGTGTGCATGTGTGGTGCGACCACTACTCTAGGGTTTCGCGACACTAAATCATCCAAGAACACCAAATATCCATATTATCATCAATATACTCAAACAAAATATAATCAATATATATATGTGTGTATACGTATTCGTATACATCACCACGAACTGCGGGGGTGCTATACGCCATCCACCCGACTTCTCCCCGTAAATATAAATCTACTCACCTGGTCCTCGCTCGCCGGTGCCGACGTCGCAACGTGCTTGCTTGTCGTCTCGAAGTACACATGGGGTACCTACATATCATAACGCACCGTATCGCATTAAAATCAAATTCGAAATCGAAACAGCATACGAAAATCAAACCGGCACGCGTATCACGCATAGGTCAAAACCTATCGCCTACGCATGCAAGAACAGCCAAACCAACTCTCGATGTCGATGTACAAATGTCAGACCATCGAGAAAAACCCAAATACACTCATTTGCATATTCACGAACACTAATTTTAATATGAAATAGGTTAAAACTCACAAAAACCCCAATTTCACTTAAAAAGTTATTTTTCCGAAAATCGAGCAAGCACAAATCACCGTTTTAGTACAAAACTCGATGTATGAACGAATCTAGCGGCCACAATATTCACTAAATATCTTAAATAAGTCATAAAAACAATTTCCACAATTTAATCTCATTAAATTCCATTAACCCCAAAATTCTAGTTTACAAAATACCCAATTTTTTTACAATTTATAGCAAAAATGCACAAACAACAATTTAGCTAGGATTTTCATGAACTAAAGGCATTAACCCACTCAATATATTATCTATAATGACATGAAACCATAATTATAATTTAATCTAAAGCATTTAATAATTTTCCAAAACTCTAAACTCTTCTCATGATAGATTCTTTATTTAAAGATAGCAAAATAACTTAATTAGGGCATTTTATAAGTAATGGTTTGGAATTAAGAACTAAATTAGCTTTCTATAAAACTTAAGATGTTAATCCAAAACACAAAACCATGCACAATTTATCATAACCCATTTCCACAACAAAACCCTAACTTGAAATTTTTAATCATGCAATTAAACTCATCAAAACCTAATTAAGCACTTAGTTAACTTAGATTAAAGCAACTAGATAACAAATTTTAACAAAAGCATGAGATTATACCTCCCATGATGAGATCAAGCTCAAGATCTAGCCTCCTAAAATGCCATTTTGATCCCTAGATCCATGCTAGAATGGCTAATGAGAAATGGGTAGGAGTTGGATTTGGATTTTGGGATTTATTTGATTTTTCATGAAATTTTTGTGAATTTTTTTTTTGAGAAGAGATGAGATGAGGAATGAGAGGGGAGGGATGCTGGAAATGAGCAGGTTTCGGCCAGCATGGGGGTGGGGAATGGGTGAGGGAGGAGAGAGAGTGAGGTGGAGAAAGTGGAAAAAGTCAAAGTCCACCATTTTCTATCATTTTCCTTTATTTTCTTTTCTTTTCTTGGTGATTGGAGAGAGAGAGAGAGAGGGAGGGCTGTCATGGTGGGGCCGGCCACATGGGGAGAGGGAGAGAGGGTGAGGTGTGGGTGTGTGGGTTAGGGAAAAAGATAAATGTATTACCCCGATTCCCGTCAACACTAAATTTACCGGAAAAAGCCTTTTTCTTCGATATTTTCTAAACCGTTTTGGCAAACGATTTCATTTCAAAAACCACATGATAAAATTTTATTTAATGTTTTATAATGTACAAAATTTGTTTCAACTGTTTCCAATTTGTAATTTTCCCTAATTAAATATATTAGTGACGGCTTAAAATAATATTAAAATAATTAGTTACGGATAAAATTTCAGAAAACTTGAAATTTCACCAGTGGGTCAACAAACACCAAATACTAGCAATTACATAGCTTGAATATGTATGTTTAATTTTTATAATAAAGATATTTGTATTTTGACTTTTTTACAGAAAACCCCCTTATTTTACCGTTTTTTCGAAATTTCACCGAAACGATTTTCAAAACGTTACACTGAGTAACACTCTCCACACTGGAAATCTTCAACTCAACTGGGCCCGCTCCAGCGCATAAATCGGACGAATCACCTTCGTCTCCCAAATCGGGTAGACTAGCTATCATCTGTCTCATATCTGCCTGGAAACTCGGGCAATCTCAGCTCGTAAGCTCCGGAAGCGACATCCTGTCAATCTCAGCAACAGTTGGTCCATCTGTCTGCATGGTAGGCGACATCATAATCTCTGATGTATGATGTACATCAACAGTCCTCTCTCAACTGGCCGCTCTAACAATGGCCCGATCATCCGGTGCAAGACCAAGCACTCGCCTCCACTAGAGGTCACAGTCACCAATACTAACTCGAGACGTTCCCATGTCACCAGAAAACACAATGGTCGGCCCTCGTACCAGACGAGCTCGCACTGACCGTAACCCTAGCAGCAGCCCAAACAGCGCTCAACATGGAGACAAGAACCTCAATAGTATCGAAGAGAGCAGATCAATGGCAAGAAATAGAACAACAGATCCAGAGTGGATACATGATCATAAGAAGGAACAGCATCAATAAAGGTATGATCATGAAACTAATAGAATCGAGGATCTCAAATGGATGTATTGTCATGGATATGAAGAGAATCACTGATCTCGAAAATATGTACATCCTAAGGTTCCTTAAGCGGAGTGGCGTGTCGTAAGTATGCCGCGAAACATACCCACGGTACGTCACTCTACTTTAGTCACCTATTCCATCAACCAATGGTCATCCTACACGACGAAAGTTCGGGTCTAATACCCCCTCGACTAAGTCTAAGTTCCGTAAGGTCAAGCCTAAGTTCCGTATATATATAGACGCCCTAGGCTCCACATAGTCAATCTTAGACTCGAACCAAGGTCAACCTAGCGCTCTGATACCAACTTTGTCACGACCCGAAAGAGCATGTGACTGGCCCTTGAACCATATGCAGTCTATAGGACTCCATCTGATTCAAGTAAGCCAAAAGCCCAGAAATCTAAAACCATTTTAAGGATAAATAAACAACAAGCAATATACTATACAACGCCGAATGGCGAGGACCAAAATTCAAAAGAAACCCAGATAAGCATGAAAACTGTAACACTACTAAGCGCGACTCTAAGGTCGAAATAATACATCACTAGTGTCTGAGTCTGAAACAATATACAAGTTTTGGTTGATGGAATTCTAGATACAATGAATAATACAAGTACAATGGTGGTTCTTGATGCAAAAGAACCCACCTACCAAATGCAATTCACCCGCAAGGAAGCAGTGTGCCAAAAATGCCGCAATGGAACCTGTACGGCAAAACCTGCAAAAACTGTGGAACAACGGGGGTGAGTTCCCAACTCGTGAATAGAAATATCTACAAGCAGAAACCGAAAGCAAGACATAATCCTAGGTCAATACGATCAGTAAAATATAAACCACAAGAGTACGTCTGAAGCATGATAAGGGGGCAATGTAACATCTAAACATGTATATAGTGCCAAGTACTCAGGTAATAACATATCATCAGTATAAGGTATGTCTGCATGAAGTATGATCAATGTAAATCCAGTCTGTATGTGACCAAGTCTGTATAAACGTGGAACCCGTCCACCCGTCACCCAATGAGAATAAACGTGGAACCCGTCCACTCGTCACCCAATGACATTAAGCATCATGCATGCAAATATGAGGATATAATCAAAATCATGGAAATCGTCATGTAACCCGTGCCTAGCATCGACACGTAAATCCTCATCTATCGGGCTCTGTCAGTCCGGATCAGCCCACGGGCTATGTCTGCGGAATCGGCCCTCAGCCCCGGCAGTATGCCCATATCCATCTATCGACTCTGGTCAGTATCCTCTGGATAACCGCCAGGTCCAACCAATCACCGGTAGGTAGTAGTCCCTCTGCCAGGCTCACCGTCTACTACACAGCGAAACCGTTCTCGCCCCGGAGCACCATACCGGGTCCACCATGTACCCGCAATCGGCCTCATCCGCCTCCTCGAATCGGGTTTCACATGTCGCTCTCAGCACCGAGAATACACATGGTGGACGCACTGAAATATCATATCAAGGGTAACCGGGTTTTCAAAACAATTATATATTCTCTTTTGAAATACCCACGGTTCCCAAATCCAGAAATATCAAGGTAACAACATATCTCAATGCGTATAATCAAAACATGATGTATTCGACATGTAAAGAAAGGTAAGCATATCAGAAGTCATGCAACATGGAATAATAATGTGCACATGTCGAGGGAAACCGCTATTTTAAAACGAATCAGTTTTGAAGGATATCTTACGGTTCCCAAATCTCTAATCTAGTCAGAATCATCTATGTTTGTGTACAGGTATAAGTGTATAATATGCCATGCAAGAATCATATCATGAATGCAACTGTACTACAGTGTAGTGGCATGGCAATTATCGATGATGAAGTGTGTGGGCCGGCAAATAGTGTACGTGGAACATACGCATCATCGATAATGGTGCTGGTGTCCTAACAGCATGATAATAATATAGCAATAAACATATGCAAGCAATGCGAATAGCATGAATATGCGGAAATCAAATAATCAACACCACAGTGAAGAATCTACTATGCAAACTACAGATCTAAGTATCAAGTCATTCGGGAGAGGTATGGAAACCACCTAAATCTGAGTCGATATATAGATATAATAGTCGGTGATCCCGCCTCAATAGTATCGCGACAATACAACATATCATCTGACATCCTCAAGTCATGAGTGCGGATCTATCATCAATATATAAAGCTCGTACGGTAAATCGTCGTACGGCATGCCAATAGTTGGGTACGAGTCAGTATCACATTCCTCTCATCAAATATCAGGTATCTTTATCATCATATCATATAATCTAGGGTACAGATCTAAGTCTATTATAAATCAATACCATCTATATAAGTATGGAAGCGGGGGTAAAACACATACCCAACGGCCTGCTAAGATCACATGTCGTATCGCAAGTACGAATCACATTACATCACCGATCTCACGGCACAAAGCCCAAAATCATCGACTCATCTTCAATGTCATCCAATATCATCATCAACACAGTGTAAGTATAATGAATATGCAAGGGTGTGCGTGTAGGTGTAAATCTATTCTAGGGTTCGCGACTATGAACTACATTAGTCACTTTTAACCCTACACTATCCATAATACACCTAACACCATATCCATGACACACTATAACTATCAAGCATAATATATAGTATACTAACTACGGACTGCGGGGGTGCTATACGCCATCCACCCGACTTCCCCCAGTAGATATAATCTACTCACCTTGCATCTTCATTTGTCGACGTCTCCATGCGCTTTACTTGTTGTCCCGAAGTCTTCATGGGGTACCTACACGTCATAGTATCATAAATGCGTATTAAAACCAAATCAAACCTAATACGGCACACGAAACCCCCAAAACGATACGATAAGGGACCTATAGGTTAGAACCCACGGGCACGCCTTCAAAAACATCTATCAATCCTCGATATCGTCGTATAAACACCAATTAGTCGAGGTAAAACATGAAACACAATTTCATAATTAAAAATACGGAATACGGAAACAGAATCAAAACAGCAACTGGAGAAAAGGGTCACAGATTTCACCCTAGGTAAAACTAGACAAATCTACACATACCAGGGGCCTAATCTACTGATGAGGGAACACCAAAACCAAGACGAACCAAAATGGGGTAGGTCTGGCCGCAAATTGCGGCTAAACAGGATAAATCTGCGGCCGGGTCTAGGAGTTAGGGGATAGGGTCTTGGGGTTAGCTTCCAGGGTGCCTGCATATCTCACTGTCCAATCAATTTTAATTTAGGATGTCTCGGGTGATAGCAGATTCAATATACCCTTCATAGATTCCAAAAATTCTCCGATATCGGTTTCTAAATCCATATTTCGGGTTTCAACTCTCAGGTTAGGGTCTCAATTCATGCACTAGAGTGTTGGTGTAGCCTCTACTGAACTCAATTTCACATTACAACTCATAATTTCCTCAAGCCCTAATTAGGTTTTCCTTAACTCCACAATATCAAACAATATCGGTTCAATCTAAACAAGGGGGTATAAGTAATGCTAAAACTAAGCTAATAGTCCAGAAAATACTTCATTTGGCAACTCAAGAATTTTCTTGAGTTGCCCCTACTGACCAAAATCCTTGCTTCCTTGGTTCAATGTGTAGATCTTGAGCTTGTGCACACTTTTATTGAAATGAGAGTGGGGTTTTGGAGTTGTTTTAGAGGTGATTTGAGGAGTTGAAGAGGGGAGGGAGGTGAGGAGCAGGAGTAGCAGCAGCAACAAGAGGGAGAGGGAGAAAAATGAGTGAAGGTTGAAGAGGAAATGGCTAAGTCTTTAGTCAAAGAAGCCTATACCTCTCTCTCTCACACCAACTACTAAATTCTTTAATATAAACCCCTTTTCCATTTGTTTTCTTTTCTCTAAATTCCTTCGCACTCAAATAGTAAACCCAAATGAGAAACCATGGTAGAAAATGCACAAGTGTAGGAATATAAAAGATATGTGCATGTTTTGCACAAAATTACTAAAAAACCGATTAGCGATTTTTAATCGCGATTAGCACCAAATTAGCAAATAACTAATCAATTAAACTTAGAAATGGTATAATTCTCTAATTTACCCTATTTTAGAATTTTCCATAATTTTCCAAAAATTTTCCCTATTCATTTCTATTTAATTATACCGAATTATTAAAATATTCAATAAAATAATATTAAATTATTAATTTCCAAAAATTAAAATTTTTATTATTTCGAAATGTTACATATTGGATCTGGCCGCAATTTGCGGCCAGAGTAGGTACCTGGGTGTTGGTTTTTTGGTGTAGGGGTCTCTGGGGTTAATTGTAGTCTCATGGTACTTGCAATTTTTACAAATTGTTAGCACAGAAAAATCTGGGATCACTTTGCATATTTCTAGTGTTTCGTTTCGTGCGATACGTTATCCTATACGATGCGTGTTACGTGTTGCTGTTGCGCTGAGTTGGTTTCGTAGTGTCTCTATTTGCGTTAGCTGTAATACGAACTCTTTAGAGTACGTATGTGTGTCGTGTTGGTCCGTATAGATTGTAAGTATTTTTGGTCTATTTTTAATATATATTTGCTTTGTTGTTTTAATGCTGCAGGTTCGCAGGCGGGGACTACGGACACTGCTACAAAGGGAAAAGAGGTGGTAGGATTCACCAAGCTTGGAGCGTTGGTGAGTAGATTTAACACCTACAGGGGAATCGCCCGCATGGCGTTATGCGTCTGGGCTAGTGATGTTATTTCTGTCGCATATTCCATGTCATATTTAGGATTGCGTATTTACCCTACCACTTAGATATTGTTGTGCTTGAACTAGTATCCTTAGGACACTGCACATATTATTGACGACTCATGTTGCACGAGCACTGATTGTATGCTACACACACCGTCAATAATTTCCATGTCACGCACAACCCACTTATAGATATGATATTGCTTGGTTAGGAACATTGAGACATTGATTCATATTTCTTATCGCATATGACATTTAGCACACCTGTATACCTACATGCTTATATATATGCCTTCTTATACTTATATGCTAGATACTTGTATACCTATAGGGTATTGTACCATTAGTGATAGGTGGTACATACACACCTTATGACATAACTACAGGTAAACCTTGCACATATTTCACTTATACCCAGGGGGTATACTACATCATTACTTATAGGTAGATACATATACTTTGCTATACCTTTGTGTTTACACATACAACAGTTGTAGCTATATATTTACCTTTACGTGATGTTATTTAGAATTGGATAAAATTGGAACCGCGTGATATTTTATATTAACTTGTTGCAGTTAATTAGCGGCTTTTCCTTTATTTGCTTACATTTCAGTTTATGATGCATATATCATATTCATGGATTTTCGCATTGTTATATGGATTTTTCATGATGTTTTCTGGATTTGGGGACCGTGGGAGTTCATGAAATTACCCATTATTTGAAAAACCCGGTTTCCTTTGATATGATATTTCAGCATCCACCATGAGTTTTATCGGTTCTGATATATATATAAACCCATACGAGGAGGCGTCGAGGCCGGATGAGGGTACATGGTGGGGCCCAGAGGTACCCCGGGGCAAGAAAGGGATGTCGATGTAATATGCCGATGATGCCTGGCAGGGGAACCATACCATCCGGTGACATTACCTATAACTCGGCGGTTATCATGGGGATACCGACGGGAGTCATGTATGTATGGATACGTCGAATGGCGAGGGTCAGAGATAGGCACTCGTGCTTTCGGTATAGCTTCTGATACGTACCTATCAGGGTGCCAGTTTTGGTGATAGTACCTGATAGATCAGCATTTCTGTGTCGATGCTTGGCACATTGGTTTCATGAAATTTCTATTTACTTCTTTGTATATATAATAGTGGATTATTACGCTGTTATATATGGCCTTACACCAATATTAGTGGAATGGGACGCTAATATATGTGTATTGACTTTAGTTTTATATACATCATATTTATTCATGCAAATATACTTAGGTTATAAGAGATTCACCAGACATTTGATTTAGGACATATGACATTCACTAGATTTTGTACCTTCAGGATATAGGAGATTTATTCGATATTCTACATTAAAGATTTGTGAGACTTATATGATATGAGAGCCAATTTGGGGGCTGATTTGAGGAAATTGTGATTTGGATTGTCTTGATGGATTGTGATTCTACCACGATGTCAGAATTCCGTGGAAATGACATATTTTATTCCATACCTCACATTTACTGTTTATGCACTGTTTCATGTATTAGTAGTACCTGTTAGTGTACCTTTCATGGCTGTTGCATTCACATACCTTTATTTATATGCATTGCTTCATGTGTAGTTGTACCTGTTAGTATACCTTTCATGATTATTGCATTCATATGACCTGTTATTGCTATTAATTGCATATGTTAGATTCACGCTGTACGTGCATACTTGCGATTACCTGCATATGTTATTTACTATTCATGAGTTGGCAACTCACCCCCGTTGTGCCACAGTTGTTTTGCAGGGTGTTCCCGAGAGTAGTCGAGGCAGGCTATTCATCTATCTGATTATCTTTTGCTATGGATACCGCTTCAGCTCATAGTGTGCAGTTTTGCTTAGGTGGGTTTTGTGGTTATCCGCATTGTTGTATTCTATATTCGTTGTATTATTGTACTCTCCATCTACTATTATTTTGTTGACTTAGAGACTTGGTGAGGACGATATTGTATATTATTTGTGACTTGTTTGTCTTTTATATAGCTTTCTTTCTATCGTCTTTTATTTCTTCGCTACGTCGTCATATATTTGTTGTGGTGGTTGTTTTCCGTCTTTGGGCGTGTATTTGCTACCGTTTGGGGATGCTTCATTTATATTTATGTTGTAACCATTTTGGGGCTAGTTTTTACAATGGAGGTGCTGCCAAAATTTTAAAGAAAGAAAAGTTGGACTTTTAAAGAATTTGAGTTGTGATTTCAAATGTTTTAAAAACTTCTATTATCTTTTCTTGTCTTTTTAATGGTTTAGATTTCTGGGTTTTGGCTTTCTTTTACTGCGTTACGTCTGTAGGCGTTGCGTAGTATTAGGGGCATCACTTTGCCAATTTCAGGTCGTGACAAAGAGCTTTACTGATTGTAGCATAGGGACATCATTCCCTATCAGTAATATGTCGTCGACGTAAAAAACGAGGAAGACTACTGCTCCTTCTACAATCTTCCTATAAATGCACGGTTCATCCACATTTTTTATGAAGTCAAATTCTTTGACCGTTTCATCAAAGCAGATGTTCCAACTCCGCGATGCTTTCTTTAATCCATAAATGGATTTAAGCAACTTGCATACCTTTCCGTTGCTCCCACTGTCAACGAAACCTTCTGATTGATCCATGTAAACACTTTCTTCTAAATGTCCATTTAAAAAAGCTGTTTTTACGTCTATCTGACAGATTTCATAGTCATGGAAGGCAGCAATGGCAAGCCGGATCTAAATGGATTTAAGCATAGCTACTGGTGAAAAGGTTTCATCATAGTACAATCCTGGTCTTTGACGAAAACCTTTTGCAACGAGTCTAGCTTTGTAGATTTCCACTTGTCCAACATGCACCAATCTTATTTTTGAAGATCTATTTGCATCCAACTGGTTCCACCCCTGGAGGAGCAACTTCTAAAGTCCATACTTCTTGGTGTACATGGATTCCATTTCGGATCTCATAGCATCCAGCCACTTCACCGAGTCTTTACTCGTGATAGCCTGCTGAAAATTAGTAGGCTCATCATCAACGATGATGCAATCCTCTCGATCCCTATCTACAAGAAAACCATAGTATCTTTCAGGAGGACGAGAAAGCCTACTAGATCTGCGGAGAGGCGTTGGTTCATCGGGCTCTATTGAAACCTGAGGTTCTACTAAGTCCTCGGCAGTAGTTTGAGGTTCTAGAATTTCTTCCAGCTCTACCGCGCTCCCACTAATTTCTTTTGCAAGAAATTCGCTCTCTAAGAAGACAATGTGGCGAGCAACAAACACCTTTTTTTCTTCAGTGTGGTATACAATATATTCCCTTGAATGCTTAGGGTATCCCACAAACTTGCACAAAACCGATCGTGCCTCGAGCTTGTCCAGATTATGCTTTTTAACAAATGCCGGACACCCCCATATCTTGATATACTTGAGACATGGTCTCTTCCCGCTCCACATTTCATATGGGGTGGTAGGCACAGACTTAGTTGGAACTCTATTCAATAGGTATGCAGCTGATTCTAGCGCAAAACCCCAGAAGGAAAGTGGCAACTCAGCACTACTCATCATTGAACACACCATGTCCAGTAGCGTGCGATTCCACCTTTCTGATACACCATTATGTTGCGGTGTATACGGTGGAGTAAGCTGAAAGAGAATTCCATTCTCTTTTAAGCATTCAAAGATACTGGTACTTGAGTATTCTTCACCTCGATCAGATCGAAGTGTCTTGATGCTTTTACCAATCTGTTTCTCCACTTCATTTTTATACTCCTTAAATTTCTCATAGGCCTCGGATTTATGTTTCATTAAAAACACATGTCCATACATCGAGAAATCATCAGTAAAAGTGATGAAGTAGGAGTGACCGCTTCGTGCATGTGTAGACATCATACCACATGCATCGCTGTGTACAAGTCCCGAGAGTTCCGTGGCTCTTTCTCCGTGTCCGGTGAACGGAGATTTGGTCATTTTTCCTTTGATACATGATTGACAAGTTGCATACGATGAATATTCAAATGGATCTAAATATCCATTTTTATGTAATTTAGTCAACCTTGTTTCATTTAAATGACCAAGTCTACTTGGCTTGGTTTGAATCTGGATCCTTCCTTTTAAGTGTGTTTTGAATATTGAAAACTTGAGGTTGATTAAGTATGTATATGCCATTTTCCAGTGTGCCAAACCCAATCATTTCTTGATTTAGAAAAATGTTCATGACATTTCTTTCAAGTGCAAAATTGTATCCTTCATTAGATAACAAAGATACTGATATAATATTACATAGTATACCGGGGATACGAAAACAGCTGTACAACACCAAAATGTGCCCACTAGTCAACTCCAGGTGATATTCCCCCATTGCAACAGCATCTACGTTCATTCCATTGCCCACCCGGAGGATCATATCACCTGTCTTCAGTGCTCTACGGTTTCTCAGAGCCTGCAAAGAATTACAGATGTGAGAAACAGAACCGGTATTAAGTACCCATGATGTAGAGTTTACTGAAAGATAATTTTCGATTACAAACACACCTGAAGCAGAAGCAGCAGCTTGCTTCGTTTCCTTGGCTTTGAAAGCCATTCAATCCATCTTCCAGTGCCCTTGCTTGTGACAATAGTAGCATTCTTTCTTATCCTCCCTCACCCTTCCTGCCTTATTCGGTCCCTGCACCTTCTTGACCCCGCCTTTCGGTTTCGTAGCTTTCATCTTCTTCTTCACCTTAGCTTTCGCTTTGGATTTAGAAGAGGATGATTAGCCAACATACAGAACGGGGGTCTTCTCCTTTTTCAAGGAGGTCTCTGCTACCCTCAACATGTTGAGGAGCTTTGGATGATCAGCTTCCATTTCGTGCATGTTGAAGTTCAGCACGAACTGAGAGAAGGTGTGGGGAAGGGACAGAAAAATCAAGTCGATGTACAACTCATTCTCTAGCATGCATCCCAGGTTTGCGAGTTCCTCAATGAGGCAGATGATTTTTAGGACGTGCTCTCCCACAGGTGATCCTGGAGCTAACCTCATCTGGAATAGTTTCCTTGAGGTCTCGTACCTTGCGATACGGGAGTGCTCTCCATACAGTTCCTTGCAACGGAGAAAGATGGATATAATATCCATACTCTCTTGCTGTTTCTGGAGTTCATTGTTCATGGACGCCAGCACGATACACTTAGCTCTCTCGCAGTCTAGATCCCAAGTTTTGCGAACCTCCTTGTCCGCAACTAAGGAATCTGGTCCTGGGATAGGTGGAGGAATAGCGATGGTAACATATGCAACTTTGTCATAAGTCAGTGCAATGTTGACGTTACTTAGCCAATCTTTATAGTTTGGCCCGGTCAGTGTATTCTTTTCAAGTAATAGTTTTAGTCATGTCATGGTAGCTGCCAGAGAGAGAGAAAAGAAACACTCAGCATATGCTCTTGCAAGTTTAGATTGGTTTATTAGTTAATGTAAACAGGATGGCTCCCACTGTTTCCTCAAATCCTTCTTCAAACCCTAAAAGAAGAATTAGTCAGGATTAATCGCACGTCACAATACTTGCTTAACCTTTCAGCCAGGCCAGTGTTGGTACTTCGAGGGAGGTTTTCCAACGCTTTCGCGAAGTTCCTTAATTATATAACCTCTTTTCCTAGGAGGCGTAGCCCCACCAACACCTTTCTAGACACCAACTTGGTTTATAACATTGATTGTTAAGTGAGAAAATCTCCCGAGAGTAATCCTACTCATCAGTGGGATCAGGATCTAACTATCATCGTATGATGCCCTAGATGGAAGCCACTTTAGTCACCACACTCCAGAAGGTATGCTAATTCTGTAAGTTTCCTTTATGTTTGAAACTCCCGATGTGATTTTTACCCCAAGCTCTTATGATCTTGACGTAGGCTAACAAATCATAAGATGCAAGTCATGTTCTACCCGTTGTTGTCCTGATTAATTTAGATCCATCCGTACTCGCCCTTGACGTAGGCCAACAAGGCTGTACGACTGTCCTAAACTAATGCATCTATCTGTGCAACAAATAAGCAACACATTGCTACCATACACTATGCCTTGACGTAGGCCAACAAACATAGCATGAATACGATGTGCTGTTTATTTGAAACGGCGGAGGGTCACGGCTGGTTTTTGGTGAAACCGTTAACGTAGTGAACTTTATATGATCGAAGGAACCATGGTAGCTTTTTAAAAGGAGTGGTTTAAGCTCCGCATTTAAAATTTGCTTTTTGAAGAAAACCGAGTGCTTTTGAAATTGTTCCAACGATTTAGTTTAGGTTTATTTTCTTTGCATTAATGAATTAATGGTGTCCCATCATTTAATCCTACCATTGCAGAAAACAACGAAAATACAACGTATGCTTATACCATCCGCATTCGCCACTGGGCCCCGTCATAACCCGTTAGGTTACTTAACTAATGACAGAGCGGGGGCTGGACTAGCGCGGGTGTAAAACATAAGCAACGCCTAAAAAATATCATATATAGATATATCCATTCGTCGTACGCAATAATAGGCATTCCATATCAAAGATGAACATGTTGGATATACTAGGAATTCCGCACTTCGTTTAAGCCCATAACGAACGACGGGTTCCACGGTCGTGATGAATAGCCAAAACCCCACCCTAGACCCTACGGGTGCGGCAAACTACCCGCCAAGTACCAGAAGTGAAGCAGTCTCCCTCAACAACATGAGTAGGCCACTTAGCACTTCAAAGTACCCGGTAGTTTGTGCACACCACCTTGGGTCTATCCTAGGAGCAAAAATAGTGAAAGAAAATAATACAACGGTGGCTACAACCTCATCACGGATGTGCCCCGCAAAAATAATATTACAAATTACATTGAATTACACTGATTTTACAAATTACAATGAATGAAAGAAAAGAAAACACTCATCTCAAACCCCCCGGCTATTCATCATCGACGACCCATTAAGATTCATTTACGCAAGCCAATCAAACACAGATATGTGCAACCTGTAAGTCCACGTTGCCCACCCCGGTGCTTGCGGGGAGGCGGAAACGGTATATAAAAAACGGATTTTTAGCACTCAAGGCAACATGGACTAACTAAAGGCGGGATATTTTCTAAACAAAACTAGATACCAAGCTAAAGAGAGATTAGCTACAAGTAAGAATGGTTATACCTAGGGCTTTATGTCCTTCTCTCCTTGCTCCTTGGAGTAGTATAAAGGGATCACCTTTGTCGTCTTCTCACGTCGAAGAAGGATCCACCCGAAAGCCTCAACCTTTGGCTTGAACTTCAAGCTAGAAGTAACTAGGGTGGTAGAGGTGCTAATCCTAGAACCCTAGATGAGAGTAGAGATTACTATGGAGTGGTTTTTCACAAGCTCAAGTGTTTCTCAACACATGAGAGGGGAGATCTTGAGGAAGAGGAAGAACAAGAGAGAGAAAGTATATGATAGAATGAAATGGTTTTTACAACCATAACAAAATATATGTGATTTTTCAAATAATAATATTAATCAAAAATGAAAAGGTGATGGTTAGTTTGAAGAGACCATTATCATATCACAATAAATGATTTTGCAAAGATCAAAGAGCATCTAAAAAATTAATGATGATGGTCAATGTTTCAAACCTAGTCAACTAGTCAAACTTGGTCAACAAGTCAACAAGCCCAACCATGACACAATTTCACTTAGTTAATATTATTAATTGATAAATCACAATATCATTAGGGTTTGGAAAAAAGAAGACTGTCAACTGTGCATACACACCCATTCCAAAACCCTAATGAAAAACCTCTTCCTCTGCCTCAATCAACTGTGCATACACACCCGTATTCGTGATCCGAGGAACACGAATACAAAGAGATAAAACCAACCCGAAATTATATACTAGGATCTGGCTTAAACCAAAGCCCGCTAGTATAAGCTGTCCGGACAGAAAGCGTGCACAAGTGCGCGGATGTGAACGAACCCTGTCGCAAAACCATGCGACCTCTACTCATTTTGCCTAAAGGCGAATAACTCTCTGCGTGGGACTCTAAAGACTCGACACTACACTGGCAGTGGGTTTAACCAAAGAACGCAAGCGGCACTAGCTGTGCGTAACGGTCCCCAGGTAGATGCCGATAAAAGACTGACGAGGTGACCCCATCTGAACTCCTACTGAGCCTGTATGTGACAGTCTCCGTACAGTCCGGTCTGTTGTCTGATACATCGCATGGCGGGCCTAGGGGGGCGGTGAACGTTAGTCCCCTAATAGCGGTACAAGTCGTGTCGGAGTGTAGCCCAGAACACCCTGAGATAACACTGGAAACCTACCAGTATATCTCGCTTGCCCTGGCCAGGGACTACTTGTGTAATGGCTCTCCTGGACACAGCGCGATGTCAACCCCCAATACCGGGAGAGACGAATCCTGTCTAACCGTCACTGCCTCCAAGTGCTTCGGGACTGCACCCAAAAACTACCTGTTTGCACGACTCCTTTGAGCCGTGGTAGGGTAGTAGTCAAAGTGCAGTGGGAACACACTCGAGGCGAAGTGACAGTGTCAAGTCAGCGGACTAAGCTGTACTCATGTCACCTGGAAACTGATAACTGACGATAGGTATAATACCAACCAACAGTTCCCAACGAGTCCTGTCCAGTGTACTCGTAACCTAACGAGCACCCGTATACTATCTCAAGTACGACGTACTGACGGCTGTGGGACAGACCGTCTCCCACACTGGGATAAGAAGCGCATACGCTAGTCTACTCCGGAGTATCGATGCCCTGTCTCGATAGTCCAACGACCAGGGACCAGTATAAGGATGTGCTTATGGATACCCTGCCCCCACGAGAGTGAGCGCCATCACAACGCTGGTAATCAAGCAAAGATCCTAAGGGCTCTACTAATATGTATATCAGCGATATGCTAAAAGAAACACATGCACATATTAAAGCAGAGACAAACCAAGTAGCATACTACCATTTCGAGCAAGATTGTATATACAACTGTGAATATCCCAAGCTTCCATCAAGTAATATACAAACTAGTATGATACAGTAATGGCCTCTAGGGCATATACACTAACAATCTCCCACTTGCACTAAGGCCATGTACTGGCGTATCGAAGACCTATCATCTCGATCAGCCGCTCGAACTGAGTCTGGGGCAAGGCCTTGGTGAATGGATCTGCAGTGTTATCTTCTGAAGCAACCCTCCGAACCTCGATCTCCTTGCGATCCACGATCTCCCTGATCAGGTGATACCGCCTTAAGATGTGTCTGGATTTCTGATGGGACCTGGGTTCCTTCGCTAAAGCTATAGCCCCGTTGTTGTCGCAATACAGAGGTATTGTGTCAACAATGGACGGAACCACCTGAAGTTCTTTCAAGAACTTCCTCATCCAGATAGCTTATTTTGCAGCATCCGATGCAGCGATGTATTCCGCTTCCATAGTCGAGTCAGCAACGGTTTCCTGTTTGGAGCTCTTCCAACACACCGCCCCTCCTTTGAGGGTAAAGACAAAACCCGACATGGACTTGGAATCATCCTTGTCACTCTGGAAGCTGGAGTCAGCGAAGGTCTCAATCTGGAGGTCTTTTCCACCATACACCAAGAACATCTCCTTAGTCCTTCTCATCTACTTGAGAATGTTCTTTACCGCTATCCAATGTTTCTCCCCAGGGTTTGACTGATACCTGCTTACCACACTCAGTGCATAAGCTACATCCGGTCTGGTACACAACATCGCATACATTATAGAGCCTACCGCAGAAGCGTAGGGTATAATAGACATGCGATCCCTCTCCAAATCAGTCTTGGGAGACATCTCTTTGGAGAGGGTGATCCCGTGACAAGCTGGTAGATTACCGCGCTTGGAATCTTCCATACTGAATCTCTTCAGTATGGTGTCGATGTACCTGGACTGTGAACGTCCTAATATCCTCTTGGATCTGTCACGGTAGATCCGGATAACCAGAATGTATGAGGCATCACCCAGGTCTTTCATGGAGAACCTGTGTGACAAGAACCCCTTGACATATTGTAGCATAGGAATGTCATTTACTATTAAGAGAATGCCATCCACGTATAAAACGAGGAATACTACAGTTCTCGCTACAAATCTACAATAGATGCATGGTTCATCTGGATTTTTGATAAAGCCAAATTCCTTGACCGTCTCATCAAAACAGATGTTCCAACTCCGTGATGCCTGCTTTAGTCCATAAATGGACTTAAGTAACTTGCAAACCTTTCCGCTGCTCCCACTTTGAATGAAACCCTCTGGCTGGTCCATATAGACACACTCCTCTAAATGTCCATTTAGAAAAGCTGTCTTTACGTCCATCTGCCAAATCTCATAATCGTGGAAGGCAGCAATGGCAAGAAGGATCCGAATGGATTTCAGTATAGCTACTGGAGAAAATGTTTCGTCATAGTCCAAACCAGGTCGCTGACGAAAACCCTTTTCAACCAGTCTACCTTTATAGGTCTCAACCTGTCCATCTACACCAATCTTCCTTTTGAAGATCCACTTGCATCCTACGGGTTTTACCCCATCTGGAGCAATGTCCAACGTCCATACTTTGTTGGTGTACATAGACTCCATTTCCGTCCGCATTGCATCCAGCCATTTTACCGAGTCGACGCTCTGAATGGCTTGCTGGAAGCTAGTAGGCTCATCAGAATCTATGGTGCAATCCTCTCTATCCCCGTCAATAAGAAAACCGTAGTATCTCTCGGGCGGATGAGACTGCCTACTACTCCTGCGGAGTGGCGTGGGAATGTCCTGATCTTTCGAACCCTCTGGTTCTACTAAGCTTTCAGTAATAGCTCGTGGTTCTGGAATTTCTTCCAGTTCTATTGCGCTCCCACTTAATTCTTTTTCTATGAACTGGTGTTCTAGAAAGTGGGCATGGCGAGAAACAAAAACCTTTTGTTCCTCTTCGCAATAGAAGAAATATCCCTTGGAGTTCTTTGGATATCCCACAAACTTGCACTGTACTGAGCGTGCCTCGAGCTTGTCCCATGCTGCATTTTTACAAAAGATGGACATCCCCATTTCTTAATGTGATTAAGATAGGGTCTCTTCCCACACCACATCTGATATGGTGTAGTAGGCACAGTCTTAGTTGGAACTCGGTTCAAAAGGTATGCAGCTGATTCTAGCGCATATCCCCAGAACGATCGCGGCAACTTAGCGTTACTCATCATGGACCATACCATATCCAATATGGTTCGGTTCCGTCTCTCCGATACACCGTTGTGTTGCGGAGTGTATGGAGGAGTAAGCTGAGAGAGAATTCCATTCCCTTTTAAATAACCTAGGAACTCGGCACTCAACTATTCAACACCTCGATCAGATCTCAGTGCCTTGATACTTTTTCCTGTTTGTTTTTCTACTTCATTCTTATATTCCTGGAATTTTTCAAAAGCCTCGGATTTATGTTTCATTAAGAAGACATAACCGTACCTTGAAAAGTCATCCGTAAAAGTAATGAAGTAAGAATAACCGCTTCGCGCATGTGTAGACATTGGACCGCACACGTCGCTGTGTACGAGTCCCAAGAGCTCGCTTGCTCTTACTCCATGTCCAGTGAATGGAGTCTTTGTAATTTTTCCTTTGAGACAGGATTGACAAGTTGCATACGATTGATATTCGAACGGATCCAAATATCCTTATGTATGTAACTTAGTCAACCTTCTCTCATTGATGTGACCCAGTCTACAATGCCATAAGAAAGTTTTATTGATTTCTGGAGACTTTCTTTTGTGTGTATTCTGGACATTGAAAATCTGTGGTTGGTTTAAAACGTATATACCGTTGTTCAATGTACCTGACCCAATCAATACTTGATTAAGGTGAATGTTCACTACATTACTTAAAAATGCAAATTCATAACCTTCTTTAGATAATTAAGATACAGAAATAATATTACAGGTTGCATTTGGTACATAATAACAACTACGCAAAACCAAAAAGTGTCCATCCGACAATCCCAGGTGATAGTCCCCCACGGCCTCAGCATCCATGCTAGCACCGTTTGCAACTCTGAGGGTCATGTCACCTGCCTTCAAAACTCTACGCTTTCTCAACGCCTGCAAATAATTACAGATATGAGATCCTGATCCGGTATCCAATACCCAGGATGTAGAGTTTATTGATAGACAGTTTTCAATAACATACACACCTGAAGCTGAAGCTGCAACTCGCTTCAAATCCTATGTTCTGGCCTTCCAAGCCTTGCAATCCTGTTTCCAGTGACCACTTTTGTGACAGTAGAAGCATTCTTCCTTCCCCACCAGCTTTCCCGCTATCTTTGTTGCCTTTCCTTTTCCCTTCGTATCGACTTTACTGACACCGCCTCTTGGTTTGGCGGGGGCTTTATTCTTCTTACCCTTGGCTTTCGCCTTGGATCTAGAAGAGGAAGATCCTCATACAAACAAAGTGGTTGTCTCCCTACCCTTCTGTAGGGTGCCCTCAGCACTCCTCAACTTGTTCAGAAGTTCGGAAAGTTCAACCTCCTTTCCTTGCATGTTGAAGTTTAGGATAAACTGGGCGTAAGTGGAAGGAAGGGACTGGAGAATCAAATCAGTATAGAATTCATTCTCCAACATGGTCCCAAGGTCCGCGAGCTCCTCTATGTAGCCAATCATCTTAAGCATGTGTTCCGCTACCGATGATCCGATGGCCAATCTTGCCGAAAATAGCTTCTTCGACACTTCGTATCTTGCGATACGAGACTGCTCTCCATACAGTTCTTTTGTATGGAGAAATATGGACTCCAGGTCCATATTCTCATGCCTCCTCTGATGTTCGTTGTCCATCGAGGCAAGCACGAGGCATTTAGCCTTCGCGCAATCGATCTCCCATGTCTTACGGATTTCTTTATCCGCGACGCTGGAGGTGGGACCTGGGACAGGGGGAGCTTTCGTGGTAAGGACATACCCCAACTTGTCGTAAGTGATTGCCATCTTGACATTCCTGAGCCAATCTTTGTAGTTTGGCCCTGTCAGTATGTTTTTATCTAGTAATAACTTAAGTCCGATCATGTTGAATGGTCGCTGCAATTAGGAGAGAGAAAAGAAACACTTTAGCATGATGATCTTGCAAGTTTAGAGTGGTTTTTAGTTTGTCTAAACTGGATGGCTCCCAATGTCTCTCGAATCCCTTCTCAAACCGTAAAGAAAGAATTAGTCGGGATCAATCTCACCGTACAATACTTGCTTAACCGTTCAGCTAGGCTAGTGTTGGTACTTCGAGGGAGGTTTTCCAACGCTTTCGCGAAGTTCTTTAATTAAGTAACCTCTTTTCCCTGTGGGCGTAGCCCCGCTAACACCTTTCTAGACACCTACTAGGTTTATAGCATTGATCGTTAAGTGAGAGTTTTCCCGAGGAGTAGCATATACTCACAGTAGGATCGGGATCGGTTTTATCATCGCGTGATAAAACCGAAGGAATCCTACCAGAATCATCACACTCCAAATGGTATGCAGCGCTAGCAAGTTTCAGTGCTTATGAAACTCCCGATGTGGATTTTTGCCCCATGCTCTTATGACCTTGACTTTGGCCAAAATATCATAAGTCACAGGTCAAGTTCTACCCGTCATTCTCCTGGTTAATTTGGACACACTCGTACCTACCCTTGACTTTGGCCAAAATGGCAGCACGACTGTCCCAAACCAACGCATCTACCTATGCTGCACATGAATACCCAAATAGCTACCAATCACTATACCTTGACTTTGGCCAAAATACATAGCTTGAATACTTTTTGACCATTCATGTGGAATGACGGAGGGCTACGAATGGTTTTGGCGAAATCGTGAACGTAGTGAATTTGATATAATCGATGGAACGAGATAGCTTTTAAAAGGAGTGGTTCAAGCTCCGCGTTTAAAAGTTCAGTTTTGAAAAGAACCGAGTGGTTTTCAAAGTGTTCCAATCGACTTTTACTTGGATAATTTTCTTGCATTAGTTCTTTTAATGCGTCCCATCATTTAATCCTACCATTGCAGAAAAGAACCAAAATATGACGTACGCTTATGCTATTCGCATTCGCCACGGGGCCCCGTCATCACCCGTTAGGTTACTTAACTAACGACAGAGCGGGGGCTGGGCTAGCGCGGCTGTAAAACATAAGCAACGCCTAAATAGTTATGATATATAGATATAAAGCAATGATAGACATTACAGATCACAGATGAATACATTGGATATACTAGGAATCAGCAATACGTTCGAGCCTGCAACGAAAAGCGGATTACACGGTCGCGGTGAATAGCCAAATACCCTACCCAAGACCCCTACGGGTGGGGCAAACTACCCGCCAAGTACCCGAAGCGAATCAACCTCCCTCAACACCGTGAGAAGGCCACTCGGCACTTCGAGATACCCGGTAGTTTGTGCACCCCTCCATGGGTCTATCCTAGGAGCAAAAACAGTAAAAAGAATTATACAATGACGGCTACAACCCCGACCCGGTTGTGCGGCCAAACAAATATGATTACATCAATTTACAAATTACAATGAATGAAAGAAAAAAGAAACACTCATCACACATCCACCCCGGCTATTCACCCGCGACAATCCAACACATTCATATACACATACCATCATCAAACACAGATCACAGATATGTATAACCCCGACTAATCGACATATAGCGATTAGCCGACGTTCAATTCATATAAACATCACAGATATAACCGATTAGTCAAAGTATAGTGAAGTTCGATCAAAAATACGGATTTATAGGCCCCCAAATACAAATTTCTTTTCTGGAAAATCTGGGCTGAAATAAACCATCTTAAAAATCCCAAAACCACAACCTAAGAACACTGCACCGAACTCGGTCATGAACCGAGTCAAAACGGCCGCGGTTCGCGGCAATGGGTATACTTTTGCCGCGGAACCGCCGCTCTTTGAAGGGATCACTCGACCGTTTTTGGTGGGCTTCTTCACAAAACCCTGAGATGATTTTTGGAGTATGACTTTTTATTTTTAGAGCAGAAAAAATTTTAACAGAAACTTAGGGTTTTGCATGTCGTAGTTTTGCGATTTTTCCGATCGAACTTCCATACACTTTACTACCTAGCTAGTTTAAGTTTAGTTAGGCTCTGATACCACTGTAAGTCCACGTTGCCCACCCCGGTGTTTGCGGGGAGGCGGAAACGGTATATAAAAAACGGATTTTTAGCACTCAAGGCAACATGGACTAACTAAAGGCGGGATCTTTTCTAAACAAAACTAGCTACCAAGCTAAAGAGAGATTAGCTACAAGTAAGAATGGTTATACCTAGGCCTTTATGTCCTTCTCTCCTTGCTCCTTGGAGTAGTATAAAGGGATCACCTTTGTCGTCTTCTCACGTCGAAGAAGGATCCACCCGAAAGCCTCAACCTTTGGTTTCAACTTCAAGCTAGAAGTAACTAGGGTTCTAGAGGTGCTAATCCTAGAACCCTAGATGAGAGTAGAGATTACTATGGAGTGGTTTTTCTCAAGCTCAAGTGTTTCTCAACACATGAGAGGGGAGAGCTTGAGGAAGAGGAAGAGGAAGAGAGAGAAAGTATATGATAGAATAAAATGGTTTTTACAACCATAACAAAATATATGTGATTTTTCTAATAATAATATTAATCAAAAATGAAAAGGTGATGGTTAGTTTGAAGAGACCATTATCATATCACAATAAATGATTTTTCAAAGATCAAAGAGCATCTAAAAAATTAATGATGATGGTCATTGTTTCAAACCTAGTCAACTAGTCAACCTTGGTCAACAAGTCGACAAGCCCAACCATGACAAAATTTCACTTAGTTAATATTATTAATTGATAAATCACAATATCATTAGGGTTTGGAAAAAAGAAGACTGTCAACTGTGCAAACACACCCGTTCCAAAACCATAATGAAAAACCACTTTCTCTGCCTTAATCAACTGTGCATACACACCCGTATTCGTGATCCGAGGAACACGAATACAAAGAGATAAAACCAACCCCAAATTATATACTAGGATCTGGCTTAAACCAAAGCCCGCTAGTATAAGCTGTCCGGACAGCAAGCGTGCACATGTGCGCGAATGTAAACGAACCCTGTCGCAAAACCATGCGGCCTCTACTCATTTTGCCTAAAGGCGAATAACTCTCTGTGTGGGACTCTAAAGACTCGACACTACTCTGGCAGTGGATTTAACCACAGACCGCAAGCGGCACTAGCTGTGCGTAACGGTCCCCAGGTAGATGCCGATAAGTGTTGCGCCACGGCAGCGCCCCGGCCGTCTTACCGAGGCCAAAATGCGGAATCAAAAATTTTCCTTACTTGGAAACTGGCGCTACCGCGGACAATGAAAAACCCGGATCGTAACCATTAACCTAATGCTAGCTAACAAGAGATGGGAAGAGAAGTATACCAAGTGATCCGAGTCCTCCGGTCTTCTCTTCATCGTCCCGATCTCCCGCGGAAAGTCCGGTCTCCATATCGTCGCCTCCTCGTCGAAGGGGGCACCACATCGCCTGCGTCTTTTACGGGCTCCCGCCTCAACACCGAGGCAACTCGAGCATGAAGCCGGCAAGTCGACATGCCCAAGGTTTGCTGTAGAATGTAGTGTAGATGCTATGTCTCATTTGGGGATTATGTTGCCTTGGAGGATGGAGGAAGAGGTAAAGAAAATTGGTGCTTTCAATTTTCTAGCAAGAAGAAGATGAGATCAAGAATTCCTCACATAACCAAAATGAACTCTCTCATTCTTTTTCTCTCAAGTGAAGCCTCATCTCTCTAAGTGAGAATGGTGGAGGAAGGAATACAAAACCACCACCTTAGAAGGAAGGTAATGGTAGTAAAAGCAAGTGGTGACCATAGCCAAACATTATCATCACAATCTCACATCAAAACCAAATCAATCCTAATCACCTTTAACAAGAAATGATGATAGAAAAGAAAGGAATAAAAAAGATGCTTTCATAATCTCTTATCTCACAAAAAACCCCTCCACAATATGTTATTTGCAAACTTGCAAATAACACCCTCCATCCTAAAAGTCCGGCCGGGAAAGAACAAAGGAAAACCGGTCGGAACGGAATGCAAACTGGCAACTCCAGAAAACTGGTCCCGTAATAAATTACAGGAAAACCCCGATACTGTGCATACACACCCGCATCTGTATTCCTACCGGATACAAATGCAATGAGACAAAATCTACACTGTACTAAACTAGGATCCGGCTTAAACCAAAGCCGGCTAGTAATATCCGTTCGATCCTGATCCGTGCAATACCGCACGTATCAGATCGAACCCTGCCATATAACTATACGGCCACTAGTACAAAACTGTCCGATCCTGATCCGTGCAATACCGTACGTATCTGATCGGACCCTGCCATATCTCCATACGGTCTCTACAGTGTTTCGCCCGGAAGCTTGAGTAACTGAAAGTGTGGTGGACTCTAAAGACTCGTCAATACTATGGCTGTGGATTTAACCACTAGCACGTCAGAGGTATAAGCCAAAACGTGACGGGCCACCAGCTATTGACCAAAAGGGACGTCGATGAGCGAACTCATCCTGACACCATACTGAGCCTGTCAGTGACAATATCCCTACAGTCCGGTCCGTTCGTCTATGATCATCGCATGTCGGGCCTAGGTGGTTGGTAAAAGTCGGACCCCCAAAAGCGGTACAAGTCGTGTTGGAGTGTAGCCCAGAACGCTCTGAGATACTACTTGAATACCTACCAGTAAATCTTCTGCCTCGGCCGAGGGCTTTAAGTAATGGCTCTCCTAGACACAGCGCGACCTCACCCCCAATACCGGGAGAGACGAACCCCTTAAGATCCGCTCACTGCCTCCATGTAGCTCGGAACTGTACCCAACTAAAACCTGTTTGCACGAGTCCATTGAGCCGTGGTAGGGTAGTAATCAAAGTATAGTGGGAACTCACACGAGACAAATGACGATCCCCAGGTCGATGAACTAACCTGTACACATGTCACCAGGGAACTGCTATCTGACGTCAGGTATAAGACCAACTAGCATGTTCCCGGCGAGTCCTGTCCGGTGTACTCATAACCCAATGAGCACCTGTATACATCTTAGGTGAACCAACTGACACCAGTGTCTTATGAGACCGGCCACCGCCCCACGTCGGGGTCTCGACTGTATACACTAGTCTACTCTGGAGAATCGATGCCCTGTCTCGAAACTCCCACGACTAGGGACCTTTTAAGGATGTGCTTATAGACCACCAGCTCTCACGTATATGATCGCCATCATACTGCCGGCAGTCAAGCAAGAATCCTAGGGGCTCTATCAGCGTGTAATAGTGACCTGTAAGGTCACCTGAAGCAGTACATGATGATAAAGGTAAACTAGATAGCATACTATCATCTCGAGTAAGACTGTCCTACCGGGATAGGTCCTCCCTCAATCATTGCAATCACGTGCCTGTGATCCAATAATTGACTCTGAGGGCACTATCTCCAACAATCTCCCACTTGCACTAATGGCTATTTATTGCGATGCCGCATACTCACAGCCCATGTGATACCGAATACCCAACTCCTCTACTAGTCAGTCTCACAAAGCTCGTTTGCGAAACTATTGCGTTCGAGGAATAGCCTTAGTGAGTGGATCCGCTGTGATGTTTCTTTCTATGTCTCTCTATATCTCAAGTTCGCGGAGAAAGCCATCTCCCGAAATAAGTAATACCTGTCTTAGAATGTCTGGATGTTTGATGGGACCTAGCTCATAAATGAACTCCAAATCCAAACTTCTTAGACTGTATCGATAACTGAACTTAATCAGTACCCAGCGCCATGCCTCCCTCAGTATTGCCTTGGACCACCTGTCCAAAATACTACCCCTCGTCAGAAGGAGAACTATAACTCTGACAGCCACTCTGCCATCCATGTCACCTTGGAAGCCTGGAGTGATAACCGTCTCCTAAAAGAGGCTGTCGTTATCACATCCCTAGAACACGCACTTATGTCCTAAAACTGCTTCCGATTGTTTCTCCATGATTGGATTAATATCAACTTATTGCATCTACTGCAAGAACAACATCTGGTGTGGTACTTGACATCTTATGATTCACTCAATTGCCTAAGCAAGTGATCTGCAAATCATGCACATCCCTCTCCCCTTTAGTCTGTAAGAGACCATTAGAGAGGGTGACTCCATTACCTGCAGGTACACTACCATGCCAGGAGTCGTCCATTCTAAATACTCTTAGAATGCTGTCAAAGTACCCAGATTGGGAAACCACCCAAATCTAGATCTAAAACCATAGATCTAGTAACCAGTATGTCAGATATAATGTCCAAGTCCCATGTGGAGAAACCACTGTGTGACGACCAAAGTATAACCGATCGTAGTATAGGAGTTTCCTTTCCTACTCTGTGTATGTCATCCAAATACCAGGATATCACACCCTACTACCTTCTCAACAGATCCATCCCCTATTCTGATGAAGTCAAACCTATGACTGTCATGTCAGAAATAGATGATCTATCTCCGCTACATCTGCTTTAGTCTATAAATAGACATAAGCCTGATGTCCACCAATGCTTCCGCTGCTCCCACTGACTACGACAACCCTCTGGCAGAGTCATATAGACGTGCACTTCTAAAGCTAGCTTAGAACGACGCTATACTCATCCTCCCACCAGGTCTCGCAGCCTGGAACAACAACAATGGCAAGTGTGGGTAGACAAGAACCTCCCTGCCACCGTCCTTGAAGCTACCGGAGTACCTCTCGGGTGCCTGAGGTTACCCACCTTATCTGCGGAGTGGCCAATGGAATGTCAAATCAGATTGAATCTTTAGGTTCCTTATCAAATCTTCAGTAATCGTTTGCAGTTCTGGAATCACCTCCAGTTCTACCATACTCCCACTACTGTTTTTGAAAAATCCATTTTTAATAAAACTGTGGCGAATCTAGAACAATATTTCTATTGATCTGCCAGATGGTAAAAAATCAACCCTCGTCATAGCCTGGGTCAACCCACAAACAGCCATTACAGAAACGTGCCTTGAGTTGTCCAGTGTCTGGTTTTAATCATAAGCCGGACAACTCCCCGTACCTTAACAATGTCAAGATATGAACTGTTCTATATCCAATATAGAAACAGAGGCACTGATTTAATTGAACCAGATTCAAATCATGCAGCTGTCTCCAGTGCATGTCAACTAAATGGAAGGAGGCCGATCAGCGTTACTCAACTTAGGAATGTTTCCAATTATGAGTAACCGGAAAGAGAAGCTAGTTCTCTTAATCACTACTATCAACTGAACACCATACACAAGTATCTACATCTTCGACCACTTTGAAGAATCCCGATACTTGCTACACCTGGTTCTCTACTTTATTCAAATACCTATAACTCCTCAAAACTTAGACCCTGTGTTCTTACGAAACACATGTCTAAGAACTAGAGAAGTTAAAAGTAAATAGAATATAGTATGAGGACCAACCCCTCTGTCCTAATGGACACTGGACAACATACAATACTCTGTATAAGTCCGCTGAGTCTAACAACTCTTTCACTGTGAGTCGTAGGTTGAAAACTGTACTTATGGTTAAGAAGAATTACACTGTTGTTTAATGCTCCTTACCTAACCATCCACTGATATAGGTAAATGTCATCGACATAATATCAAAAGGTATATCTCACTCTATGAAAATAGACGTACAGATATATCAATTTGAAATTGGTGCACAACAGCGGATATTCAAAACCAAATATTTGCCGACCGGCAAACAGCCCAGATGATCTCCTCAAATATCACCGATTACAATGAATCCCGATATAATGAGGATGATCACCCTATTCCCAATAACTTACTCCCACTCATCATCTGTAAAACCATACAGATGTGAGAATCATACCTGGTAAATACATACCCTGGAGTAAGTATCTAATTGGGAAATCAGTTTTCTTTTAACATTACACAGTGAAACTGAAACATTGAAATGTTTCGGTGGGGTATTCCGGTATTCTTAGTAATGCCTCTTCCATTATCCAGATTCACAACTGCAACCGTATATCTCTTTGCCATCTGTCCAAATCCCTTTATATGTCTTTAGTCATTACCGTCTGCACACCCCTTTAGGCCAAATGGTTTTCTTCCTTCCCTACCGTTCGGCACCAGCCTATGGTTTGGAAGAAGACTATCCAATAAGCATAAAAGGTGTACTGTCCTAATCCTAGGAGCACTCGCAAAGCGAGAGAAGGTGAAGATAAAAGACAACCGAATAAACCTTATTCCTATTTCTCCTGAACCAGAATCCATCCCCGAACTGGAACAAGTTCCTTTCGAGTTCGTATATAACCATACGATGGAGTATCCAAATAAACTGTGGATCTTCGTAGTGATACGGAGTGTCCTGGAGAAATACAAAGGTGATTTAGGATTGGCGAAGAAATACTTGGTTCGGTCGTGAATAGCAGTCGCAATTTACTTGCCCTCTTACTAATCCCTTGCTTTGTCTTAATCTTAATACCTTCTGCACACCGTTTAGGCTAATTGGTTTTCTTCATTCCCTACCGGTCGGCACCAGCCTAAGGTTTGGAAGAAGACTATCTAATTTGCGTAATAGGTGTGCTATCTCCTAAACCAAGAAGTACTCACAACTTGAGAGAAGTTAAAAGGGAAAAGACAACTGAATAATCCTTTCCGTTTTCTCCAGAACCGGAAACCATCCTCGAATTCCTTCGAGTTCGTATATAAACATACGATGGTTTTGTCCAATGGAAGTGGACATTCGTAGTAATACGGGGTGTCCTGGAGAAAAGGGTAAATGTAGGAGTGGCAATGAGGTCTGCAACTCTGACAATCCAAAACCCAGTGTTAAGAAGGTTCGGTCAACTTGGTTACTGAGTCATAGTCTTAGGGTCGGGCCAATGGTCGCTGCCAGAGAGAGAAAGAAAAGAAACACTCAGCGTGCACTCTAACCTAGATCAGAATGGTTACCAATTTATCTAATCAGGAAACCTCCCACTGTACCTCAAATTCTCCTCCAAACCTGAAAGAAGAATTAGTCGGGGTCACCCGAGAAGTAAACTAACTCATCAGTGGGAATCGGGATCCAACTATCATCGCATGATAACTTGACGGAATCCACTCAAGTCACCACACTCCAGAAGGTATGCGCATGCCTGGCAAGTTTCAGTTCTTTTGAAACTCCCGATGTGATTTTTACCCCTAGGACCCAAGTGACCTTGACGAATAATCAACAAATCAAAAGGTCCTAGTCAAGTTCAACCCGTCATTATCTTGATTGTGTTAAACCCACCCGCACGACCCTTGACGAATAATCAACAAATTCGTTCGACTGTCATAACCAATCCATATATCCAGACGACAGAAGGCATTACAGAGCTACCGCACACTACGCCTCGGCGAATAGCAACGACAAACGTAGCGCGAATACTAAGCAATACTAATCTGAAATGACGGAGGGCTACGGCTGGTTTTTGGCGAAAAACCTTTAACGTAATGAACTTGATATCATTGAAGGAACCGGATAACTTTTTATAAAAATATAGTGACGAAAACCTTTGCTAAAGAGGTCACTCCCGTTGAAGGGATCTCGGCTCTTTCCCCATAGAATGAGGTGCAGGATATTCCAACTGAATACCACGATGCAAAGCAAAAGTAATCAGCTATAGTGAAGATAATGCCCTGACGCAAACTTCTGTCCAAGGGGTCACTCCCGGTGAAGGGATCTCGGCCTTGCCTCGTCGACTGAGGAGCAGGATATTCCAAATGAATACCACGATGCAAAACAAAAGTGAACGTCCTTGCAATAACAGCTTTTTGAAAAAGTGTTCCAACAACATCAGAATAGGTTTGTTTATCTTGCATTGATCCGAATCAACGCATTCCCATCAATTGATCACACCACAAAGAACCAAAATATACTGATGTACGTATATACCATCCGCATTCGCCACTGGGTCCCGTCATCACCCGTTAGGTTACTTAACTAACGACAGAGCGGGGACTGGACTAGCGCGGATGCAAAACATATACAACATCTACTAATATATATACCAATATATTATATTCGCTCAAGGCGTGATAAGAATGCAACATCACAGAAATGTACAGCATCACAGAACAATACAGATATCTGGGATCCCCGGGTTTCACAGAGCCGCTGCTGAAACCCGACGTTCCCCTGGTCGTGTGGATAGCCTGTGCAATGAAAACCTAGACCCCTACGGGCGCGGCAAGTCACCCGCCAAGACCTGAAGCGAGGCAGCCCCCTTCAGCACCGTGAATGGACCACCCAGCACTTCACGGAATCCGGTAAATTGGGCACCCCTCCTGGGTCAACCTGTACCCCCTACGAGTGCGGCGAATAGCCCGCCAATCCTAGAGTGAAGCCCCCTCCGTCTCAATGCCATGAGATGCGGGCCCGTTGCCCTCTAGAACCCGGCCATCCGTGCACCCCTCCGCGGGGTAATCCTAGTACAGAAAGTAAAAAATACATACACCGGGTACATCGACCGCAACCAGGTCGTGCCCCAAAAGAATAATACAATCAGGCAGTGACGGCAGTCCACAAGTCGGACGCTCGCCCCGCAATATCAAATGTACATATAAAACAAAACTGTACTAACATTGCATCCAGGCTATCCCCACGACCGATCCGCAACAACACAGCATAAACATTGAACATCAACGTGAAAGTCACGTTCGCAAATCCGTCAAACCGGGCTATAGCAGTTAGAAGGGATTTACCGATCAAGTGACATTCACAGTCGCAGATATAATGTAAATACTGTGAAATAATGTGTTTAAAATATCCGATCGATCAAACAATTAACAAGTGGGCCCCCAAGCAATACTCTAGCAGTCACAGAAAATCTGGGCCCAAATTTAATATCCCAAAACCCCCAAAATAAGCCCACAAGCCCACTGGAAAATTTGGACACAGTGAAGACACCAATGTGCGGCGGAACCGCGGCCCAAGGGGGGTTTGGCCGCGGTTCCGCGCTCCATTGATCGACTGACTGCGTCGAAATTTTACAAAAGTCTTAGAATTTGCAGTACATTAGTTTTTTACAACCTGAATAATTTTTAGAGCTCAGAAAAAATCGACAGAAAACTGATGTACACGAAATGTGGTTTTTGGTATTTTGTTCGATCGGAAATGTAAAACACACTAGAACAAGCTAGGCAAGGTTAATGGCGTGGTTCTGATACCATGTTGCGCCACGGCAGCGCCCCGGCCGTCTTACCGAGGCCAAAATGCGGAATCAAAAATTTTCCTTACTTGGAAACTGGCGCTACCGCGGACAATGAAAAACCCGGATCGTAACCATTAACCTATTGCTAGCTAACAAGAGATGGGAAGAGAAGTATACCAAGTGATCCGAGTCCTCCGGTCTTCTCTTCATCGTCCCGATCTCCCGCGGAAAGTCCTGTCCCCATATCGTCGCCTCCTCGTCGAAGGGGGCACCACATCGCCTGCGTCTTTTACGGGCTCCCGCCTCAATACCGAGACAACTCGAGCATGAAGCCGGCAAGTCGACATGCCCAAGGTTTGCTGTAGAATGTAGTGTAGATGCTATGTCTCATTTGGGGATTATGTTGCCTTGGAGGATGGAGGAAGAGGTAAAGAAAATTAGTGCTTTCAATTTTCCTAAGTGAGAATGGTGGAGGAAGATGAACTCAAGAATTCCTCACATAACCAAAATGAACTCTCTCATTCTTTTTCTCTCAAGTGAAGCCTCATCTCTCTAAGTGAGAATGGTGGAGGAAGGAATACAAAACCACCACCTTAGATGTAAGGTAATGGTAGTAAAAGCAAGTGGTGACCATAGCCAAACATTATCATCACAATCTCACATCAAAACCAAATCAATCCTAATCACCTTTAACAAGAAATGATGATAGAAAAGAAAGGAATAAAAAAGATGCTTTCATAATCTCTTATCTCACAAAAAAACCCTCCAGAATATGTTATTTGCAAACTCACCCTCCATCCTAAAAGTCCGGCCGGGAAAGAACAAAGGAAAATCGGTCGGAACGGAATGCAAACTGGCAACTCCAGAAAACTGGTCCCGTAATAAATTACAGGAAAACCCCGATACTGTGCATACACACCCGCATCTGTATTCCTACCGGATACAAATGCAATGAGACAAAATCTACACTGTACTAAACTAGGATCCGGCTTAAACCAAAGCCGGCTAGTAATATCCGTTCGATCCTGATCCGTGCAATACCGCACGTATCAGATCGAACCCTGCCATATAACTATACGGCCACTAGTACAAAACTGTCCGATCCTGATCCGTGCAATGCCGTACGTATCTGATCGGACCCTGCCATATCTCCATACGGTCTCTACAGCGTTTCGCCCGAAAGCTTGAGTAACTGAAAGTGTGGTGGACTCTAAAGACTCGTCAATACTATGGCTGTGGATTTAACCACTAGCACGTCAGAGGTATAAGCCAATACGTGACGGGCCACCAGCTATTGACCAAAAGGGACGTCGATGAGCGAACTCATCCTGACACCCTACTGAGCCTGTCAGTGACAATATCCGTACAGTCCGGTCCGTTCGTCTATGAGCATCGCATGTCGGGCCTAGGGGGTTGGTAAAAGTCAGACCCCCAAAAGCGGTACAAGTCGTGTCGGAGTATAGCCCAGAACGCCCTGAGATACTACTGGAATACCTACCAGTAAATCTTCTGCCTCGGCCGAGGGCTTTGCGTAATGGCTCTCCTAGACACAGTGCGACCTCACCCCCAATACCGGGAGAGACGAACCCCAGAAGATCCGCTCACTGCCTCCATGTGGCTCGGGACTGTACCCAACTAAAACCTGTTTGCACGACTCCTTTGAGCCGTGGTAGGGTAGTAATCAAAGCACAGTGGGAACTCACACGAGACAAATGACGATCCCCAGGTCGATGAACTAACCAGTACACATGTCACCAGGGAACTGCTATCTGACGTCAGTTATAAGACCAACTAGCATGTTCCCGGCGAGTCCTGTCCGGTGTACTCATAACCCAATGAGCACCTGTATACATCTTAGGTGAACCAACTGACACCAGTGGCTTATGAGACCGGCCACCGCCCCTCGTCGGGGTCTCGACTGTATACACTAGTCTTCTCTGGAGAATCGATGCCCTGTCTCGAAACTCCCACGACTAGGGACCTTTTAAGGATGTGCTTATAGACTACCAGCTCTCACGTATATGATCGCCATCATACTTCCGGCAGTCAAGCAAGAATCCTAGGGGCTCTATCAGCGTGTAATAGTGACCTGTAAGGTCACCTGAAGCAGTACACGATGATAAAGGTAAACCAGATAGCATACTATCATCTCGAGTAAGACTGTCCTACCGGGATAGGTCCTCCCTCAATCATTGCAATCACGTGCCTGTGATCCAATAATTGACTCTGAGGGCACTATCTCCAACAATAAGAAGCCTGACGAGGTGACCCCATCTGAACTCCTACTGAGCCTGTATGTGACAGTCTCCGTACAGTCCGGTCTGTTCGTCTGATACATCGCATGGCGGGCCTAGGGGGCGGTGAACGTCTGTCCCCTAATAGCGGTACAAGTCGTGTCGGAGTGTAGCCCAGAACACCCTGAGATAACACTGGAAACCTACCAGTATATCTCGCTTGCCCTGGCCAGGGACTACTTGTGTAATGGCTCTCCTGGACACAACACGATGTCAACCCCCAATACCGGGAGAGACGAATCCTGTCTAACCGTCACTGCCTCCAAGTGCTTCGGGACTGCACCCAAAAACTACCTGTTTGCACGACTCCTTTGAGCCGTGGTAGGGTAGTTGTCAAAGTGAAGTGGGAACACACTCGAGGCGAAGTGACAGTGTCTAGTCAGCGGACTAAGCTGTACTCATGTCACCTTGGAACTGATAACTGACGATAGGTATAATACCAACCAACAGTTCCCAACGAGTCATGTCCAGTGTACTCGTAACCTAACGAGCACCCGTATACTATCTCAAGTACGACGTACTGACGACTGTGGGACAGACTGTCTCCCACACTGGGATGAGAAGCGCATACGCTAGTCTACTCTGGAGTATCGATGCCCTGTCTCGATAGTCCAACGACCAGGGACTAGTATAAGGATGTGCTTATGGATTACCCAGCCCCCACGAGTGTGAGCGCCATCACAACGCTGGTAATCAAGCAAAGATCCTAAGGGCTCTACTAATATGTATATCAGCGATATGCTAAAAGAAACACATGCACATATTAAAGCAGAGACAAACCAAGTAGCATACTACCATTTCGAGCAAGATTGTATATACAACTGTGAATATCCCAAGCTTCCAATAAGTAATATACAAACTAGTATGATACAGTAATGGCCTCTAGGGCATATGCACTAACAACCCCCGCAAACCGGCGTATAGCGATTAGCGGACGTTTTGAAACACATATATCATCACAGATAACAACTGAAAAATATAAACGACAGTAAAAAATACGACTTCGAAGCACTACGAGATTGCCACAGAACAAGTTTAACAGTGCAGTCAAAATTGGCAATTGCAAACAACACCAGAAACCCCAAATCCAAGAGACAAGAACACAGAAAAAAAATTTGACGCAATCCCACACACCCAGGCCGGTGTGCTCAGTTTTTCCTTGTAGGTGGCTGGCCACTTCAGTGTGGAATTGGTTCGTTTTTGTTCTGTGTTCATTTGACAGTGAAAGGAACACTCTGCAACTGTTTGAAAAATTTTTAGAGGCCCTGCAAAAATCGACAGAAACATGGATTCCGTGTTTCGTTGTTTCGTAGTTGTTTCGGTTTCGTAGTTTCTTACTTCGTTTAAACTGTTAGCTAGGATTTAACCTTGCTCTGATACCAGTGTAAGTGCATGATGCACACCCCACGTGTCGCGGGGAGGCGGAATACTTTAAAAACGTTTTTCTCGCACTAAAAGAAACTTGTTTTATCTTTGCATCATGAACTTGTTCCTCTTTTGGATCTTGTTTAAACCTTAGCTAACAAAAACATAGACTAAGTGAGAGAGATAACTACTATGTAAAAGAGTTATACCCTCGTTCCTAGTCCTTCGGGTCTTCAAGTTGCTCTTTGCTCCTTGGTTCAACCTTCTTGTTGATCTCCTTTCTTGTGCTTCTTCTAGGTCCTTGAAGAGTTCGCTTGCCGGTCTCCTTTGGGTCAAAGATGGATCCACCCGAGGGCTATGGTAAAGATCCAACTTCAAAGAGATATCTTATTGATCTAACTTGCTAAGTGAGAAGAGATGTAGAGTGAGTGTATTGGATTAATTGATCTTCAAGCTCATTGATTTGCAACACATGCAAGTGTTATGAGCTTGATGAAGAAGGAGAGAAGAAAAACCTAGGAGAGAGAAAGCTTTTGTCATAATGATAACGAAAATGAGAAGAGAGAATGGCTAAATATTGAGCCAATAATTCAACCATGGAATTATTAAATCATATAATTTACAACCATGCTTAAATAGTGGCTCATAATGAAATAAACAAATAATTAGCCATGCCTTCAACCCATTCCTATAATATCTCCTAATTTCCAACTCATTAATTCTTTAATGAAAAAGAATAAAAAAATAATGAGGTGTCTTCTTCTAGAAGCTCATTCTTGTGAATTTACAAGAATGCCCTTTTCCGTATTTTCATACCCGTATCCGTATTCCGAAAAATACGGATACACTGAGATCAGTATAATCCAATACTACAATACTAGTATCCGGCTTAAACTAAAGCCCACTAGTATTATCCGTCCGATCGTCATTCGAGTAACTAGCACACGAATGCGATCGAAACCCTGCCGTAAGACCATACGGCATCTACATCGTCTCGCCTGATCCAGGGAAAACCCTTTGTGTGGGACACTAAAGACTCAACGGTACGCTGGCATTGGGTTACCCACAAGTCCTTCAGTGGCACCAGCTGTACGTAACGGCAACCCAGGTACATGTCGAAAAGGAGGTCGTCGTGCGAACTCGTCCGTAACCCCTACTGAGCCTGTCCGTGACAATATCCGTGCAGTCCGGTCTGTTCGTCTGAGAGTATCACATGTAAGGTCTAGGGTGGTGGAAAATTCCAGACCTCCAATAACCGTACAAGTCGTGTCAGGTATGGCTCAAGACCATCCGAGAATCTACTGGTCAGTCCACCAGTAATTCTCAATCAGCCCTGGCCAGGGACTTATGGTAATGACCAACCGATCATACTGCGATATCTACTCCCTATACCGGGAGAGTCGAATCCCTAACAGTCGCTCATTGCCTCCATGTGGATCGGGACTGTACCCAACTAAAACCTGTTTGCACGACTCCTTTGAGCCGTGGTAGGGTAGTAATTAAAGCACAGTGGGAACTCACATGAGACAAATGATGACCTTAAGTCGACAGACTATCTGCACACATGTCACCTGAGAACTGCTATCTGACGCTAGGTATAATACCATCTAGTCAGTTCTCGGCGAGTCCTGCACGGTGTACTCATACCCAGTGAGCATCTGTATACAATCTTAGGTGCACATCACCAATGGATGTGGGACCAATCCATTGCCCCTCGTCAGGGTCTAGATATGTATACACTAGTCTACTCTGGAGCATCGATGCCCAGTCTTGATACTCCTGCGACTAGGGACATTTAAGGATGTGCCTATTGACCATCCAGCTCCCAAAAGTATGACTGCCATCACAACGCCGGTAGTCAGGCAAACACCCTACGGGCTTTATCAACATGTATACAATATATGAAATAAAAAGTAAAATATATCACATGTTAAGATAAAGACAAACCAAATAGCGTACTATCATATCAAACAAGATTGTCATGTACATACATATCCCTAGCTTCCTATACAATGAAGGTCTCTAGGGCATATATATCCAACACTATTGCAAATATATATATTTGTTTCATTGATTTGTGTTTTAGGTTCGCTGGCCGGGACATCGGGCGCTGCGAAGAAGGGGAAACAGGTGGTAGGCTTTACTTAGCCAGGAGCATTGGTTAGTAGATTTAACATCTACAAGGGAATAGCCCGCATGGCGTTATGTGTCTGGACTAGAGATGTTATGTTATTGTCGCATATTCTATTTCATATATAGAGTTGCGCATACACATTATTGCTTAGTTATTGTTGTGCTTGGACTAGTACCCTTAGAACACTGCACTATTATTGACGGCTTATGTTGCACGAGCACTGATTGTATGCCATACACACCGTCAATAATTGCCATGGCACGCACAACACACAAACTTATATGATATTGTTTGGTCAGGGACATTGTGACATTGATTTATATTCTTTTATGCATATGACATATAGCATACATGTATACCTTGCATACATACTTTACTTATACCTGGAGGATATATTACATCATTACTGATTGGTGGATATATATACTTTGCTATACCTTTATGTTTACACATATATCTGGCTATAGCTGCATGTTTATCTTTAGTTGATGTTATATAGACTTGGAGAAATTAGGAACCGCATGATTTATGTTTTAGCTTATCGAAGTTAAATAGTGGCTTTTCCTTTATATGCTCACATTACAGTTTTATGTTGCCTATATTAAATTCATGGATTTTCGCATTGAGAAATTCATTTTTCATGATGTTTTCTGGATTTGAGGGCCGTGGTAGTTTCATGAAATTATGCATTATTTGAAAAACCCGGTTTCTCTAGATATGATATTTCAGCAGCCACCATGAGTTTTATCGGTTCTGATATATATAACCCATGCGAGGAGCGTCGTATGCCGTGTGGGGGTACATGGTGGGGTCCGGAGGTACCCCGGGGCAAGACGATTGAAGAACCTTGCCGATTGAGCCTGACAGGGGCACCATACCTACCGGTGACAGTACCTATGACTCGGTGGTTATCGTGGGGATACCGACGGGTGTCATGTACATATAGATACATCGAAGGACGAGGGTCGAAGCTGGGCACTCGTGTTTTCGGATAGCGTATGATACGTACCTATCAGGGTGCCAGTCGTGGTGACAGCACCTGATAGATCAGCCTTTATGTGTCGATGCTTGACACAAGTTTTCATGATATTTTTACTCCTAAATATATATAACAGTGGAATGGGACGCTGTTATATATATATATATATATATATATATAGATATATATATATATATATTAGTGGAATGGGACGCTAATACATATGTATACATATCAATTTATATACATCATCATAATTATTCAAGCAAATATACTTTTTTGGATATAGGAGATTCACATGATATTGGATACAGGATATATGATATTTACTTAATTTTGTACATTCAGGATATATGAGATTTATTTGATATTGTACATTCAGGATTTGTTAGACTTATATGATATGAGAGCCAATTTGGGGGCTGATTTGAGGAAATTAGGATTTGGATTGTCTTGATGGACTTTGGTCCTACCACGAGGTCAGGATTCCGTGGAAATGACATGTTTCATCTCATACTCCACATTTATTGTTTACGCACTGCTTCATGTATTAGTAGTACCTGCTAGAGTACCTTTCATAACTGTTGCATTTACATACTTTTAGATGCATGGCTTCATGTATTTGTTGTACCTGCTAGAGTACCTTTCATGACTGTTGCATATATACATTGCCATATCATTGCTTCATGTATTAGTAGTACCAGATTGAGTACCTTACATGATTATTGCATACAGATTGTCATATTATTGCTTCATGTATTAGTAGTACCTGCTAGTGTACCTTTCATGACTGTTGCATTCTTATGGCCTTTTATTGCTATTAGCTTGCATATGTTGGATTCGCGCTGTACGTGCACACTTGCGATTACCTGCATATGTTATTTATTATTCACGAGTTGGCAACTCACCCCCGTTGTGCCATAGTGTTTTGCCGGTTGTTCTCCAGAGTAGTCAAGGCAGGCTATTCATCTATTATATCATCTTTTGCTGCGGATACCGCTTCGGCTCACAGTGTGTAGTTTTGCTTAGGTGGGTTTGTGGTTATCCGTTTATGTTTATTGTATATTCGTTGTACCCTTTCCTCTCCATCTACCACTTTCATGTATGATTTAGAGACTTGATGTGAGGACGATTTTATATATTATTTTGTGACTTGGGAGTCTTCTATGCAGTTTTATTTATATCGTCTTTTATTTCTTCGCTACGGTGTCGTATATCTGTTGTGGTGGTTGTTTTCCGTCTTTAGGCGTGTTTTTGCTCCCGTTTAGGGATGCTTTACTTTTATTTATGTTGTACCCATTTTTGGGGTTGATTTTTACAAAGGAGGTTCTGCCAAAATTTTAAGGGAAATAAAATTGGGACTTTAAAGAATTTGGGTTGAGATTTCAAAAGTTTTAAAATTTTCTTATTTCTTACTACTTTTGATGGTTTAGATTGCTGGGTTTTCGGCTTACTTAAATTGCGTTACGTCTGTAGACGTTGCGTAGTTTAAGGGCCGTCACGTGCCAATTCCGGGTCGTGACAAAGTTGGTATCAAAGCGGTAGGTTTTACCTTTCGGAGTGTAGGATGACCATGGTATGATGGAGTAACGTAGTGTGTGTATGTCCGCGGCATACTCACGACGCGGTTCTCCACCTAAAGTGACCTAAGTACTAATTGCTTGAATTCCTTTCTTGATGATACATATCCTTGTGATTCGATTTCCGTGTTCATATCGAATCCTTTTTCCATTTATAGCCTTTGCCGCCGATGACTATAGGGACTCAGAGTGATGCAGCGAGGGCCGAGGTCAGAGTTGACTCGTGTGGGACGAGGACTGAACAGGATGGCACGCTCGTTGCACAGGAGCAGATGGACCCGCCTTCGACAGATCATCTCGCTAGGCTTGTGGCATATATATAGGACATGTGCTAGATGATGAGTTCATTGGTTGAGGCCATTCGACCGCAGTGACAGGAGGTTGCCACCCCTGTTACCCAGTTGTTCCTTGCGATCAGTACACATCATTCCGTCACCTACACAGCACCAGTGGATGCAGCCCTAGTTGATGAGGCACGTCCTCCAGAGACTTTGGGAGTTCCGAAACAGTGGAGGACTCGTACCGGTGTACCAGCCCAGAGATAGAGGTTCAGTCGCCGTGATAGGTTTCGTGACCGTCGCAGGAGTAGAAGAGGCTTAGGACGAGAGCAGTCGTTCAACACTCATCCCTAGGAGGGTCACCAGACATCGCGTGGATGTTTCTGGTGCGGGAGCCCTCATCACCTCATCAGTAATAGTTCCTTTGCATTGAGTAAATGTCGTATTCAGAGAGGTCGTGGACGCGGAAGTTTCTCTCAGAGGGGACAGGTTGGCAGAGAAGGACTCCAGTCAGTTGGGGGTAGTGGGAAGACACGAGAGTTTGCTTCTACTCATCGGGACGCGCGGGCGTCTAATGCAGAGTTTTCAGTTATTCTTAATTCGTATGTTCTTTTGTTGCACCTGTTTGTTTTACACACTTTGTGCCGTGGTTGGGCCGAGAGTCATGTTAGCTAGATCAGCCGTTTTTTGTGTTAATTTCTGTCAACGATTCTTTTGTTACGCAACACGTGTTTCGGTCATGTGCCAATCGGATAGGAGAAAGAGATTCGTCTGTCGTTTTGATCCTTCTAGAGATGTTAGATTTGACGTTCTCCTGGGCACGGACTGGTTAGTTATGTGCTAGGCGTCTGTGGACTACCGCGAGAAAATAGTCAGGTTTTTTTTTTCTCGGGGAGTCAGTTCTCGTTGTGCAGGGGGACAGTGGTGCCGCCTCTCACAGCTTGAATTCAGCCTTTTTCTCTAGTTGGCTTTTGAGGAGAAGATGTCGAGGATTCTTGGATTTCATTCGTAATACCGGAGCCACAGTGGGTTTGTTGGACCGGCTTTCCATCGTGCGAGAGTTTTCCGACGTTGTTCCAGATGAGATGGCGGAGCTTAAGGAGCTTAAGGATCAGCTGTAGAGTTGTTTATTGGGGGGCTTGTGCGTCTGAGTGTTTCGCTTTGGAGAGCTTCTATTCTGTTCGGCAGGAGAAGGACGGCAGTTTGAGGTTGTGTATTGATTGATCGTCAATTGAACTGGCTTACGGTGCGGATAGGTATCCTTTACCACGCATTGACGATTTCTTTGATCGGCTCAAGAGTGCGAGACATTTTCTATGTTTGTTTAGGATCAGGTCATCATTGGTGCGGGTGTGGAGTGATGACATTCCGAAGACTGCTTTTGTGCGTGCTACGGGCAGTATGTGTTTTGGTGGTGTCGTTGGACTCACCAATTCCCTAGCAGCATTCGTGGATGTGATGAACCAGATTTCTTCAGGCCGTTCCTCGACCAGTTTATTGTTGTATCATTGATGACATTCTGGTCTATTCTAAGAGTAGTGAGGAACGTGAGCATCACTTGAGGATTTGTTTTGTGTGTAAGTCCATGATGCACACCACACGGCTTGCGGGGAAGCGGAGTACTTTAAAAACGTTTTTCTCGCACCAAAAGAAACTTGTTTTAGCTTTTCATCATGAACTTGTTCCACTTTTGGATCTTGTTTAAAGCTTAGCTAACAAAACTAAACTACTATAGAGTGCTAACTACTAGGTTGAAAAGTTATACCCTAGTGTCTAGTCCTTCGGTTCTTCAGGTGGTTCTTTGCTCCTTGGTTCAACCTTCTTGTTGATCTCCTTTCTTGTGCTTCTTCTTGGTCCTTGAAGAGTTCGCTTGCCGGTCTCCTTTGCGTCAAAGATGGATCCACCCGGGGGCTATGGTCAAGCTCCAACCTCAAAGAGATACCTTAGTGATCTAACTTGCTAAGAGAGAAGACTAAGTTGATGTAGAGTGAGTGTATTGGAATACTTGATCTCAAAACTCAATGTTTTGCAACACATGCAAGTGTATGAGCTTGAGGAAGGAGTGAAGAAAACCTAGGAGAGAGAATGCATTTTTTAGAATGAGTAGAGAATGAGTTGTGAGAATGGCTAAGTATTTGGCTAATAATTCAACCATAGAATTATTTAATCTCACAAATTACAACCTTACTTGAATAGTAACTCCAAAGTGAATAAACAAATGCTTAGCTATGCTTTCAACCCATGCCTTATAAATCTCTTCATTTCCACCTCATTATTTCTTTAATGAAAAAGAATAAAAGAATAATGAGGTGTCTCCTTCTAGAAGGTCATTCTTGTGAATTTACAAGAATACCCTTTTCTGTATTTTCATACCCATATCCGTATTCCGAAAAATACGGATACACTGAGATCAGTATAATCCAATACTACAATACTAGTATCCGGCATAAACCGAAGCCCACTAGTATTATCCGTTCGATCGTCATTCGAGTAGCCAGTACATGAATGCGAACGAAACCCTACCGTAAGACCAAACGGCGTCTACATCGTCTCGCCTAATCGAGGGAAACCCTCTGTGTGGGACTCTAAAGTCTCGACAGTACGCTGGCAGTGGGTTTAACCATAAGTCTGTCGGTGGCACTAGCTGTACGTAACGGCAACCCAGGTACATGTCGAAAAGGAGGCTGACGAGAGAACTCGTCCGTAACCCCTACTGGGCCTGTCCGTGACAATATCAGTGCAGTCCGGTCTGTTCGTCTGAGAGTATCGCATGTATGGTCTAGGGAGGTGGTGAACGTCAGACCCCTAACAACCGTACAAGTCGTGCCGGTATGGCTCAAGACCGTTAGAGAATCTACAGGTCAGTCCACCAGTAATTCTCATTCAGCCCTGGTCAGGGACTTATGGTAATGACCAACCGATCACAGTGCGATATCGACTCCCTATACCGGGAGAGACGAATCCCTAACAGTCGCTCACTGCCTCCATGTGGCTCGGGACTGTACCCAACTAAAACCTGTTTTCACGACTCCTTTGAGCCGTGGTAGGGTAGTAATCAAATCACAGTGGGAACTCACACGAGACAAATGACGACCTTAAGTCGAAAGACTATCTGCACACATGTCACCTGAGAACTGCTATCTGACGCTGGGTATAATACCATCTAGTCAGTTCTCGGCGAGTCCTGTCCGGTGTACTCACACCCAGTGAGCATCTGTATACAATCTTAGGTGCACATCACCAATGGCTGCGGGACCAATCCATCGCCCCTCGTCAGGGTCTAGATATGTATACACTAGTCTACTCTGGAGCATCGATGCCCAGTCTCGATACTCCTGTGACTAGGGACATTTAAGGATGTGCCTATTGACCATCCATCTCCTACAAGTATGACTGACATCACAACGCTGGTAGTCAGGCACACACCCTACGGGCTTTATCAGCATGTATACAAAGTAAAATATATCACATGTTAAGATAAAGACAAACAAAATAGCGTACTATATTATCAAGCAAGATTTTCATGTACATAAATATCCCTAGCATCCTATACAATGAAGGCCTCTAGGGCTTATAAATCCATCAATCTCCCACTTGCACTAAGGCCTGTAATTGGCTCAATAAGTACACACTATCTGCACTAGATCCAGTTGCTGGCGTACTGTAAGTCCACGTTACCTCTCCCGGTACTTACGGGTTTGCGGAAATGATGAAAAACGATTTTTCTGTTCTGGGTAACATGGACTCAAAATATGGATCTTTGTTAAACAACTATCTAACAAACCTAACAAGAGTTTTACCAACTCGGTTAGGGGTTATCCCTTAACTTGAACTCCTTCTCTTGGTCTCCTTGCGGTGGTCGGATCGGCCTCAGCTCGTCGTCTTTTTGTGCAGAAGGTGGATCCACCTGAAAGCTTCTACCTTTGGCTTCACTTTAAACTACAAGAAACTAGAACACTTGGTTTGCTAAACCTTGTGTACTAGGATGAGTAGAGGAGTGTGTTGGGTTTTATCTCTATGGTTCTTGCTTCTCAACACATGAGACAAGTAGAACCATGGACTAGAGAGAGACCAAGAGGAAGAGGGAGAGCTCAAGCAAGGGAGAGAAAGGAAATGAAAGAATCAGCAAGACTTTTGCCATCCAAGCTCTCATAATCCAAAATCATCAAATCAAATAATAGTAATTGAGTATTATGTGATGGTTCAAGTCAAAATGGCCTTATCATTTCATCTACTCATTTTGCAAAAAGAAACAAGCAAGCAAAAGTTTTTGCCATGAAATGATAGCCATTGTAAAGATGAAGGGCAACAAGTCCAACCTAGTCAACCGGTCAACTAAGTCAACAAGTCAACAAAGTCAACCATCAACAACCATGTCACAATAATACTTAATTAATATTATTGTTAATCAAATTTCTTATTCTTATTAGGGTTTAGCAAAAAGTCAACAGTCAACAACCCTAATGAGAATCCTCTGCCTCTGTCTCTCTGTCAACTATGCATACACACCCGCATCCGCGTTCCGAAGAACACGAATACTAACGAGATAAAACCAATCCCAAAACGTAAAGTAGGATCTGGCTTAAACCATAGCCCGCTAGTGATAACTGCCCGGACACTAAACGTGCACAAGTGCACGGATGTGACCGAACCCTGTCGCAAAACCATGCGACCTCTACTCTTTTTCCTAAAGGCGAATAGCTCTCTGTGTGGGACTCTAAAGACTCGACACTACGCTGGTGGTGGGTTTAACCACAGACCGCAAGCGGCATTAGCTGTGCGTAACGGCCCCCAGGTAGATGCCGATAAGAAGACGGACGAGGTGAAACCCATCTGAACTCCTACTGAGCCTGAATGTGACAATCTCCGTAAAGTCCGGTCTGTTCGTCTAAGAATATCGCATGGCGGGCCTAGGGGGGCGGTAAACGTCAGTCCCCTAATAGCGGTACAAGTAGTGTCGGAGTGTAGCGCAGAACACCCTGAGATAACACTGGAAACCTACCAGCATATCTCGCTTGCCCAGGCCAGGGACTTTGTGTAATGGCTCTCCTAGACACAGCGCGATATCAACCCCCAATATCGGGAGAGACGAATCCTGTCTAACCGTCACTGCCTCCAAGTGCTTCGGGACTGCACCCAACTACTACCTGTTTGCACGACTCCTTTGAGCCGTGGCAGGGTAGTAATCAAAGTACAGTGGGAATACACTCGAGGCGAAGTGACAGTGTCAAGTCAGCGGACTAAGCTGTACTCATGTCACCTGGGAACTGATAACTGACGATAGGTATAATACCAACCAATCAGTTCCGGACGAGTCCTGTCCAGTGTACTCGTAACCTAACGAGAACCCGCATACTATCTCAAGTACGGCGTACTGACGGCTGTGGGACAGACCATCTCCCCTGCTGGGATGAGAAGCGCATACGCTAGTCTACTCCGGAGTATCGATGCCCTGTCTCGATTGTCCTACGACTAGGGACCTGCATAAGGATTACCCAGCCCCCACAAGTGTGACTGCCATCACAATGCTGGTAATCAAGCAAAGATCCTAAGAGCTCTACTAATATGTATAAGCAATATGCTAAAAGAAACACATGCACATATTGAAGTAGAAACAAACCAAGTAGCATACTACTATTTTGAGCAAGATTGTCTATACAAGGTGAATATCCCAAGCTTCCATTAAGTAATATACAAACTAGTATGATATAATAATGGCCTCTAGGGCATATACACTAACAATCTCCCACTTGCACTAAGGCCATGAACTGGCGTATCGAAGACCTATCATCTCGATCAGCCGCTCGAACTGAGTGAGTGAATGAGCAGTGTTATCTTCCGTATTTACTCTCTTCACCTCGATCTGTAAGTCCATGCTACCCTTCCCCGGTGCTTACGGGGTTGCGGAAGTGGTGAAAAAAGATTTTCAAGATGGTGGTAACATGGACTACCAATACGGATCTTTGTTAAACGACTAACTAACAACCTAACAAGAGTTTACCTACTCGGTTAGGGGGATATACCTTTCTTGAACTCCTTCGTCTTCAACTCCTCCCGGTGTATGGATCGGCCTCACCTCGTCGTCTCCTTGCGCCGAAGATGGATCAACTCGAAAGCTTCTACCTTTGGCTTCTTCTTCGAACTTTGAAGAAACTAGATCACATGGCTTGCTAGGCCTTGTCAACTAGAATGAGTAGAGGAATGTTTTGGTGTCGTTTTATCTCTAAGGAAATGAGTCTCAACACATGAGAATGGTTTTCCTTGAGCCAGAGAGAGCAAGAGGAAGAGGGAGAGCTTGAGAATGAGAGAGCTCAATAGAGAGAAAGCAAATGAAAGAATGAGAAAGTCTTTTGCCAACCTCTCTCCCATAATCCAAAAATAATAATAATAATAATAATAATAATAATTGAGTATTATATGATGGTTCATATCATATCAAGTGGCATTATCATTTCATGCACTCATATTGCAAAGCAAAACAAGTAAGCAAAAGTCTTTGCCATGAAATGATAGCCAATGCAATGATGATGGTCAACTAGTCCAACCTAGTCAACCGGTCAACAAAGTCAACAAGTCAACAAAGTCAACTCCTCATCTCAACCATGACACAATAATACATAATTAATATTATCATTAATCATATTTCTTATTCTCATTAGGGTTTAGCCAAAAGTCAACAGTCAACAGTCAACAACCCCAATAAGAATCCTCTGCCTCTGTCTCTCTGTCAACAGTGCATACACACCCACATCCGCGTTCCGAGAAACACGAATATAAACGAGATAAAACCAATCCCAAAACGTACACTAGGATTTGGCTTAAACCAAAGCCGTCTAGTGTTAGCTTTCCAGACACTGTACGTGCACAAGTGCACGGATGTGACCGAACCCTATCGCAAAACTATGCGACCTGTCGCAAAACCATGCGACCTCTACTCTTTTGCCTAAAGGCGAATAGCTTTCTGTGTGGGACTCTAAAGACTCGACACTACGCTGGCAGTGGGTTCAACCACAAACCGCAAGCGTCACTAGCTGTGCGTAACGGTCCCCAGGTAGATGCCGACAAGAAGACAGACGAGGTGAAACCCATCTGAACTCCTACTGAGTCTGAATGTGACAATCTCTCTACAGTCCGGTCTGTTCGTCTGATACATCGCATGGCGGGCCTAGGGGGCGGTAAACGTCCGTCCCCTAATAGCGGTACAAGTCGTGTCGGAGTGAAGCCCAGAACACCCTGAGATAACACTGGAAACCTACCAGTATATCTCGCTTGACCTGGCCAGGGACTACTCGTGTAATGGCTCTCCAAGACACAGCGCGATGTCAACCCCCAATACTGGGAGAGACGAATCCTGTCTAACCGTCACTACCTCCAAGTGCTTCGGGACTGCACCCAACTACTACCTGTTTGCATGACTCCTTTGAGCCGTGGTAGGGTAGTAATCAAAGTATAGTGGGAACACACTCGAGGCGAAGTGACGGTGTCAAGTCAACGGACTAAGCTGTACTCATGTCACCTGGGAACTGATAACTGACGATAGGTATAGTACCAACCAATAGTTCCCGACGAGTCATGTATAGTGTACTCGTAACCCAACGAGCACCCGCATACTATCTCCAGTACGACGTACTGATGGCTGTTGGACAAACCATCTCCCCTGCTGGGATGAGAAGCGCATACGCTAGTCTACTCCGGAGTATCGATGCCCTGTCTTGATAATCCTACGACTAGGGACCTGTATAATGATGTGCTTATAGATTACCAAGCCCCCACGAGTGTGACTGCCATCACAATGCTGGTAATCAAGCAAAGATCTTAAGGGCTCTACTAATATGTATAAGCGATATGCTAAAAGAAACACATGCACATATTTAAGTAGAAACAAACCAAGTAGCATACTACCATTTTGAGCAAGATTGTATTTACAACTGTGAATATCCCACTCTTCCATAAAGTAATATATAAGCTATTATGATACAGTAATGGCCTCTAGGGCATATACACTAACAATCTCCCACTTGCACTAATTCCATGAACTGGCGTATCGAAGACCTATCATCTCGATCAGCCACTCGAACTGAGTCTGGGTTAAGGCCTTCATGAGTGGATCAACAGTGTTATCTTCTGTATTTACTCACTTCACCTCGATCTCCCGGCGATGTACGATCTCCCAGATCAGGTGGTTCCGCCTCAAAATGTGCCTGGACTTCTGATGGGACCTGGATTCCTTCGCTAAAGCTATAGCGCCGTTGTTGTCACAATACAGCGGTATTGGATCAACACTGGTAGGACCCACCTGAAGCTCCGTGAGGAACTTCTTCATCCAGACAGCTTCCTTTGCGGCATCGCAAGCAGCTATGTACTCCGCTTCCATAGTTAAGTCAGCAACAGTTTCCTGCTTGGAACTCTTCCAGCAAACCGCCCCTCCATTGAGGGTAAAGACATAACCCGACATGGACTTGGAGTCATCCCTGTCACTCTAGAAGCTGGAGTCAGCAAAGGACTCGATCTGGAGGTCTTTTCCGCCATACACCAAGAACATCTCCTTAGTCCTTCTCAGGTACTTGAGAATGTTCTTTACTGCTATCCAGTGTTCCTCCCCTGGGTTCGACTGATACCGGCTTACAACGCTCAATGCGTATGCTATATCTGGTCTGGTACACAACATCGCATACATAATAGATCCTACCGCGGATGCGTAGTGTATTGAAGACATGCGAGCCCTTTCCAAATCAGTCTTGGGAGACATCTCTCTGGAGAGGGTGATTCCGTGACAAGCCGGTAAATTACCACGCTTGGAATCTTCCATACTGAATCGTTTCAGTATGGTGTCGATGTACCTTGACTGTGAAAGTCCCAACATCCTTTTAGATCTATCACGATAGATCTGGATCCCCAGAATATAGTTGGCATCGCACAGGTCCTTCATGGAGAACCTCTGTGACAAGAATCCTTTGACTGACTATAACATAGGAATATCATTTCCTATTAGGAGAATGTCATCGACGTACAAGACGAAGAATACCACACTTCTCCCTACAATCTTACTGTAAATGCATGGTTCATCTGGGTTTTTGACAAAGTCGAATTCTTTGACAGTATCATCAAAGCAGATGTTCCAACTCCGCGATGCCTGCTTGAGTCCATAAATGGACTTGAGCAACTTGCACACTTTACCGCTGCTCCCACTCTGAATGAATCCCTCTGGCTGATCCATATAGTCGCACTCTTCCAAATATCCATTTAGGAAAGCCGTCTTTACGTCCATCTGCCAGATTTCATAATCATGGAAGGCAGCATTGGCAAGAAGGACCCGAATGGATTTCAGCATAGCCACTGGAGAAAAGGTTTCGTCATAGTCCAAACCAGGTCTTTGACGAAAACCCTTTGTAACAAGTCTAGCCTTATAGGTCTCTCCTGTCCATCTACACCAATCTTCCTTTTGAAGATCCACTTGCATCCTACGGGTTTTACCCCGTCTGGAGCAACGTCCAACGTCCATACTTTGTTGGTGTACATGGAGTCCATTTCGGTCCGCATGGCTTGCTGGAAGCTAGTAGGCTCATCATAATCGATAGTGCAATCCTCTCTATCCCCGTCTATGAGAAAACCGTAGTATCTCTCGGGCGGATGAGACTGCCTACTACTCCTGCGGAGCGGCGCAGGTATGTCCGGTTCTCCTGAAACTTCTGGTTCATCCATGCTTTCAGTAACAGCTTGTGGTTCTGGAATTTCTTCCAGTTCTATTGCGCTCCCACTTATCTGATTTTCCTAAAATTCAGTTTCCAAGAAGTGGGCATGCGGAGAAACAAAAACTTTTTGTTCTTCTGCGGAATAGAAAAGATACCCCGTGGAGTTCTTTAGGTATCCCACAAACTTACAAAGTACTGAGCGTGCCTCGAGCTTGTCCGCATGCTGCTTTTTTACAAAAGATGGACATCCCCATATCTTAAGATACTTAAGACAGGGTTTCTTCCCACTCCACATCTGATATGGGGTGGTAGGCACAGTCTTGGTTGGAGCCTTTTTCAAGAGATATGAAGCTGCTTCTAGTGCATAACCCAAGAAAGATTGCGGTAACTCAGCCTTACTCATCAAGGAACGAACCATATCCAATAGGGTTCGATTCTGCTTTTCAGATACACCGTTGTGTTGTGGTGTGTATGGAGGAGTACGCTGAGAGAGAATTCCATTCACTTTTAAGTAGTCCAGAAACTCGGCACTCAAGTATTCACCACCTCGATCAGATCTCAGTGTCTTTATACTTTTGCCTGTTTGTTTTTCAACTTCATTCTTGTATTCCCCAAATTTCCCAAAGGCCTCGGATTTGTGCTTCATTAAGAAGACATGTCCATACCTAGAGAAATCATCTGTGAAAGTAATGAAGTATGAATAACCACTTCGTACATATGTAGACATTGGACCACACACATCACTGTGTATGAGTCCCAAGAGCTCGCTCGCTCTTACTCCGCGTCCAGTGAACGGAGTCTTTGTCATCTTTCCTATGAGACAAGATTCATAAGTGGCATAAGACTGATACTCGAACGGATTCAAGTATCACTCATTATGTAACTTAGTTAATCGTGTGTCATTGATATGACCCAGTCTACAATGCCATAAGAAAGCCTGATTTGTTTCCGGAGACTTTCTTTTAAGTGTGTTCTGGACTCTGAATATCTAAGCTTGATTTAATACGTATATCCCGTTATTTAATGTACCTGACCCAATCATAACTTGATTTAGGTGGATGTTTACTACATTGCTTACAAAAGTAAATTCATATCCTTCCTTAGAAATTAAGGATACATATATGATATTACAAGTCGCACCTGGTACATACAAACAGTTACCTAAAATCAATATTTGCCCAGTTGTCAGTCCAAGATGATATTCTTTTACGGATTCGGCATCCATGCTCATTCCGTTAGCAACCCTGAGAGTCATATCACCTTTCCTGATAACCCTATAGTTTCTCAGAGCCTGTAATGAATTACAGATGTGAGATCCTGATCCGGTATCCAATACCCAGGAAGTAGGGTTAACTGACATACAGTTCTCTATCACAAACACACCCGAAGTCGAAGCCACAACATGCTTCGAATTCTGGCTACTGGCTTTGCTAGCCCTGCAATCCTTCTGCCAATGCTCATACCCGTTACAATTGGAACGTCCCTCTTTTACTACAACCAGTCCTGAAACTTTTGCCCTTGCTTTTCCTTCTTCTTCCCTGGTTTCCTTCAGGGTATAAGCAGAGGGCAGGGAATGTAGAATTAAGTCAATACTTGACCCATTCTCCAACGTGGTCTCCAGGTCCGTGAGCTCAAAATAGCTGGTCTCTGTAAGGACGTTGTCCCCTACAGATGACCCGACAGCCAACCTCGCTTGAAGCAATTCGTTCGAGGTCTCATATCTTGCGATACGAGATTGCTCTCCATATAAATCTTTGTTATGGAGGAAAATAGAAACCGAGTCCATCTTCTCGTGCTGCCTCTGGTTTGCACCATCAACTGAGGCTAACACAAGGCACTTGGCTTTCGCACAATCCTTTTCCGATGTCCTACGGATGTGAATATCCGTGATAGGGGAAACTAGACCTGAGACGGCAGGGGTTTGATTAGTTAAGAGGTGTCCCAGCTTGTCATGGGCAATGGACATCTGGACAGACCTTTGCCAGTCAAAACAGTCAGATTCAGTCATTTTATTATCTAGATGTAAACTATGTCTTGTCACTAGGTCGCTGCAATTAAGAGAGAGAGAAGAGAACATTCAGCATGATGCTTTTTGCAAGTTTAGATTGTTTTTAATTTATTTAAACAGGATGGCTCCCACTGTCTCTCGAATCCCTCCTCAAACCATAAAGGAAGAATTAGTCAGGATCAATCTCACCGTACAATACTTGCTTAACCGTTCGGCCAGGCTGGTGTCGGTACTTCGAGGGAGGTTTTCCAACGCTTTCGCGAAGTTCCTTAATTAAATAACCTCTTTTCCCTGTGGGCGTAGCCCGCTAACACCTTTCTAGGCACTTACTCAGTTTATAGCATTGATCGTTAAGTGAGAAAGTTCCGGAGGAGTAGCATATACTCACAGCAGGATCGGGATCCAAATATCATCGTGCGATAAACTGAAGGAATCCTACCAGAATCTTCACACTCAAAATGGTATGCAACGCTTGCAAGTTTCATTTCTTTTGAAACTCCCGATGTGGATTTTTGCCACATGCTCTTATGACCTTGACGAAGGTCAACAAATCATAAGTCACATGTCAAGTTCTACCCGTCATTATCTAGGTTAATTTGAACCCACCCGTATATACCCTTGACGAAGGTCAACAAGGTAATACGACTGTCCCAAACCAACGCATCTATCTATGCTACATATGAACACCCAACAGCTACCAATCACTATGCCTTGACGAAGGTCAACCAACATAGCTTGAATACTATTGAATATTCATACGAAACGACGGAGGGCTACGAATGGTTTTGGCGAAACCTTGAACGTAGTGAACTTGATATAATCGAAGGAACCTTGATAGCTTTTAAATGGAGTGGCTTAAGCTCCGCGTTTTAAAAGTTAATTTTTTGAAAAGAAACCGAGTGGTTTTTTTTTTTGAAAGTGTTCCAACGACTTTTACATGGTTTATTTTTCTTGCATTAGTTCTTTTAATGCGTATTTTTCTTGCATTAGTTATTTTAATGCGTCCCATCATTTAATACTACCATTGCAGAAAACAACCAAAATATGACGTACGCTTATACCATTCGCATTCTCCACGAGGCCCCGTCATTATCCGTTAGGTTACTTAACTAACGACAGAGCGAGGGCTGGGCTAGCGCGGCTGCAAAACATAAGCAACGCCTAAATAATATCATATATAGATACATTGAAATGATAGCCATTTCAGATCATAGATGAACACATTGGATATACTAGGAATCCGCAATTCGTACGAGCCTGTAACGAAAAGCGGATTACCCGGTCGCGTTGAATAGCCAATACCCCATCCTAGACCCCTACGGGTGCAGCAAACTACCCGCCAGATATCTGAAGTGGAGCAACCTCCCTCAACGACGTGAGTAGGCCACTCGGCACTTCGAGATACCCGGTAGGTTGTGCACCCCACCTTGGGTCTATCATAGGAGCAAAAACAGTAAAAAGAAATTATACAATGACGGCTACAACCCCGACCCGGTTGTACGGCCAAAAATAATATTACATCAATTTACATATTACATGAATTGAAAGATAAAAGGAAAAAATCTCATCTCACAACCCCCGGCTATTCATCCGCGACAATCCAAAGAATTCATTTACACATACCATCAATCATTACAGATCACAGATATGTATAACCCCCACTAATCGACGTATAGCGATTAGCGGACGTTCAATACATATAACACATCATAGATATATACCAGTTAGCCTTAGTCTTTAGAAGTTCGATAAAAATACGGATTTTCAAGCCCCAAAAACTAATTTTTCTTTCTGGAAAATCTGGGAAGAAAAGACATATTGTAAAAATCCCAAAATACCCCCAGAAACACACTGCAAGAAATTTGACCCACGACCGACTCAACTCGGCCGTGGATCCGCGGCGGGACCGTGCTCCCGCCGCGGTTCCGCGGCGCGTTGAACGGTTCTCTGGAACAAATTTCTACAGTGTCTTTTAAAAAGCCTGAGTCGATTTTTGGAGTATGATTTATCATTTTTTTAACCGAATACAAAATCAAAAGAAACTTGATTTTCCGGGTGTTTTTCATGACTTTTTCTCCGATCGAACTTCTACTTACTTAGCTAACATGTTAGATAATGTTTAACTAGGCTCTGATACCTCTGTAAGTCCATGCTACCCTTCCCCGGTGCTTACAGGGTTGCGGAAGTGGTGAAAAAAGATTTTCAAGAGGGTGGTAACATGGACTACCAATACGGATCTTTGTTAAATGACTAACTAACAACCTAACAAGAGTTTACCTACTCGGTTAGGGGGCTATACCTTTCTTGAACTCCTTCGTCTTCAACTCCTTCCGGTGTACGGATCGGACTCACCTCGTCGTCTCCTTGCGCCGAAGATGGATCCACCCGAAAGTTTCTACCTTTGGCTTCTTCTTCGAACTTTGAAGAAACTAGATCACTTGGCTTGCTAGGCCTTGTGAACTAGAATGAGTAGAGGAATGTTTTGGTGTCTTTTTATCTCTAAGGAAATGAGTCTCAACACATGAGAATGGTTTGCCTTGAGCTAGAGAGAGCAAGAGGAAGATGGAGAGCTTGAGAATGAGAGAGCTCAAGAGAGAGAAAGCAAATGAAAGAATGAGAAAGTCTTTTGCCAACCTCTCTCCCATAATCCAAAAAGAATAATAATAATAATAATAATAATAATTGAGTATTATGTGATGGTTCATTTCATATCAAGTGGCATTATCATTTCATGCACTCATATTGCAAAGCAAAACAAGTAAGCAAAAGTCTTTGCCATGAAATGATAGCCAATGTAATGATGATGGTCAACTAGTCCAACTTAGTCAACCGGTCAACAATGTCAACAAGTCAACAAAGTCAACCCCTCATCTCAACCATGACACAATAATACTTAATTAATATTATCATTAATCATATTTCTTATTCTCATTAGAGTTTAGCCAAAAGTCAACAGTCAACAGTCAACAACCCCAATGAGAATCCGCTGCCTCTATCTCTCTGTCAACTGTGCATACACACCCGTATCCGCGTTCCGAGGAACACGAATACTAATGAGATAAAACCAATCCCAAAACGTACAGTAGGATTCGGCTTAAACCAAAGCCCGCTAGTGTTAACTGTCCGGACACTGTACGTGCACAAGTGCACAGATGTGACCGAACCCTGTCGCAAAACCATGCGACCTGTCGCAAAACAAAGCGACCTCTACTCTTTTGCCTAAAGGAGAATAGCTTTCTGTGTGGGACTCTAAATAATAGACACTACGCTTGCAGTGGGTTCAACCACAGACCGCAAGCGGCACTAGTTGTGCGTAACGGTCCCCTGGTAGATGCCGACAAGAAGACTGACGAGGTGAAACCCATCTGAACTCATACTGAGTCTGAATGTGACAATCTCTCTACAGTCCGGTCTGTTCGTCTGATACATCGCATGGCGGGCCTAGGGGGCAGTAAACGTCAGTCCCCTAATAGCGGTACAAGTCGTGTCGGAGTGAAACCAGAACACCCTAAGATAACACTGGAAACCTACCAGTATATCTCGCTTGCCCTGGCCAGGGACTACTCGTGTAATGGCTCTCCTAGACACAGCGCGATGTCAACCCCCAATACCGGGAGAGACGAATCCTGTCTAACCGTCACTGCCTCCAAGTACATCGGGACAGCACCCAACTACTACCTGTTTGCACGACTCTTTTGAGCCGTGGTAGGTAGTAATCAAAGTACAGTGGGAACACACTCGAGGCGAAGTGACAGTGTCAAGTCAGCGGACTAAGCTGTACTCATGTGACCTGGGAACTGATAACTGACGATAGGTATAGTACCAACCAACAGTTCCCGACGAGTCCTGTCCAGTGTACTCGTAACCCAACGAGCACCCGCATACTATCTCCAGTACGACGTACTGATGGCTGTGGGACAGACCATCTCCCCTGCTGGGATGAGAAGCGCATACGCTAGTCTATTCCGTAGTATCGATGCCCTGTCTCGATAGTCCTATGACTAGGGACCTGTATAAGGATGTGCTTATAGATTACCTAGCCCCCACGAGTGTGAGTGCCATCACAACACTGGTAATCAAGCAAAGATCCTAAGGGCTCTACTAATATGTATAAGCGATATGCTAAAAGAAACACATGCACATATTTAAGTAGAAACAAACCAAGTAGCATACTACCATTTTGAGCAAGATTGTATTTGGAACTGTGAATATCCTAAGCTTCCATTAAGTAATATACAAGCTAGTATGATACAGTAATGGCCTCTAGGGCATATACACTAACACGATCTCCCGGCGATCTACGATCTCCCTGATCAGGTGGTACCGCCTCAAAATATGCCTGTACTTCTGATGGGACCTGGGTTCCTTCGCTAAAGCTATAGAGCCGTTGTTGTCACAATATAGCGGTATTGGATCAACACTGGTAGGAACCACCTGAAGCTCCGTGAGGAACTTCTTCATCCAGACAGCTTCCTTTGCGGCATCGTAGGCAGCTATGTATTCCGCTTCCATAGTTAAGTCAGCAACGGTTTCCTGCTTGGAGCTCTTCCAGTAAACCGCCCCTCCATTGAGAGTAAAGACATAACCCGACATGGACTTGGAGTCATCCTTGTCACTCTGGAAGCTAGAGTCAGCAAAGGCCTCGATCTGGAGGTCTTTTCCGCCATACACCAAGAACATCTCTTTAGTCCTTCTCAGGTACTTGAGAATGTTCTTTACTTCTATCCAGTGTTTCTCCCCTGGGTTCGATATATACCGGCTTGCAACGCTCAATGCGTATGCTACATCTGGTCTGGTACACAACATCGCATACATAATAGATCCTACCGCAGATGCGTAGGGTATTGATGACATGCGAGCCCTTTCCAAATCAGTATTGGGAGACATCTCTTTGGAGAGGGTGATTCCGTGACAAGCCGGTAGATTATCGTGCTTGGAATCTTCCAAACTAAATCATTTCAGTATGGTGTCGATGTACCTGGACCGTGAACGTCCCAATATCCTTTTAGATCTATCACGATAGATCTGGATCCCCAGAATGTAGTTGGCATCGCCTAGGTCCTTCATGGAAAACCTCTGTGATAAGAATCATTTGACTGACCGTAACATAGGAATATCATTTCCTATTAGGAGAATATCATCGACGTACAAGACGAGGATTACCACATTTCTCCCTACAATCTTACTGTAAATGCAAGGTTCATCTGGGTTTTTGATAAAGTCGAATTCTTTGACAGTATCATCAAAGCAGATGTTCCAACTCCGCGATGCCTGCTTCAGTCCATAGATGGACTTGAGCAACTTGCACACTTTACCGCTGCTCCCACTCTGAATGAATCCCTCTGGCTGATCCATATAAACACACTCTTCCAAATATTAATTTAGGAAAGCCGTCTTTACGTCCATCTGCCGGATTTCATAATCGTGGAAGGAAGAAATGGCAAGAATGATCCGAATGGATTTCAGCATAGCCACTGGAGAAAAGGTTTCGTTATAGTCCAAACCAGGTCTCTGACGAAAACCCTTTGCAATAAGTCTAGCCTTATAGGTCTCAACCTGTCCATCTACACCAATCTTCCTTTTGAAGATCCACTTGCATCCTACGGGTTTTACCCCATCAGGAGCAAGGTCCAACGTCCATACTTTGTTGGTGTACATGGACTCCATTTCGGTCCGGATTGCATCCAGCCATTTTACCGAGTCACTGCTCTGAATGGCTTGCTGGAAGCTAGTAGGCTCATCATAATCAATAGTGCAATCCACTTTATCCCCGTCTATGAGAAAACCGTAGTATCTCCCGGGCGGATGAGACTGCCTACTACTCCTGCGGAGCGGCGCAGGAATGTCCGGTTCTCCTGAAACTTCTGGTTCTTCCAAGCTTTCAGTAATAGCTTGTGCTTCTGGAATTTCTTCCAGTTCTATTGCACTCCCACTTATCTGATTTTCCCAAAATTCAGTTTCCAAGAAGTGGGCAAGCGGAGAAACAAAAACTTTTTGTTCTTCTGCGGAATAGAAAAGATACCCCCTGGAGTTCTTTGGGTATCCCATAAACTTACACAGTACTGAGCGTGCCTCGAACTTGTCCGCATGCTGCTTCTTTACTAAAGCTGGACATCCCCATGTCTTAAGATACTTAAGACAGGGTTTCTTCCCACTCCATATCTGATATGGGGTGGTAGGCACAGTCTTGGTTGGAGCCTTGTTCAAGAGATATGCAGCTGTTTCTAGTGTATAACCCTAAAAAGATTGCGGTAACTCAGCCTTACTCATCATGGAACGAACCATATCCAATAGGGTTCGATTCCGCCTTTCAGATACACCATTGTGTTGTGGTGTGTATGGAGGAGTACGCTGAGAAAGAATTCCATTCTCTTTTAAGTAGTCCAGAAACTCGGCACTCAAGTATTCACCACCTCGATCAGATCTCAGTGTCTTTATACTTTTTCCTGTTTGTTTTTCAACTTCATTCTTGTATTCTCGAAATTTCTCAAAGCCCTCGGATTTGTGCTTCTTTAAGAAGACATGTCCATACCTAGAGAAATCATCTGTGAAAGTAATGAAGTATGAATAACCACTTCGCGCATGTGTAGACATTGGACCACACACATCACTATGTTTGAGTCCTAAGAGCTCGCTCGCTCTTACTCCGTATCCAGTGAACGGAGTCTTTGTCATCTTTCCCATGAGACAAGATTCACAAGTGGCATAAGACTGATACTCGAACGGATTCAAATATCCCTCTTTATGTAACTTAGTTAATCGTGTCTCATTAATGTGACCCAGTCTACAATGCAACAAGAAAGCCTGATTTGTTTCCGAAGACTTTCTTTTAAGTGTGTTCTAGACACTGAAAATCTAAGCTTGATTAAATACGTATATCCCGTTATTTAATGTACCTGACCCAATCAGAACTTGATTTAGGTGGATGTGGACCACATCGCTTACAAAAGTAAAATCATATCCTTCTTTAGAAAGTAAGGATACAAATATGATATTACAAGTCGCACCTGGTACATACAAACAGTTACGCAGAATCAAAATCTGCCCAGTTGTCAGTCCAAGATGATATTCCTCTACGGATTCAGCATCCATGCTCATTCCGTTAGCAACTCTGAGAGTTATATCACCTTTCCTGATAACCCTACGGTTTCACAGAGCCTGTAATGAATTACAAATTTGAGATCCCGATCCGGTATCCAATACCCAGGAAGTAGGGTTAACTAACATACAGTTCTCTATCACAAACACACCCGAAGCCGAAGCCACAACATGCTTCGAATTCTGGCTACTGGCATTGCTAGCCCTGCAATCCTTCTGCCAATGTTCATTCCCGTAACAATAGGAACCTCCCTCTTTTACTACATCCAGTCCCGAAACTTTTGCCCTTCCTTTTCCTTCTTCTTCCCTGGTTTCCTTCAGGGTACAAGAAGAGGGCAGGGACTGTAGAATCAAGTCAGTATTGGACCCATTCTCCAACGTGGTCTTCAGATCCGTGAGCTCAAAATAGCTGGTCTCTGTAAGGACGTTGCCCCCTACAGATGACCCGACAGCTAACCTCGCTTGAAGCAATTCGTTCGAGGTCTCATATCTTGCGATACGAGATTGCTCTCCATATAAATCTTTGTTATAGAGGAAGATAGAAACTGAGTCCATCTTCTCGTGCTGCCTCTGGTTTGCACCATCAACTGAGGCTAACATGAGTCACTTGGATTTCGTACAGTCTTTTTCCGATGTCATAGGATGTCAATGTCCGTGATAGAGGAAACTGGTCCTGAGACGGCAAGGGTTTTATTAGTCAAGAGGTGTCCCAGCTTGTCATGGGTAATGGACATCTTACAGACCTTTGCCAATCATAACAGTCATCTTTAATCCTACCATTACAGAAAACAAAAAAAATATGAAGTACGCTTATGCCATCCGCATTCGCCACGGGGCCCCGTCATTACCCGTTAGGTTACTTAACTAACGACAGAGTGGGGGCTGTACTAGCGCGGATGCAAAACATAAGCGACGCCTAAATAGATATCATATATAGATATACACATTCGTCACATGCAATGATAGCCATTCCATATCACAGATGAACACATTGGATATACTAGGAATCAGCAATCCGTACGAGCCTGTAACGAAGAGCGGATTACACGGTCGCGATGAATAGCCAAGACCCCACCCTAGACCCCTACGGGTGCGGCAAACTACCCGCCAAGTACCCGAAGAGAAGAAACCTCCCTCAACACCGTGAGTATGCCACTCGGCACTTCGAGATACCTGGTAGTTTGTGCACCCCACGTTAGGTCTATCCTAGGAGCAAAAACAGTAAAAGAAATTATACAATGACGGCTACAACCCCATCCCGGTTGTGCGGCCATATAAATAATATTACATCAATTTACATATTACATGAATTGAAAGAAAAAGAAAACTCTCATCTCACAACCCCCGGGCTATTCATCCGCGACAATCCAATGAATTCATATACACATACCATCAACATTACAGATCACAGATATGTATAACCCCCACTAATCGACGTATAGCAATTAGCGGACGTTCAATACATATATCACATCACAGATATAACCCGTTAGCTTAAGTCTTTAGAAGTTCGATCAAAATACGGATTTTTAGACCCCAAAAACAAATTTTGCTTTCTGGAAAATCTGGGCAGAAAAAACATATTCTAAAAATCCCAAAACACCCTACTGAACAAACTGCAGGAAAAATCGCCCACTGCCGAGTCAACACGGCCGCGGATCCGCGGCGGGAGCATGCTCCAGCCGCGGTTCCGCGGCTCTTTGACCGAGTCGATGGACCATTTTTCTACAGTGTGTTCTAAAAAGCCTGAGCCGATTTTTAGTGTAAGATTAATTATTTTTTGAACAGAAAACAAAATCGGCAGAAACTTGATTTTTCGGGCATGTTTCGCGACTTTTTCTCCGATTGAACTTCTAGTTACTTTGCTAACATGTTAGATAGTTTTTAACTAGGCTCTGATACCACTGTAAGTCCACATACCTCTCCCGGTACTTACGGGCTTGCGGAAATGATGAAAAACGATGGACTCAAAATACGGATCTTTGTTAAACAACTATCTAACAAACCTAACAAGAGTTTTACCTACTCGGTTAGGGGTTATACCTTAACTTGAACTCTTTCTCTTGGTCTCCTTGCTGTTGTCGGATCTGCCTCACCTGGTCGTCTCTTTGTGCCAAAGATGGATACACCTGAAAGCTTCTACCTTTGGCTTCACATCAAACTAGAAGAAACTAGAACACTTGGTTTGCTAAACCTTGTGTACTAGGATGAGTAGAGGAGTGTGTTGGGTTTTATCTCTATGGTTCTTTCTTCTCAACACATGAGACAAGTAGAACCATGGACTATAGAGAGAGCAAGAGGAAGAGGGAGAGGTCAAGCATGAGAGAGAAAGGAAATGAAAGAATGAGCAAGACTTTTGCCATCCAAACTCTCATAATCCAAAATCATAATAACAAATAATAGTAATTGAGTATTATGTGATGGTTCAAGTCCAAATGGCCATATCATTTAATGCACTCATTTTGGAAAAAGAAACAAGCAAGCAAAAGTCTTTTCCATGAAATGATAGCTATTGTAATGATGAAGGTCAACAAGTCCAACCTAGTCAACCGGTCAACTAAGTCTACAAGTCAACAAAGTCAACCATCAACAACCATGTCGCAATAATACTTAATTAATATTATTGTAAATCATATTTCTTATTCTCATTAGAGTTTAGCAAAAAGTCAACAGTCAACAACTCTAATGAGAATTCTCTGCCTCTGTCTCTCTGTCAACTGTGCATACACATCCGCGTTCCGAAGAACACGAATACTAATGAGATAAAACCAATCCTAAAACGTACACTAGGATCAGGCTTAAACCAAAGCCCGCTTGTGATAACTTCCCGGACACTAAACGTGCACAAGTGCACGGATGTGACCGAACCCTGTCGCAAAACCATGCGACCTCTACTCTTTTGCCTAAAGGCGAATAGCTCTCTGTGTGGGACTCTAAAGACTCGACACTACGCTGGTAGTGGGTTTAACCACAGACCGCAAGCGGCACTAGCTGTGCGTAACGGCCCCCAGGTAGATGCCGATAAGAAGACGGACGAGGTGAAACCCATCTGAATTCCTACTGAGCCTGAATGTGACAATCTCCGTACAGTCCGGTCTGTTCGTCTAAGAATATCGCATGGCGGGCCTAGGGGGCGGTAAACGTCAGTCCCCTAATAGCGGTACAAGTCGTGTCAGAGTGTAGCCCAGAACACCGTGAGATAACAATGGAAACCTACCAGCATATATCGCTTGCCCTGGCCAGGGACTTTGTGTAATGGCTCTCCTAGACACAGCGCGATATCAACCCCCAATACCGGGAGAGACGAATCCCGTCTAACCGTCACTGCCTCCAAGTGCTTCGGGACTGCACCCAACTACTACCTGTTTGCACGACTCCTTTGAGCCGTGGTAGGGTAGTAATCAAAGTACAGTGGGAACACACTCGAGGCGAAGTGACATTGTCAAGTCAGCGGACTAAGCTGTACTCATGTCACCTGGGAACTGATAACTGACGATAGGTTTAATACCAACCAATCAGTTCTCGATGAGTCTTGTCCAGTGTACTCGTAACCTAACGAGCACCCGCATACTATCTCAAGTACGACGTACTGACGGCTGTGGAACAGACCGTCTCCCCTGCTGGGATGAGAAGCGCATACGCTAGTCTACTTCGGAGTATCGATGCTCTGTCTCAATAGTCCTATGACTAGGGACCTGCATAAGGATGTGCTTGCGGATTACCCAGCCCCCACAAGTGTGACTGCCATCACAACGCTGGTAATCAAGCAAAGATCCTAAGGGCTCTACTAATATGTATAAGCAATATGCTAAAAGAAACACATGCACATATTGAAGTAGAAACAAACCAAGTAACATACTACTATTTTGAGCAAGATTGTCTATACAAGGTGAATATCCCAAGCTTCTATTAAGTAATATACAAACTAGTATGATACAATAATGGCCTCTAGGGCATATACACTAACACGTACCTCATGCCCAACATCTCAAACAGCCTCTCGAACTGGACTTGAGGGATGGCCTTGGTGACTGGATCTGCTGTGTTGTATTTTGTGTCCACTCTCCGCACCTCGATCTCCCGGCGATCCACGATCTCCCTGATCAGGTGATACCACCTCAAGATATGCCTGGATTTCTGATGGGACCTTGGTTCCTTCAGTAAAGCTACAGCCCCATTGTTATCACAATACAAAGGTTTTGGATTGGCAATGGATGGAACCACCTGAAGTTCAGAGATGAACTTCTTTATCCAGACAACCTCTTTTGCGGCATCGTTAACAGCTATATACTCAGCCTCTATAGTTGAGTCTGCGACGGTATCCTGTTTGGAACTCCTCCAACATACCGCCCCTCCATTGAGGGTAAACACAAAACCCGAAACGGATTTAGAATCATCTTTGTCACTTTGGAGCTAGAGTCGGTAAAAGCCTCGACCTGGAGGTCCCAATTACCGTAAACCAAGAACATCTCCTTGTCCTTCTCAGATACTTGAGAATGTTCTTTGCCACTATCCAATGCCTCTCACCAGGGTCAGACTGATACCTGCTTACCACACTAAGCGCGTAAGCTACATCTGGTCTGGTACATAACATCGCATACATTATGGATCCTACTGCCGAAGCGTAGGGTATAATGCCCATGCGAGCCCTCTCTTCATCAGTCTTTAGAGACATCTCTTTGGAGAGGGTGATCCTGTGACAAGCGGGTAAATTACTGCGCTTGGAATTTTCCATACTAAATCTCTTTAGTATAGTGTCAATATACCCGGACTGTGAAAGTCCGAACATCCTTTTGGATCTATCACGATAGATCTTAATGCCCAGAATGTAGGATGCATCTCCCAAGTCTTTCATGGAGAATTTCTCTGACAAGAAGAGCTTTACTGATTGTAGCATAGGGACATCATTCCCTATCAGCAGTATGTCGTCGACGTAAAAACGCGGAAGACTACTGCTCCTTCTACAATCTTCCTATAAATGCATGGTTCATCTACATTTTTGATAAAGTAAAATTCTTTGACCGTCTCATCAAAGCAGATGTTCCAACTCCGCGATGCTTGCTTTAATCCATATATGGATTTAAGCAACTTGCACACCTTTCCGCTGCTCCCACTGTCTAATAAACCTTCTGGTTGATCCATGTAAACACTTTCTTCTAAATGTCCATTTAGAAAAGCTGTTTTTATGTCCATCTGCCAGATTTCATCGTCATGGAAGGCAGCAATGGCCAGCACGATCCGAATGGATTTAAGCATAGCTACTGGTGAAAAGGTTTCAGATTAGTCCAATCCTGGTTTTTGACGAAAACCTTTTGCTACGAGTCTAGCTTTGTAGGTTTCCACTTGTCCAAATGCACCAATCTTCTTTTTGAAGATCCATTTGCATCCAACTGGTTTCAGCCCAGGAGGAGCAACATCTAAAGTCCATACTTTATTGGTGCATGGATTCTGTTTCGGATCTCATAGCATCCAGCCACTTCACCGAGTCTTTACTCGTGATAGCCTGCTGAAAATTAGTAGGCTCGTCATCTTCGATGATGCAATCCTCTCGATCCCCTTCTCCAAGAAAACCATAGTATCTTTCAGGAGGACGAGAAAGCCTACTAGATCTGCGGAGCGGCGTTAGTTCGTCGGGCTCTATTGAAACCTGAGGTTCTACTAAGTTCTTGGCAGTAGTTTGAGGTTCTGGAATTTCTTCCAGCTCTACCGCGCTCCCACTAATTTCTTTTGCAAGAAATTCGCTCTCTGAGAAGACAATGTGGCGAGCGACAAACACTTTTTGTTCTTCAGTGTAGTAGACAATATATCCCCTTGAATGCTTGGCGTATCCCACAAACTTGCACAAAACTAATCGTGCCTCGAGCTTGTCCGGATTATGTTTCTTAAAAAATGCCGGACACCCCCATATCTTGATATACTTGAGACATGGTCTCTTCCCGCTCCACATTTCATATGGAGTGGTAGGCACAGACTTAGTCGGATCTCTATTCAATAGGTATGCAGCTGATTCTAGCTCAAAACCCCAGAAGGAAAGTGGCAACTCAGCAGTACTCATCATTGAACGCACCATGTCTAGTAGCATGCGATTCCTCCTTTCTGATACACCATTATGCTGAGGTGTATATGGTGGAGTAAGCTGAGAGAGAATTCCATTCTCTTTTAAGTATTCAAGGAAACTGGTACTTAAGTATTCTCCACCATGATCAGATCGAAGTGTCTTGATGCTTTTACCAGTCTGTTTCTCCACTACATTTTTATACTCCTTAAACTACTCAAGGGCCTCGGATATATGCTTAATTAAAAACACATGTCCATACCTCGAGAAATCCTCAGTAAAAGTGACGAAGTAGGAGTGACCGCTTCGTGCATGTGTATACATCGGACCACATACGTCGCTGTGTACAAGTCTCAAGAGTTCCGTGGCTCTTTCTCCGTGTCCGGTGATTGGAGATTTGGTCATCTTTCCTTTGATACATGATTGACAAGTTGCATTTGATGAATATTCAAACGGATCTAAATATCCATCTTTATGTAACTTAGTCAACCTTGTTTCATTTATATGACCAAGTCTATAATGCTACAGGAAGGCTTGGTTTGAATCTGGAGCCTTCCTTCTAAGCATGTTTTGAATATTGAAAACTTGAGGTTGATTAAGTATGTATATGCCATTTTCCATTGTGCCAAACCCAATCATTTCTTGATTTAGGAGAATGTTCATAAAATTTCTTTCAAGTGCAAAATTATATCCTTCATTAAGTAACAAAGATACTGATATAATATTACACAGCTTAATGGGAATACAAAAACAGCTGTACAACACCAAAATGTGCCCACTGGTCAACCCCAAATGATATTCGCCCATTGCAACAGCATCTACATGCATTCCATTGCCCATCCGGAGGCTCATATCACCTGTCTTCAGTGCTCTACGGTTTCTCAGTGCCTGTAAAGAATTACAGATGTGAGAACCAGAACCGGTATCAAGTACCCATGATGAGTTTACTGAAAGACAATTTTCGATTACAAACAAACCTAAAGTACATGCAGAAGCTTTCTTCGTGTCCTTGGCTTTGAAAGCCATGCAATCCTTCTTCCAGTGCCTTAGCTTGTGACAATAGTAACATTCATTCTTATCCACCTTCACCCTTCCTTCCTTGTTCGTTCCCTGCACCTTCTTGACCCTACCTTTCCGTTTTGTGGCTTTCATCTTCTTCTTCCCCTTAGCTTTCGCTTTGGATTTAGTAGAGGATGATTGGCCATCATACAGAACGGGGGTCTTCTCTTTTTCAAGGAGGTGTCTTCTACCCTCTACATGTTGAGGATCTTTGGAAGATCAGCTTGTATTTCGTGCATGTTGAAGTTCAGCACGAACTGAGAGAAGGTGTGGGGAAGGGACTGCAAAATCAAGTCGATGTATAACTCATTCTCTAACACGCATCCCAGGTTTGCGGGTTCCTCAATGAGGCTGATCATTTTCATGACGTGCTCTCCCACAGGTGATCCTAGAGCTAACCTCATCTGGAATAGTTTCCTTGAGGTCTCGTACCTCGCAATACGGGAGTGCTCTTCATACAGTTCCTTGCAATAGAGAAAGATGGATATAATATCCATACTCTCGTGCTGTTTCTGGAGTTCATTGTTCATGGACGCTAGCACGATACACTTAGCTCTTTCGCAGTCTAGATCCCAAGTTTTGCGAACCTCCTTGTCCTCAACTGAGGAATCTGGTCCTGGGATAGAGGGAGGAATAGCGGTGGTAACATATTCAAACTTTTTCATAAGTCAGTGCAATGTTGACGTTCCTTAGCCAATCTTTATAGTTTGGCCCGGTCAGTGTATTCTTTTCAAGTAATAGTTTTATTCCTGTCATGGTAGCTGCCAGAGAGAAAGAAAAGAAACACTCAGCATATGCTCTTGCAAGTTTAGATTGGTTTATTAGTTAATGTAAACAGTATGGCTCCCACTGTTTCCTCAAATCCTTCTTCAAACCCTAAAAGAAGAATTAGTCAGGATTAATCGCACGTCATAATACTTTCTTAACCTTTCAGCCAGGCCAGTGTTGGTACTTCGAGGGAGGTTTTCCAACGCTTTCGTGAAGTTCCTTAATTATATAACCTCTTTTCCCTGGAGGCGTAACCCACTAACAACTTTCTAGACACCTACTTGGCTTATAGCATTGATTGTTAAGTGAGAAAATCTCCCGAGAGTAATCCTACTCATCAGTGGGATCGGGATCCAACTTTCATCGCATGATGCCCTAGATGGAAGCCACTCTAGTCACCACACTCCAGAAGGTATTCTAATTCTGCAAGTTTCCTTTATTTTTGAAACTTCGATGTGATTTTTACCCCAAGTTCTTATGACCTTGACGTACGCCAACAAATCATAATATGCAAGTCAAATTCTACCCGTCATTGTCCTAATTAATTTAGATCCATCCGTACTCGCCCTTGACGTGGGACAACAAGGCTGTACGACTGTCCTAAACTAATGCATCTATCTATGCAACAAATAAGCAACACATTGCTACCATACACTATGCCTTGACGTAGGCCAACTAACATAGCATGAATACGATGTGCTGTTTATTTGAAATGACGGAGGGTTACGGCTGGTTTTTGGCGAAACCGTTAACGTAATGAACTTGATATGATCGAAGGAACCATGATAGCATTTTAAAAGGAGTGGTTTAAGCTCCGCATTTAAAATTTGCTTTTTGAAGAAATCCGAGTGGTTTTGAAATTGTTCCAACGATTTAGTTTAGGTTTATTTTCTTTGCATTAATAAATTAATATTGTCCCATCATTGCAGAAAACAACGAAAATTTAACGTACGCTTAAGCCATCCGCATTAGCCACTTGGTCCTGTCATCACCCATTAGGTTACATAACTAACGACAGAGCGGGGTCTGGACTAGCGCGGGTGTAAAACATAAGCAACGCCTAATAAATATCATATATAGATATATCCATTCGTCGCACGTAATAATAGGAATTCTAGATCACAGATGAACATATTGGATATACTGGGAATTCCGCACTTCGTTTAAGCCCATAACGAAGGACGGGTTCCACGGTCGTGATGAATAGCCAAAACTCCACCCTAGACCCCTACGGGTGCGGCAAACTACGCGCCAAGTACCAGAAGTGAAGCAGTCTCCCTCAACAACGTGAGTAGGCAACTTAGCACTTCAAAGTACCCGGTAGTTTGTGCACCCCACCTTGGGTCTATCCTAGGAGCAAAAATAGTAAAAGAAATAAAACAACGGTGGCTACAACCTCAACACGGATCTGCCCCGCAAAAATAATATTACATCAATTTTACAAATTACATTGAATGAAAGAAAAGAAAACACTCGTCTCACACCCCTTGGCTATTCATCATCGACGATCCAATAAGATTCATATACATAAACCAATCATCACAGATATGTGCAACCCCCACTAATCGTCGTATAGCGATTTGCAGACGTTTCAAAATATATATAACATTATAGAAGAACCGATTAACTAAAGCAATTAGAATTTCTATCGATTAAGAAAATTTGAATCTACCCCAATTTCCACACAGTACACAAAATATCTGAGCAGAAGCAAAATATCCCAAAAATCACAAATCCAGAAAATAAGAAAATCAGAAAAAATTTGGACTGAATCGGAGTCGACTCGGCCGCGGATCAGCGGCAGAATGCTGGGTTCTGCTGCGGTTCCGCGATGGTCTGACTGATACATGAGCCCAAATTTCTTCTGTGTTCTTAAAAACCCTGCATGTATTTTTAAGCCTTTTGAAAAAAATTTACGACCAGATTTTAAAATCGACAGAAACATGCATTTTCGGATTTGATTTCGGGATTTTTCCGGCGATCGAATTTCTAACACATTGCTAACAAGTTAGTTATGGTTTAACTAGGCTCTGATACCAGTGTAAGTCCATGATGCACACCACACGGCTTGCGGGGAGGCGGAATACTTTAAAAACGTTTTTCTCGCACCAAAAGAAACTTGTTTTAGCTTTGCATCATGAACTTGTTCCACTTTTGGATCTTGTTTAAACCGTAGCTAACAAAACTGAACTACTAGAGAGTGCTAACTACTTGGTTGAGAAGTTATACCCTTGTGTCTAGTCCTTCGGTTCTTCAGGTGTTCATTGCTCCTTGGTTCAACCTTCTTGTTGATCTCCTTTCTTATGCTTCTTCTAAGTCCTTCAAGAGTTCGCTTGCCGGTCTCCTTTGCGTCAAAGATGGATCCACCTGAGGGCTATGGTCAAGCTCCAACCTCAAAGAGATACCTTAGTGATCTAACTTGGTAAGAGAGAAGACTAAGTTGATGTAGAGTGAGTGTATTGGATTACTTGATCTCAAAACTCATTGTTTTACAACGCATGCAAGTGTATGTTCTTGAGGAAGAAGGAGAAAAGGAAACCTAAGAGAGAGAATGCATTTTTTAGAATGAGTTGTGAGAATGGCTAAGTATTTGGCTAATAATTAAACCATGGAATTATTTAATCTCACAAATTACAACCTTACTTGAATAGTAACTCCAAAGTGAATAAACAAATGATTAGCCATGCTTTCAACCCATGCCTCATAAATCTCCACATTTCCACCTCATTAATTCTTTAATGAAAAAGAATAAAACAATAATGAGGTGTCTCCTTCTAGAAGGTCATTCTTGTGAATTTACAACAATACCCTTTTCTGTATTTTCATACCCGTATTCGCATTCCGAAAAATACGGATACACTTAGATCAGTATAATCCAATAGTATAATACTAGTATCCGGCATAAACCAAAGCCCACTAGTATTATCCGTCCCATCGTCATTCGAGTAGCCAGTATATGAATGCGATCGAAACCCTACCGTAAGACCATACGGCGTCTACATCGTCTCGCCTGATCCAGGGAAACCCTCTGTGTGTGACTCTAAAGACTCAACAGTACGCTGGCAGTTGGTTTAACCAAAAGTCCGTCAGTGGAACTAGCTGTACGTAACGGCAACCCATGTACGTGTCGAAAAGGAGGCCGACGAGCGAACTTGTCCGTAACCCCTACTGAGCCTGTCCGTGACAATATCCGTGTAGTCCGGTCTGTTCGTCTGAGAGTATCGCATGTATGGTCTAGGGAGGTGGTGAACGTCAGACCTCTAACAACCGTACAAGTCATGTCGGTATGGCTCAAGACCATCCGAGAATCTACTGGTCAGTCCACCAGTAATTCTGAATCAGCCCTAGCCAGGGACTTATGGTAATGACCAACCGATCACAGTGCGATATCGACTCCCTATACCGGGAGAGACGAATCCCTAACAGTCGCTCACTGCCTCCATGTGGCTCAGGACTGTACCCAACTAAAAGCTATTTGCACGACTCCTTTGAGCCGTGGTAGGGTAGTAATCAAAGTACAGTGGGAACTCACATGAGACAAATGACGACCTTAAGTCAATAGACTATCTGCACACATGTCATCTAATAACTGCGATCTGACGTTAGGTATAATACCATCTAGTCAGTTCTCGGCGAGTCCTGTCCGGTGTACTCACACCCAGTGAGCATCTGTATACAATCTTAGGTGCACATCACCAATGGCTATGGGACCAATCCATCGCCCTTCGTCAGGGTCTAGATATGTATACACTAGTCTACTCTGGAGCTTCGATGCCCAGTTTCGATACTCCTGCGACTAAGGACTTTTAAGGATGTGCCTATTGAACATCCAGCTCCCACAAGTATGACTGCCATCACAACGCTGGTAGTCAGGCACACACCCTACGGGCTTTATCAACATGTATACAAAGTAAAATATATCACATGTTAAGATAAAGACAAACCAAATAGAATACTATCATATCAAGAAAGATTGTCATGTACATACATATCCCTATCATCCTATACAATGAAGGCCTCTAGGGCATATATATCCAACGTTGCAGATACTGGGGGAGCACCAGCTGTTTACTAAATTCTCGGAGCGTTCCTTCAGGCTTGATTGTGTTGACTCCTAGGTCTTGTTGTTACGGGAGACGGTTTTCGTATGGTACCGAGGAAGATCGAGGCCGTACAACTTTGGCCCAGACTTGTGTATGGGACGGAGGACCGTAGATTTTTGGGCTTAGCAGGTTTTTACTGCCATTTCGTGCAGGATTGCTAGTGTATCGCTGCACTATTGACTGAATTGACTAGAGAGGAGGTTCCTTTTCTTTGGACTGAGGCATACGTGTGGAGTTTTCAGCAGTTGAAGAATCGGTTGACAACTGCACCAGTTCTTTCTTTGCTTTCTGGTTCGGGTGACTTTGTTGTTTAACTGTGATGTTTCGCGAGTTGGGCTCGATTGTGTACTGATGTGACACTATAGAGTTATCGCTTTTTCTTCCTGATAGTTGGAGGAAGTACGAGAATGATATCTCACTCATGATCTGGAGATGGCCGTGGTGGTCGTGCGTTGGAGATTTGGAGACACTACTAGTTCGGAGTGTCGGGTCATATTTTCACGGACGACCAGAGCTTAATGTATATCTTCCTGCAACGGGTTTTGATTGTTGAGACAGCACCGTCGGATGGAGCTTGTGAAGTATTGTGTTTGTGAGATCCTCGTTTCCCGTGGCAAGGAGAATGTGGCAGCTGATGCTGTAGTCGTAGGCCCGGGGTTAGCTTGTTCCAGCTGTGCGCAGTTCTGAGACGGTCTTCTGCAGATTTACAGTTCTTGTGCGATCATTGAGTACAGCTTAAGTTCGCCTCTACTGAGGGGTTAGCTTGCTCATGTCTGCGCTCATCCATTTTTCCTTAATCGTTTTTGCGAGGCACAGCGCGCCAATGCATGTTTGTCAGAGATTCTCGAGTATACTCGGCTGGGTAAAGATTCAGAGTCCTTGATTTGTGACCAGGGTGTGATACGTTTAAGGACGCATTTGTGTGTACCTGATACTGATGGGTAGAGACGCGAAATCCTAGAGCAGGTACATCGGTCAGCTTTCTGTATTCATTCAAGTTCCACCAATATTTGACGTAACTTGTGAGTTAGTTACAGGTGGGCAGGGATGAAGAGTGAAGTTTCGGATTTCGTTTCGAGGTGTATATCTTGTTGTGAGCTAAGGTTGAGCATCTGAGACCGGTTGGAGAGTTGCATCCTTTAACTGTTCCAGAGTGGGAAGGGGAGAAGATCTCCATGAATATTCATTGTGGCGTCTACCCAGGTTTAATCAGGGTTTGACTCCATTTGGGTGTTTGTTGTCCGGTTATGCTCAGTTTGCTCAGTTTTTCTTTGTTAAGTTTGTGTTTTTGCACGGAGTTCCTTCATGAATTGTATCCAATAGAGGGTGTGTTCGCTTGCTGCCATGGGCAGGAGCTTCAAGAAGCCTTGTGTACTGGTTGAGCTTTAGCCGCGTTTTTCCATCAGCAGGATGATGGTTTTGTGAGAGTGGGCTATACAGACTCAGGAGGGTATGCTTGTGCGTATGTACTAATTGTTGTCGGCGGTTGGGATTGTCACTTGCCATTGTTAGGATTCTCCTTCGATAGCAGTTATCAGGAGACATTCCAAATTGCAAACTTTAGGTTTTGTTTGGTAGGTCGTGTCGATCGCCAATCTATTTTTCTAACTCTGCGTGAGTGGGATTTTTGGACCTCAGGTTGTCTTAAGACTTCGGTGATGATCCAGTTAGTTCAGGTCAGGATGAGGGCAGCCCAGTGCAGATAAAAGTCTTATGCCAACCATGGTGGTCGCAGACTTGAGTTCGCAGTGGGAGATCATCTATTCCTACGGATTTTCCGATGAATGCCGTGTTGAGTTTTGGGAAGCTTAGCCCAGGATTGTAGGTCTTTTGATATCCTTAAAGCGAGTTAGTTCCGTTGCCTATAAATTGGCACTTCCGCCCAAATTATTGAGTATTAACCCCGTATTCCTTGTGCGATACTTTGCAATTGATAGTTATTTGTATGCCCTAGAGGCCATTACTGTACATACTGATGTATATTGTAGTGGATGCTTGGACATATATAGGGTGTACTTTCTTACTCGACATGATAGTATGCTATCTTGTTCACTTTATCTTAACATGTACTCTGATTGTCTCTATGTTACATGTTGATAAAGCCCTTGGGATGAGTACTTGACTACCAGGACTATGATGCAGATCATACTAGTGAGGTCAGTGTAGTCGCCAAGTAAATCCTTCAAATGTTCCTAGTCGTGGGAGTACCGAGACAAGGCATCGATACTCCAGAGTAGACTATCGTATGCGCTTCTTGACCCATATGATGGGCGATGGATGATCCCATATCCATTGGTGTTTGACATCAGAGAAGGCATACGGGTGCTCAGTGGAGACTGGGTACACTGGACGGACTCGTCGAGAACTCCCAGATGGTATTATACCTCACGTTAGATGGCAGTTCTCTGGTGACACTGGTACAGGTTAGTCAGTAGACCCAAGATCGTCATAGAGTCTTGTGTGATTCCTACTGAGCTTTGATTTCCATCATACCACGTCCAGGAGGGCATGCAAAAAGGTGGCTTTTGGGTACAGTCCCGAATCACATGGAGGTAATGAGCGATAGGAGGGGATTCGTCTCTCCCGGTATAGGGAGTTGATGTTGCGCTGTGTTCGATTGGCTATAACTGGAAATCCCTGGCCAGGGTTGCTGAGATTTACTTGTAAATGTTATCAGTAGTTTCTCGAACTGTTATAGACCTCATATGGACACGACTTATCAAGCTACTAGGGTCTGACGTTTACCACCCCTAGGCGAGATATGCGACATATCAGACGAAGAGACCGGACTATACGGGAGTGTTGCTGATTGGATTCGCTGGAGAAAGTATAGGCTTGCTTGTTGATCTTCTGATCGCTCAATACCTCGGTGGATGTTACGTTTACTAGACCGCTTGCAGCTTGTGGGTGTTTGATATGATCATCACCTACTGCCGGCGTATTGACGATTCTTTAGAGTCCTACACAGAGGTTTCTTGGCTCAGGCAAAACGGAGTAGGAGCACATACATGATATGTGCGGGACCGAGAACAATACGTGTATGTGATACGTATTAGATTCTCGCGATATGAGATATCGGCCGGGTATATATGATATAGCAGGGTCATCGGATCAAGTGTTGATTCAATGAATTGATACAGATTATATTAGTCGGTTATTTGTGAAATAGCCGGATTATCGGATCAAGTGTTGAATCGATAATTTAATGTATAATTATATATTAGATATATTAAATTACATTAAATAGTATAACCTCACAAAAGGTTCTTTTTCTCACTCGGGTAATACATTGATATATATATGCGATGTATGTTAATTGTATTATTTTATTTTGTTACAAAAAATATTGTATATGTGATATATAATATTGTAACATATTATGGTTATAAATGCAACATGTTTAGTGGAGTTTAAATGTGGTTAAGGTCTGGATTAGGGTTAAGTTTTCATGAAGCTTTCAAGAAGCTTTGACTTTGACTTGGATATTTTGTGATATTTCCTTAACCCAACCAAACACTTTAACCATAGTTGTTTCTTTACATAGGTTAAGTCTTCTCACTTATACCATGGTTGCATTTCTAACCTCACACATGAGTTATTCATTATTCATCAGAAAAGGGTTTGATAACTTCTTCTTCTTCTTCCTTAATGAAAAAGCTTTCTAGCTTTTTCATTAGTGATGATTTTGAGTGAGATTAAGAAAACAAATGAGAGCTAAATTCCTACTTCATCATCCTAATCTATCCTAGCCATTTAGATTAGGTTGTTCACTTCATTTGTGAGTGAGAGCTTGTGTTAATGAAACTTCGAGATAGATCATCTTTGTTATCGAAGATCGGAAGCAAGCTTGCATCTTTCTCTTCGTGGAGCCTCCCTAGAGTCCGGAACCATGATGATCGCAGCGAAGGGACCTCAACACGGAGCTTTAGAAGTGAAGGAACGGACTACAAAGGTTGTAATCCCAAACTCTTAGATGTTAAAGTGTTTAACATACTTTGTTTCGCCTAATCTCTAGTTTAAAGATCTTGGTTAGGGTTGTTCGGCACGTCTAAATTTTAAATCGGGCATAGTTGATGCCTTGTAGACCCTTGTGAGAGTGCCTAGTAACCCTACTGTGGTATCAGAGCCAAGCTAGAGCTTTAGGCGAAGTCTAGGCGAAGTTTAAAGTCCGATCGAACTCCGAGTACCCGTAAAACCCTAGTTTCTGGAAATTTTTCAAAAAGTTGATTTTTTTCATATTAAAAATGCTCAGAAAATTCAGCAGGTGATATGATGGATTATTGTGAAACACGTGCCCAAAATGCCTTTATTGCACCACGGAACCGCGGCAATAGCTTTTCTTGCGCGGCAGTTCCGCGGCCAAACAGTGACTTTTGGGTTTGGTTTTCACACAGTAAAATCCGTACAGATCTCCTGATTGTTCGGAGAATTTTTATTCTACTCAAGTGTTGAGTTTTCTGGGTTGTATTGGGAGCTCGTTGATTCGATCGGAAAATATAACTTCGTTTAATTTGTCCTGGTAATTTTTAGAACGTGTTAAAAAAGTTCGAACGGTTATCAATAACTCACTTTTTCCCCTGCCGGAAAATTTCCAAGTGTTGGATTTTTCTGTAGTTTAAGAACGTTCTAAGTTGTGCAAGTAACGCGATAGACCCGCTAGAAGAACACAAACCTTAACTCGATTATGTGACCGTCTGAACTGCCTCTAAACCTTAGGGTTTGGGGCAGTACGGCGTTGCCACATGTGAGGCGTTGTCTTGACCCTTCTACGGCTGGACCATTGGTACTGTGGCATGTGATGGATATTTTTTGAACTCCGCTCAAGTGTTGAGCTATTTGGGAAAACTTGGGTGTTTGATTATTCGATCGGAATGTTTAACATTGTCAATTTAACTGGAATGTGATACAATATTTGGAATCCACAAATAGTTATGAGATAACCAATTTGAATGTTATAAATCTAGCAGTTTAGTCTCAGATGATCGGTTGCCACGGGATTTTGATGCGATCAAAAGTCCGTCGCAATCACGTAGCGTACGCGGATACTCGCCGGGTAAATTTAATAGATAGCCACGCCCCATAGCCCTGACCAAGTGACTGTAGGAGAACCCCGTCGCCAAAAGCATCCGTTCGGGTGCTCGCGGCAGCGGTGTTCCGCCTTAGTGCACTTCGTCGACGACATCCGGGGGTGCGGTCGTCTATTAAAGTTTGCGACGATCATTCGATCAGGATATCGGGAATCTTGTTGAATTGCCCGACCAGATATTGAAAAGTGTTTTCGATAATGAGACTAAAATGCGGGGTTTATAATTGTTAGGCATGCGATGTCTAAGGTATTCATTTAGTTAGGCATGCGATGTCTAAAGAGGTTGCGGATTCCAACTGATGTAGTTTTGCACTTTCTTTTCTGCGACCGTAAGCGTAATATGTGGTGTATCGCCGGTTTCGTTGCTATAAATCAACGACAATTAGGATACGCATATTTACTTACGTTGATGATATGTGATATTATGTTTTGCTATTATATGTTATATTGGATCGTCGTGTTCTGAATAGCCGGGGTTTTTATGTGAGATGAGAGTTTTCGTTTTTCATTAATGTAAAATTCTGTTGTATGTAATATTCTTTTGTTGGGGCACTTCCGGGCTGAGGATGATGTCAACATTGTATATTATTTACTCTTCCGCATAAGGTAGACCCAAGGCTGGGAGCACAAGTAACCGGGTTCTAAGGTCCAGTGGGAGACCATCTAGAGGAATCGAGACCGGGTCTCCTAACCCTAGAATTGGCAGTGTTGCTTGCCGCTCTCATAGAGGTCTAGGGATGTGGGTTTGGCTATTCATCGCGACCGTTGAATCCGTGTTTTATACAGGCTCGTACTAAAACACGGACGTCCTAGTATATCCAATATTTCATATATGTTCTTTTGCTGCAATGTTCTGTGATGAGATCATATTACTGCCTGAGACGAATGTTTATATTATATATATGAGATATATGTTATATTGTAGATTTCGTTTCAAATGTGATGCTTGTGAAGTATAATAAAATGGGACTTCATTAATGGGATTAATGAAACTAAAAGAAACCTAAAGATGTTGTAGAAACTTGTCTTAAAAACTGGAGTTCTAGTTTTTACTTTGCATAGCGGTGTTCCTTGTAGAACATCCAGCACCTTATTCGATAAGGAAAGAGCCGAGATCTCTTCACCGGGAGTGACCTTTTTAGCGAAACTAGCAGATGCTACAAACACGGTTTGTCTTTTGATTGCTTCTATAGTTTTTGCTTTGCATAGTGATATTTATGAAATATCCTGCACCTTATTCGATGAGGAAAGAGCCGAGATCCCTTCATCGGGAGTGACCTCTTTAGCAAAACTAGAAAAGCCTCAAAAGCACTCCATTTAAAATCACTTGATTCTACGACGATATCAAGTTCATTACGCAAAGGGTTTTCTTAAAAACCTGTCGTAGCCCTCCGTCATTTCAGATAAGTAATAGTCAGTATTCGTACTACGTTTGTTGACCTCTGTCAAAGCGTATTGTGCGGTAGCTGATTAGTGCTTATCTTTATAAGCATATGATGTGATTGATTTAGGGTAGTCGTGCGACATTGTTGACCTCTGTCAAGGGTCGTGCGGGTAGGTTTACTTCAATCAGGAAATGACGGGTTGAACTTGACTAGCAGCCTATGGTTTGTTGACCTCTGTCAAGGTCATAGGACGCTTGGGGCAAAATACTATTGGGAGTTTCAAGTTTTGAAATTTGCAATGAGATTGCATACCTTCTATGAGATAGTTGAATCCCGATACCCGCTCAGAGTAAGAGTTACTCCTGGGAGAGTTTTACACATTACAATTAGCCGATCAAGTAGGTGTCTAGAAAGGTGTCAATGGGGTTACGTCCCTAGGAAAACGAGGTTTATTATAATTAGGTCCGTGTGAAAGCACGGGGAACCTCCATCAAAGTACCGACACTGGCCTGGATGAAAGATTGGCGAACTTGCAGGGTATAATTAATCCCGGCTAGTCTTTCCTTTTAGGGTTTGAAGGATGATTTAACTAAAACAATGGGAGATATCTGTAACATTTTCAAAAAGATAAAATATTAATTTTGGGAATTTTTATAATTTAATATTAAAATAATCAATAAAATAATATTAAATTATAAAAATTCCCAAAATTAATATTTTATCTTTTTGAAAATGTTACAATCTACACCCCTTAAAGAAATTCGGTCCCCGAATTTTAATTTAAAACCCCAAATTCTAAAACATTTCGATACGAATTCCAAGTCGTCGGGGCTCCGAAATCATCAACACATAGAACATCACAGCGCAATGCAGGCACATGGGTACTGAGCAGATAACTCAAAAACAACGCTCCATCAAGCATCCCGCAATCATCGGAGTCAAGGTAAAAACACAATGTCAAATCCAATACAAAACCGATATGATATGGATCAGAACTATACATGTAGACACCCAATCTGAACATGTAAATAGCTGATGTAAAAGCATGCCAAATCTTTTTAAGTCGTTGTGCGATACACCTAACACTGCACAGTGGCGGACGTTTTTCATAAGAAAATAACTATATATGTATATATATCCTTTGTTTAATAAGCACGTCCCGCCGTTTTGAAAACAATCAGAAGGGTTTCCTTGTTTTTAAATACGATTTTGGTGCACACCCGATGCACTAAATCGAGATTTCTTCGTGCAGATCAGATGCACCGGATTTTTGGCTGTCAGGCACATACGTTGCCTATGACAGATGCTTCGTGCACACCCGTTGCACCTAGATGTTGATTTGTGCACCTGTTTAGCACATATATGGATTTTTGATTTCCGTGCGCACCAGACGCACAGGATTGTGTTATGTGCATTTTTAGGATTTATTCCTTTTGGAGCAGTACATTTTTATGATATTGGATATTTGTTTTTATACTGAGCAGGACTAGTCAGAGGACAGTACCTAGATATATTTTGCATGCATTGATAGTTTGAAGGGATTTCCAAGGAGCGAGCTATAGTCTCGATATGTATATACCTACGTATCTGATATGACACGAGACGTTTTAAAAACAAGGAAACCCTTCTGATTGTTTTCAAAATGGCGGGACGTGCTTATTAAACAAAGGATATATATACATATATAGTTATTTTCTTATGAAAAACGTCCGCCACTGTGCAGTGTTAGGTGTATCGCACAACGACTTAAAAAGATTTGGCATGCTTTTACATCAGCTATTTACATGTTCAGATTGGGTGTCTACATGTATAGTTCTGATCCATATCATATCGGTTTTGTATTGGATTTGACATTGCGTTTTTACCTTGACTCCGATGATTGCGGGATGCTTGATGGAGCGTTGTTTTTGAGTTATCTGCTCAGTACCCATGCGCCTGCATTGCACTGTGATGTTCTATGTGTTGATGATTTCGGAGCCCCGACGACTTGGAATTCGTATCGAAATGTTTTAGAATTTGGGGTTTTAAATTTAAACTCGGGGACCGAATTTCTTTAAGGGGGGTAGATTGTAACATTTTCAAAAAGATAAAATATTAATTTTGGGAATTTTTATAATTTAATATTATTTTATTGATTATTTTAATATTAAATTTATAATTAAATGCAAATAAATAGGAAAAATGTTAGAAAAATTATGGAAAATTCTAAAATAGGGTAAATTAGAGAATTATGCCATTTTAAAGTTTTTAAGACTAGTTATATGCTAATTTAGTGTTAATCGCGATTAAAAATCGCTAATTGGATTTTTAGCACTTTTGAGCAAAAATGTGCACATGTCATTTTCCACACTTGTTACACTTGTGTTACATTTTGTGCCATGGTTTTCTTTTGGATGCACTATTAGGGTGAGAAGGTTAAGAAAAAGAAAAAGAAAAGAAAAGGAAATGGAATGATGAGAGAGAGAGGGTAGGTATAGGTCAACCCCACCTTTTGAAGCCATGCCCCCATCATTCCTTTCTTATTTCTCTCTCACCTCTTCTTCATGAGCTGCTGCCCTCCCTCTCCCTCAGTCACCCTCTTCTTGAAACCCTAGATCCATCATGAAATCCTAGCCAAAACCCCATTCCCACTTCACAAAAAATGGTCCCAAGCTCACTAGCTACCCATTGAACCTAGCAAGATTGGATTTGGAGGACTTTGAGCAACTCAAGAAAATTCTTGAGTTGCCAAAGGAGGTAATTTCTGCACCCTCTTGTAGCATTTCAATTTCCTTATGCATCAATTCTAGTTTAGTATCGATATCATGTCATTTTGTGGACTTTTGAGATTTCAAGTTAGGGTTTAGGGTAAAACTGAAACTTAAGATCAAATTGAGGATTTAGGTGACCTTAGAATCCCTTGTGTGATGCTAAATTGAACCCTAACCTGAACTTGTAAACAGAATACGGAATTACGGAACCGATATCGGGGAAAACAGGAAATCTGGGGCTGTTATGTTGAATCTGCTTTCACCCCGAGACCCTTAAAATAAAATTGAGTTGACAGTGAGATGTGCAGGCACTAATGAACCACCACCCCAAACCCTAGCCCCCAATTCCAAACCGAGGCCGCCAGTTTCTCCATTCTGGCCGCAATTTGCGGCCAGAGCAGGGAGGTTTTTCCTCGAAATTCGTGCATGGCCCCATTTCCTATAGTTTTGACCCTGGGTATATCTAGTTTTGACAGATTCCATCTAGGGGGAAATCTGGGATGATTTTCCCTATGTTGGTGCATGATTTGAGACTTATTTTAGCATGGATTTTGGTTTTTGGTGATTCATTCCTGTCGGGTGGCGTTGGGACGTCAACGACGGGTGGATATTGGTCGTGTTGACATGCGAAGCGATAGGTTTCTACCTATGCGAGTAGCGTGTGCTGTTTTAGTTTCCGATGTGATTTTCATGTGCTTTAGCGTGTTTGATATACTTGTAGGTACCCTACGAGAAGTTGAGGCAAGAAGATGAAGATGGAAACATCGGCTTTGCCACACGAGAAACAAGGTGAGTAGATTTATATCTACGGGGAGAAGTCGGGTGGATGGCGTATAGCACCCCCGCAGTCCGTGGTGTGGTATACGAATACGTATACACACGTATATTTATTATGTGTTGTTTAGGATCATTGTTAGCAATAATGATATTATTGATGATAAGAATATATGGTTTTAGTATAGTGCGAACCCTAGAGTAGTGGTGGCACTCACACCTATACTTACACACATTCTTGCATTCATTCTTTCATTTGATGGTGCGTATATCTACACATGGGTATGGGACTATGTGTTCATATACGGGTTGATGGTGATACGTGGGTTTGAGGTGATATTTGATGTGAGGCCGTGAGATCGGCGAGGTGACATAGTGGCTTTTGGGGTGCGATATGATAGTTTTAGCGGGCCTCTGGACATGTGCTTTACCCGCATTCATATTTTTATAGATGGTATCGATTTGTACTAGACTTACAGTAGTACCCCAGATGGTGTGATCTGATGATAAGTGATACCTGATATGTGATGAGATAGTGTGATATTGACCCCTACCCAGCTATTAGGATGCCGTACGACGATCTACCGTACGAGCCGATATTGATGATAGACCCGCACTCATAACTCGAAGATATCTTACGATATTACATTGAGGCGAGATCACCGACTATCATATCTATATACATTGACTCAGATTTGGTGGGTTCATACCCCTCCTGTCTAGATTACTTGGTAGACATTAGGCTAGACCGAGTCATACCTATTTCAAACTAACGAATCGGGGATATTTTAAAGATAGGCAGAAGGGTTATACGGATATTTTCAAATGATGTATCTTTCTTAAAACACCGTAGCCCTTGTTTTACCAAAAGCCCTGGTTCGTCTTATTTCAAATGGCACTCCTGCTGACATGTACAGATTGGTGTAGATCCTTTACTTTTGCGTTGATTGTTCGATTCCGCACATACATGCTATTCGCATTGCTTGCATATGTTATATGCGCATACTATTACTCCATGTTGCAGGATATATTGTTACTTGCATTCCACTTATATTGTCACCTTCATCTTGCTTTCTGATTTGCGCATTGGGATAGTTTGTTTCTATGATATTTCTGATACTGAGAGAGGGCTGACCCGGACTGACGGATGCCCGATATACTGAGAGAGGGCTGACCCGGACTGACGGATGCCCGATATACTGAGAGAGGGCTGACCCAGACTGATGGATGCCCGATATATTGAGAGAGGGCTGACCCGGACTAACGGATGCCCGATATATTGAGATTGGGCTGACCCGGACTGACGGATGCCCGGTATGTGAGGATTTACGTGCCGATGCAAGGCACAGGTTTTCATGATGTTTTCGAGTGTCGATGCTAGGCACTCAGGTTTCATGCTTTTGGTTATATCCTCATATTTTCCATGCATATGCTGATGATATTTACATGCATCATGGTTTTGTGATTGGATGACGAGTGGACGGGATCCACGTACATGCAGATTGATTTCATTGATCATACCTCATATTCATGACATGTTGTTACCTGAGGCACTAGCACGAGCACTTGGCACTACACTCATGTATAGAGATTACATTGCCAGTTTAGCATGCTTCAGCTTATTTCATATTGAGGTTTATATATATCTGATCGTATTGACCTAGGATGGGTCATGCATTCGATTTCCTGCTTGTAGATATCTTTCTATTCACGAGTTGGCAACTCACCCCCGTTGTGCCCCAGTTCTTGCAGGTTTGCCGTACAGATTCCATAGCGGCATTTCTGGCACACTGTTTCCATATGGGTGACTTGCGTTGGTAGGTGGGTTCTTTTGTATCAGAACCGCCATTGTTCATGTATTATTTATTGTATCTAGAATTGTCCATCAACCAAAACTTGTATATTGTTTCAGACTTAGATATTTGAGTTGTATTATTTCGACCTTAGAGTCGCGCTAGTAGTAATACGGTTTTCTGGCTGTTTTGAGTTTCTTTTTGGAGTTTGTTCCTCGCCCTTTGGCATTGTATATTATTATTGCTTATGTGGTTGTGACCGTCGATTGACGAAGAGCTAGCTCCTGCTTGGGGATGCCTTTTATCATGTCATATATGTTATTCTTGTTGTACCCCGTTCGGGGCCAGTTTTTATAAAGGAAACTCTGCCGAAATTTTCAGGAAAAATTACACATTTTAAAAAAAAAACATTCATATTCGTCTTAGTTATTTAAAAAAAAACTCGATTTTCAAAACATGATTTCTTTACCTCTTAAAACTAGTTTTTTCCTTATTTACTCCTTAAATGGTTTTAGATTTCTGGGCTTTTGGCTTACTGGGATCAGATGGAGTCCTGTAGACTTCATAGTATTCAAGGGCCAGTCACGTGCACTTTCGGGTCGTGACATATCCTGATTAGATAAATTGATAACCAATCTAATCTTGTAAAAGCGCACGCTGAGTGTTTTCTTCTCTCTCTCTCCAGGTAGCGACTATGTCACGCCTTAATCAAGATAATAATACAGATGTATTGATCGAACCCGCTTGTTATACTGCGCAAAGGAAGTGTTGTTATACTGCGCAAAGGAACGTTGGTCCCGCTCCAACTTATAATTGTTATAAGACAGAGCAGGAAATAGGGGATTACCAGAATTCCCGTGCCGCCCAAATGAAGAAAGTACATGTTGATGCATCTTCTTCGGGTGTGTTCATTACACAGAATTGTTTCTCATTATCCTTTACGTCCTGGATATTTGATACCGGATCAGGATCCCACATATGTAATTTGTTACATGGGCTACAGAGAGGTAGAGAACTGAGAATGGATGATAAGTTTCATGAGATAGAAATGATACAAGTGTTGCAGCCAAGACTGTTGGCAGTTATCACCCTGTATTACCAGAATACATTGATTCTGAACGAATGTTATTAGATACCGAACCTGATATACAACATCATATCAGTCTCTTTATTAGTAAAGAAGGATATAATTTTGTATTGTTGGATAATGTTTTGAACATTTCCTATATCAAGAGTTGATCGGTTCAGGCACGTTATCTAAAAGTATAGACGTTCTAAATCAAACCACAGTTCTTAATGTACAGAACACACACAAGAGGAAGAGTTCAGAAATGAACGAATCTTTCTAGAGGCATTGTAGACTAGGTCATATAATGCGACCCGACTAGCTAAAGTTACATATAGATGCATATTTAAATTAGTTTGAATTTACATCTTGTGAAACTTGTCGGTCATGTCACAGAGATAAGATGACCATAGCTCCATTTATTGGAAACAGAGAAAGAGTTAGTGAACTCTTGGGATTGATACATGCTGATGTATGAAGGACCCCTGTCTACACATGCCAGGACTGGTTCGTTGTATTTCATTACATTCACTAATGTTCTTTCAAGATTAAGACATGTGTTCCTGTTGAAACACAAGTCCGAACTTTTTGAGATATTCACAGAATATAAGTTAGAAGTAGAGAACCAAAACGGGTACAAGTATTATATCCTTTGATGTGATCAGGGAGTAGAATACTTGAGCACGGGATTCCTGGACTATTCTAAAGGAGAATGAGACTCTCTCTCAGCATTACTCCTCCGTATACACCACATCACGTCGGTGTATCGGGCAGAGCAATCACACCCTATGCGATATGGTGTGCTCTATGATGAGTACTACTGAGTTTCCTATTTCCTTTTGGGAGTTATGCACTTGAGAAGCTGCATACCTATTGAATAGGGTTCAAATCAAATCAGTTACCATCCACTTCATATATGATATGGAATGGGAAGAGCCCATATCTTAAGTTTGTTAAGATTTAGGGTTGTCCAGCCTATGTCTAAAAGCATAATCCGGACAAGCTCGAGGCAAGGCCAGTTCTGTGGAAGTTTGTTGGATATCCCAAGCATTCGCAAGGGAAAATCTTCTACCAAACCGAGGCACAAAAGATGTTTTGTTTCTCAGCATGCCACCTTTGTGTAAGGGAATTTCTTGTGAAGAAATTATTGGTCATGAGGTAGAACTTGAAATAGTTCCAGATATACAAACTGCAGCTGATGATTTGGTAAACCCGGAGGATTCAATAGTTTCCAACGAACCTCAGCCTCTCCGCTTATCTAGTAGGGTTCCTCATCCACCTGAGAGATACTTAGGTTTCTCTATGAATGTGGGAGCAAGGATTGCATCATGAGATGATGACCCAACTAGTTTCGAGCAGGCCATCTGGAGTGGGACTCTGTATGAATGGCTGGAAGCTTAGCGATCTGAGATGGAATCCTTATACACCAACAAAGTATGGACTTTGGTTGCTTTATCTGAAGGGTTAAATCCCCATCAGGAGCAAGTATATCTTGAGAAGATTACTTGGTGTACATTGAAAAGTTGAGACTTTCAAAGCTATTCTTAAGTCCATCCAGATCCTACTTGCCACGGCTACATATCATGACTACGATATCCGGCGGTTGGGTGTCATGAATGCTTTTCTAAATGATGATTTTGAAGAGGGAGTCTATAAGTACATAGCCAGAGGGCTTCGTAGACAGTGAGAGCAGCGGAAACGTGAGCAAGATGTTTTATGTGATAAATCAGGCATCGCGGAGTTGGAACGTCTGTTTTGATGAAGTAGTCAAAGAGTTTGACTTCATCAAAATGTTAGATGAACCTTGTATATACAAAAAGGTAGTAGGGAGTATGGTGGTGATCCTCGTAGAGTACGTGGATGACATACTCTTGATAGGAAAGGAGTTTCCTTTGCTACGCTCGGTCAATCTCCGCTTATCACAAGGATTCTCCATATAGGATTAAAGTGATACCTCTTAAATCCTGGGTTTTGGATATATAAGATAGATCTAATTGGATGTTAGGATACTCACTTGTTGTAGTGAGATGGTATCAATCGATCCTGGGGAGAATCACTGCAAAGGTTCCACGGTGATAAGGACGACTGTATGTCAGTCGCAGGCATTGTCTTTACCCTAAGTGGAGGGACGGAATGTTGGAAGAGTTCCAAGGTAGATACCGTGACTTACTAGACGATTAAAGGCAAGATACATCGTTACCAAGGATGCTACCAAAGAGGCAGTCTGGATATATATGAGTTCATGAGATGAATTTCGTTCCTACCATTGTGTGATAATGGAGTTGTGGCTTATACCAAGGAACCCCCGTCCCATCTGAAATCCAGATATAATTCTTAGAAAGTATCACCTGATCATGGAGATGGGAGATCTCCAGGGAGATCGAGGTTACGAGAGTAGATACAGAGGACAACAGCGCGGATCCACTCACAAAGGCCTTTTTCCCAGTAAAGACTTTTATGGGATGGTTGAGTATGAGATACTTCAACCACAGCTAAATGGTTGGTATGTGATACCACAACAGATGGCCCTAGTGCAAGTGGGAGAATGTTAGTTATATGTATGCCCTAGAGCCCATTACTGTACATAGTGATGTATATTGTAGTGGATGCTTGGACATATATAGGGAGGACTTTCTTGCTCGACATGATAGTATGCTATCTGGTTGCACATTATCTTAACATGTACTCTGATTGTCTCTATGTTACATGTTGATAAAGCCTTTAGGATTAGTACATGACTACCAGGACTATAATGCAGATCATACCAGTGAGGACAGTGTAGTCGCCAAGTACATCATTCAAATGTTCCTACTCGTGTGAGTACCGAGACAGGGCATCGATACTCCAGAGTAGACTAGTGTATGCGCTTCTTGATCCATATGATGGGAGATGGATGATCTCATATCCAATGGTGTTTGACATTAGAGTAGGTATACTGGTACTCAGTGGAGACTGGGTACACTGGACGGACTCGCCGAGAACTCCTAAATGGCATTATACCTCACGTCAGATGGCAGTTCTCTGGTGACACTGGTACAGGTTAGTATGTAGACCCGAGATCGTCATAGAGTCTTGTGAGATTCCCACTGTGCTTTGATTTCCATCATACCACGTCCAAGAGGGCGTGCAAAAAGGTGGCTTTTGGGTACAGTCCCGAATCACATAGAGGCAATGAGCGATAGGAGGGGATTCATCTCCCCCGGTATAGGGAGTTGATGTTGCGCTGCGTTCAATTGGCTATAACTGGAAATCCCTAGACAGGGTTGCTGAGATTTACTGGTAAGTGTTATCAGTAGTTTCTTGAACTGTTATAGACCTCATATGGACACGACTTATCAAGCTACTGTGGTCAGACGTTTACCACCCCTATGCGAGATATGCGACATATCAGACGAAGAGACCGGACTGTACGGGAGTGTTACTGATTGGATTCGCGGGAGAAAGTACAGGCTGTTAGTGTATATGCCCTAGAGGCCATTACTGTATCATACTAGTTTGTATATTACTTAATAGAAGCTTTGGATATTCACCTTGTATAAACAATCTTGCTCAATATATTAGTATGCTACTTGGTTTGTTTCTACTTCAATGTGTACATGTGTTTATTTTAGGATATCACCTATACACATTAGTGGAGCCCTTAGGATCTTTGCTTGATTACCAGCGTTGTGATGGCAGTCACACTAGTGAGGGCTGGGTAATCTATAAGAACATCCTTATACAGGTCCCTAGTCGCAGGACTATCGAGACAGGGCATCGATACTCCGGAGTAGACTAGCGTATGCGCTTCTCATCCCAGTATGGGAGATGGTCTGTCCTACAGCCATCAGTACGTCGTACTGGAGATAGTATACGGGTGCTCGTTAGGTTTCGAGTACACTGGACAGGACTCGTCGGGAACTGACCGGTTGGTACTATACCTATCGTTAGTTATCAGTTCCCAGGTGACATGAGTACAGCTTAGTCCGCTGACTCGACACTGTCACTTTGCCTCGAGTGTGTTCCCACTGTACTTTGATTACTACCCTACCACGGCTCAAAGGAATCGTGCAAACAGGTTGTAGTTGGGTGCAGTCCCGAAGCACTTGGAGGCAGTGACGGTTAGACAGGATTCGTCTCTCCCTGTATTGGGGGTTGACATCGCGCTGTGTCTAGGAGAGCCATTACACGAGTAGTCCCTGGCCAGGGCAATCGAGATATACTGGTAGGCTTCCAGTGTTATCTCAGGGTGTTTTGGGCTTCACTCCAACATGACTTGTACCGCTATTAGGGGACTGATGTTTACCGCCCTCCTAGGCCCGCCATGCTATGTATCAGACGAACAGACCGGACTGTACGGAGATTGTCACATTCAGGCTCGGTAGGAGTTCAGATGGGTTTCACCTCGTCAGTCTTCTTATCGGCATCTACCTAGGGACTGTTACGCACAGCTAGTGCCGCTTGCGGTCTGTGGTTAAACCCACTGCCAGCGTAGTGTCGAGTCTTTAGAGTCCCACACAGAAAGCTATTCGCCTTTAGGCAAAAGAGTAGAGGTCGCATGGTTTTGCGACAGGGTTCGGTCACATCCGTACACTTATGCACGTACAGTGTCCGGACAGTTAACACTAGCGGGCTTTCGTTTAAGCCAGATCCTAGTGTACGTTTTGGGATTGGTTTTATCCAGTATGTATTCGTGTTCCTCGGAACGCGGATGCGGGTGTGTATGCACAGTTGACGGAGAGACAGAGGCAGAGGATTCTCATTAGGGTTGTTTACTGTTGACCGTTGACCATTGACTTTTTGCTCAACCCTAATAAGAATATGATATGTAATTAACAATAATATTAATTAAGTATTATGGTGACACGGTTGTTGAGGGGTTGACTTTGTTGACTTGTTGACTTTGTTGACCGGTTGACTAGGTTGGACTACTTGACCATCATGATGACAATGGCTATCATTTCATGGAAAAGACTTTTTACTTGCTTGTTTGTCTTGTGAGAAATGAGTGCATGAAATGATATGGCTATTGTAGCTTAAACCATTTTACACAATACTTGATTACTATTTTTGTGATGATGGATTTGGATTATGAGAGCCAAGAGAGAAAAGTCTTTTCTCATTCTATCATTTTCTTTCTCTCTCTTGTGTTCTTGAGCTCTCATCTTCTTCCTCTTGCTCTCCCTCTCTTTAGTCTATGGTTCACTTGTCTCATGTGTTGAGAACCAAGAACCATAGAGAAAATCCCAACACACTCTTCTCTACTCACTCTACTTCACAAGGTTTAGCAAACCAAGTGAACTAGTTTCTTCAAAGATCGAAGAAGAAGCCAAAGGTAGAAGCTTTCGAGGTGGATCGATCTTCGGCGCAAGTAGACGACGGGGTGAAGCCGATCCGGACAACCATCGAGGCTTGAAGACGAAGGAGTTCAAGAAAGAAAGGTATAACCCCCTAACCGAGTAGTTAACAACTCCTAGTTAGGTTGTTAGTTAGATGTTTAACAAAGATCCGGTTTTGAGTCCATGTTACCACCTCTAGAAAATTGTTTTTCACCAAATTCTGCTTGCCCGAAAGTACCGGGAGAGGTAGCATGGACTTACAGTGGTATCAGAGCCTAGTTAAACTCTATCTAACATGTTAGCAAAGTAATAAGAAATTCTATCGGAGAAAAAGTCGCGAAATACACCCGGATTTTAAACTTGCTGTCGATTTTCAAAGTGCTGTAAAAGTAATAAATCATGCTTCAAAAATCGACTCAGGGTTTTTGTAGTCTTGTTCAGTCGATAAAACTGCACATTTGTAGTACATTTTTCCTACCATTTTTATATTAAAAAAGGACTTTATTGTAATATATTATACATATGAGGGTTTATGTGTAAAAACATTATTTTCCATGTGTTAATATATTTTAATTATCATTTGGAAGGAAAATGTATGCAAATAATATTATTGATCTAATCCTAGTAGAACAAAGTCTACTAAAATCTTATTTGAGTTGTTGTGCAGAATATTTCCAAGTTGTTATGAAGGATTTAACAAACAAATCAATTTGTTGAAGAAAACTTGCCAAATTAAGAAGCAAACTTGGAGACCAAGTCTGGAAGCAACAGAGAAAAGATTTTCAGATTCTGAAGATGCCTAGGATTGCCACATGTCACCAGATGAAAGCCCAAGAAAAATAAGCAATTGATCACATCCCTTGAGCCTGGATCCGCGGCCAAACACACCTTTGGGCCACGGATCCGCCGCAATAATGATGAGTTGGAAGGCAATATTTTGGGAGATTGACAACTGCTGAATTTTACCAACTTCTCAACAATAAGATTCTTGGTTAGCACTATATAAAGGCACCGAGAGCCTCTTGGAAAAGCGATCAAGCCGAAGAGATCACGTAGCTCCCGACGCTCGCGCATCCAGGCTGATCATCGACTGTTCGACTACCTCCTTAGGAAAGATCGAAAAGAAAATCAAGTTTTGTAATCATTTTCTATGGATTAAAAGTGTAGTTTGAAGGAGTTGATTAATAAAGGTATTTTTTTAATTTAATTGTTTGTTTTTTACATTATGTTTTCCCTCTCTTTCTTTTCATCTTCTTCTCCCAACATGCACGAGTAATTCTCCGCTTGTTAGGGTTCGTAGGATTAGGGTAGGCTAATGGACGATGAAAATAATTAAACCCTTTTTAAGTCCTATAAAGTTTAGGAACTTTATCAAAACAATCATTAACATCCTAATCGGGCGTGCTAGCAATTCTTTGCTAGTTCTGACCGCGATTAGAGATTAGATTAATGATTGTTTTGGTAAAGGCTAGATAATGAACGGAGTTCCGTGTCGAGATAAGGGTTAAGAGTGGGATTCCTTTTCCCTCCAGAAACCCTAATCTACACGCATCACCGTCGTTCTAGTTCTAAATCTATTAATGGATAAAAAGGGTAACTTTTAATTAATCATCCATAACTACTAAATCCTAACGAACCATACAAGCCCTCTTATTATATTAATTACATCTTTAAAATAATCTAGATCTATATTTTACATTCTTGTTTAACGTAGATCTAGAAATCTTTCTATAAAATTCTTTATCCCTCCCCTCTTTCTCAACACATCTAAAGTAAAAGTAAAAGGTTCCACGTTTCCCTGAGGACGACCCGTACTCACCTCGGTCTAGCTATGCGCGACACCATTCTGATTGCGGTTAAACTACAAACAAACACTCTTTCGACACAATCAAATGGCGCCGTTGCCGGGGATACGTGCGTAATATTTTATTTTTACTATTTGTGTTGAATTCTTAGACGATTTATATCATTATTAACACAAAACTGCAAATTGCATATTTAACGACTTGTGCGTGAATTTTGCAAGGAGATCTGGAGTTACAGAATTGAGGAAAACAGAAGACAGAGCCATTCATCGAGATCCAGAGGAGCACAGAGGGACACAGAAAAATTTTCAGCAAGCGATCCTTCCACCTCGCGGCGGAACCGCGGCACTAAGGTGCTTCCTGAGGCGGAAACGCGGCTTCTTGGAGGGATTAGGGCTACAGAATTCTCTGGTAAGATTCTCAACTCCTTCTCTTTCCTCTCAAATCCAATAAAATCTATCTTCTGCAGAATTCTTTGCGAAAATTGCGCCGCTAAAAAAATCTTTTTGCAAAAGTTTTGTGATTGGTTTTGTTTTGCATATTTTAATACGGATTCTAAGGGGCAAAGAACAAATCAAGATTAGGTGGGGATTTCATCACCCTTCTTAAGCCCCACAAATCACAAACCGAGCATATAGAACAACCCTTCATTAATTTAAAAAATATCTAGACCAGACTCTAAGGACTGTCGAGCTCAATAGGAAAAAGACTAGTATAGGCATCGGCCGTTTATCCTAACTGACATTGCGGTGTCTAGGCTAGTGGTTTTTAATTAGGCCCACTGTAGTGGTGGTTCCTTCCCACTTACCTGGCCGTACTTGCCCGTGAAGAGGCGGTTTGAGGTCCTATTTCTAGCCTTAGTTAGGAGCTGTCTAGCAGACCTAGGCGACCTTAGTTCTAGGGTTGCTTGTGCATCATAGGGTGATTTGTGTTGAGTCCCACTTTTTCAAAACAAGCCAATTTTTTTTAAAAATCACACACACGCTGCCACTTGCACTAAACCCGCTTAGTGCATGCTCGGCTGGACACGGGATCCTAGTGCCCGTCTTGTCCGCATTCCTGCTATCGACGCCGAAGTCGGTACTTCTTCATCTTCTTTTCTCCCACCACACACCACATCAACCGTGATGGACGGCACTCCATCTAATTATAACACCACGCTGCCACCGCCCGCAGGTGAGCAGAATCCACCGCGTATTTCACTCCAAGAGAGATGCTATCCTATTCGTGGTCCTCTTCCCACTTGTCTATCTCTTCCACCACCTAACGGGGATAATTTCGAAATTAAACCCCACTACATCAATCTGCTGCCCAAATTTCACGGGCTTGAGTCGGAAGACGCGTACATTTTCATCACCAAATTCGAGAACGTATGCGCAATGATGGGTACATCACAATTGACCTTAGATGCTATGCGCTTACGTCTTCTCCCATTCACACTGTGCGACTTGGCAGAAAAATGGCTTTATAATACTGCCGCACACTCTATCGCTAATTGGGATGAATTCGTCGTAGCATTTCTTAAAAAGTTTTACCCAAATCATAAGACTGCATATGTTAGGAGCGAGATCAACCAGTTCACCCAGCTTCCCAATGAACCATTTTGGAAGTGCTTTGAACGTTTCAAAGATCTGCTTGTCCAATGCCCCCATCAAGGAATACAAAGATGGGATTTATGTCGGATTATATATGAGGGCATTAATCCAGCGACAAAGCAGATGCTTGAAACAATGTGTAAATGCAATTTCATGTCTAAAGATGACGGTGAAGCATGGAAATATCTGGAAGACCTTGCTGAACACACGTTGCATTGGGAAAGCGTAAGACCACCTTCAACTAAGGGAGGTATTCACCAGCTCGATGTTTCTAATCAGGTCACGCTCCCTAAGACTGTCTGTGGTTGCTGTTCGGATTCTTCACACTTAACGGAAGAATGTCCTATGAATGCATCGTTTCAAGCTAATGCTGCTTTTCAGCAGCGACCTAGAAATGATCCTTCTTCTTCCACATATAATCAAGGATGGAGGAATCATCCTAACTTTGCTTGGAATCAAAACCAACAAAGTAATTATCAAAGACCTCCTCCACAGCAACCACAACAACAGAATCAGCCCCCCTTTCCGTCACAAAATTTCCAAAATCCGGCCAACATTTCTACACTACAAGTGGCCGGTACTGACAACTCACTTGCACAAACTTTGGATATGTTCATGAAACAATCCATGCAAAATTCGGCTGAGATAAGGTCTTCTATTGATACCCTAACGAAAAACTCCTCCTCCCATGGTGAGAGTATTAAATCAATAGAAAACCAAATCGCACAGTTAAACGCCGCAATGAGTGTGAGAGAGAAAGGGAAACTCCCATCTCAACCCCTACCGAATCCTAGCCATTCACAAAGTCATAATGTGAATGCCATTACTACGTTGAGATCGGGAAAAGTGCTGAATGACCAAGTAGGTGAGCAGTTTGATGATAGTGACACATTTGATACCCCTTCTTCTTCTTCTTCCCCTAATTCGTCTTGTCCCCCACCTTCATCCGAGCCTATTCTCCGTTTTCCCCAAGGCTCGAACATTTCGCCAAATCTATCTAAGTCGATTCCCACTCCAGTTTTGGGATCGAATCCATCCCCACGGTCTTCTCCACAAACATTGGACCCAAAACTTATCGATCAAGCACCTTATCCAAACAGGTTGAGGGGCAACAGACCAAGTCCACAAATGGAGAAGATTGTGGAAATTTTTAAGCAAGTTAACATAAACATTCCTCTCCTAGATGCTATTCAACAAGTTCCATCATATGCGAAAATCTTAAAGGACTTGTACACTAGGAAGAGAAAAGTTCAAGTACCTAAAAAAGTTTTCCTTGCGAGTAATGTGAGCACCGCTTTTACACAACAACTTCCCAAGAAACGAAAGGACCCCGGAAGTCCTACAATTTCTATTTCCATTGGGGGTAAAAATATTAATCGTGCTTTACTCGATCTAGGTGCTAGTGTTAACTTGCTTCCGTATTCGGTTTATGAGCAATTAGGGATCGGAGAGTTAAAACCTGCGCATTGCACTCTTCAGATGGCCGATCGATATATCACCCAACCTAGGGGTGAGCTAGAGGATGTGTTAATCAAAGTCGGGGAATTCATATTTCCTGTGGACTTTATCGTTATTGATACACAACCTGTAGCAAACCCACGCAATCAAATCCCGGTGATACTCGGTCGACCCTTTTTGGCCACTTCCAACGCAGTAATTAATTGTAGAAACGGCTCTATGACCCTATCCTTTGGAAAGAAGTCAATTGAGCTTAATATTTACAAGTTGGGAAGTGAACCCTCCGAACCCTATGCTCATGTGTGTTCTGTCGAATTATTGGATATCGACAGCAGCGAATTTGATCAACCTCATGATACTGACTCTTTTCATATGTTGTTGTTTGACCCAACCATATACTCTTCCACCGATTTGTCCGGGTCAACATCCAACACTGATGAGGAACTTTTTATAGAGTCTGACGATCACCCTATTTTTTCTGATGACATTATTCTTCGGGGTATCTATGAAAGCTTTGAGGACATTTTCGCTGATGAACTCGCATTTTTAAAAGATACGGGTGTTGAGATAAATCAACTCCAAGATGAAGATATTGGACCTCCACCCTTTCTTTTGGACAATCATGATAATGCGAGTAATCCATCATTACTATCACTGTGTCGTCTCTCCAAATTGAGACGCAATCCTTTTCCATTACACCTCTTGTCACCTCCCTACTTCTTCACATCAAAAGGTGACATGTTCTTCCACCAACATTGGTACTTCATTGATAAAATTTTTGAATGGTTGGTGTTGACCTTCGGTCTTTGCAAAGCTTGGCATTGACCAATAACCTTGACCCCCTCATGTGATTTTAAAAGATTAAAATTGTTTAACTCAAGTTTGGGGGAGGGATGGTATATTTTGGCTCTTGAAAGAAAATGATTTTTACAAAATTGTGAGCCTAAAATAAGTTTGGGGGAGGATTTTCACTTTCATATATTCTTACCCCCATTAATAATTTCCTCCCAAGTCTACAGGTTTTTTGAGCTTAACGGATGACATCAGTGAGGACACTGCTGTAAACAGGTTTGGGGGAGGTTTGTGCTTATTTACACATCAATTTGCATCATATTTTGCATAAGCACAACATTTTCAAAAAAATTTATAAAAAAAAAATATTTTTTTTATAACAAAAGAGTAGAAAGTGAAAAATTACATCCAAAAGATAGCAATAGTTTAAGAAAACCAAGAAAATTAGAAGTTTTCTTAAACAAACTAGTAATAAGTAGTTATGAGCTGTTGTCCGAAGGGTTAGTAAGATGAAGGAAGTCACTAATCTGAGGATAAAAATAAGTCTGAAAAATAGTTTCTATTCTGGAAGCCAAACATTTGAATGTTGATACCCTACAATATGCACCTACACACGTCTTGAAACTCGGGATAGTAGAGGATACTTGAAATGCTCTTGTCTAAAAGCCAAAGTACGAAGGGGAAAAAAAATGATGATGAAGAAAATATAAAAATGGTGAAAAGAAAAATGAACACTGGTTTTGTTATCGCCAAGGCAGCAATAAAAAAATATAGCGAGGGTGCCTCTTCACCTAGTGCCCTAAGGCCAACTGGTCTGGGAGTCACTGCTAAGCCTTAGGTGGTGCAAGACGAGGAAAATATTATCACCGAATCTGCAAGCACATGAGTAATCGGTCGGTTAGTACCTCAAGAAGTATTAACGGTCGCATGAAAATGTATGAGCAAATCTTTAATATTCATCAAATTAAAAAGTACTAAGGTAGATGGACAAGAGTATGATAGCTTGAATTGAATTCTCCGAGTGTAGGGATGTTATTTACACACACGTGGGGTTATATGATCAATGTTTGGATGAAAGGTAGGAATGAAGAATAAAGACGATGTTTTTTTGAGGGATGATGTGATTTCTAACATTTTTTCATGACTATTAAGATAGGGCTCATGACAACTGAAAAGCTAGTATAGTTGGAAACTCTTCTTTTCAAGGCCTTTCTTTTATGGTTCTTATCTTTATATGTAAATTTCACCATCTTTCTTTTGTTATCGGATTTTGTGGGTGTAATCTGCTGAAAACCCTCAGGAGACAACACTCCTTCTACTAGGGACAACTAGAGGTTTAACGGCTTGTTGCACGTGCTCAGTGCAATCGTGTCTGCCTACGAAAGTGTGCTTAGTTTTCTCCTTTCTTTTTTCTCCTCTTAAATAAACTAGTTTGCTCGGGACGATCAAAGATAAGTTTGGGGGTATTTGTTCAGTCGATAAAACTGCACATTTGTAGTACATTTTTCCTACCATTTTTATATTAAAAAAGCACTTTATTATAATATATTATACATATGAGGGTTTATGTGTAAAAACATTATTTTCCATGTGTTAATATATTTTAATTATCATTTGGAAGGAAAATGTATGCAAATAATATTATTGATCTAATCCTAGTAGAACAAATTCTACTAAAATCTTATTTGAGTTGTTGTGCAGAATATTTCCAAGTTGTTATGAAGGATTTAACAAACAAATCAATTTGTTGAAGAAAACTTGCCAAATTAAGAAGCAAACTTGGAGACCAAGTCTGGAAGCAACAGAGAAAAGATTTTCAGATTCTGAAGATGCCTAGGATTGCCACATGTCACCAGATGAAAGCCCAAGAAAAATAAGCAATTGATCGCATCCCTTGAGCGTGGATCCGCGGCCAAACACACCTTTGGGCAGCGGATCCGCCGCAATAATGATGAGTTGGAAGGCAATATTTTGGGAGATTGACAACTGCTGAATTTTACCAACTTCTCCACAATAAGATTTTGGGTTTGCACTATATAAAGGCACCGAGAGCCTTTTGGAAAAGCGATCAAGCCGAAGAGATCACGAAGCTCCCGACGCTCACGCATCCAGGCTGATCATCGACTGTTCGACTACCTCCTTAGGAAAGATCGAGAAGCAAATCAAGTTTTGTAATCATTTTCTATGGATTAAAAGTGTAGTATGAAGGAGTTGATTAATAAAGGTATTTTTTTATTTAATTGTTTGTTTTTTACATTATGTTTTCCCTCTCTTTCTTTTCATCTTCTTCTCCCAACATGCGCGAGTAATTCTCCGCTTGTTAGGGTTCGTAGGATTAGGGTAGGCTAATGGACGATGAAAATAATTAAACCCTTTTTAAGTCCTATAAAATTTAGGAACTTTATCAAAAGAATCATTAACATCCTAATCGGGCGCGCTAGCAATTCTTTGCTAGTTCTGACCGCGATTAGAGATTTGATTAATGATTGTTTTGGTAAAGGCTAGATAATGAACGGAGTTCCGTGTCGAGATAAGGGTTAAGAGTGGGATTCTTTTTCCCTCCAGAAACCCTAATCTACACGCATCACCATCGTTCTAGTTCTAAATCTATTAATGGATAAAAAGGGTAACTTTTAATTAATCATCCATAACTACTAAATCCTAACGAACCCTACAAGCCCTCTTATTATATTAATTACATCTTTAAAATAATCTAGATCTATATTTTACATTCTTGTTTAACGTAGATCTAGAAATCTTTCTATAAAATTCTTTATCCCTCCCCTCTTTCTCAACACATCTAAAGTAAAAGTAAAAGGTTCCACGTTTCCCTGAGGACGACCCGTACTCACCTCGGTCTAGCTATGCGCGACACCGTTCTGATTGCGGTTAAACTACAAACAAACACTCTTTCGACACAATCAAGTCTACTGTAGAAAAACGGTCCAGAGATCTCACCAAACCACTGCGGAAACGCGGCGATAGCTTGCTATAGCCGCGGTTCCACGGCCGATTGAGTTCCTCTCTGGATCGTCTTCACTACAGTTTGTTCTATGGGGTATTTTGGGAATTTTGGAATATGTATTTTCTGCCCAGATTATTCAGAACGAAAATTTTGTGTTTGGGGCCTAAAAATCCGTATTTTTGATCGAACTTCTAAAAACTTATGCTGACGGGTTTTATCTGTGATGTGATATTTGTATTGAACGTCTGCTAATCGCTATATGTCGATTAGTGGGGGTTATACAAATCTGTGATCTGTAATGTTATTGGTTTATGTATATGAATTCATTGGATTGTCGTGAGTGAATAGCCGGGGGTTGTGAGACGAGAGTTTTCTTTTCTTTCAATTCATGTAAATTTGTAAATTGATGTAATAATTATTTGTATGGCCGCACAACCGGGTCGGGGTTGTAGCCGTCATTGTATAATTTCTTTTTACTGTTTTTGCTCCTTGGATAGACCCATGGAGGGGGTACACAAACTACCGGGTATGACGAAGTGCCGAGTGGCCTACTCACGGGGTTGAAGGAGGTTGCTTCTCTTCGGGTACTTGGCGGGTAGTTTGCCGCACCCGTAGGGGTCTTGGGTGGGGTATTGGCTATTCACCGCGACCGTGTAATCTGCTTTTCGTTACAGGCTCGTAAGAATTGCGGGTTCCTAGTATATCCAATGTGTTCATCTATGATCTGAAATGTTTATCATTGCAATATATCTATATATGATATTATTTAGGCGTTGCTTATGTTTTACAGCCGCGCTAGCCCAGCCCCCACTCTGTCGTTAGTTAAGTAACCTAACGGGTAATGACGGGGCCCCGTGGCGAATGCGAATGGCATAAGCGTACGTCATATTTTTGTTGTTTTCTGCAATGGTAGGATTAAATGATGGGACGCATTAAAAGAACTAATGCAAGAATATCACGCATTAAAAGAACTAATGCAAGAAAATAAACCAAGTAAAAGTCGTTGGAACACTTTCGAAAAACCACTCGATTCTTTTCAAAACAAACTTTTAAAATGCGGAGTTTGAGCCACTCCATTTAAAAGCTATCTCGTTCCATCGATTATATCAAGTTCTCTACGTTCACGGTTTTGCCAAAACCATTCGTAGCCCTCCGTCGTTTCACATGAATAGTCAATAGTATTCAAGCTATGTTTGTTGGCCAAAGTCAAGGCATAGTGATTGGTAGCTATTGGGTATTCATGTGCAGCATAGATAAATGCGTTGGTTTGGAACAGTCGTACTGCCTTGTTGGCCAAAGTCAAGGGTAGGTACGGGTGGATTCAAATTAACCTGGAGAACGACGGGTAGAACTTGACATGTGACTTATGATTTGTTGGCCAAAGTCAAGGTCGTAAGAGCATGGGGCAAAAATCCACATCGGGAGTTTCAAAAGAACTGAAACTTGCCAGTGTTTCATACCATTTGGAGTGTGATGATTTCGGTAGGATTCCTTCAGTTTCTTCACGCGATGATATTTGGATCCCGATCCTACTGTGAGTATATGCTACTCTTCGGGAAATTTCTCACTTAACGATCAATGCTATAAACCTAGCAGGTGTCTAGAAAGGTGTTAGCGGGGCTACGCCCCCAGGGAAAAGTGGTTCTTAAATTAAGGAATTTCGCGAAAGCGTTGGAAAACCTCCCTCGAAGTACCAACACCAGCCTGGCCGAACGGTTAAGCAAGTATTGTACGGTGAGATTGATCCTGACTAATTCTTCCTTTTTGGTTTGAGGAAGGATTCGAGAAACAGTGGGAGCTATCCTGTTTAGACAAACTAAAAACCACTCTAAACTTGCAAGAGCATCATGCTGAGTGTTTCTTCTTCTCTCTCGTAATTGCAGCGACCAATCGACATGACTGGACTTAAGTTACGTCTAGATAAAAACATACTGACAGGGCCAAACTACAAAGATTGGCTCAGGAATGTCAAAATGGAAATCACTTACGACAAGCTGGGGTATCTTCTTACCACCAAAGCTCCCCCTGTCCCAGGTCCCACCTCCAGCGTCGCGGATAAGGAAATCCGTAAGACTTGGGAGATTGATAGCACGAAGGCCAAGTGCCTCGTACTTGCCTCTATGGACAACGAACATCAGAGGAGGCATGAGAATATGGACCTCGAATCCAAATTTCTCCATACAAAAGAACTGTATGGAGAGCAATCTCGTATCGCAAGATACGAAGTGTCGAAGAAGTTATTTTCGGCAAGGTTGGCCATCGGATCATCAGTAGCGGAACACGTGCTTAAGATGATTGGATTCATTGAGGAGCTCGCGGAACTTGGGACCACGTTAGAGAACGAGCTCTATACGGACTTGATTCTCCAGTCCCTTCCTTCCACTTACGCCCAGTTTATCCCGAACTTCAACTTACAAGAAAAAGAAGTTGAACTTTCAGAACTCCTCAACATGCTGAGGAGTGCAGAGGGCACCCTACAGAAATGTAGGGAAACATCCACTTTGTTTGTAGGAGGATCTTCCTCTTCTAGGTCCAAGGCGAAAGCCAAGGGAAAGAAGAAGAATGCCCCCGCTAGACCAAGGGGCGGTGTTAGTAAAGTGGATACGAAGGGAAGAGCAAAAGCAACAAAGAAAGCGGGGCAGCTTGTGGAAAAAGAAGAATGCTTCTATTGTCATAAGAAAGGACACTGGAAGAATGATTGCAGGGCTTGGAAAGCCAGGACACAGGAATTGAAGCAGGTTGCGGCTTCAGCTTCAGGTGTGTATGTTATTGAAAACTGTCTTTAAATAAACTCTACTTCCTGGGTATTGGATACCGGATCAGGATCTCATATCTGTAATTCTTTGCAGGCATTGAGAAACCGTAGGGTTTTGAAGGCAGGTGACATGACCCTCAAAGTTGCAAACGGAGCTAGCATGGATGCTAAGGCCGTGGGGGACTATCACCTCGGAATGTCAGATGGACATGTTTTGGTTTTACGTAATTGCTTTTTTGTACTCAACGCAACTTGTAATATCATTTCTGTATCTTTGGTTTCTAAGGAAGGTTATGAATTTGCGTTTGTAAGTAATGTTGTAAACATTCAGCTTAATCATGTTTTGATTGGGTCAGGTACATTAAGCAATGGTATATACGTATTAAACCAACCACAGATTTTCAATGTCCAGAATACACACAAAAGAAAGTCTCTGTAAATAAATCAGACTTTCTTATGGCATTGTAGACTAGGTCACATCAATGAGAGAAGGTTGACGAAGTTACATACAGAAGGATATTTGAATCCGTTCGAATATCAATCGTATGCCACTTGTCAATCCTGTCTCAAAGGAAAGATGACAAAGACTCCGTTCACTAGACACGGAGTAAGAGCGAGCGAGCTCTTGGGACTCGTACACAGCGACGTGTGCGGTCCAATGTCTACACATGCGCGAAGCGGTTATTCTTACTTCATTACTTTTACGGATGACTTTTCAAGGTACGGTTATGTCTTCTTAATGAAACATAAATCCGAAGCCTTTGGAAAGTTCCAGGAATATAAGAATGAAGTAGAAAAACAAACCGGCAAAAGTATTAAGATTCTAAGATCAGATCGAGGTGGAGAATACTTGAGTGCCGAGTTCCTGGACTATTTAAAAGAGAACGGAATTCTCTCTCAGCTTACTCCTCCATACACTCCGCAACATAACGGTGTATCGGAGAGACGGAACCGAACCCAATTGGATATGGTACGGTCCATGATGAGTAACGCTGAGTTACCGCGATCATTCTGGGGGTATGCACTAGAATCAGCTGCATACCTTTTGAACCGAGTTCCAACTAAGACTGTGCCTACTGCACCATATGAGATGTGGTGTGGGAAGAGACCCTATCTTAAGCACATTAAGACATGGGGATGTCCAGCTTTTGTTAAAAAGCAGCATGCGGACAAGCTCGAGGCACGCTCAGTACAGTGTAAGTTCGTGGGATATCCAAAGAACTCCAAGGGATATTTCTTCTACTGCGAAGAGGAACAAAAGGTTTTTGTTTCTCGTCATGCCTACTTCTTGGAAACTGAGTTTTTGGAAACCCAGATAAGTGGGAGCACAGTAGAACTGGAAGAAATTCCAGAACCACGAGCTATTACTGAAAGCTTAGTGGAACCAGAGGGTTCAAAAGAAAAGGACATTCCTACGCCGCTCCGCAGGAGTAGTAGGCAGTCTCATCCGCCCGAGAGATACTACGGTTTTCTCATAGACGGGGATAGTGAGGATTGCATCATAGATTATGATTAGCCTACTAGCTTCCAGCAGGCCGTTCAGAGCGTTGACTCGGTAAAATGGCTGGATGCAATGCGGACCGAAATGGAGTCCATGTACACCAACAAAGTATGGACGTTGGACATTGCTCCAGACGGGGTAAAACCCATAGGATGCAAGTGGATCATCAAAAGGAAGATTGGTGTAGATGGATAGGTTGAGACCTATAAAGCTAGACTGGTTGCAAAGGGTTTTCGTCAAAGACCTGGTTTGGACTATGATGAGACTTTTTCTCCAGTAGCTATGCTGAAATCCATTTGGATCCTTCTTGCCATTGCTGCCTTCATCGATTATGAGATATGGCTGATGGACGTAAAGACCGCTTTTCTAAATGGAAATTTAGAGGAGTGTGTCTATATGGACCAGCCAGAAGGTTTCATTCATAGTGGGAGCAGCGGAAAGGTGTGCAAGTTGCTTAAGTCCATTTACGGACTAAAGCAGGCATCGCGGAGTTGGAACATCTGTTTTGATGAGACGGTCAAGGAATTTGGCTTTATCAAAAATCCAGATGAGCCATGCATCTATAGTAGATTTGTAGCGAGAACTGTAGTATTCCTCGTTTTATACGTGGATGACATTCTCTTGATAGGAAATGACATTCCTATGCTACAATCTGTCAAGGGGTTCTTGTCACACAGGTTCTCCATGAAAGACCTGGGTGATGCCTCATACATCCTGGGGATCCGGATCCATCGTGATAGATCCAAGAGGATATTAGAACTTTCGCAGTCCAGGTACATCGACACCATACTAAAAAGATTCAGTATGGAAGATTCCAAGCGCGGTAATCTACCGGCTTGTCACGGGATCACCCTCTCCAATGAGATGTCTCCCAAGACTGATTTGGAAAGGGATCGCATGTCTATTATACCCTACGCTTCTGCGGTAGGCTCTATAATGTATGTGATGTTGTGTAACAGACCGGATGTAGCTTATGCACTGAGTGTAGTAAGCCGGTATCAGTCAAACCCAGGGAAGAAACACTGGATAGCGGTAAAGAACATTCTCAAGTACCTGAGAAGGACTAAGGAGATGTTCTTGGTGTATGGAGGAAAAGACCTCCAGATCGAGGCCTTTGCTGACTCCAGCTTCCAGAGTGACAAGGATGATTCCAAGTCCATGTCGGGTTTTGTCTTTACCCTCAATGAAGGGGCGGTGTGTTGGAAGAGTTCCAAACAGGAAACCGTTGCAGACTCGACGATGGAAGCGGAATACATCGCTGCATCTGATGCCGCAAAAGAAGCTCTCTGGATGAGGAAGTTCTTGAAAGAACTTCAGGTGGTTCCGTCCATTGTTGATCCAATACCTCTGTATTGTGACAACAACGGGGCTATAGCTTTAGCGAAGGAACCCAGGTCCCATCAGAGATCTAGACACATCTTGAGGCGGTATCACCTGATCAGGGAGATCGTGGATCGCCAGGAGATCGAGGTTCGGAGGGTCGATTCAGAAGATAACACTGCAGATCCATTCACCAAGGCCTTGCCCCAGACTCAGTTCGAGCGGCTAATCGAGATGATAGGTCTTCTATACGCCAGTACATGGCCTTAGTGCAAGTGGGAGAATGTTAGTGTATATGCCCTAGAGGCCATTACTGTATCATAATAGTTTGTATATTACTTAATGGAAGCTTGGGATATTCACCTTGTATAAACAATCTTGCTCAATATAGTAGTATGCTACTTGGTTTGTTTCTACTTCAATGTGTACATGTGTTTATTTTAGTATATCACCTATACACATTAGTGTAGCCCTTAGGATCTTTGCTTGATTACCAGCGTTGTGATGGCAGTCACACTAGTGGGGGCTGGGTAATCTATAAGCACATCCTTATACAGGTCCCTAGTCGCAGGACTATCGAGACAGGGCATCGATACTCCGGAGTAGACTAGCGTATGCGCTTCTCATCCCAGTGTGGGAGATGGTCTGTCCCACAGCCATCAGTACGTCGTACTGGAGATAGTATACGGGTGCTCGTTAGGTTACGAGTACACTGGACAGGACTCGTCGGGAACTGACTGGTTGGTACTATACCTATCGTCAGTTATCAGTTCCCAGGTGACATGAGTACAGCTTAGTCCGCTGACTTGACACTGTCACTTTGCCTCGAGTGTGTTCCCACTGTACTTTAATTACTACCCTACCACGGCTCAAAGGAATCGTGCAAACAGGTGGTAGTTGGGTGCAGTCCCGAAGCACTTAGAGGCAGTGACGGTTAGACAGGATTCGTCTCTCCCGGTATTGGGGATTGACATCGCACTGTGTCTAGGAGAGCCATTACACGAGTAGTCCCTGGCCAGGGCAATCGAGATATACTGGTAGGATTCCAGTGTTATCTCAGGGTGTTTTGGGCTTCACTCCGACACAACTTGTACCGCTATTAGGAGACTGACGTTTACCGCCCCCTAGGCCCGCCATGCGTTGTATCAGACGAACAGACCGGACTGTACGGAGATTGTCACATTCAGGCTCAGTAGGAGTTCAGATGGGTTTCACCTCGTCAGTCTTCTTGTCGGCATCTTCCTAGGGACCGTTACGCACAGCTAGTGCCGCTTGCGGTCTGTGGTTAAACCCACTGCCAGCGTAGTGTCGAGTCTTTAGAGTCCCACACAGAAAGCTATTCTCCTTTAGGAAAAAGAGTAGAGGTCGCATGGTTTTGCGACAGGTCGCATGGTTTTGCGACAGGGTTCGGTCACATCCGTGCACTTATGCACGTACAGTTTCCGGACAGTTAACACTAGCGGGCTTTGGTTTAAGCCAGATCCTAGTGTACGTTTTGGGATTGGTTTTATCTAGTATGTATTCGTGTTCCTCGGAACACGGATGCGGGTGTGTATGCACAGTTGACGGAGAGAAGAGGCAGAGGATTCTCATTAGGGTTGTTGACTGTTGACCGTTGACCGTTGACTTTTTGCTCAACCCTAATGAGAATATGATATGTAATTAACAATAATATTAATTAAGTATTATGGTGACATGGTTGTTGAGGGGTTGACTTTGTTGACTTCTTGACTTTGTTGACCGGTTGACTAGGTTGGACTAGTCGACCATCATGATGACAATGGCTATCATTTCAAGGAAAAGACTTTTTACTTGCTTGTTTCTCTTGTGAGAAATGAGTGCATGAAATGATATGGCTACTGTAGCTTAAACCATTTTACACCATACTTGATTACTATTTTTGTGATGATGGCTTTGGATTATCAGAGCCAAGAGAGAAAAGTCTTTTCTCATTCTATCATTTTCTTTCTCTCTCTTGTGTTCTTGAGCTCTCATCTTCTTTCTCTTGCTCTCCCTCTCTTTAGTCTATGGTTCACTTGTCTCATGTGTTGAGAACCAAGAACCATAGAGAAAATCCCAACACACTCTTCTCTACTCACTCTAGTTCACAAGGTTTAGCAAACCAAGTGAACTAGTTTCTTAAAAGATCGAAGAAGAAGCCAAAAGGAGAAGCTTTCGAGGTGGATCGATCTTCGGCGCAAGGAGACGACGGGGTGAAGCCGATCCGGACAACCATCGAGGCTTGAAGATGAAAGAGTTCAAGAAAGAAAGGTATAACCCCCTAACCGAGTAGTTAACAACTCTTAGTTAGGTTGTTAGTTAGATGTTTAACAAAGATCCGGTTTTGAGTCCATGTTACCACCTCTAGAAAATTGTTTTTCACCAAATTCCGCTTGCCCGAAAGTACCGGGAGAGGTAGCATGGACTTACACCGGCTTGCTTGTTGATCTTCTGATCGCTCAATACCTGGATGGCTGTTACGTTTAGCTGACCGCTTGCAGCTTGTGGGTGTTTGATATGATCATCACCTACTGCCGGCGTATTGACGATTCTTTAGAGTCCTACACAGAGATTTCTTGGCTCAGAAAAAACGGAGTAGGAGCACATATATGATATGTGCGGGACCGAGAACAATACGTGTATGTGATACCGTATTAGATTCTCGCGATATGAGATATCGGCCGTATATATGTGATATAGCCGGGTCATCGGATCAAGTGTTGATTCGATGAACTGATACAGATTATATTAGTCGGTTATTTGTGAAATAGCTAGATTATCGGATCAAGTGTTGATTCGATAATTTAATGTATAATTATATATTAGATATATTAACTTACATTAAATAGTATAAGCTTACAAAAGATTCTTTTTCTCACTCGGGTAATACATTGATATACATGCGATATATGTTAATTGTATTATTTTATTTTGTTACAAGAAATATTGTATATGTGATATATAATATTGTAACATATTATGGTTATTGATCAGTCGAAAATACTGCATCTTTAAACCGGCAATTTCCCTATCATTTGCACTCATATAGAAGTGTTCGGCATTCATATTACATATATTAGCAAATCAGTCGTAAAATATCAGATTGCATGTGTTAGACTTTAAAACCGGAACTATAAGGGAAATTGACTGTATCTCATAGCACGACATCATTCCTATATTGCGCAACTTGTGTTTCGAAGTCTGTGCAGGACAGTACAGAAGATCGGTCAAATTTACAAACGAAGACCGCTAAAAAGACGCCAACTCATGGATTTAGAATCTGCCAATTATCTAGAAGGAATTCAGGAATTCAACATATCAGAATGTGCACTGGAACTCATAAGAAGTCAACAGAAGCAGTGGGAAGCCCTAGCTCCACCACATGGCCGCGGAACCGCGGCCAGACCCGCTTTGCGCCGCGGTTCCGCGGCGGCTTGTCCACGTCTACCCCCTCTTCCTTCTCCTAAGATCAATCAAATGGCGCCGTTGCCGGGGATTGCGCGCTAATTCGTTCTATATTCAAATTTGAATTGAAAGATTTATTCCATTACATTTTTGTGATCAAAATTCGCGCAAAATCTAAACGATTTGTTGTGGTTTATTGCAAGGAAATCTGGAGCTTGCTATGCAATTGAAATAATTTTTGGAAAATTCCAGAGGACTCAAGAGCAGAACTTCGGCTCTCTGTAAAAATTGTGTCCACGGAACAGTACCAACGGGCGCGAAATCGCGGTAGGAGACACCTATTGCGGCGGTTCCGCGGCTTGGTGAAAGCCTCTCTGTGCAATTTTGCTCTCAGGTCCTCTATCTTTCTTACCTCCTTCCTAAATCTGCTCCAAATAACATTTTTGTGCAGGCTTCTTTGCAAAAATCGCAGCGCCGCGCAGAAAAAAAAGCAAAATTAAATTGTGCTTGTTTTGATTTTTGTGGTTGTTTGCATAATTAATACGGACATTAAGGGGAAAAGACCAAATCCAGATTAGGTGGGGAGTTCATTACCCTTCCTAAGCCCCGAAAACCGCAAAATTTGCATCCATATTGACCCTCATTAACTAAAAGAAATCTAGAGATGACTCTAAGGACCGTCGCGCTCACTTAGGACAGAAGAAGGCCGTGGGTAATTCATTGCTTATCCGCGTTTCTCTTGTGGTGTCTAAGGCAAGTGTGTCGAAGACTAGTGGTTACTTAATTAGGCCCACTACTTACGTAGTGGAGAACCTCCTACTTACCTGGCACTTACCTGGCCACAGGAGAGACAAAGAGGCAGTGGAGGATTTATCCTGCGACTTGTCTTTTGGAAGTTAGGAGCGGTCTAGAGATTTGACCTAGGCGACCCCTAGAATTAGGGTTTTGTGTGTTGCATTTGTTGTGCTTGCATCATATTTTCAAAAATCCGTCCAATTTTCAAAACAAACACCGCATTCATTCATTCATTTCCCCTAATTATAAGTCAACGCTGCCACTTGTACTAACCCTTTTTAGTGCAAGATAGGCTGGACACGGGATTGTTGTGCCCGTTTAGTCCGCGTACCCTTTATCGACTCCGAAGTCAGTATTTCTCCATTTACTTCTTCTTTACCCACTACCACACCCATATCGATGGATCCGCCTCCATTGAATTTCTTTACCACTAATCTGCCGCCGTCCGTTGGTGCGCAGAATCCACCCCGCATCTCTCTCCAAGAGAGGTGCTATCCTTTGTGAGGTCCTCTTTCGACCTGCTTATCCATTCCACCAGCCAACGGGGATAATTTTGAAATTAAACCCCAATACATCAACCTTTTACCCAAATTCCATGGATTCTAGACTGAAGACGCTTACGTTTTCATCACCAAATTTGAAAACGTATGCGCAATGATGGGTACGTCACAACTTTCAGTGGATGCTATGCGTCTATGACTTCTTCCATTTACTTTGTGCGATATAGCCGAGAAGTGGCTATATAAGACTACCGCACATTTCATTACGAATTGGAAAGAATTCGTTGCGTCATTCCTTAAGAAATTTGACCCTATGCAAAAGGCAGCTCGAATCCGTAGCGAACTGAATCAATTCACCCAGCTTCCTACTGAACCATTTTCAAAATGTTTTGAACGTTTCAAGGATCTTTTGGTTCAATGTCCTCATCACGGCATCCCGCGATGGGATCTTTGCCGAATCATTTATGAGGGCATTAACCTAAACACTAAACAGAACCTTTAAAACATGTGTCAAGGCACTTTTATGACAAAGGATGATGGGGAAGCTTGGAAATTTTTAGAAGAGTTCGCTGAAAAATCACTACAGTGGGAGAGTGGAACCCAACCATTGAATAGAGGTGGCGTACATCAAATTGATGTGTCCATAGGTGTTCGAGCTGAGATGGCAGCAATGCAAAAGAAGCTCGAAGCTATAGAACACAAATTTTCATCAGCCTCCCTAAACCCAATGTCGCTCCCCAAAACTGTATGTGGGTGTTGTTCTGATCCGTCTCACTTAACGGAAGAATGTCTATTAAACTCTGTGTTTCAAGGTCACGAGCATACTAATGCCGCATTTCAACGACCTAGAAACGATCCATATTCTTCCACGTACAATCAGGGTTGGAGGAATCACCCGAATTTTGCTTGGAACCAACAATAATCTCAAAACACGGTTCCAAGCCAAAATAATTTCCAAAGGGTTCTTCCACCACAACAGCAACCACTTCAACTCACTCAGCACCCCTACCAGTCACAAAATTTCCAAAACCAGGTCAACACTCCTGCACAGTCTAATCCTATGCAGTTGTCCTGTTCTGACGAATTCTCTCAATTCACTCAAATCATGAAATCGCTCTTGTCAAATTTCATAGAGGTTTCGGCTGAGGATAGATCTTCCGTCAGTGAGATAAAGAAAAACTCAGCGTCCCAAGCCGAGAGTATCAGATCGATGGAAGCTGAAATTGCACGACTTAAAGCCGAAATGAGTGCGAGAGAAAAAGGGAAACTTCCATCTCAACCCCAACTGAATCCTGGGCATTACAATGTAAATGTCGTCACAACGTTGAGATTGGGAAGAGTGCTGAATAACCATGTCGGGGAAAGAATTGATGATATTGAAAATCCTATCATTAACACCCCGGCTGAGACCTTTCCTCACACACAGACTTCTACTTCTGATCCATGTTCTTCTACCCCACCGCCTTCTCGCGAGCCTATTCTCCATTTCCCACTAGGCTCGACACCTCAGTATAGCTCTTCTAAGACGATCCCCACTCCTCTTTTGGGATCACGTCTACCCCCTCTTCCTTCTCCTATGATGGACCCGACGCTTATTGCGAAAGCTCCTTACCCGAATCGGTTAAGGGGTAAAAAAGCGAGTCCACATATGGAGAAAATTATGGAAATGTTTAAACAGGTTAACATCATCATCCCTCTCCTAGATGCGATTCAACAAGTCCCCGCTTATGCGAAAATTCTTAAGGACTTGTGCACTAGGAAGAGGAAGACTCAAGTGCCGAAGAAGGTCTTCATGTCTAATAACATTAGCACTGCTTTTATCCCACAGCTACCAAAGAAACGTAAGGACCCAGGATGTCCCACGATATCGATTTCTATTGGGGGTAAAAACATAAATCGTGCTATTTGAGACCTTGGCGCAAGTGTTAACCTACTTCCATATTCTGTATATGAGCAACTAAGGATTGGAGAGTTGAAACCTGCTCACTGCACTCTCTAAATGGCAGACCGTTCAATCACCAAACCAAGGGGTGAACTAGAGGATGTGTTGATAAAGGTCGGGGAATTTGTATTCCCTGTAGACTTCATTGTTCTTGATACACAACCTGTAGCAAACCCCCGGAGCCAAATTCCGGTGATTTTGGGTCGACCTTTCCCTGCCACTTTCAACGCTGTTATTAACTGTAGAAATAGTTCAATGAACTTATCATTTGGAAATATGACCATTGAACTAAACATCTACAATGTTCGAAGTCAGCCATCAGAACCCTCTGCTCATATTCTTGATGTGTGCTCTGTCCACGAGATCACTCCCGAATGTTGCGGAGCTGAGGAACTTTGCTTTATAGATCTCGAAGACACTACCACATCACTTTTTGATCTTACACATGATCTTAGTGAGGACACTTTTCCCACACTAGAGTCCGACACTCCTGACTTTTCACCACCCGAGTCTGTATCTTTCACAGGCTCTGAGCTTCTTTGTAACTCCAAAAATCACTCGATGATCCCACCTTCTATCATTTCTCCGCCCGTATTAGATCTAATAATTTTACCTTCTCATCTTAAATATGCTTATTTAGGTGAGAATGAGTCTTTACCGGTTATAATATCTGCTTCTCTAGCATCAGAGCAAGAGAATGCACTTTTATCGGTATTGAGATCTAATAGAGAGGCGTTTGGTTGGACTATGGTGGACATCAAAGGGATTAGTCACTTGATTGTTGAACATCATATACATGTGATGGATGATGCCAGACCAACCCGAGAACCACAGAGACGGTTGAATCCCGTCATGAAGGAAGCGGTAATGAAAGATCGTCAAATGCCTTGATAATGGTATTATATACCCAATCTCCGATAGCCAATGGGTGAGTACTATACATGTCGTCCCTAAGAAATCCGGCATCACTGTTATTACTGTTAGTTGTATGTATGCCCTAGAGGCCAGTATTGTACAGATGATGTATATTATATTGGATGCTTAGACATATATATAGATGACTTTCTTGCTCGATATGATAGTATGCTATCTGGTTACTCTTTATCTTAACATGTATACTAGTCTCTTTAAACTGTCTTATAGTTACATGTTGGTAAAGCCCTTAGGATGTGTACTTGACTGCCTGGACTATGATGCAGATAATACTAGTGGGGACATGGTAGTCCATAAGTACATCCTTCAAGGTCCCTAGTCGTGGGTATATCGAGACAGGGCATCGATATACCAGTGTAGACTAGCATATACGCTTCTCGACCCATGAGATGGGCGATGGATGATCCCATATCCGTTGGTGTTTGACATCAGAGATGGTATACGGGTGGTCAGCGGAGACTGGGTACACTGGACGGATTCGCCGAGAACTCCCAGATGGTATTATACCTCACGTCAGATGGCAGTTCTCAGGTGACACTTGTGCAGATTAGTCTGTAGACCCGAGATCGTCATAGAGTCTTATGTGATTCCCACTGTGCTTTGATCTCTACCTTACCATGTCCATGAGGGCGTGCAAAACGGTGGTTTTTGGGTACAGTCCCGAGTCACATGTAGGCAATGAGCGATAGGAGGGGTTTCGTCTCTCCCGGTATTGGGGGTTGATGTTGCGCTGTGCTCGATTGGCCGTAACAGGGAAGTCCCTGGCCAGGGCTGATCAGAGATTTGCTGGTAAGTGTTACCAGTAGTTTCTCGACCCGTTATGAGCCTCACATCGGCACGACTTATCGGTTATTGGGGTCTGACGTTTACCACCCCTAGACTTGATATGCGACATATCAGACGAACAGACCGGACTGTACGGTAAGTGTTACTGGTTGGATTCACAGGAGTGTGAGCGGGCTTGCTCGTCGATCTTCTGATTGCGCAATACCCGGGTAGCCGTTACGTTTAGCAGACCGCTTGCGGCTTGTGGATGCTTGATATGATCATCATCTGCTACCGGCGTATTGACGAGTCTTCAGAGTCCTACATAGAGGTTTCCTGGCTCAAGCGAAACGAAATAGGAGCGCATATGAGATATGTGCGGGACCGAGAATAATGCGTGTATGTGATACCGTATTTCATTCTCGCGATGAATGTTTCGATTGGTTGTATGCGATATAACCTAGTTATCGAATCGAGGATTGATTCGATAAGTCGATACATTGAATACTAGTCGGTTATGTGCGACATGACCGGATCATTGAATCAAGTGTTGATTTAATGATTTAATGTATAATTATATATTTGATATATTACTTTGCATTAACTAGTATTGGTTCACTTTAAAAGGTTTTTCTCACTTGATGTGCACATTGTATATGTGATATATTTTTGTGTACACTTGATTGTATCATGTTTGATGATACATGTTTACTTGGCTTTGTGTAAAGACTTATACCATGGTTATGATAATGATTAGGGTTTTGATTTTATCAATTATTTATTTATCCATTCTTTTTGAGAAATAGATAAAAGAAAAACAAAATGGTTTCTTTTTATCATGAAGCTTGTTGAATCTTCATGAAGCTTTGACTAAAGTGACCATTTTGTCTTCATGCTTAACCCTAACCATTCCCACTAACCATGGTCTATTCTCTACACCTAACCAAGGTTAGGATATGATAAGTATTCATATTGTTTTTCTTTTTAAACAATACTTATCATATTCTATCTTCTTCTTCCTCTTCATCTTCAAGAAAGAAACCTTGCCTTTATCAATGGCAACTTGAGCAAATGAGTGAGAAATCCAATTCTAAAGTGAACCCACCTCCTATTTCTTCATCCTCTACCTCTTGCCAAGTAGTATAGGGTGTTTTCTTCACAAGTTTCACAACTTGGTGAAGTTGGAGCTTGATCTTGTGTAACCTTGACGTAGATCATCTTCGGCATCATAGCCGACGACTAGTCCGCTCATTTCTCTGATGAAGCCGATGCTAGAGTCCGAGATCTGACATGGACAGCGAGAGGACGTCTACGTGGAGCTAAGTAAGTGGAGAACCGGATCTACAAAGGTTGTAGCTTCTTACTTATAGTTAAAATGTTAACTAGTTTCACTTTTCGCCTAAACTCTAGTCAACGAATCCGTATTAGGGTTTCTCGGCACTTGTAAAATTTGAAATTGGCATGGTTGAAGCCTTGTGAGACCTCATTATCGTGCCTAGGAACCCTACAGTGGTATCAGAGCCTAGCTAGAGCCTTAGGCGAAGTGTAGACGACGTTTAAAACCCGATCGAACCGAAAAACTCAATTCCAAATTGCTCTCTGGAAATTTTCTGAAAATTTGGATTTTTGTGAATTAAAAATATGCAGAAAACTAAGCAGGAATTTCTAAGAATTACAGTGAAGTACGATCACATGATTCCACTAAACTGCGGCGGAACCGCGGCAATAGATGGCTAATGCGGCGGTTCCGCGGCAACTTTGACTCTTCTTCTATTGGTTTCTGCACAGTAATTCTTATATTTGAATGCTATATTTTCTGGGTATTTTTATTATGACTCAAGAGTTGAGTATTCTGGAGTTGTATAGGGAATCGAAGATTCGATCGGATTATCAAATTTTGTCTATGTGTTTTTCCGGATACTTTTAGAATATGTTAAAAAGTTCGACCGGATGTATATACCCAATTTTTCCCCTGCTGGGAAATTTCCAATTGTTGGACTTTTCCGTAGTTTAATGGCGTTCTAAGTAGTGCATGTAACGCGATGGTCCCTCTAGAAGACAACAAACCTTAACTCGATTATGTGACCGTCTTGAACTACCATTTGAACCTTAGGGTTTAGGGCAGTACGGCGTGCCACATGTGAGGCGTTGGCTTGACCCTTCTACGGCTGGACCGTTGGTACTGAGGCATGAAGTGAATATCTTTGAACTTATTTCATGTGTTGATCGGTTTCGGGAAAACTTGGGTGTTCGAATGTTCGATCGGAAAGTTTAATATTTTCTATTTATCCGGAATGAGATACAATAATTGGAATTCACAAATAGTTATGAGATAACTGAATGAATGTTATAAATCTAGTGGTTTAGTCTCACTTGATATTGAAAAGAGTTTTCGATAATGAGACTAAAATGCGGGGTTTATAATTGTTAGGCATGTGATGTCTAAGTATTTCATTTGATTAGGCATGTGATGTCTAAAGAGGTTGCGGATTCCAACTGTTGTAATTTTACACTTTCTTTTCTGTGACCGTAAGTGTAGTATGTCGATATCGCCGGTTTCGTTGCTATACGTCAACGAGAATTGGGGTATGCATACTTACTTACGTTGATGACATGTGATGTTATGTATTGCTGGATATGTTATATTGGATCGTCGTGTTCGAATAGCCGGGGGTTTTTATGTGAGATGAGTGTTTTTCATTTTCATTCATGTAAAAACTTGTATGTAATATTCTTTTATTGGGGCACTTCCAGGTTGCGGAAGCTGTCACCTTTTGTATATTATATACTTTTCCGCATTAGGATAGACCCAAGGAGGGGAGCACAAGTAACCGGGTTCTATGGTCCAGTGGGAGACCATCTCGAGGAGTCGAGTCCGGGTCACCTAACCCTAGAATTGGTAGGGTTGCTTGCCGCTCTCGTAGGGGTCTACGGGTGTGGGATTGGCTATTCATCACGACCGTGGAATCCGTGTTTTATACTGGCTCGTATTGAAAACACGGACGTCCTAGTATATCCAATATTTCATATGATATTTTCTGCTGCGATATCTATGATGTGATCATTTGATATGTTCTGATGGATACAGTATATAGTATATATAATATATTATATAGACGTTACATATGTTTTGCACCCGCACTAGCCCTGCCCTGCTCTGTCGTTAGTTACCTAACCTAACGGTGCACGAGGGGACATCGAGGCGAATGCGGATGGCATAAGTGTACGTCGTATTTATCTGTGATGTTTAGGTGACTTAAATGATGGGACTTCATTAATGTGATTAATGAAAGAAAAGAAACCTAAGATGTTGTAGAATCAAATTTTAAATAAAACAGGTAGCTACAGTTCTTGCTTTGCACAGCGGTATATGTGATATATCCTGTACCTTATTCGATGAGGAAAGGACCGAGATCCCTTCACCGGGAGTGACTCCTTTAGCAATAACTGGCAGATGCTACACACTCGGTTTGTCTTTTGATTGCTTCTATAGTTTCTTCTTTGCACAGTGATATATATGATATATCCCGCACCTCATTCGACGAGGAAAGGGCCGACGATCCCTTCACCGGGAGTGACCCCTTTAGCAAAACTAGAAAAGCCTCAAAATCACTCCATTTCAAAACTTCATTTGATTCTACAACGATATCAAGTTCATTACGCAATAGGTTTTCAGAAAAACCTGTCGTAGCCCTCCGTCATTTCAGATAAGTACTAGTTAGTATTTGTGTTACGTTTGTTGAATATGTTAAGGCGTAGTGTGCGGTAGCTGATTGGTGCTTATCTGTATAAGCATATGATGCGATTGGATTAGGGTAGTCGTGCGACTTTGTTGACTATGTTAAGGGTCGTGCGGGTGGGTTTAATTCAATCAGGAAATGACGGGTTGAACTTGACTAGCACTTATGATTTGTTGACTATGTTAAGGTCATATAGCTGCTAGGGGCAAAATATTATCGGGAATTTCAAGTGTTGAAATTTGCAATGAGATTGCATACCTTTTATGAGATAGTTGGATCCCGATACCCATGTAAGTCTACGTTAGCGCCCTGGCCGTCTACAGACGCCAAATGCGGAACAAAAACTTTTAAACTGGCGCTATCGTATACTTTAACCCGGATCTGCCATTATTGCTAAACTAACAAACTGTAAAGAGTGTAGGAATGTTATACTGAACGATCTGAGTCCTTCATTCTTCAACCATCATCCCACGCTCCGTTGCGGCTGCTCCGATCTCGTCGATCTCCGATGTCCTCGTCGAAGTGGCACCACATGATCGGTTCTTTAAACGGGCTCCCGCCTCTGACTCGAGGCAACTCGATCGTCAAGTTTGCTAAAAGAGACGACCAAGATTGATGTAGAGAATGAGTAGATGACTTTGTCTCACTTCGTCCAAATCCGTGGACGATCGGTTAATGAAGTTGCCGTGGAAATCAGGTGATGGAATGAAATGGACTGTGAAATTCCATACACCGATAATACTATCATAATCTTTTCTCTCTTGAATGAAGTAAGTAAATGAGAGAGGGCAGTGGCCTTTCTTATAAAGAGAAGGAGGAGGGTGAGTGTAGGAGCAAGAGAGTAACCATAAGCAAAAGCTTCTCACTCAAAAATATCTTAAGCAATCCAAAAGGAATTAATCACAAAGCATGAGTCATTAGGCTAGTCATCATCTAATAAATGCAACCAATTAGAACACAACACCAATTAGCCTAGTCACCTCATCTAGAATCTTCTAGAATAATCCACACTCATCTCAAGAAAAGATAAACCCGTCTTTAACCAAATGTTAAAAGACGGCTGATAGAAAACTGGAAACTGGCAACTTCCAAAACTGATCCTGAAACGAATTTCAGGACAACCCCGAAACTGTATAAATATACCCGCATTTGTATTACGACCGAATACAAATGCAACTGAGACAAAGATATTATACCTACTCAATATAATACTCGGATGCGGCTTAAACCAAAGCCGACCAGTATCACCTGTCCGAAAATCGACACGTGCGTAAACGCACGTGCATTTTCCGAACCCTGCCATAAAACCATACGGCCTCTACAACGTTTCGCCCGAACTTGGGAAACTGTCTGTGGGGGACTCTAATGACTCGTCAGCACCCTGGCAGTGGGTTTAACCACAAACCGTCAGCGGCACTAGCAATGCGTAACGGCTGCCCATGGACAGACCTCAAGGGATGCCGATGAGCGCACTCATCCGGAAAACCCTACTGAGCCTAACAGTGACAATGTATATACAGTCCGGTCCGTTCGTCAATGAGTATCGCATATCTGCCTAGGGGGCTAGCAACGTCAGACCCCCAATAGCAGTATAAGTCATGTCGGAGTGAAGCCCAATTACACCCTGAGATACTACTGGAGTACCTACCAGTAAATCTCCTGCCACGGCCGTGGGCTTTGTGTAATGGCTCTCCTAGACACAGCACGACCTCGCCCCCAATACCGGGAGAGACGAATCCCCTGCCGATCCGCTCACGTGCCTCCATATGGCTCGGGACTGTACCCAAAAGCTACCTGTTTGCACGACTCCTTTGAGCCGTGGTAGGGTAGAAATCAAAGCACAGTGGGAACTCACATGAGAAAAATGACGACCTCAGGTCGATGAACTAACCTGTACACATGTCACCAGGGAACTGCTATCTGACGGTAGATATAATACTAACTGGCAGATTCCCGGCGAGTCCTGTCCGGTGTACTCATAACCCAATGAGCACATGTATACATCTTAGGTGATCCAACTGACACCAGTGGCTTGTGAGACCGGCCACCGCCCCTCGTCGGGGTCTCGACTGTATACACTAGTCTACTCCGGAGTATCGATGCCCTGTCTCGAAACTCCCACGACTAGGGACCACAATTAAGGATATGCATATAAACTACCCAACTCTCACGTATATGATCGCCATCATACTGTTGGTAGTAAAGCAAGATCCTAAGGGCTCTATCCAAGTGTAACATGCAATCAGTCACATGAACATGTACACTACTGATAAAGGCAAACCAGATAGCATACTATCATTTCAAGTAAGACTGTCCTACCGGGATAGGTCCTCCGCAATCATTGCAATCACGTACCTGCGATCCAATAATTGACGATGAGGGCACTATCTCCAACAATCTCCCACTTGCACTCAAGGCTAATATTGCGATGTCGACTACTCACAGCCCGTGTGAAACCGAACATCCAACTCCTCTACTAATCAGTTTCACAAAGCCCGTTTGTAAAACTATTGTGTTCGAGAAATAGCCTCGGTGAGTGGATCCGCCTAGAAGTATCTTTCAATATCTCTCTAAATCTCAAGTTCGCGGAGAAAGCCATCTCCCTAATTGAGTAGTACCTGTCTTTAGAATATGTCTGGATATCTGATGGGACCTTAGTTCATAAATGAACTCCATATCCAAACTTCTTAGACTGAATCGATCACTGAACCTAATCAGTATCGGGCACCTTGCTTCCCACAGTATCCTCTTGGACCACCTGTCCATAATACTGTCCCTCTTCGTCAGAGGGAAAAAACTAAAACTCTGACAATCACTCTGTCATCCATGTCACCTTTGAAGCCTGGAATGATAACCGTCTCCCGAAGGAGGCTCCCGTCATCAAATCCGTAGAACATGTACTTATGTTCTAAAACTGCTTCCTTATGTTTCTCCAGGATTGGATTAATACAAACTCATTGCATCTAGTGCAAAAACAACATCTGGTGTGGTACTTGACATCACATGATTGACTCAATTGCCTAAGCAAGTGATCTGCCAATCATGCACATCCCTCTCCCCTTTAGTCTATACGACACCTTTAGAGAGGGTGACTCCATTACCTGCAGGTACACTACCATGCTAGGAGTCAACTATTCCAAAAACCATTAGAATATTGTCAAAGTACCCACATTGGGAAACTACCCAAATCCAGATCTAAAACCATAGATCTAGAGACCAGAATGTCAAATATTATATCCATATCCTGTCTGGAGAAACAACTGTGTGACGACCACAGTCCAACCTATCGTAGTATAGGAATTTTACTTCCTACTCTGTGTATGTCATCCAGATACCATGACATCACACCCTACTACCTTCTTAACTGATCCATCCCCTATTCTGATTGAAGTCAAACCCATGACTGTCACATCAAAATTAGATGATCTATCTCCGCTATAACTTCTCTAGTCTATAAATAGACATAAGTATCTTGCCCACTATGCTTCCGTTGCTCCCATTGACTACGACAACCCTCCTACCGGGTCTCATATCCTAGAACAACAGTAGTGTCAAGTCTGGGTAGATAAGAACCTCCCTGTCACCGTCCTTGAGCCTACCGAAGTACCTCTCGGGTGTCTGAGGTTACCTACCATACCTGTGGAGTGGCTATTGGAATGTCAAACCTGATTGAATGTATAGGTCCTATTAAATTTTCCGTAATCGTTCGCGGTTCTGGAATCACTTCCAGTTCTACCATACTCCCACTACTGTTTTCTGAAAAAGATCCATTTTTACTAAAACTGTGGCGAGTCAAGAACAATATCACTATTGATCTTCCAAATGGTAGAATATCAACCCTCGTCATAGCCAGGGTCAACCCACAAACAGCCATTACAGAAACGTGCCCTGAGTTATCCAGAGTCTGGTTTTAATCATAAGCTGGACAACTCCCCGTACCTTAACTTCTTTTAAGGTACAATCCATTCTATATCCAATATAGAAACTTTGGCACTTATTTAATTGGAACCATATTCAAATCCATGCATCTGTCTCCAGTGCATATCAACTTAATGGAAAGAGGCTAATCAGCATTACTCAACTTAGGAATCCATCCAATTATGAGTAACCTGAAAGAGAAATACGTTTCTCAAAACCATCACTATCATCTGAATACCATTCACAAGAATCTACATCTTCGATCTCTTTGAAGAATCCCGATACTTGTGATACCTGGTTCTCTACTTTATTCTTATACCCATAACTTCTCAAAACTTAGACCTTGTATTTCTACGAAACACTTGTCTAAATACTAGAGAAGTTATAAGTAAACAGAACATAGTACGAGGACCTACCCCTTTGTCCTGATGGACACTTGGACAACATACAATACTCTGTATAAGTCCGCTGAGTTAAACAACTCAAAACCTGTGCGTTGTAGGTGGAAAACTGTACCCTGGCGATTTCCTCAAATATCACCAATTACAACGAATTCCGATATAATGAGGATGATCACCTAATTCCCAATATCTTACTCCCACTCATCATCTGTAAAACCATACAGATATGAGAATGAAACCTGGTAAATACATACCCTTGGAGTAAGTGTCTAATCGGGAAAACAGTTTTTCCTTTAACAATGCACTGAAACATGAAAATGTTTCGTAGGGGTATCCTGGTATTCATAGCAATGCCTCTTCCATAATCTAATTCATGACTTCAACCGTATATTTTATTGCCATCTCTCCAAATCCCTTTATTTGTCTTTAGTCGTTACCTTCTGTACACCATCGTTAGGCTAACTGGTTTTCTTCCTTCCCTACCGTTCGGCACCAGCCTATGGTTTGGAAGAAGACTATCCAGTAAGCATAATAGGTGTACCCTCCTAAACCAAGGATTACTCGCATCTCGAGAGAAGGTGACGATAAAAGACAACTGAATAATACCTTATTCATTTAAAGGTGAAATAGGAGCGGCGATGAAGTACGCGGTTTTGGTCGTGAATGATATCAGTCGCAATTTACTTTGCCCTCTTTCTAATCCCTTTATTTTGTCTTTACATATTACCTTCTGCACACCCTACTTAGGCTAATTGGTTTTCTTCATTCCCTACCTTTCGGCACCAGCCTATGGTTTGGAATAAGACTATCCAATAGGCGTAATAGGTGTACTCTCCTAAACCAAGGAGCTCTCGCAACCTGAGAGAAGGTGATAATAAAAGACAACTGAATAAACCAATTCTATTTCTCCTGAACCTGGATCCATCCCCGAAGAAGTCCCTTCGAGTTCGTATATAACCATACGATGGATCTATCCAATGGAAGTGGATATCCGTAGTAATACGGGTGTTCTGAGAAATTCAAAGGGTAAAAGAAGGAGTGGCAATGACTTATGCAACTTAGACAATCCAAAAGCCAGTATTTTAAGAAGGTTCGGTCAACCTGGTTACTGAGTCATAGTCTAGGGTCGGTCAAAGGTCGCTGCCAAAGAGAGAGAGAGAAAAAAAACACTCTGCGTGCACTCTAACCTAGATCAGAATGGTCATCATTTTATCTAATCCGGAAACCTCCCACTGTCCTGTCAAATTCTCCTCCAAACCTAAAGAAGAATCAATCGGGATCACCCGAAGAGTAAACCAACTCATCAGTGGGAATCAGGATCCAACTCTCATCGCATGATAACGTGATGGAATGCATCCACGTTACTCATACTCCAGAAGGTATACGCACACTCGGCAAGTTTCAGTTTCTTTAGAAACTCCTGATATAGTTTTTGCCCCATGCTCTTATAACCTTGGCGTTGGTCAAAATGTCATAAGTCACATGCCAAGTTCTACCCGTCACTATCTTGCCAATTTGAACCCACCCGCACATGCCCTTGACGTTGGCCAAAATGGCAGAACGACTGTCCCAAACTGACTCATCTATCTATGCAACAATTGAATACCCAGCAGCTACCAAACACTATGCCTTAGCGTTGGTCAAAATACGTAGCTTGAATACTACTGAATACCCAAAAGAAGTGACGGAGGGCTACGACTGGTTTTTGGCGAAAAACCTTTAGCGTAGTGAACTTGATATCGCTGAAGGAACCTGATAGCTTTTTAAAATATAGTGGCGAAAACCTTTTGCTAAAGAGGTCACTCCCGGTAAAGGGATCTCGGCTCTTTCCTCGTGGAATGAGGTGCAGGATATTCCACTGAATACCGCTATGCAAAGCAACATGTAATCGACTATAGTAAAGTTATTACCCTGACGCAAACTTCTGTCCAAGGGGTCTTTCCCGGTGAAGGGATATCAGCCCTTGCCTCGTTGAATGAGGTGCAGGATATTCCACTGAATACCGCTATGCATAACAAAAGAAAACGTCTTTGCAATAACACTTTTTAAAATTGTTCCAACAACTCAAACAGGTTTGTTTTTACTTTGCGTTGATCAGAATCAACGCAGTCCCATCAATTATCACACCAGAAAAGAACGAAAATAAAATGTACGTATATGCCATCCGCATTCGTCACTGGGTCCCGTCATCACTCGTTAGGTTACTTAACTAACGACAGAGCGGGGACTGGACTAGCGCGGGTGTAAAACATATACAACATCTAATAGTATATAAACCAATATACATAATCGCTCCAGGCGTGATAATATGCAACATTACAGAAAAGTAATAAGCATCACAGAACAATACAGATATCTGGGATCCCCGAGTTTCACAGAGCCGCTGCTGAAACTCGACGTTCCCCTGTCGTGTGGATAGCCTGTGCAATGAAACCTAGACCCCTACGGGTGCGGCAATTTACCCGCCAAAACCTGAAGCGAGGCAGTCCCCACAGCATAGTGAATGGAATACCCGGCACTTCACGGAATCCGGTAAATTGAGCACCCCTCCTTGGGTCAACCTGTACCCCTTACGAGTGCGGCGAATAGTCTGCCAATTCTGAAGTGGGGCCCCTCTGCCTCTCAAAGCCATGAGATGCGGACCCGTTGCCCTCCCGAACCCGGCTATCCGTGCACTCCGTCTCGGGGCAAAACCTAGTACAGTAATAAAAAATAGTACAATAGGTACATCGACCGCAACCTGGTCGTGCCCCAAAAGGAATATTATACAACAGGCAGTGACGGCAGTCCACAAGTTGGACGCTCGCCCCGCAATATCAAATGTACAAATAAACTCAAACTGTACTACCATTGCACACTGCTATCCACCACGACAAATCCGCAACATCACAGCACAACACAGAACATCAACGCGAATGTCACGTTCGCAAACCCGTCTAAAAGAACTATAGCAGTTAAACGCGATTTACCGATCAAATGACATTCCAGGTCGGAGATATAATGTAAGCACTGTAAACTAACGTGTTTAAATTACGATCGACCAAAGACCAAATATTAAAAAGTGGGCCCCACTGCTTACTGGTGAACAGTAACAAAACCTGGGCCAAAATTATATATACCAAAAACCCCAAAATCCCAACAGGAACCCACATAAAAAATTTGGTTCACTGATCTTCTAGAACGGCCGCGGATGGGCGGCCAAACCATGGGTTTGGCCGCTAATCCGCGGCTCTCTGTTATGATTGCGTGCCCAAATTTTGTCCGTACGCTCAAAAAACCCTGCACGGATTTTTAAGATATGCAGAATTAATTTTCGACACCGTTTAAAAACAACAGAAACTGTCGGCTAGGAATTTGCAGTTTTTAGTTTTCCGGTCGGATCGAAGTTTTAAACGCGTTAGCAGAAGTTAGTATAGCAAAATGGTGAGGCTCTGATACCACTGTAAGTCTACGTTAGCGCCCCGGCCGTCTACAGACGCCAAATGCGGAACAAAAACTTTTAAATTGGCGCTATCGTATACTTTAACCCGGATCTGCCATTATTGCTAAACTAACAAACTGTAAAGAGTGTAGGAATGTTATACCGAACGATCCGAGTCCTTCGTTCTTCAACCATCATCCCACGCTCCGTTGCGGCTGCTCCGATCTCGTCGATCTCCGATGTCCTCGTCGAAGTGGCACCACATGGTCGGTTCTTTAAACGGGCTCCCGCCTCTGACTCGAGGCAACTCGATCGTCAAGTTTGCTAAAAGAGACGACCAAGATTGATGTAGAGAATGAGTAGATGACTTTGTCTCACTTCGTCCAAATCCGTGGACGATCGGTTAATGAAGTTGCCGTGGAAATCAGGTGATGGAATGAAATGGACTGTGAAATTCCATACACCGATAATACTATCATAATCTTTTCTCTCTTGAATCAAGTAAGTAAATGAGAGAGGGGAGTGGCCTTTCTTATAAAGAGAAGGAGGAGGGTGAGTGTAGGAGCAAGAGAGTAACCATAAGCAAAAGCTTCTCACTCAAAAATATCTTAAGCAATCCAAAAGGAATTAATCACAAAGCATGAGTCATTAGGCTAGTCATCATCTAATAAATGCAACCAATTAGAACACAACACCAATTAGCCTAGTCACCTCATCTAGAATCTTCTAGAATAATCCACACTCATCTCAAGAAAAGATAAACCCGTCTTTAACCAAATGTTAAAAGACAGCTGATAGAAAACTGGAAACTGGCAACTTCCAAAAGTGATCCTGAAACGAATTTCAGGACAACCCCGAAACTGTATAAATATACCCGCATTTGTATTACGACCGAATACAAATGCAACTGAGACAAAGATATTATACCTACTTAATATAATACTCGGATGCGGCTTAAACCAAAGCCGACCAGTATCACCTGTCCGAAAATCGACACGTGCGTAAACGCACGTGCATTTTCCGAACCCTGCCATAAAACCATACGGCCTCTACAACGTTTCGCCCGAACTTGGGAAACTGTCTGTGGGGGACTCTAATGACTCGTCAGCACCCTGGCAGTGGGTTTAACCACAAACCGTCAGCGGCACTAGCAATGCGTAACGGCTGCCCATGGACTGACCTCAAGGGATGCCGATGAGCGCACTCATCCGGAAAACCCTACTGAGCCTAACAGTTACAATGTATATACAGTCCGGTCCGTTCGTCAATGAGTATCGCATATCTTCCTAGGGGGCTAGCAACGTCAGACCCCCAATAGCAGTATAAGTCATGTCGGAGTGAAGCCCAATTACACCCTGAGATACTACTTGAGTACCTACCAGTAAATCTCCTGCCACGGCCGTGGGCTTTATGTAATGGCTCTCCTAGACACAGCACGACCTCGCCCCCAATACCGGGAGAGACGAATCCCCTGCCGATCCGCTCACGTGCCTCCATATGGCTCGGGACTGTACCCAAAAGCTACCTGTTTGCACGACTCCTTTGAGCCGTGGTAGGGTAGAAATCAAAGCACAGTAGGAACTCACACGAGACAAATGACGACCTCAGGTCGATGAACTAACCTGTACACATGTCACCAGGGAACTGCTATCTGACGGTAGATATAATACTAACTGGCAGATTCCCGGCGAGTCCTGTCCGGTGTACTCATAACCCAATGAGCACATGTATACATCTTAGGTGATCCAACTGACACCAGTGGCTTGTGAGACCGGCCACCGCCCCTCGTCGGGGTCTCGACTGTATACACTAGTCTACTCCGGAGTATCGATGCCCTGTCTCGAAACTCCCACGACTAGGGACCACAATTAAGGATATGCATATAAACTACCCAACTCTCACGTATATGATCGCCATCATACTGTTGGTAGTAAAGCAAGATCCTAAGGGCTCTATCAAAGTGTAACATGCAATCAGTCACCTGAACATGTACACTACTGATAAAAGCAAACCAGATAGCATACTATCATTTCGAGTAAGACTGTCTTACCGGGATAGGTCCTCCGCAATCATTGCAATCATGTACCTGCGATCCAATAATTGACTATGAGGGCACTATCTCCAACAACCCACTGCGAGTAAGAGTTACTCTTGGGTGAGTTTTGCACATTACAATTAGCCGATCAAGTAGGTGTCTAGAAAGGTGTCAACGGGGTTACGCCTCTGGGAAAACAAGGTTTACTTTAATTAGATCCGTGCGAAAGCACGGGGAACCTCCCTCAAAGTACCGACACTGGCCTGGCTGAAATATTGGCGAAGTTGTAGGGTGTAATTAATCCCGGCTAGTCTTTCCTTTTAGGGTTTGAAGGAAGATTTGATAAAAACTAGTGGGAGCCATCCTGATTAGATAAGATAATAACCAATCTGATCTTGCACGAGCATACGCTAAAGTGTTTTCTTCTCTCTCTCTCCAGGTAGCGACCATGTCATGCCGTAATAAAGATAATAATATGGATGTATTGACCGAACCCGCATGTTATACTGTGCTGGGGAACGTTGGTTCCGTTCTTTCTTATAAGAGTTATAGGACTGAATAGTATATAGGGGAATACCAGGATTCCCATGCCACCCGAATGAAGAAAGTACATGATGATGCATTTTCTTCGGGTGTGTTCGTTACAGAGAACTGTTTCTCCATTTGCTCCACGTCCTGGGTATTAGATACCGGGTCAGGATCCCATATATGTAATCAGTTACATGGGCTCAGGAAAGGTAGAGAACTTGGAGAAGGTGATAAAGACATTAAAGTTGGAAATGGTGCAATTGTTGCAGCTAAGACTGTCGGGGAATATCACCTTGTATTACCGACTGGTAATACATTGGTTCTGAAAGAATGCTATTACATGCCGAACCTGATATGCAACATTATATCGGTTTCTTTATTGAGTAAAGAGGGATATAATTTTGTATTACAGGACAATGTTATGAACATTTTCCGTAACCAAAAGTTGGTTGGATCAGGCACGTTGTGCAATGGCATTTATGTTCTAAATCAATCAACAGTTCTGAGCATAACAAACACACACAAGAGGAAGAGTTCAGAACTGAACGAATCCTTCTTGTGGCATTGTAGACTGGGTCACATCAATACGACACGACTGGCTAAGTTTCATAAGGATGGATATTTGAATCCATTCCAATTTTCATCTTATGACACTTGCCAGTCATGTCTCAAAGGCAAGATGACCAAAACTCCGTTTACGGGACACGGAGAAAGAGTTACCGAACACTTGGGATTGATACATAGTGATGTATGCGGTCCCATGTCTACACATGCCAGGGATGGTTCTTCGTACTTCATTACATTCACTGACGATCACTCTAGATTCGGATATGTGTTCCTGATGAAACACAAATCAGAAGCTTTTGAGAAATTTAGAGAATATAAACAAGAAGTCGAAAACCAAACCGGAAAAAGTATTAAAATCCTTCGATCTGATCGAGGAGGTGAATACTTGAGCAATGAATTCCTGGACTTCCTAAAAGAGAATGGGATTCTCTCTCAGCTGACTCCTCCATATACACTACAGCACAACGGTGTATCAGAACGGAGGAACCGCACCCTATTAGATATGGTGCGCTCTATGATGAGCACAGCTGAGTTACCTATTTCCTTTTGGGGATATGCGCTGGAGACAGCAACATACCTATTGAATCAAGTTCCATCTAAATCTGTACCTACCACACCATATGAGATATGGAGTGGGAAGAGACCATATTTTAAACGAGTTAAGATATGGGGCTGTCCGGCCTATGTCAAAAGGCAAAATCCAGACAAACTCGAGGCACGGTCAGTTCTTTGCAAGTTTGTGGGATATCCTAAGAATTCCCAAGGATATTTTTTCTACCACGCTGAAGAACAAAAAGTGTTTGTTTCTCAATATGCCACCTTTTTAGAAAAGGAATTCCTTGAAAAGGAAATTAGTTGCAAAGTGGTAGAGCTGGAAGAAGTTCCAAATACACAAACCGTAACTGAAGATTTAGTGGAACCAGAAGATTCAGTAGCTCCCAATGAACCTCAGCCTCTCCGCCGATCTAGTAGGGTTCCTCACCCACCTGGGAGATACTACGGTTTTCTCATGGATGGTGGGAGCGAGGATTGCATCATGGAGGATGATGACCGAACTAGCTTCGAGCAGGCCATCACGAGTAGGGACTCAGTGAAATGGCTGGATGCTATGCGGTCCGAGGTGGAATCCATGTACACCAACAATGTATGGACTTTGGAAGTTGCTCCTGAAGGGGTAAAACCCATTGGGAGCAAGTGGATCTTCAAGAAAAAACTTGGTGTAGATGGGAAAGTGGAGACTTTCAAAGCTAGACTTGCTGCAAAAGGCTTTCGTCAAAGACCAGGTGTGGACTATGACGAAACCTTTTCTCCAGTGGCTATGCTTAAATCCATCCGGATCATGCTTGCCATCGCTGCATATCATGACTACGAAATCTGGCAAATGGATGTTAAGACCGCCTTTCTAAACGGTGATTTAGAAGAGTGCGTGTACATGACTCAGCCAGAGGGCTTCGTAGACAGTGGGAGCAGCGGGAAGGTGTGCAAGCTGCTTAAATCCATTTATGGATTAATGCAAGCATCGCGGAGTTGGAACATCTGCTTTGACGTCGTTATCAAAGAGTTTGATTTCGTCAAAAACCCAGATGAACCTTGTATTTACAAGAAGGTGGCAGAGAGTAAGGTTGTCTTCCTCGTATTGTACGTAGACGACATACTCTTGATAGGAAATGATATTCCTATGTTGCAATCGGTCAAGCTCTTCTTATCACAAAGATTCTCAATGAAAGATCTTGGTGATGCCTCCTGCATATTGGGAATTAGGATCTATAGAGATAGATCCAAACGGATATTGGGATTGTCCCAATCCAGGTACATTGACACTATACTAAATAGGTTTAGTATGGAAGAATCCAAGCGTCGGAACTTTCCCACGATCTCTGGACTCACTCTCTCCAAAGAGATGTCTCCCAAGACTGATTTGGAGAGAGCTCGCATGCAAGGGATACCCTATGCTTCGGCTGTAAGCTCTATCATGTACGCGATGCTATGTACCAGACCCGATGTTGCATACTCACTAAGTTTAGTGAGCAGGTATCAAGCTGATCCTGGAGAGAGTCACTGGACAGCTGTGAAGAGCATTCTCAAGTACTTGCGAAGGACTAAAGAGATGCTCTTGGTGTATGGTAACGGAGAACTCCAAGTGGAGTCCTTTACCGATTCGAGCTTCCAGAGTGATAAGGACGGCTCTAAGTCGCAGTCGGGATTTGTCTTTACCCTTTACGGAGGGGCGGTTAGCTGGAAGAGTTCCAAGCAGGAAACTATGGCAGACTCGACGATGGAGGCTGAATACATCGCTGCCAACGATGCTGCCAAAGAGGGTGTCTGGATCAAGAAGTTCATTACTGAACTTGGAGTGGTTCCATCCATTGAGCATCCAATACCTTTGTATTGCGATAACAATGGAGCGGTGGCTTTGGCCAAGGAACCCAGGTCCCATCAACGATCAAGGCATATTCTAAGGCGGTATCACCTGATCCGGGAGATAGTTGATCGCCGGGAGATCGAGGTCAGGAGGGTTGACACGAAGAACAACACGGCGGATCCACTCACGAAGGCCATTCCCCAGATACAGTTTGAGAGACTCTTCGGGATGCTCGGTATGCGATACTATAGCAGCTGGCCCTAGTGCAAGTGGGACATTGTTAGTTGTATGTATGCCCTAGAGGCCAGTATTGTACAGATGATGTATATTATATTGGATGCTTGGAAATATATATAGATGACTTTCTTGCTCGATATGATAGTATGCTATCTGGTTACTCTTTATCTTAACATGTATACTAGTCTCTTTAAACTGTCTTATAGTTACATGTTGGTAAAGCCCTTAGGATGTGTACTTGACTGCTTGGACTATGATGCAGATCATACTAGTGGGGACATGGTAGTCCATAAGTACATCCTTCAAGGTCCCTAGTCATGGGTATATCGAGACAGGGCATCGATATACCATTGTAAACTAGCATATACGCTTCTCGACCCATAAGATGGGCGATGGATGATCCCATATCCGTTGGTGTTTGACATCAGAGATGGTATACGGGTGCTCAGTGGAGACTGGGTACACTGGACGGACTCGCCGAGAACTCCCAGATGGTATTATACCTCACGTCAGATGGCAGTTCTCAGGTGACACTTGTGCAGATTAGTCTGTAGACCCGAGATCGTCATAGAGTCTTGTGTGATTCCCACTGTGCTTTGATCTCTACCTTACCACGTCCATGAGGGCGTGCAAAACGGTGGTTTTTGGGTACAGTCCCGAGTCACATGGAGGCAATGAGCGATAGGAGGGGTTTCGTCTCTCCCGGTATTGGGGGTTGATGTTGCGCTGTGCTCGATTGGCCGTAACAGGGAAGTCCCTGGCCAGGGCTGATCAGAGATTTGCTGGTAAGTGTTACCAGTAGTTTCTCGACCCGTTATGAGCCTCACATCGGCATGACTTATCGGTTATTGGGGTCTGACGTTTACCACCCCTATACTTGATATGCGACAAATCAGACGAACAGACCGGACTGTACGGTAAGTGTTACTGGTTGGATTCACAGGAGTGTGAGCGGGCTTGCTCGTCGATCTTCTGATCGCTCAATACCCGGGTGGCCGTTCCGTTTAGCAGACCGCTTGCGGCTTGTGGATGCTTGATATGATCATCATCTGCTACCGGCGTATTGACGAGTCTTTAGAGTCCTACATAGAGGTTTCCTGGCTCAAGCGAAACGAAATAGGAGCGCATATGAGATATGTGCGGGACCGAGAATAATGCGTGTATGTGATACCGTATTTCATTCTCGCGATGAATGTTTCAATTGGTTGTATGCGATATAACCTAGTTATCGAATCGAGGATTGATTCGATAAGTCGATACATTGAATACTAGTCGGTTATGTGCTACATGACCGGATCATTGAATCAAGTGTTGATTTAATGATTTAATGTATAATTATATATTTGATATATTACTTTGCATTAACTAGTATTGGTTCACTTTAAAAGGTTTTTCTCACTTGATGTGCACATTGTATATGTGATATATTTTTGTGTACACTTGATTGTATCATGTTTGATGATACAAGTTTACTTGGCTTTGTGTAAAGACTTATACCATGGTTATGATAATGATTAGGGTTTTGATTTTATCAATTATTTATTTATCCATTCTTTTTGAGAAATAGATAAAAGAAAAACAAAATGGTTTCTTTTTATCATGAAGCTTGTTGAAGCTTCATGAAGCTTTGACTAAAGTGACCATTTTGTCTTCATGCTTAACCCTAACCATTCCCACTAACCATGGTCTATTCTCTACACCTAACCAAGGTTAGGATATGATAAGTATTCATATTGTTTTTCTTTTTAAACAATACTTATCCTATTCTATCTTCTTCTTCCTCTTCATCTTCAAGAAAGAAACCTTGCCTTCATCAATGGCAACTTGAGCAATTGAGTGAGAAATCCAATTCTAAAGTGAACCCACCTCCTATTTATTCATCCTCTACCTCTTGCCAAGTAGTATAGGGTGTTTTCTTCACAAGTTTCACAACTTGGTGAAGTTGGAGCTTGATCTTGTGTAACCTTGACGTAGATCATCTTCGGCATCGTAGCCGACGACTAGTCCACTCATTTCTCCGATGAAGCCGATGCTAGAGTCCGAGATCTGACATGGACAGCGAGAGGACGTCTACGTGGAGCTAAGGATGTGGAGAACCGGATCTACAAAGGTTGTAGCTTCTTACTTATAGTTAAAATGTTAACTAGTTTCACTTTTCGCCTAAACTCTAGTCAACGAATCCGTATTAGGGTTTCTCGACACTTGTAAAATTTGAAATTGGCATGGTTGATGCCTTGTGAGACCTCATTATCGTGCCTAGAAACCCTACAATTACCAATGAGGCAAATGAGTTGATTCAGACACGCGCCCAAACTGGGTGGCGTGTATGTATTGATTATAGAAAACTCAATGCCGCCACGAGGAAAGATCACTTTCCTCTACCTTTCATTGATCAAATGCTGGAACGCTTAGCAGGACGAGAGTATTATTGTTTTATGGACAGATACTCAGGCTATAATCAGGTCCCCATCGCAAAAAAGGATCAAGATAAAACCGCTTTTACTTGTCCTTTTGGTACCTTTGCTTAAAGACGCATGCCCTTTAGGTTATGCAATGCTCCCGCTACCTTTCAGCGGTGTATGATTGGGATATTCTCTTATACGGTAGAGAATTTTTGGATATCTTTATGGACGATTTCTCGATTTTTGGAGACTCTTTTTCTGATTGCATATCGAATCTTGACGCAGTTCTTACTCGTTGCAAAGAAAAGAACTTAACTTTGAATTGGGAAAAATTCCATTTCATGGTCCAAGAAGGAATTGTACTTGGACATGTAATTTCACAGAAAGGCATTGAGGTTGACAGAGCTAAGATAGATGTCATTCAAAACCTTCCTCATCCCAAAAGCGTCAAAGATATTCGATCTTTCCTTGGCCATGCGGGCTTTTATAGGAGATTCTTTAAGGATTTTAGAAAAATTGCTAGACCCTTAACTCTTCTTTTGGCCAAGGATACGACCTTCCAATTTGACTCGGACTATGAGGCAGCTTTCGACTCACTTAAACACTCCCTCACTACAGCCCTCGTTCTATCGTCTCCAAATTGGGACTACCCCTTTGAGCTGATGTGTGATGCATCCGACTTTGCAGTAGGTACAGTCTTAGGACAGCACATTGAAAAGATGCCACACGTGATCTACTATGCGAGTAAGACCCTGAATGATGCTCAAATCAATTATACAACCACCGAAAAAGATCTTTTGGCGGTTGTATTTGCATTAGAAAAATTCAGGCCTTACTTAATTGGCTCACCTATAGTTGTGTACACTGACCATTCCACCTTAAAACATCTTCTGGCGAAGAAAGATACAAAAGGTCGACTAATACGTTGGATCCTTCTATTACAAGAATTTGATCTTGTTATCAAAGATTAGAAAGGATGTGAAAACGTAGTAGTCGACCATCTTTCACGCATCTCTTCTTCCCCTGTGACCCTGCCGATCAATGATTCGTTTCCTGACGAACAACTCTTGTGCGTATCCAATGAACCTTGGTTCAGGGATATCGTGAACTATCTGGTCACGGGAATTATACCTAGCGATTGGTCAAAACAGGACAAATACCGTTTTCTATCCCAAGTAAAACACTTTTACTAGGATGATCCATATTTGTTTAAGTATTGTCCTAATCAGATCATTCGCCGGTGTGTCCCGAAAGAAGAGTTCAAGAGTGTTCTTTCTTTTTGTCATGATCAGGCCTGTGGGGGTCACTTTGGAACTAAAAAGACGGCGGAGAAGGTTTTGCAATGTGGATTTTATTGGCCGACCTTATTCAAGGACGCATTTGACTATTGCAAAACCTGTACACAATGTCAGTACACGGGTAGAATCTCCCGGAGAAATGAAATGCCTCACCAACCCATCTTCGTTGTTGAAATTTTCGATTTTTGGGGCATTGATTTTATGGGTCCCTTTCCCAACTCCTTTGGGAATTTGTACATACTGCTGGCGGTTGATTATGTCTCAAAGTGGGTTGAAGCCATTCCATGTTGCACTAATGATAGGAAAGTTGTCAATAAGTTCTTAAAAGAGAATATCTTTTCGCGATTTGGACACCCACGCGCTATTATTAGCGATAATAGGACACATTTCTGCAACAGGTCTTTTGAGACTCTGATGCGGAAATACGCAATCAACCACAGACTTTCTACACCCTATCATCCCCAAACGAGCGGGCAGGCTGAGATTTCAAATAGACAGATCAAACTAATCCTGGAGAAGACTGTTGCTATGAATAGAAAATACTGGTCGACTAAACTGACGGATGCTCTTTGGGCATTCCGAACTGCATTTAAAACCGACCTAGGGATGTCTCCATATAGGATAGTGTTTGGGAAGGCATGTCACTTACCCATCGTGATTGAGCATAAAGCATTGTGGGCTATTAAAGAAATTAACTTTGACCTAAACCAAGCCTGCAACTTTCGGAAGCTGCAAATAAATGAGCTAAGCGAACTCCGTGATGAAGCTTATGATAACGCTGTGATAATAAAGAATAGTACTAAGGTTTTTCACGATAAAAACATTTTGAGGAAAACATTTTCACCTGGTCAGCATATCCTTCTTTATGATTCACGACTACACTTTCACGCGGGTAAGCTTCGATCTCAGTGGAAGGGACCTTTTGTTGTGCGGTCTGTATACCCGCACGGGGCAGTAGAAGTAGAAAATGTTAAAAACGGCACAGTTTTCAAAGTGAATGGACATAGACTAAAGCCGTATTTTTCCACTGACCCCACGGAGGAGCTCCTGTTGTTACAGCAGCCATTTTATTTGGATTAAAATTCCTCCGTCTCATCTCCATATCATGCATATCACTGCATCATCTTTTCAATGGAGGTGAGTGAAAAGAGTAAGTTTGGGGGAGGATCTTCACTTAAATATTTTGCCCCCACTAATAAATTCCTCCCAGGCTTACAGGTTTTGTAGACATAGCTGTTGGCAACAGTGAGGACACTGTTGCAAACAAGTTTGGGGGAGGTTTGTGCTTATTCTTGCATCATTTGCATAAGCACAAAACATTTCTTTAAAAACCTATAAAAATTGAAAAAATTTCAAAATCCATAAAAATTTAAAATTTTAAAAATATAAAAATATTTTAATATTTAACATTTTTTGTACATAAATAAGATAATGAAAGTTTAGATAGTGAAAAATTACATCTATGAGATTAGAAAAATTTAAGAAAACCAAGAAAATTAGAAGTTTTCTTATACAAACTAGTAATAAGTAGTTATGAGCCGTTGTCCCAAGGGTTAGTAAGATGAAGGACGTCACTAATCTGGGGATAAAAATAAGTCTGAAAAATAGTTTCTATTCTGGAAGCCAAACATTTTGAACGTTGATACCCTGTTATTCGCACTTACACACGTCTTGAAACTCGGGATAGTAGAGGATACCTTGAAATGCTCTTGTCTTAAAGCCGATGTATGAAGGAAAAAAAAAATGAAGAAAATATAAAATGGTGAGAAAAATGAACACTGGTTTTGTTATCGCCAAGACGGCAATAAAAAAAATATAGCGAGGGTGCTTCTTCACCTAGGTGGTGCTTCTTCACCTAAGGCCAACTGGTCTGGGAGTCACTGCTAAGCCTTAGGTGGTGCAAGATGAGAAAAATACATCAAATAAGCAAGCACATGAGTAATCGGTCGGTTAGTACCTCAAGAAGTATTAACGGTCCCATGAAAGTGTGTGAGCAATCTCATCTAAATATTCATTAATTAAAAAGTACTTAGGCTGATGGGCAAGAGTATGATAGCTTGAATTGAATTCTTCGGGTGTAAGGATGTCTTTACACACACGCAGGGTTATATGATCGATGTTTGGAAGAAAGATAGGAATGAAGAATAAGACGATGTTTTATTGAGGGAGGACGTGATTTCTAACATCTTTTCATGACTATTAAGATAGGGCTCATGACAACCGAAAAGCTAGCTTAGTTGGAAACCCTAATTTTCAAAGCTTTTCTTTTACAATTCTTGTCTTTAAATGTAAATTTCATGATCTTCCTTTTATTATTGGATTTTGTTGGTGCAATCCGCTGAAAACCCTCAGGAGACAACACTCCTCCTACTAGGGACACCTAGAGGTTTAAAGGCTTGTTGCACGTGCTTAGTGCAATCGTGTTACCTACGAAAGTGTGCTAGTTAGTTTTTTCTCTTTCTTTATTTTCTCCTTTCTTTTTAATAAAGTTCGCTCGAGACGATCGAAAATAAGTTTGGGGGAATTTGATCAGTCGAAAATACTGCATCTTTAAACCGGCAATTTCCCTATCATTTGCACTCATCTAGAAGTGTTCGGCATTCATATTACACATATTAGCAAATCAGTCGTAAAATATCAGATTGCATGTGTTAGACTTTAAAACCGGCACTAAAAGGAAAATTGACTGTATCTTATAGCACAGCATCATTCCTATATTGCGCAACTAGTGTTTCGAAGTCTGTGCAGGACAGTACAGAAGATCGATCAAATTTACAAACGAAGACTGTTAAAAAGACGCCAACTCATGGATTTGGAATCTGCCAATTATCTAGAAGGAATTCAGGAATTCAACATATCAGAATGTACACTGGAAGTCATAAGAAGTCAACAGAAGAAGTGGGAAGCCCTAGCTACACCAGTTGGCCGCGGAACCGCGGCCAGAGCCGCCTTAAGCCGCTGTTCCGCGGCGGCTTGTCCACGTCACCCCAACTTCTCTGCCGCAGTATCTCTATCTCAGTTCTAGAAGCACTTCAATCCACGACAAATTCCAGAAAGATCCTGAAGCTTCTGCCAGATCAGCAAGCCCTAGGGTTCCTAACTAAACACCCCAAGCTTCCACAACAAGCTTCACCTAAACTCCATTAAGGACCCAGAACCTTCTCCCTAACCTCCTAGCTTAGGGTAGAAGCTAAGCCCTAACTAACTACTTATAGAAGCCTCTCCCTACAACAAACTTTTGGAGGGAAATTCAAAATTCAAAATCCTAGACCTAGGGTTTGGGAAACCTATAAAAAGACCCCAAGGCTCACTAGAAATGGTTGTTCAATCTTTGGTTGTTCATTGTTGTTCAAAAATTAGGGTTGAAAGCTAATCAATCTCTAATCTCCCCCATTCTAGTTCTTCAACCAATAACTACCACCTCAAAACCCTAACCCTAATCCCAATCAAGATCAAGAATTCAAGATCCTTTGAGTACAAGCAAATCAAGTCTTCAACGATCCTTTGAAGCGAAGCCGGACTTCAACGGAGCACGAGATCCAAGTCGATCCATGACTCAAGGAGCCGAGCGATGCTAGATTCGACGAGCAAAGTTCCTTCCTCTTGTAATTCTTGAGAGTTGTAACTACTTGTTGATATAATAAAGGTGAAGATTCTTTAAACTTGCTTTTTTTCAATTCGAGCATTATGATTCTTATTCAATTCTTAAATGTATTCTTAGTGATGATGCTTGAATAAAACTCCGCTCGTGGAGGAATCGAAACGATTGTAGAATGATGATGTTGATGAATCTTTAAAAATTTTCATAAGTCTTAAAACAATTGTAAATTCTTGAAAATCGATTGATCGATGATCTAGATCGATGCGAATGCGTTCTTGATTCCTTTCGCACGATCTAGAGATCAAAAATTGATCATTCGATTTCCTAGAAGCTATCTAGTGAATGTGATTCATCGAAAGGACAAAGGATAGGATGAGGAACCCTAATTCTTCGCAAAATCCTTGATCCTCGATGAATCTATATCGATTTAGCATCAATTTGTTAATGGATAAGAAATCGTAATTTCGAATCTTCTTCACATCTACGATCGAATCGTTTCCTACGAGCTTTACTTCAAATCTTGAAACCTAAATTGATTGGAATTCTATCGATACTTGATTCTTGATGTTTATCATTTTCTTTATTCTTGATTAGAATAGCTAATTCTTGAAACTCATCGAAATAAATCTTGAATCGTTTTCTTTTCTTTTCTATTAAATTTTCGATTCAAACAAAACAAAATACAAACGAATCGTGCAATCCCTGTGGACGATCCGCACTCACTAATGCGCTACAATCCGACACCGTTATTGATTGCGGTCAAATATTTTTGGTTGTGATTTCATACAAGTTTCTAAATACCGACAACGGAAAATAAGATCAATCAGTTATAAATGCAACATTTTTAGTGGAGTTTAAATTTGGTTAAGGTTTGGATTCGGGTTAAGTTTTCATGAAGCTTTCAAAAAGCTTCTTGAAGCTTTGACTTTGACTTGGATATTTTGTGATATTTTACAAGATATTTCCTTAACCCTACCCAACCCTTTAACCATAGTTGTTTCTCTACATGGGTTAAGTCTTCTCACTTATACCATGGTTGCATTTCCAACCTCACACATGAGTTATTCTTTATTCATCACAAAAGGATTTGATAACTTCTTCTTCTTCCTTAATGAAAAAGCTTTCTAACTTTTTCATGAGTGATGATTTTGAGTGAGATTAAGAAAACAAATGAGAGCTAAAATCCTACTTCATCATCCTAATCTATCCTAGCCATTTAGATTAGGGTGTTCACTTCATTTGTGAGTGAGAGATTGTGTTAATGAAACTTCAAGGTAGATCATCTTTGTTATCAAAGATCGGAAGCAAGCTTGCATCTTTCTCTTCGCGGAGCCTCACTAGAGTCCGGGAACATGATGATCGCAGCGAAGGGACCTTAACATGGAGCTTTAGAAGTGAAGGACCGGACTACAAAGGTTGTAATCCCAAACTCTTAGATGTTAAAGTGTTTAACATGCTTTGTTTCGCCTAATCTCTAGTTTAAAGATCTTGGTTAGGGTTGTTCGGCACGTCTAAATTTTAAATCGGGCATAGTTGATGCCTTGTAGACCCTTGTGAGAGTGCCTAGTAACCCTACAACAATTACCTTCATGACCTTTCTCACATGATTCAGCACCAGACCTTTTAGCTTGAACGCGATCTTTTCGTTCACCGGCAGCCAATCGTATTAATGGCTCGTCAGGTGGAGAAACTTTGGTCAAGGGTCTTGCCATCTGTGGAGGGACTTCTTGGGCATAGCCGTATAGTGAGGTGATCAATTGGAAGGCTGCGAGCGAGAATTGTGAGTTTTGCACTCATCTCTTTGAAGATACACTTAGTGAGAATTTTAAATTCGGGGATGAATTTTTATAAGGGGGGGAGATTGTAACGCCCTAAATTTGGGTTAGTATTAGTTTAGACGTTAATGCGGGTTTTTGGTAAAAAGTTTACCAATTTGGGTTCCTCACATTTTATAACATTTAATTAATAATTTATTATTATTTGTTATGGCATGTACGCACGTGTGCACATTAATGTGAGGTTTGTTTGTGCTAGTCTAGGTTAGTGACCATGACACTTAACCTAATCTTATCCTTTTCCTTATCCAAATCCTTGTTTTAATCTAATCCTTAACCCTAATCCTTGATATTTGTGTGAGAAGAGAGATATTTCTTTTGGAAGTGAGGAGGTGGCATGGTATTGTATGAATGCATTAATGATGGTTTAATGCAAAGGTTACACTCACCTCACTCTCACCCTACACTCACCTCCCTCTCTCATTATCCTCACACTCTCTCTTTTTCTCTATATCTTTTTATTTTCTCATTCCTCTCTCATCTCAACAGAACACTTCACTATCCATCACAAATCCATCTCAAAACTTCATCAAAACTCATAAAAATCACATCTATTTCCTTTATTTGCTTCTTGGATGCCTTGGAGCTTTGGAAGCTAGGATCTTTGAGTTCTTTTGGTTAGGTAATGAACTCTATCTGTTCTTTATATTGTTTTTGTGTTGTGTAGTCTTGTAGTTTCAGTTTAGATTGTTTAAACTTAAGTTTTCGTACAAATATCGTATTTTTAGTGTCAATATATGACATTTGTGATCTCCTGTGACCCCGAGAGTTTACTTGAAAACCAAACAAAGTAGTTGTGTTGTACCTGAGACCATAGGACTTCACCAGAAGAACGAGACCCCCTTCTCGGACCACGGCCTGCGACTAGGTGGGAAATTCCGGCGACCTCGGCTTAGTGAAGGGGTTAGGGTTTGGGTTTTTCTAGGTAGCTGTCTGCAGTGGTTTAGGTGTGTTTGGTCTTGTTTAGTAATTGAGTTTTCTCTGTATACAAAATCTGGGATCACATAGGTAGTTTCTTGTGTTACGACTACGCGCGATACGTTATACGACACGGATCGTGCATTTTGTATGGTTTTTCTCTTGGGTTAGTTTCGTAGTGTCGCTACGCACGTTAGCCACAATACGAACACTTGAGAGTATGTTTTGTGTTGTCGCATTGGTCACATGTAGTTTGTACGTGTTTTGGGTCTATTGCTAATATATATACTTGTTTCATTGATTTGTGTTTTAGGTTCGCAGGCGGGGACTTCAGGCGCTGCGAAGAAGGGGAAACAGGTGGTAGGCTTTACTTAGCAAGGAGCGTTGGTGAGTAGATTTAACATTTACAAGGGAATCGCCAGCATGGCGTTATGTGTCTGGGCTAGAGATGGTATGTTATTGTCGCATATTCTATTGAATATATAGAGCTGCGCATACACATTATTGCTTAGTTATTGTTGTGCTTGGACTAGTACCCTTCGGAAACTGCACTATTATTGACGGCTTATGTTGCACGAGCACTGATTGTATGCCACACAAACCGTCAATAATTGCCATGACACGCACAACACCCATACTTATATGATATTGTTTGGTTAGGGACATTATGACATTGATTTATATTCCTTTATGCATATGACATATAGCATCCTTGTATACCTTGCATACATACTTCACTTATACCTGGAGGGTATATTACATCATTACTGATAGGTAGATACATATACTTTGCTATACCTTTATGTTTACACGTATATCTGGCTATAGCTACATGTTTACCTTTATTTGATGTTATATAGACTTGGAGAAATTAGTAACCGCGTGATTTATATTTTAACTTGTTGCAGTTAAATAGCGGCTTTTCCTTTACATGCTCACATTACAGTTTTTTGTTTCCTATATTATATTCATGGATTTTCGCATTGAGATGTGGATTTTTCATGATCTTTTCTGGATTTGAGGACCGTGGTAGTTTCATGAAATTATGCATTATTTGAAAAACCCGGTTTCTCTTGATATGATATTTCAGCAGCCACCATGAGTTTTATCGGTTCTGATATATATATACCCCATGCGAGGAGCGTCGTGAGCCGTGTGAGGGTACATGGTGGGGCCCGAAGGTACCCCGGGGCAAGACGATTGAAGGACCTTGCCGATTAAGCCCGACAGGGGAACCATACCTACCGGTGACAGTACCTATGACTCGGCGGTTATCGTGGGAATACTGACGGGAGTCATGTACGTATGGAAACGTCGAAAGACGAGGGTCGAAGCTGGGCACTCGGGTTTTCGGATAGCGTATGATACGTACCTATCAGGGAGCCAGTCGTGGTGACAGCACCTGATAGATCAGACTTTATGTGTCGATGCTTAACACAGGTTTTCATGATATTTTTACTCTTAAGTATATATAACAGTGGAATGGGACGCTGTTATATATATATATATATATATATATATATATATTAGTGGAATGGGACGCTAATACATATGTATACATATCAATTTTTATACGTCATCATACTTATTCATGCAAATATACTTTTTTGGATATAGGAGATTCACTTGATATTGGATAGAGGATATATGAGATTTACTTAATTTTGTACATTCAGGGTATATAAGATTTATTTGATATTGTACATTCAGGATTTGTGAGACTTACATGATATGAGAGCCAATATGGGGGCTGATTTGAGGAAATTGGGATTTGGATTGTCTTGATGGACTTTGGTCCTACCATGAGGTCAGGATTCCGTGGAAATGACATGTTTCATCCCATACTCCAAATTTATTGTTTATGCACTGCTTCATGTATTAGTAGTACCTGCAAGAATATCTTTCATGACTGTTGCATTTACATACTTTTATATGCATGGCTTCATGTATTAGTTTTACCTGCTAGAGTACCTTTCATGACTGTTGCATATATACATTGTCATATCATTTGATTCATGTATTAGTAGTGCCCGATTGAGTACCTTACATGATTATTGCATACAGATTGTCATATTATTGCTTCATGTATTAATAGTACCTGCTAGTATACCTTTCATGACTGTTGCATTCTTATGACCTTTTATTGCTATTAGCCTGCATATGTTAGATTCGCGCTGTACGTGCATACCTGCGATTACCTGCATATGTTATTTACTATTCACGAGTTGGCAACTCACCCCCGTTGTGCCACAGTGTTTTGCAGGTTGTTCCCCAGAGTAGTCGAGGCAGGCTATTCATCTATCATATAATCTTTTGTTGCGGAATCCGCTTCGGCTCACAGTATGCAGTGTTGCTTTAGGTGGGATTGTGGTTATCCGTTCATGTTCATTGTATATTCGTTGTACACTATACTCTCCATCTACCACTTTCATGTATGACTTAGAAACTTGATGTGAGGAAGATTTTGTATATTATTTTGTGACTTGGGAGTCTTTTTTGCAGTTTTATTTATATCGTTTTTTATTCTTCGCTACGGCGTCGTATATTTGTTGTGGTGGTTGTTTTCCGCCTTTGGGCGTGTTTTTGCTCCCGTTTAGGGATGCTTTACTTTTATTTATATTGTACCAATTTTTTGGGTTGATTTTTACAAAGGAGGTGCTGCCAAAATTTTTAAGGAAATAAAATTGGGACTTTAATGAATTTGGATTGAGATTTCAAAAGTTTTAAAAAGTTCTTATTTCTTACTACTTTTGATGGTTTAGATTGCTAGGTTTTCGGCTTAATTAAATTGCGTTACGTGTGTGGACGTTGCTTAGTTTAAGGGCCGTCACGTGCCAATTTCGGGTCGTGACATCCTTGGCCAAGGCTGCTTCAGAGATATACTGGTAAGTGTTATCAGTAGTTTCTCGACCCGTTATGAGCCTCATATCGACTTGATTTATCGAGTTACTGGGGTCTGACGTTTACAACCCCTAGACTAGATATGCGACATATCAAACGAAAAGACTGGACTGTACGGTAGTGTTACCAATTGGATTCGCAGGAGTGTGAGCAGGTTTGCTTGTTGATCTTCTGATCGCTCAATACCCCGGTGGCCGTTACGTTTAGCTGACCGCTTGCGGCTTGTGGGTGTTTAATATGATAATCACCTACTGTCGGCGTATTGACGAGTCTTTAGAGTTCTACACAGGGGTTTCCTGGCTCAAGTGAAATGCAGTAGGAGCACATATGTGATATGTGCGGGACCGAGATTAATACGATATGAGATACTGTATTCTATTCTCACGATATGAGATATCGGTCGGTTATATATGATATAGCCGGGTTATCGGATCAAGTGTTGATTCGATATGTTGATTCATATAATATTAGTCGGTTATAGGTGATATAGACGGATTATTAAATCAAGAGTTGATTTGATAATCTAATGTATAATTATATATTTGATATATTACATTACATTAACTAGTATTAGCTCACTTATGATTTCTTTTCTTACTTTGGATACATTGATGTATATGTGATATATGTTAAATGTTTCAAGCTAGGTTACAAATGCAGCTAGGGTTAATGAGGGTTAAACCATGCTGGTTTTAAGATTAGGGTTTATAATTTATCATTAAGTAATTCAAAGTTTATGGATATTTGTCATGGATGATATTTGTTGAAAGCTTGTAGAAGCTTCAAGGCATCTTTGACTTTGTCCATTCTCTTTGTCTAGCTTTAGTTATTTTTGACCTAACCTTTAACCCTAGCTCATGGTTAACTCTCTACAAGGGTTAAGCATGACATGCTTAACCCTTGGTTGCATTTCTAACCTCACACATAACTCATATGATGAGTTCATTCTTCTTGATATTCTTCTTCCTCTCAAGCTTCTAGCTTCAATGGAAAGTGATGATTTTGAGTGAGAAAATGATTTCTAATGTGAGAAAAATTCCTACATCATTATCCTCTACTACTTTCCATTTAGTATAGGGTGTTTGCTTCACTAATTCCATGATTATTGAAGAGATAGTTTGGGTTAGTGTCTCCTCGACGTAGATCATCTTCGGCCACGAAGTCTTCGAAGCAAGCATGTTCGTTTCTTCATCGGAGCCTCTCTAGAGTCCGGGACTTCTTGAACGCAGCGAAGGAACTACTACACGGAGCTAATAAAGTGAAGGACCGGTCTACAAAGGTTATATTCCTTGCTCACTTAGGATGTAAAGTGTTTACATTTGTTATTTCCGTCGATTTCCAGTTAACGATTCTTAGTTAGGGTTAGCTAAAACGGAAATTTTTTGAATTTGGCATGGACGATGCCTCCCGAAATCTTGCTGCCGTCTTAGATAACCCTGCAATAATTCTTCATAACCACAGTACATTTTTCAACCTACAACGCACATGGTTTGAGTTATTTAACTCAGGGGACTTATACAGAGTATTGTATGTTGTCCAGTATCCATTAGGACAAAGGGGTTGGTGCCCGTTCTATATTCTATTTACTTTTGACTTCTCTAGTTTTAGACACGTGTTTTGTAGAAATACAAGGTCTAAGTTTTGAAGTGATAGGTACAAGAATAAAGAAGAAAACCAGGTGTCGCAAGTATCGGAATTCTTCATGGTGATCGAAGATGTAGATACTTGTATGAGGTATTCAGTTGATAGTAATGGTTATGAGAAACTTGATTCTCTTTCAGATTACTCTTAATTGGACGCACTCCTAAGTTGGGTAATGCTGATCGGCTTCTCTCCATTTAGTTGACATGCACCGGAGACAGCTGCATGATTTGAATCTGGTTCGAATTAAATCAGTGCCACTATTTCTATATTGGATATAGAACAGTTAATATCTTAACAATGTTAAGGTATATGGAGTTGTCCGGCTTATGCTTAAAACCAGACACTAGATAACTCAAGGCACGTTTCTGTAATGGCAGTTTGTGGGTTAACCCGGGCTATGACGAGGGTTGATTTTCAACCATCTGGAAGATCAATAGTGATATTGTTCTTGACTCGCCACAGTTTTAGTAAAATGAACTTTTTCAGAAAAAAGTAGTGGGAGTATGGTAGAACTGGAAGTGATTCCAGAACCGCAAACGATTACTGAAAATTTAATAGGACCTAAATATTCAATCAGGTTTGACATTCCATTAGCCACTCCGCAGATATGGTGGGTAACCTCAGACGCCCGAAAGGTACTCCGGTATCCTCAAGGACGGTAACAGGGAGGTACTTGTTTACCCAGACTTGCCATTACTGTTGTTCCAGACTATGAGATTCGGCAGGAGGATGAGTATAGCGTCGTTCTAAACTAGCTTTAGAAGTGTACGTGTATATGACTCTGCCAGAGGGTTGTTGTGGTCAGTGGGAGCAGCGGAAGCATAGTGGACAAGAAGCTTATGTCTATTTATAGACTAAAGCAAATACATCGGAGATAGATCATCTATTTTTGATGTGACAGTCATAGGCTTTGACATCATCAGAATAAGGGATCGATCTGTTAAGAAAGTAGTAGGGTGTGATGTCCTGGTATTTGGATGACATACACATAGTAGGAAGTGATATTCCTATACTACGATCGGTTATACTGTGTTGTCACACAGTGGTTTCTCCACCTAGGATATGGATAAAATATCAGGCATTCTTGTTACTAGATCTATGGTTTTAGATCTAGATTTAGGAAGTGTCCCAATCCGGGTTCTTAGACTGCATTCTAAAGGTATTTTTGAATGGACGACTCCTGGCAAGATGGTGAACCTACAGGTGATGGAGTCACCCTCTCTAAAGATGTCACGACCCGAAATTGGCACGTGACGGCCCTAATACTACGTAACGCCTAAAGATGTAACACAGTAAAAGAAAGGAAAAACCCAGAAATCTAAACCATGAAAATACGGAAAAGATAATAAGAGTTTTTGAAACATTTGAAATCACAAACCAAATTCTTTTAAAATTCCAACTTTCGTTTCTTTACAATTTTGGCAGCACCTCTTTGTAAAAACTAGCCCCCAAAAAGGGTACAACAATAAAGATAAATAAAGCATTCCCAAACGGGAGAAAATACACGCCTAAAGGCGGAAAACAAACACCACCACAAATATACGACGCCGTAGCGAAGAAATAAAGAAAATAGAAAGGAAACTATGTAAAAGGCAACAAATCCACAATAATATACAATAACGTCATCACCAAGTCTCTAAGTCAATAACATAATAGTAGATGGAGAGTACAAGATACAACGAATGTACAATACAAAATATAGATAACCACCAAAACCCACCTAAGCAAAATAGCACACTGTGAGCCGATGCGGTATGTGTAGCAAAAGATGATAGATGAATAGCTGAATAGCCTGCCTCGACTACTCTGGGGAACAACCTGAAACACCTGTGGCACAACGGGGGTGAGTTGCCAACTCGTGAATAGTAGATAACATATGCAGGTAATCGCAGGAATGCACGTACAGCATGAATCTAAGATATGCGATTACAGTAATAACATGTCATGTGAATGCAGAATAATGGAAAGTACACTAGCAGGTACAATCAATATGTGAAGCAATAATAACATGACAATAGTATGCAATAACTATTCAATAGGAATATGAGAAAGTAAATATGCAGCAATCATTAAGGGTACACAAACAGGTACTCAGAATACATGGAACAGTGCATAAGTTAAAAGTGTAAGTCGATGTACAACACCCCACGACTTGCGGGGAGGCGGAATAATGAAAAACGATCTTGTTTTAGGCGTAAACATCGACTAACCGAGAATCTTTGCATAAACAATAACTAACAAGAAACCATAGAAGAGTTAACTACTATGATAAGTGATTATACCTAAAGAACCGAGTACTTCATCTTGTCGTTCTCCACGTCCTCTCCGGCCTTCTCTAAGTAGTAGAAGATCCACCCGAGAGCTTTACTACAAGCTTCACCTCTAACTTGAGGTAACTAGGTTTCTTAAATCGCTAATCTAAGTAACCTAGGTGATATAGAGAATGGTTAAGGATTAAGTAGTCTACTCTAATCCTTGGTCTCAACACATGAGAGGGGAGGATTAGGGTTTGAAGAGAGAGAGCTTGAGGAGAGAGAAAGTGAGCAAGAGAATGAGATGAGATAAGGATCTATCATAATATATATCAAGCATTATCATTTATCCAATAAAAGAAAATAAAGGATTAATCATCATGCTTAATAAATACCAGAGGGTGATTCATCTCCATGAGTCATTAAGCATTTATGATGCATTAATGACATGGATGAATCACTCAAATGACTCACTAATCTCATTTAATGCATATGCCACCTTAACCCCCAAGTCACCATCTTCTAGAAGCTTCTCGCGCAATTACGAGAACGCCCCTCCTATCCGTGAAAACACGGAAAAACTTTAGACTGTATAAATCCAATAACCGGATACTAGAAACTGGCTTAAACCAAAGCCGGCTAGTAAAAACTTTCCGGATATCGTACGTGCGTAAACACACGTATGCATCCGAACCCTTGTCGTAAAACCATACGACCTCTATATCGTTTCGCCTGGATTAGGGAAACTCTCTGTGTGGGACTCTAGAGACTCGACTACTACGCTGGCAGTAGGTTTAACCACAGACCGCAAGCGGCACTAGCTGTACGTAACGGTACCCAGGTAGATATCGATAAGAAGGCCGATGAGGAAACTCATCCGAACTCCTACTGAGTCTGATGTGACAATCTTCGTACAGTCCGGTCTGTTCGTCTAAGACTATCTCATATCGGTTCTAGGGGGCGGCAAGCGTCAGTCCCCTAATAGCAGTATAAGTCGTGTCGGAGCGAAGCCCATTACACCCTGAGAAACTAATGGAACCTACCAGCAAATCTCGCTTGCCCTGGCCAGGGACTTTGCGTAATGGCTCTCTGACACAGCGCGATATCAACCCCTAATACCGGGAGAGACGAATCCTGTCTAACCGCCACTGCCTCCAAGTACTCGGGACTGCACCCAACTGCTACCTGTTTGCACGACTCCTTTGAGGCGTAGTAGGGTAGCAATCTAAGAACAGTAGGACACACTCGAGGCGAAGTAGCAGTGTCAAGTCTACGGACTATGCTGTACTCATGTCACCTGGGAACTGTAAACTGACGATTGGTATAAAACCAACCAACAGTTCCCTGTGAGTCCTGTCCGGTGTACCCGTAACCTAACGAGCACCAGCATACTATCTCCAGTACGACGTACTGACGGCTGTGGGACAGACCATCTCCTCAACTGGGATGAGAAGCGTACACACTAGTCTACTTCAGAGTATCGATGCCCTATCTCGACAATCCTACGACTAGGAACCTGAATAAGGATGTGCTTGTAGACTACCCAGCCCCCACTAGTGTGACGGCCATCACAACGCTGGTAGTCAAGCAAGATCCTAAAAGCTCTATCAATACGTATACTCACATATTAAGATAGAAAAACCAAGTAGCATATTACCATGTTTAGCAAGACTGTTATATACATGTGAATATCCCAAGCTTCCATTAAGTAATATACAAACTAGTATGATACAATAATGGCCCCTAGGGCATATACACTAACAATCTCCCACTTCCACTAGGGCCATGTACTGGCATATTGAAGACCGATGATCTCGAGTAGCCTCTCGAACTGAATCTGAGGTAAGGCCTTTGTGAATGGATCGACAATGTTCTCTTCAGTAGCAACTCTCCGAACCTCGATCTCCCGACGATCAATGATCTCCCTGATGAGGTGATACCACGTTAAGAAGTGTCTGGACTTTTGATGGGACCTTGGTTCCTTCGCTAAAGCTATAGCTCCGTTGTTGTCGCAATACAGAGGTATTGGATCAACAATGGTAGGAACCACCTGAAGTTCTATTAGGAACTTCTTCATCCAGACCGCTTCTTTTGCGGCATCGCAAGCAGCAATATACTCCGCTTCCATCGTCGAGTCAGCAACGGTGTCCTTCTTGGAACTCTTCCAGCACACCGCCCATCCATTGAGGGTAAAGACATAACCTGACATGGACTTGGAATCGTCCTTATCACTCTGGAAGCCGGAATCAGCATAGGCCTCCATCCTGAGGTCTTTTCCGCCGTAAACCAAGAACATCTCCTTAGTCCTCCTCAGGTACTTGAGAATGTTTTTTACTGCTATCAAGTGTTTCTCCCCTGGGTCTGACTGATACCGGCTTACCACGCTCAGTGCGTAAGCTACATCTGGTCTGGTGCACAACATCGCATACATTATAGAGCCTACCGCAGAAGCGTAGGGTATAATAGACATGCATTCCCTTTCCAAATCAGTCTTGGGAGACATCTCTTTGGATAGGGTGATTCCGTGACAAGCCGGTAGATTACCTCGCTTAGAATCTTCTATACTGAATCTTTTCAGTACAGTGTCGATATACCTGGACCGCGAAAGTCCCAACATCTTCTTGGATCTATCACGATAGATCCGGATCCCCAGAATGTAAGAGGTATCACCCAGGTCTTTCATGGAGAACCTGTGTGATAAGAATCCTATGACAGATTGTAGCATAGGAATATCATTTCCTATCAATAGAATGTCATCTACGTAAAAGACGAGGAATACGACAGTTCTTGCTACAACTTTACTATATATGCACGGTTCATCTAGATTTTTGATAAAGTCTTATTCTTTGACCGTTTCATCAAAACAGATGTTCCAACTCCGCGATGCCTGCTTCAGTCCATAAATGGACTTAAGCAACTTGCATACTTTCCCGCTGCTCCCACTCTGATTGAAACCCTCTGGCTGATCCATATAGACGCACTCTTCTAAATTTCCATTCAGAAAAGCCGTCTTTACGTCCATCTGCCAGATTTCATAATCATGGAAGGCAGCAATAGCAAGAAGGACCCGAATGGATTTGAGCATAGCCAGTGGAGAAAAAGTTTCGTCATAGTCCAAACCAGGTGTTTGACGAAAACCCTTTGCAACAAGTCTAGCCATATAGGTTTCCACCTGTCCATCTACACCAATCTTTTTCTTGAAGATCCATTTGTATCCTATGGGTTTTACCCCATATGGAGCAAAGTCCAAAGTCCATACTTTGCTGGTGTACATGGACTCCATTTCGGTCCGCATTGCATCTAGCCATCGTACCGAGTCACCGCTCTGGATGGCCTGCTGGAAGCCAGTAGGTTCATCATCATCTATGATGCAATCCTCTCTATCCCCATCTATGAGAAAACCGTAGTATCTCTCAGGCGGATGAGACGGCCTACTACTCGTGCGGAGTGGTGCGGAAATGTCCTGTTCTTCTTGAACTACTTGTTCTACCAAACTTTCAGTATTAGTTTATGGTTCTGGAATTTCTTCCAGTTCTATTTCGCTTCCACTTGTTTCCTTTTCTAAAAACTGATGTTCTAGAAAATGGGCATTACGAGAAACAAATACCTTTTGTTCCTCTGCGTAATAGAATAGATATCCCCGGTAGTTCTTTGGATATCCCACAAACCTACACTTTACTGATCGTGCCTCGAGCTTGTCCACATGCTGCTTTTTAACAAAAGGTGGACATCCCCAAATCTTTATATACTGTAGATGGGGTTTCTTCCCACTCCACATCTGATATGTAGTGGTATGCACAGTCTTGGTAGGTACCATGTTCAAAAGATATGTCGCTGATTCTAGCTCATAACCCCAAAAAGATCGCGACAACTCAGCATTACTCATCATGGATCGTACCATATCCAATAGGGTTCGATTCCGTCTCTCCGATACACCGTTATGCTGTGGAGTGTATGGAAGAGTAAGCTGAGAGAGAATTCCTTTCTCTTTTAGGTAACCTAGGAACTCGGCACTTAAGTGTTCACCACCATGATCAGATCTTAGTGCCTTGATACTTTTGCCAGTTTGGTTTTCTACTTCATTCTTATACTCTTGAAATTTCTCAAAAGCCTCGGATTTATGTTTCATCAGATAAATGAATCTGTACCTTGAGTAATCATTCGTGAATGTAATGAAATAGGAAAAACCACCTCTTGCATGTGTAGACATTGGACTACATACATCGCTGTGTATGAGTCCTAAGAGCTCGCTCGCTCTTACTCCATGTCCAGTAAATGGAGTCTTTGTCATCTTTCCTTTGAGACAAGATTGACAAGTGGCATAAGTTTGATATTCGAACGAGTCCAAATATCCTTCTCTATGTAACTTAATCAACCTTCTCTCATTGATGTGACCCAGTCTACAATACCATAAGAAAGCTTTATTTAAATCTGGAGACTTTCTTTTTAGTGTGTTCTGGACATTGAAAATTTGGAGTTGGTTTAACACATATATACCGTTATCCAGTGTACCGGACCCAATCAAACCATGATTAAGGTGGATGTTCACAACATCACTTACAAACGTGAAATCATAACCTTTATTTGATAACAAGGAAACATATATGATATTACACGTTAAGCCGGGGACACAAAAACAGTTTGGTAAAACCAAAATGTATCCACTCGTCAATCCCAGGTGATAATCCCCTCAGACACAGCTCCCACGCTAGCTCCGTTAGCAACCATCAGGGTCATATCACCTTCCTTCAGCACTCTACGGTTTCTCAGTGCCTGCAATGAATTGCAAATATGAGATCCTGATCCGGTATCCAATACCCAGGAAGTAGAGTTAATTGACAGACAATTCTCAATTACAAACACACCTGAAGTCGAAGCCACAACTTGCTTCGGTTCCTGGTTCTTGGCGTTCCACGCCTTGCAATCCTTTTTCCAGTGCCCTTTCGTGTGATAATGGAAGCACTCATCCTAGCCCACTACTGGTACTGCAAACTTTTTCTTTCCCTTCCCTCCCACCTTACTTACACCTCCTCTAGGTTTGGTGGCGGTCTTCTTTTTCCTTCCTTTGGCCCTAGCCTTGGACCCGGAAGAAGAAGCACCGCTAACAAACATAGCGGGTGTTTCCCTTGCCTTCTGCAAGGTGCCCTCTGCACTCCTCAACATGTTAAGGAGTTCCGGAAGTTCAACTTCTTTTCTTTGAATGTTGAAGTTCAGAATAAACTGGGCGTAGGTGGAAGGAAGGGACTGGAGAATAAGGTCTGTGTAGAGCTCATTATCCAATGTCGTCCCAAGGTCTGCGAGCTCTTCTATGTAGCCAATCATCTTTAGGACATGTTCTCCTACCGATGATCCGACAGCCAACCTCGCTCGAAACAAGTTCTTAGAGGTCTCATATCTTGCTATACGAGATTGCTCTCCATAAAGTTCCATTGTATGGAGAAATATGGCGTCTAGTTCCATATCCTCGTGCCTCCTCTGATGTTCATTGTTCATCGAGGCAAGCAAGATGCACTTGGCTTTCGCGCAATCATACTGCCAGGTTTTGCGGATTTCCTTATCTACATTACAGGATTTGGGACCAGGGACTGGAGGTGCCTTATCGGTGAGGACGTACCCCAATTATTCATAGGTCAAAGCCATTTTGACATTCCGCAGCCAATCTTTATAGTTTCGCCCTGTCAGTATATTATTCTCTAAAAGTAACTTAAGTCCAGTCATTTTCAGGGTCGCTGCAATTAGGAGAGAGAGAAGAAAACTCTTTAGCATGATGCTCTTTCAAGTTTAGAGTGGTTTTTAATTTATCTAAACTGGATGGCTCCCACTGTTTCTCGAATCCTTCCTCAAACCATAAAAGAAGAATTAGTCAGGACTATTCTCACTGTACAATACTTGCTTAACCGTTCAGCTAGGCTGGTGTCGGTACTTCGAGGGAGGTTTTCCAACGCTTTCGCGAAGTTCCTTAATTAAATAACCTCTTTTCTCTAGGGGCGTAACCCCGCTGACACCTTTCTTGACACCTACTTGGTTTATAGCATTAATCGTTAAGTGACGAATCTCTTGATGAGTAGTATATACTCACAGTAGGATCGGGATCCAAATATCATCGTATGATAATATTGAAGGAATCCTACAAACATTCATCAAACTCCAAATGGTATGCAACTCTTTGCAAATTTCAGTTTCTTTAGAAATTCCCGATATATATTTTTGCCCCATGCTCTTATGACCTTGGCGTTAGGTCAAAATGTCATAAGTCACATGCCAAGTTCTACCCATCATTATCTTGTTAATTTGAACCCAACCGTACATATCCTTGACGTTCGGCCAAAATGATAATACGACTGTACTAAACTAACTCATCTATCTATGCGACAAATGAATACCCAGCAGCTACCAAACACTATGCCTTGGCGTTAGGCCAAAATACATAGCTTGAATACTACTGAATACCCAAATGAAATGACGGAGGGCTTCGAATGGTTTTGGCGAAACCGTGAACGTAGTGAACTTGATATGACCGAAGGAACCTGATAGCTTTTAAAAGGAGTGGTTAAAACTCCGCAATTTAAAAAATATCATCTGTTTTAAAATAACCGAGTGGTTTCTTTTAAATTGTTCCAACGATTCATCTTTTGGTTTATTTTCTTTGCATTATAAATAATGCGTCCTATCATTAACCTATCATTGCAGAAAACAACGAGAATACAACGTCCTCTTATGCCATCCGCATTCGCCACGGGGTCCCGTCATCACCCGTTAGGTTACTTAACTAACAGCAGAGCGGGGGCTGGGCTAGCGCGGGTGTAAAACATAAGTGACGTCTAAATAGCTATCATATATAGATATTGTACATTCGTCAGACGCAATAATAGGCATTCCAGATCTCATATGAACTTTATTGGATTTGCAAGCAATCCGCGTTTGTTTAGAGCCTGCAACAAAAGAAGGATTACACAGTTGTGATGAATAGCCATTACCCCACCCTAGATCCCTACGGTTAAGGCAAAATACCCGTCAAATACCCGAAGTGAAGCGGTCTCCCCCAACAAAGTGAGTGGTGGGGTAAAAATTTACACCCCGGTTGACCAAGTCAAAATCAAAGTCAACCCCAAGCTAGGTGGGGCGAAGCCCAGGTCAAGCAGGCCCATGCCCAAGTCAAGCCCACGGCCAGCCTCCACATGGCAACGAAAAAATCATGTAATAAATAATTTTTATGTAATTTTTTATACATGAATGTATGTAAAATGGGCATAAAGCCAATATTTTGTAAGCTCATGGCTTATGTGCAAAAATGAAATGGCACATGAGCCATGGGATAGGAAAAATGCCATTTTGTAAAGCCCAAGGGGCTATATGCAAATATGTAAGCCTATAAAAGGCAACATGATGATGAATAAAGTAATACTTTTAATTCTCTAAAAAACCTAGGGTTTGTATTTCTTTCCCTTTTCTGAAGGTCTCAACCTTCTTCTTTCTTCTGAATTAAATCAAGAGTTTTACTCTTTCTTTTCAAAAACTAAGAAGTCTTCCACCACAAAACCCACAAAGGGAAACTTGGATCTACCATTAGATCTCAGAAAGGAGAGATTTTTAGATCTCACATCTCTTGATCATCAAGATCCAGCCAACAGAGGAGGAAGAGGAAGAACCCCTTTCATCAACCAAAACATTTTAGGAGTTTAACTCCATATATTTACATACATATATATATATATATAATAAATATTTCCTTTCTGAAGCATAGCTTCTGGTTCTGGGACTAAAAGTCCCTTTGTCTCGCCAGCGCCCAGCGCTCGAGCGCAAAATGCCCACGTGCCGACACGTGGCGCGCTTACGCTCAGGCGCACTGGGCTCGAGCGCAAAGCGCCCATGTGCTGACACGTGGCGCGCTTGCCCTCGAGCGCACTGCGCTCGAGCGCAAAGCGCCCATATGCCGACACGTGGCACGCTTGCGCTCAGGCGCACTGCGCTCGAGCGCAAAGCGCCCACGTACCGACACGTGGCGCACTTGCGCTCAGGCGCACTGCGCTCGAGCGCAAAGCGCCCACGTACTGACACGTGGCGTGCTGCGCTCAGGCGCACTGCGCTCGAGCGCAAAGCGCCCACGTGCCGACACGTGGTGCGTTTGCGCTCAAGCGCAAAACGCCCACGTGCTGACACGTGGCGCGCTTGCGCCTGAGCGCACAGCACCTAAGCGCACAGCGCTCAAGCCGCTGGCCCCACGCATCCTTTGGATGCCTTTTCCCCCTCTTTCTTTTATATATGTATATACATATATACATATATATATATACACATATGTATACATATTTACACACACACATACTCCGCGACACTGTCTCTGTTAGAAAAAAATTTCTAACGGGGCGCTGCCCAGCACCCCGCAAGGGGGCTGCTTGCCCCCTTGACCCCCAGCCCTCTATCCGAGTAGCGGGATCCCTGTAAAAACTCTGCGTGGCTCCCGATATATCCAAACCCTCCTTTCAAAACACAACACACGTACACTGCACATTGAGTTCGCATGACCATTTTAACCCGTTAATCGGAGGTTCCCTCGCCCCAAAGGCGAGGGGTAATTAACGGCAGCTTAGTCCGCGGCTGCCGGAGATTTGGCTCCCCACAATCAATAAACCCCGGCATACCCTAGGCAGGGGGAATCTGTAGTATACGCCTGACAAGCGCGCGCGTATTCCCATCTCAATGGGGTGACGAAAAACACCCTACAGATTCTGGCACGCCCGGTGGGACCAATCTCTCCACCCATATTTCGGGTTAAGCATTTATGCGAACTCAATCAATGTACATTTCTGTATTTATACTAAAATAATACTCTTTCATGAAGGTCTTCAAGCAATCACTTTTCAACCATGTCTCCAAAGATGAACTCAGCTCTCAGCTCGACTCCCGTCTCCTACACGATGAGGATAGACTCTAGGACGGTCCTCCCGGCCAGTCTCGGGCGACAATGGGAAGAGCCGCTGCTACCATTCGGCTCTATTATGTTCATACCAGTTGGCGCCATCCCAGCTCCTCAAGCTCCGGTAACAGACGAGCCGGTCTCGAAAAGCAAGAGGCCGAATGTGGTGGTTTCGAAGGCGCCCCAACTCAAACACAAGTCGGTGTTTGAACGACTCTCTATGGCCCCAGCTGGGGGCAAGGCCAACAGCGCCAACAAAGCAACAGGGCGTCTCGCGCAAGCTCCGGCGGCGCCTCTGACAACTGCTCGATTGGGTGTCTTCTCAAGTCTCCCCATCACTCAGCCCATGGCGGCTTCCCGAAGAGCAGAAGCCTGCCAAGCGCTCAATGCAGAGAAGCTGAGGCAGAAGCGGCTCAGATACAAAGCCAACAAAAGGGCTAGAGCTCTGGCCATGTTGAAATTTATGAATTTCCAAATCCCGGACCGCTCCGCGAAACCACCTGCCAGTGATGAAAGAATGGCTGAATGTGTTATCCACACTGTCTACATGGCCGGACATGAAGAAACGAACCCTCCTCTTCTTCACAGCCATGGTGATGATATGGTTGACGCTACTCAGCATCGGCTCGATCTAAATGATGAAGAGCCCGCTCAGGCCAATAAGCCAGAGAAGCTCGTGGTTCCTACGGAATTGAGCTCAGGCAATAAAGATTACCCAGTTGTCATAGCCGGAACTACAAAACAAGCATTATTCCAATGGCTTCAAAAGCAATTTCAAGAAAGGGATGAGAAGATGGCCGAGGTCTATTCCAAAGTCGACGAGCTGGCAAACGTCATAGCAGATCTCGCAACCCAAGTCGCCCGATTGCAATTACAGCAGAATCAAATTTTGGCTCATGAGCCAGGGATTGATACCCGGGGGCAGCCAACTGATATCCCTTTGAACCTAAAAGCGGAGCGCCTTCGCGAAAAACGGCCGCAATCAGCCTCCAGTCCCTCCGATACATACACCAGCGGGGAATCGCCTCTGAAAGAGAAGCTGGAAAAGGTCTATTCCTTCAAGAAGGAAAAGGTCCACAAGATATTCAGGGACGCCCTAAGAAACGGTCTACAACTGCCAGAATTAAAAAGACCGCAAGAAGAGAATATGACCGAAGACCCAAAATATTGCCCCTATCACAGGGTGATAGGTCATGCTATTGAGGACTGCTTCGTCTTCAAAGATTGGGTCGAAAGGCAATACAAGACGGGAGAGATAGAACTGTCTAAAGGCGCGTTAGCAAACAGTCAAGCTACGACCGCCGATTTCATGCAAATGGAGACCAGAGCCTTTCGGGAACCTAATCTGTAGGGTTCCTAGGAACACTAATGAGGTTTCACAAGTGATCAAACATGCCCAATTCAAATTTTTCATGTGCCTACAAACCCTAATACGGATCGTTAACTAGATGTAAGGCGATGCAAGATGCAAGTTAACAACTTTAACTAAAAGGAAGTGACTACAACCTTTGTAGACCCGGTTCTCTACCTCCATAGTTCCGCGTTGACGTCCCTCCGCTGTACCAATCGGAATCCTAGACTCTTGCGGTGGTTTCATCGGAGAAAAGATCGGGCTAGGTCGCCGACTTCGATGCCGAAGATGATCTACGTCGATGCATCTCAAGATCAAGCTCCAACTTCACCAAGTCATTTTAACTTGTGAAGAAAACACCCTATACTACTTGGCAAGTGGTAGAAATGAAGAAATAGGAAGTGGGTTCACTTTAGAATTGGATTTCTCACTCTTTTTCTCAAGTTGCCATTGATGGAAGCAAGGTTTTCTTCTTTGTTGAAGAAGAAGAAGAAGAAGAAAAAGAATTATGATAAGTATAAAAAGAATTATCTTATCATATAGCAACCATAGTTAGGTGTAGAGAATTAACTAAGGTTAGGTTGAATGGTTAGGGTTAAGTATGAAACAAAAATAGAAGACTTATTCAAAGCTTCATGAAACTTCAACTAGCAAACAAAGAGAGCCACCATGATTTATTTATCTTTCAAAAATGAATAGATAAATAAATGAAAAGATAAGTAAATCAAAACCCTAACCATTAACATAACCATGGTTTAAACTAAACATACACCCAAACATTCATGTATCATCAAACATGATACAATCTTGGGCACAAAAATATATCATATATACAATGTGTATTTCAAGTGAGAAAATCCATTTAAAGTGAACCAATACTAGTTAATGCAAAGTAATATATCAAATATATAATTATACAATAAATCATTAAATCAACACTTGATTCAATGATCCGGTCATGTCGCATATGTAAGTGCACGGCGGCGCCCCGGCCTCCATCCCGAGGCCAAATGCGGAAGCGATGGCTAACTTTAAATTTTCTTGAACCGGCACCACCGCGCACTAGAACCCGGATCGGGCCATTAACTAGTCCTAGCTAACTACTAGATGGGAAAGGGAGATATACCGAGTGATCCGTGTCCTCCGGTCTTCTCGTCGTCCTCCCGATCTCCCGCGGAGTCTCCGGTCTCCACCTCGTCGCCGGAAGGGCACCACGTCGCCTGCTTCTTTTACGGGCTCCCATCTCTATATTGAGGCAACTCGTGCACGAAGCTGGTAAGTCGACGTGCCCAAGATTTGCTGTAGAATGTGTGTAGAACTCATGTCTCATTTTGGGGTAGTGGATGTTGCCTTTTGGTGGAGGGATGAACAATGGAATTTGGAGATGGAACTTGTGGGAATTTTGCAAAGCCAAATGAACAAAAAACCCCACACATGAAAAATGGGCAGCCCCCCTTCATGCATGGCCAGCCAAGCTAATGGGGAAGGAAAGAATGAGAGTGAGTGTGTATCAAAATGAATGGAGCCATCCAATCAAGCAAGAGAGAGAAAGGGTGATGATGACAAACAATGATCACAAAGCAAACCCTCACTCCACCAACCAATCAACAACCATGATTGCTTCAAAGGTCAAGCCATCATGATAGAAGAAGAAGAAGTCAAATGGTCAAAGGATGGTGCAACCATCATGACACAAGAAAATGCAAAGACCCCCTTCCAAATTGCTTATTTGCACAAAGGCAAATAAGCCCTCCTCCACCAATCTTCAGCCATCGAAAGATACAAATGAAATTGGCCGAAACGGAAAACAAACTGGCAACTCCAGAAAACTGGTCCCGTAATAAATTACAGGAAAACCCCGATACTGTGTATACACACCTGCATCTGTATTCCGACCGAAATACAAATGCAATGAGACAAAATCTACACTGTACTATACTAGGATCCGGCTTAAACCAAAGCCGGCTAGTATAATCCGTCCGATCCTGATCCGCGCAATACCGCACGTTTCTGATCGAACCCTGCCATATTTCCATACGGCCTCTAGTACTAACTGTCCGATCCTGATCCGTGCAATACCGCACGTATCTGATCGAACCGTGCCATATCTCCATACGGCCTCTAGTACTAACCGTCCGATCCTGATCCGTGCAATACTGCACGTATCTGATCGAACCGTGCCATATCTCCATACGGCCTCTACAGCTTTTCGCCCGAAAGCTTGAGTAACTGAATGTGTGGTGGACTCTAAAGACTCGTCAATACTATGGCTGTGGATTTAACCACTAGCACGTCAGAGGTATTAGCCATACGTGACGGGCCACCAGCTATTGACCAAAAGGGACGTCGATGAGCGAACTCATCCTGACACCCTACTGAGCCTGTCAGTGACAATATACGTACAGTCCGGTCCGTTCGTCTATGAGCATCGCATGGCGGGCCTAGGGGGTTGGTAAAATTCAGACCCCCAAAAGCGGTACAAGTCGTGTCGGAGTGTAGCCCAGAACACCCTGAGATACTACTGGAATACCTACCAGTAAATCTCCTGCCTCGGCCGAGGGCTTCATGTAATGGCTCTCCTAGACACAGCGCGACCTCACCCCCAATACCGGAAGAGACGAATCCCTGAAGATCCGCTCACTGCCTCCATGTGGCTCGGGACTGTACCGAACTAAAACCTGTTTGCACGTCTCCATTGAGCGTGGTAGGGTAGTAATCAAAGTACAGTGGGAACTCACACGAGACAAATACCGATCCCCAGGTCGATGAACTAACCTGTAAACATGTCACCAGGGAACTGCTATCTGACGTCAGGTATAAGACCAACTAGCATGTTCCCGGCGAGTCCTGTCCGGTGTACTCATAACCCAATGAGCACCTGTATACATCTTAGGTGAACCAACTGACACCAGTGGCTTGTGAGACCGGCCACCGCCCCTCGTCGGGGTCTCGACTGTATACACTAGTCTACTCTGGAGTATCGATGCCCTGTCTCGAAACTCCCACGACTAGGGACCTTTTAAGGATGTGCTTATAGACTACCAGCTCCAACGTATATGATCGCCCACATACTGCTGGCAGTCAAGCATGAATCCTAGGGGCTCTATCAACGTGCAATAGTGACCTGTCAGGTCACCTAAAGCAGTACACGATGATAAAGATAAACCAGATAGCATACTATCATCTCGAGTAAGACTGTCCTACCGGGATAGATCCTCCCTCAATCATTGCAATCACGTGCCTGTGATCCAATAATTGACTCTGAGGGCACTATCTCCAACAATCTCCCACTTGCACTCAATGCTAATTTTTCCAATGTCGCATACTCACAGCCCGTGTGATACCGAACACCCAACTCCTCTACTAAAGCTCGCTTGCGAAACTATTGCGTTCGAGGAATAGCCTTAGTGAGTGGATCCGCCTTGATGTCTCTTTCTATGTCTCTCTATATCTCAAGTTCACGGAGAAACCCATCTCCCGAAATGAGCAATACCTGTCTTAGAATGTGTCTGGATGTTTGATGGGACCTAGCTCATAAATGAACTCCAAATCCAAAATTCTTAGACGGTATCGTCAACTGAACTCAATCAGTATCCTGCGCCATGCCTCCCTCAGTATTGCCTTGGACCACCTGTCCAAAATACTGCCCTTCGTCAGAAGGAAAACTATAACTCTGACAACCTCCTTGTCGTCCATGTCACCTTGGAAGCCTGGAATGATAACTGTCTCCCGAAAGAGGCTGTCGTTATCATATCCCTAGAACATCCACTTATGTTCTAAAACTGCTTCCGACTATTTCTCCAGGATTGGATCAATGTCAACTTATTGCATCTAGTGCAAGAACAACATCTGGTGTGGTACTTGACATCTCATGATTGACTCAATTGCCTAAGCAAGTGATCTGCCAATCATGCACATCCCTCTCCCCTTTAGTCTGTAAGACACCTTTAGAGAGGGTGACTCCATTACCTGCAGGTACACTACCGTGCCAGGAGTCGTCCATTCTAAATACTCTTAGAATGCTGTCTAAGTACCCTGATTGGGAAACCACCCAAATCTAGATCTAAAACCATAGATCTAGTAACCAGTATGTTTGATATAATGTCCAAGTCCCATGTAGAGAAACTACTGTGTGACGACCAAAGTATAACCAATCGTAGTATAGGAGTTTCACTTCCTACTCTGTGTATGTCATCCAAATACCATGACATCACACCCTACTACCTTCTCAACAGATCCATCCCCTATTCTGATGAAGTCAAACCTATGACTGTCACATCAGAAATTGATGATCTTTCTCCGCTACATCTGCTTCAGTCTATAAATAGACATAAGCCACCTATCCACAATGCTTCCGCTGCTCCCACTGACTATGACAACCCTCTGGCAGAATCATATAAACGTACACTTCTAAAGCAAGTTTAGAACGACGCTATACTCATCCTCCTGCCGGGTCTCACAGTCTGGAACAACAGCAATGGCAAGTGTGGGTAAACAAGAACCTCCCTGCCACCGCCCTTGAGGTTACCGGAGTACCTCTCGGGTGCCTGAGGTTACCCACCGTATCTGCGGAGTGGCCAATGTAATGTAAATCCAGATTGAATCTTTAGTTTCCTTATCAAATCTTTAGTAATCGTTTGCGGTTCTGGAATCACTTCCAGTTCTACCATACTCCCACTGCTGTTTTTCTGAAAAAATCCATTTTTAATAAAACTGTGGCGAGTCAAGAACAATATCACTATTGATCTTCCAGATGGTAGAAAGTCAACCCTTGTCATAGCCTGGGTCAACCCACAAACAGCCATTACAGAAAACGTGCCTTGAGTTATCCAGAGTCTGGTTTTAATCATAAGCCGGACAACTCCCCGTACCTTAACACCGTTAAGATACGAACTATTCTATATCCAATATAGAACCAGAGGCACTGATTTAATTGAACCAGATTCAAATCATGCAGCTGTCTCCAGTGCATGTCAACTAAATGGAAAGAGGCCGATCAGCGTTACTCAACTTAGGAATGCTTCCAATTATGAATAACCTGAAAGAGAAGCAAGATCTCTTAATCATTACTATCATCAGAATACCATACTCAAGTATCTACATCTTCGATCACTTTGAAGAATCCCGATACTTGTAATATCTAGTTCTCTACTTTATTCAAATACCTACAACTTATCAAAATTCAGACCCTGTGTTTCCACGAAACACTTGTCTAAAAACTAGAGAAGTCATAAGTAAACCGAATATAGTACGAGGACCAACCCCTCTGTCCTGATGGACCCTGGACAACATACAATACTCTGTATAAGTCCCTTGAGTCTGATAACACATTCACTGTGTGTCATAGGTTGAAAACTGTACTTATGGTTAAGAAGAGTTACACCGCTGTTGAATGCTCCTTACCTAACCATCCACTGATATAGGTAAATGTCATAGACATAATTTCAAAAAGTTATATCTCACTCTATAAAAATAGACGTACTGATATATCAATTTGAAATTGGTGCATAACAGCGGATATTCAAAACCAAATACTTGCCGTCCGGCAAACAACCCAGGTGACTTCCTCAAATATCACCGATTACAACGAATCCCGATATAATGAGGATGATCACCCAATTCCCAATAACTTACTCCCCACTCACCATCTGTAAAACCATACAGATGTGAGAACCAAACCTGGTAAATACATACCCTGGAGCAAGTGCTAATTGGGAAATCAGTTTTCCTTTAACAGTACACAGTGAAACTGAAACATTGAAATATTCCGATGGGGTATCCCGGTATTCCTAGTAATGCCTCTTCCAGTATCCAGATTCACAACTGTAACCGTATAATTCTTTGCCACCTCTCCAAATCCCTTTTTATGTCTTTAGTCATTACCTTCTGCACACCCCTTTAGGCCGAATGGTTTTCTTCCTTCCCTACCGTTCGGCACCAGCCTATGGTTTGGAAGATGACTATCCAACAAGCATAATGGGTGTACTGTCCTAATCCTAGGAACACTCGCAAAGCGAGAGAAGGTGAAGATAAAAGACAACCGAATAAACCTTATTCCTATTTCTCCTGAACCAGAATCCATCCCCGAACTGGAACAAGTTCCTTTCGAGTTCGTATATAACCATACGATGGAGTATCCAATAAATTGTGGATCTTCGTAGTGATACGGAGTGTCCTGGAGAAATACAAAGGTGATTTAGGATTGGCGAAGAAATACTTGGTTTGGTCGTGAATAGCAGTCGCAATTTACTTTGCCCTCCTTCTAATCCCTTTATTTGTCTTTACATAGTACCTTCTGTACACCATCGTTAGGCTAATTGGTTTTCTTCACTCTCTACCGGTCGGCACCAGCCTATGGTTTGGAAGAAGACTATCCAATTTGCGTAATAGGTGTACTATCTCCTAAACCAAGGAGAACTCGCAACCTGAGAGAAGGTAAAAGGAAAAGACAACTGAATAGTCCTATCCGTTTTCTCCAGAACCTGAAACCATCCTCGAATAAATTCTTTCGAGTTCGTATCTAACCATACGATGCTTTTGTCCAATGGAAGTGGACGTTCGTAGTAATACGGGGTGTCCTGGAGAAAAAGGGTAAAAGTAGGAGAGGCAATGAGGTTTGCAACTCTGACAATCCAAAAGCCAGTGTTTGGGAAGGTTCGGTCAACTTGGTCACTGAGTCATAGTCTTAGGGTCGGGTCAATGGTCGCTGCCAAAGAGAGAGAAAAAAGAAACACTCAGCGTGCACTCTAACCTAGATCAGAATGGTTACCAATTTATCTAAGCTGGAAACCTCCCACTGTACCGTCAAATTCTCCTCCAAACCTGAAAGAAGAATTAGTCGGGATCACCCGAGGAATATACGAACTCATCAGTGGGAATCGGGATCCAACTATCATCGCATGATAACGTGACGGAATCCGCTCACGGTATCACGCTCCAGAAGGTATGCGCATATCTGGCAAGTTTCAGTTTCTTTAGAAACTCCCGATGTGATTTTTACCCCATGCTCTTATGACCTTGACTTTGGCCAACAAATCATAAGTCACATGTCAAGTTCTGCCCGTCATTTTCCAGGTTAATTTGAACCCACCCATACCTACCCTTGACTTTGGCTAAAATGGCAGTACGACTGTCCCAAACCAACGCATCTATCTATGCTGCATATGAATACCCCAATAGCTACCAATCACTGTGCCTTGACTTTGGCCAACATACCCAGCTTGAATACTATTGACCATCCATATGAAACGACGGAGGGCTACGAATGGTTTCTGGCGAAAACCATTAACGTAATGAACTTGATATCGTTGAAGGAACGGATAGCTTTTAAAAATATAGTGATGAAAACCTTTGCTAAAGAGGTCACTCCCGGTGAAGGGTTCTCGGCTCTTTCCCCGTAGAATGAGGTGCAGGATATTCCAACTGAATACCACGATGCAAAGCAAAAGTAATCGGCTATAGTGAAGTTAATGCCCTGACGCACACTTTTTGTCCAAGGGGTCACTCCCGATGAAGGGATCTCGGCCCTTGCCTCGTCGACTGAGGTGCTGGATATTCATAACCGAATATCACTGTGCAAAACAAAAGTGAACGTCCTTGGAATAACAGCTTTTGAAAAGTGTTCCAACAACATCAGAATAGGTTTGCTTTTAACTTGCATTGAACCGAATCAACGCAGTCCCATCAATTGATCACACCAAAAAGAACGAAAATATACTGATGTCCGTATATGCCATCCGCATTCGCCACTGGGTCCCGTCATTACCTGTTAGGTTAGCTAACTAACGACAGAGCGGGGACTGGACTAGCGCGGATGAAAAACATATACAACATCTACTAATATATATACCAATATATTATATTCGCTCAAGGCATGATAAAAAATGCAACATCACAGAAATATACAGCATCACAGAACAATACAGATATCTGGGATCCCCGGGTTTCACAGAGCCACTACTGAAACCCGACGTTCCCCTGGTCGTGAGGATAGCCTGCGCAATGAAATCCTAGACCCCTACGGGCGCGGCAAGTTACCCGCCAAAACCTGAAGCGAGGCAGCCCCCTTCATCACCGTGAATGGACCACCCAGCACTTCACGGAATCCGGTAACTTGGGCACCCCTCCTGGGTCAACCTGTACCCCCTACGAGTGCGGCGAATAGCCCGCCAATCCTAGAGTGAAGCCCCCTCCATCTCAATGCCATGAGATGCGGGCCCGTTGCCCTCTAGAACCCGGCTATCCGTGCACCCCACCTTGGGGTAATCCTAGTACAGAAAGTAAAATATACATACAACGGGTACATCGACCGCAACTTGGTCGTACCCCAAAATAATAATACAATCAGGCAGTGAAGGCAGTCCACATGTCGGACGCTCGCCCCGCAATATCAAATATACATAATACAACAAACTCTGTACTAGCATTGCATCCAGGCTATCCCCCACGACCGATCCGCAACATCACAGCATAACACAGAACATCAACGTGAAAGTCACGTTCGCAAATCCGTCTAACCGGGCTATAGCAGTTAGACTGGATTTACCGATCAAGTGACATTCACGGTCGCAGATATAATGTAAATACTGTGAACTAATGTATTTAAAATATCCGATCGATCAAAATTTTACCAAGTGGGCCCCCAAGTACTACTGTAGCACATCAAGGAATTCTGGGCCCAAAATTAATATTCCAAAAACCCTATTTTTAACCCAGAAAGCAACTGTAGAAATTTGATACGGCAAGGACATCATAGTGCGGCGGAACCGCGGCCTAAAGGGGGGTTTGGCCGCGGTTCCGCGCTCCGATTGGCGAATCACTGTATCGAATTTCTACAGTATGCTTATAATTTCCAGTACATCACTATTCAAGAACCTGAAAAATTTTTGGACTCCAAAAAATTTCGACAGAAACTGATGCTTGGGAAAAACGCGGATTTTGGAATTTTGGTCGATCGGAAATGTAAACACATTAAACAAAGCTAGACTATGTTAAGGGGGAGGCTCTAATACCACTGTAAGTGCACGGCGGCGCCCCAGCCTCCATCCCGAGGCCAAATGCGGAAGCGATGGCTAACTTTAAATTTTCTTGAACCGGCACCACCGCGCACTAGAACCCGGATCGGGCCATTAACTAGTCCTAGCTAACTACTAGATGGGAAAGAGAGATATACCGAGTGATCCATGTCTCCGGTCTTCTCGTCGTCGTCCCGATCTCCCGCGGAGTCTCCGGTCTCCACCTCGTCGCCGGAAGGGCACCACGTCGCCTGCTTCTTTTACGGGCTCCCACCTCTATACCGAGGCAACTCGGGCACAAAGCTGGCAAGTCGACGTGCCCAAGATTTGCTGTAGAATGTGTGTAGAACTCATATCTCATTTTGGGGTAGTGGATGTTGCCTTTTGGTGGAGGGATGAACTATGGAATTTGGAGATGGAACTTGTGGGAATTTTGCAAAGCCAAATGAACAAAAAACCCCACACATGAAAAATGGGCAGCCCCCCTTCATGCATGGCCGGCCAAGCTAATGGGGAAGGAAAGAATGAGAGTGAGTGTGTATCAAAATGAATGGAGCCATCCAATCAAGCAAGAGAGAGAAAGGGTGAAGATGACAAACAATGATCACAAAGCAAACCCTCACTCCACCAACCAATCAACAACCATGATTGCTTCAAAGGTCAAGCCATCATGATAGAAGAAGAAGAAGTCAAATGGTCAAAGGATGGTGCAACCATCATGACACAAGAATATGCAAAGACCCCCTTCCAAATTGCTTATTTGCACAAATGCAAATAAGCCCTCCTGCACCAATCTTCGGCCATTGAAAGATACAAATGAAATTGGCCGAAACGGAAAACAAACTGGCAACTCCAGAAAACTGGTCCCGTAATAAATTACAGGAAAACCCCGATACTGTGTATACACACCTGCATCTGTATTCCGACCGAAATACAGATGCAATGAGACAAAATCTACACTGTACTATACTAGGATCCGGCTTAAACCAAAGCCGGCTAGTATAATCCGTCCGATCCTGATCCACGCAATACCGCACGTATCTGATCGAACCCTGCCATATTTCCATACGGCCTCTAGTACTAACCGTCCGATCCTGATCCGTGCAATACCGCACGTATCTGATCGAACTGTGCCATATCTCCATACGGCCTCTAGTACTAACCGTCCGATCCTGATCCGTGCAATACCGCACGTATCTGATCGAACCGTGCCATATCTCCATACGGCCTCTATAGGTTTTCGCCCGAAAGCTTGAGTAACTGAATGTGTGGTGGACTCTAATGACTCGTCAATACTATGGCTGTGGATTTAACCACTAGCACGTCAGAGGTATTAGCCATACGTGACGGGCCACCAGCTATTGACCAAAAGGGACGTCGATGAGCGAACTCATCCTGACACCCTACTGAGCCTGTCAGTGACAATATCCGTACTGTCCGGTCCGTTCGTCTATGAGCATCGCATGGCGGGCCTAGGGGGTTGGTAAAAGTCAAACCCCCAAAAGCGGTACAAGTCGTGTCGGAGTGTAGCCCAGAACACCCTGAGATACTACTGGAATACCTACCAGTAAATCTCCTGCCTCGGCCGAGGGCTTCGTGTAATGGCTCTCCTAGACACAGCGTGACCTCACCCCCAATACCGGGAGAGACGAACCCCTGAAGATCCGCTCACTGCTTCCATGCGGCTCGGGACTGTACCCAACTAAAACCTGTTTGCACGTCTCCTTTGAGCGTGGCAGGGTAGTAATCAAAGTACAGTGGGAACTCACACGAGACAAATGACGATCCCCAGGTCGATGAACTAACCTGTACACAAGTCACCAGGGAACTGCTATCTGACGTCAGGTATAAGACCAACTAGCATGTTCCCGGCGAGTCCTGTCCGGTGTACTCATAACCCAATGAGCACCTGTATACATCTTAGGTGAACCAACTGACACCAGTGGCTTATGAGACCGGCCACCGCCCCTCATAGGGGTCTCGACTGTATACACCAGTCTACTCTGGAGTATCGATGCCCTGTCTCGAAACTCCCACGACTAGGGACCTTTTAAGGATGTGCTTATAGACTACCAGCTCCCACGTATATGATCGCCCTCATACTGCTGGCAGTCAAGCATGAATCCTAGGGGCACTATCAATGTGCAATAGTGACCTGTCAGGTCACCTAAAGCAGTATACGATGATAAAGATAAACCAGATAACATACTATCATCTCGAGTAAGACTGTCCTACCTGGATAGATCCTCCCTCAATCATTGCAATCACGTGCCTGTGATCCATTAATTGACTCTGAGGGCACTATCTCCAACAGCATATAACCGACCAGTATCCAAGGTATCGACTTATCGAATCAATCCTTGATTCGATAACTAGGTTATATCGCATACAACCATTCGATACATTCATCGTGAGAATAGAATACGGTATCACATACACGCATTATTCTCGATCCCGAACATATCTCATATGCGCTCCTATTTCGTTTCTCTTGAGCCAGGAAACCTCTGTGTAGGACTCTAAAGACTCGTCAATACGCCGGCAGCAGATGATGATCATATCAAGCACCCACAAGCCGCAAGCGGTCTGCTAAACGTAACGGCCACCCGGGTATTGAGCGATCAGAAGATCGACGAGCAAGCCCGCTCACACTCCTGTGAATCCAACCAGTAACACTTACCGTACAGTCCGGTCTGTTCGTCTGATATGTCGCATATCTCGCCTAGGAGTTGTAAACGTCAGACCCCAATAGCTCGATAAGTCATGCCGACGTTCTGTCCATAACTATCGTGAAACTACTGATAACTCTTACCAGTATATCACTGCAACCCTGGCCAGGGATTTCCTATTATGGCATGTCGTGCATAGCGCAACATCAACCCCCAATACCGGGAGAGACGAATCCCCTCCTATCGCTCATTGCCTCTATGTGAATCGGGACTGTACCCAAAAACCACCTGTTTGCACGCCTCAGTAGAGCCGTGGTAGGGTGGAAATCAAAGCACAGTGGGAGACACACAAGACTCTATCACGATCTCGGGTCAACAGACTAAGCTGTACCAGTGTCACCAGAGAACTGCCATTTGACGTGAGGTATAATACCATCTGGGAGTTCTCGGCGAGTCCGTTCAGTGTACCCAGTCTCCACTGAGCACTCGCATACCATCTCTGATGTCAAACACCAATGGATATGGGATCATCCATCACCCATCACAAAGGTCGAGAAGATATACGCTAGTCTACTCAGGAATATCGATGCCCCGTCTCGATATTCCCACGACTAGGAACATTGAAGGATGTACTCATGGACTATCCAGGACCCACTAGTATGATCTGCATCATAGTCCTGGAAGTCGAGTACACATCCTAAGGCCTTTATCAACATGTAACAGAGAGACAGAAAGTATACATGTTAAGATAAAGAGCAACCAGATAGCGTACTATCATGTCGAGCAAGAAAGTCCTACCTATATATGTCCCAGCATCCACTACAATATACATCCAATGTACAGTAATGGCCTCTAGGGCATACATATAACTAACAATCTCCCACTTGCTCTAGGGCCATCTGTAGCGGTAGTTGTAGTATCTAATACTCAACCATCCCCTAAAAGTCTCTCTTTTGGAAAAGGCCTTCGTGAGTGGATCCGCCGTGTTGTCCTCTGAGTCTACTCTCCTAACCTCGATCAACCTGGAGATCAACTATCTCCATGATCAGGTGATGCTGCCTAAGAATATGTCTGGGTCACTGATGGGACCAGGGTTCCAGGGCCAAAGCCACACTTCCATTGTCATACAATGGCAGGATCCTAGTTCATCTTATGAACCAATATACACCCAAACTTCCTCTTTGGTAGTATCTTTAATAGCAATGTTACCAGCTTTTATCGTCTAGTTTGCCACGGTATCTAGCTTGGAACTCTTCCAACATACCGTCCCTTCACTGAGGGTAAAGACAATGCCTGTGACTGACATTCAGTCGTCTTTATCACCCTGGAACCCTTCCAGTGATTCTCCCCAGGATCAACAGATACCATCTTACTACAACTAGTGAGAATCCTAACATCCATTTAGATCTATCTCATAGATCCAAAACCCAGGATTTAGGAGGTATCATTTTGATCTTCTATGGAGAATCTATGTGATAAGAGGAGATCGACCGATCGTAGCATAGGAAACTCCTTTCCTATCAAGAGTATGTTGTCCACGTACAATACGAGGATGACCACCTTACTCTCTACTACCTTTTTGTACATACAAGGTTCATCTACCATTTTGATGAAGTCAAACACTTCGACTACCACATCAAAACAGACGTTCCAACTCCGCGATGCCTGCTTTATCATGTAAAGCAACTTGCACACGTTTCCGCTGCTCCCACTGTTTACGAAGCTCTCTGGCTGTGTTCTTATAGACGTTCTCTTCTAAATCATAATTTTAGAAAAGCAGTCATGGCACCCAACCACCAGATATCGCAGTCATGGAATGTAGCCGTGGTAAGTAGGATCTGGATGGACATAAGCATAGCCATTGGAAAAAGGTTTCATCATTATCCACGCCTGGTTGATGATGAAAACCTTCAACAAGTCTAGCTTTGAAGGTCTCAACCTTTCCATCTACACTAAGTAATCTTCTCAAGATATATTTTCTCCTGATAGGGATTTAACCCTTCAGATATAGCAACCAAAGTCCATACTTTGTTGGTGTACATGGATTCCATCTAAGATCGCTAAGCATCCAGCCATTCTTACAGAGTCCCTACTCTCGATGGCCTGCTCGAAACTAGTTGGGTCATCATCTCATGATGCATTCCTCGCTCCCGCTGTCATCGAGAAACCGAAGTATCTCTCAGGCGGATGAGAAACCCTACCAGATCGGCGGAGAGGCTGAGGTTCGTCGGGAACTATTGAATCCTTTGGTTCAGTCAAATCATCAACAGTTTTGTATAGCTGGAACCTTTCCAGTTCTACAGAACTGTCCTTGCCTCGATCTTGTCCGGATTTTGCTTTAGACATAGGCCAGACAATCCTAAATCTTAACTTACTTAAGAGATAGGCTCTTCCCATACCATATCTCATATGGAGTGGTAGGCACTGATTTGATTCGAACCTAATTCTATAGGTATGCAGCTTCTCAAGTGCACAACCTCAAAAGAAATAGGTAACTCAGTAATACTCATCATAGAGCACACCATATCTAATATTGTGCGATTGCTCCGCCCCGATACACCGTTGTGCTGTGGTGTATTCAGAGGAGTAATACTGAGAGAGAATCTCATTTTCTTTAAGAATAGTCCGAGAATTCCATGCACAAGTATTCTCCTCCCTGATCTTATCATAGGACATAATACTTATACCCGTATTGGTTCTCTACTTCTAGCCTATATTCTGTGAATATCTCAAAAGGTTCGGACTTATGTTTCAACATGAACATATGTCTGAATCTTGAGAGATTATCAGAGAACGCAATGAAGTATAAAGAACCAGTCCTGGCATATGTAGACAGGAGACTTTACATACATCATAATGTATAGGTCCCAAGAGTTCATTAACTCTTTCTCTGTTTCCAATAAACAGAGCTATGGTCATTTAATCTTTGTGACATGACTGGCAAGTTTTACAAGATGTAAATTCAAACTGATTTAAATATGCATCTAAAATGTAACTTCAGCCAGTCGGGTCACATTGATATGACCTAGTCTACAATGCCCCAAGAAAGATTCGTTCATTTCTGAACTCTCCCTCTTGTGTATGTTCTGTATACTAGGAACTGTAGTTTGATTTAGAACGTCAATGCTTTTAGATAACGTGCCTGAACCGATCAACTTTTGATATAGGGAATGTTCAAAACATTATCCAACAATACAAAATTTTATCATTTCTTTACTTATAAAGAGACTGATATGATTTTGTATATCAGGTTCGGTATCTAATAGCATTTGTTCAGAATCAATGTATTGGTAATACAGGGTGACAGTGACCAACAGACTTGGCTGCAACACTTGCCCCGTTTTCTGTCTCATGAAACTTATCACCCGTTATCAGTTTTCTACCTTTCTGTAGCCCTATGTAACAGATTACATATCTGGGATCCTGATCCGGTATCAAATACCCAGGATGCAGAGGATACTGAGAAACAGTACTTTGTAATGAACACACCCGAAGGAGATGCATCATATGCACTTTCTTCGTTTGGGCGGCATAGGAATTCTGGTATTCCCTATTTCCTGCTATGCTTTATAACAATTATAATTTGGAGCGGGACCAACGTTCCCCAGCTCAGTATAACAAGCGGGTTCGGTCAATACATCCATATTATTATCTTGATTAAGGCGTGATATGGTCGCTACCTGGAGAGAGAGAGAAGAAAACACTCTGCGTGCGCTCTTGCAAGATTAGATTGGTTATATATTTTATCTAATCAGGATGGCTCCCACTATTTTTATCAAATCTTCCTTCAAACCTTAAAAGGAAAGACAACCTGGGATTAATTACACTCTACAAGTTCGCCAATCTTTCAGCCAGGCCAGTGTCGGTACTTTTAGGGAGGTTCCCCGTGCTTTCACACGGACCTAATTACAGTAAACCTCGTTTTCCCAGAGGCGTAACCCCGTTGACACCTTTCTAGACACCTACTTGATCGGCTAATTGCAAAGTGCAAAACTCTCCCAGGAGTAACAATTACTCGCAGTGGGTATCGGGATCCAACTATCATATAGAAGGTATGCAATCTCATTGCAAATTTCAACACTTGAAACTCCCGATAATGGTTTTTACCCCTAGCACCTATGACCTTGGCTAAGGTCAACAAATCATAGGTACTAGTCAAGTTCTACCCGTCATTTCGTGATTAATTAGACCCACCCACATGACCCTTGGCTAAGGTCAACAAAGCCACATGACTGTCCTAACTAATCGCATCATATGCTGTATAGGAAGACATCACTTAGCTACCGCACACTACGCTTCGGCTATGGTCGACAAACGTAGCACGAATACTAAGTACTCTACTTCCTAAAATGACGGAGGGTTGCGAATGGTTTTTGTGAAAACCTTTAACGCTTTGAACTTGATCTCGTTGCGGAATCAAATGGTTTTTTAATTGGAATGTTTTTGAGGCTTTTCTAGTTTTGCTAAAGGGGTCACTCCCGGTGAAGGGATCGTCGGCCCTTTCCTCGTCGAATTAGGTGCGGGATATATCAAATATATCACTGTGTAAAGCAGAAACTATAGAAACAATCAAAAGAAAAACCGAGGGTTGTAGCATCTGCCAGTTATTGCTAAAGGAGTCACTCCCGGTGAAGGGATCTCGGTTCTTTCCTCATCGAATAAGGTGCAGGATGTTCTATAATGAACACCGCGATGCAAAGCAAGAACTGTAGCTACCTGTTTTATTTTGAAATTCGATTCCACAACATCAATTAGGTTTATTTTCTTTCATTAATCTCATTAATGAATATCCCATCATTTAAGTCCACCTAAACATCACAGATAAATATAACGTACGCTTATGCCATCCGCATTCGCCTCGATGTCCCGTCTGCACCGATAGGTTAGGTAACTAACGCCAGAACGAGGCAGGGCTAGCGCGGGTGTAAAACTTAAGCAACGTCTATATAATATATCATATATACTATATACTATATCTATCTGAGCAAATCATATGATCACATCACAGATAACGCAGCAGAAAATATCATATGAAATATTGGATATACTAGGACGTCCGTGTTTTTAATACGAGCCAGTATAAAAACACGGATTCCACGGTCGTGATGAATAGCCAATCCCACACCCTTAGACCCCTACGAGAGCGGCAAGCAACCCTACCAATTCTATGGTTAGGAGACCCGGACTCGACTCCTCGAGATGGTCTCCCACTGGACCCTAGAACCCGGTTACTTGTGCTCCCCTCCTTGGGTCTATCCTAATGCGGAAAAGTAAATAATATACAAAAGGAGACATCATCCGCAACCTGGAAGTGCCCCAATAAAAGAATATTACATACAAGTTTTTTACATGAATGAAAATGAAAAACACTCATCTCATATAAAAAAAACCCCGGCTATTCAAACACGACGATCCAATATAACATATCCAGCAACACATAACATCACATGTCATCAACGTAAGTAAATATGCGCATCCCAATTGTCGTTGACATATAGCAATGAAACCGGCGATATCATATATTACACTTACGGTCACAGAAAAGAAAGTGTAAAACTACAACAGTTGGAATCCGCAACCTCTTTAGACATCGCATGCCTAATCAAATGAATTCCTTAGACATCGCATGCCTAACAATTATAAACGTCGCATTTTAGTCTCATTATCGAAAACACTTTTCAATATCAAGTCGGGCAATTCAACAAGATTCCCGACATCCTGATCGAATGCTCGTCGCAAACTTTAGTAGACAGCCGCACCCCCGATACCGTCGACGAAGTGCACTAAGGCGGAACACCGCTGCCGCGAGCACCCGAACGGATGCTTTCGGTGACGGGGTTCTCCTACAGTCACTTGGTCGGGGCTATGGGGTGAGGCTGTCTATTAAGTTTACCCGACGAGTATCCGCGTACGCTACTTGATTGTGACGGACTTTTGATCACATCAAAATTCCGTGGCAACCGATCAAGTGAGACTAAACCGCTATGTTTATAACATTCATTCAGTTATCTCATAACTACTTGTGGATTCCAAATATTATATCACATTCCGGATAAAAATAAAATGTTAAACTTTCCGATCAAACAATCGAACACCTATGTTTTCCCGATACAGCTCAACACATGATATATGTTTAAAAACATTCAGTTCATGCCTCAGTACCAACGGTCCAGCCGTAGAAGGGTCAAGCCAACGCCTCACATGTGGCACGCCGTACTGCCCCAAACCCTAAGGTTCAAAGGGCAGTTCAAGACGGTCACATAATCGAGTTAAGGTTTGTTGTCTTCTAGAGGGACCATCGCGTTACTTGCACTACTTGGAACGTCATTAAACTATGGAAAAATCCAACAATTGGAAATTTCTCGGCAGGGGAAAAAGTGGGTATGTATATCTGGTCGAACTTTTTAACATATTCTAAAATTACCCGGAAAAACACATAGGCAAAGTTTGATAATCCGATCGAATTCACGAACTCCCAATACAACCCAGAAAACTCAACTCTTGAGTGATATTTAAAAAATCCCAGAAAATCCAGAACCAAAATGTAGGAATTACTGTGCAAAACTTATTGGGCAATGTGACCATACGGCCGCGGAACCGCCGCAGAAGCCATGCTTCTGCCGCTCTTCCGCGGCGGTTTAGATGATTCAGGAGCTCGTTTTGCACCATAATTCTTAGATCTTCCTGTTGAATTTTTTAAAAAATTTTAATCTGGAAATAACCCAGTTTTGGAAAAATGTACAGAGAGCAAATTTGAATTCGGGTTTCGGTTCGATCGGACTTCTAACTCCGTCTACGCGTCGCCTAAGGCTTTAGCTAGGCTCTGATACCACTGTAGGGTTCCTAGGCACACTAATGAGGTTTCACAAGTGATTAAACATGCCCAATTCAAATTTTTCATGTGCCTACAAACCCTAATACGGATCGTTAACTAGATGTAAGGCGATGCAAGTTGCAAGTTAACAACTTTAACTAAAAGGAAGTGATTACAACCTTTGTAGACCCGGTTCTCCACCTCCATAGCTCCGTGTTGACGTCCCTCCGCTGTACTAATCGGAATCCTAGACTCTTGCGGTGGTTTCATCGGAGAAAAGATCGGGCTAGGTCGCCTACTTCGATGCCGAAGATGATCTACGTCGAGGCATCTGAAGATCAAGCTCCAACTTCACCAAGTCATTGTAACTTGTGAAGAAAACACCCTATACTACTTGGCAAGTGGTAGAGGATGAAGAAATAGGAAGTGGGTTCACTTTAGAATTGGATTTGTCACTCTTTTTATCAAGTTGCCATTGATGGAAGCAAGGTTTTCTTCTTTGTTGAAGAAGAAGAAGAAGAAGAAGAAAAAGAATTATGATAAGTATAAAAAGAATTATCTTATCATATAGCAACCATAGTTAGGTGTAGAGAATTAACTAAGGTTAGGTTGAATGGTTAGGGTTAAGCATGAAACAAAAATAGAAGACTTATTCAAAGATTCATGAAGCTTCAACTAGCAAACAAAGAAAGCCACCATGATTTATTTATCTTTCAAAAATGAATAAATAAATAAATGAAAAGATAAGTAAATCAAAACCCTAACCATTAACATAACCATGGTTTAAACTAAACATACACCCAAACATTCATGTATCATCAAACATGATACAATCTTGTGCACAAAAATATATCATATATACAATGTGCATTTCAAGTGAGAAAATCCATTTAAAGTGAACCAATACTAGTTAATGTAAAGTAATATATCAAATATATAATTATACATTAAATCATTAAATCAACACTTGATTCAATGATCCGGTCATGTCGCATATAACCGACCAGTTTCCAATGTATCGAATTATCGAATCAATCCTTGATTCGATAACTAGGTTACATCGCATACAACCATTCGATACATTCATCGTGAGAATAGAATACGGTATCACATACACGCATTATTCTCGGTCCCGCACATATCTCATATGCGCTCCTATTTCGTTTCGCTTGAGCCAGGAAACCTCTGTGTAGGACTCTAAAGACTCGTCAATACGCCGGCAGCAGATGGTGATCATATCAAGCACCTCTAAGTCGTTAAACTGGAAAAAGTAGACCTCTAAATCTCTAAACTGGAAACAGATGATCACCAAGTCGTTAAACTGGAAACAGATGACCACCAAGTCGTTAAACTGGAAACATATGACCACCAAGTCGTTAAACTGGAAACATATGACCTCTATGTCGTTAAACTAGAAACAGATGACCTCCAAGTCGTTAAACTGCAAACAGATGACCTCTAAGTCTTTAAACTGGAAACAGATGACCTCTAAGTCGTTAAACTGGAAACAATCGACCTCTACGTCTTTAAAACTGGAAAAAGATGACCACCACGTCGTTAAACTGGAAACAGATGACCGCCACGTCGTTAAACTGGAAGCAGATAACCTCTGAGTCGTTAAAATGGAAATAGTCGACCTCTAAGTCATTAAATTGGGAACGAGGGAAAAACACTCATGTGTCGTCACGATACATGAGGAGAACAAACCTTTGTGGGATCCTTACGACTCACAAAGGAAAAACACCCGTAGGAATCCTCACGACTCCTAAGGAGAAAATACACCTACGGGATCCTTACGACTCGTAGGGAGAAAATGCTTTTATGGGACCCTCACGGCCCATAAAATTGAAAAGCCTTAGGTGACAGGGATCTAAACCTGTCTCCTAAGCCATCGCTCCCCAACCCCAAAGTGGCGAATGATGAGTCGCTCCTTGTACCATATTCCAGTGTAGCGATGCAGACGCTAACCAAATTCCAAATCCCATACCCCCAACGGCGAATGATGAGTCGCTCCTGGTACCATATTCCAGTGCAGCGATGCAGACGCCAACAAAGTCCCGAAGTTTTCCGGCCCTACGGTCTGGATCATATATCCTGCAAAACCGTATACAATCTACGGGCGTAAAACAATCCCAGTCCCTCCCAAGTCCTACCGGTGAGACCACATTCAAAGTCCCACCAAAAAAAAAGAATAGAAATAAAAAAGGCATGTCCACAAGCAAAATGGGCACGGATGAAAACCCGAAAGGGCTCCGTGAGTAAAAACAGCAGGACTGCCGGCGAGTTTGTGAAAACCCGAAAGGGCGCACACTCGTAAAAAAGAGATGAAATGCACTCGCAAAGTCCTCTCGACTTTGTGAGGAGAAATTTCCCGCGTGAGATCTTTACGACTCACAAAGGAGCAATACACTTGGGAGTCCCCACGACTCCTAAGGAGGAAATACACTTACGGGATCCTTACGACCCGTAGGGAGAAAATACTTTGTGAGACCCTTACGGCTCACAAAATTGAAAGTCTTAAGTGATAGGGACCTAAAAACTGTCTCCTAAGCCATCGCTTCCTGATAAGCAAGTGCAAATGATGATTCGCTCCTGGTACCATATTCCAGTGTAGCGATACTGATACCAAACAAAAACGAATTCCAAAATCCTCCCGGGGCAAATGATGAGTTGCTCCTGGCATTATTCCAGTGCAGAAATGCAGATGCCAAACAAAAAAAACCAATTCCTAAATCCTCCCGGGGCAAATGATGAGTTTCTCCTGGCATTATTCCAGTGCAGCAATGCAGATGCCAAACAAAAAAAACCAATTCCTAAATCCTCTCGGGGCAAATGATGAGTTGCTCCTGGCATTATTCCAGTGCAGCAATGCAGATGCCAAATAAAAAAAATAATTCCCAAATGCTCCCGGGGCAAATGATGAGTTGCTCCTGGCATTACTCCAGTGCAGCAATGCAGATGCCAAACAAAAACCCCAATTCCCAAATCCTCTCAAAGACGGATGATGATTCGCTCCTGGTACTATATTCCAGTGAAGCGAAGCTGATGTCGACTCAAATCAAACAAGTCAAGCCAACCAATTCCAACATCGACCTCTGCGTCAACAAGCGACACTCTGTATCTGGGAAACGTCCAACACAGACACTCCGCATCAAGGAAATGTCAACCAGCGACACTCCGTGCCGGGGAAAAGTCGATCAGCGACACTCCGTGGCAGGGAAAAGTCAACCCGCGACACTCCGCGCCGGGGAAAAGTCGATCAGCGACACTCTGTGCCGGGGAAAAGTCAACCCGACACTCCGTGCCGGGGAAAAGTCGATCAGCGACACTCCGTGCCGGGGAAAAGTCAACTCACGACACTCCACGCCGGGGAAAAGTCGATCAGCGACACTCCGTGCCGGGGAAAAGTCAACCCGCGACACTCCGCACCGGGGAAAAGTCGATCAGCGACACTCCGTGCCGGGGAAAAGTCAACCAGACACTCCGCGCCGGGGAAAAGTCGATCAGCGACACTCCGTGTCGGGGAAAAGTCAACCCGACACTCCACGCCGGGAAAAAGTTGATCAGCGACACTCCGTGCCTGGGAAAAGTCAACCCGACACTCCGCGCCTGCGAAAAGTCAACCAGCGACACTCCGTGCCCGGGAAAAGTCAACCCGACACTCCGCGCCGGGGAAAAGTCGATCAGCGGCACTCCGTGCCGGGGAAAAGTCAACCCGCGACACTCCGCGCCGGGGAAAAGTCGATCAACGACACTCCGTGCCGGGGAAAAGTCAACCCGACACTCCGTGCCGGGGAAAAGTCAACCAGCGACACTCCGCGCCGGGGAAAAGTCGATCAGCAACACTCCGTGCTGGGGAAAATTCAACCACAAACACTCCGTCTCGGGGAAACGTCCAACAGCAGACACTCCGTCTCGGGGAAACGTCAACCAGCAACACCCCGTCTCGGGGAAACGTCAACCAGCGACACTCCGCATCGGGGAAACGTCCAACACAGATACTCCGTACCGGGGAAACGTCCAACAGCAGACACTCCGTCTCGGGGAAAAGTCAACCACCGACACTCCGCGCCGGAGAGAAGTCGATCAGTGACACTCCGTGCCGGGGAAAAGTCGACCATCGATACTCCGTGTCGGGGAAAAGTCGACCAGGGACACTCCACGCCGGAGAAAAGTCGACCAGGGACACTCCACGCCGGGGAAAAGTCGATCAGCGACACTCCGTGCCGGGAAAAAGTCAATCAGCGACACTCCGTACCGGGGACACGTCAACAAGCGACACTCCGTGCCGGGGACACGTCAACAAGCGACACTCCGTCTCGGGGATACGTCAACCAGCAGACACTCCGCGCCGGGGACACGTCGACCAGCAACACTCCGTCTCGGGGAAACGTCAAGCAGACACTCCGTCTCGGGGACACGTCAGCCAGCCGATACTCCGCCTAGGGAAAACGTCGACCAGCAACACTCCGCGCCGGGGTCACGTCAACGAAATCACTCCGGGCTAGGGAAACGTCTACCACAGACACTCTATCTCGGAGACGCGTCAAGCGCCGACCGTCCACGTCATAAAATGGGCAGTGCATCCCAAAAAGTGGGAACTAAAGCAAGTCGCCTCCACGCCAAAGAAGATCCATCAATTTCATGAACACGACCCACATATTCTGTGTGCATTTATTGATGGGGGAAAATTTGTTGGGGTAAAAATTTACACCCCGGTTGACCAAGTCAAAATCATAGTCAACCCCAAGCTAGGTGGGCCGAAGCCCTGGTCAAGCCCACGGCCAACCTCCCCATGGCAACGACAAAATCATGTAATAAATAATTATTATGTAATTTTTTATACATGAATGTATGTAAAATGGGCATAAAGCCAATATTTTTTAAGCCCATGGCTTATGTGCAAAAATGAAATGGCACATGAGCCATGGGATAGGAAAAATGCCATTTTGTAAAGCCCAAGGGGCTATATGCAAATATGTAAGCCTATAAAAGGCAACATGATGATGAATAAAGTAATACTTTTCAATCTCTCAAAAACCTAGGGTTTGTATTTCTTTCCCTTTTCTAAAGGTCTCAACCTTCTTCTTTCTTCTGAATTAAATCAAGAGTTTTACTCTTTCTTTTCAAAAACTAAGAAGTCTTCCACCACAAAACCCACAAAGGGAAACTTGGATCTACCATTAGATCTCAGAAAGGAGAGATTTTTAGATCTCACATCTCTTGATCATCAAGATCCAGCCAACAGAGGAGGAAGAGGAAGAACCCCTTTCATCAACCAAAACATATTAGGAGTTTAACTCCATATATTTACATAGATATATATATAGATATAATAAATATTTCCTTTCTGAAGCATTGCTTCTGGTTCTGGGACTAAAAGTCCCTTTGTCTCGCCAGCGCTCGAGCGCAAAGCGCCCACGTGCCGACACGTGGCGCGCTTGCGCTTAGGCGCACTGCGCTCGAGCGCAAAGCGCCCACGTACCGACACGTGGCGCCCTTGTGCTCAGGTGCACTACGCTCGAGCGCAAAGCGCCCACATGCCGACACGTGGCTTGCTGCGCTCAGGCGCAAAGCGCCCACGTGCCGACACGTGGCGCGTTAGCGCTCAAGCGGAAAACGCCCACGTGCCGACACGTGGCGCGCTTGCGCCTGATCGCACAGCACCTAAGCGCACAGCGCTCAAGGCGCTGGCCCTACGCATCCTTTGGATGCCTTTTCCCGCTCTTTCTTTTATATATGTATATACATATATACATATATATATATACACATATGTATACATATTTACACACACACATACTACGCGAACTGTCCCTGTTAGAAAAAAATTCCTAACGGGGCGCTGCCCCGCAACCCGCAAGGGGGCTGCTAGCCCCCTTGACCCCCAGCCCGCTATCCAAGTAGCGGGACCCCCGTAAAAACTCTGCGTGGCTCCCGATATATCCAAACCCCCCTTTCAAAACACAACACACGTACACTGCACATTGAGTTCGCACGACCATTTTAACCCGTTAATCGGAGGTTCCCTCGCCCCAAAGGCGAGGGGTAATTAACGACAGCTTAGTCCGCGGCTGCAGGAGATTTGGATCCACACAATCAATAAACCCCGGCCTACCCTAGGCAGGGGGAATCTGTAGTATACGCCTGACAAGCGCGCGCGTATTCCCATCTCAATGGGGTGACGAAAAACACCCTACAGTGAGTAGGCCACTAAACATTTCAAAGTACCCGGTAGTTTGTGCTCCCCATCTTGGGTCTATCCTAGGAGCAAAAGCAGTAAAAGGAAATAATACAACGGTGGCTACAACCGCAACCTGGATATGCCCCGCAAAATAATATTACAACATATTACAATTACATTGAATGAATGAATATAACAACCCATCTCAAACCCCGGCTAATCATCACAACAGTCCAATACAGTTCACAACCACAAAAAGTAAAAACCATTACAGAAATGCGCAACCCCCTGCCAACCGACATACTAGCAGTTAGAGGAGGTTTACGAACACATTATACAAACACAGATATAATCAAATTAGCAAACATCGTATAATTTCGATCGAGCAAACATATCATATTCTACTCCCAAAACTTCTCTGTGCACCTGAGACTTTGAGCAGAAAATAAACAATCCAGAAAACAAAACAATATCACAAAAGAATAACAGGAGCAAACTGGGTCGAATCGGCCCCAACTCGGCCGCGGATCGGCGGCGGATCGGTGGGATCGGCCGCGGTTCCGCGGCTGTATGGCCGATTCACTAACCCATTTTTCGCCAGTGTTCTTATCTTTTTATACTTGTTACTCTGCAGCAACCTGAAAAATTTTTAGAGCCTGTTTAAAATTCGACATAAACTTGTGATATCGATGTCGTTTTTTGGTTCGTTTTGCGTTCGAAATTCATACGACTTTGCTAATGAGTTAATTATTGTTTAGCGAGGCTCTGATACCACTGTAAGTCGATGTACAACACCCCACGACTTGCGGGGAGGCGGAATAATGAAAAACGATCTTGTTTTAGGCAAAAACATCGACTAAGCGAGAATCTTTGCATAAACAATAACTAACAAGAAACCAAAGAAGAGTTAACTACTATGATAAGTGATTATACCTAAAGAACCGAGTCCTTCGTCTTGTCGTTCTCCACGTCCTCTCCGGCCTTCTCTAAGTAGTAGAAGATCCACCCGAGAGCTTTACTTCAAGCTTCACCTCTAACTTGAGGTAACTAGGTTTCTTAAATCGCTAATCTAAGTAACCTAGGTGATATGGAGAATGGTTAAGGATTAAATAGTCTACTCTAATCCTTGGTCTCAACACATAAGAGGGGAGGATTAGGTTTTGAAGAGAGAGAGCTTGAGGAGAGAGAAAGTGAGCAAGAAAATGAGATGAGATAATGATCTATCATAATATATATCAAGTATTATCATTTATCCAATGAAAGAAAATAAAGGATTAATCATCATGCTTAATAAATACAATAGGGTGATTCATCTCCATGAGTCATTAAGCATTTATGATGCATTAGTGACATGGATGAATCACTCAAATGACTCACTAATCTCATTTAATGCATATGCCACCTTAATCCCCAAGTCACCATCTTCTAGAAGCTTCTCGCGTAATTACGAGAACGCCCCTCCCATCCGTGAAAACACGGAAAAACTTTAGACTGTATAAATCCAATAACCGGATACTAGAAACTGGCTTAAACCAAAGCCGGCTAGTAAGAACTATCCTGATGTCGTACGTGCGTAAACACACGTATGCGTCCGAACACTAGTCGTAAAACCATACGACCTCTCTATCGTTTCGCCTAGAGTAGGGAAACTCTCTGTGTGGGACTCTAGAGACTCGACTACTACTCTGGCAGTGGGTTTAACCACAGACCGCAAGCGGCACTAGCTGTACGTAACGGTCCCCAGGTAGATGTCGATAAGAAGGCCGATGAGGAAACCCATCCGAACTCCTGCTGAGTCTGATGTGACAATCTCCGTACAGTCCGGTCTGTTCATCTAAGACTATCGCATATCGGGCCTAGGGGGCGGCAAGCGTCAGTCCCCTAATAGCCGTATAAGTCGTGTCGGAGCGAAGCCCATTACACCCTGAGAAACTACTGGAACCTACCAGCAAATCTCGCTTGCCCTGGCCAGGGACTTTGCGTAATGGCTCTCTGACACAGCACGATATCAACCCCCAATACCGGGAGAGACGAATCCTGTCTAACCGCCACTGCCTCCAAGTGCTCGGGACTGCACCCAACAGCTACCTGTTTGCACGACTACTCTGAGCCGTGGTAGGGTAGCAATCTAAGAACAGTGGGACACACTCGAGGCGAAGTAGCAATGTCAAGTTTGCGGACTATGATGTACTCATGTCACCTGGGAACTGTCAACTGACGACTGGTATAAAACCAACCAACAGTTCCCTGTGAGTCCTGTCCGGTGTACCCGTAACCTAACGAGCACCTGCGTACTATCTCCAGTACGACGTACTGACGGCTGTGGGACAGACCATCTCCCCAACTGGGATGAGAAGCGTACACACTAGTCTACTCAGGAGTATCGATGCCCTGTCTCGATAATCCTACGACTAGGGACCTGAATAAGAATGTGCTTGTAGACTACCCAGCCCCCACTAGTGTGACTGCCATCACAACGCTGGTAGTCAAGCAAGATCCTAAGAGATCTATCAATACGTATACTCACATATTAAGATAGAAAAACCAAGTAGCATACTACCATATTTAGCAAGACTGATATATACATGTGAATATCCCAAGCTTCCATTAAGTAATATACAAACTAGTATGATACAATATTGGCCCCTAGGGCATATACACTAACAAAAAGGTATGAGGTATGGAGTGATAAATGTCATCCCACGGAATCCTGTCATCGTGGTAGGATCACAATCCATCAAGACACTCAAATCCCAATTCCTCAAATCAGCCCCCTCCCACGTTGGGCTCTCACATCATATAAGTCTCACATCTTCTCAATGTACAATATCGAGTAATCTCCTATATCACGAACGTACAAATCAGTAATCCTATATGTATGTCCAATATCCAATCTCAATGAATCACCTAATATCCCAAATCAAAACTCAAGTAGAATTCTAACATCCAAAAGGTATATATTTGCAGAAATAAATATGATGGGGTCAATACACATATATTAGCGTCCCATTGCACTAATATTGGTGTAAGGGTATATATAACAACGGCTAAATCACCTGTTATATATACAAAGGTGTTTAAAGAAAATATCATGAAAGCAATGTGCCAAGCATCGACACAGAAATCCTGATAGGTACGTATCATACGCTGTCCCGAAAGCACGAGTGCCTAACTCTGACCCTCGCCTTTCGACGTATGCATACGTGCATGACTCCCAACGGTATCTTCCTGATCCCCGCCGAGTCATTAGTACTGTCACCGGTAGGTACACGCCCGCCTCCAGGCTCAATCGGCAAAATCCATCGATCTTCTTGCCGAGGGGAACCATACCGGGCCCCACAATGTACCCTCATACGACAACCACACCTCGTATGGAGTATATACTCAGAACCGATAAATCTCATGGTGGCTGCGCAAATATCATATAAAGGAAACCGGGTTTTTCAATGTATGCATAATTTCATGAACTCCCGCGGTTCCCAAATCCAGAAAACGTCATGTAAAATCCAAATAAACAATTCGCAAATCCAGAAACAAACATATGCGATATATCTGAAATGCGAGCGTATAAATGAGAATATGTAGCTGAAACCAGATGTTTGCGAAATCAATAAGGTACAGCTGAGTATAGGTGTCTACCTATAAGTAAGTGTTGTCGCATACCCCCTGGGTATAAGTAGAATATGTAGGATACCCCCCTGGGTATAAGTAAAATATGTGCAAGATATACCTGTAGCTGTATCGTAAGGTGTATATGTACCTATCACTAATGGTATGATACACTATAGGAATACCGACAAGCTAGATATCATGTGTGATAAGGAATACAAATCAATGTCACAAGGTCCCTAACCAAGAAATATAGTATCTATAAAGGGTTGTGTGTGACATGGCAATTATTGACGGTGTGTGTGTAGTATACAATCCGTGCTCGTGCAACAAGAACCGTCAATAATATGTGCAGTGTCCTACTACTACTAGTCCAGGCACACTACATCTACGTAATAGGGTAAAGGCGCAATTCTAACGATAGCGTAGAATATGTGACAAGAAATAAAATCTCTAGCCCTGACACATAACGCCAAGCGGGCGATTCTCCTGTAGATGTTAAATCTACTCACCAACGCTCCACGCTAGGTGAAACCTACAACCAGTTTCCCCTTTGCAGCAATGTTCGTAGTCCCCGCCTACGAACCTGCAACATTAACAATAAAACAATATATATTAAAAAAATAACCTAAAATACTTACAATCTACACGGACGAATACGACACACCTACGTACACTAAAGGATTCGTATTGTAGCTAACGCGTATAGCTACACTACGAAACCAACTTAGCGCAACAACAACACGTAACACGCATCGTATCGGATAACGTATCGCACAAAACGAAACACAAGAAATAGGCAAAATGATCCCAGATTTTTCTGTGCTAACCAATTGTAAAAATTGCAAGTACCATGAGCCTACACATAACCGCAGAGACCCCCCTACACCAAAACCCCAACCCTAATTCCCCAGTCTGGCCGCAAATTGCGGCCAGATTCAATAAATCTGCCGCCATGACGAGGTGAAATTGACTCGAATTTGGTGGGTAGGTTCTATATCTCTATACTAGGCTACTGTCCAGTCAATTTTTGCAACACACTTTTAGTTTCACAGCAGATCATCCGAGACCATAAAACGACACTAAAAATACGGTTTTTATCCGAAACGATATGATACGCGACAAAAACAGCAACTTTAAAGCTAAGCTACACAAAAATAACTTAAACACTAGCAAAGAAACATTACCTAATCAAAAGAAGCCAAAGATCCAAGCTTTGAGCACTCCAAGGCATCCATGAGGGAAAATGTGAAGAAAATTGTGATTTTTGTGAACTTGTGATGAATTGTGATGGATTTGAGAAGAGAGAAGAGGAAGTGTTCAGAATTTTAAGAGAGAGAATGAGATAAAGAAATGAGGAAGAGAAAAAGAAAGAGAAGAGATGAAGAAGATAGAGGGAGGTGAGTGTAGGGAGAATGAGAGAGTGAGTGTATCATGCATTAATTACACACCATGCCTCATTAATGCATTTCACTTCACACAAAAAGAAATTTCTCTCTTTCTCACTCAAAACACAAAAGGAAAATGGTTAAGGAAAAGATTAGGATAAACAAAGGATTAAGATTAAAGTTAATGGTCATGGTTGCTAAGACAAAAATTAGCACAAACAAACCCTCACTTTTACGTGCACACGTGCGTGCATGCTTATAACAAATAATAATAAATTATTAATTAAATGTTATAAAGTGTGAGGAACCCAAATTGGTAAACTTTTTACAGTAAACCAGCATTAACGTCTTAACGAACACTAACCGAAATTTAAGGCGTTACAATCTCCCCCCTTAAAAGAAATTCATCCCCGAATTTAAAATTCTTACTAAGCGTACCTTCAAAGAGAAGATTACAAACTCTCAAATCTCTCTCGCAGCATCCCAAGTGATTACCTCACTATACAGCTACATCCAAGAAAAACCCTTCACAGATATCAAGACCCTTGACCGAAGTTTCTCCACCCATCGAGACATTTACACCAATGGCCGCCGGTGAACGAAAAGATCGCGTCAAAGCAAATGGTCTAATGCTGAATCATGTAAGAAAAGTCATGAAGGTAATTGCAAAGTATCGACACAAGTAATACGAGGTGAATATTCAATAATCTGGGCGGAAGTGCCAAATTAAAGGCAACGAAACTAACCCGCTTATAGGATCTCGAAAGGACCTGAATCCTAGGATTAGCTTCCCAAAACTCAACACGTCATTTATCGGAAAATCCATAGGAATACATGATATCCCACTGCGAACTCAAGTCTGCGACCAACATGGTCGGCATAAGACCTCTGTCTGCACTGGGCTACTCTCATCCTGACCTGAACCAACTGGATCATCTCCGAAGTCTCTAGACTAGCTGAGGTCCAAAAATCCTACTACGCAGAGTCAGAAAAACAGAATGGTGATCGACACGACCTGTCTAAACCTAAAGGTTGCCAATTGGAACGCTCCTTGATAATCGCTATCAAGGAAGTATCCTAATAATGGCGAGTGACGATCCCAACTGCTGAGAACAACTAACACAAACAAACAACTTAACAAAGAACAACTGAGCAAACTGAGTATAACCGGACGACAAGAATCCGAATGGAGTCACACCCAGACTAAACTGGGTAGACACCATAATGAAATTCATGGATCTGCTCCCACTCCTACTTCGGAACGGTAAAAGGTTTCAACTCTCCAGCCGGCCTCAGATGCTCGACCCAAGCTCACAACAAGACAGACACCTTGAAACGAACCATGAAACTTCTCTTTACATCCCTGTCCACCCGTAACTATCTCACAAGTCACGTCAATGTTGGTGGAACTTGAATGAATAAAGAGAGTTGACAGATGTTCCTGCTCTAGGATTGCACGTCTCTACCTGATAATATCAGGTAAACAAACGCGTCCCTAACTTAGCACACCATTGTCACAAATCAAGGACTCCGAATCATTACCCAGCCGAGTATGCTCAAGTATCTCCGACGAACGAGCATCGGCGGGCAGTGTCTCGCGAAAGCGATTAAAGAAAAGTGGTTGGGCGCGGACATGAGCAAGATGTCCCCTCCATAGAGACGAACTTAAGCTGTGCTCAACGATCACACAAGAACTGTAAATCTGCAGAAGACTGTCTCTGACTGCGCACAACCGGAACAACTAACCCTGGGGCTACGACTCCAGCATCAGCTAGCACAATCGCCTTGCCAAGGGTAATAAAGGATCTCACAAACACAGTCCTCCACACGTTCCATCCAACGGCGCTGTCTCAACAATCAAAACCAGCTGCAGGAAGATGTACATTAAGCTCTGGTGGTCCGTGAAAATCTGACACGACTTCCGAACGAGTAGTGTCTCCAAATCTCCAACGCAAAACCACCGCGGCCATCTCCAGATCATGAGTGGAATATCCTTCTCGTACTTCCTCCAAATGTAGGGAAGCAAAAGCGATAACTCTATAGTGTCACCTCAGCACACACTCGAGCCACACTCACGAAACACTACAGTTAAACAACAAGGTCGTCCGAACCAAAAGCAAAGAAAGAACTGATGCAGTTGTTAACCGAATCTTCAACCACTTAAAACTCCGCACACAAGCCTCAGTCCAAAGAAAGAAACCTCATTTCCGGTCCTTTCAGTCGACGGTGTAGCACTACTCTAGCAATCCTGCACGAAACGGCGGTAAGAACCTGCTAAGCCCAAAAATCTTTGGATCTCCGTCCTGCACACATGTCTGGGCATAAGCTGTACGGCCACGATCTCCCTCGGAACCATACGAAACCGTCACCCGTGACTATAAGACCTAGGAGTCAACACAAAACAGGTCTGAAGAAACACTCCGAGAATCTAGCAACCGCTGGGGCTCTCCCAGTATCTGCATAACAAATCCCCAAGTGCTGCTCATGTTCCTCAAGACACAATAAATAGACCAGAATGTCGTAAATAACACAATAATAACTGGTTAAGGAACGGCCTGCAGAAATCTGGTTCATCACATCTACGAATGCTGCTAGGGCATAAGTGAATCCAATGACTCACTAATACACACAAAGCCCGTAGCACGCATAAGACCGTCTTCAGAATGCCATCACTCCGAACCTGCAACAATGATGACCTGATCCCAAACAAACTTAGAAAATGTCTCGCACTGTGTGTTGAAGATAGTGCCCTCAGAGTCAATTATTGGATCACAGGCACATGATTGCAATGATTGAGGGAAGACATATCCCGTTAGGACAGTCTTACTCAAGATGATAGTATTCTATCTGTTTTACCTTTATCATCGTGTACTGCTTTAGGTGACCTTACAGGTCACTATTGCACGTTGATAGAGCCCCTAGGATTCTTGCTTGACTACCAGCAGTATGACGGCGATCATATACGTGGGAGCTGGGGTCTATAAGCACATCCTTAAAAAGTCCCTAGTCGAGGGAGTTTCGAGAAAGGGCATCGATACTCCAGAGTAGACTAGTGTATACAGTCGAGACCCCGATAAGGGGCGGTGGCCGATCTCACAAGCCGCTGGTGTCAGTTGGTTCACCTAGGATGTATACAGGTGCTCATTGGGTTTTGAGTACACCGGACAGGACTCGCCGGGAACCTGCTAGTTGGTATTATACCTGACGTCAGATAGCAGTTTCCTAGTGACATGTGTACAGGTTAGTTCATCGACCTGAGATCGTCATTTGTCTCGTGTGAGTTCCCACTGTGCTTTGATTACTACCCTACCACGCTCAAAGGAGACGTGCAAACAGGTTTTAGTTGGGTACAGTCCCGAGCCACATGGAGGCAGTGAGCGGATCAGCTGGGGTTCGTCTCTCCCGGTATTGGGGGTAAGGTCGCGCTAAGTCTAGGAGAACCATTACACGAAGTCCTTGGCCAAGGCAAGAGATTTACTGGTAGGTATTCCAGTAGTATCTCAGGGTGTTATGGGCTACACTCCGACACGACTTGTACCGCTTTTGGGGTCTGACTTTTACCAACCCCGTAGGCGCGCCATGCGATGCTCATAGACGAATGGACCGGACTGTACGGATATTGTCACTGATAGGCTCAGTAGGGTGTCAGGATGAGTTCGCTCAGCGACGTCCCTTCTGGTCAATACCTGGTAGCCCGTCACGTATGGCTAATACCTCTGACGTGCTAGTGGTTAAATCCACAGCCATAGTATTGACGAGTCTTTAGAGTCCACCACACATAGTTACTCAAGTTTCGGGCGAAATGCTGTAGAGGCCGTATGGAGATATGGTAGGGTTCGATCAGATACGTGCGGTATTGCACGGATCGTGATCAGACGGATAATACTAGCGGGCTTTGGTTTAAGCCGGATCCTAGTATTGTACAGTGTAGATTTTGTCTCTTTGCATTTGTATTCAGTGGGAATACAAATGCGGGTATGTATATATAGTCGCGGGGTTTTCCTGTAATTTATTACGGGATCAGTTTTCTGAAGTTGCCAGTTTGCATTCCGTTCCGGCCAGTTTTCCTTTGTTCCTTCTCGGACGGACTTTTATGATGGAGGGGCTAATTTGCAAGTTCGCAAATTAGCATTTGTGGAGGGTTTATTTGGATAAGGAAAGATTATGAAAGCATCATTTGATTCCATTCTTTTCTTTCATCATTTCTTTAGCATTAATGAGATTAGAATGGATGAGAGTTGATGTGAGGCTTGCTTTTGGTTGTGGTCACCTCTTTTGATTCCTACACTCACCTCCCTTCATGTTTTCATTCCCTCCACCATTTTATCATAGAGGGGCCGGCCACTTTGGAGGTGAGAGGGTTTTTAATTTTTTGGTGTGAGGAAATTATTCATTTCATATAGCTCATTCCAAATTTCCTCACCTCTCTCCATAGTTCATTCTCTACTCCACATCATTTCATGGAAACTTCATAACTCCAAGAGACAAAGCTTCTACACTAGCCTACAGCATTCCTTGGACGCGTTGGCTAGCCAACTTCGCGCCCGAGTTGCTTCGGTCCAGAGGTGGGAGCCCGTAAAAGAACCCAGCGATGTGGTGCCCGTTTCGACGAGGAGGCGGCGACCGGAGATTCCGCTAGGAGATCGGAGTGTAGGCGAAGACCGAAGGACACGGATCGCTTGGTATAGCTTCTCTACTCTTATTCTAGTTTGCTAGAGTTAGGTTAATGGCCCGATCCGGGTTTTCTTGTGCGCGGGGGGGCCGGTTTTCTAGTTTGAAAAGTTTTTCGTTTCCTCATTCCGGCGTCGGATTGACGGCCGGGGCGCCGCCGTGCACTTACAGTGGTATCAGAGCCAGGCCATTAACCTAGTCTAGCTTGCTCTAACGTGTTTACAAGTTCGATCGATCGGATTTTCCAAAAACCACATTTCCATGTCGCACTTTCTGTCGAATTTTTCCTTGCTCTAAAAATTATATGGTACATTGGAAAATTACGTGCAGGGTTTTTTATGAATTCTGTGAAAATTTGGTACCCTGATGTTACTGTAGCGTAGCGGTTGAGCGGCCAAAACCACGTTTTGGCCGCGGAACCGCCGCCGTTTTGTGGCCAAACCGTACCAAATTTCTACAGTGGTTTACTGACATGGAAATAGGGTTTCTGGTATATTCTTTTTTTGCCCAGATGTTTTTTAGTGCTACAGTTGTGCTTGGGGCCCGCTTCGGTAAATTTGATCGATCGAAAATTTTAAACATGTTAGTTCATAGTATTTACATTATATCTGCGAACGTGAATGTCACTCCATCGGTAAATCCAGTCTATCTGCTATAGCCCTTTTAGACGGATTTGCGAACGTGACATTCACGTTGATGTTCTGTATTGTGCTGTGATGTTGCGGATTGGTCGTGGAGGATAGCCTGGATGCAATGGTAGTACAATTTTGTTATTTATGTACTTTTGATTTTGCGGGGCGAGCGTCCGACATGAGGACTGCCGTCACTGCCTGTTTGTATATTATTCTTTTGGGGCACGACCGGGCTGAGGTCGATGTACCCGTTGTATGTATATTTTACTTTCTGTACTAGGATTACCCCGCGGAGGGGTGCACGGATAGCCGGGTTCTAGAGGGCAACGAGCCCGCATCTCATGGACTTGAGACAGAGGGGGCTTTACTCTAGAATTGCCGGGCTATTCGCTGCACTCGTAGGGGGTACAGGTTGACCCAGGAGGGGTGCCCAAGTTACCGGATTCCGTGAAGTGATGGGTGGTCCATTCACGTTGCTGAAGGGGGCTGCCTCTCTTCAGGTTTTGGCGGGTAACTTGCCGCGGCCGTAGGGGTCTAGGATTTCATTGCACAGGCTATCCGCATGACCAGGGGAACGTCGGGTTTCAGTAGCGGCTCTATGAAACCCAGGGATCCCAGATATCTGTATTGTTCTGAGATGCTTATTACATTTCTGTGATGTTGCATTTTATCACGCCTTGAGCGAAATATTATATATTGATATATATACTAGTAGATGTTATATATGTTTTGCATCCGCGCTAGTCCAGTCCCCGCTCTGTCGTTAGTTAAGTAACCTAACGGGTGATGATGGGACCTAGTGGCGAATGCGGATGGCATATACGTACATCATTATTTTCGTTCTTTATTGTTGTGATCAATTGATGGGACTGCATTGATTCGGATCAATGCAAGCTAAACAAACCTATTCTGATGTTGTTGGAATACTTTTCAAAAAGCTGTTATTGCAAGGACGTTCACTTTTGTTTTGCACAGTGGTATTCAGTTGGAATATCCTGCTCCTCAGCCGACGAGGCAAGGGCCGAGATCCCTTCACCGGGAGTGACCCCTTGAACAGAAGTTTGCGTCAGGGCAATAACTTCACTATAGCCGTTTAGTTTTTCTTTGCATCGTGGTATTCAGTTGGAATATCCTGCACCTCATTCTACGGGGAAAGAGCCGAGATCCCTTAACCGGGAGTGACCTCTTTAGTAAAAGTTTTCGTCACTATATTTTTATAAAGCTATCCGGTTCCTTCAACGATATCAAGTTCATTACGTTAAAGGTTTTCGCCAGAAACCATTCGTAGCCCTCCGTCGTTTCAGACGGGTAGCACGTAGTATTCATTCTATGTTTGTTGACCTTCGTCAAGGCATAGTGTATGGTAGCTGCTTGTTACCTTTCTGCTGCATAGATAGATGCGTTGGTTTGGGACAGTCATATAGCCTTGTTGACCTTCGTCAAGGGCTTGTACGGGTGGGTTCAAATTAACCTGGACAATGACGGGTAGAACTTGACATGTGACTTATGATTTGTTGACCTTCGTCAAGGTCATAAGAGCATGGGGCAAAAATCACATCGGGGGTTTCTAAAGAAACTGAAACTTGCCAGATATGCGCATACCTTCTGGAGTGTGATAACGTGAGCGGATTCCGTCACGTTATCATGCGATGATAGTTGGATCCCGATTCCCACTGAAGAGTTGGTTTACTCCTCGGGTGATCCCGACTAATTCTTCTTTAGGGTTTGGAGAAGAATTTGAGGTTACAGTGGGAGGTTTCCTGATTAGATAAAGTGATAACCATTCTGATCTAGGTTAGAGTGCACGCTGAATGTTTCTTTTCTCTCTCTCTTTGGCAGCGACCTTGACCCGGCCCTTGACTATGACTCTGTACTCGAGTTGACCGAACCTTCTTAAACACTGGCTTTTGGATTGTCAGAGTTACAAACCTCATTGCCACTCCTACTTTTACCCTTTTCTCCAGGACACCCCGTATTACTACGAAAGTCCACTTCTATTGGACAAAACCATCCTATGGTTATATACGAACTCGAAGGAATTTATTCGAGGATGGTTTCCGGTTCTGGAGAAAAAGAATAGGACTATTCAGTTGTCTTTTCCTTTTACCTTCTCTCAGGTTGCGAATACTCCTTGGTTTAGGAGATAGTACACCTATTACGCAAATTGGATAGTCTTTTTCCAAAACTTAGGCTGGTGCCGAACGGTGGGGAATGAAGAAAACCAATTTGCATAACGATGGTGTACAGAAGGTATTAAGTAAAGACATATCAAGGGATTAGTAAGAGGGCAAAGTAAATTGCAACTGCTATTCACGACCAAACCAAGTATTTCATTAACACTCCCACTTCACCTTTGTATTTCTCCAGGACATTCCATATCACTACGAAGATCCACAGTTATTTGGAAACTCCATCGTATGGTTATATACGAACTCGAAAGGAACTTGTTCCAGTTCGGGGATGGATTCTGGTTCAGGAGAAATAGGAATAAGGTTTTATTCAGTTGTCTTTTATCTTCACCTTCTCTCGGGTTGCGAGTGCTCCTAGAATTAGGACAGTACACCCATTATGCTTATTGGACAGTCTTCTTCCAAACCATAGGCTGGTGCCGAACGGTAGGGAAGGAAGAAAACCATTTAGCCTAAGAGGGTGTACAGAAGGTAATGACTAAAGACATATAAAGGATTTGGAGAGATGGCAAAGAGATATACGGTTATAGTTGTGAATCTGGATAATGGAAGAGGTATTGCTCGGAATACCCGGATACCCCTACGAAACATTTCAATATTTCAGTTTCACTGTGTACTGTTAAAAGAAAACTGATTTCCCAATCAGTCCTTACTCCAGGTTATGTATTTACAAGGTATGATTCTCACATCTGTATGGTTTTACAAATGATGAGTGGGAGTAAGTTATTGGGAATTAGGTGATCATCCTCACTATATCGGAATTCGTTGTAATTGGTGATATTTGAGGAAATCGCCTGGGTTGTTTGCCAGACGGCAAATATTTGGTTTTGAATATCCGTTGTTATGCACCAATTTCAAATAGATATATCTGTACGTCTATTTTTATAGAGTGAGATATACCATTTTGAAATTATGTCTATGACATTTACCTATATCAGTGGATGGTTAGGTAAGGAGCATTAAACAGCAGTGTAATTCTTCATAACCATAGTACAGTTTTCAACCTACGACATATAGGGAATGAGTTATTAGACTCAAGGGACTTATACTGAGTATTGTATATTGTCCAGTGTCTATTAAGACAGAGGGGTTGGTCGTCGTACTATATTCGGTTTACTTATGACTTCTGTACACAAGTGTTTCGTAGAAACACAGGGTCCAAGTTTTGAGAAGTTATAGGTATAAGAGTAAAGTAGAGAACCAGGTGTTGCAAGTATCGGGATTCTTCAAGGTGATCGAAGATGTAGATACTTGTGTGTGGAATTCAGTTGATAGTAATGATTAAGAGAACTTGCTTCTCTTTCAGGTTACTCATAATTGGAAGCATTCCTAAGTTGAGTAATGCTGATCGGCCTCCTTCCATTTAGTTGACATGCACTGGTGACAGCTGCATGATTTGAATCAGGTTCAATTAAATCAGTGCCTCTGTTTCTGTATTGGATATAGAACAGTTCATATCTTAACGATGTTAAGGTACAGGGAGTTGTCTGGTTTATGCTTAAAACCAGACTCTGGATAACTCAAGGCACATTTCTGCGATGGTTGTTTGTGGGTTGACCCAGGCTATGACGAGGGTTGATTTTCTACCATCAAGAAGATCAATAGTGATATTGTTCTTGACTCGCCACAGTTTTAATAAAAATGGATTTTTTTTCAGAAAACAGTAGTGGGAGTATGGTAGAACTGGAAGTGATTCCAGAACTGCAAACGATTACTGAAGATTTGATAAGAACCTAAAGATTCAATCTGGATTGACATTCCATTGGCCACTCCGGAGATAAGGTGGGTAACCTCAGCCACCCGAGAGGTACTTCGGTATGCTCAAGGACGGTTGTAGGGAGGTTCTTGTTTACCCAAACTTGCCATTGCTGTTGTTCCAGGCTGCGAGACCCGGAAGGAGGATGAGTATAGCGTCGCTCTAAACTAGCTTTAGAAGTGTACGTGTATATGACTCTGCCAGAGGGTTGTCGTAGTCAGTGGGAGCAGCGGAAGCATGGTGGACAAGTGGCTTATGTCTATTTATATACTAAAGCATATATAGCGGAGATAGATCATCTATTTCTGATGTGACAGTCATAGGTTTGACTTCTTCAGAATAGGGGATGGATCAGTTAAGAAGGTAGTAGGGTGTGATGTCCTGGTATTTGGATGACATACACATAGTAGGAAGTGATATTCCTATACTACGATCGGTTATACTTTGGTTGTCACACAGTGGTTTCTCCACATAGGAATTGGATATTATATCAGACATTCTGGTTACTAGATCTATGGTTTTAGATCTAGATTTGGGTGGTTTCCCAATCTGGGTACTTTGACAGCATTCTAAGTGTATTTAGAATGGATGACACCTGGCATGGTGGTGTACCTGCAGGTGATAGAGTCACCCTCTCTGAAGGTGTCTTACAGACCAAAGGGGAGAGGGATGTGCATGATTGGCAGATCATTTGCTTAGGCAATTGAGTCAATCATGAGATGTCAAGTACCACACCAGATGTTATTCTTGCAGTAGATGCAATAAGTTGATATTAATACAATCCTGGAGAAACAATCGGAAGCAGTTTTGGAACATAAGTTGATGTTCTAGGGAAAGGATAACGGCAGCCTCATTTAGGAGACAGTTATCATTCCAAGCTTCTATGGTAACCTGGACGGCAGAGTGACTGTCAGAGTTATAGTTTTCCCTCTGACGAGGGGCAGTATTTTGGACAGATGGTCCAGGTGGATACTGAGGGAAGGCATGGAGCAGGATACTGATTAAGTTCAGTTGACGATACAGTCTAAGAAGTTTAGATTTGGAGTTCATTTATGTGCTAGGTCCTATTAGATATCCAGACGTATTCTAAGACAGGTATTGCTCATTTCGGGTGATGGCTTTCTCCGCGAACATGAGATAAAGAGAGACATAGAAAGAAACATCACAGCGGATCCACTTACTAAGGCTATTCCTCGAACGCAATAGTTTCGCAAACGAGCTTTGTGTGACTGACTAGTAGAGGAGTGGGGTGTTCGGTATCACACGGGCTGTGAGTATGCGACATCGCAATAATTAGCCTTGAGTGCAAGTGGGAGATTGTTGGAGATAGTGACCTCAGAGTCAATTATTGGATCACAGGCACGTGATTGCAATGATTGAGGGAGGATATATCCCGGTAGGACAGTCTTACTCAAGATGATAGTATGCTATCTGGTTTACCTTTATCATCGTGTACTGCTTTAGGTGACCTTACAGGTCACTATTGCACGTTGATAGAGCTCCTAGGATTCTTGCTTGACTACCAGTAGTATGAGGGCGATCATATACGTGGGAGCTGGGGTCTATAAGCACATACTTAAAAAGTCCCTAGTCGAGAGAGTTTCGAGACAGGGCATCGATACTCCAGAGTAGACTAGTGTATACAGTCGAGACCCCGACGAGGGGCGGTGGTCGGTCTTACAAGCCGCTGGTGTCAGTTGGTTCACCTAATATGTATACAGGTGCTCATTGGGTTATGAGTACACCGGACAGGACTCGCCGGGAACCTGCTAGTTGGTATTATACATGACGTCAGATAGCAGTCCCCTGGTGACATGTGTACAGGTTAGTTCATCGACCTGAGATTGTCATTTGTCTCGTGTGAGTTCGCACTGTGCTTTGATTACTACCCTACCACGCTCAAAGGAGACGTGCAAACAGGTTTTAGTTAGGTACAGTCCTGAGCCACATGGAGGCAGTGAGCGGATCTGCTGGGGTTTGTCTCTCCCAGTATTGGGGGTGAGGTCGCGCTGTGTCTAGGAGAGCCATAACACGAAGTCCTTGGCCAAAGCAAGAGATTTACTGGTAGGTATTCCAGTAGTATCTCAGGGTGTTATGGGCTACACTCCGACACGACTTGTACCGCTTTTAGGGGTCTGACTTTTACCAACCCCCTAGGCCCGCCATGCGATGCTCATAGACGAATGGACCGGACTGTACGGATATTGTCACTGACAGGCTCAGTAGGGTGTCAGGAAGAGTTCGCTCATCGACGTCCCTTTTGGTCAATACCTGGTAGCCCGTCACGTATGGCTAATACCTCTGACGTGCTAGTGGTTAAATCCACAGCCATAGTATTGACGAGTCTTTAGTGTCCACCACACACAGTTACTCAAGTTTCGGGAGAAACGCTGTAGAGGCTGTATGGAGATATGGCAGGGTTCGATCAGATACGTGCGGTATTGCATGGATCGTGATCGGACGGATAATACTAGCGGGCTTTGGTTTAAGCCGGATCCTAGTATTGTACAATGTAGATTTTGTCTCTTTGCATTTGTATTCAGTGGGAATACAAATGCGGGTATGTATATATAGTCGCGGGGTTTTCCTGTAATTTATTACGGGATCAGTTTTCTGAAGTTTCCAGTTTGCATTCCGTTCCGGCCAGTTTTCCTTTGTTCCTTCTCGACCGGACTTTTGTCATGGAGGGGCTAATTTGCAAGTTCGCAAATTAGCATTTGTGGAGGGTTTATTTGGATATGGAAAGATTATCAAAGCATCTTTTGATTTCATTCTTTTCTTTCATCATTTCTTTAGCATTAATGAGATTAGAATGGATGAGAGTTGATGTGAGATTTGCTTTTGGATGTGGTCACCTCTTTTGATTACTACACTCACCTCCCTTCATGTTTTCATTCCCTCCACTTTAGAGGTGAGAGGCTTTTTCATTTTTTGGTTTGAGGAAATTATTCATTTCATATAGCTCATTCCAAATTTCCTCACCTCTCTCCATAATTCATTCTCTACTCCACATCATTTCATTGCAACTTCATAACCCCAAGAGACAAAGCTTCTACACTAGCCTACAGCATTCCTTGGACGCATCGGCTAGCCAACTTCGCGCCCCAGTTGCCTCGGTCCAGAGGTGGGAGCCCGTAAAAGAACCCGACGATGTGGTGCCCGTTTCGACGAGGTGGCGACGACCAGAGATTCCGCGAGGAGATCGGAGTGGAGGCGAAGACCGAAGGACACGGATCGCTTGGTATAGCTTCTCTACTCTTATTCTAGTTTGCTAGAGTTAGGTTAATGGCCCGATCCGGGTTTTCTTATGCGCGGGGGTGCCGGTTTTCTAGTTTGAAAAGTTTTTCGTTTCCGCATTCCGGAGTCAGATTGATGGCGGGGGCGCCGCCTTGCACTTACACTGTGGAGCTGATCGAAGAAATCATCACGACGAGGTGAAGGATACCTATCCGCACCGTAAGCCGGTTCAATTAACGATCCGTCGATACACAACCTCGAACTATTGTCTTTTTCCTTGACGAACAGAAATAGGAGCTTCCAAAAGCGAAACACTCAGACGCACAAAACTCCCCAAAGTACAACTGTGCTGCTGATCCTTTAGCTCCCAAGCTTCTCCGGCTCATCCAGAACAACGTCGAAAAAAATCTCGCACGAAAGGAACACCGGTCCAACAAACCCTCTGTGGCTACGGTATCACGAATGAACGCCAAGAATCCACGACATCTCCTCAGTAGCCGACTAGCGAAAAAGGCTGATTTCAAGCTGTGAGGGGCGGCACCACTATCCACCTGCACAACAAGAACTGACTCGCCGGAAAAACAATTCCTAATTGTTTTCTTACCGTATTCCACAGACGTCTAGCACGTAGCTAACCAGTCCGTGCCCAGGAGAACATCAAATCCAGCATCTCTAGAAGGATCAAAACGACGGACGAATCTCTATCTCCTATCCGATTGGCACACAACTGAATATGTGTCACGCAACAAAAGAATCGATGACAGACATTAACTCAACTACGACTAATCTACCCAACCATGGTACAAGTATGAAAACAAACGAATACATCAAAAGAACATATAAATTAAGGATACCTGAAAACTCCACATTGGACGCCTGTGCGTCCCGATGAGTAGAAGCAAACTCCTGTGTCCACCCTCTACCCGCAACTGGCTGAACTCCTCTGGTAGACTGACTCCTCTGAGCGAACCTTCCACGTCCACGGCCTCTCTGAAAACGATCCTGACGAGGTGCTAAGGAACAATCCCTGACGAAGTGCTGAAGGCTCCCGCATCGAAAACATCCACGCGCTGACTGCTGACCCTCTTGGGAATGAGAGCTGAACGACTGTCCTTATCCTAAGCCTCTGCTACTCCCACGACGGTCACGAAATCTGTCTCGACGACTAGGCTTCTGTCTCTGGGATGGTACACCGGTACGAGTCCTCCACTGTCCTGGAACTCTCTGAGTCTCTAGAATATGTGCCTCGTCAACTGGGGCTGCAACCACTGGTGCTATGTAGGTGACGGACTGTTGCATGCTGATCGTAAGTGACAACTGAGTAACAGGGGTGACAACCTCCTTTCGTAGCTCCCGAACGACGTCGACCAATGAACTCATAGTCCGGCGGATGTCCTGCATCTCTGCCACAAGCCTATCGATAGTATATGCCGTAGGCTGATCCGTCTGCACCTGTGCAACTAGAATGCCATTCTCGTCAGTACTCGTCTCACCCGAGCTAACTCTGACCTCGGCCCTCGCTGCATCACTCTGAGTCCCCATTGTCATCGGCGGCAAGGCTAAAAACAGAGATAAGATTCGATAAGAATACGGAAATCGAATCACAAGGATATGAATCATCAAGGAGGGAATTTCAAGCAATTTGTACTTAGGTCACTTAAGGCGAAGTACCGCATCGTGGGTATGCTGCATACATACACAAACTAAGTTACTCTGCCTAAGCTACCTACTCCATCATACCAAGGTCATCCTACACTCCGAAAGGTAAAACCTAGCGCTCTGATACCAATTTTGTCATGACCCGAAATTGGCACGTGACGGCCCTAATACTACGCAACGCCTAATGACGTAACACAGTAAAAGAAAGGAAAAACCCAGAAATCTAAACCATGAAAATACGGAAAAGATAATAAGATTTTTTGAAACATTTGAAATCAGAACCCAAATTCTTTTAAAAGTCCAACTTTCGTTTCTTTAAAATTTTGGCAGCACCTCTTTGTAAAAACTAGGCCCTAAAAAGGGTACAACAATAAAGATAAATAAAGTGTCACGACCCGAAATTCGGCCCGTAACCGGCACTTAAACTACGTAACGTCTACAGGCGTACGTAACTTAAGTAAGCCGAAAACCCAGAAATCTAAACCACCCAAAACTGGATCAACGGAGAAACATAATTTAAAAGTTTTAGGAGTTGCCATTTAAAATCTCTAACTCTAGTTTTCTTTCATAAAAATTTCGGCAGCACCTCCTTTGTAAAACTGGCCCCGTAAACGGGTACAACACAGATAATATATAAACATCCCAAGTGGGAGAAAAATCACGCCCACCGGCGGAGACAATCACCACAACAAGTATACGACGCCAAAGCGAAGAAATATCAAAGAGAACGACTATATCAAGAAGTAAACATATCCACAACAACCTGCTTCTACGAGCACGGTTCCCAAAACCAATATAATACATCACTGATATCTCACAAGTCGTCTCTAAGTCATATACAACAAGGGTAGATGGAGAATACTAGATCCAACAAATGATATACAATGTACAACGGTTAACCGCAAACCCACCTATAATGCAACGGCCTCACTGCCCAAGGTAGCGGTATCCACAAAAGTAATAATGATAAGCTGCCCCGCCGCGACTACTCAGAGGGTAAGTCCTGCAAAAACTGTGGCACAACGGGGGTGAGTTGCCAACTCGTGAATAGTAATTAACATCATACAGTAATCGCAAGTATGCACTAACATCAATGATCAATAACATGTGAACTGATAGCATGAGTATGACAATATGAATATGCAACTATCATGATATCCATATCAATATAATACTGAGTGCGGAAAGTAAATAATCTCATGCGCATATCATCAGCATGAAAAATACGGTGTATCTCAACAACACCCAAATCCCAAATACTCTGATCGGCCCTCAAATCGGCCCCTCAAATCCTGTACATCTCGTGAAACCCGAGTGTCAAACATCGACACCCAAAAACATAATATCCATACGTTCCTCGAAAACCAAGTATCCTACCTCGATACTTGCGTTTTCACGTATCGGTCTTTCTGATATCCATACGTTCCTCGAAACCAAGTATCCCACCTCGATACTTGCGTTTCCATGTATCGGTCTGTCAACCCCATATATCTCTCGGAAATTAAGTGCCCACATCGACACCTTAATTTCCCATATCGCATCTCAAATGCATAAGTCCATATAATGTATCTCGCGGATCCCAAGAATCCAAATCCAGAATACATATATATACAGCGTCCCATACCACTGATATATATGCAATACAAATCATATAAATCCAAATCCAAAATACATATATATACGGCGTCCCATACCACCGATATATATGAAATAAAAACTGTAATATCCAAATCCAGAATACATATATACACAGCGTCCCATACCACTGATATATATGCAATAACAACTGATCATATAACAATAGCAAGTTATATGTGCTAACAAATAATATAGCATGGTATATGTGCGAACAAATAATATAGCATGGTATATGTGCGAACAAGTAATGTAGCATGGTATACATATGAGCATGTAGGTATACAGGTATGTTCTATGTAATATGCATTGTCGCACAAGTATAACTGTTTAATGTCGCTAACCGATAGCAAGGTATATGAATGAGCAATTGTGTTGTGCCTATCATGTCAATTATCAACAGGGTGTGTGTAGCATATCATTGGTGCTCGTGCAACATGGACTGTCGATAATAGTGCAGTGTACAGCAGGTATAATGTCATGCACTACAAGTAACTATATGCAACATGAATCATGCAATATCTCTATAGAAACAAATAAGCATACGGCTAATATTATATCATGTCTAGCCCCGACGCGTAGCGCCATACGGGCGATTCCCCGTAGATGTTAAATCTACTCACACTGTGGTCTTCAGCTATGAAAATCCGACCACCTGCTTCCCTTTGTTCGCAGCGTCTGAAGTCCCCGCTTGCGACGCTATAATATCACAAACACAAGAAATAATGCGAATATCTTAGAAGCAATCACAATAACGTAAAACTACGTAATATAAAACGCATCAACGCACTAAACCAACTCACGAATACACGTCTAACGCAAACACCCGAAATGATACCTAAACCCAAACTGAGCACATCGCAGCACGACACACGACTCGTGTCGCAACACGTAACACGCGAACTCAAAACACACGATTATAGGTAATCGATCCCAGATTTTGCATACTGTAATTACTAACAAATTCAACAGTACCAAAAGACCCAAAACCATAGCAGACAACACCCACAGAAACCCCACCCCAACCCTCATCTAATCGGCCGGCGTCGCCGGCCCCCTCCTTAAGGCTCGCCGGCCCAGGCCGGTGGGATGGTTCCCGTCTCTCTGGTGGTGTCTCAGGTCAACCTGCACATCACTCTAAAGTTGTTTCCTCAATTACTAAAATCCCTAGATCACAGCAGATACCAATATCACTAGAAATACAGTAAAAACCCGATATCGCCTCAAACGATATAAACTACGTTCTACGCAGAATTTAACGATCAAAACCACACAAAAACTATAAATTAACAGTAGAGGGGTTATACCTAACAATATTGCTCTCAAGTTCCAAGCTTTCCCCTCTCCAAGTGATCAAGATCAAGAAATAACCCAAGTTTTAGCTATTTTGTGTATAGGTTTCAGAATTTTGAGAGTTTAGTGAGTTTTGATTGATAAAAATATGAGAAATAATGAGCAAGGGCAGTAGAGGGATGAAGGATTTCGGCCAAGGGGGTGAGGAGGTGGATTCAAGAGGGTTTCCAAGCAATTTCCTTTCATTTATTGCCTCATTAATGCATACACACATACACACACACTCATGCATGCATCTCTTTATCTTTTCTTTTCTTTTTGATTTAAATCCTAACTTAAATCCTAGGCCACACAAAAAATCCCTAGGTGAAGTGAGAAGGATTTCATTAACTTAGAAGTTTTAAAGCAAAGATTGCAAACGGAAATTTCCCAAAATTTGAATACCGCATTAAAATAATATTAAAAATTGGGAAAAACCAAAATGAACCAAAACGTCCCATATACTCCCAAAGTTCGCGCACTAGCTTTATTTTAGCTAATCTAGGTGCTGGCAAGTCTATATGGTCGTTTGTTCACAGTCGGGTAAAAACGGAAAATACCGACAAACTTACCCTAATACGGACGAAATCGCATAACGATTTCCAAAACGTTACAATCTCCCCCCATATAGAAATTCGGTCCCCGAATTACAATTTCATACTAAGACGTACCTTCAAAAAGATAAGGGAATCTCTCCCGCATCTCACTCTCGATCTCCCAAGTGATCTCCTCACCAGTCGGACTACGCCATAGAACCTTTACAGAAGGCAAGTCCCTAGACCGAAGCTTCTTCACCTGCCGATCCAAAATAACTATCGGCTGCTCGGTGAACGAAAGATCACGCTCAAGCTGAACGGTCTCGTGCTGAATCATATGGGAAGGATCATGAAGGTATCTACGAAGCATCGACACATGAAAAACGGGGTGAACATCCGGAAAACTAGGCGGGAGCGCTAAACGATAAGCAACCGAACCTACTCGCTCAAGGATCTCGAAAGGACCTACAAATCTGGGATTGAGCTTCCCTCTCTTCCCAAATCGCATAACGCCCTTCATCGGAGAAATCTTCAGGAATACATGATCTCCCACTGCGAACTCAAGTCTGCGACGACGACGGTCGGCATAAGACTTCTGCCTGCACTGGGCTGCTCTCATCCTGTCCTGAATCAGCTGGATCTTCTCCGTAGTCTCCTGAACAAGCTGGGGTCCCAACACCAAACTCTCACTAAGCTCGGTCCAACAGACTGGCGATCGACACTTCCTACCATATAAAGCCTCAAAAGGTGCCATCTGAATAGTCTCCTGAAAGCTATTATTATAGGAGAACTCAATCAACGGCAAGTGACGATCCCAACTGCCCCCAAAATCAAGCACACATGCACGGAGCATATCCTCTAGAGTCTGAATAGTCCGCTCCGTCTGACCATCTATCTGCGGATGAAAAGCGGTGCTAAAACTCAATCTGGTACCCAAAGCTTCCTGAAGCTTCTGCCATAGACGGCTAGTAAACTGGGTACCTCTGTCGGATACTATGCATGTGGGAACACCGTGCAAACGCACAATCTCATCTATATAAAGCTGAGCGTACTGAGCATAGCCGAAAGTGGTCTTCACTGGAAGGAAGTGAGCCGCTTTCGTCAACCGGTCTACAACAACCCAAATGGAGTCATACCCTCTACTGGTCCTGGGTAGACCCACAATAAAGTCCATGGAAATCTGCTCCCATTTCCACTCCGGAATGGGTAAAGGTTGCAACTCTCCAGCCGGTCTCTGATGCTCAGCCTTGACTTGCTGACAAGTCAGGCACCTCGAAACGAAGTCCGAAATATCGCGCTTCATCCCTTCCCACCAGTAGTAGTCTCTCAAGTCTCTGTACATCTTGGTGGAACCTGGATGAACGCTAAAAGTCGACTGATGTGCCTGCTCTAGGATCTCGCGTCTCAACCCATCAACATCCGGTACACACAAGCGAGTCCCGCATCGTAGCACACCCTGGTCATCAATCATGAACTCCGTAACTGTACCTCGTCGAACAAGCTCAAGAATCTCAGACAAACGAGCATCACTGGGTTGCGCCTCACGAATACGATCAACAAATAGAGGACGGGCACGGACATGAGCAAACTGTCCCCCAGTGGAGGTAAACTCAAACTGCACTCTACTATCACACAAGAGCTGCCAATCTGCAGAAGACTGATACCGAACGGCGCTCAGCTGGGACAAGCTACCCACGGGCCTACGACTCAAAGCATCGGCTACCACATTCGCCCTGCCCGGGTGATAAAGGATCTCACAATCATAATCCTTCACTAGCTCCATCCATCGGCGCTGTCTCAGGTTCAGATCTCTCTGCTGGAAGATGTACTTCAGACTCTTGTGATCCGTGAAGATCTGACACGACTCCCCATACAAGTAGTGCCTCCAGATCTTCAACGCAAAAACTACCGCTGCCATCTCAAGATCGTGAGTGGGGTAATTCTGCTCATGCTTCTTCAACTGCCTAGAAGCATATGCAATCACCCTATCATGCTGCATCAAAACACAGCCGAGCCCCACTCGAGAAGCATCACAATACACAACGAAGCCTCCCGATCCAGAAGGTAAAGAAAGAACTGGTGCTGTCGTCAACCGAGTCTTCAACTCCTGAAAACTCTGCTCGCACGCATCAGTCCAGAGAAAAGGAACCTCCTTCCGGGCCAGTCCAGTCAGCGGTGCAGCGATACTCGAAAAATCCTGCACAAAACGGCGATAATAACCAGCTAAGCCCAAAAAGCTGCGGACCTCAGTCACCGATCCAGGTCTGGGCCAAAGCTGTACAGCCTCGATCTTCCTCGGGTCCACAAGAATCCCATCACTAGTCACCACATGACCCAGGAAGTCCACTCGATCAAGCCAAAATGCGCACTTTGAGAATTTAGCATACAGCTGGTGCTCTCTCAATATCTGCAAAGTAATCCCCAAGTGCTGCTCATGCTCCTCTCGACTCCTAGAGTAAACCAGTATGTCATCAATAAACACGATAATGAACTGGTCGAGGAACGGCCTGAAAATCCGGTTCATCAGATCCATGAACACTGCTGGCGCATTGGTGAGTCCGAACGACATCACCAAAAACTCATAATGCCCATAGCGTGTACGAAAAGCAGTCTTCGGAATGTCATCACTCCGAACCCGCAACTGATGATAACCCGAACGCAAATCAATTTTCGAAAAATGTTTCGCACCCTGGAGCTGATCGAATAAATCGTCAATACGGGGTAAAGGATACCTGTTCCGCACCGTAACACGGTTCAACTGACGATAATCCACACATAGCCTCAAACTGCCGTCCTTCTTCTTGACGAACAGAACAGGAGCTCCCCACGGCGAAACACTCGGACGCACAAGTCCCAAATCAAGCAACACTTGCAATTGATCTTTAAGCTCTCTAAGCTCTGCCGGAGCCATCCGATAAGGCGGTATAGAAATAGGCTCCGTGCCTGGAATCAGATCAATGCAAAACTCAATATCGCGCTTTGGCGGCATCCCAGGTAACTCATCGGGAAAAACATCGGGAAACTCTCGCACGGTAGAAACCTGGTCCAACAACTCTACTGTGGCTCCAGTATCTTGTATGAACGCCAAGAATCCCCGACATCCCCTCCTCAAAAGCCGACTAGCGCACAAAACAGAAATCAAGCTGTGAGGGGCGGCACTACGGTCCCCCTGCACAACCAACACCGACTCGCCGGGAAAACAAAATCTAACTGTCTTCTCGCGGCAGTCCACGGACGCATAGCAAGTAGCTAGCCAATCCATGCCCAACAAAACGTCGAAGTCCAACATCTCCAGAAGGATCAAGTCGACGGGCAGATCTCTGTCACCAATATGGACGACACAAGATCGAAACACATAACGCGCAACAAACGACTCTCCCACAGGAGTAGTCACGATCAGCGGCTGATCCAGCAAACACGACTCTCGGCCTAACCTCGGCACGAAGTGCGTAGAAACATACGAATGCGTGGATCCCGGATCAAAAAGAACATGCGCATCAAAAGAACATACAGAAAGAGTACCTGAAACCACGGCATTGGACGCCTGAGCGTCCTGGTGAGTCAAGGCAAAAACCCTAGCCTGACCTCTACCGGCTACTGGCTGTCCTCTGCCTCTGCCACCTCGACCTCTCGGTACAAAACCTCCGCGACCACGACCTCGCTAAACAGGAGTCTGACGCGGCGCAACTACAGGAACAAGAGGCAACGCTCTCTGAGGTGGAGAAGGTGGTAAGGTAATCTGCGGTACAGCTGACTCGTTCACACGCGGCTCCGTACAATCTCGAACTCGATGACCCAAACTACCACACCGGTAACATCCAGAAACAAACTGCCGATCATCCTGAGGGTAAGAACCATAAAGTCGACCTCGTCCCGAACCGCCACTATCAGAACGAAAACTGTCTCGACGTCTAAACGTCTGCCTCGCTGCCGGATCACCCATACGAACTCTCTTCGGTCCCGGAACAACTGATAACTCAGCTAGACGCTCCTCTACCGAAAGAGCTGCATCCACCGCTGCCGCATACGTGTCACAATGCTGAACACTGATGGCTAAGAATATCTGGGTAAGTAGGCCTCGAACAAACCTCTTCACCCTCATCTCCTCAGTCGCCACCAGGTATGGAGCATATATCGACAGCTCAGTAAACAATACATCATAATCCGACACCGTCATCCCCGGCGTCTGACGTAAAGACTCAAATCTGCGCGCTCGCGCATCCCTGACGCTCGGTGGAAGAAAACGAACGAGAAAAGACGTCACAAACTCAGCCCAGGTCATAGGAGCAAGACCAGCGGCTCTGCCTCTCTCCAACGACTCACACCACTTCTGGGCCATACCCTCCAGACGAAAACTGGCAAACTCCACCCATCTCTCGTCGGAACATCGGAGTGAGCGACAAATCCTGGCCATCCGGTCGATAAACGACTGCGGATCCTCGGTAACATCTGTACCCGTAAACACCGGAGGTCTCAGCCTCATGAAATCCGTCAACGACACAGCAATAACCCCCGGAGCTGCAACTGCGACTATCGGAACCGTAGGTACCATCGTAGCCTCCGCAGCGGGTGGAACAACAGCCTGCCCCTGCGCTCGGATGGTCTCTACCAAAGTCCCCACAATCTGGCGCAGATCCTGCATACCAGCTCCAATCATAGCAATATACTCCGGTACAACAGGCGTACCATCCCGGTCAGTCCTCGCCTCAGGCGAGTCAACTCTGACCTCGGCCCTCGCGGCCGCTCTCTGAGCCCTCGTATTCTTCGGCGGCATATGGGCTATAATTGAAACAAGATTCGATAAGGAAACGGATATCGAATCACAAGATGTATATCAATCACGGAAGGAATATCAATCAACAAGTCCTAAGGTCACTTAGGCGGAGTACCGTGTCGTAAGTATGCCGCGGAACATACACACGCTACGTCACTCTGCTTAAGCCACCTACTCCATCATACCAAGGTCATCCTAGACTCCGAAAGGTAAAACCTAACGCTCTGATACCAACTTTGTCACGACCCGAAATTCGGCCCGTAACCGGCACTTAAACTACGTAACGTCTACAGGCGTACGTAACTTAAGTAAGCCGAAAACCCAGAAATCTAAACCACCCAAAACTGGATCAACGGAGAAACATAATTTAAAAGTTTTAGGAGTTGCCATTTAAAATCTCTAACTCTAGTTTTCTTTCATAAAAATTTCGGCAGCACCTCCTTTGTAAAACTGGCCCCGTAAACGGGTACAACACAGATAATATATAAACATCCCAAGTGGGAGAAAAATCACGCCCACCGGCGGAGACAATCACCACAACAAGTATACGACGCCAAAGCGAAGAAATATCAAAGAGAACGACTATATCAAGAAGTAAACATATCCACAACAACCTGCTTCTACGAGCACGGTTCCCAAAACCAATATAATACATCACTGATATCTCACAAGTCGTCTCTAAGTCATATACAACAAGGGTAGATGGAGAATACTAGATCCAACAAATGATATACAATGTACAACGGATAACCGCAAACCCACCTATAATGCAACGGCCTCACTGCCCAAGGTAGCGGTATCCACAAAAGTAATGATGATAAGCTGCCCCGCCGCGACTACTCAGAGGGTAAGTCCTGCAAAAACTGTGGCACAACGGGGGTGAGTTGCCAACTCGTGAATAGTAATTAACATCATACAGTAATCGCAAGTATGCACTAACATCAATGATCAATAACATATGAACTGATAACATGAGTATGACAATATGAATATGCAACTATCATGATATCCATATCAATATAATACTGAGTGCGGAAAGTAAATAATCTCATGCGCATATCATCAGCATGAAAAATACGGTGTATCTCAACAACACCCAAATCCCAAATACTCTGATCGGCCCTCAAATCGGCCCCTAAAATCCTGTACATCTCGTGAAACCCGAGTGTCAAACATCGACACCCAAAAACATAATATCCATACGTTCCTCGAAAACCAAGTATCCTACCTCGATACTTGCGTTTTCACGTATCGGTCTTTCTGATATCCATACGTTCCTCGAAACCAAGTATCCCACCTTGATACTTGCGTTTCCACGTATCGGTCTGTCAACCCCATATATCTCTCGGAAATTAAGTGCCCACATCGACACCTTAATTTCCCATATCGCATCTCAAATGCATAAGTCCATATAATGTATCTCGCGGATCCCAAGAATCCAAATCCAGAATACATATATATACAGCGTCCCATACCACTGATATATATGCAATACAAATCATATAAATCCAAATCCAAAATACATATATATACGGCGTCCCATACCACCGATATATATGAAATAAAAACTGTAATATCCAAATCCAGAATACATATATACACAGCGTCCCATACCACTGATATATATGCAATAACAACTGATCATATAACAATAGCAAGGTATATGTGCTAACAAATAATATAGCATGGTATATGTGCGAACAAATAATATAGCATGGTATATGTGCGAACAAGTAATGTAGCATGGTATACATATGAGCATGTAGGTATACAGGTATGTTCTATGTAATATGCATTGTCGCACAAGTATAACTGTTTAATGTCGCTAACCGATAGCAAGGTATATGAATGAGCAATTATGTTGTGCCTATCATGTCAATTATCAACAGGGTGTGTGTAGCATATCATTGGTGCTCGTGCAACATGGACTGTCGATAATAGTGCAGTGTACAGCAGGTATAATGTCATGCACTACAAGTAACTATATGCAACATGAATCATGCAATATCTCTATAGAAACAAATAAGCATACGGCTAATATTATATCATGTCTAGCCCCGACGCGTAGCGCCATACGGGCGATTCCCCGTAGATGTTAAATCTACTCACACTGTGGTCTTCAGCTATGAAAATCCGACCACCTGCTTCCCTTTGTTCGCAGCGTCTGAAGTCCCCGCTTGCGACGCTATAATATCACAAACACAAGAAATAATGCGAATATCTTAGAAGCAATCACAATAACGTAAAACTACGTAATATAAAACGCATCAACGCACTAAACCAACTCACGAATACACGTCTAACGCAAACACCCGAAACGATACCTAAACCCAAACTGAGCACATCGCAGCACGACACACGACTCGTGTCGCAACACGTAACACGCGAACTCAAAACACACGATTATAGGTAATCGATCCCAGATTTTGCATTCTGTAATTACTAACAAATTCAACAGTACCAAAAGACCCAAAACCATAGCAGACAACACCCACAGAAACCCCACCCCAACCCTCATCTAATCGGCCGGCGTCGCCGGCCCCCTCCTTAAGGCTCGCCGGCCCAGGCCGGTGGGATGGTTCCCGTCTCTCTGGTGGTGTCTCAGGTCAACCTGCACATCACTCTAAAGTTGTTTCCTCAATTACTAAAAGCCCCAGATCACAGCAGATACCAATATCACTAGAAATACACTAAAAACCCGATATCGCCTCAAACGATATAAACTACGTTCTACGCAGAATTTAACGATCAAAACCACACAAAAACTATAAATTAACAGTAGAGGGGTTATACCTAACAATATTGCTCTCAAGTTCCAAGCTTTCCCCTCTCCAAGTGATCAAGATCAAGAAATAACCCAAGTTTTAGCTATTTTGTGTATAGGTTTCAGAATTTTGAGAGTTTAGTGAGTTTTGATTGATAAAAATATGAGAAATAATGAGCAAGGGCAGTAGAGGGATGAAGGATTTCGGCCAAGGGGGTGAGGAGGTGGATTCAAGAGGGTTTCCAAGCAATTTCCTTTCATTTATTGCCTCATTAATGCATACACACATACACACACACTCATGCATGCATCTCTTTATCTTTTCTTTTCTTTTTGATTTAAATCCTAACTTAAATCCTAGGCCACACAAAAAATCCCTAGGTGAAGTGAGAAGGATTTCATTAACTTAGAAGTTTTAAAGCAAAGATTGCAAACGGAAATTTCCCAAAATTTGAATACCGCATTAAAATAATATTAAAAATTGGGAAAAACCAAAATAAACCAAAACGTCCCATATACTCCCAAAGTTCGCGCACTAGCTTTATTTTAGCTAATCTAGGTGCTGGCAAGTCTATATGGTCGTTTGTTCACAGTCGGGTAAAAACGGAAAATACCGACAAACTTACCCTGATACGGACGAAATCGCATAACGATTTCGAAAACGTTACATAAAGCATTCCCAAACGGGAGAAAATACACGCCCAAAGGCGGAAAACAAACACCACCATAAATATACGACGCCGTAGTGAAGAAATAAAGACAATAGAAAGGAAACTGTATAAAAGGCAACAAATCCACAATAATATACAATAACGTCCTCACCAAGTATCTAAGTCAACAACATAATAGTAGATGGAGAGTACAAGATACAACGAATGTACAATACAAAATACAGATAACCACCAAAACCAACCTAAGCAAAACAGCACATTGTGAGCCGATGCGGTATCTGTAACAAAAGATGATAGATGAATAGCTGAATAGCTTGCCTCGACTACTCTGGGGAACAACCTGAAACACCTGTGGCACAACGGGGATGAGTTGCTAACTCGTGAATAGTAGATAACATATGCAGGTAATCGCAGGAATGCACGTACAGCATGAATCTAAGATATGCGATTACAGTAATAACAAGTCATGTGAATGCAGAATAATGGAAAGTACACTAGCAGGTACAATCAATATGTGAAGCAATAATAACATGACAATACTATGCAATAACCATTCAATAGGAATATGAGAAAGTAAATATGCAGCAATCATGAAGGGTACACTAACAGGTACTCCGAATACATGGAACAGTGCATAAGTGAAAAGGTATGAGGTATGGAGTGAAATATGTCATCCCACGGAATCCTGTCATCGTGGTAGGATCACAATCCATCAAGACACTCAAATCCCAATTCCTCAAATCAGCCCCCCCACGTTGGGCTCTCACATCATATAAGTCTCATATCTCCTCAATGTACAATATCGAGTAATCTCTTATATCCCGAATGTACAAATCAGTAATCCCATATGTATGTCCAATATCCAATCTCAATGAATCACCTAATATCCCAAATCAAAACTCAAGTAGAATTCTAACATCCTAAAGGTATATATTTGCAGAAATAAATATGATGGGGTCATTACACATATATTAGCATCCCATTCCACAAACATTGGTGTAAGGGTATATATAACAACGGCTAAATCCCCTGTTATATACACAAAGGTGTTTAAAGAAAATATCATGAAAGCAATGTGCCAAGCATCGACACAGAAATCCTGATAGGTACGTATCATACGCTATCCCGAAAGCACGAGTGCCTAGCTCTGACCCTCGCCTTTCGACGTATGCATACGTGCATGACTCCCAACGGTATCTCCCTAATCCCCGCCGAGTCATTAGTACTGTCACCGGTAGGTACTCGCCCGCCTTCAGGCTCAATCGGCAAAATCCATTGATCTTCTTGCCGAGGGGAACCATACCGGGCCCTACCATGTACCCTCATACGGCAACCACACCTCGTATGGAGTATATACTCAGAACCGATAAATCTCATGGTGGTTGCGCAAATATCATATGAAGGAAACCGGGTTTTTCAATGTATGCATAATTTCATGAACTCCCGCGGTTCCCAAATCCAGAAAACGTCATGTAAAATCCAAATAAATAATGCGCAAATCCAGAAACAAACATATGCGATATATCTGAAATGCGAGCATATAAATGAGAATATGTAGCTGAAACCAGATGTTTGCGAAATCAATAAGGTACAGCTGAGTATAGGTGTCTACCTATAAGTAAGTGCTGTCGTATACCCCCCTGGGTATAAGTAGAATATGTAGGATACCGCCATGGGTATAAGTAAAATATGTGCAAGATATACCTGTAGCTGTATCGTAAGGTGTATATGTACCTATCACTATGGTATGATACACTATAGGAATACCGACAAGCTAGATATCATGTGTGATAAGCAATACAAATCAATGTCATAAGGTCCTAACAAAGCAATATAGTATCTATAAGGGGTTGTGTGTGACATGGCAATTATTGACGGTGTGTGTGTAGTATACAATCCGTGCTCGTGCAACATGAACCGTCAATAATATGTGCAGTGTCCTACTACTACTAGTCCAGGCACACTACATCTACGTAATAGGGTAAAGGCGCAATTCTAACAATAACGTAGAATATGCGACAAGCAATAAAAACTCTAGCCCTGGCGCATAACGCAATGCGGGCGATTCCCCTGTAGATGTTAAATCTACTCACCAACGCTCCACGCTAGGTGAAACCTACAACCTGTTTTCCCCTTTGCAGCAGTGTTCGTAGTCCCCGCCTGCGAACCTGCAACATTAACAATAAAACAATATATATTAAAAAAATAACCTAAAATACTTACAATCTACAGGGACCAATACGACGCACCTACGTACACTAAAGGATTCGTATTGTAGCTAACGCGTATAGCTACACTACGAAACCAACTTAGCGCAACAGCAACACGTAACACGCATTGTATCGGATAACGTATCGCACGAAACGAAACATAAGAAATAGGAAAAATGATCCCAGATTTTTCTGTGCTAACCAATTGTAAAATTTGCAAGTACCATGAGCCTACACATAACCCCAGAGACCCCCCTACACCAAAACCCCAACCCTAATTCCCTAGACTGGCCGCAAATTGTAATAAATACGCGACAAAAACAGCAACTTTAAAGCTAAGCTACACAAAAATAAATTAATGTAACGTTTTGAAAATCGTTTCGGTGAAATTTCGAAAAATCGGTAAAATAAGGGGGTTTTCTGTAAAAAGTCAAAATACAAATATCTTATTATAAAAATTAAATATACATATTCTAGCAATGTAATTGCTAGTATTTGGTGTTTATTGAGCCACTGGTGAAATTTCAAATTTTCTGAAAAAAATTATTTTATTATTATTTTAAGCCGTCACTAATACATTTAATTAGGGAAAATTACAAATTGGAATGAGTTGAAACAAATTTTGTGCATCATAACATATTAAACTAACCTGTGAGATATTTTTTTTGTAATGAAAAGAGGTTGTTAATATGGTGTTAGAAAATATAAAAGAAAAAGGCTTATTTTGTAAAAAATAATTAAGAAATGAGTTAATGGGTGTTTTAATTGGGGGGCATTTCTTTACTTGATCTCACACACTACACTAATTCCCTTACTTGGCTGAATTTTCAGCAGCCTACCATTTCCCCAAGTCCCCACTTATTTTTGTTCTCAAAATTTATATAAGGAAATCTTAAAATGGAGGAAAATGAGGAGATAAGAGGTATGGTGTTAGTTGACTTGAGGCATGGACTTTTCTTCCCACTCTCACTCTCACACCCACACTCCCTCACCCCCTCATTTTTGGCCAGCTGCTGCAGCCCTCCCCCTCTCCAAAATCCTCACATTTTCACCTCTAAAATCCACAAAATTTCATCAAAATCCACATAAAAACATCACCAATCCCAAATCCAACACATATCCATTATTCCTTGGCCAATTCTAGCTTGAATCCTTGGAGAAAGATGGAATTTGGGGCTAAGTTTTGTTTGCAAGTAGGGATCTCTTTTTAAACTAGCTTGAGGTATAACTCTATTCTTATTGATACTTGTTCTAATCTAAAATTTTAAGTAAGTGTTAATTAGTTGTTAATTGCAAGCTAGGATATTCAAGAAGGGTTTTGAATTAAATTAGGGTTTCTAACACTTGATTATGTTTGTGACGGGTAGATTTACGTGCTATGACATGTGCAAATCGAAGCTAGTTGCTTTCTTACAAATTGCCACTTTTAAATTGTCCAATTTAAAAGCTATTTTGCTTAATAGATCTATAGTTATTGCATTAGATTAAATAAAAATCTAGTAAGGGTTGTGATTTCCATTAAGGTTTTTATTACATCATTAAGGATGCAATGTATAGTTTGACATCTTGAATTATGTAAAACCTAGTTTTGGTGTTAAATTGCAATTGTTATTTGTAAATTGTCCAAATTACTTAATTGTTGCAAACTAGGTTTTTGGGTTTAATGAAATTGAGGAGAGTAAATTATGGAAATGATTTATATGACTTATTTAAGATATTTAATAAGTATATTGGCCGCTACATTCATTTAAGCATCATGTTTTGTACAAAAACGGTGAATTTTGCTTGCTCGTTTTTCGGAAAAACGGCTTTTAAAGTGAATTTGGGGTTTTTGTGAGTTTTAAACTATTTTATATTAAAATTAGTGTTCGTGAATGTGCAAATGAGTGTATTTGGGTTTTTCTCGATGGTCTGGCGTTTGTACGCCGATGTTGAGGGTTTTTGGGTTGATTTGTGGAAGCAACCATAGGTTTTGACCTATGTGGGATTCGTGTGTCGTTTTGGTCATGAGTCGGATTTTAATGTGATGAGGTGTGTTATGATATGTAGGTACCCCCATGAGGACTTCGAGACGGCAAGCAAGCGCATGGCGACGTCGGCACCGGCGAGCGAGGACCAGGTGAGTAGATTTATATCTACGCGGAGGAGTCGGGTGGATGGCGTATAGCACCCCCGCAGTCCGTGGTGGTGTATACGGATGCATATACACACCAACAATTGTTTTATGTTATTTGGGATTTATAACGATGTTTAGGATGGATATTGGTGTGTTGGATTACTTTAGTGTTGCGAACCTTAGGGTAGTGTTGCACTACACATACACACATACATACTTGTATACATTCCTATTTATATGTGCTCATGGGATTCTTTATAGTTATGTGTTCACATGGGTATGGGACTATGTGTTCACATACGGATATGAGGACGATACTAGGGATTGAGCTGAGTCGGTGAGATTTGTTTTGTGGTTGTGATATCGGTTTGTACGAGACTGTCGATCAGTAGTCAGATCATGACTATATTGATGATATTAGTATTGTACTAGACATAGGTCAGTACCCTGGACTATGATCTTGGATAAAGAGGATACCAGATGAATAGTGTGATGAATATGATATTAACCCGTACCCAGATTTGGGGATGCCGTACGACGGATTTACGTACGAGCTATATTTTGATGATTGATCCGCACTCTTGAATTGGGATGTCTGATTATAGATATGGTATCGGATATGATATTATTGAGGCGGGATCACCGACTAATATATATACACGTATGTATATGTATCGACTCAGATGTTAGGCGGTTTCCTTACATGTAGCCCAGCTGGTCAGCTTAGCCCTTTAGTTTAGTTTAGTTGTTAGATTAGATTCGATTCTTACCTATTGGAAAAACTAACGAATCGTGGGTATTTTAAAAGACAGCCTAAGGGATCCTACGGATATTTCAAAAGGCGTATCTTTTCATAAAAACACCGTAGCCCCTATTTTCAAAACCCCATGATTCGTGTTATTTCAAAAGGCACCATTTGTAGGACTTATATTAGATTAATGCAGGTTAGTTACAGTTGCGTCTAGTATTTAGCTCCCGCTTATTATTGTGGTTCGCATCGCATACTTATGCTATAATTTCTTATTGCAATGTTGATATCATATTGTTAGGACACCAGCACCATTATCGATGATGCGTATGTACCACGTACACTTACTTGCCGGCTCATACACATCTTCATCGGTAATTGCCATGTCACGTACACCTTAGAAAATATTATTGCTTGACATAGCGTACTTTCCTTATATGTTAGTTTAGACATTGTAGTTATTACCTGCTACTTCATGCATATTGTTATTCATTGTTATGCCGCATTCATGAATTCTCATGCATATATTCACTATTTTACGTGTTATTGAGGTTTTGGATTCTGATTTCCATGAGATTTTCTGGATTTGGAGGAAAACCGCAAAAAAAAAACAGAAATAAACCTTTTCTCTCTTTTAAAATAAAAAGTGCGGTTTTTCCCATGATGTATGAGTCGTCCACCATGAGTTTGCTGATGGATTTCAGACCCGATTCGAGGAGGCGGATGAACCGTTTCGGGTACATGGTGGACCCGGTAAGGTACCCCGTGGCAAGAAGCGTGTGATGATGACGATGTGAGCCTGGCAGGGGAGCACTACCTACCGGTGATTTTACCCGACGCGTCGGATATCCGGAGGATACCGTCGTGGTCTTGAGATGGATGGTAGGGGCCGGTCTGGACTGACGGCGCCATAGATATTGATACTGTGATATTGAGATTTCGAGATATTGAGGTACAAAGACTGTGATACAGAGATATCGAGATATTGGGATTACGTTTTGTGCCGATGCTAGGCACTGTTTTATGCTGATTTCATTATGATACCTCATTTTAAAAATACAAAGGAAATCTCACTAAATTATGAAAACAGTTCTTCATTTACATGTATTCTGTTTTCATGCATTCATACCTCATTCATATGATATATTGTTACCTGAGGCACTGACACGGGCACATGAGATTACAGTCGGGTTAGATATTTACCCTAGCCTCGTTATAGGTTGCATGTTATTCTTATATTTGAAGATATATTATGATCATTGACCTAGGATTGCGTTATTTATGCGATTTCTTTTCGTAGATGTTTTTCTATTCACGAGTTGGCAACTCACCCCCGTTGTGCCCCAGTTTTTGCAGGTTTGCCGTACAGGCTTCTTTACGGCTTTGCGGGCATAGTTTCCTTCTAGTGATTTTCTAGTAGGTGGGTTTTACTTGTATCTTACCCCCATTATATATCTTGTATATCATTATTCTGTTGTATCTAGAAGTTCCATCAACCAAACAAGTATTTATTTGAGTTAGAGACCAGTGATGTTTATTCTTTCGACCTTAGAGTCGCGAGTTACATTTCTGTGGTTTTCTTGTGGTTTTGAGTTTCCTTTTGAATTTTGATCCTCGCCGTTGGCGTTGTATATTATATTGCTTGTGTGGTTGTGGCCGTCGATTGACGGAGAGCTAGCTCCCGCTTGGGGATGTCCTTTTTTTTGATTTCGTATACTATTCATATTGTATCCCGTTTGGGGGCCAGTATTTACAAAGGAGACTCTGCCGAAATTTTTAGTAAATTTTGATGTTCTTAAAAACCGCATAATTCGGCTTATGCTATTAAAACTACTTGTTTTAAATTGGTTTTCCTTCACTCTACTACTTTTGCTGGATTGGATTTCTCGGTTTTCGTCTTACTTAGATTACGTACGCCTCGAGACGTTTCGTAGTTTAAGTGCCGGTCATGTTCCATCTTTCGGGACGTGACAAAGTTGGTATCAGAGCGTTAGGTTTTACCTTCGGAGCGTAGGATGACCCTTGGTTGATGGAATAGGCGACTAAAGTAGAGTAACGTACCGTGGGTATGTTCCGCGGCATACTTACGATACGCTACTCCACTTATGAAGCCTTAGGATGTATATTTCTTTGCTCAGTATTATATTTATTCCGATCTAGCCTCATCAGTACCAGTTATGGTTTTGCTGCAACGATTACGGGTAGGGAGAGCTACAGCTAGAGTTGGGGTCAGCACGAGCTCGTCATGAACGTGGACTGACCAGGGCGAATTCCGGCGACACACGATTGCGGAGATGTGTCTTTTTACTGTGTTTCCGCGCCACGAGCGTTTGGCTGATCGCCTTTATAAGGTTACTCGGACGTGTCGATTTGCACTAGAGGATTAAGCCGCTGATAGAGGCCAGCCAGATTTTGATGACCATTGAAGTATTGCTTACTCCTGATGATTGAGGCACCGTTCAGCGTGCGGACGAGCGAGCCAGTTATTTTTTGCGAATGACGAGATATTGCCCCAGATGCTGGAGTTAGTGCAGAATGAGTTGTACTAAGAGATGATAGAAGGTCGCTAGTCATCGAGGATGAATGACTAGGACACGTGGATCGTTCGCCTACCCCGATGCGAGGTCATCAGATAGATTGATTCCAGCTAGAGACGACTTCACGCGGAGACGTTGGGAGTCGACAGAGACGATCGAATGTCAGAAACCTATTATTCCAAGTTTAAAGTAGTCGGAAAGACATGCAGGCAATTCTATGGTCCCTCTAGAAGAATGAAACCCTAACTCGACTTAATACCGTATGAAAGCCTTTAAACCTTCGGGTTTGCGGCAGTTCTACGGCGCCATTAGGGAGGCTTGGGTTTGCCCTTCTACGGCTGGACCACCGATGCTGTGGTATGTACTCGATACTATTAAACTGTGCCCAAGATGTTGAGCTCTTGGGGGATTATGAGGTTTTGACGACTCGATCGGATGGCTCGACTTAATTCGGATGCTAGGTGGTGAGATGCATTTCTTGGGAGACTCCCGATACGAGGATAGCCGTTGGAGCTCAGTCCATGCAGCCACGACGAGACGAGTCCGAAGCGGTCGACATTAGAGAAAAATGGAGTAAGTGGTTCGTATAAGATTTGGATATGATGACGTTCCCCTCCGCCGACATCAGAGATGTGATGCGCATGCCGAGGCAGAGTACTGGATATACCTTCCAGAAGGAGTCGCGATGGGTATGCAGCCATTCCGGAGCAAGATGCAGATATAAGAAAGGACGATGACTTCCGGACAGTTGGCAGAGACGAGGCATGGAAGAGACCATGAGCAGGATTCCTTCCAGGACACTGCTGCAATGATACTTGCACCCAGGATCAGATGTGTCACGTACATTCAGAAAGCCAGAGGCCGACTCCAGTGATATGCTGTCTTACAAGTGGTCGTGATGATTGACCGGGAGATGACAAGAGACGTGCCAGAACGAGATCATCCCCGTTAGCAAACCTGACAGGGCCGATGAGCCGATGGACCGAGAGATTGGTAATTCACAGTGAAGACCTTGACCCAGGAGTGGTCATTGTTACGGACACCAGCAGGCCAGAGTTCATGATCATCGACGAGACGTCCCACTAGTGACCGCGACAGTTGGCCTAAGATTCTTAGAGGATGCGCTTGAGCGGTACTATTCCGCCATTATTGATTTCGATGTTTTGGGTGATTTATTCGCATGATTTGATTTTGATGATTGAGGATTTACGATCTTTGCACAGTGTTGCACTTGATATCGTTTTCGTGCTTTGGTTTCACATGTTTGTGATTTTACGGTTTTAGACATTTGAGTTGGTTTTGTGCGTATATACGCACATGATTTGGTTTTTGCACGCGGTATAGTTCATATATGCTTGCAGTTCAGTGTTACGTATGTTGTGCATTTAGATACCCTGGACTTTGATTTTGATGGTGATGTTCGATATTTGTTTTGTGCACCTTGTGCGCCTGATTTGATTTTGCGCATGTTCGGCACTTGATATTGGATTTCATGATTTCGTGCACGATGGATGCACCTGATATGGATTTTCGCGCATGTTGGGCGCAAGTTTTGGAGTGTGATTTTGGTGCACACCAGATGCACTAAATCGAGATTTTTCGTGCATGTCAGATGCACCTGATTTTGCTGTCAGGCACACACGTTGCCTACGAAAGATGCTTTGTGCACACCCAATGCACTTAGATCTTGTTTCTATGCACTTGTATGGCACGTATATGGATTTTAATTCCGTGCGCACCAGACGCACGTAGATTCATACGTGTATTTTGGGATTGATTTTTCTTATAGAGCAGTACGTTCTTATGATATTGCTATGTGTTTTCGTACTGAGCAGGACTAGTCAGAGGACAGTACCTGAATATATTTTACATGTATAGTTTCGTGTTATATCATATTGGTTTTGCTTTGGATTTGGTATTGATGTCTTCCCCATGACTCCGATGATTGCGGGATGCTTGACGGAGTTTTGATTTTGAGTTATCTGCTCATTACTCATGCGCATGTATTGCGCTATGATGCGTTTTATGTACTTATGATTTCGGAGCCCCGACGACTTGATGGTTTTGCTTAGATGTTTTTGTATTTGGGGGGAGTTTGAATTTAAATTCGGAGACCGAATTTCTTTATGGGGGGAAGATTGTAACGTTTTGAAAATCGTTTCGGTGAAATTTCGAAAAGCGGTAAAATAAAAGGGTTTTCTGTAAAAAATCAAAATACAAATATCTTATTATAAAAATTAAATATACATATTCTAGCTATGTAATTGATAGTATTTTGTGTTTATTGAGCCACTGGTGAAATTTCAAATTTTCTGAAATAAATTATTTTATTATTATTTTAAGCCGTCACTAATACATTTAATTAGGGAAAATTACAAATTGGAATGAGTTGAAACAAATTTTGTGCTTCATAACATATTAAACTAACCTGTGAGATATTTTTTTGTAATGAAAAGAGGTTGTTAATATGGTGTTAGAAAATATAAAAGAAAAAGACTTATTTTGTGAAAATAATTAAGAAATGAGTTAATGGGTGTTTTAATTGGGGGGCATTTCTTTACTTGATCTCACACGCTACACTAATTCCCTTACTTGGCTGAATTTTCAGCAGCCTACCATTTCCCCAAGTCCCCACTTATTTTTGTTCTCAAAATTTATATAAGGAAATCTTAAAATGGAGGAAAATGAGGAGATAAGAGGTATGGTGTTAGTTGACTTGAGGCATGGACTTTTCTACCCACTCTCACTCTCACACCCACACTCCCTCACCCCCTCATTTTTGGCCAGCTGCTGCAGCCCTCCCCCTCTCCAAAATCCTCACATTTTCACCTCTAAAATCCACAAAATTTCATCAAAATCCACATAAAAACATCACCAATCCCAAATCCAACACATATCCATTATTCCTTGGCCAATTCTAGCTTGAATCCTTAGAGAAAGATGGAATTTGGGGCTAAGTTTTGTTTGCAAGTAGGGATCTCTTTTTAAACTAGCTTGAGGTATAACTCTATTCTTATTGATACTTGTTCTAATCTAAAATTTTATGTAAGTGTTAATTAGTTGTTAATTGCAAGCTAGGATATTCAAGAAGGGTTTTGAATTAAATTAGGGTTTCAAACACTTGATTATGTTTGTGACGGGTAGATTTACATGCTATGACATGTGCAAATCTTAGCTAGTTGCTTTCTTACAAATTGCCACTTTTAAATTGTCCAATTTAAAAGCTATTTTGCTTACTAGATCTTTAGTTATTGCATTAGATTAAATGAAAATCTAGTAAGGGTTGTGATTTCCATTATGGTTTTTATTACATCATTAAGGATGCAATGTATAGTTTGACATCTTAAAATATGTAAAACCTAGTTTTGGTGTTAAATTGCAATTGTTATTTGTAAATTGTCCAAATTACTTAATTGTTGCAAACTAGGTTTTTGGGTTTAATGAAATTGATGAGAGTAAATTATGGAAATGATTTATATGACTTATTTAAGATATTTAATAAGTATATTAGCCGCTACATTCATTTAAGCATCATGTTTTGTACAAAAACGGCGAATTTTGCTTGCTAGTTTTTCAGAAAAACGGCTTTAAAAGTGAATTTGGGGTTTTTGTGAGATTTAAACTATTTTATATTAAAATTAGTGTTCGTGAATGTGCAAATGAGTGTATTTGGGTTTTTCTCGATGGTCTGGCGTTTTTACGCCGATGTCGAGGGTTTTTGGGTTGATTTGTGGAAGCAACCATAGGTTTTGACCTATGTGGGATTCGTGTGTCGTTTTGGTCATGAGTCGGATTTTAATGCGATGCGGTGCATTATGATATGTAGGTACCCCCATGAGGACTTCGAGACGGCAAGAAAGCGCATGGCGACGTCGGCACCGGCGAGCGAGGACCAGGTGAGTAGATTTATATCTACGGGGAGGAGTCGAGTGGATGGCGTATAGCACCCCCGCAGTCCGTGGTGGTGTATACGAATGCGTATACACACCAACAATTGTTTTATGTTATTTGGGATTTTATAACGATGTTTAGGATGGATATTGATGTGTTGGATTACTTTAGTGTTGCGAACCCTAGGGTAGTGTTGCACTACACATACACACATACATACTTGCATACATTCCTATTTATATGTGCTCATGGGATTCTTTATAGTTATGTGTTCACATGGGTATGGGACTATGTGTTCACATACGGATATGAGGACGATACTAGGGATTGAGCTGAGTCGATGAGATTTGTTTTGTGGTTGTGATATCGGTTTGTACGAGACTGTCGATCAGTAGTCAGATCATGACTATATTGATGATATTAGTATTGTACTAGACATAGGTCAGTACCCTGGACTATGATCTTGGATAAAGAGGATACCAGATGAATAGTGTGATGAATATGATATTAACCCGTACCCAGATTTGGGGATGCCGTACGACGGATTTACGTACGAGCTATATTTTGATGATTGATCCGCACTCTTGACTTGGGATGTCTGATTATAGATATGGTATCGGATATGATATTATTGAGGTAGGATCACCGACTAATATATATACAGGTATGTATATGTATCGACTCAGATGTTAGGCGGTTTCCTTACATGTAGCCCAGCTGGTCAGCTTAGCCCTGTAGTTTAGTTTAGTTGTTAGATTAGATTCGATTCTTACCTATTGCAAATACTAACGAATCGTGGGTATTTTAAAAGACAGCCCAAGGGATCCTACGGATATTTCAAAAGACGTATCTTTACATAAAAACACCGTAGCCCCTATTTTCAAAACCCCATGATTCGTGTTATTTCAAAAGGAACTATTTATAGGACTTATATTAGATTAATGCAGGTTAGTTACAGTTGCGTCTAGTATTCAGCTCCCGCACTCCCTCACCCCATAATTTCTTATTGCAATGTTGATATCATATTGTTAGGACACCAGCACCATTATCGATGATGCGTATGTACCACGTACACTTACTTGCCGGCTCACATACATCTTCATCGGTAATTGCCATGTCACGTACACCTTAGAAAATATTATTGCTTGACATAGCGTACTTGCCTTATATGTTAGTTTAGACATTGTAGTTATTACCTGCTACTTCATGCATACTGTTATTCATTGTTATACCGCATTCATGGATTCTCATGCATATATTCACTATTTTACGTGTTATTGAGGTTTTGGATTCGGATTTCCATGAGATTTTCTGGATTTGGAGGAAAACCGCAAAAAAAACATAAATAAACCTTTTCTCTCTTTTAAAATAAAAAGTGCGGTTTTTCCCATGATGTATGAGTCGTCCACCATGAGTTTTCCGATGGATTTCGAGACCCGATTCGAGGAGGCGGATGAACCGTTTCGGGTACATGGTGGACCCGGTAAGGTACCCCGGGGCAAGAAGCGCGTGATGATGACGATGTGAGCCTGGCAGGGGAGCACTACCTACCGGTGATTTTACCCGACGCGTCGGATATCCGGAGGATACCGTCGTGGTCTTGAGATGGATGGTAGGGGCCGGTCTGGACTGACGGCGCCCTAGATATTGAGACTGTGCTATTGAGATTTCGAGATATTGAGGTACAAAGACTGTGATACAGAGATATCGAGATATTGGGATTACGTTTTGTGCCGTTGCTAGGCACTGTTTTATGCTGATTTCATTGTGATACCTCATTTTAAAAATACAAAGGAAATCTCACTAAATTATTAAAACAGTTCTTCATTTACATGTATTCTGTTTTCATGCATTCATACCTCATTTATATGATATATTGCTACCTGAGACACTGACACGGGCACATGAGATTACACTCGGGTTAGATATTTTCCCTAGCCTTGTTATAGGTTGCATGTTATTCTTATATTTGAGGATATATTATGATCATTGACCTAGGATTGCGTTATTTATGCGATTTCTTTTCGTAGATGTTTTTCTATCACGAGTTGGCAACTCACCCCCGTTGTGCCCCAGTTTCTTGCAGGTTTGCCGTACAGGCTTCTTTACGGCTTTGCGGGCATAGTTTCCGTCGGGTGATTTGCTAGTAGGTGGGTTTACTTGTATCCTACCCCCATTATATATCTTGTATATCATTATTCTGTTGTATCTAGAAGTTCCATCAACCAAACTAGTATTTATTTGAGTTAGAGACCAGTGATATTTATTCTTTCGACCTTAGAGTCGCGTGTTACATTTCTGTGGTTTTCTTGTGGTTTTGAGTTTCCTTTTGAATTTTGATCCTCGCCGTTGGCGTTGTATATTATATTGCTTGTGTGGTTGTGGCCGTCGATTGACGAAGAGCTAGCTCCCGCTTGGGGATGCCCTTTTTTTTATTTCATATACTGTTCATATTGTATCCCGTTTGGGGGCCAGTATTTACAAAGGAGACTCTGCCGAAATTTTTAGTAAATTTTGATGTTCTTAAAAACCGCATAATTCGGCTTATGCTATTAAAACTACTTGTTTTAAATTGGTTTTCCTTCACTCTACTACTTTTGTTGGTTTGGATTTCTGGGTTTTCGGCTTATTTAGATTACGTACGCCTCGAGACGTTTCGTAGTTTAAGTGCCGGTCATGTTCCATCTTTCGGGACGTGACACTTAAACACTAGCAAAGAAACATTTCCTAATCAAAAGAAGCCAAAGATCCAAGCTTTGGGCACTCCAAGGCATCCATGAGGGAAAATGTGAAGAAAATTGTGATTTTTGTGAACTTTTGATGAATTGTGATGGATTTGGGAAGAGGGAAGAGGAAGTGTTCAGAATTTTGAGAGAGAGAATGAGATAAAGAAATGAGGAAGAGAAAAAGAAAGAGAAGAGATGAAGAAGAGAGAGGGAGGTGAGTGTAAGGAGAATGAGAGAGTGAGTGTATCATGCATTAATTGCACACCATGCCTCATTAATGCATTTCACTTCACACAAAAAGAAATTTCTCTCTTTCTCACTCAAAACACAAAAGGAAAATGGTTAAGGAAAAGAATAGGATAAACAAAGGATTAAGATTAAGGTTAATGGTCATGGTTGCTAAGACTAAAATTAGCACAAACAAACCCTCAATTTTACGTGCACACATGCGTGCATGCTTATAACAAATAATAATAAATTATTAATTAAATGTTATAAAATGTGAGGAACCCAAATTGGTAAACCTTTTACAGTAAACCCGCATTAACGTCTTAACGAACACTAACCGAAATCTAAGGCGTTACAAAAGGTGTCTTATAGACTAAAGGGGAGAGGGATGCGCATGATTGGAAGATCACTTGCTAAGTCCATTGAGTCAATCATGAGATGTCAAGTACCACTCCAGATGTTGCTTTTGCACTAGCTGCAATAAGTTCTGATATTAATCCAATCCTGGAGAAACGTTCGGAAGCAGTTTTAGAACATAAGTGGTTGTTCTAGGAATATGATAACAGTAGCCTCCTTCGGGAGACGGTTATCATTCCAGGCTTCCAAGGTGACCTGGATGACAGAGTGACTATCAAAGTTATAGTTTTCCCTCTGACGTGTGGCAGTTGTTTGGACAGGTGGTCCAAGCGGATACCGAGGGAGGCATGACGCAGGATACTGATTATGTTCAGTTGACGATACTTTCTAAGAAATTTGGATTTGGAGTTCATTTATGAACTAGATCCCATCAGATATCCAGACATATTCTAAGACAATTATTGCTCATTTCGGGAGATGGTTTTCTCCGCGAACTTGAGATTAAGAGAGACATAGATAGAAACATCAGGGCGGATCCACTCACTGAGGCTATTTCTCGAACGCAATAGTTTCGCAAATGAGCTTTCTGAAACTGATTAGTAGAGGAGTTAGGTGTTCGGTATCACACTGGATTTGAGTATGCGACATCGCAATAATTAGCCTTAAGTGAAAGTGGGAGATTGTTGGATATAGTTCCCTCAAAGTCAATTATTGGATCGCAGGCACGTGATTTCAATGATTGAGGAAGGACCTATACCGGTAGGACAGTCTTACTCGAGATGATAGTATGCTATCTGGTTTGTCTTTATGATCGTGTATATGCTTTAGTTGACATTACAGAACACTATTACACGTTGATAGAGCCCTTAGGATTCTTGCTTGACTACCAGCAGTATGATGGCCATCATATACGTGAGAGTTGGGTAGTCTATAAGCACATCCTTAAAGTGTCCCTAGTCATGGGAGTTTCGAGACTGGGCATCGATACTCCATGAGTAGACTAGTGTATACGATCGAGACCCCGACGAGGGGCGATGGCCGGTCTCACAAGCCATTGGTGTCAGTTGGTTCACCTAAAGAAGTATACATGTGCTCATTGGGTTATGAGTACACCAGATAGGACTCGCCGGGAACATGCTAGTTGGTATTATACCTGTCATCGGATAGCAGTTCCCTGGTGACATCTGTACAGGTTACTCTATCGACCTGAGATCGTCATTTGTCTCGTGTGAGTTCCCACTGTGCCTTGATTACTACCCTACCATGGCTCAAAGGAGTCGTACAAACAGGTTTTAGTTGGGTACAGTCCCCAGCCACATGGAGGTAGTGAGCGGATCGGCAGGGGATTCGTCTCTCCCGGTATTGGGGGTGAGATCGTGCTGTGTCTAGGAGAGCCATTACATGAAGTCCTTGGCTAAGGCAAGTGATATTTACTGGTAGGTATTCCAGTAGTATCTCAAGGTGTTCTAGGCTACACTCCAACACGACTTATACCGCTATTGGGGGGGATGACATTTACCATCCCCCAAGGCCCGATATGCGATACTCATAAACGAACGGACCAGACTGTATGGATATTTTCACTGACAGGCTAAGTAGGGTTTCAGGACGAGTTCACTCATCAGCCTCCCTTTTGGTCAATACCTGGGCGGCCGTTACGTAAAACTAGTACCACTGACATGCTTGTGGTAAAACCCACTGCCAGCGTATTGACGAATCTTTAGAGTCCCCCACAGATAGTTTCCTAAGTTTCGGGCGAAACTTTGTAGAGGCCGTATGGTTTTATGGTAGGGTTCGATCATATACGTGCACTTCTGTACGGATCGTGTTCGGACGGATCATACTTGTGGGCTTTAGTTTAAGCCGGATCCTAGTATTAGATTTGTTGGATTACTTTAGTCTCATTGTATTCGTATTCAGTCGGAATGTGGATGCAAGTTTGTGTTGGAGATAGTGCCCTCATAGTCAATTATTGGATCGCAGGTACGTGATTGCAATGATTGCGGAGGACCTATACCGGTAGGACAGTCTTACTCGAGATGATAGTATGCTATCTGGTTTGCCTTTATCAGTCGTGTACAAGTTCAGGTGACTGATTACATGTTACACTTTGATAGAGCCCTTAGGATCTTGCTTTACTACCAACAGTATGATGGCGATCATATACGTGAGAGTTGGGTAGTTTATATGCATATCCTTAATTGTGGTCCCTAGTCGTGGGAGTTTCGAGACAGGGCATCGATACTCCAGAGTAGACTAGTGTGTACAGTCGAGACCCCGACGAGGGGCGGTGGCCGGTCTCACAAGCCACTGGTGTCAGTTGGATCACCTAAGATGTATACAGGTGCTCATTGGGTTATGAGTACACCGGACAGGACTCGCCGGGAATCTGCTAGTTAGTACTATATCTATCGTCAGATAGCAGTTCCCTGGTGACATGTGTACAGGTTAGTACATCGACCTGAGGTCGTCATTTGTCTCGTGTGAGTTCCCACTGTGCTTTGATTTCTACCCTACCACGGCTCAAAGGAGTCGTGCAAACAGGTAGCTTTTGGGTACAGTCCCGAGCCATATGGAGGCACGTGAGCGGATCGGCAGGGGATTCGTCTCTCCCGGTATTGGGGGCGAGATCGTGCTGTGTCTAGGAGAGCCATTACACAAAGCCCACGGCCGTGGCAGGAGATTTACTGGTAGGTAATCCAGTAGTATCTCACGGTGTTATTGGGCTTCACTCCGACACGACTTATACTGCTCTTGGGGGTCTGAAATTACTAGCCCCTAGGCAGATATGCGATACTCATAGACGAACGGACCGGACAGTATATACATTGTCACTGTTAGGCTCAGTAGGGTTTCCGGATGAGTTCGCTCATCGGCCTCCCTTGAGGTCTGTCCATGGGCAGCCGTTACGCATTGCTAGTGCCGCTGACGGTTTGTGGTTAAACCCACTGCCAGGGTACTGACGAGTCATTAGAGTCCCCCACAGACAGTTTCCCAAGTTCGGGCAAAACGTTGTAGAGGCCGTATGGTTTTATGGCAGGGTTCGAAAAATGCACGTGCGTTTACGCACGTGTTATTTTTCGAGCAGATGATACTGGTCGGCTTTGGTTTAAGCCGGATCCGAGTATTATATTGAGTAGGTATAATATCTTTGTCTCAGTTGCATTTGTATTCGGTCGTAATACAAATGCGGGTATATTTATACAGTTACGGGGTTATCCGGAAAGTCGTTTCAGGATCACTTTTGGAAGTTGCCAGTTTCCAGTTTTCTATCAGCCGTCTTTTAACATTCGGTTAAAGACGGATTTATCTTTTCTTGGATGAGGGTGAGTCATGCTTCTAGAAGGTTCTAGAAGGTGATGACTTGGTTAAATGGTGTTTTGTTTTCATTGGTTGCATTATTGAATGGATGAATAGGTTTAGTGAGTCATTCATTTCATTAATGCGTTTTGTTTTGCTTAAGGATATTTGTTGTTGATATTTATCCTTATGCTCACCCCCTTTGCTCCTACACTCACCCTCCTCCTCCCTATATATGGCCGGCCCCCTCTTCTCACACTCTCACTTGATGTTTCATTTGAAAAGATATGATAGTATTTGGGGTGCATGGAATTTCACAGCTCATTTCATTCCATCACCCGATTCGAATGGCAACTTCATTAACCGATCGTCCACGGACATGGACGAAGCGAGAAAAAGTCATCTACTCATTCTCTACATCATTCTTGGTCGTCTCTTTTAGCAAACTTGACGACCGAGTTGTCTCGAGTCAGAGGCGGGAGCCCGTTTAAAGAATCAGTGACGTGGTGCCACCTGGACGAGCAGATCGGAGATCGAAGAGATCGGAGCAGCCGCAACGGAGCGTGGGATGATGGTTAAAGAACGAAGGACTCGGATCGTTCGGTATAACCTTTCTACACTCTTTACATTTTGTTAGTTTAGCAATAATGGCAGATCCGGGTTAAAGTATACGATAGCGCCAGTTAAAAGTTTTTTGTTCCGCATTTGGCGTCTGTAGACGGCCGGGGCACTACCGTAGACTTACAGTGGTATCAAAGCCTCACCATTTTGCTTTACTAACTTATGCTAACGCGTTTAAAATATCGATCGAACCGGAAATCAAAAACTGCAAAAATCCAAGTTCACAGTTTCTGTCGATTTTAAATGATGTCCTAAAATTATTCTACACATCTCAGAAATCTGTGCAGGGTTTTCTAAGCATACCGACTAAATTTGAGCATGTGATTCCACTAAACAGCCGCGGAATCGCGGCCAAACCCATGGTTTGGCCGCGCATCCGCGGCCATTCTATGGGATCAGTGCACCAAATTTGGTCGGTGTCTTCTCTGTTGGAATTTGGGGGTTTAGGTATATATCTTTTGGGCCCAGATTTTGTTACTGCTCAACAGATGTTCGTGGGGCCCACTTCATGATATTTAGTCGATCGGAATTTAAACATGTTAGTTTGCAGTGCTTACATTATATCTCCTACCGGGAATGTCATTTGATCGGTAAACCGCGTCTGATTGCTATAGTTCTTTTAGACGGGTTTGCGAACGTGACATTCGCGTTGATGTTCTGTGTTGTGCTGTGATGTTGCTGATTTGTCGTGGTGGATAGCAGTGTGCAATGGTAGTACAGTTTGAGTTTATTTATACATTTGATATTGCGGGGCGAGCGTCCAACTTGTGGACTGCCGTCACTGCCTGTTGTTTAATATTCCTTTGGGGCACGACCTGGTTGCGGTCGATGTACCTGTTGTACTATTTTTCATTACTGTACTAAGTTTTTCCCCGCGACGGAGTGCACGGATAGCCGGGTTCTGGAGGGGCAACGGGTCCGCATCTCATGGATTTGAGAGGCAGAGGGGCCCCACTCTAGAATTGGCAGACTATTCGCCGCACTCGTAGGGGGTACAGGTTGACCCAAAGAGGGGTGCCCAAGATTACCGGATTCCGTGAAGTGCTGGGTGGTCCATTCACTATGCTGTAGGGGGCTGCCTCACTTCAGGTTTTGGCGGGTAACTTGCCGCACCCGTAGGGGTCTATGTTTCATTGCACAGGCTATCCACACGACAGGGGAACGTCGGGTTTTAGCAGCGGCTCTGTGAAACCCGGGGATCCCAGATTATCTGTATTGTTCTGTAATGCTTATTACTTTTCTGTAATGTTGCATATTATCACGCCTGGAGCGATTATTGTATATTGGTTTATATACTATTAGATATTGTATATGTTTTACACCCGCGCTAGTCCAGTCCCCGCTCTGTCGTTAGTTAAGTAACCTAACGGGTGATGACGGGACCCAGTGACGAATGCGGATGGCATATACGCACATTTTATTTTCGTTCTTTGATGGTGTGATCGATTGATGGGACTGCGTTGATTATGATCAATGCAAAGTAAAACAAACTTGTTTGCAGTTGTTGGAACAATTTAAAAGGTGTTATTGCAAATACGTTTCCTTTTGTTATGCATAGCGGTATTCAGTGGAATATCCTGCACCTCATTCGACGGGGCAAGGGCCGATATCCCTTCACCGGGACTGACCCCTTGGGAAGAAGTTTGCGTCAGGGTAATAACTTCACTATAGTCGATTACATGTTGCTTTGCATAGCGGTATTCAGTGGAATATCCTACACCTCATTCCACGAGGAAAGAGCCGAGATCCCTTTACCGGGAGTGACCTCTTTAGCAAAAGGTTTTCGCCACTATATTTTAAAAAGCTATCAGGTTCCTTCAGCGATATCAAGTTCGTTACGTTAAAGGTTTTTCGCCAAAAACCAGCCGTAGCCCTCCGTCACTTCTTTTGGGTATTCAGTAGTATTCAAGCTATGCATTTTAGCCAAAGTTAAGGCATAGTGTTTGGTAGCTGCTGGGTATTCGTTTGGTAGCTGCTGGGTATTCATTTGTTGCATAGATAGATGAGTTAGTTTGGGACAGTCGTTCTGCCGATTGGCCAAAGTCAAGGGCATGTGCGGGTGGGTTCAAATTGACAAGATAGTGACGGGTAGAACTTGGCATGTGACTTATGACATTTTGACCAAAGCAAAGGTTATAAGGGCATGGGGCAAAAATCTTATCGGGAGTTTCTAAAGAAACTGAAACTTGCCATGTATGCGCATACCTTTTGGAGTATGAGTAACGTGGATGCATTCCATCACGTTATCATGCGATGAGTGTTGGATCCCGATTCCCACTGATGAGTTGGTTTACTCTTCGGGTGATCCCGATTGATTCTTCTTTCTGGTTTGGAGGAGAATTTGACAGGACAGTGGGAGGTTTCCGGATTAGATAAAGTGATAACCATTCTGATCTAGGTTAGAGTGCACGCAGAGTGTTTCTTTTCTCTCTCTCTTTGGCAGTGACCTTTGACCGACCCTAGACTTTGACTCAGTGACCAAGTTGACCGAACCTTCTTAAAATACTGGCTTTTGGATTATCTATGTTGCATAAGTCATTGCCACTCCTTCTTTTACCCTTTGCATTTCTCAGAACACCCGTATTACTACGGATATCCACTTCCATTGGATAGATCCATCGTATGGTTATATACGAACTCGAAGGGACTTCTTCGAGGATGGATCCAGGTTCAGGAGAAATAGAATTGGTTTATTCAGTTGTCTTTTATTATCACCTTCTCTCAGGTTGCGAGGACTCCTTGGTTTAGGAGAGTACACCTATTACGCTTATTGGATAGTCTTATTCCAAACCATAGGCAGGTGCTGAAAGGTAGGGAATGAAGAAAACCAATTAGCCTAAGTAGGGTGTGCAGAAGGTAATATGTAAAGACAAAATAAAGGGATTATAAAGATGGCAAAGTAAATTGCGACTGTTATCATTCACGACCAAACCGCGTACTTCATCGCCAATCCTATTTCACCTTTAAAAGAATAAGGTATTATTCAGATGACTTTTATCATCACCTTCTCTCAAGATACGAGTACTCCTTGGTTTAGGAGGGTACACCTATTATGCTTACTGGACAGTCTTCTTCCAAATCATAGGCTGGTGCCGAACGGTAGGGAAGGAAGAAAACCATTTAGCCTAACGATGGTGTACAGAAGGTAATGACTTAAGACAAATAAAGGGATTTAGAGAGATGGCAAAGAGATATACGGTTGAAGTCATGAATTAGAGTATGGAAGAGGCATTGCTATGAATACCAGGATACCCCTACGAAACATTTTCATGTTTCAGTGCATTGTTAAAGAAAAACTGTTTTCCCGATTAGACACTAACTCCAAGGGTATGTATTTACCAGGTTTCATTCTCATATCTGTATGGTTTTACAGATGATGAGTGGGAGTAAGTTATTGGGAATTAGGTGATTATCCTCATTATATCGGAATTCGTTGTAATTGGTGATATTTGAGGAAATCGCCAGGGTACAGTTTTCAACCTACGACGCACAGATTTTGAGTTGTTTAACTCAGCGGAATTATACAGAGTATTGTATGTTGTCCAGTGTCCATCAGGACAAAAGGGTAGGTCCTCGTACTATGTTCTGTTAACTTATGACTTCTCTAGTATTTAGACAAGTGTTTCGTAGAAATACAAGGTCTAAGTTTTGAGAAGTTATGGGTATAAGAATAAAGTAGAGAACCAGGTGTCACAAGTGTCGGGATTCTTCAAAGAGATCGAAGATGTAGATTCTTATGATTGGTATTCAAATGATAGTGATGGTTTTGAGAAACGTGTTTCTTTTTCAGGTTACTCATAATTGGATGGATTCCTAAGTTGAGTAATGCTGATTAGCCTCTTTCCATTAAAGATGATATGCACTGGAGATAGCTGCATGATTTGAATATGGTTCCAATTAAATAAGTGCCAAAGTTTCTATATTGGATATAGAATAGTTCGTACCTTAAAAGATATTAAGGTACTGGGAGTTTTCCAGCTTATGCTTAAAACCAGACTCTGGATAACTCAGGGCACGTTTCTGTAATGGCTGTTTGTGGGTTGACCCTGGCTATGTCGAGGGTTGATATTCTACTATTTGGAAGATCAATAGTGATATTGTTCTTGACTCGCCACAGTTTTAGTAAAATGAATCTTTTTCAGAAAACAGTAGTGGGAGTATGATAGAACTGGAAGTGATTCCAGAACCGCGAACGATTATGGAAAATTTAATAGGACCTATATATTCAATCAGGTTTGACATTCCAATAGCCACTCCGCAGATATGATGGGTAACCTCAGACACCCGAGAGGTACTCCGGTAGCCTCAAGGATGGTGACAGGGAGGATCTTGTTTATCCAGACTTGACACTACTGTTGTTCCAGGATATGAGACCCGGTAGGAGGGTTGTCGTAGTCAGTGGGAGCAGCGGAAGCATAGTGGGCAAGATGCTTATATCTATTTATAGACTTAGGCAGTTATAGCTGAGATAGATCATCTGATTTTGATGTGACAGTCATGGGTTTGACTTCAATCAGGATAGGGGATGGATCTGTTAAGAAGGTAGTAGGGTGTGATGTCATGGTATCTGGATGACATACACAGAGTAGGAAGTAAAATTCCTATACTACGATCGGTTGTACTGTGGTCGTCACACAGTTGTTTCTCCAGACAGGATATGGATATAATATTTGACATTCTGGTTTCTAGATCTATGGTTTTAGATCTGGATTTGGGTAGTTTCCCAATGTAGGTACTTTGACAGTATTCTAATGGTTTTTAGAATAGATGACTCCTGGCATGGTGGTGTACCTGCAGGTAATGGAGTCACCCTCTCAAAAGGTGTCTTACAGACTAAAGGGGAGAGGGATGTGCATGATTGGCAGATCACTTGCTTAGGCAATTGAGTCAATCATGAGATGTCGAGTACCACACCAGATGTTGTTTTTGCACTAGATGCAATAAGTTTGTATTAATCGAATCCTGGAGAAACATAAGGAAGCAGTTTTCGAACATAAGTACATGTTCTACAGATTTGATGACGGCAGCCTCCTTCGGGAGACGATTATCATTCCAGGCTTCAAAGGTGACATGGTTGACAGAGTGATTGTCAGAGTTATAGTTTTTCCCTCTAATGAGGAACAGTTTTATGGACAGGTGGTCCAAGAGGATACTGTGGGTGGCATGGTGCCCGATACTGATTAGGTTCAGTGATCGATACCGTCTAAGAAGTTTGGATATGGAGTTCATTTATGAACTAGGTCCCATCAGATATCCAGACATATTCTAAGACAGGTATTACTCGATTCGGGAGATGGCTTTCTCCGTGAATTTGAGATTAAGAGAGATATAGAAAGAAACATCTCGGCGGATCCACTCACTGAGGCTATTTCTCGAACACAATAGTTTTACAAACGGGCTTTGTGAAACTGATTAGTAGAGGAGTTGGATGTTCGGTTTCACACGGGCTGTGAGTAGTCGACATTGCAATAATTAGCCTTGAGTGCAAGTGGGAGATTGTTGGAGATAGTGCCCTCATAGTCAATTATTGGATCGCAGGTACGTGATTGCAATGATTGCGGAGGACCTATACCGGTAGGACAGTCTTACTCGAGATGATAGTATGCTATCTGGTTTGCCTTTATCAGTCGTGTACATGTTCAGATGACTGATTACATGTTACACTTTGATAGAGCCCTTAGGATCTTGCTTTACAACCAACAGTATGATGGCGATCATATACGTGAGAGTTGGGTAGTTTATATGCATATCCTTAATTGTGGTCCCTAGTCGTGGGAGTTTCGAGACAGGGCATCGATACTCCAGAGTAGACTAGTCTGTACAGTCGAGATCCCGACGAGGGGCGGTGGCCGGTCTCACAAGCCACTGGTGTCAGTTGGATCACCTAAGATGTATACAGGTGCTCATTGGGTTATGAGTACACCGGACAGGACTCGCCGGGAATCTGCTAGTTAGTACTATATCTATCGTCAGATAGCAGTTCCCTGGTGACATGTGTACAGGTTAGTTCATCGACCTGAGGTCGTCATTTGTCTCGTGTGAGTTCCCACTGTGCTTTGATTTCTACCCTACCACGGCTCAAACGAGTCGTGCAAACAGGTAGCTTTTGGGTATAGTCCCGAGCCATATGGAGGCACGTGAGCGGATCGGCAGGGGATTCGTCTCTCCCGGTATTGGGGGTGAGATCGTGCTGTGTCTAGGAGAGCCATTACATGAAGTCCTTGGCTAAGGCAAATGATATTTACTGGTAGGTATTCCAGTAGTATCTCAAGGTGTTCTAGGCTACACTCCAACACGACTTATACCGCTATTGGGGGGGCTGCCGTTTACCATCCCCCAAGGCCCGATATGCGATACTCATAAACGAACGGACCAGACTGTATGGATATTTTCACTGACAGGCTAAGTAGGGTTTCAGGACGAGTTCATTCATCAGCCTCCCTTTTGGTCAATACCTGGGCGGCCGTTACATAAAACTAGTACCACTGACATGCTTGTGGTTAAACCCACTGCCAGCGTATTGACGAATCTTTAGAGTCCCCCATAGATAGTTTCCTAAGTTTCGGGCGAAACTTTGTAGAGGCCGTATGGTTTTATGGTAGGGTTCGATCATATACGTGCACTTCTGTACGGATCGTGTTCGGACGGTTCATACTTGTGGGCTTTAGTTTAAGCCGGATCCTAGTATTAGATTTGTTGGATTACTTTAGTCTCATTGTATTCGTATTCAGTCGGAATGTGGATGCAAGTTTGTGTTGGAGATAGTGCCCTCATAGTCAATTATTGGATCGCAGGTACGTGATTGCAATGATTGCGGAGGACCTATACCGGTAGGACAGTCTTACTCGAGATGATAGTATGCTATCTGGTTTGCCTTTATCAGTCGTGTACATGTTCAGGTGACTGATTACATGTTACACTTTGATAGAGCCTTTAGGATCTTGCTTTACTACCAACAGTATGATGGCGATCATATACGTGAGAGTTGGGTAGTTTATATGCATATCCTTAATTGTGGTCCCTAGTCGTGGGAGTTTCGAGACAGGGCATCGATACTCCAGAGTAGACTAGTGTGTACAGTCGAGACCCCGACGAGGGGCGGTGGCCGGTCTCACAAGCCACTGGTGTCAGTTGGATCACCTAAGATGTATACAGGTGCTCATTGGGTTATGAGTACAACGGACAGGACTCGCCGGGAATCTGCTAGTTAGTACTATATCTATCGTCAGATAGCAGTTCCCTGGTGACATGTGTACAGGTTAGTTCATCGACCTGAGGTCGTCATTTGTCTCGTGTGAGTTCCCACTGTGCTTTGATTTCTACCCTACCACGGCTCAAAGGAGTCGTGCAAACAGGTAGCTTTTGGGTACAGTCCCGAGCCATATGGAGGCACGTGAGCGGATCGGCAGGGGATTCGTCTCTCCCGGTATTGGGGGCGAGATCGTGCTGTGTCTAGGAGAGCCATTACACAAAGCCCATGGCCGTGGCAGGAGATTTACTGGTAGGTAATCCAGTAGTATCTCAGGGTGTTATTGGGCTTCACTCCGACACGACTTATACTGCTCTTGGGGGTATGACGTTACTAGCCCCTAGGCAGATATGCGATACTCATAGACGAACGGACCGGACTGTATATGCATTGTCACTGTTAGGCTCAGTAGGGTTTCCGGATGAGTTCGCTCATCGGCCTCCCTTGAGGTCTGTCCATGGGCAGCCGTTACGCATTGCTAGTGCCGCTGACGGTTTATGGTTAAACCCACTGCCAGGGTACTGACGAGTCATTAGAGTCCCCCACAGACAGTTTCCCAAGTTCGGGCGAAACGTTGTAGAGGCCGTATGGTTTTATGGCAGGGTTCGGAAAATGCACGTGCGTTTACGCACGTGTTATTTTTCGGGAAGATGAAACTGGTCGCCTTTGGTTTAAGCCGGATCCGAGTATTATATTGAGTAGGTATAATATCTTTGTCTCAGTTGCATTTGTATTCGGTCGTAATACAAATGCGGGTATATTTATACAGTTACGGGGTTATCCGGAAAGTCGTTTCAGGATCACTTTTGGAAGTTGTCAGTTTCCAGTTTTCTATCAGCCGTCTTTTAACATTCAGTTAAAGACGGATTTATCTTTTCTTGGATGAGGGTGAGTCATGCTTCTAGAAGGTTCTAGAAGGTGATGACTTGGTTAAATGGTGTTGTGTTTTCATTGGTTGCATTAATGAATGGATGAATAGGTTTAGTGAGTCATTCATTTCATTAATGCGTTTTGTTTTGCTTAAGGATATTTGTTGTTGATATTTATCCTTATGCTCACCCCCTTTGCTCCTACACTCACCCTCCTCCTCCCTATATATGGCCGGCCCCCTCTTCTCACACTCTCACTTGATGTTTCATTTGAAAAGATATGATAGTATTTGGGGTGCATGGAATTTCACACCTCATTTCATTCCATCACCCGATTCGAATGGCAACTTCATTAACCGATCGTCCACGGACTTGGACGAAGCGAGACAAAGTCATCTACTCATTCTCTACATCATTCTTGGTCGTCTCTTTTAGCAAACTTGACGACCGAGTTGCCTCGAGTCAGATGCGGGAGCCCGTTTAAAGAATCAGTGACGTGGTGCCACCTAGACGAGCAGATCGGAGATCGAAGAGATCGGAGCAGCCGCAACGGAGCGTGGGATGATGGTTAAAGAACGAAGGACTCGGATCATTCGGTATAACCTTTCTACACTCTTTACATTTTGTTAGTTTAGCAATAATGGCAGATCCGGGTTAAAGTATACGATAGCGCCAGTTAAAAGTTTTTTGTTCCGCATTTGGCGTCTGTAGACGGCCGGGGCGCTACCGTAGACTTACAGTTTGCATAAACAGGTAAGGGGTATCCTTGTGATCCGTCACGAGTTTACTTTAGATGTTGCCATTCTCTTTTTGGATTAAAAATTTTGGTTTAAATGTTTAGTGGTGGAAATTGTGAGTGGAAATCATGATGAAGGGCATTAAATGAGGCATGTGCATGGGTTATGACTCATGGTCTTATTTTTTGTGCAATGTCAACTTTTTTGATTGATTATTGTGTTGAAATGATATGAGGAGAGAGAGAGGGGGCAGCCATTATGCTTGTGGTTGGTCTTGAGATTGTTAGTTATATATATTCCCTAGAGGCCATTGTTGTACATATGATGTATATTATAATAGATGCTTGGATATATATAGAGAGGACTTTCTTGCTCGACATGATAGTATGCTATCTGGTTTTACTTTGTCTAAACATGTTGACTTGTATTAGTTTACTGTCTTACTCTCACATGTTGATAAAGCCCTTAGGATATGTACTCGACTATAAAGACTATGATGAGATCATACTAGTGGGGCCAGGGTAGTCCATGAGTACTGTAAGTCGATGTACAACACCCCACGACTTGCAGGGAGGCGGAATAATGAAAAACGATCTTGTTTTAGGTGTAAACATCGACTAACCGAGAATCTTTGCTAAACTATAACTAACAAGAATCATAGAAGTTAACAACTACTATGAAAAGTGATTATACCTGATGAACCGTGTCCTTCGTCTTTTCGTTCTCCACATCCTCTCCGGCCTTCTCTATGTAGTAGAATATCCACCCGAGAGCTTTACTACAAGCTTTACCTCTAACTTGAGGTAACTAGGTTTCTTAAATCGCTAATCTAAGTAACATAGCTGATATAGAGAATGGTTAAGGATTATGTAGTCTATTCTAATCCTTGGTCTCAACACATGAGAGGGTAGGATTAGGGCTTGAAGAGAGAGAGAGCTTGAGGAGAGAGAAAGTGAGCAAGAGAATGAGATGAGATAATGATCTATCATAATATATATACGAAGCATTGTTATTTATCCATAAAAGAAAATAAATGATTTAACAACCATGCTTCATAAATACTAATGGGTGATTCATCTCCATGAGTCATTAAGCATTTATGATGCATTAATAACATGGATGAATCACACAAATGACTCACTAATCTCATTTAATGCATATGCCACCTTAACCCTCAAGTCACCATCTTCTAGAAGCTTCTCGCGTAATTACGAGAACGCCCCTCCTATCCGTGAAAACACGGAAAAAATTTAGACTGTATAAATCCAATAACCGGATACTAGAAACTGGCTTAAACCAAAGACGGCTAGTAAAAACTGTCCGGATGTCGTACGTGCGTAAACACACGTAAGCATCCGAACCCTTGTTGTAAAACCATACGACCTCTATATCGTTTCACCTGTAGTAGGGAAACTCTCTGTGTGGGACTCTAGAGACTCGACTACTATGCTGGCAGTGGGTCTAACCACAGACCGCAAGCGGCACTAGTTGTACGTAACGGTCCCCAGGTAGATGTCGATAAGAAGGCCGATTAGGAAACCCATCCGAACTCCTACTGAGTCTGATGTGACAATCTCCGTACAGTCCGGTCTGTTCGTCTAAGACTATCGCATATCGGGCCAAGGGGGTGGCAAGCGTCAGTCCCCTAATAGCGGTATAAGTCGTGTCGGAGTGAAGCCCATTACACCCTGAGAAACTACTGGAACCTACCAGCAAATCTCGCTTGCCCTGGCAAGGGACTTTGCGTAATGGCTCTCTGACACAGCGCGATATCAACTCCCAATACCGGGAGAGACGAATCCTGTCTAACCGCCACTGCCTCCAAGTGCTCGGGACTACACCCAACTGTTACTTGTTTGCACGGCTCCTTTGAGCCGTAGTAGGGTAGCAATCTAAGAACAGTAGGACACACTCGAGGCAAAGTAGTAGTGTCAAGTCTGCGGACTATGCTGTACTCATGTCACCTGGGAACTATTAACTGACGACTGGTATAAAACCAACCAACAGTTCCCTGTAAGTCCTGTCCGGTGTACCCGTAACCTAACGAGCACCTGCATACTATCTCCAGTACGACATACTGACGGCTGTCGGACAGACCATCTCCCCAACTGGGATGAGAAGCGTACATACTAGTCTACTCCGGAATATCGATGCCCTGTCTCGATAATCCTACGACTAGGGACCTGAATAAGGATGTGCTAGTAGACTACCCATCCCCCACTAGTATGACTGCCATCACAACGCTGGTAGTCAAGCAAGATCCAAAGAGCTCTATCAATACGTATACTCACATATTAAGATAGAAAAACCAAGTAGCATACTACCATGTTTAGCAAGACTGTTATATACATGTGAATATCCCAAGCTTCCATTAAGTAATATACAAACTAGTATGATACAATAATGGCCCCTAGGGCATATACACTAACAATCTCCCACTTGCACTAGGGCAATGTACTAGCATATCGAAGACCGGTGATCTCGAGTAGCCTCTCGAACTGAATCTGAGGTAGGGCCTTCTTGAATGGATCAGCAATGTTCTCTTCAGTAGCAACTCTCCGAACCTCGAACTCCCGACGATCAATGATCTCCCTGATCAGGTGATACCGTCTTAAGGTGTGTCTGGACATCTGATGGGACCTTGGTTCCTTCGCTAAATCTATAGCTCTGTTGTTGCCGCAATACAGAGGTATTGGATCAACAATGGTAGGAACCACCTGAAGTTCTGTTAAGAACTTCTTCTTCCAGACCGCTTCATTTGCAGCATCGCAAGTAGCAATATACTCCGCTTCCATCGTCGAGTCAGCAACGGTGTCCTTCTTGGAGCTCTTCCATCACACCGCCCCACCATTGAGGGTAAAGTCATAACCTGACATGGACTTGGAATCGTCTTTATCTCTCTGGAAGCCGGAATCAGCAAATGACTCCATTCTGAGGTCTTTTCCGCCATAAACCAAGAACATCTCCTTAGTCCTCCTCTGGTACTTGAGAATGTTCTTTACTGCTATCCAGTGCTTCTCCCCTGGGTCTGACTGTTACCGGGTTACCATGCTCAGTGCGTAAGCTACATCTGGTCTGGTGCACAACATCGCATACATTATAGAGCCTACCGCAGAAGCTTAGGGTATAATAGACATGCGTTCCCTTTCCAAATCAGTCTTGGGAGACATCTCTTTGGATAGGGTGATTCCGTGACAAGCCGGTAGATTACCGTGCTTAGAATCTTCCATACTGAATCTTTTCAGTACAGTGTCGATATACCGGGACTGCGAAAGTCCCAACATCCTCTTGGATCTATCACGATAGATCCGGTTCCCCGGAATGTAAGAGGCATCACCCAGGTCTTTCATGGAGAACCTGTGTGACAAGAATCCTTTGACAGATTGTAGCATAGGAATGTCATTTCCTATTAATAGAATGTCATCCACGTATAAGACGAGGAATACGACAGTTCTTGCTACAACTTTACTATATATACATGGTTCATCTGGATTTTTGATAAAGTCATATTCTTTGACTGTTTCATCAAAACAGATGTTCCAACTATGCGATGCCTGCTTCAGTCCATAAATGGACTAAGCAACTTGCATACTTTCCCGCTGCTCCCACTCTGATTGAAACCCTCTGGCTGATTCATATAGACGCACTCTTCTAAATTTCCATTCAGAAAAGCCGTCTATACGTCCATCTGCCAGATTTCATAATCATCGAAGGCAGCAATAGAAAGAAGGACCCGAATGGATTTGAGCATACCCACTGGAGAAAAAGTTTCGTCATAGTCCAAACCAGGTCTTTGATGAAAACCCTTTGCAACAAGTCTAGCCTTATAGGTTTCCACCTGTCCATCTACACCAATCTTTTTCTTGAATATCCATTTGCATCCTATGGGTTTTACCCTATCTGGAGCAAAGTCCAAAGTCCATACTTTGTTGGTTTACATGGACTCCATTTCGGTCCGCATTGCATCTAGCTATCGTACCGAGTCGCCGCTCTGGATGGCCTGCTGGAAGCTAGCAGGTTCATCATCATCTATGATGCAATCCTCTCTATCCCCATCTATGAGAAAACCGTAGTATCTCTCAGGCGGATGAGACCGCCTACTACTCCTGCGGAGGGGTGCTGGAATGTCCTGTTCTTCTTGAACTACTGGTTCTACCAAACTTTCAGTAGTAGTTTGTGGTTCTGGAATTTCTTCCAGTTCTATTTCGCTCCCACTTATTTCCTTTTCTAAAAACCGCTGTTCTAGAAAATGGGCATTACGAGAAACAAAAACCTTTTGTTCCACTGCGTAATAGAAATAATATCCCTTGGAGTTCTTTGGATATCCCACAAACTTACACTTTACTGATTGTGCCTCGAGTTTGTCCACATGCTGCTTTTTAACAAAAGCTAGACATCCCCAAATCCTCAAATGCTGAAGATGGGGTTTCTTCCCACTCCACATCTGATATGGGGTGGTAGGCACAGTTTTGGTAGGAGCCCTGTTCAGAAGATATGCCGCTGAATTTAGCGCATAACCCCAAAAAGATCGCGGTAACTCAGCATTACTCATCATGGAACGTACCATATCCAATAGGGTTCGATTCCGTCTCTCCGATACACCGTTATGCCGTGGAGTGTATGGAAGAGTAAGCTGAGAGAGAATTCCTTTCTCTTTTAGGTAACCTAGGAACTCGGCACTCAAGTATTCACCACTTCGATCAGATCTTTGTGTCTTGATACTTCTGCCGGTTTGGTTTTCTACTTCATTCTTATACTCTTGGAATTTCTCAAAAGCCTCGGATTTATGTTTCATCAGATAAATGAATCCGTACCTTGAGTAATCATCCGTGAATGTAATGAAATATGAAAAACCACCTCTTGCATGTGTAGACATTGGACCACATACATCGCTGTGTATGAGTCCTAAGAGCTCGCTCGCTCTTACTCCATGTCCATTAAATGGAGTCTTTGTCATATTTCCTTTGAGGCAAGATTGACAAGTGGCATAAGTTTGATATTCGAATGAGTCCAAATATCCTTCTCTATGTAACTTAGTCAACCTTCACTCATTGATGTGACCCAATCTACAATGCCATAAGAAAACTTTATTTAAATCTGGAGACTTTCTTTTTAGTGTGTTCTGGACATTGAAAATTTGGAGTTGGTTTAACACATATATACCGTTATCCAGTGTACCGGACCCAATCAAACTATGATTAAGGTGGATGTTAACAACACCACTTACAAACGTGAAATCATAACCTTTATTTGATAACAAGGAAACAGAATGATATTACACGTTAAGCTGGGTACACAAAAACAGTTATGTAAAACCAAAATGTGTCCACTCGTCAATCCCAGGTGATAATCCCCTACGGACACAGCTCCCACGCTAGCTCCATTAACAACCATCAGGGTCATATCACCATCCTTCAGCACTCTACGGTTTCTCAGTTCCTGCAATGAATTGCAAATATGAGATCCTGATCCGGTATCCAATACCCAGGAAGTAGAGTTGATTGACAGACAATTCTCAATTACAAACACACCTGAAGTCGAAGACACAGCTTGCTTCAGTTCCTGGTTCTTGGCGTTCCACCCCTTGCAATCCTTTTTCCAGTTCCCATTCTTGTTACAATGGAAGCATTCATCCTGGGCCACTACCGGTACCGCAAACTTTTTCTTTCCCTTCCCTCCCACCTTACTTACACCTCCTCTAGGTTTGGGGGCGGCCTTCTTTTTCCTTCCTTTGGTCCTAGCCTTGGACCCGGAAGAAGAAGCACCGCTAACAAACATAGCGGGCGTTTCCCTTGCCTTCTGCAAGGTGCCTTCTGCACTCCTCAACATGTTACGGAGTTCCGAAAGTTCAACTTCTTTTCTTTGAATGTTGATGTTCAGAATAAACTGGGCGTAGGTGGAAGGAAGGGACTGGAGAATAAGGCCTGTATAGAGCTCATTATCCAAAGTCGTTCCAAGGTCTGCGAGCTCTTCTATGTAGCCAATCATCTTTAGGACATGTTCTCCTACCGATGATCCGACAGCCAACCTAGCTCGAAACAAGTTCTTAGAGGTCTCGTATCTTGCTATACGAGATTGCTCTCCATAAAGTTCCTTTGTATGGAGAAATATGGCATCTAGTTCCATAACCTCGTGCCTCCTCTGATGTTCATTGTTCATTGAGGCAAGCACGATGCACTTGGCTTTCGCGCAATCATACTCCCAGGTTTTGCGGATTTCCTTATCCGCATTACTGGATTTGGGACCTGGGACTGCAGGTGCCTTAGCGGTGAGGACGTACCCCAATTTGTCATAGGTCAAAGCCATTTTGACATTCCGTAGCCAATCTTTATAGTTTGGACCTGTCAGTATATTTTTCACTAAAAGTAACTTAAGTCCAGTCATTTTCAGGGTCGCTGCAATTAGGAGAGAGAGAAGAAAACTCTTTAGCATGATGCTCTTGCAAGTTTAGAGTGGTTTTTAATTTATCTAAACTGGATGGCTCCCACTGTTTCTCGAATCCTTCCTCAAACCATAAAAGAAGAATTAGCCAGCACTATTCTCACTGTACAATACTTGCTTAACCGTTCAGCCAGGCTAGTGTCGGTACTTCGAGGGAGGTTTTCCAACGCTTTCGCGAAGTTCCTTAATTAAATAACCTCTTTTGTCTGGGGGCGTAACCCCGCTGACACCTTTCTTGACACCTACATGGTTTATAGCATTGATCGTTAAGTGACGAATATCCTGATGAGTAGCATATACTCACAGTAGGATCGGGATCCAAATATCATCTCATGATAATGTTGAAGGAATCCTACCAGCATTCATCAAACTCCAAATGGTATGCAACTCTTTGCAAATTTCAGTTTCTTTACAAATTCCCGATATATGTTTTTGCCCCATGCTCTTATGACCTTGGCATTGGTCAAAATGTCATAAGTCACATGTCAAGTTCTACCCGTCATTATCTTGTCAATTTGAACCCATCCGTACATACCCCTGACTTTGGTCAAATGATAATACGACTATCCCAAACTAACTCATCTATTTATGCAACAAATGAATACCCAGCAGCTACCAAACACTATGCCTTGTCTTTGGCCAAAATGCATAGCTTGAATACTACTGAATACCCAAATGAAATGACGGAGGGATACGAATGGTTTTGGCGAAATCGTGAACGTAGTGAACTTGATATGACCGAAGGAACCTGATAGCTTTTAAATGGAGTGGTTAAAGCTCCGCAATTTTTTAAAAAATATCAATTGTTTTAAAATAACCGAGTGGTTTCTTTTAAATTATTCCAATGATTCAACTTTTTGGTTTATTTTCTTTTCATTATAAATAATGCGTCCCATCATTAACCTATCATTGCAGAAAACAACGAAAATACAACGTGCTCTTATGCCATCCGCATTCGCCACTGGGTCCCGTCATCACCCGTTAGATTACTTAACTAACGACAGAGCGGGGGCTGGGCTAGCGCGGGTGTAAAACATAAGTGACGTCTAAATAGCTATCATATATAGATATTGTACGTTCGTCTGACGCAATAATAGGCATTCCAGATCTCATATGAACTTTATTGGATTTGCAAGAAATCCGCGTTTGTTTAGAGCCTGCAACAAAAGACGAATTACACAGTTGTGATGAATAGACATTACCCCACCCTAGACCCCTACGGGTACGGCAAACTACCCGTCAAATACCCGAAGTGATGCGGTCTCCCTAAACAAAGTGAGTAGGCCACTAAACACTTCAAAGTACCCGGTAGTGTGTGCACCCCACCTTGGGTCTATCCTAGGAGCAAAAACAGTAAAATGAAATAATACAACGGTGGCTACAACCGTAACCTGGATGCGTCCCGCAAAATAATATTACAACATATTACAATTACATCAAATGAATGAATATAACAACCCATCTCAAACCCCGGCTAATCATCACAACAGTCCAATACAGTTCGCAACCACAAACAGTAAAAACCATTACAGAAATGTGCAACCCTGTCACGACCTGAAAGTACGGAACATGACCGGCACTTAAACTACGAACGTCTCGAGGCGTACGTAATCTAAGTAAACCGAAAACCCAGAAATCCAAACCAAGAAAAGTAGTAGAGTGCAGGAAAAACCAACTTAAAACAAGTAATTTCAATAGCATAAGCCAAATTATGCAGTTTTTAAAACATCAAAACTCACTGAAAATTTCGGCAGAGTCTTCTTTGTAAATACTGGCCCCCAAACGGGATACAACATGAATAGTATACGAAATCAAGAAAAAGGCATCCCCAAGCGGGAGCTAGCTCTTCGTCAATCGACGGTCACAACCACACAAGCAAAATAATATACAACGCCAACGGCGAGGATCAAAAACTCAAAAGGGAACTCAAACCACCAGAAATATAACGAGCGACTCTAAAGTCGAAAGAATAAACAACACTGGTCTCTATCTCAAAATACATGTTTGGTTGATGGAACTTCTAGATACAACAGAATAATGATATACAAAGTATATAATGGGGGTATGATACAAGTAAACCCACCTACTAGCAAATCACCCGAATGAAACTGAGCCCGCAAGCCGTAATGAAACCTGTACGGCAAATCTGCAAGAAACTGGGCACAACGGGGGTGAGTTGCCAACTCGTGAATAGAAAACATCTACGCACAGAAATCGCATAAATAACGCAACCTAGGTCAATGATCATAATATATCCTCAAAAATGTATAACAGGCAGCCTATGACAATGTCTAGGGTAATATCTAACCCGAGTGTAATCTCATGTGCCCGTGTCAGTGCCTCAGGTAGCAATATATCATATGAATGAGGTATGAATGCATGAAACAGAATACATGTAAATGAAGAAACTGTTTCCATAAATTAGTGAGATTTCCTTTGTATTTTTAAAACTGAGGTATCAACAGTGTCTAGCATCGACACAAATCATAAATCTCACTGTCTCGAAATATCAATGTCTCAATCTCAATATCTAGGGCGCCGTCAGTCCAGACCGGCCCCTACCATAAATCTCAAGACCACGACGGTATCCTCCGGATATCCGACGCGTCAGGTAAAATCACCGGTCGGTAGTGCTCCCCTGCCAGGCTCAACGTCATCACCACATTCATCTTGCCCTGGGGTACCGCACCGGGTCCACCATGTACCCGAAACGGTTCATCCGTCTCCTCGAATCGGGTTTCCAAATCCATCAGCAAACTCATGGTGGACGACTCATACATCATGGGAAAACCGCACTTTTTATTTTAAAGAGAGAAAAGAAGTTTATATAAGTTTTGCGGTTTTCCCCCAAATCCAGAAAATCTCATGGAAATCCGAATCCAATCCTCAATAGCATGTAAACAGTGCATATAGGCATAAAAATCCATGAATAATAACATGCATGATGTAACAAGTAATAATTACAATGTCTAATATGGCATATAAGGGAAATACACTAATATCATGTCAAAACTACCAGCTAACAATCTAAGTCAAACAATTATATTCTCTAAAGTGTACGTGACATGGCAATTACCGATGAAGATGTGTGTGAGCCGGCAAGTAGGTGTACGTGGTACATACGCATCATCGGTAATGGTGCTGGTGTCCTAACAGCATGATATCAATAATGGAATATGCAGCCAAATAAATACGCGAGGCAGAGCGAACAGCAATAATGTGCGGAAGCTGAATACTAGACACAACGATAACTAATCTACAATAATCTAATATAAGTCCTACAAATGGTGCCTTTTGAAATAACACGAATCATGGGGTTTTGAAAATAGGGGCTACGGTGTTTTTATGAAAAGATACGTCGTTTTTGAAATATCCGTAGATTCCCTCGAGCTGTCTTTAAAAATGCCCACGATTCGTTAGTTTTTGAAATAGGTAAGAAGTCTAATCTAATCTAACAACTACACTAAACTATACGGCTGAACTAACAAGCTGAACTACAGGTAAGGAAACCGCCTACATCTGAGTCGATACATATACATACCTGTATATGTATAGTCGGTGATCCCGCCTCAATAATATCATATCCGATACCATATCTATAATCAGGCGTCCCAAGTCAAGAGTGCGGATCAATCATCAATATAGCTCGTACGTAAATCCGTCGTACGGCATCCCAATCTGGGTACGGGTCAATATCACATTCATCATACTATTCACCTGGTATCCTCTTATCAAATATCATGGTCGAGGTACTGATCTACGTCTAGTACCATACTGATACCGCCTACGTATGCATGGACGTGTGTGAAACACTACGTCAAGGACCCGCTACAACGTCATGTCGTATCTAAGATACGAACCCTGCTATATCACCGATCTCACGGCCTCAAATCGAATCTCATCGACTCAGTTCAATCCCAAGTATCATCCTCAAGCCGTATGTGAACACATAGTCCCATACCCATGTGAACACATAACTATAAAGAATCCCATGAGTACATATGAAAGAAGAATGTATGCAAGTATGGGTGTGTGTGTATGTGTGGTGCAACCACTACTCTAGGGTTTCGCAATACTAAACCAATCCAATCACACCTAGGATCCGTCTCTATCATCAACAATCTCAAACAATATAATCAATATCTATGTGTATACGTATTCGTATACATCACCACGAACTGCGGGGGTGCTATACGCCATCCACCCGACTTCTCCCCGTAGATATAAATCTACTCACCTGTATCCTACGTGTCGGTATCGATGTCGCCTTCATCTTCTGCATCATCTCGGATCGTCGTGGGGGTACCTACACATATCACACGTATCGCATCACATCAAAACCAAATCGAAACTTAAAATGACACGCTAAAACCAACACGATACGCTAAAAGGCCTATAGGTTAGAACCTACGGTTAGCCTTCGCAAAACAACCCGAAATCACTCGATGTAGTCGTACAAACGCCAAGTGACCGAGGTAAAACCCAAATACACTCATTTGCACATTCACGGACACTAATTTTAATATAAAATAGGTTAAAACTCACGAAAACCCCAAATTCACTCTAAAAGCCGTTTTTCCGAAAAACTAGCAAGCAAAATTACCCGTTTTAGTACAAAACTCGATGTTTAAACAATTCTAGCGGCCATAATACTTATTAAATAACTTAAATAAGTCAATAAAACCATTTCCATAATTTAATCACATAAATTTGCATAATTTCCAAAATCCTAGTTTGCAAAAATAACAATTTTAACACTTTTTAATGTAAAATTCATAATTTTACAATTAAACTTGGTTTTGCATATTTTAAATGGTTAAACCACTCAATGTAATTTTTAAGATATGATGAAACCCTAACCATATTTTAATTCTCGATTTAACACAATATTTACAAAAACTAGTTTGCAATATTAACCAATTTCGACCATTTTATAGCAAAATGCACATACAACAAACTAGTTTGGATTTGCATGAAATGAAGTATTAAACTACACTTTAAAATGTTATTAATACCATGCAAAACCTAATTAGATTTTAATCTCCATTATATAAGTATTTCATTAAAACCTAGTTAGCAAATTAGCATAATTAGAACAATTTAATAAAACAATTAGTAACCTAGTAATTAGCTTTGCTTTAGCAAGCCCACTAGATATTAACCACACAATTAGATCATGATCAATTGATCTAAACCCTAACTTAGTATTTAAACCCTTCTCTTAAATTTCCAAAACATGAAATTAAACTATAATTAACACTTACATCAATTTGCTTTAAGCAAAAACTAACAATTTCATTATAGGGTTATGATTTATACCTCCTAGAATCTTGAGATTTAGCATGAAATCTTAGCCTCCCAAATCATCATCTTGCTCCTTGATTCATGCTAGCCAAGGCAAAGAAATAATGGGTAGGAGTTGGATTTGAATTTTGCTTTGAATTTGTGTTGATTTTGAAGCATTTTGTGGAGTTTTTTGATGCAAAATTGAGTGAGAACTTGGGGAAGGGGGGCTGCTGGTTTAGGATCAGATTTTGGCCAGATTTGAGGGGGGGTGGGTGAGTGAGGAGAGAGAGTGAGGTGGGGAAAGTTGTTTCAAGTCAAAGTCAACTCAAAATATATCATTTTCTACTCTTTTTCTTTTCTTTTCTTTCCCTTTTCTTTCCTATGAAATTCAAGTGGGGACCAAACAGGGGCTGCTGAATTTGGATAAGGGGAGGGGTAAGTGGGGGTGTGTGGGTGTGGGCACGGGTGTGGGGTGATGAAAAATGATAAATACAATACCCCGAACATCCATTTACGCTAAAAAAAAGCCTTTTTTCTTCAATAATTTCCAAACCGTTTTGGCAAATGATTTCGTTCCAAAAACCACATGATAAATTTTTATTTAATGTTTTATGATGCACAAAATTTGTTTCAACTCATTCCAATTTGTAATTTTCCCTAATTAAATGTATTAGTGACGGCTTAAAATAATAATAAAATAATATTTTTTTCAGAAAATTTGAAATTTCACCAGCGGCTCAATAAACACCAAATAATAGCAATTACATAGCTAGAATATGTATATTTAATTTTTATAATAAGATATTTGTATTTTGACTTTTTACAGAAAACCCCCTTATTTTACCGTTTTTTTCGAAATTCCACCGAAACGATTTTCAAAACGTTACAATCTTCCCCCCTTAAATAAATTCGGTCCCCGAATTTAAATTCAAACTCCCCCAAATACTAAAACATCTAAGAAAACCCATCAAGTCGTCGGGGCTCCGAAATTGTAAATACATAAAACAGTTCGTAGCGCAGCGCATGCGCTTGAAAAATGAGTATATAACTCAAATCAAAACTCCTCCAAGCATCCCGCGATCATCGGAGTCGTGGAGAAGACATCAATGCCAAATCCAAATCAAAACCAATATGATATAACTCGAAACTATAAATGTAAATATCGAATCTATATCTGTAAGCATCTGAAGGAAATGCATGCCAAATCTCTTTAAGTCGCTGTGCAACGCGTATAACACTGCACAGTGGCGGACGTCTACCATAAGAAAATAACTATATACATATATACTTTTGTTTGAAATGTACGTTCCGCCGTTTTGGAAACAATTTAGAAGGGTCTCCTTGTTTTAAACATTTCGTGTCATATCAGACACGTAGGTAAATACTGAGGCTATAGCTCGCTTTTTTGGGAGTCCCTTCAATAACTATCAATGCATGCAAAATGTATTCAGGTACTGTCCTCTGACTAGTCCTGCCCAGTACGAAAACACATAGCAATATCATAAAAACGTACTGCTCTATAAGAAATCCATCCCAAAATATGCACATGAATACTACGTGCGTCTGGTGCGCACGGAAATCAAAATCCATGAACGTGCCATACATGCGCACAGAAACAACATCTAAGTGCATCGGGTGTGCACGAAACATCTGTCGTAGGCAATGGGTGTGCCTGACAGCAAAATCAGGTGCATCTGACATGCACGAAAAATCTCGATTTAGTGCATCTGGTGTGCACCAAAATCGCATCTCAAGACATGCGCTCAACATGCGCGAAAATCTAAATCAGGTGCATCCATCGTGCACGAAATCATGAAATCCAATATCAAGCGCCGAACGTGCGCAAAATCACTCAGGTGCACAAGGTGCACAAAACAAATATCGAGTATCACAATCGAAATCAAAGTCCAGTGCATCTAAATGCACAAAAGGCGTATCACTGCACTGCAAGCATATATAAACTATACAGAGTGCAGGAACCAAATCGTGTGCGTGCATATGCACAAAATCAACTCAAATGTCTAAAACCGTAAAATCACAAACATGTGAAACTAAAGAACGAAAACGATATCAAGTGCAACACTATGCAAAGATCGTAAATCCTCAATCATCAAAATCAAATCATACGAATAAATCACCCAAAACATCGGAATCAATAATGGTGGAATAGTACCGCTCAAGTGCATCCTCTAAGAATCTCGGGCCAACTGTCGCGGTCACTAGTGGGACGTCTCGTCGATGATCATGAACTCTGTCCTGCTGGGGTGCGTAACCATGACCACTCCTGGGTCAAGGTCTTCACTGTGAATTACCAATCCTTCGGTCCATCGGCTCATCGGCCCTGTCAGGTGTGCTAACGGGGACGATTCCGTTCTGGCACTCCTCTGGTCATCTCTTAGTCAATCATCGCGACCACTCGTGAGGCAGCATATCACTGGCGTCAGCCTCTGGCTCTCTGAATGTACGTGACACATCTGATCCTGGGTGCAAGTATCATTGCAGCAGTGTCCTGGAAGGAATCCTGCTCACGGTCTCTTCCATGTCTCGCCTTCTGCCAACTGTCCGGAAGTCATTGTCCTTTCCTATATCTGCATCTTTGCTCTGTAACGGCTGCATACCCATCGCGACTCCTTCTGGAAGGTATATCCAGTACTCTGCCTCGGCATGCGCATCGCATCTCTGATGTCGGCGGAGTGGAACGTCATCTCATCTAAATCTGGTACGAACCTCTTACTTCACTTTTCTCTAATGTCGTCTGCTTTGGACTCGTCTCGTCGCGGCTGCATGGACTGAGCTCCAACGACTATCATCGTATCTGGAGTCTCCCAAGAATGCATCTCACCACCTAGCATCCGAATTAAGTCGAGCCATCCGATCGAGTCGTCAAAACCTCATAATCCCCCAAGAGCTCAACATCTTGGGCACAGTTTAATAGTATCGAGTACATACCACAGCATCGGTGGTCCAGCCGTAGAAGGGCAAACCCAAGCCTCACTAATGGCGCCGCAGAACTGCCGCAAACCCTAAGGTTCAAAGGCTTTCATACGGTCATTAAGTCGAGTTAGGGTTTCATTCTTCTAGAGGGACCATAGAATTGCCTGCATGTCTTTCCGAATACTTTAAACTTGGAATAGTAGGTTTCTGACATTCGATCGTCTCTGTCGACTCCCAACGTCTCCGCGTGAAGTCGTCTCTAGCTGGAATCAATCTATCTGATGACCTCGCATCGGGGTAGCGAACGAACCACATGTCCTAGTCATTCATCCTCGGTGACTAGCGACCTTCAATCATCTCTTAGTACAACTCGTACTGCAATAGCTCCAACATCTGGGGCGATATCTCGTCGTTCGCAGTAATAACGGGCTCACTCGTCTGCACGCTGAACCGTGCCTCAATCATCATGAATAAGCAACACACCAACGGTCATCAAAATCTGGTCGGCCTCTGTCAGTGGCTCAATCCTTTAGTGTCGATCAGCACATCCGAGTAACCTCATAAAGGCGATCCGCCAAACGCTCGCGTCGCGGAAACACAGTAAAAAGACACATCTCTGCAATCGTGTGTCGCCGGAATTTCGTCCTGGTCAGTCCTCGTTCGTGACGAGCTTGTGCTGACCGCAACTCTAGCCGTAGCTCTCCCTGCCGGTAACCGTAGCAGCAAAACCAAACTGGTACCGATGAGGCTAGATCAGGAAGGAATATAATACTGAACAAGGAAATGTACATCCTAAGGCTTCATAAGTGGAGTGGCGTGTCGTAAATATGCCGCGGAACATACCAACGGTACGTCACTCTACTTTAGTCACCTATTCCATCAACCAAGGGTCATCCTACGCTCCGAAGGTAAAACCTAACGCTCTGATACCAACTTGTCACGACCTGAAAGTACGGAACATGACCGGCACTTAAACTACGAACGTCTCGAGGCGTACGTAATCTAAGTAAACCGAAAACCCAGAAATCCAAACCAAGAAAAGTAGTAGAGTGCAGGAAAAACCAACTTAAAACAAGTAATTTCAATAGCATAAGCCAAATTATGCAGTTTTTAAAACATCAAAACTCACTGAAAATTTCGGCAGAGTCTTCTTTGTAAATACTGGCCCACAAACGGGATACAACATGAATAGTATACGAAATCAAGAAAAAGGCATCCCCAAGCGGGAGCTAGCTCTTCGTCAATCGACGGTCACAACCACACAAGCAAAATAATATACAACGCCAACGGCGAGGATCAAAAACTCAAAAGGGAACTCAAACCACCAGAAATATAACGAGCGACTCTAAAGTCGAAAGAATAAACAACACTGGTCTCTATCTCAAAATACATGTTTGGTTGATGGAACTTCTAGATACAACAGAATAATGATATACAAAGTATATAATGGGGGTATGATACAAGTAAACCCACCTACTAGCAAATCACCCGAATGAAACTGAGCCCGCAAGCCGTAATGAAACCTGTACGGCAAATCTGCAAGAAACTGGGCACAACGGGGGTGAGTTGCCAACTCGTGAATAGAAAACATCTACGCACAGAAATCGCATAAATAACGCAACCTAGGTCAATGATCATAATATATCCTCAAAAATGTATAACAGGCAGCCTATGACAATGTCTAGGGTAATATCTAACCCGAGTGTAATCTCATGTGCCCGTGTCAGTGCCTCAGGTAGCAATATATCATATGAATGAGGTATGAATGCATGAAACAGAATACATGTAAATGAAGAAACTGTTTCCATAAATTAGTGAGATTTCCTTTGTATTTTTAAAACTGAGGTATCAACAGTGTCTAGCATCGACACAAATCATAAATCTCACTGTCTCGAAATATCAATGTCTCAATCTCAATATCTAGGGCGCCGTCAGTCCAGACCGGCCCCTACCATAAATCTCAAGACCACGACGGTATCCTCCGGATATCCGACGCGTCAGGTAAAATCACCGGTCGGTAGTGCTCCCCTGCCAGGCTCAACGTCATCACCACATTCATCTTGCCCTGGGGTACCGCACCGGGTCCACCATGTACCCGAAACGGTTCATCCGTCTCCTCGAATCGGGTTTCCAAATCCATCAGCAAACTCATGGTGGACGACTCATACATCATGGGAAAACCGCACTTTTTATTTTAAAGAGAGAAAAGAAGTTTATATAAGTTTTGCGGTTTTCCCCCAAATCCAGAAAATCTCATGGAAATCCGAATCCAATCCTCAATAGCATGTAAACAGTGCATATAGGCATAAAAATCCATGAATAATAACATGCATGATGTAACAAGTAATAATTACAATGTCTAATATGGCATATAAGGGAAATACACTAATATCATGTCAAAACTACCAGCTAACAATCTAAGTCAAACAATTATATTCTCTAAAGTGTACGTGACATGGCAATTACCGATGAAGATGTGTGTGAGCCGGCAAGTAGGTGTACGTGGTACATACGCATCATCGGTAATGGTGCTGGTGTCCTAACAGCATGATATCAATAATGGAATATGCAGCCAAATAAATACGCGAGGCAGAGCGAACAGCAATAATGTGCGGAAGCTGAATACTAGACACAACGATAACTAATCTACAATAATCTAATATAAGTCCTACAAATGGTGCCTTTTGAAATAACACGAATCATGGGGTTTTGAAAATAGGGGCTACGGTGTTTTTATGAAAAGATACGTCGTTTTTGAAATATCCGTAGATTCCCTCGAGCTGTCTTTAAAAATGCCCACGATTCGTTAGTTTTTGAAATAGGTAAGAAGTCTAATCTAATCTAACAACTACACTAAACTATACGGCTGAACTAACAAGCTGAACTACAGGTAAGGAAACCGCCTACATCTGAGTCGATACATATACATACCTGTATATGTATAGTCGGTGATCCCGCCTCAATAATATCATATCCGATACCATATCTATAATCAGGCGTCCCAAGTCAAGAGTGCGGATCAATCATCAATATAGCTCGTACGTAAATCCGTCGTACGGCATCCCAATCTGGGTACGGGTCAATATCACATTCATCATACTATTCACCTGGTATCCTCTTATCAAATATCATGGTCGAGGTACTGATCTACGTCTAGTACCATACTGATACCGCCTACGTATGCATGGACGTGTGTGAAACACTACGTCAAGGACCCGCTACAACGTCATGTCGTATCTAAGATACGAACCCTGCTATATCACCGATCTCACGGCCTCAAATCGAATCTCATCGACTCAGTTCAATCCCAAGTATCATCCTCAAGCCGTATGTGAACACATAGTCCCATACCCATGTGAACACATAACTATAAAGAATCCCATGAGTACATATGAAAGAAGAATGTATGCAAGTATGGGTGTGTGTGTATGTGTGGTGCAACCACTACTCTAGGGTTTCGCAATACTAAACCAATCCAATCACACCTAGGATCCGTCTCTATCATCAACAATCTCAAACAATATAATCAATATCTATGTGTATACGTATTCGTATACATCACCACGAACTGCGGGGGTGCTATACGCCATCCACCCGACTTCTCCCCGTAGATATAAATCTACTCACCTGTATCCTACGTGTCGGTATCGATGTCGCCTTCATCTTCTGCATCATCTCGGATCGTCGTGGGGGTACCTACACATATCACACGTATCGCATCACATCAAAACCAAATCGAAACTTAAAATGACACGCTAAAACCAACACGATACGCTAAAAGGCCTATAGGTTAGAACCTACGGTTAGCCTTCGCAAAACAACCCGAAATCACTCGATGTAGTCGTACAAACGCCAAGTGACCGAGGTAAAACCCAAATACACTCATTTGCACATTCACGGACACTAATTTTAATATAAAATAGGTTAAAACTCACGAAAACCCCAAATTCACTCTAAAAGCCGTTTTTCCGAAAAACTAGCAAGCAAAATTACCCGTTTTAGTACAAAACTCGATGTTTAAACAATTCTAGCGGCCATAATACTTATTAAATAACTTAAATAAGTCAATAAAACCATTTCCATAATTTAATCACATAAATTTGCATAATTTCCAAAATCCTAGTTTGCAAAAATAACAATTTTAACACTTTTTAATGTAAAATTCATAATTTTACAATTAAACTTGGTTTTGCATATTTTAAATGGTTAAACCACTCAATGTAATTTTTAAGATATGATGAAACCCTAACCATATTTTAATTCTCGATTTAACACAATATTTACAAAAACTAGTTTGCAATATTAACCAATTTCGACCATTTTATAGCAAAATGCACATACAACAAACTAGTTTGGATTTGCATGAAATGAAGTATTAAACTACACTTTAAAATGTTATTAATACCATGCAAAACCTAATTAGATTTTAATCTCCATTATATAAGTATTTCATTAAAACCTAGTTAGCAAATTAGCATAATTAGAACAATTTAATAAAACAATTAGTAACCTAGTAATTAGCTTTGCTTTAGCAAGCCCACTAGATATTAACCACACAATTAGATCATGATCAATTGATCTAAACCCTAACTTAGTATTTAAACCCTTCTCTTAAATTTCCAAAACATGAAATTAAACTATAATTAACACTTACATCAATTTGCTTTAAGCAAAAACTAACAATTTCATTATAGGGTTATGATTTATACCTCCTAGAATCTTGAGATTTAGCATGAAATCTTAGCCTCCCAAATCATCATCTTGCTCCTTGATTCATGCTAGCCAAGGCAAAGAAATAATGGGTAGGAGTTGGATTTGAATTTTGCTTTGAATTTGTGTTGATTTTGAAGCATTTTGTGGAGTTTTTTGATGCAAAATTGAGTGAGAACTTGGGGAAGGGGGGCTGCTGGTTTAGGATCAGATTTTGGCCAGATTTGAGGGGGGGTGGGTGAGTGAGGAGAGAGAGTGAGGTGGGGAAAGTTGTTTCAAGTCAAAGTCAACTCAAAATATATCATTTTCTACTCTTTTTCTTTTCTTTTCTTTCCCTTTTCTTTCCTATGAAATTCAAGTGGGGACCAAACAGGGGCTGCTGAATTTGGATAAGGGGAGGGGTAAGTGGGGGTGTGTGGGTGTGGGCACGGGTGTGGGGTGATGAAAAATGATAAATACAATACCCCGAACATCCATTTACGCTAAAAAAAAGCCTTTTTTCTTCAATAATTTCCAAACCGTTTTGGCAAATGATTTCGTTCCAAAAACCACATGATAAATTTTTATTTAATGTTTTATGATGCACAAAATTTGTTTCAACTCATTCCAATTTGTAATTTTCCCTAATTAAATGTATTAGTGACGGCTTAAAATAATAATAAAATAATATTTTTTTCAGAAAATTTGAAATTTCACCAGCGGCTCAATAAACACCAAATAATAGCAATTACATAGCTAGAATATGTATATTTAATTTTTATAATAAGATATTTGTATTTTGACTTTTTACAGAAAACCCCCTTATTTTACCGTTTTTTTCGAAATTCCACCGAAACGATTTTCAAAACGTTACAAACCCCCTGCCAACCGACGTACTAGCAGTTAAGGGAGGTTTACGAACACATTATACAAACACTGATAAAATCAAATTAGCAAACTTCGTATAATTTCGATCGAGCAAAGATATCAGATTCTACTCCCAAAACTTCTCTGTGCACTTGAGACTTGAGCAAAAAATAAACATTCCAGAAAATACAAAAAAATCACAGAAGAGTTACTGGTGGAAACTGGGTTGAATCGGTCCCAACTCGGCCGCGGATCCGCGGCGGATCGGTGGGATCGGCAGCGGTTCCGTGGCTGTATGGCCGATTCAGGAACCCATTTTTCACCAGTGTTCTAACAATTCTCTGTAGGTTATACTGCAGCAACCTGAAAAAATTTTAGAGCCTATTTTAAATTCGACAGAAACTTGTGTTATCGATGTCGTTTTCTGGTTTATTTTGCGTTCGAAATTCTTACGACTTTGCTAATGAGTTAATTATTGTTTAGCGAGGCTATGATACCACTGTAAGTCGATGTACAACACCCCACGACTTGCGGGGAGGCGGAATAATGAAAAACGATCTTGTTTTAGGCGTAAACATCAACTAACCGAGAATCTTTGCTAAACTATAACTAACAAGAATCATAGAACTTAACAACTACTATGAAAAGTGATTATACCTGACGAACTGTGTCCTTCGTCTTTTTATTCTCCACGTCCTCTCCGGCCTTCGCTATGTAGTAGAAGATCCACCCAAGAGATTTACTACAAGCTTCACCTCTAACTTGAGGTAACTAGGTTTCTTAAATCGCCAATCTAAGTAACCTAGGTGATATAGAGAATGGTTAAGGATTAAGTAGTCTATTCTAATCCTTGGTCTCAACACATAAGAGGGTGGGATTAGGGTTTGAAGAGAGAGAGCTTGAGAAGAGAGAAAGTGAGCAAGAAAATGAGATGAGATAATGATCTATCATAATATATATGAAGCATTGTTATTTATCCAAAAAAGAAAATAAATGATTTAACAACCATGGTTCATAAATACTAATGGGTGATTCATCTCCATGAGTCATTAAGCATTTAAAATGCATTAATGACATGGATGAATCACACAAATGACTCACTAATCTCATTTAATGCATATGCCACCTTAATCCTCAAGTCACCATCTTCTAGAAGCTTCTCACGTAATTACGAGAACGCCCCTCCTATACATGAAAACACGGAAAAAGTTTAGACTGTATAAATCCAATAACCAGATACTAGAAACCGGCTTAAACCAAAGCCGGCTAGTAAAAACTGTCCGGATGTCGTACGTGCGTAAACACACGTATGTGTCCGAACCCTTGTCGTAAAACCATACGACCTCTATATCGTTTCGGCTGGAGTAGGGAAACTCTCTGTGTGGGACTCTAGAGACTCGACTACTACGCTGGCAGTGGGTTTAACCACAGACCGCAAGCGGCACTAGCTGTACGTAACGGTCCCCAGGTAGATGTCGATAAGAAGGCCGATGAGGAAACCCATCCGAACTCCTACTGAGTCTGATGTGACAATCTCCGTACAGTCCTGTCTGTTCGTCTAAGACTATCGCATATCGGGCCTAGGGGGCGGCAAGCGTCAGTCCCCTAATAGCGGTATAAGTTGTTAGTGTATATGCCCTAGAGGCCATTACTGTATCATACTAGTTTGTATATTACTTGATGGAAGCTTGGGATATTCACCTTGTATAAACAATCTTGCTCAATATAGTAGTATGCTACTTGGTTTGTTCCTACTTCAATGTGTACTTGTGTTTATTTCAGTATATCACTTATACGCATTAGTAGAGCCCTTAGGATCTTTGCTTGATTACCAGCGTTGTGATGGGAGTCACACTAGTGGGGGCTGGGTAATCTATAAGCACATCCTTATACAGGTCCCTAGTCGCAGGACTATCGAGACAGGGCATCGATACTCCGGAGTAGACTAGCGTATGCGCTTCTCAACCCAGTGTGGGAGATGGTCTGTCCCACAGCCATCAGTACGTCGTACTGGAGATAGTATACAGGTGCTCGTTGGGTTACGAGTACACTGGACAGGACTCGTCGGGAACTGACAGGTTGGTATTATACCTATCGTCAGTTATCAGTTCCCAGGTGACATGAGTACAGCTTAGTCCGCTGACTTGACACTGGCACTTCGCCTCGAGTGTGTTCCCACTGCACTTTGATCACTACCCTACCACGGCTCAAAGGAGTCGTCCAAACAGGTGGTGGTTGGGTGCAGTCCCGAAGCACTTGGAGGCAGTGACGGTTAGACAGGATTCGTCTCTCCCGGTATTGGGGGTTGACATCGCGCTGTGTCTAGGAGAGCCATTACACGAGTAGTCCCTGGCCAGGGCAAGCGAGATATACTGGTAGGTTCCAGTGTTATCTCAGGGTGTTTTGGGCTTCACTCCGACACGACTTGTACCGCTATTAGTTGACTGACATTTTACCGCCCCCTAGGCCCGACATGCGATGTATTAGACGAACAGACCGGACTGTACGGAGTCTGTCACATTCAGACTCAGTAGGAGTTCAGATGGGGTTTCACCTCGTCAGCCTTCTTGTCGACATCTACCTGGGGACCGTTACGCACAGCTAGTGCCGCTTGCGGTCTGTGGTTAAACCCACTGCCAGCGTCGTGTCGAGTCTTTAGAGTCCCACACAGAGGGTATTCGCCTCTGGGCAAAACAGAGTAGAGGTCGCATGGTTTTGCGACAGGGTTCGTTCTCATCCGCGCACTTGTGCACGTTTGGAGTTCGGACGGATATTACTGGCTGGCTCTGGTTTGAGTCAGATACCGGTATATGTTTTGGGGTTGCTTTTATCTCTAAGTATTCATGTTCCTCGGAACAAGGATGCAGGTGTGTATGCACAGTTATTTGAGGAAGAGGAAGAGGACTTTCATTAGGGTTTCGGAACGGGTGCGTATGCACAGTTGACAGTCGTCTTTTTCCAAACCCTAATGGATTTATGTTATATCAATTAATAATATTAATAAAATGAAATTGTGTCATGGTTGGTTTTTGTTGACTAGTTGACCATGGTTGACTTGTTGACCATGGTTGAAGATTTGACCATCATCATTACAAAAGCAAGATGCTTTTTGATTCTTGCAAAAACATTTAATGTTTGAAATGATAATGGTCATTCCTAAACCTTCCATCAACTATTTCATTTTCATTATTATTATTAATTAGATAATTCTTTTTCTTTTGGCATTATGGTTGCAAGAAAGAAAAAGATAGCTCATTCTATCATTTTAGCTTCTCTCTCCTCATTTCATCTTCTTCTTCCTCAAGCTCAAGGTGATTCCTTCTCATGTGTTGAGAATCCCTCACCTTGAAAAAGAAAGCACCCCATAGATACTCTCTATTCTCTCTAGGGTTCAAGGTTTAGCAAGCCGGAGATCCTAGTTCACTCAAAGTTCGAGGAAGAGCCCAAAGGTTGAACCCTTAGGTGGATCCATCTTCGACGGAAGAAGGCTACGAGGAAAGAACCATCCACCTCCACAAAGTTTGAAGAAGAAAGAGTTCAAGTTTAGGTATAACCATCTTCATCCGAGTAGCTAACGCTCCTTTGTATACTTGCTAGTTTAGTTTAGACACGATCCCGACCTTGTTTAGTCCATGTTGCCCCTTGCGATAAAAATTTGTTTTTTATACCGTTTCCGCCTCCCCGTAAGCACCGGGGGTCGCAACGTGGACTTACAGTGGTATCAGAGCCCAACTAAACTTAAACTAGCTTGGTAGCGAAGTGTATGGAAGTTCGAAACCGAAAAATCGCAAAACCGAAAAACTAAAACCCTAAGTTTCTGTTGAAATTTTTTATGCTCTAAATGAAAAACTTTATACTCCTAAAATCGGCTCAGGGTTTTCTGAGAACACCCACCAAAAACGATCCCATGATTCCTTCAAAGCGCCGCCCATCCGCGGCCTCACCTGTTCATCTAGCCACGGATCCGCCACCGTTTGGGCACTTCATGAGATCGTGTTTTGTGCAGTGTTCTTCTGGTAGGGTTTTGGGATTTTTCAAATATGTTATATGTGCCCAGATTTTCCAGAACAGAAATTTGCTTTTGGGGTCCTATAAATCCGTATTTTTTTTCGAACTTCGCTACACTTTGTCTATATTGGTTATATCTGTGATGTTTGAATGTATTGAACGTCGGCTAATCGCTATAAGTCGATTAGTCGGGGTTATACATCTCTGTGATCTGTGTTTGATATTGAAATGTGTATATGAATGTGTTGGACTGTCGCGGGTGAATAGCCGGGGTGGATGTGAGATGAGCTTTTGTTTTTCTTTCATTCATTATATATGTAAATTGATGTAATATTATTATTTGTTTGGCCGCACAACCGGGTCGGGGTTGTAGCCGTCATTGTATAATTCTTTATACTGTTTTTGCTCCTAGGATAGACCCATGGAGGGGGTGCACAAACTGCCGAGTACTTGGCAGGTAGTTTGCCGCACCCGTAGGGGCTTTGGGTGGGGTATTTGGCATTTCACCGCGACCGTGTAATCCGCTTTTCGTTTCAGGCTCGAAAGGATTGCGGATTGCTAGTATATCCATTGTATTCATCTGTGATCTGTAATGTCTATCATTGCTTTCTATTTAGGCGTTGCTTATGTTTTACAGCCGCGCTAGCCCAGCCCCCGCTCTGTCGTTAGTTAAGTAACCTAACGGGTGATGACGGGACCCCTTGGCGAATGCGAATGACATAAGCGTACGTCATATTTTGGTTGTTTTCTGCAATGGTAGGATTAAATGATGGGACGCATTAAAAGAACTAATGCAAGAATATCACGCATTAAAAGAACTAATGCAAGATAATAAACCTAGTTAAAGTCGTTGGAACACTTTCGAAAAACCACTCGGTTCTTTTCAAAACTAACTTTTAAATGCGGAGATTGAGCCACTCCTTCTAAAAGCTATCTCGTTCCATCGACTATATCAAGTTCACTACGTTCACGGTTTCGCCAAAACCATCCGTAGCCCTCCGTCGTTTCATATGAATATTCAACAGTATTCAAGCTATGTTTGTTGGCCTTAGTCAAGGCACAGTGTTTGGTAGCTGGTGGTTATTCATATGTTGCATAGATAGAATGCGTTGGTTTCGGACAGTCGTATTGCCTTGTTGGCCATAGTCAAGGGTAGATACGGGTGGGTTCAAATTAACCTGGATAACGACGGGTAGAACTTGACATGTGACTTATGATTTGTTGGCCTTAGTCAAGGTCATAAGAGCATGGGGCAAAAATCCACATCGGGAGTTTCATAAGTACTGAAACTTGCTAGATTTGCATACCATTTGGAGTGTGGTGATTCTGGTAGGATTCCTTCAGTTTCGTCACGCGATGATATTTGGATCCCGATCCTACTGCGAGTATATGCTACTCCTCGGGAAATTTCTCACTAAACGATCAATTCTATAAACCTAGTAGGTGCCTAGAAAGGTGTTAGCGGGGCTACGCCCCCAGGGAAAAGGGGTTATTTAATTAAAGAACTTCGCGAAAGCGTTGGAAAACCTCCCTCGAAGTACCGACACTGGCCTGGCTGAACGGTTAAGCAAGTATTGTGCGGTGGGATTGATCCCGGCTAATTCTTCCTTTATGGTTTGAGGAGGGATTCGAGAGACAGTGGCAGCCATCCCGTTTAGACAAATTAAAAACCATTCTAAACTTGCAAGAGCATCGTGCTAAAGTGTTTCTTCTCTCCCTCCTAATTGCAGCGACCATTCAACATGACCGGACTTAAGTTACTTCTAGATAAAAACAAACTGACAGGGCCAAACTACAAAGATTGGCTCAGGAATGTCAAAATGGCAATCACTTACGACAAGCTGGGGTATCTTCTTACCACCAAAGCTCCCCCCGTCCCAGGTCCCACCTCCAGCGTCGCGGATAAGGAAATCCGTAAGACTTGGGAGATTGATTGCGCGAAGGCCAAGTGCCTCGTGCTTGCCTCTATGGACAACGAACACCAGAGGAGGCACGAGAATATGGATTTGGAATCCATATTTCTTCATACAAAAGAACTGTATGGAGAGCAGTCTCGTATCGCAAGATACGAAGTGTCGAAGAAGTTGTTTTCGGCAAAGTTGGCCATCGGATCATCGGTAGCAGACCACGTGCTTAAGATGATTGGCTAAATTGAGGAGCTCGCGGAACTTGGGACCACGTTGGAAATTGAACTCTATACGGATTTAATTCTCCAGTCCCTTCCATCCACTTACGCCCAGTTTATTCTGAACTTCAACTTACAAGAAAAGGAAGTTGAACTTTCAGAACTCCTCAACATGCTGAGGAGCGCAGAGGGCACCCTACAGAAAGGTAGGGAAACACCCGCTTTCTTTGTAGGAGGATCTTCTTCCTCTAGGTCCAAGGCGAAAGCCAAGGGAAAGAGGAAGAAAGCCCCCGCCAAACCAAGAGGCGGTGTTAGTAAAGTGGGTACGAAGGGAAAAGAAATGGCAACAAAGACTGCGGGGAAGCTTGTGGGAAAGGAGGAATGCTTCTATTGTCATAAGAATGGACACTGGAAGAAAGATTGCAGGGCTTGGAATGCCAGGACACAGGAACTGAAGCAGGTTACGGCTTCAGCTTCAGGTGTGTATGTTATTGAAAACTGTCTTTCTATAAACTCTACTTCCTGGGTATTGGATACCGGATCAGGATCTCATATCTGTAATTCATTGCAGGCGTTTAGAAATCGTAGGTTTTTGAAGGCAGGTGACATGACCCTCAGAGTTGCAAACGGAGCTAGCATGGATGCTAAAGCCGTGGGGGACTATCACCTGGGAATGTCAGATGGGCATGTTTTGGTTTTGCGTAATTACTTTTTTGTACCCAACGCAACTTATAATATCATTTCTGTATCTTTGGTTTCTAAAGAAGGTTATGAATTTGCGTTTGTAAGTAATGTTGTAAACATTCACCTTAATCAAGTTCTGATTGGGTCAGGTACACAGAGCAATGGTATATACGTATTGAACCAACCACAGATTTTCAATGACCAGAATACACACAAAAGAAAGTCTCCAGATATCAATCAGGCTTTCTTATGGCATTGTAGACTAGGTCACATCAATGAGACACGGTTGACTAAGTTACATAAAGAAGGATACTTGGATCCGTTCGAGTATCAGTCTTATGCCACTTGTGAATCATGTCTCATGGGAAAGATGACAAAGACTCCGTTCACTGGACACGGAGTAAGAGCGAGCGAGCTCTTGGGACTCGTACAGAGCGACGTGTGCGGTCCAATGTCTACACATGCGCGAAGCGGTTACTCTTACTTCATTACTTTTACGGATGATTTTTCAAGGTACGGTTATGTCTTCTTAATGAAACATAAGTCCGAGGCCTTTGAAAAGTTCCAGGAATATAAGAATGAAGTAGAGAAACAGACCGGCAAAAGTATCAAGATTCTAAGATCGGATCGAGGTGGAGAATACTTAAGTGCCGAGTTCCTGTATTATTTAAAAGAGAACAGAATTCTCTCTCAGCTCACTCCTCCATACACTCCGCAACACAACGGTGTATCGGAGAGACGGAACCGAACCCTATTAGATATGGTACGGTCCATGATGAGTAAGGCTGAGTTACCGCGATCTTTCTGGGGTTATGCACTGGAAACAGCTGCACATCTCTTGAACCAAGTTCCTACTAAAACAGTGCCTACCCCACCATATCAGATGTGGAGTGGGAAGAAACCCAGTCTTAAATCCTTTAAGACATGGGGATGTACGGCTTTTGTAAAACAGCAGCATGCGGACAAGCTCGAGGCACGCTCAGTACAGTGCAAGTTTGTGGGATACCCAAAGAACTCCAAGGGGTATCTTTTCTATTACGCAGAGGAGCAAAAAGTCCTTGTTTCTCGTCATGCTCGCTTCTTGGAAACTGAATTTTTAGAAAATCAGATAAGCGGGAGCGCAGTAAAACTGGAAGAAATTCCAGAACCACAAACCATTACTGAAAGCTTAGAGGAACCAGAGGGTTCGAAAGAACAGGACATTCCTACGCCGCTCCGCAGGAGTAGTAGGCAGTCTCATCCGCCCGAGAGATCCTACGGTTTTCTCATAGACGGGGATCGAGAGGATTGCATCATATATTATGATGAGCCTACTAGCTTCCAGCAGGCCGTTCAGAGCATTGACTCGGTAAAATGGCTGGATGCAATGCGGACCGAAATGGAGTCCATGTACACCAACAAAGTATGGACGTTGGACATTGCTCTAGACGGGGTAAAATCCGTAAGATGCAAGTGGATCTTCAAAAGGAAGATTGGTGTAGATGGACAGGTTGAGACCTATAAAGCTAGACTTGTAGCAAAGGGCTTCCGTCAAAGACCTGGCTTGGACTATGACGAAACCTTTTCTCCAGTGGCTATACTGAAATCCATTCGGATCCTTCTTGCCATTGCTTCCTTCCACGATTATGAGATTTGGCAGATGGACGTAAAGACCGCTTTTCTAAATGGAAATTTAGAGGAGTTTGTCTATATGGATCAGCCAGAGGGTTTCATTCAGAGTGGGAGGAGCGGAAAGGTGTGCAAGTTGCTTAAGTCCGTCTATGGACTAAAGCAGGCATCACGGAGTTGGAACATCTGTTTTGATGAGACGGTCAAGGAATTTGGCTTTATCAAAAATCCAGATGAACCATGCATCTATAATAGATTTGTAGCGAGAACTGTAGTATTCCTCGTTTTATACGTGGATGACATTCTCTTAATAGGAAATGACATTCCTATGCCACAATCTGTCAAGGGGTTCTTGTCGCACAGGTTCTCCATGAAAGACCTGGGTGATGCCTCATACATCCTGGGGATCCGGATCCATCGTGATAGATCCAAGAGGATATTAGGACTTTCTCAGTCCAGGTACATCGACACCATAGTGAAGAGATTCAGTATGGAAGATTCCAAGCGCGGTAACCTACCGGCTTGTCACGGGATCACCCTCTCTAAAGAGATGTCTCCCAAGACTGATTTGGAGAGGGATCGCATGTCTATTATACCCTACGCTTCTGCGGTAGGCTCTATAATATATGCGATGTTGTGTACCAGACCGGATGTAGCTTATGCACTGAGTGTGGTAAGCCGGTATCAGTCAAACCATGGGGAGAAACACTGGATAGCGGTGAAGAACATTCTCAAGTACCTGAGAAGGACTAAGGAGATGTTCTTGGTGTATGGCGGAAAAGACCTCCAGATCGAGGCCTTTGCTGACTCCAGCTTCCAGAGTGACAAGGATGATTCCAAGTCCATGTCGGGTTTCGTCTTTACCCTCAATGGAGGGGCGGTGTGTTGGAAGAGCTCCAAACAGGAAACCGTTGCGGACTCGACTATGGAAGCGGAATATATCGCTGCATCTGATGCCGCAAAAGAAGCTGTCTGGATGAGGAAGTTCTTAAAAGAACTTCAGGTGGTTCCATCCATTGTTGACCCAATACCTCTGTATTGCGACAACAACGGGGCTATAGCTTTAGCGAAGGAACCCAGGTCCCATCAGAGATCCAGGCACATCTTGAGGCGGTATCACGTGATCAGGGAGATCGTGGATCGCAAGGAGATCGAGGTTCGGAGGGTTGCTTCAAAAGAGAACACTGCAGATCTATTCACCAAGGCCTTACCCCAGACTCAGTTCGAGCGGCTGATTGAGATGATAGGTCTTCGATACGCCAGTTCATGGCCTTAGTGCAAGTGGGAGATTGTTAGTGTATATGCCCTAGAGGCCATTACTGTATCATACTAGTTTGTATATTACTTGATGGAAGCTTGGGATATTCACCTTGTATAAACAATCTTGCTCAATATAGTAGTATGCTACTTGGTTTGTTTCTACTTCAATGTGTACTTGTGTTTATTTTAGTATATCACTTATACGCATTAGTGGAGCCCTTAGGATCTTTGCTTGATTACCAGCGTTGTGATGGCAGTCACACTAGTGGGGGCTGGGTAATCTATAAGCACATCCTTATACAGGTCCCTAGTCGCAGGACTATCGAGACAGGGAATCGATACTCCGGAGTAGACTAGCGTATGCGCTTCTCATCCCAGTGTGGGAGATGGTCTGTCCCACAGCCATCAGTACGTCGTACTGGAGATAGTATACGGGTGCTCGTTGGGTTACGAGTACACTGGACAGGACTCATCGGGAACTGACAGGTTGGTATTATACCTATCGTCAGTTATCATTTCCCAGGTGACATGAGTACATCTTAGTCCGCTGACTTGACACTGGCACTTCGCCTCGAGTGTGTTCCCACTGCACTTTGATCACTACCCTACCACGGCTCAAAGGAGTCGTGCAAACAGGTGGTGGTTGGGTGCAGTCCCGAAGCACTTGGAGGCAGTGACGGTTAGACAGGATTCGTCTCTCCCGGTATTGGGGGTTGACATCGCGCTGTGTCTAGGAGAGCCATTACACGAGTAGTCCCTGGCCAGGGCAAGCGAGATATACTGGTAGGTTCCAGTGTTATCTCAGGGTGTTTTCGGCTTCACTCCGACACGACTTGTACCGCTATTAGGGGACTGACGTTTTACCGCCCCCTAGGCCCGACATGCGATGTATTAGACGAACAGACCGGACTGTACGGAGACTGTCACATTCAGACTCAGTAGGAGTTCAGATGGGGTTTCACCTCGTCAGCCTTCTTGTCGACATCTACCTGGGGACCGTTACGCACAGCTAGTGCCGCTTGCGGTCTGTGGTTAAACCCACTGCCAGCGTAGTGTCGAGTCTTTAGAGTCCCACACAGAGGGTATTCGCCTCTGGGCAAAACAGAGTAGAGGTCGCATGGTTTTGCGACAGGGTTCGTTCTCATCCGCGCACTTGTGCACGTTTGGAGTCCGGACGGATATTACTGGCTGGCTCTGGTTTGAGTCAGATACCGGTATATGTTTTGGGGTTGCTTTTATCTCTCAGTATTCATGTTCCTCGGAAAAAGGATGCAGGTGTGTATGCACAGTTATTTGAGGAAGAGGAAGAGGACTTTCATTAGGGTTTCGGAACGGGTGCGTATGCACAGTTGACAGTCGTCTTTTTCCAAACCCTAATGGATTTATGTTATATCAATTAATAATATTAATAAAATGAAATTGTGTCATGGTTGGTTTTTGTTGACTAGTTGACCATGGTTGACTTGTGGACCATGGTTGAAGATTTGACCATCATCATTACAAAAGCAAGATGCTTTTTGATTCTTGCAAAAACATTTAATGTTTGAAATGATAATGGTCATTCCTACACCTTCCATGAACTATTTCATTATCATTATTATTATTAATTAGATAATTCTTTTTCTTTTGTCATTATGGTTGCAAGAAAGAAAAAGATAGCTCATTCTATCATTTTAGCTTCTCTCTCCTCATTTCATCTTCTTCTTCCTCAAGCTCAAGGTGATTCCTTCTCATGTGTTGAGAATCCCTCACCTTGAAAAAGAAAGCACCCCATAGATACTCTCTATTCTCTCTAGGGTTCAAGGTTTAGCAAGCCGGAGATCCTAGTTCACTCAAAGTTCGAGGAACAGCCCAAAGGTTGAACCCTCAGGTGGATCCATCTTCGACGGAAGAAGGCTACGAGGAAAGAACCATCAACCTCCACAAAGTTTGAAGAAGAAGGAGTTCAAGTTTAGGTATAACCAACTTCATCCGAGTAGCTAACGCTCCTTTGTATACTTGCTAGTTTAGTTTAGACACGATCCCGACCTTATTTAGTCCATGTTGCCCCTTGCGATAAAAATTTGTTTTTTATACCGTTTCCGCCTCCCCGTAAGAACCGGGGGTCGCAACGTGGACTTACATAAGTCGTGTCGGAGTGAAGCCCATTACACCTTGAGAAACTACTGGAACCTACCGGCAAATCTCGCTTTCCCTGTCCAGGGACTTTGCGTAATGGCTCTCTGACACAATGCTATGTCAACTCCCAATACTGGGAGAGACGAATCCTGTCTAACCGCCATTGCCTCCAAGTGCTCGGGACTGCACCCAACTGCTACCTGTTTGCACGACTCCTTTGAGCCGTGGTAGGGTAGCAATCTAAGAACAGTGGGACACACTCGAGGCGAAGTAGCAGTGTCAAGTCTGCGGACTATGCTGTACTCATGTCACCTGGGAACTGTTAACTGACGACTGGTATAAAACCAACCAACAGTTCCCTGTGAGTCATGTCCGGTGTACCCGTAACCTAACGAGCACCTGCATACTATCTCCAGTACGACGTACTGACGGCTGTGGGACAGACCATCTCCCCAAATGGGATGAGAAGCGTACACACTAGTCTACTCCGGAGTATCGATACCCTGTCTCGATAATCCTACGACTAGGGACCTGAATAAGGATGTGCTTGTAGACTACCCAGCCCCCACTAGTGTGACCGCCATCATAACGCTGGTAGTCAAGAAAGATCCTAAGAGCTCTATCAATACGTATACTCACATATTAAGATAGAAAAACCAAGTAGCATACTACCATGTTTAGCAAGACTGTTATATACATGTGAATATCCCAAGCTTCCATTAAGTAATATACAAAGTAGTAAGATACAATAATGGCCCCTAGGGCATATACACTAACAAGTACATCCTATAACTGTTCCTACTCAAGGGTGTATCGAGACAGGGCATCGATACTCCAGAGTAGACTAGCGTATACGCATCTTGACCTATTAGATGGGCGATGGATGATCTCACATCCATTGGTGTTCGACATCAAAGATGGTGTACGGGTGCTTAGTGGAGACTGGGTACACTGAACGGACTCGCCGAGAACTCCTAGATAGTATTATACCTATCGTCAGATAGCAATTCTCTGGTGACACTGGTACAGGTTAGGCTGTAGACCCGAGATAATCATAGAGTCTTATGTGATTCCCATTGTGCTTTGATTTCCACCTTACCACGTTCACGAGAACGTGCAAAACGGTGGTTTTTGGGTACAGTCCCGAATAACATGGAGGCAATGAGCGATAGGAGGGGTTTTGTCTCTCCCGGTATTGGGAGTTGATGTTGCGCTATGTTCGATTGGCTATAACAGGAAGTCCCTGTCCAGGGCTGATATGGAGATTTACTGGTAAGTGTTATCAGTAGTTTCTCGACCCGTTATGAGCCTTATATCGACACGACTTATCGGTTACTGGGTCTGACGTTTAGCACCCCTAGACTTGATATGCGACATATCAGACGAATAGACCGGACTGTACGGTAGTGTTGACTGATTGGATTCGCCGGAGTATGTACATGCTTGCTTTTTGATCTTCTGGTCGCTCAATACCCGGATGGCTGTTACGTTTAGCTGACCGCTTGCAGCTTGTAGGTGTTTGATATGATCATCACCTACTGCCAGTGTATTGACGAGTCTTTAGTGTCCTACACAGAGGTTTCCTGGCTCAGGCCAAACGGAGTAGGAGCACGTATATGATATGTGCGGGATCGAGATTGATACGTGTATGTTATACTGTATTCGATTCTCTCTATATGTGATATCGGCCAGTTATATATGATATAGCAGGGTTATCGGATTAAGTGTTGATTCGATTAAATATAATATTATATATATATATATATGTATGTATATATTATGTGCTCACTTATATATTTATTATTCTCACTTATGATACATACATATATATGTATGTATATATTATGTGCTCACTTATATATTTATTATTCTCACTTATGATACATTTAACATATATGTGATATATATTTATTGTATTGTTTTCTTTTGTTACATAAATATTATATATGTGATATATAATATTATAGCAAGCTATGTAATACATGCAACATGTATGTATGAGAATTATACCATACTATATGTAATGTTTGGGTTTAAATATCTAAGTAATTCAAATTGAGGAAATGAGTCATGGATGAAGCTTCACGAAGCTTGTATATTACCATTGACCAAGTCCAGCCTTTTTGTTTTGCCCTAGATATTTCTAACCCAACCATGACACATAGCCATGGTTAAGGATGATATACTTGACCCATGGTTTCATTTCTAACCTTAATCTCATTCATTTTTCTTCTTCCTCCTCATTCTCATTTTGCTTTCTAGCTTTTGAGATCAAGAAGAAAATAGTGAGAAATTAAATAATAAAGTGAGCAAAATTCCTACTTCATCAGCCTCTTCTATACTAGCCATATAGATTAGTGTGTTAGCTTCACTAATTCATAATTAGTGAAGTCATAGCTTGAGTTCGAGTTTCCTCGAAGTAGATCATCTTGGATTTCGAAGACTTCAAACAAGCATGGATCATTCGACTTGTGAAGCCTCTCTAGAGTCCGGGAGTTCATGGATCGTAGCGAAAGGACTACTACTCAGAGCTTACGAAGCGAAGGACCGGACTACAAAGGTTGTAATCCCTCTCTCTTAGATGTAAAGTTGTTTACATACAAAGTTAACCCTAATTCTCTAGTTCGATTACTTGGTTGGTTTGTTTAGCACCCCAAAAATTTTAATATAGCATGTTTGATGCTTGCCAAAACCTTGCTAAGTTGCTAAGCTAACCCTACAGTAGTATCAGAGCCAAGCTAGAGCATTAGGAGTTGTCTAGACGAATTTAGAAGTCCGATCGAACCCCGAAACCCAGAAACGACCGCTTTTTTCTGGAAATTTTTTCAAATGTTGAAATTTTTCGTATTAAAAATACTTAGAAAATCATGCAAGGAATTTTATGGACCCACCTGAAGAACGAGTCCCTAACTCGCTACAGTGACCGTGCAACCGCGGCCAAAACCTGGTTTTGGCGGAAGTTCCTCGACGCCACTATGGAGGCTTGGGATGGGCCTTTCAGCGACGGTCCGTAGGTGATAGGGTATGGTTCTGGGGATTATTATTTTCTGCTCAAGTGTTGAGCTCACTTAGGTATTTTAGGAAATCGTTGAATCGATCGAATTTTGTAACTTCGCCTGGATATCTGTGTTGTGATACAATATGTGGAATATCTGTGTTGTGTAACTTCGAATTTTGTAACTTCGCCTAAATATCTGTGTTGTGTAACTTCGCCTAGATATCTGTGTTGTGACATCTCATCAAAAGCATGGATATATATTGATTTAGGTTCTATAGTGGAGGTGTAAAGATCGAAAGGATTAAGTGTGGTTTCACTCGAAAGGGGTTCTTCACAATCTAGCAAATCAAGCACTACAAAGTCACACAACTCGTTTTTAGTTTCAACAAGTGAACTATTTGGGACAATCGATGGAAAACCGGAGTTGTGGGCTTCAATTGGGTAAGGGTAGGTTTGATTTGGAAATGTGTAGAACTCACTCGCTCCTCTCAAATTCTCACTCTGTCCAACCGTTTCCTCATACACTGAAAAATTGAAACTAGTGGAAAACTAGCTACCGGTTAACTAGGTTGTATAAGGGCGGCTACGGACGCATCCACATTCCTAATCATTTTGTTTGTTGCTAAGATATAAGCCTCCAACGACTCTTCCAAACTAGACTTGGGTGGTAAGGGGGTTTCGGTAAAAGATTCGAAATTGTTTGGATATGTGAAACTCCCAAAAGGCTGTGTAGAAACAATGTCTAGTGACGGTGGGAAAGTCGGGTAGGACTGGTAGGAAGTGGGTGGTTGGACAGGGGTTGGGCCAACATGTGGATAAAAAGGTGAATAGACTTGTTGATCCCTAGAACTAGATGTGTTGAGAGGGGTGAAAGATCGGCTACGAGATTGAGCGATATGCTCCGCAATACACATCGGTTTAGGAGTTACAGCAGGACTTGAAAAAGTGGTATCAACATATGAAGGTGGTAAAAGTTGACTTGGTCGACACAAAGTGGGTTGCAAAGTCGAACTGTTTCTCCTAGACGCTTCTATTTGATCTTTCAAAGAAATTTTGGGCATGGATGGATCTTTCTTAAATCGACCGAAACAATTGACGTACGACGGAAAGTTAGGTTCGGGATTCCAAAGTTCGGCAAGAGATTTATGATATGGGGTACCCATGATAGAAGAAAAAGAAGAGAAAGAAGGTAGGTGGTGCAAGGATTTCTTAGCGGCAAAAATTTGCAAGTTGTTAAAAAAAAATTCTTCCCTTTTCCCCTTTTTTTTGTTTGTTTGGAACTTTTTGCAAAAAAGATTTTCGATAAAAGGCTAAGACACACTTTCGATCAATCAAAAATGCACAATCAGGCCTAAATCTAGGGTCGCATAGGTCAGCTAGACAGCTCCTAACTGTTCCAAAGGGCTAGAAATAGGACCTCAAACCGCCTCTTCACCGCCAATTGCGGCCAGATAAGTGCCAGGTAAGTGGGAGGCTCCCCGCTACAAGTAGCGGTCCTAATTAAGTAACCACTTGCCTTGACACACTTTCCTAGACACCGCAAAGTCAGGTTAGGATAAACGGTCGATGCCTAAAACTAGTCCTCTGTCCTATTGAGCTCGAAGTCCTTAGGGCTGAGTCTAGTATTTTTTAATTAAGAATGGTCAATGCAAATGCCTTATGTGATTTCTGGGGTCCTGGGAAGGGTGATGAAATCCCCACCCAATCTGAATTGGTCAAAAGCCCCTTAAAATCCGATTAAAGATATGCAAAACAGTAAATCACTTGCAATCAAATCTTTTTTGTGAATTTCAAAGCTTGCAAGCTTTCTAATTAAAATTTTCCTTTTTCCGCATGCTCTTTATTTGGAAATTTTGCAAATAGATTTTCGATAAAAGATATGCAGAACAAAAAATATTACTCGCAATCAATTTCTATTTTAAGCGAGGCGCAAAAATCCTGCACAAGATTGTTATTTCGAAGGGGGAATATTTGTAAAGCGCATAGAAATCCTGCAGGCAAATTTACAGAAGATATATCAAGATTTACAGAGAATAAACAGAGGAGCTTACAGAAAAATTTTCACCAGATGATGCCTCGAGATTGCCGCGTTTCCACGGCTTAAGTGGGGTCCCACCGTGGTTCCGCGGTCAGGTAGTGGGTGTGGGTCCCAAATTTTTTTTCTGAACTTCTGATTTGACCAGACTGTGGCGGTTCCGTGGTCCGAAGTCGGTTTTCGCGGCGGTTTAGCGGCGCGGTGGAGGATTCAGTTCCCCAAATTTTATCTGTTCCTTGTTTGTTGTAATATTTTGATCTTATGATCGTCTCTTTGTTGTTTTGATCTCTGTAGATTTCCAGATCCGTATTTGTTCGTAGATCCTGCAAAATTCACACAAAAAATACCCTTTCCAAAAATAACAGATGATATATTTTTTATGATTTTTCAGATTTTTATGAATTTTTTTAAATTTTGGATTAACCCGAAATTGCAAAAAGGAAATAACACGCCATCCCCGGTAACGGCGCCATTTAATTTATAGATAGATTTTATCGATCAAAAATATATTTACCGCAATCAAGAACGGCGTCGCTTTGCAGCTAGCCGGTGAGTACGGGTCGGTCTACAGGGATGTTATGAATTTCCTAATCGCTCTTACGAGTTAATTCCGATGGGCGTCGGATTGATTTAATCTAAAAACTGAATTAATCTAGATCTAAATCTTGCTAGGGTTAGGTCTAGGTTATGTTTGGAAAGTCTATAAATCTCACCGCTTTCTATACCCATATTAAGATCTTATTAGGAGTTATGGTAATTATTAATAAAGGGGATTAGAATCATTTGGAAAGATGTTTTCTTCCTCTAGGTTCTTGTCCTTCCTTTATCAATCCTTACCCTAACCTCCATGGAAAACAATCACAACCGGGCCTTTATACTATGGTATCATCACTACCTCGAGGGATAGGGTGCCGTAGGGAGCGGTATGTGCATGTATGCATAGAGTCCTATTAATTATATATGATGGGCAAGAAAGGGGTGAGAGATCTTCATCTCTCAAACCTTCCCCAAATCTAACCCTAACAATCGAGGAGACTACTCGCTCATTAGGGAATTGAAGAACATTTATCTAGGGCAGAGAATAAAAGATCTAACTAGGGCAAGGAATTAAATTTAACTAGGGCTGATAAGAAATTTAACTTAGGGCAGAAAATAAATTGAGAACATACAATTTGATGCTCTCCAAAAGAATTCTGAATTTTATTCATAAAAAGAGGCATAGGGAGGCATAGCCTTTACAATGATTTGGAGTTCCTATTTATAGAGGATAGGAAACCCTAGGTTACAATTGATTCGCATGTCTACATTTACCAAAATATCCTTAGGAAGACCTAGTCAAAGTAGACTCCAAGCTTTGGTAAAACTTTATGTCTCTGTCTCTTTAAAAGGAAGTATTGGGCCTTGAAAGTTCTTTTGTTGCCTCTTCTGTCTTTGGGCTTCCTTATTATTTGGTTCTTTTATTAAAATAGCTTCTATGTTTCTTCCAGATCTCCAGTGAATAATTGCGGTGGACTTTTAACCGTTCGCTTTGTAATCTTGGACCTTGCATTGCTTTGTACATTGTGAATTTTATCTTTGATGTAGGCTTGATCAAGAGTCTTCTGTTTGTTGCTCAAAGTCCACTTTTGCATCGTCTTTTCATCGTTTTCACTGTTTTCTGTCCAAAAACCTGTAACCTGTAATATGTAGCAGACATGCGTCAAAAGCACCTGTTTATTTATAAAACGAATAAGAATGGGGAATATAATAATACAATATTATGGTGTGAACATTACCCACCCCGGTTCTTTCGGGGAGGCGGAATAGGTAAAAATCAAAATTTTCTCACAAGGTGACATGAACCATCCATGAAGGATCTTTGCTAAACAAAAACTAAGATACTAACTACAAGTTCTAGTTACTATGTAGAATGATTATACCTAGATCTTGAACCCCTTCTTTTCTTGTTGTGGTTCTCCTTCTTGCTTGCTCCTTTTAGTGGCATAGACGGCTCCTCCTTGGCGTCTTCTCTTTGCCGAAGATAGATCCACCCGAGGGCCTCTACCTTGAGCTCCTACCTCAACCAAGAGGTAACTAGAGTGCTTGGTTTGCCTGAAAAAAACCCTAGAAAGAGTAGAGAGATGTTTTGATGGTTTTGTCTCAAAAGGTTTTGTTTTTCAACACATGAAAGATTAAAGCTTTGAGAGGAAGAGGGAGAGCTCAAAAACATGAGAGAGAAAGAGCAAGAGAGAAGAATAGTAGAATTCAACAACCATGCTCAAATATTAGTGAATTATGAAATAATAATAATGATTAAAGAAATTGTGATGGTTCATTTGGAATGACCATTTTCATTTCACATTAAATGAATTTTGGAAGAATCAAGAAGCATCTTTCATGTGAAATGATGATGGTCAAATTGTCAACATAAGTCAACCGGTCAACCAAAGTCAAAGAGTCAATATAAGTCAAATGGTCAACCTAACCATGGCACAATTATCTTTAATTAATATCATTAATCATATTTCTCATTTTCATTAGGGTTTGGAAAAAGTCAACGGTCAACAACCCTAATGAGAATCCTCTGCCTCTGTCAACTGTGCATACACACCCGCATTTGTGTTCCGAGGAACACGAATACAATGAGACAAAACCAATCCCAAAACAAATACTAGGATCTGCCTTAAACCAAAGCCCGCTAGTAATAACTGCCCGGACACCAAACGTGCACAAGTGCGCGGATGTGAACGAACCCCGTCGCAAAACCATGCGACCTCTACTCTGTTTTGCCCAAAGGCGAATAACCCTCTGTGTGGGACTCTAAAGAATCGACACTACGCTGGCAGTGGGTTTAACCATAGGCCGCAAGCGGTACTAGCTGTACGTAACGGTCCCCAGGTAGATGCCGATAAGAAGACTGATGAGGTAAACCCATCTGAACTCCTACTGAGCCTGAATGTAACAATATCCGTACAGTCCAGTCTGTTCATCTGAGAGTATCGCATGTTGGGCCTAGGGGGCGGTAAATGTCAGTCCCCTAAAAGCGGTACAAGTTGTGTCGGAGTGTAGCCAAGAACACCCTAAGAAACTACTGGAATCACTACCAGTAAATCTCGCTTGCCCTGGCCAGGGACGACTATGTGTGATGGATCTCCTAGACACAGAACGATATCAACTCCCAATACCGGGAGAGATGAATCCTGTCTAACCGTCACTGCCTCCAAGTGCTTCGGGACTAGACACAACTACTACCTGTTTGCATGACTCAATAGAGCCATGGTAGGGTAGCAATCTTGTTAGTTGTATGTATGCCCTAGAGGCCAGTATTGTACAGATGATGTATATTATATTGGATGCTTGGACATATATAGAGAGGACTTTCTTGCTCGATATGATAGTATGCTATCTGGTTGCTCTTTATCTTAACATGTATACTTGACTCTTGATATTGTCTTATAGTTACATGTTGGTAAAAGCCCTTAGAATGTGTACTTTACTACATGGACTATGATGCAGATCATACTAGTGGGGACAGAGTAGTCCATAAGTACATCCTTTAATGTTCTTAGTCGTATGTGTATCGAGACAGGGCATCGATATACCAGAGTAGACTAGCGTATACGCTTCTCGGCCCATGAGATGGGCGATGGAAGATCCCATATCCATTGGTGTTTGACATCAGAGATGGTATAGGGTGTTCAGTGGAGACTGGGTACACTGGACGGACTCGCCGAGAACTCCCAGATGGTATTATACCTCACGTCAGATGGCAGTTCTCTGGTGACACTTATGCAGGTTAGTCTGTAGACCCGAGATCATCATAGAGTCTTGTGTGATTCCCACCGTGCTTTGATTTCCAACTTACCATGTCCAAGAGGGCGTGCAAAATGGTGGATTTTGGGTACAGTCCCGAGTCACATGGTGGCAATGAGCGATAGGAGGGGTTTCGTCTCTCCCAGTATTGGGGGTTGATGTTGTGCTGTGCTCGATTGGCCATAACAGGGAAGTCCCTGGCCAGGGCTGATTTAGAGATTTACTGGTAAGTGTTACCAGTAGTTTCTCGACCCGTTATGAGCCTCACATCGGCATGACTTATCGGTTATTGGGGTCTGACGTTTACCACCCCTAGACTTGTTATGCGACATATCAGACGAGGAGACCGGACTGTACGGGAAGTGTTTCCGTTAAGGTTTTACTTGAGTTGGAGCGGGCTTGCATGCTGATCTTCTGATCGCTTAATACCCGGGTAGCCGTTACGTCCAGCTAGTACTGCTGACGGCTTGTGGGTGCTTGATGTGATCATCACCTACTGCCGGCGTATTGGCAAGTCTTTAGAGTCCTACATAGAGGTTTTACTGGCTCAGGCAAAATGAAATTGGAGCGCATATGTGATATGTACGGGACCGAGAATAATGCGAGTATGTGATACCGTATTCTATTCTCGCGACTTTTTTTATCCGTCGGTTATATGTGATATAGCCGGGTTATCGAATCAAGTGTTGATTCGATAAGTCAATACATTGGATGTTAGACGGTTATATGTGATATAACCGGATTATTAAGTCAAGTGTTGATTTAATAATTTAGTGTATAATTGTATATATGATATACTAATTTACATTAACTAACATTTGTTCACTTAAAGATTTTTCTCACATGTGCACAACTTTAATATATATGTGATATATATTAAAATGTGTTTTCTTTTTGTATCATGGTTGTTGATACAACATTCATGGGTGTATGAGACTTACACCATGCTATTTGTTATGTTGGGTTTAATATTTAAAGTAATTACAAAATTAGTGGAAGATTAGAAAAATACATGAAGCTTGTGGAAGCTTGTGGATGCATTGACTAAGTCCACTAAGTTTGTTTTTACTTTGGATATTTATTAACCTAACCATCATACTTAGCCATAATTATGTCGCTATATGAGTTAGTATATGATACTCACTCACCCATGGTTAGCTCGCTCACTTGATCATTATCATTCTCTTTTTATTTCTTCATCTTCTTCCTTGAGCTAAAAAGCTCACTATGGTTTGATCCAAAGTGAGAAACATTGTGAGAAAATAAATTCTAAAGTGAACCCACTTCCTATTTCTCCATCCTCTACTAGACTAGCACTTTAGTTTAGGGTGTTTGCTTCACTAATTCTCTAGTTAGTGAAGTAGTAGCTTCAGTTGGTATTCCCTCGACGTAGATCATCTTCAGCCTCGAAGAATTCAAGCAAGGACGCTTCTTTCGCCTCATGAAGCCATGCAAGAGCCCGGGAGAACCATGATCGCAGCGAAAGGACTACAAGAAGGAGCTTTAGAAGTGAAGGACCGATCTACAAAGGTTGTATTTCGTATTAACTTAGTGATAAATGTTATTTACTTGCATGTGTAACCCTAATTATCTAGCAAAGATCTTGTTTAGGGTTGTTTGGCATGGTTAAAATTTTAATCGGGCATTGTTGATGCCTTGTAGAACCTTGTTAGAGTTCCTAGTAACCTTACAGTGGTATCAGAGCCTAGCTAGAGCTTTAGGCGACGTGTTTACGAAGTTAAAACTCCAATCGAACCCCGATACGACAAAGTAGACCCCCTCTCTGGAAATTTTTTTAAAATATGTATTTATCTGTATTAAAAATACCGAAAAAATTCAGCGGGGAATTTTAGGTATTACTGTGAAAAATGACAAAGTAACTCATACGGACCGCCGCGGAACCGCGGCAATACCCTGCTTGTGCCGCGGATCCGCGGCCTTACAGTGAGCATTTGCTTTGGTTTTTGTACAGTAATACCCGTATCTGTTAGTGCTATTTTCTGGGTATTTTTAATCTGGCTCAAGTGTTGAGTGTTCTGCGGATTATTTTGAATTCGTTGATTTTATCGGAAAATTTAATTTCGTGCTTTTTCCGGATAATTTAAAAAGTATTAAAATGTTCGAACGAATATCATTAACTCGCTTTTTCCCGACACGAAAAACTTTCAAGTGTTTAATTTTTCTTGAGTTTGAATCTTTCGGAAAAACGTGGAAGTAACGTGATGGACCCTCTATAAGAACACAAACCTTAACTCGATTATGTGACCATCTGAACCGCCTCTAAATCTTAGGGTTTGGGGCAGTACGGTGTGCCACATGTGAAGCGTTGGCTTGACCCTTCTACGGCTGGACCGTTGGTACTGTGACGTATTCTGGAATTTTTGAACTCCGCTCAAGTGTTGAGCTATTTAGGAAATCTTGGGTATTTTATTATTCGATCGGAAAGTTTAATACTGTCTATTTATCTGGAATGTGAAAAAATATCTGGAATTCATATAGTTAGGCATGAAATGCGAAGTATGTGATATTTCGGATTTACGATGTCTAATGAGATTATGGATTCCAAATGTTGTAGTTTTACACTTTCTTTTCTGCGACCGTAAGTGTAATATGTGATATCGCCGGTTTCGTTGCTATATGTCAACGAAAATTGGGATGCGGATATTTACTTACGTTGATGACATGTGATGTTATGTGTTGCTGGATATGTTATATTGGATCGTCGCGTTTCTGAATAGCCGGGGGTTTTATATGAGATGAGGGTTTTTATTTTCATTCATGTAAAATTAAATGTATGTAATATTCTTTTATTAGGGCACTTCCGGGATGAGCTTGATGTCACCAATTGTATATTATTTACTTTTCCGCACTAGGATAGACCCAAGGAGGAGAGCACAAGTAACCGGGTTCTATAGTCCAGTGGGAGACCAACTCGAGGAGTCGAGTCCGGGTCTCCTAACTCTAGAATTGGTAGGGTTGCTTGCCGCTCTCGTAGGGGTATAGGGGTGTGGGTTTGGCTATTCATCGCGAACATGGAATCCGTGTTTTATAGAGGCTCAAAATAAAACATGGACCTCCTAGTATATCCATTATTTCATATGTTTCTTCTGCTGCGATATCTGTGATGTGATCATTTGATATGGTGTGATAAATATTGTATATAGTATATATGATATATTATATAGACATTACTTATGTTTTACACCCGCGCTAGCCCTGCCTTGCTCTGCCGTTAGTTACCTAACCTAACGGTGCACGAGGGGACATCGAGGCGAATGCGGATGGCATAAGTGTACGTCGTAATTATCTGTGATGTTTAGGTGACATAAATGATGGGACTTCATTAATATGTTTAATGAAAGAAAAGAAACCTAAAAGATGTTGTAGAATCAAATTTTCAAAAAGAGTAGCTACAATTTTTGCTTTGCATAGCGATATATATGATATATCCTGCACCTTATTCGATAAGGAAAGAGCCGAGATCCCTTCACCGGGAGTGACCTCTTTAGCAAAACTGGCAGATGCTACAACACTCGGTTTGTCTTTTGATTGCTTTTAGAGTTTTGCTTTACATAGTGATATATATAATATGTCCTGCACCTTATTCGATGAGGAAAGAGCCGAGATCCCTTCACCGGGAGTGACCTCTTTAGAAAAACTAATAAAAGTCTCAAAATCACTCCATTTCAAAATTCACTCGGTTCTACAACGATATCAAGTTCATTACGCAATAGGTTTTCAGAAAAACCTGTCGCAGCCTTCCGTCATTTCAGATAGGAACTGTTTAGTATTCGTGCAGCGTTTGTTGGCCTTTGTCAAGGCGTAGTGTGCGATACCTGAATGGTGCTTATCTGGTTATGCATATGATGCAGATTGGATTAAGGTAGTCGTGCGACTTTGTTGGCCCGCATCAAGGGTCGTACGGGTGGGTTTAATTCAATCAAGAAATGACGGGTTGGACTTGACTAGCGCACTATGGTTTGTTGGCCTGCGTCAAGGTCATGGGATGCTAGGGGAAAAATATTATCGGGAATTTCAAGTGTTGAAATTTGCAATGAGATTGCATACTTTCTATGAGATAGTTGGATCCCGATACCCACTGCGTGTAATTGTTACTCCTGGGAGAGTTTTACACAGGACAATTAGCCGATCAAGTAGGTGTCTAGAAAGGTGTCAATGGGGTTACGCCTCTGGGAAAACGAGGTTTACTTTAATTAGGTCCGTTCGAAAGCACGGGGAACCTCACTCAAAGTATCGACACTGGCCTGGCTGAAAGATTGGCGAAGTTGTAGGGTGTAATTAATCCCGGTTAGTCTTTCCTTTTAGGGTTTGAAGGAAGATTTAATAAAAACAGTCAGAGCCATCCTGATTAGATAAAATAATAACCAATCTGATCTTGCAAAATCATACGCTAAAGTTTTTTCTTCTCTCTCTCTCCAGGTAGCGACCATATCATGCTTTAATCAAGATAATAATATGGATGTATTGACCGAACCCGCAGGTTATACTGTGCTGGGGAACGTTGGTTCCGTTCTTTCTTATAAGAGTTATAAGACTGAACAGGATATAGGGGAATACCAGGATTCCCATGCCACCCAAATGAAGAAAGTACATGTTGATGCATTTTCTTCAGGTGTGTTCGTTACAGAGAACTGTTTCTCCATTTGCTCTAGGTCCTGGGTATTAGATACCGGGTCAGGATCCCATATATGTAGGCAGTTACATGGGCTTAGGAGAGGTAGAGAGCTTGGAGAAGGTGATAAAGACGTAAGGGTTGGAAATGGTGCAATTGTTGTAGCTAAAGCCATCGGGGAATATCACCTTGTATTACCAACTGGTAATACATTGATTCTGAACGAATGCTATTACATGCCGAACCAGATATGCAACATTATATCGGTTTCTTTGTTGAGTAAAAAGGAATATAATTTTGTATTATCGGATAATGTTATGAACATTTTTCTAAACCAAAAGTTGGTTGGATCAGGCACGATGTGCAATGGCGTTTATGTTCTAAATCAATCAACAATTCTGAGCATAACAAACATACACAAGAGGAAGTGTTCAGAACTGAACGAATCCTTCTTGTGGCATTGTAGACTAGGTCACATCAATGCGACACGGCTAGCTAAGTTGCATAAGGATGGATATTTGAATCCTTTTGAATTTTCATCTTATGATACTTGCCATTCATGTCTCAATGGAAAGATGACCAAAACTCCGTTTACGGGACACGGAGAAAGAGTTACGAAACTCTTAGGACAGGTACATAGTGATGTATGCGGTCCCATGTCTACACATGCTAGGGATGGTTCTTCGTACTTCATTACATTCACTGACGATCTCTCTAGATTCGGGTATGTGTTCCTGATGAAACATAAATCAGAAGCTTTTGAGAAATTTAGAGAATATAAACAAGAAGTCGAGAACCAAACCGGGAAAAGTATTAAAATCCTTCGATCTGATCGAGGAAGTGAATACTTGAGCAATGAATTCCTGGACTTCCTAAAAGAGAATGGGATTCTCTCTCAGCTAACTCCTCCATATACACCACAGCACAACGGTGTATCGGAATGGAGGAATCGCACCATATTAGATATGGTGCGCTCTATGATGAGCACAGCTGAGTTACCTATTTCCTTCTGGGGGTATGCGCTGGAAACAGCAACATACCTATTGAATCAAGTTCCATCTAAATCTGTACCTGCCACACCATATGAGATATGGAGTGGGAAGAGACCATGTATTAAACGAGTTAAGATATGGGGTTGTCCGGCCAATGTCAAAAGGAAAAATCCAGACAAACTCGTGGCACGGTCAGTTCTATGCAAGTTTGTGGGATATCCCAAACATTCACATGGATATCTTTTCTACCATAGCGAGGAACATACGGTGTTGGTTTCTCGACATGCCATCTTTTTAGAAAAGTAATTTCTTACAAAAGAAACTAGTGGCAACGAGGTAGAACTGGAAGAAATTCCGGCTACACAAACTCAAACTGAAGATTTAGTGGAACTAGAGGATTCGGTAGTTCCCGATGAACCCCGGCCACTCCGCCGATCTAGTAGGGTTCCTCACCCACCTGAGAGATACTACGGTTTTCTCATGGATGGTGGGAGCGAGGATTGCATCATGGTTGATGATGACCCAACTAGCTTCGAGCAGGCCATCACGAGTGGGGACTCAGTGAAATGGCTGGATGCAATGCTGTCCGAGATGGAATCCATGTACACCAACAAAGTATGGACTTTGGAAGATGCTCTTGAAAGGGTAAAACCCATTGGGAGCAAGTGGATCCTCAAGAAAAAACTTGGTGTAGATGGAAAAGTGGAGACATTCAAAGCTGGACTTGTTGCAAAGGGTTTTCGTCAAAGACCAGGTGTTGACTATGACGAAACCTTTTCTCCAGTGGCTGTGCTTAAATCCATCCGGATCATGCTTGCCATCGCTGCATATCATGACTACGAAATCTGGCAAATGGATGTTAAGAATGCCTTTCTAAACAGTGATTTAGAAGAGAGCGTGTACATGACTCCGCAAGAGGGCTTCGTAGCTAGTGGGAGCAGCGGGAAGGTGTGCAAGCTGCTTAAATCCATTTATGGATTAAAGCAAGCATCGCGGAGTTGGAACATCTGCTTTGACGTCGTTATCAAAGAGTTTGATTTCGTCAAAAACGTAGATGAACCTTGTATCTACAAGAAGGTGGCAGAGAGTAAGGTTGTCTTCCTCGTATTGTACGTGGACGACATACTCTTGATAGGAAATGACATTCCTATGCTGCAATCGGTCAAGCTCTTCTTATCACAAAGATTCTCAATGAAAGATCTAGGTGATGCCTCCTGCATATTGGGAATTATGATCTATAGAGATAGATCTAAAAGGAAATTGGGATTGTCCCAATCCAGGTACATTGATACCATACAAAAGAGGTTTAGTATGGAAGAATCCAAGCGTGGGAACATAGATCTCTGGACTCACTCTCTCCAAAGAGATGTCTCCCAAGACTGATTTGGAGAGAGCTCGCTTGCAAGAGATACCCTATGCTTCGGCTGTAGGCTCTATCATGTACGCGATGCTATGTACCAGACCCGATGTAGCACACTCACTAAGTGTAGTGAGTAGGTATCAGGATGATCCTGGAGAGAGTCACTGGACAGCTATGAGGAGCATTCTCAAGTACTTGCGAAGGACTAAAAAGATGCTCTTAGTGTATGGTAACGGAGAACTCCAAGTGGAGTCCTTTACCGATTCGAGCTTCCAGAGTGATAAGGACGACTCTAAGTCACACTCGGGATTTGTCTTCACTCTTTACGGAGGGGCCGTTAGCTGGAAGAGTTCCAAGCAGGAAACCATGGCAGACTCGACGAAGGAGGGTGAATACATCGCTGCCAACGATGCTGCCAAAGAGGCTGTCTGGATCAAGAAGTTCGCTACTAAACTTGGAGTGGTTCCATCCATTGAGCATCCAATACCTTTGTATTGTGATAATAATGGAGCGGTGGCTTTGGCCAAGGAACCCAGGTCCCATCAGTGATCCAGGCATATTCTGAGGCGGTATCACCTGATCCGGGAGATAGTAGATCGCCGGGAGATCGAGGTTAGGAGGGTTGATACGAAGAACAAAACTGCGGGTCCACCCACGAAGGCTATTTCCGAGATACAGTTTGAGAGACTCTTCGGGATGCTTGGTATGCGATACTACAGCAGCTGGCCCTAGTGCAAGTGGGAGATTGTTAGTTGTATGTATGACCTAGAGGCCAATATTGTACAGATGATTATATTATATTGGATGCTTGGACATATATAGAGAGGACTTTCTTTCTCGATATGATAGTATGCTATCTGGTTGCTCTTTATCTTAACATGTATACTTGTCTCTTGATACTGTCTTATAGTTACATATTGGTAAAGCCCTTAGGATGTGTACATGACTAGCTGGACTATGATGGAGATCATACTAGTGGGGACATAGTAGTCCATAAGTACATTCTTTAATATTCCTAGTCGTAGGTGTATCGAGACAGGGCATCGATATACCAGAGTAGACTAGCGTATACGCTTCTCGACCCATGAGATGGGCGATGGATGATCCCATATCCATTGGTGTTTGACATCAGAGATGGTATACGGGTGCTCAGTGGAGACTGGGTATACTAGACGGACTCGCCGAAAACTCCCAGATGGTATTATACCTCACGTCAGATGGCAGTTCTCTAGTGACACTTATGCAGGTTAGTCTGTAGACCCGAGATCGTCATAGAGTCTTATGTTATTCCCACTGTGCTTTGATTTCCACATTACCTTGTCCAAGAGGGCGTGCAAAACGGTGGTTTTTGGGTACTTTCCCGAGTCACATGGAGGCAATGAGCGATAGGAGGGGTTTCATCTCTCCCGGTATTGGGGGTTGATGTTGCGCTGTGCTCGATTGGCCATAAAAGGGAAGTCCCTGGCCAAGGCTGATTTAGAGATTTACTGGTAAGTGTTACTAGTAGTTTCTCGACCAGTTATGAGCCTCACATCGGCACGACTTATCGGTTATTGGGGTCTGACGTTTACCACCCCTAGACTTGATAAGAGACATATCAGACGAGGAGACCGGACTGTACGGGAAGTGTTACTGTTTGGCTTTTACAGGAGTTGGAGCGGGCTTGCTTGCTGATCTTCTGATCGCTCAATACCCGGGTAGCCGTTACGTCCAGCTAGTACCGCTGATGGCTTGTGGGTGCTTGATGTGATCATCACCTACTGCCGGCGTATTGACGAGTCTTTAGAGTCCTACATAGAGGTTTTACTGGCTCAGGCAAAAAGAAATAGGAGCGCATATGTGATAAGTGCAGGACCGAGAATAATGCGAGTATGTGATACCGTATTCTATTCCCGCGACTTTTTGAATCGGTCGGTTATATATGATATAGCCGGGTTATCGAATCAAGAGTTGATTCGATAAGTCGATACATTGGATGTTAGTCGGTTATATGAGATATAACCGGATTATTAAGTCAAGTGTTGATTTAATAATTTAGTGTATAATTGTTTATATGATATACTAATTTACATTAACTAACATTTGTTCTCTTAAGGATTTTTCTCACATGTGCACAACTTTAATATATATGTGATATATATTAAAATGTGTTTTCTTTTTGTATCATGGTTGTTTATACAACATTCATGGGTGTATGAGACTTACACAATGCTATTTGTTATGTTGGGTTTAATATTTAAAGTATTTACAAAATTAGTGGAAGATTAGAAAAATGCATAATGCTTGTGGAAGCTTGTGGATGCAATGACTAAGTCCATTAAGTTTGTTTTTACATTGGATATTTATTAATCTAACCATCACACTTAGCCATGATTATGTCTCTACATGAGTTAGTATATGATACTCACTCACCCATGGTTTGCTCACTCACTTGATCATTATCTTTCTCTTTTTATTTCTTCATCTTCTTCCTTGAGCTAAAAAGCTCTCTAGGGTTTTATCCAAAGTGAGAAACATTGTGAGAAAATAAATTCAAATGTGAACCCACTTCCTATTTCTCCATCCTCTACTAGACTAGCACTTTAGTTTAGGTTGTTTGCTTCACTAATTCTCTAGTTAGTGAAGTAGTATCTTGAGTTAGTATTCCCTCGACGTAGATCATCTTCGGTATCGAAGACTTCAAGCAACGACGCTTCTTTTGCCTCGTAAAGCCATGCAAGAGCCCAGGAGAACAATGATCGCAACGAAGGGACTACAACAAAGAGTTTTAGAAGTGAAGGACCGATCTACAAAGGTTGTATTTCGTATTCACTTAGTGATAAATGTTATTTACTTGCATGTGTAACCCTAATTATCTAGCAAAGATCTTGTTTAGGGTTGTTCCGCACGGCTAAAATTTTAATCGGGTATGGTTGATACCTTGTAGAACCTTGTTAGAGTGCCTACTAACCCTACAAATCTAAGAACAGTGGGAACACACTTGAGGCGAAGTGACAGTGTCACGTCAACGGACTAAGCTGTACTCATGTCACCTGGGAACTGTTAACTGACGATAGGTATAATACCAACCAACAGTTCCCGACGAGTCCTGTCCAGTGTACTCGTAACCTAACGAGCACCTGCATACTATATCCAGTACGACGTACTGATGGCTGTGGGACAGACCATCTCCCCTGCTGGGATAAGAAGCGTATGCACCAGTCTACTCTGGAGTATCGATGCCCTGTCTCGATAATCCTACGACTAGGGACCAAAATAAGGATGTGCTTATAGACTACCCAGCCCCCACTACTGTGATCGCCATCACACCGCCGGTAGTCAAGCAAGGATCTTAAGAGCTCCATCAATATGTATTAGCGATATGTTAAAAGAAACATATACACATATTAAGATAGAAACAAACCAAGTAGCATACTACTATATTTAGCAAGACTGTCGCAAACCTGTGTATATATCCCAAGCTTCCAAAATGTAATATGCAAACTAGTACTATACAATAATGGCCTCTAGGGCATACATATCTAACAATCTCCCACTTGCACTAAAGGCCGGTAATTGGTGTACCGCATACCCAACGTCTGCCCTATGGCCAGCTGCTGGCGTACCACATACCCAATAGCTCAAAAAGTCGCTCGAACTATGTTTAAGGGAGGGCCTTTGTGAATGGATCCGCCGTGTTGTCTTTTGTGTCCACTCTCCGTACCTCGATCTCCTGGCGATCAATGATCTCCCTGATCAGGTGATACCGCCTCAAGATGTGTCTGGACTTCTGATGGGACCTTGGTTCCTTCACTAAAGCTATAGCCCCATTGTTATCGCAATACAAAGTTATTGGGTCAACAATGGATGGAACCACCGGAAGTTCACTAATGAACTTCTTCATCCAGACCGCCTATTTTGCGGCATCGCTTGCAGCAATGTATTCAGCCTCCATCGTCGAGTCTGCGACGGTATCCTGTTTGGAACTCCTCTAATGTTGGAGATAGTGCCCTCAGAGTCAATTATTGGATCGCAGGTACGTGATTGCAATGATTGCGGAGGACCTATACCGGTAGGACAGTCTTACTCAAGATTATAGTATGCTATCTGGTTTGCCTTTATCAGTCGTGTACATGTTCAGGTGACTGATTACATGTTACACTTTGATAGAGCCCTTAGGATCTTGCTTTACTACCAACAGTATGATGGCGATCATATACGTGAGAGTTGGGTAGTTTATATGCATATCCTTAATTGTGATCCCTAGTCGTGGGAGTTTCGAGACAGGGCATCGATACTCAGGAGTAGACTAGTGTGTACAGTCGAGACCCCGACGAGGGGCGGTGGCCGGTCTCACAAGCCACTGGTGTCAGTTGGATCACCTAAGATGTATACATGTGCTCATTGGGTTATGAGTACACCGGAGAGGTCTCGTCGGGAATCTGCTAGTTAGTACTATATCTATCGTCAGCTAGCTGTTCCCTGGTGACATGTGTACAGGTTAGTTCATCGATCTGAGGTCGTCATTTGTCTCGTGTGAGTTCCCACTGTGCTTTGATTTCTACCCTACCACGACTCAAAGGAGTCATGCAAACAGGTAGTTTTTGGGTAAGTCCCGAGCCATATGGAGGCACGTGAGCGGATCGGCAGGGGATTCGTCTCTCTCGGTATTGGGGGCGAGGTCGTGCAGTGTCTAGGAGAGCCATTACACATAGTCCATGGCCATGGCAGGAGATTTACTGGTAGGTACTCCAGTAGTATCTCAGGGTGTTATTGGGCTACACTCCGACACGACTTATACTGCTATTGGGGGTCTGACGTTACTAGCCCCCTAGGCAGATATGCGATACTCATAGACGAACGGACCGGACTGTATATACACTGTCACTGTTAGGCTCAGTAGGGTTTCTGGATGAGTTCGCTCATCAGCCTCCTTTGAGGTCAGTCCATGGTCAGCCGTTACGCATTGCTTGTGCCGCTGACGGTTTGTGGTTAAACCCACTGCCAGGATACTGACGAGTCATTAGAGTTCCCCACAGACAGTTTCCCAAGTTCGGGCGAAACGTTGTAGAGGCCGTATTGTTTTATGGCAGGGTTCGGAAAATGCACGTGCGTTTACGCACGTGTTATTTTTCGGGCAGATGATACTGGTCGGCTTTGGTTTAAGCCGGATCCGAGTATTATATTGAGTAGGTATAATATCTTTGTCTCAGTTGCATTTGTATTCGGTCGTAATACAAATGCGGGTATATTTATACAGTTACGGGGTTATCCTGAAAGTTGTTTCAGGATCACTTTTGGAAGTTGCCAGTTTCCAGTTTTCTTTCAGCCGTCTTTTAAAATTCGGTTAAAGACGGATTTATCTTTTCTTGAGATGAGGTGAGTCAGTGTTCTGGAAGTTTCTAGAAGCAACTAGAAGAGGTGACTAGGTTCATGAACCTTTGCTTACATTGATTACATGATGACTAGGTGTTTATGACTCATGCTTTGACATTAATGATTCTTGTTTATCCTTAGGATATTTGTTCATGATATTTATTCTTAAGGTTACTCTCCCCTCTCCTACACTCACCTCCCTCCACCTATAAATGGCCGGCCCCTCCTCTCACTCTCTCACTTGAAGTTTTCTTTTGGTTACAAAAGATATGATAGATTTTGGGGTGTATGGAATTTCACAGCTCATTTCATTCCATCACCCGATTCCCTCGGCAACTTCATTAACCGATCGTCCATGGATTTGGACGAAGTGAGACAAAGTCATCTACTCATTCTCTACCTCATTCTTGGTCGTCTCTTTTAGCAAAATTGACGACCGAGTTGCCTCAAGTCAGAGGCGGGAGCCCGTTTAAAGAATCAGTGACGTGGTGCCACCTAGACGAGCAGATCGGTGATCGACGAGATCAAAGAAGCCGCAACGGAGCGTGGGATGATGGTTAAAGAACGAAGGACTCGGATCGTTCGTTATAACCTTTCTACACTCTTTACAGTTTGTTAGTTTAGCAATAATGGCAGATCTGGGTTAAAGTATACGATAGCGCCAGTTAAAAGTTTTTGTTCCGCATTTGGCGTCTGTAGACGGTCGGGGCACTACCGTAGACTTACAGTGGTATCAGAGACTCACCATTTTGCTTTACTAACTTGTGCTAACGCGTTTAAAATATCGATCGAACCGGAAATCAAAAACTGCAAAAATCCAAGTTCACAGTTTCTGTCGATTTTAAATGATGTCCTAAAATTATTCTACACATCTCAGAAATCTGTGCAGGGTTTTCTAAGAATACCGACAAAATTTGAGCATGTGATTCCACTAAACAGCCGCGGAATCGCGGCCAAACCCATGGTTTGGCCGCGCATCCGCGGCCATTCTATGGGATCAGTGCATCAAATTTGGTCGGTGTCTTCTCTGTTGGAATTTGGGGGTTTTGGTATATATCTTTTGGGCCCAGATTTTGTTACTGTTCAACAGATATTCGTGGGGCCCACTTCATGATATTTAGTCGATCGAAATTTAAACATGTTAGTTTACAGTGCTTACATTATATCTCCGACCGGGAATGTCATTTGATTGGTAAACCGCGTCTGATTTCTATAGTTCTTTTAGACGGGTTTGCGAACGTGACATTCGCGTTGATGTTCTGTGTTGTGCTGTGATGTTGCGGTTTTGTCGTGGTGGATAACAGTGTGCAATGGTAGTACAGTTTGAGTTTATTTGTACATTTGATATTGCGGGGCGAGCGTCCAACTTGTGGACTGCCGTCACTGCCTGTTGTATAATATTCTTTTGGGCACGACCAGGTTGCGGTCGATGTACCTGTTGTACTATTTTTTCATTACTGTACTAGGTTTTGCCCCGCGACGGAGTGCACGGATAGCCGGGTTCTGGAGGGGCAACGGGTCCGCATCTCATGGCTTTGAGAGGCAGAGGGGCCCCACTCTAGAATTGGCAGACTATTCGCCGCACTCGTAGGGGGTACAGGTTGACCCAAGGAGGGGTGCCCAAGATTACTGGATTCCGTGAAGTGCTGGGTGGTCCATTCACTATGCTGTAGGGGGCTGCCTCGCTTCAGGTTTTGGCGGGTAACTTGCCGCACCCGTAGGGGTCTAGGTTTCATTGCACAGGCTATCCACACGACAGGGGAACGTCGAGTTTCAGCAGCGGCTCTGTGAAACTCGGGGATCCCAGATTATCTGTATTGTTCTGTGATACTTATTACTTTTCTGTAATGTTGCATATTATCACGCCTGGAGCGATTATTGTATATTGGTTTATATACTATTAGATGTTGTATATGTTTTACACCCGCGCTAGTACAGTCCCCGCTCTGTCGTTAGTTAAGTAACCTAACGGGTGATGACGAGACCCAGTGACGAATGCGGATGGCATATACGTACATTTTATTTTCGTTCTTTTCTGGTGTGATCGATTGATGGGACTGCGTTGATTCTGATCAATGCAAAGTAAAGCAAACCTGTTTACAGTTGTTTGAACAAATTTAAAATGTGTTATTGCAAAGACGTTTCCTTTTGTTATGCATAGCGGTATTTAGTGGAATATCCCGCACCTCATTCGACGGGGCAAGGGCCAATATCCCTTCACCGGGACTGACCCCTTGGGCAGAAGTTTGCGTCAGGGTAATAACTTCACTATAGTCGATTACAAGTTGCTTTGCATAGCGGTATTCAGTGGAATATCCTGCACCTCATTCCACGAGGAAAGAGCCGAGATCCCTTTACCGGGAGTGACCTCTTTAGCAAAAGTTTTTCGCCACTATATTTTAAAAAGCTATCAGGTTCCTTCAGCGATATCAAGTTCGTTACGTTAAAGGTTTTTCGCCAAAAACCAGCCGTAGCCCTCCGTCACTTCTTTTGGGTATTCAGTAGTATTCAAGCTATGTATTTTGACCTAACGCCAAGGCATAGTGTTTTGGTAGTTGCTGGGTATTCAATTGTTGCATAGATAGATGAGTTGGTTTGGGACAGCCGTTCTGCCATTTTGACCTAACGCCAAGGGCATGTACGGGTGGGTTCAAATTAACAAGATAGTGACGGGTAGAACTTGGCATGTGACTTATGACATTTTGACCTAACGCCAAGGTTATAAGAGCATGGGGGAAAAATCATATCGGGAGTTTCTAAAGAAACTGAAACTTGCCAAGTATGCGCATACCTTCTGGAGTATGAGTAACGTGGATGTATTCCATCACGTTATCATGCGATGAGAGTTGGATCCCGATTCCCACTAATGAGTTGGTTTACTCTTCGGGTGATCCCGATCGATTCTTCTTTCTGGTTTGGAGGAGAATTTGACAGGACAGTGGGAGGTTTCCGGATTAGATAAACTGATAACCATTCTGATCTAGGTTAGAGTGCACGCAGAGTGTTTCTTTTCTCTCTCTCTTTGGCAGCGACCTTTGACCGACCCTAGACTATGACTCAACGACCAGGTTGACCGAACCTTCTTAAAATACTGGCTTTTGGATTGTCTATGTTGCAAAAGTCATTACCACTCCTCCCCTTTGAATTTCTCAGAACACCCGTATTACTACGGATATCCACTTCCATTGGATAGATCCATCGTATGGTTATATACGAACTCAAAGGGACTTCTTCGAGGATGGATCCAGGTTCAGGAGAAATAGAATTGGTTTATTCAGTTATCTTTTATTATCACCTTCTCTCAGGTTGCGAGGGCTCCTTGGTTTAGGAGAGTACACTTATTACGCTTATTGGATAGTCTTATTCCAAACCATAGGCAGGTGCCGAAAGGTAGGGAATGAAGAAAACCAATTAGCCTAAGTAGGGTGTGCAGAAGGTAATATGTAAAGACAAAATAAAGGGATTAGAAAGAGGGCAAAGTAAATTACGACTGTTATCATTCACGACCAAACCTCATACTTCATCGCCACTCCTATTTCACCTTTAAAAGAATAAAGGTATTATTCAGTTGACTTTTATCATCACCTTCTCTCAAGATATGAGTACTCCTTGGTTTAGGAGGGTACACCTATTATGCTTACTGGATAGTCTTCTTCCAAACCATAGGCTGGTGCCGAACGGTAGGGAAGGAAGAAAACCATTTAGCCTAACGATGGTGTACAGAAGGTAACGACTAAAGACAAATAAAGGGATTTGGAGAGATGGCAAAGAGATATACGGTTGAAGTCATGAATTGGATTATGGAAGAGGCATTACTATGAATACCAGGATACACCTACGAAACATTTTCATGTTTCAGTGCATTTTTAAAGGAAAACTGTTTTCCCGATTGGATACTTACTCCAAGGGTATGTATTTACCAGGTTTCATTCTCATATCTGTATGGTTTTACAGATTATGAGTGGAAGTAAGTTATTGGGAATTAGGTGATTATCCTCATTATATCGGAATTCGTTGTAATTGGTGATATTTGAGGAAATAGCCAGGGTACAGTTTTTAACCTACGACGCACAGGTTTTGAGTTGCTTAAACTCAGCGGACTTATACAGAGTATTGTATGTTGTCCAGTATCCATCAGGACAAAGGGGTAGGTCCTCGTACTATGTTCTGTTTACTTATAACTTCTCTTGTATTTAGACAAGTGTTTCGTAGAAATACAAGGTCTAAGTTTTGAGAAGTTGTGGGTATAAGAATAAAGTAGAGAACCAGGTGTCACAAGTATCGGTATTCTTCAAAGAGATCGAAGATGTAGATTCTTGTGATTGGTATTCAGATGATAGTAATAGTTTTGAGAAACGTGTTTCTCTTTCAGGTTGGTCATAATTGGATGGATTCCTAAGTTGAGTAATGCTGATTAGCCTCTTTCCATTAAGATGATATGCACTGGAGACAGTTGCATGATTTGAAACTGGTTCCAATTAAATTAGTGCCAAAGTTTCTATATTGGATATAGAATAGTTCGTACCTTAAAATATATTAAGGTACGGGAGTTGTCCAGCTTATGCTTAAAACCAGACTCTGGATAACTCAGGGCACGTTTCTGTAATGGCTGTTTGTGGGTTAACCCTGGCTATGACGAGGGTTGATATTCTACCATTTGGAAGATCAATAGTGATATTGTTCTTGACTAGCCACAGTTTTAGTAAAATGGATCTTTTTCAGAAAACAGAAGTGGGAGTATGGTAGAACTGGAAGTGATTCCAGAACCGCGAACGATTACGGAAAATTTAATAGGACCTATATATTCAATCAGGTTTGATATTCCAATAGCCACTCCGCAGATATGATGGGTAACCTCAGACACCCGAGAGGTACTCCGGTAGCCTCAAGGACGGTGACAGGGAGGATCTTGTTTACCCAGACTTGACACTACTGTTGTTCCAGGATATGAGACCCGGTAGGAGGGTTGTCGTAGTCAGTGGGAGCAGCGGAAGCATAGTGGGGAAGATGCTTATATCTATTTAAAGACTTGAGCAGTTATAGCGGAGATAGATCATCTAATTTTGATGTGACAGTCATGGGTTTGACTTTAATCAGGATAGGGGATGGATCTATTAAGAAGGTAGTAGGGATGATGTCATGGTATCTGAATGACATACACAGAGTAGGAAGTAAAATTCCTATACTACGATCGTTTGTACTGTGGTCGTCATACAGTTGTTTCTCCAGACAGGATATGGATATAATATTTGACATTCTCGTTTCTAGATCTATGGTTTTAGATCTGGATTTGGGTAGTTTCCCAATGTAGGTACTTTGACAGTATTCTAATGGTTTTTAGAATAGATGACTCCTAGCATGGTGGTGTACCTGCAGGTGATGGAGTCGCCCTCTCTAAAGGTGTCTTACAGACTAAAGGGGAGAGGGATGTGCATGATTGGCAGATCACTTGCTTAGGCAATTGAGTCAATCGTGAGATGTCAAGTACCACACTAGATGTTGTTTTTGCACTAGATGCAATAAGTTTGTATTAATCCAATCCTGGAGAGACATAAGGAAGCAGTTTTATAACATAAGTACATGTTCTACGGATTTGATGACGGCAGCCTCCTTCGGGAGACGATTATCATTCCAGGCTTCAAAGGTGATATGGTTGACAGAGTGATTGTCAGAGTTATAGTTTTTCCCTCTGACGAAGAGGGACAGTATTATGGACAGCTGGTCCAAGAGGATACTGTGGGTAGCATGGTGCCGGATACTGATTAGGTTCAGTGATCGATACAGTCTAAGAAGTTTGAATTTGGAGTTCATTTATGAACTAGGTCCCATCAGATATCCAGACATATTCTAAGACAGGTATTACTCGATTCGGGAGATGGCTTTCTCCGCGAACTTGAGATTTAGAGAGATATAGAAAGAAACATCCAGGCGGATCCACTCACTGAGGCTATTTCTCGAACACAATAGTTTTACAAACGGGCTTTGTGAAACTGATTAGTAGAGGAGTTGGATGTTCGGTTTCACACGGGCTGTGAGTAGTCCACATCGCAATAATTAGCCTTGAGTGCAAGTGGAAGATTGTTGGAGATAGTGCCCTCAGAGTCAATTATTGGATCGCAGGTACGTGATTGCAAAGATTGCGGATGACCTATACCGGTAGGACAGTCATACTCAAGATGATAGTATGCTATCTGGTTTGCCTTTATCAGTCGTGTACATGTTCAGGTGACTGATTACATGTTACACTTTGATAGAGCCCTTAGGATCTTGCTTTACTACCAACAGTATGATGGCGATCATATACGTGAGTGTTGGGTAGTTTATATGCATATCCTTAATTGTGGTCCCTAGTCGTGGGAGTTTCGAGACAGCGCATCGATACTCCGGAGTAGACTAGTGTGTACAGTCGAGACCCCGACGAGGGGCGGTGGCCGGTCTCACAAGCCACTGGTGTCAGTTGGATCACCTAAGATGTATACAGGTGCTCATTAGGTTATGAGTACACCGGACAGGACTCGCCGGGAATCTGCTAGTTAGTACTATATCTATCGTCAGATAGCAGTTCCCTGGTGACATGTGTACAGGTTAGTTCATCGACCTGAGGTCGTCATTTGTCTCGTGAGAGTTCCAACTGTGCTTTGATTTCTACCCTACCACGACTCAAAGGAGTCGTGCAAACAGGTAGTTTTTGGGTACAGTCCCGAGCCATATGGAGGCACGTGAGCGGATCGGCAGGGGATTCGTCTCTCCCGGTATTGGGGGCGAGGTCGTGCAGTGTCTAGGAGAGCCATTATATATAGTCCATGGCCATGGCAGGAGATTTACTGGTAGGTACTCCAGTAGTATCTCAGGGTGTTATTGGGCTACACTCCGACACGACTTATACTGTTATTGGGGGTCTGACGTTACTAGCCCCCTAGGCAGATATGCGATACTCATAGACAAACGGACCGGACTGTATATACATTGTCACTGTTAGGCTCAGTAGGGTTTCTGGATGAGTTCGCTCATCAGCCTCCCTTGAGGTCAGTCCATGGGCAGCCGTTACGCATTGCTAGTGCCGCTGACGGTTTGTGGATAAACCCACTGCCAGGGTACTGACGAGTCATTAGAGTTCCCCACAGACAGTTTCCCAAGTTCGGGCGAAACGTTGCAGAGGCCGTATTGTTTTATGGCACGGTTCGGAAAATGCACGTGCGTTTACGCACGTGTTATTTTTCGGGCAGATAATACTGGTCGGCTTTGGTTTAAGCCGGATCCGAGTATTATATTGAGTAGGTATAATACCTTTGTCTCAGTTGCATTTGTATTCGGTCGTAATACAAATGCGGGTATATTTATACAGTTACGGGGTTATCCTGAAAGTTGTTTCAGGATCACTTTTGCTAGTTGCCAGTTTCCAGTTTTCTATCAGCCGTCTTTTAACATTCGGTTAAATACGGATTTATCTTTTCTTGAGATGAGGTGAGTCAGTGTTCTGGAAGTTTCTAGAAGCAACTAGAAGAGGTGACTAGGTTCATGAACCTTTGCTTACATTGATTACATGATGACTAGGTGTTTATGACTAATGCTTTGACATTAATGATTCTTGTTTATCCTTAGGATATTTGTTCATGATATTTATTCTTAAGGTTACTCTCCCCTCTCCTACACTCACCTCCCTCCACCTATAAATGGCCGGCCCCTCCTCTCCCTCTCTCACTTGAAGTTTTCATTTGGTAACAAAAGATATGATAGATTTTGGGGTGTATGGAATTTCACAGCTCATTTCATTCCATCACCCGATTCCCTCGGCAACTTCATTAACCGATCGTCCACGGATTTAGACGAAGTGAGACAAAGTCATCTACTCATTCTCTACATCATTCTTGGTCGTCTCTTTTAGCAAACTTGACGACCGAGTTGCCTCAAGTAAGAATCAGTGACGTGGTGCCACCTAGACGAGCAGATCGGAGATCGACGAGATCAAAGAAGCCGCAACGGAGCGTGGGATGATGGTTAAAGAACGAAAGACTCGGATCGTTCGGTATAACCTTTCTACACTCTTTACAGTTTGTTAGTTTAGCAATAATGGCAGATCCGGGTTAAAGTATACGATAGCGCCAGTTAAAAGTTTTTGTTCCGCATTTGGCGTCTGTAGACGGCCGGGGCGCTACCGTAGACTTACATCTAACACACCGCCCCTCCATTCAGGGTAAACACAAAACCCGAGACAGACTTGCTGTCATCCTTGTCACTCTGGAGCTTGAATCGGTAAAGGACTCGACCCTGTGGTCTCCATTACCGTAAACCATGAACATCTCCTTAGTCCTTCTCAGGCACTTGATAATGTTCTTCACTTCCGTCCAGTGGTTCTCACCTGGGTCTGACTGATACCGGCTCACCACGCTTAGCGCGTAAGCTACATCTGGCCTTGTACATAACATCGCATACATTATAGATCCTACCGCCGAAGCGTAGGGTATAGTGCTAATGCGAACCCTCTCCTCGTCAGTCTTAAGAGACATCTTCTTGGAGAGTGTGATTCCGTGCAATGCGGGTATATTACCGCACTTGGAATCTTCCATACTAAATCTCTTCAGTACGTTCTCTATGTACCTAGACTGCGAAAGTCCCAGTAATCTCTTGGATCTATCTCTGTAGATCTTGATCCCCAGAATGTACGAGGCATCACCAAGGTCCTTCATAGAGAACCGTTGTGATAAGAATAGCTTGACCGATTGTTGCATAGGAATGCCATTTCCTATCAAAAGAATGTCGTCCATGTACAAGACTAGGAACAGGACAGTTCGTCCTACAATCTTCTTATAGACACAAGGTTCATCTTCGTTCTTAATGAAATCAAATTCCTTGATTGCCTCATCAAAACAGATGTTCCAGTTCCGCGATGCCTGCTTTAATCCATAAATGGATTTAAGCAACTTGCACACCTTCCCGCTGCTCCAACTGTCTACGAAACCTTCTAGCTGATCCATGTAAACATGCACTTCCAAACAGCCGTTTAGAAAAGCCATTTTTATGTCTATCTACCAGATTTCATAGCCATGGAAGGCAACAATGGAAAGTAGGATTCGAATGGATTTGAGCATAGCCACTGGAGAAAATTTTTCGTCATAGTCCACACCAGGTCTTAGTCGAAAACCTTTTGCAACGAGTCTAGCCTTATAGGTTTCCACCTGCCCATCTACACCATGTTTCCTTTTGTAGATCCATTTGCATCCAACGGGTTTTACCCCAGGTGGAGCAATATCAAAGGTCCACACTTTATTGGTGTACATGGACTCCATTTCGGATTGCATAGCATCCAGCCACTTATCAGAGTCCCTACTGATAATGGCCTGCCTGAAACTGGTAGGGTCATCTTCTTCAAAGATGCAATCCTCTCGATCCCTATCTATGAAAAAACCGTAGTATCTCTCGGGCGGATGAGAAATCCTACCAGATCTGCGGAGTGGCTGAGGTTCGTCTGGGGTTATTGAATCCTGAGGTTCTGTCAAATCTTCAGTTTCAGTTTGTGGTCGCTGAATTTCTTCCAATTCTACCGTGCTCCCATTAATTTCTTTTGCAAGAAACTCCGTTTCTAAGAAAACGACATGCTGAGCAACAAACACCTTCTGTTGCTCGGTGTGGTAGAACAGATATCTATAACCATTCTTTGGATATCACACAAACTTACATAAAACTGACCGTGCCTCTAGTTTATCTGGTTTATGCGTTTTAACACAAGCCAGACAACCCCATATCTTAAATCTTTGAAGATATAGCCTTTTTCCATTACATATCTCGAATGGAGTCTTAGGCACTAATTTAGACAGAACATCATTCAATAGATATGCCGTTGTCAAAAGCGCATATCCCCAAAATGAAAGAGACAACTCAGCACTACTCATCATGGAGCGAACCATATCCAATACGGTACGATTCCTCGCTCCGATACACCGTTGTACTGTGGTGTATAAGGGGGAGTAAGCTGAGAGAGAATACCATTCTCTTTTAAGTAATCTAGGAATTCTGTGCTTAAGTACTCCCCTCCTCTATCAGACCGGTGGATCTTGATACTTTTGCCAGTCTGGTTCTCTACTTCATTTCTGAATTCCTTGAATTTCTCAAAAGCTTCAGATTTGTGTTTCATCAGATACACATATCCGAACCTACAGAGATCGTCAGTGAATGTGATGAAATACGAGAACCCACCCAATGCATGTATAGACATTGGACCACATACATCACTATGTATGAGTCCCATGAGCTCTGTTGCTCTTTCTCCATGTCCGGTGAACGGAAATTTGGTCATCTTTCCTTTGAGACAAGACTGACAAGTTACATAAGATGAAAACTCGAACATATTCAAGAGTCCATCTTTATGCAACATACTTAGTCTTTTCTCTCCGATATGACTGTTAGTTATATGTATGCCCTAGAGGCCATTACTGCACATATGATGTATATTGTAATGGATGCTTGGACATATATAGGGAAGACTTTCTTACTCGACATGATAGTATGCTATCTGGTTGTACTTTATCTTAACATGTACTCTGATTGTCTCTATGTTACATGTTGATAAAGCCCTTAGGATATGTACTCGACTACTGGGACTACAATGAGATCATACTAGTGGGGCCACGGTAGTCGACGAGTATATCCTATAACTGTTCCTAGTCGAGGGTGTATCGAGACAGGGCATCGATACACCAGAGTAGACTAGCGTATACGCATCTTGACCTATATGATGGGCGATGGATGATCCCATATCCATCGGTGTTTGACATCAAGGATAGTGTACGGGTGCTCAGTAGAGACTGGGTACACTGGACGGACTCACCGAGAACTCCCAGATTGTATTATACCTCACGTCAGATGGCAGTTCTCCGGTGACCCTGGTACAGAGTAGTCTGTTGACCCGAGATCGTCATAGAGTCTTGTGTGATTCCTACTGTGCTTTGATTTCCATCATACCACGTCCAAGAGGGCGTGCAAAAAGGTGGCTTTTGGGTATAGTCCCGAATCACATGGAGGCAATGAGCGATAGGAGGGGATTCGTCTCTCCCGGTATAGGGAGTTGATGTTGTACTGTGTTTGATTGGCTATAACCGGAAATCCCTGGCCAGGGTTGCTGAGATTTACTGGTAAGTGTTATCAGTAGTTTCTCGAACTGTTATAGACCTCATATCGACACGACTTATCGAGCTACAGGGGTCTGACGTTTACCACGCCTAGGCGAGATATGCGACATATCAGACGACGAGACCGGACTGTACGGGAGTTTTACTGTTTGGATTCACAGGAGAATATGCAGGCTTGCTTGTTGATCTTCTAAGCGCTCAATACCTGGGTAGCTGTTAGGTTTAGCTGACCGCATGCAGCTTGTGGGTGTTTGATATGATCATCACCTACTTCCAGCGTATTGACGATTCTTTAGAGTCCGACACAGAAGTTTCTTGACTCAGGAAAAACGGAGTAGGGGCACGTATGTGATATGTGCGGGACCGAGGATAATGCGATATGAGATACCGTATTCTATTCTCGCGATATTTGATATCAGCCGGGTCATCTGATCAAGTGTTGATTCGATGAATCGGTACAGATAAATATTAGTCGGTTATATGCGATATAGCCGGATTGTCGGATCAAGTGTTGATTCGATAATTTAATGTATAATAATATATATGATATATTAAATTACATTAACTAATATTAGCTCACTAAAAGATTCTTTTTCTCACTCGGGTAATACATTGATATATGTTAAATGTATTATTTTATTTTGTTACAATAAATATTGTATATGTGATATATAATATTGTAACAAGTTATAATTATTAATGCAACATGTTTAGTGGAGTTTAAACAAGATTAGGGTTTGATTTGGGTTAATACTTTCTAGATGATTCTAGAAGGTTTTCTTTTGTTTTGCTAAGATATTATGATAGATATTTCTTTGTGACTCACCCTTTAACCCAACCCAAACCCTAACCCTAGTAAACTCTCTACATAGGTTACTACAACCATGGTTGCATAAATGATTATGATAACTTTTTATTATTCATCACAAATGATAATTCGATTATTCTTCATCTTCTTCCTTCTTCTTTTCTTCATGAAAAAAGCTTACTAGTTTTTTTTCAAGTGATGAATGAGTGTGAGAAAAAGATTATAAAAGAGAGCAAAAATCCTACTTCATCATCCTCATCTTCTCTTGCCATTTAGATGAGGGTGTTCACATCATTTCATGAGTGAGAGCTTGTGTTAACGAAACTTCAAGGTAGATCATCTTTGTATCGAAGATCGGAAGCAAGACTGCATCTTTTTCTTCGTGGAGCCTCTCGAGAGTCCGGAGTATGATGATCGCAGCGAAGGGACCTCAACACGGAGCTAATGAAGTGCAGGACCGAATCTACAAAAGTTGTAATCTCTCTCACTTAGTGTTAAAGTTGTTAACATGCAAGTTTTCGCCTAAACCCTAGTTTAAAGATCCGGCTTCGGGTTGTTCGGCACGGCTAATTTTTAAATCGGGCATGGTTGATACCTCGTAGAACCTTGTGGAAGTGCATAGCAACCCTACAGTGGTATCAGAGCCAAGCTAGAGCTTTAGGCGAAGTCTAGACGAAGTTTAAAGTCCGATCGAACCCGGAAAACCCGATAAAACCCCTTCTCTGTACATTTTTCAAAAATGTGGTTTTTTCATAATTAAAAATGCTCAGAAAAACAAGCAAGAAAAAATAAGAATTACTGTGAAGTACGGTCCCCTAAGTCAACTATTTGACCGTGGAACCGCGGCGAAACCATGGGTTTGGCGGCGGTTACGCGGCCAAAATTTGGACTTAGTCCCTGAAATTTCACCTAATTATTCTTAGGTCCTTTCTTGTTAATTTTTTCTGGGAATATTTTAATTCCACTCAAGTGTTGAGTTTTCTAGGGTTGTATTGGGGAATCGTTGATTCGATCAGATAATTTAACTTTGTTTAGTTTTGTCCGGATAATTTTTAGAAACTGTTAAAAAGTTCGAACGGATATCAATAACTCACTTTTTCCCCTGTCGGAAATTTTTTCAAAAGTTGGATTTTTTCTCGTGTTTAAGAACGTTCTAAGTCGTGCAAGTAACACGGTGGACCCTCTAGAAGACAACAAACCTTAACTCGATTATGTGACCGTCTTGAACTGCCATTTGAACCTTAGGGTTTGGGGCAGTACGGCGTGCCACATGTGAGGCATTGGCTTGACCCTTCTACGGCTGGACCATTGGTACTGTGGCATGTGATGGATGTTTTTAAACTGATTTCAAGTGTTGAGATATATTGGGGAAATCTTGGGTGTTTGATTATTCGATCGGAAAGTTTAACATTGTCTATTTATCTAGAATGCAATACAATATTTGTAATCCACAAGTAGTTATGAGATAACTAATTTGAATGTTATAAATCTAGCAGTTTAGTCTCAAATGATCGGTTGCCACAGAATTTTGATGTGATCAAAAGTCCGTCGCAATCACGTAGCGTACGCGGATACTCGCCGGGTAAACGTAACAGACAGCCACGCCCCATAGCCCCGACCAAGTGACTGTAGGAGAACCCCGTCGCCAAAAGCATCCGTTCGGGTGCTCGCGGCAGCGGTGTTCCTCCTTAGTGCACTTCGTCGACGGCATCGGGGGTGCGGCCGTCTACTAAATTTTGCGACGAGCATTCGATCAGAATGTCGGGAATCTTGTTGAATTGCCCGACTTGATATAGAAAAGAGTTTTCGATAATGAGACTAAAATGCGGGGTTTAGAATTGTTAGGTATGCGATGTCTAAGGAATTCATTTGGTTAGGCATGCGATGTCTAAAGAGGTTGCGGATTCCAACTGTTGTAGTTTTACACTTTCTTTTCTGTGACCGTAAACGTAGTATGTGGTGTATCGCCGGCTTCGTTGCTATACGTCAACGACAATCGGGATAAACATACTTGCTTACGTTGATGATATGAGATACTATGTGTTGGTGTGATATGTTATATTGGATCGTCGCGTTTGAATAGCCGGGTGCTTTATGTGAGATGAGAGTTTTTTTTCTTTTTCATTCATGTAAAATTCATTTGTATGTAATATTCTTTTATTGGGGCACTTCCAGGTTGCGGAAGATGCCACCGTTGATGTATATTATTTACTTTTCCTCATTAGGTAGACCCAAGGAGGGGAGCACAAGTAACCTGGTTCTAGGGTCCAGTGGGAGACCATCTCGAGGAGTCGAGACCGGGTCCCCTAACCCTAGAATTGGCAGTGTTACTTGCCGCTCTCGTAGGGGTCTAGGGATGTGGGTTTGGCTATTCATCGCGACTGTGGAATCCGTGTTTTATACAGGCTCGTATTGAAAACACGGACGTCCTAGTATATCCAATATTTCATATATGTTCTTCTGCTGCAATGTTCTGTGATGAGATCTGTAGGGTTCCTAGACACACTAATGAGGTCTCACAACAGATCAAACATGCCCAATTCAAATTTTTCATGTGCCTACAAACCCTAATACGGATCGTTAACTAGATAATGAGGCGATGCAAGCAAGTTAACGGCTTTAACTAAGAGTGAACGAACATACAACCTTTGTAGATCCGGTCCTCCACCTCCATGGCTCTGTGTTGACGTCTCTCCGCTGTATCCATCGGAATCCAAGACTTTTACGGTGGTTTCATCGGAGAAAAGATCGGGCTAGGTCGCCGACTTCGATGCCGAAGATGATCTACGTCGAGGCAACTCAAGATCAAGCTCCGACTTCACCAAGTCATGAAACTTGTGAAGTAAACACCCTATACTACTTGGCAAGTGGTAGAGAAAGAAGAAATAGGAAGTGGGTTCACTTTAGAATTGGATTTCTCACTCTTTTTCTCATGTTGCCATTAATGGATGCAAGCTTTCTTCTTTGTTGAAGAAGAAGAAGAAGGAATATGATAAGTATTTTTCAAAATAGAAAAATAAATGATAATTATCATATAGCAACCATGATTAAGTGTAGAGACCAAACTAGGGTTAAGTTGAATGGTTAGGGTTAGGACATGAAGACAAAATGGTCACTTAGTCAAAACTTCATGAAGCTTCAAGAACAAAACAAATTAAGCCACCATTTCATTCTTGCCCAAAAAATGAATTAACAGAATAAATAAATGAATAAGTAAAATGTAAACCCTAACCATTAACATAACCATGGTTTAATCATACACTCAAACTTTCATGTATCATCAAACTTGATACAAACAAGTGCAAAAAAATATATCACATATACAATGTGCACATCAAGTGAGAAAATCCTTTTTAAAGTGAACCAATACTAGTTAATGCAAAGTAATATATCAAATATATAATTATGCATTAAATCATTAAATCAATACTTGATTTAACGATCCGGTCATATCGCATATAACCGACTAATATCCAATGTATCGGCTTATCGAATCAATCTTCGATTCGATAACTAGGTTATATCGCATACAACCAATCGATACATTCATCGTGAGAATAGAATACGGTATCATATACACACATTATTCTTGTTGGAGATAGTGCCCTCAGAGTGAATTATTGGATCACATGTACGTGATTGCAATGATTGAGGGAGGACCTATCCCGGTAGGACAGTCTTACTCGAGATGATAGTATGCTATCTGGTTTATCTTTATCATCGTGTACTGCTTTAGGTGACCTGACATGTCGCTATTACACGTTGATAGAGCCCCTAGGATTCTTGCTTGACTACCAGCAGTATGATGGCGATCATATACGTGGGAGCTGGTAGTCTATAAGCACATCCTTAAAAGGTCCCTAGTCGTAGGAGTTTCGAGACAGGGCATCGATACTCTATTAGTAGACTAGTGTATACAGTCGAGACCCCGACGAGGGGCGGTGGCCGGTCTCACAAGCCACTGGTGTCAGTTGGTTCACCTAAGATGTATACAGGTGCTCATTGGGTTATGAGTACACCGGACAGGACTCGCCGGGAACCTGCTAGTTGGTATTATACCAGATGTCAGATAGCAGTTCCCTGGTGACATGTGTACAGGTTAGTTCATCGACCTGAGATCGTCATTTGTCTCGTGTGAGTTCCCACTGTGCTTTGATTACTACCCTACCACGGCTCAAAGGAGTCGTGCAAACAGGTTTTAGTTGGGTACAGTCCCGAGCCACATGGAGGCAGTGAGCGGATCTTCAAGGGTTCGTCTCTCCCGGTATTGGGGCTGAGGTCGCGCTGTGTCTAGGAGAGCCATTACGCAAAGCCCTCGGCCGAGGCAGGAGATTTACTGGTAGGTACTCCAGTAGTATCTCAGGGCATTCTGGGCTACGCTCCGACACGACTTGTACCGCTTTTGGGGGTCTGACTTTTACCAACCCCCTAGGCCCGCCATGCGATACTCATAGACGAACGGACCGGACTGTACGGATATTGTCACTGACGGGCTCAGTAGGGTGTCAGGGTGAGCTCGCTCATCGACGCCCCTTTTGGTCAATAGCTGGTGTCCCGTCACGTATTGGCTAATACCTCTGACGTGCTAGTGGTTAAATCCACAGCCATAGTATTGACGAGTCTTTAGAGTCCACCACACTTACAGTTACTCAAGCTTTCGGGCGAAACGCTGTAAAGGCCGTATGGAGATATGGCAGGGTCCGATCAGATACGTGCGGTATTGCACGGATCAGGTTCGGATGGTTTGTACTAGTAGCCATATGGATATATGGCAGGGTTCGATCTGATACGTGCGGTATTGCACGGATCAGGATCGGACGGATATTACTAGCCGGCTTTGGTTTAAGCCTGATCCTAGTATAGTACAGTGTAGATTTTGTCTCATTGCATTTGTATCCGGACGGAATACAGATGCGGGTGTGTATGCACAGTATCGGGGTTTTCCTGTAATTTATTACTGGACTAGTTTTCTGGAGTTTCCAGTTTGCATTCCGTTCCGGCCGGTTTTCCTTTGTTCTTTCCCGGCCGGACTTTTCCGATGGAGGGGGTTATTTGCAAGTTTGCAAATAACTTTTGTGGAGGGGGTCCTTTATAATTGTGTGGCATCATGATGAGATTCTTTTTGCATCAACCTTTTTTATTTATGTTGATTAGAGTTGATTAGGAATTGATTTGAGTTTTGTTATCATGATGTTTTGATGTGGTCACCACTTGCTTTGCACTACACTCACCTCCCTTCATGCTTCATATTCTTTCCTCCACCATTTTTCTAAGATGATAAGTTTTTCATGGTTGAGAGAAAAAGAAAAAGATGAGTGTTTTCATTCTTGAGAGTTTTCATTTCTTGATCTCATTTTTCATGCTAGAAAAATGCAAGCACCATTTTTCTAGTCTTGATTCCTCCATCATCTTCAAAGGCATCAAACCCCAAAGAGACAAGCATCATCTACACTACATTCTACAGCACACCTTGGGCATGTCGACTTGCCGGCTTCATGCTCGAGTTGCCTCGGTATTGAGGCGGGAGCCCGTAAAAGACGCAGGCGATGTGGTGCCCTTCCGGCGAGGAGGCGATGACATGGAGACTAGATATTCCGCGGGAGATCGGGACGATGACAAGAAGACAGGAGGACTCGGATCACTTGGTATACTTCTCTTCCCATCTCTTGTTTGCTAGCATTAGGTTAATGGTTTACGATCCGGGTTTTCATTGTCCGCGGTAGCGCCGGTTTCCGAGTAAGGAAAAATTTTGATTCCACATTTTGGCCTCGGATAGACGGCCGGGGCGCTGCCGTGGCGCAACATGGTATCAGAGCCACGCCATTAACCTTGTCTAGCTTTGTCTAATGTGTTTTACATTTCCGATCGACCAAAATTCCAAAAATACGCGTTTTCCTTCACATCAGTTTTCTGTTGATTTTTTTCTTGCTTAAAATATTTTTCAGGTTGTATAAAACTGATGTACAAGAATATATAAGCCTTCTGTGAAAATTCGACACAGTCGGTCGATTAGTCAAGCGCGGAACCGCGGCCAAACCCCCCCTTGGGCCGCGGTTCCGCCGCACTTCAGTATCCTCACTGTGTCCAATTTTTCCAGTGGGCTTGTGGGCTTATTTTGGGGGTTTTGGAATATTAAATTTGGGCCCAGAATTTCTGTGAGTGCTACAGTATTGCTTGGGGGCCCACTTGTTAATTATTTGATCGATCGGATATTTTAAACACATTATTTCACAGTATTTACATTATATCTGCGACCGTGAATGTCACTTGATCGGTAAATCCCGTCTGACTGCTATAGCCCGGTTAGACGGATTTGCGAACGTGATTTTCACGTTGATGTTTTGTGTTTATGCTGTGATGTTGCGGATCGGTCGTGGGGGATAGCCTGGATGCAATGCTAGTACAGTTTTGTTGTATTATGTACATTTGATATTGCGGGGCGAGCGTCCGACATGTGGACTGCCGTCACTGCCTGTTTGTATTATTCTTTTGGGGCACGACCTGGTTGCGGTCGATGTACCCGTTGTATGTATATTTTACTTTCTGTACTAGGACTACCCCACGGAGTGGTGCACGGATAGCCGGGTTCTAGAGGGCAACGGGCTCGCATCTCATGGCATTAAGACGGAGGGGGCTTCACTGTAGGATTGGCGGGCTATTCGCCGCACTCGTAGGGGGTACAGGTTGACCCAGGAGGGGTGCCCAAGTTACCGGATTCCGTGAAGTGCTGGGTGGTCCATTCACGGTGCTGAAGGGGGCTGCCTCGCTTCAGGTTTTGGCGGGTGACTTGCCGCGCCCGTATGGGTCTAGGATTTCATTGCACAGGCTATCCACACGACCAGGGGAACGTCGGGTTTCAGCAGCGGCTCTGTGAAACCCGGGGATCCCAGATATCTGTATTGTTCTGTGATGCTGTACATTTCTGTGATGTTGCATTTTATCACGCCTTGAGCGAAATATAATATATTGGTATATATATTAGTAGATGATGTATATGTTTTGCATCCGCGCTAGTCCAGTCCCCGCTCTGTCGTTAGTTAAGTAACCTAACGGGTGATGACGGGACCCAGTGGCGAATGCGGATGACATATACGTACATCAGTATATTTTCGTTCTTTGTGGTGTGATCAAATGATGGGACTGCGTTGATTCGGATCAATGCAAGATAAAAAAACCTATTCTGATGTTGTTGGAACATTTTTCAAAAAGCTGTTATTGCAAGGACGTTCACTTTTGTTTTGCATCGTGGTATTCATTTGGAATATCCTGCTCCTCAGTCGACGAGGCAAGGGCTGAGATCCCTTCACCGGGAGTGACCCCTTGGACAGAAGTTTGCGTCAGGGCATTGACTTCACTATAGCCGATTACTTTTGCTTTGCATCATGGTATTCAGTTGGAATATCCTGCACCTCATTCTACGAGGAAAGAGCCGAGATCCCTTCACCGGGAGTGACCTCTTTAGCAAAGGCTTTCGTCACTATATTTTTATAAAAACTATGCAGTTCCTTCAACGATATCAAGTTCCTTACGTTAAAGGTTTTTCGCCAAAAACCAGCCGTAGCCCTCCGTCATTTCCTACAGGTATTATTTAGTATTCGTGCTGCGTTTGTTGACCTAGTCAAGACATAGTGTTCGGTAGCTAAGTGGTACTTGTTTGTTGCATAAGTGGGATTGGTTAAGACAGTCGTGCGGCCTTGTTGACCTAGTCAAGGGCACGTACGGGTGGGTTTAATGGAATCCAGAATAATGACGGGTTGAACTTGACTGGCGGTTTATGGTTTGTTGACCTAGTCAAGGTCATAAACCGCTTGGGGTAAAAATCACATCGGGAGTTTCAAAAGAACTGAAACTTGCCAGGCATGCGCATACCTTCTGGAGTGTGGTTACTTAAGTGGATTTCGTCAAGTTATCTTGCGATGATAGTTGGATCCCGATTCCCACTGATGAGTTAGTTTACTCCTCGGGTGACCCCGACTAATTCTTCTTTCAGGTTTGGAGGAGAATTTGAGGTACAGTGGGAGGTTTCCTGATTAGATAAAGTGATAACCATTCTGATCTAGGTTAGAGTGCACGCTGAGTGTTTCTTTTCTCTCTCTCTTTGGCAGCGACCATTGACCCGACCCTGGACTATGACTCAATGACCAAGTTGACCGAACTTTCTTAACACAGGCTTTTGGATTGTCAGAGTTGCAGACCTCATTGCCACTCCTAATTTTACCCTTTTCTCCAGGACACCCCGTATTACTACGAACGTCCACTTCCATTGGATAAAACCATCGTATGGTTATATACGAACTCGAAGGACTTCGAGGATGTTTTCTGGTTCTGGAGAAAACGAATAGGATTATTCAGTTGTCTTTTCTTTTCACCTTCTCTCATTGCGAGTACTCCTTGGTTTAGGAGATAGTACACCTATTACGCAAATTGGATAGTCTTCTTCCAAACCATAGGCTGGTGCCGACCTCTAGGGAATGAAGAAAACCAATTAGCATAACGATGGTGTGCAGAAGGTATTAAGATTAAGACAAAGCAAGGGATTAGTAAGAGGGCAAAGTAAATTGCGACTGCTATTCACGACCGAACCAAGTATTTCTTCGCCAATCCTAAATCACCTTTGTATTTCTCCAGGACACTCCGTATCACTACGAAGATCCAAAGTTTATTTAGATACTCCATCGTATGGTTATATACGAACTCGAAAGGAACTTGTTCCAGTTCGGGGATGGATTCTGGTTCAGGAGAAATAGGAATAAGGTTTATTCGGTTGTCTTTTATCTTCACCTTCTCTCGCTTTGCGAGTGCTCCTAGGATTAGGACAGTACACCTTTTATGCTTATTGGATAGTCTTCTTCCAAACCATAGGCTGGTGCCGAACGGTAGGGAAGGAAGAAAACCATTTGGCCTAAAGGGGTGTGCAGACGGTAATGACTAAAGACATATAAAGGGATTTGGACAGATGGCAAAGAGATATACGGTTACAGTTGTGAATCTGGATAATGAAAGAGGCATTACTAAGAATACCGGAATACCACACCGAAACATTTCAATGTTTCAGTTTCACTATGTAATGTTAAAAGAAAACTGATTTCCCGATTAGATATTTACTCCACGGTATGTATTTACCAGGTATGATTCTCACATCTGTATGGTTTTACAGATGATGAGTGGGAGTAAGTTATTGGGAATAGGGTGATCATCCTCATTATATCGGGATTCGTTGTAATCGGTGATATTTGAGGAGATCATCTGGGCTGTTTGCCGGTCGGCAAATATTTGGTTTTGAATATCCGCTGTTGTGCACCAATTTCAAATTGATATATCTGTACGTCTATTTTCATAGAGTGAGATATACCTTTTGATATTATGTCGATGACATTTACCTATATCAGTGGATGGTTAGGTAAGGAGCATTAAACAGCGGTGTAATTCTTCTTAACCATAAGTACAGTTTTCAACCTACGACGCACAGTGAAAAAGTTGTTAGACTCAGCGGACTTATACAGAGTATTGTATGTTGTCCAGTGTCCATTAGGACAGAGGGGTTGGTCCTCATACTATATTCTGTTTACTTTTAACTTCTCTAGTTCTTAGACATGTGTTTCGTAGAACACAGGGTCTAAGTTTTTGAGGAGTTATAGGTATTTGAATAGAGTAGAGAACCAGGTGTAGCAAGTATCGGGATTCTTCAAAGTGATCGAAGATGTAGATACTTGTGTATGGTGTTCAGTTTATAGTAATGATTAAGAGAACTAGCTTCTCTTTCAGGTTACTCATAATTGGAAACATTCCTAAGTTGAGTAACGCTGATCGGCCTCCTTTCATTTAGTTGACATGCACTGGAGACAGCTGCATGATTTGAATCTGGTTCAATTAAATCAGTGCCTCTGTTTCTATATTGGATATAGAACAGTTCATATCTTGACATTGTTAAGGTACGGAGTGTTGTCCGGCTTATGCTTAAAACCAGACACTGGACAACTCAAGGCACGTTTCTGTAATGGCTGTTTGTGGGTTGACCCAGGCTATGACGAGGGTTGACTTTCTACCATCTGGAAGATCAATAGTGATATTGTTCTAGACTCGCCACAGTTTTATTAAAAATGGATTTTTCAAAAACAGTAGTGGGAGTATGGTAGAACTGGAAGTGATTCCAGAACCGCAAACGATTACTGAAGATTTGATAAGGAACCTAAAGATTCAATCTGGTTTGACATTCCATTGGCCACTCCGCGGATAAGGTGGGTAACTTCAGACACCCGAGAGGTGCTCCGGTAGCCTCAAGGACGGTGACAGGGAAGTTCTTGTTTACCCACACTTGCCTTTGCTGTTGTTCCAGGCTGCGAGACCCGGCAGGAGGATGAGTATAGCGTCGTTCTAAACTAGCTTTAGAAGTGCACGTCTATATGACTCTGCCAGAGGGTTGTCGTAGTCGGTGGGAGCAGCGGAAGCATTGGTGGAAATCAGGCTTATGTCTATTTATAGACTAAAGCAGATATAGCGGAGATAGATCATCTATTTCTGATGTGACAGTCATAGGTTTGACTTCATCAGAATAGGGGATGGATCTGTTGAGAAGGTAGTAGGGTGTGATGTCATGGTATTTGGATGACATACACAGAGTAGGAAAGGAAACTCCTATACTACGATCGGTTATACTTTGGTTGTCACATGGTGGTTTCTCCACACAGGACCTGGATATTATATCAGACATTCTGGTTACTATATCTATGGTTTTAGATCTAGATTTGGGTGCTTTCCTAATCTGGGTACCTTGACAGCATTCTATGAGTATTTAGAATGGACGACTCCTGGCATGGTAGTGTACCTGCAGGTGATGGAGTCACCCTCTCTAAAGGTGTCTTATAGACTAAAGGGGAGAGGGATACTCATGATTGGCAGATCACTTGCTTAGGCAATTGAGTCAATCATGAGATGTCAAGTACCACACCAGATGTTGTTCTTGCTGTAGATGCAATAAGTTGATATTGATCCAATCCTGGAGAAACAGTCGGAAGCAGTTTTAGAACATAAGTTGATGTTCTAGGGATATGATAACGGCAGCCTCTTTTAGGAGACGGTTATCATTCCAGGCTTCCAAGGTGACCTGGATGGCAGAGTGGCTGTCAGAGTTGTAGTTTTCCATCTGACGAGGGGCAGTATATTGGACATGTGGTCCAGGTGGATACTATGGGAAAGGCATGGCGCAGGATACTAATTAAGTTCAGTTGACGATACAGTCTAAGAAGTCTGGATTTGGAGTTCATTTATGAACTAGGTCCCATCAGACATCCAGACGTTCCAAGACAGGTATTGCTCATTTCGGGAGATGGCTTTCTCCGCGAACTTGAGATATAGAGAGACATAGAAAGAAACTTCTCTGCGGATCCACTCACTGAGGCTATTCCTCGAACGCAATAGTTTCGCAAACGGGTTTTGTGAGACTGACTAGTAGAGGAGTTGGGTGTTGCTGTGAGTATGCGATATCGCAAAAATTAGCCTTGAGTGCAAGTGGGAGATTGTTGGAGATAGTGCCCTCAGAGTCAATTATTGGATCACATGCACGTGATTGCAATGATTGAGGGAGGACCTATCCTGGTAGGACAGTCTTACTCGAGATGATAGTATGCTATCTGGTTTATCTTTATCATCGTGTACTGCTTTAGGTGACCTGACATGTCGCTATTACACGTTGATAGAGCCCCTAGGATTCTTGCTTGACTACCAGCAGTATGATGGCGATCATATACGTGGGAGCTGGTAGTCTATAAGCACATCCTTAAAAGGTCCCTAGTTGTAGGAGTTTCGAGACAGGGCATCGATACTCCATTAGTAGACTAGTGTATACAGTCGAGACCCCGACGAGGGGCGGTGGCCGGTCTCACAAGCCACTGGTGTCTGTTGGTTCACCTAAGATGTATACAGGTGCTCATTGGGTTATGAGTACACCGGACAGGACTCGCCGGGAACCTGCTAGTTGGTCTTATACCAGATGTCAGATAGCAGTTCCCTGGTGACATGTGTACAGGTTAGTTCATCGACCTGAGATCGTCATTTGTCTCGTGTGAGTTCCCACTGTTGTTTGATTACTACCCTACCACGGCTCAAAGGAGTCGTGCAAACAGGTTTTAGTTGGGTACAGTCCCGAGCCATATGGAGGCAGTGAGCGGATCTTCAGGGGTTCGTCTCTCCCGGTATTGGGGGTGAGGTCGCGCTGTGTCTAGGAGAGCCATTACGCAAAGCCCTCGGCCGAGGCAGGAGATTTACTGGTAGGTACTCCAGTAGTATCTCAGGGCGTTCTGGGCTACGCTCCGACACGACTTATACCGCTTTTGGGGGTCTGACTTTTACCAACCCCCTAGGCCCGCCATGCGATACTCATAGACGAACGGACCGGACTGTACGGATATTGTCACTGACAGGCTCAGTAGGGTGTCAGGGTGAGCTCGCTCATCGACGCCCCTTTTGGTCAATAGCTGGTGTCCCGTCACGTATTGGCTAATACCTCTGACGTGCTAGTGGTTAAATCCACAGCCATAGTATTGACGAGTCTTTAGAGTCCACCACACTTACAGTTACTCAAGCTTTCGGGCGAAACGCTGTAGAGGCCGTATGGAGATATGGCAGGGTCCGATCAGATACGTGCGGTATTGCACGGATCAGGATCGGATGGTTTGTACTAGTAGCCATATGGATATATGGCAGGGTTCGATCTGATACGTGCGGTATTGGACGGATCAGGATCGGACGGATATTACTAGCCGGCTTTGGTTTAAGACGGATCCTAGTATAGTACAGTGTAGATTTTGTCTCATTGCATTTGTATCCGGACGGAATACAGATGCAGGTGTGTATGCACAGTATCGTTGTTTTCCTGTAATTTATTACAGGACCAGTATTCTGGAGTTGCCAGTTTGCATTCCGTTCCGGCCGGTTTTCCTTTGTTCTTTCCCGGCCGGACTTTTCCGATGGAGGGGGTTATTTGCAAGTTTGCAAATAACTTTTGTGGAGGGGGTCCTTTATAATTGTGTGGCATCATGATGGGATTCCTTTTGCATCAGCCTTTTTCATTTATGTTGATTAGAGTTGATTAGGAATTGATTTGAGTTTTGTTATCATGATGTTTTGATGTGGTCACCACTTGCTTCACACTACACTCACCTCCCTTCATGCTTCATATTCTTTCCTCCACCATTTTTCTAAGATGATAAGTTTTTCATGGTTGAGAGAAAAAGAAAAAGATGAGAGTTTTCATTCTTGAGAGTTTTCATTTCTTGATCTCATTTTTCATGCTAGAAAAATGCAAGCACCATTTTTCTAGTCTTGATTCCTCCATCATCTTCAAAGGCAACAAACCCCAAAGAGACAAGCATCATCTACACTACATTTTACAGCACACCTTGGGCATGTCGACTTGCCGGCTTCATGCTCGAGTTGTCTCGGTATTGAGGCGGGAGCCCATAAAAGACGCAGGAGATGTGGTGCCCTTCCGGAGAGGAGGCGATGACATGGAGACTAGACTTTCCGCGGGAGATCGGGACGATGACGAGAAGACCGGAGGACTCGGATCACTTGGTATACTTTTCTTACCATCTCTTGTTTGCTAGCATTAGGTTAATGTTTTACGATCCGGGTTTTCATTGTCCGCGGTAGCGCCGGTTTCCGAGTAAGGAAAAATTTTGATTCCGCATTTTGGCCTCGGATAGACGGCCGGGGCGCTGCCGTGGCGCAACAATTCTCGGTCCCGCACATATCTCATATGCGCTCCTATTTCGTTTCTCTTGAGCCAGGAAAACTCTGTGTAGGACTCTAAAGACTCGTCAATACGCCGGCAGCAGGTGATGATCATTTCAAACACCCACAAGCCGCAAGCGGTCTGCTAAACGTAACGGCCACCCGGGTATTGAGCGATCAGAAGATCGACGAGCAAGCCCGCTCACACTCCTGTGAATCCAACCAGTAACACTTATCGTACAGTCCGGTCTGTTCATCTGATATGTCGCATATCTCGCCTAACGGTGGTAAACGTCAGACCGCAGTAGCTTGATAAGTCATGCCGACGTAAGGTCCATAACATTCGTGAAACTACTGATAACTCTTACCAGTATATCACTGCAACCCTGGCCAGGGATTTCCTGTTATGGCCAGTCGAGCATAGCGCAACATCAACCCCCAATACCGGGAGAGACGAATCCCCTCCTATCGCTCATTGCCTACATGTGAATCGGGACTGTACCCAAAAACTACCTGTTTGCACGAATCAGAAGAGCCGTGGTAGGGTGGAAATCAAAGTACAGTGGGAGACACACAAGACTCTATGAAGATCTCGGGTCAACAGACTAAGCTGTACCAGTGTCACCAGAGAACTGCCATCTGACGTGAGGTATAATACCATCTGGGAGTTCTCGGCGAGTCCGTTCAGTGTACCCAGTCTCCACTGAGCGCCCGCATACCATCTCTGATGTCAAACACCAATGGATATGGGATCATCCATCGCCCATCACATGGGTCGAGAAGATATACGCTAGTATACTCTGGAATATCGATTCCCCGTCTCGATATTCCCACGACTAGGAACATTGAAGGATGTACTCATGGACTACCCAGGCCCCACTAGTATGATCTGCATCATAGTCCTGGAAGTCGAGTACACATCCTAAGGGCTTTATCAACATGTAACAGAGAGACAGAAAGTATACATGTTAAGATAAAGAGCAACTGGATAGCATACTATCATGTCGAGCAAGAAAGTTCTACCTATATATGTCCCAGCATCCACTACAATATACATCCAATGTACAGTAATGGACTCTAGGGCATACATATAACTAACAATCTCCCACTTGCACTAGGGCCATCTGTAGCAGTAGTTGTAGTATCTAATAATCAACCATCCCCTAAAAGTCTCTCTTTGGGAAAAAGCCTTCATGAGTGGATCTGCCGTGTTGTCCTCTGAGTCTACTCTCCTAACCTCGATCAACCTGGAGATCAACTATGTCCATGATCAGGTGATGCTGCCTCAGAATATGTCTGGGTCACTGATGGGACCAGGGTTCCAGGGCCAAAGCCACACTTCCATTGTCACACAATGGTAGGAACCTAGTTCATCTTATGAACCAATATACACCCAAACTTCCTCTTTGGTAGTATGTTTAATAGCGATGTTACCAGCCTTTATCGTCTAAGTTGCCACGGTATCTAGCTTGGAACTTTTCCAACATACCGTCCCTCAACTGAGGGTAAAGACAATGCCTGCGACTGACATTCAGTCGTCTTTATCACCCTGGAACGATTCCAGTGATTCTCCCCAGGATCGATTGATACCATTTCACTACATCTAGTGAGAATCCTAGCATCCAATTACATCTATCTCTTAAATGAAAACTCAGGATTTAGGAGGTATCACTTTGATCCTCTTGGAGAATCCTTGTGATAAGCGGAGATTGACCGAGCGTAGTATAGGAAACTCTTTTCCTATGAAGAGTATGTTGTCCACGTACAATACGAGGATAACCACCTTACTCTCTACTACCGTTTTGTATATACAAGGTTCATCTACCATTTTGATGAAGTCAAACACTTTGACTATCACATCAAAACAGACGTTCCAACTCCGCGATGCCTGTTTTATTCTGTAAAGCAACTTGCACACGTTTCCGCTGCTCCCACTGTTTACGAAGTTCTCTGGCTGTGTTCTTATAGACAGTCTCTTCTAAATCATAATTTTAGAAAAGCAGTCATGGCACCCAACCACCAGATATCGTAGTCATGGTATGTAGCAATGTCATGTAGGATCTGGATGGACTTAAGCATAGTCCATGGAAAAGGTTTCATCATTATCCACGCTTGGTTGATGACGAAAACCTTTAACAAGTCTAGCTTTGAAAGTCTCAACCTTTCCATCTACACCAAGTAATCTTCTCAAGATATACTTGCTCCTGATGGGGATTTAACACTTCAGATATAGCAACCAAAGTCCATACTTTGCTGGTGTACATGGATTCCATGTAAGATCGCTAAGCATCCAGCCATTCTTACAGAGTCCCTACTCTCGATGGCCTGCTCGAAACTAGTTGGGTCATCATCTCATGATGCATTCCTCGCTCCCTCTGTTATCGAGAAACCAAAGTATCTCTCGGGCAGGTGAGGAACCCTGCTAGATCGGCGGAGAGGCTGAGGTTCGTTGGTGACTTTTGAATCCTTTGGTTCGGTCAAATCATCAGCAGTTTTGCATAATAGGAACCTTTCCAGTTCTACAGAACTGTCCTTGCCTCGATCTTGTCCGGATTTTGCTTTAGACATAGGCCGGAGAATCCTAAATCTTAACTTACTTAAGAGATAGGCTCTTCCCATACCATATCTCATATGGAGTGGTATGCACTGATTTGATTCGAACCTAATTCAATAGGTATGCAGCTTCTCAAGTGCACAACCCCAAAAGGAAATAGGAAACTCAGTAGTACTCATCATAGAGCACACCATATCTAATACGGTGCGATTGCTTCGCCCTGATACACCGTTGTGCTGTGGTGTATTCAGAGGAGTAATACGAGGGGAGAATCTCATTCTCCTTTAGAATAATCCAGGAATTCTATGCACAAGTATTTTCCTCTCTGATCTTATCATAGGACATAATACTTATACCCTTATTTTGGTTCTCTACTTCTAACTTATATTCTGTGAATATCTCAAAAGGTTCGGTCTTATGTTTCAACAAGAACATATGATTGAATATTGAGAGATCATCAGAGAACGTAATGAAGTATAAAGAACCGGTCCTGGCATGTGTAGACAGGAGACCTTACATACATCATCATGTATCAGTCCCAAGAGTTTACTAACTCTTTCTCTGTTTCCAATAAACAGAGCAATGGTCATCGAATCTTTGTGACATGACTGGCATGTTTCACAAGATGTAAATTCAAACTGATTTAAATATGCATCTAAAATGTAACTTCAGCCAGTCGGGTCGCATTGATATGACCTAGTCTACAATGCCTCAAGAATGATTCGTTCATTTCTGAACTCTTCCTCTTGTGTGTGCTCTGTATACTAGGAACTGTAGTTTGATTTAGAACATCAATGCTTTTAGATAACGTGCCTGAACCGATCAACTTTTGATATAGGAAATGTTCAAAACATTATCCAACAATACAAAATTTTATCATTTCTTTACTTGTAAAGAGACTGATATGATTTTGTATATCAGGTTCGGTATCTAATAGCATTCGTTCAGAATCAATGTATTGGTAATACAGGGTGACAGTGACCAACAGACTTGGCTGCAACACTTGCCCCGTTTTCTGTCTCATGAAACTTATCACCCGTTCTCAGTTTTCTACCTTTTTGTAGCCCTATGTAACAGATTACATATCTAGGATCCTGATCTGGTATCAAATACCCAGGATTCAGAGGATACTGAGAAACAGTTCTTTATAATGAACACACCCGAAGGAGATGCATCATATGCACTTTCTTCGTTTGGGCGGCATAGGAATTCTGGTATTCCCCTATTTCCTGCTCTGTCTTATAACAATTATAAGTTGGAGCGGGACCAACGTTCCCCAGCTCGGTATAACAAGCGGGTTTGGTCAATACATCCATATTATTATCTTGATTAAGGCGTGACATGGTCGCTACCTGGAGAGAGAGAGAAGAAAACACTCAACGTGCTCTCTTGCAAGATCAGATTGGTTATATATTTTATCTAAACAGGATGGCTCCCACCGTTTTTATCAAATCTTCCTTCAAACCTTAAAAGGAAAGACTAGCCGGGATTAATTACACTCTGCAAGTTCGCCAATCTTCCAGCCAGGCCAGTGTCGGTACTTTGTGGGAGGTTCCCCATGCTTTCGCACGGACCTAATTACAGTAAACCTCGTGTTCCCAGAGGCGTAACCCCGTTGACACCTTTGTAGACACCTACTTGATCGGCTAATTGTAAAGTGCAAAACTCTCCCAGGAGTAACAACTACTCGCAGTGGGTATTGGGATCCAACTATCACATAGAAGGTATGCAGTCTCATTGCAAATTTCAACACTTGAAACTCCCGATAATGGTTTTTACCCCTAGCACCTATGACCTTAACTATAGTCAACAAATCATAAGTACTAGTCAAGTTCTACCTGTCATTTCGTGATTAATTAGACCCACCCATATGACCCTTAACTAAGGTCAACAAAGTCACGCGACTGTCCTAACTAATCGCATCATATGCGTTGTAGGAAGACATCACTTAGCTACCGTACACTGTGCCTTGACTATGGTCAACAAACACAGCATGAATGCTAAGTACTCTACTTCCTAAAATGACGGAGGGTTGCGAATGGTTTTTATGAAAAGCTTTAACGCTTTGAACTTGATCTCGTTGCGGAATCAAATGGTTTTTAAATGGAATGTTTTTGAGGCTTTTCTAGTTTTGCTGAAGGGGTCACTCCCGGTGAAGGGATCGTCGGCCCTTTCCTCGTCGAATGACGTGCGGGATATATCATATATATCACTGTGCAAAGCAGAAACTATAGAAGCAATCAAAATACAAACCGAGGGTTGTAGCATCTGCCAGTTATTGCTAAAGGAGTCACTCCCGGTGAAGGGATCTCGGTCCTTTCCTCATCGAATAAGGTGCAGGATGTTCTACAATGAACACCGCGATGCAAAGCAAGAACTGTAGCTACCTGTTTTATTTTGAAATTCGATTCCACAACATCAATTAGGTTTATTTTCTTTCATTAATCTCATTAATGAATGTCCCATCATTTAAGTCCATCTAAACATCACAGATAAATATAACGTACGCTTAGGCCATCCGCATTCGCCTCGATGTCCCGTCTGCACCGTTAGGTTAGGTACCTAACGCCAGAGCGAGGCAGGGCTAGCGCGGGTGTAAAACATTAGCAACGTCTATATAATATATCATATATACTATATATAATATCTATCTGAACATATCACATGATCACATCACAGATAACGCAACAGAAAATATCATATGAAATATTGGATATACTAGGACGTCCGTGTTTTTAATACGAGCCAGTATAAAACACGGATTCCACGGTCGTGATGAATAGCCAATCCCACACCCCTAGACCTCTACGAGAGCGGCAAGAAACCCTACCAATTCTAGGGTTAGGGGACCCAGACTCGACTCCTCGAGATGGTCTCCCACTGGACCCTAGAACCCGGTTACTTGTGCTCCCCTCCTTGGGTCTATCATAATGCGGAAAAGTAAATAATATACAAATGGTGACATCTTCCGCAACCTGGAAGTGCCCCAATAAAATAATATTACATACAAGTTTTTACATGAATGAAAAAGAAAAACACCCATCTCACATAAAAACCCCCCGGCTATTCAAACACGACGATCCAATATAACATATCCAGCAACACATAACATCACATGTCATCAACGTAAGTAAATATGCACATCCCAATTGTCGTTGACATATAGCAACGAAAATGGCGATATCACATATTACACTTACGGTCAGAGAAAAGAAAGTGTAAAACTACAACAGTTGGATTCCGCAACCTCTTTAGACATCACATGCCTAACCAAATGAATTTCTTAGACATCGCATGCCTAAGAGTTATAAACCCCGCATTTTAGTCTCATTATCGAAAACTCTTTTCAATATCAAGTCGGGCAATTCAACAGGATTCCCGACATTCTGATCGAATGCTCGTCGCAAACTTCAATAGACGGCCGCACCCCCGATGCCGTCGACGAAGTGCACCAAGGCGGAACACCGCTGCCGCGAGCACCCGAACGGATGCTTTCGGCGACGGGGTTCTCCTACAGTCACTTGGTCGGGGCTATGGGGTGTAGCAGTCTATTAAGTTTATCCGGCGAGTATCCGCGTACGCTACGTGATTGCGACGGACTTTTGATCGCATCAAAATTCCGTAGCAACCTATCAAGTGAGACTAAATTGCTATGTTTATAATATTCATTAAACTTTCCGATCGAACAATCAAACACCCAAGTTTTCCCACTACAGCTCAACACATGAAATAAGTCTAAAAACATTCAGTTCATGCCTCAGTACCAACGGTCCAGCCGTAGAAGGGTCAAGCCAACGCCTCACATGTGGCACGCCGTACTGCCCCAAACCCGTTCAAGACGGTCACATAATCGAGTTAAGGTTTGTTTTCTTCTAGAGGGACCATCGCGTTACTTGCACTACTCAGAACGTCGTTAAACTACGGAAAAATCCAACAATTGGAAATTTCCCGGCAGGGGAAAATGTGGGTATTTATATCCGGTCGAACTTTTTAACATATTCTAAAATTACCCGGAAAAGCACATAGAAAAAGTTTGAAATTTCCAATCGAATCATCGAAGCCCCAAAACACCCCAGAAAACTCAACTCTTGAGTTCAAATTAAAAATTCCCAGAAAACTCAGCACCTGAAGAGACAAATTACTGTGCAAAAATTGAAGTCTAATCTCATCATTTGGCCGCGGAACCGCCGCAGAAGCCAAGCTTCTGTCGCGGTTCCGCCGCTCTTTAAGAGTATCTTTTGGTCGTTTTTGCACCGTAATTCTTAGAATTTCCTGCTGAAAATTTTAAGCATTTTTAATCTGGAAAAAACCCAGTTTTTAAAAAATGTCCAGAGAGGGTTGAATTCTAGGGTTTCGGGGTTCGATCGGGTTTCTAGCTTTGTCTACGCATCGCCTAAGGCTCTAGCTAGGCTCTGATACCACTGTAGGGTTCCTAGGCACACTAATGAGGTCTCACAACAGATCAAACATGCCCAATTCAAATTTTTCATGTGCCTACAAACCCTAATACGGATCGTTAACTAGATAATGACGCGATGCAAGCAAGTTAACGGCTTCAACTAAGAGTGAACGAACATACAACCTTTGTAGATCCGGTCCTCCACCTCCATGGCTCCGTGTTGACGTCTCTCCGTTGTACCCATCGGAATCCAAGACTCTTACGGTGGTTTCATCGGAGAAATGATCGGGCTAGGTCGCCGACTTCGATGTCGAAGATGATCTACGTCGAGGCAACTCAAGATCAAGCTCCAACTTCACCAAGTCATGAAACTTGTGAAGTAAACACCCTATACAACTTGGAAAGTGGTAGAGAATGAAGAAATAGGAAGTGGGTTCACTTTAGAATTGGATTTCTCACTCTTTTTCTCATGTTGCCATTAATGGATGCAAGCTTTCTTCTTTGTTGAAAAAGAAGAAGAAGAAGAAGAAGGAATATGATAAGTATTTTTCAAAATAGAAAAATAAATGATACTTATCATATAGCTACCATGATTAAGTGTAGAGACCAAACAAGGGTTAAGTTGAATGGTTAGGGTTAGGACATGAAGACAAAATGGTCACTTAGTCAAAGCTTCATGAAGCTTCAAGAACAAAACAAATTAAGCCACCATTTCATTCTTGCCCAAAAAATGAATTAAGAGAATAAATAAATGAATAAGTAAAATGTAAACCCTAACCATTAACATAACCATGGTTTAATCATACACTCAAACTTTCATGTATCATCAAACATGATACAATTAAGTGCACAAAAATAAATCACATAGACAATGTGCACATCAAGTGAGAAAATCCTTTTTAAAGTGAACCAATACTAGTTAATGCAAAGTAATATATCAAATATATAATTATGCATTAAATTATTAAATCAATACTTGATTTAACTATCCGGTCATATCGCATATAACCGACTAATATCCAATGTATCGGCTTATCGAATCAATCTTCGATTCGATAACTAGGTTATATCGCATACAACCAATCGATACATTCATAGCGAGAATAGAATACAGTATCATATACACGCATTATTCTCGGTCCCGCACATATCTCATATGCGCTCCTATTTCGTTTCGCTTGAGCCAGGAAAACTCTGTGTAGGACTCTAAAGACTCGTCAATACGCCGGCAGCAGGTGATGATCATATCAAACACCCACAAGCCGCAAGCGGTCTGCTAAACGTAACGTACACCCGGGTATTGAGCGATCAGAAGATCGACGAGCAAGCCCGCTCACACTCCTGTGAATCCAACCAGTAAAACTTACCGTACAGTCCGGTCTGTTCATCTGATATGTCGCATATCTCGCCTAGGGGTGGTAAACGTCAGACCCGAGTAGCTTGATAAGTCATGCCGACGTAAGGTCCATAACATTCGTGAAACTACTGATAACTCTTACCAGTATATCACTGCAACCCTGGCCAGGGATTTCCTGTTATGGCCAGTTGAGCATAGCGAAACATCAACCTCCAATACCGGGAGAGACGAATCCCCTCCTATCGCTCATTGCCTCCATGTGAATCGGGACTGTACCCAAAAACCACCTGTTTGCACGACTCAGTAGAGCCGTGGTAGGGTGGAAATCAAAGCACAGTGGGAGACACACAAGACTCTATGACGATCTCGGGTCAACAGACTAAGCTGTACCAGTGTCACCAGAGAACTGCCATCTAAAGTGAGGTATAATACCATCTGGGAGTTCTCGGCGAGTCCGTTCAGTGTACCCAGTCTCCACTGAGCACCCGCATACCATCTCTGATTTCAAACACCAATGGATATGGGTTCATCCATCGCCCATTACATGGGTCGAGAAGATATACGCTAGTCTACTCTGGAATATCGATGCCCCGTCTCGATATTCCTACGACTAGGAACATTGAAGGATGTACTCATGGACTACCCAGGCCCCACTAGTATGATCTGCATCATAGTCCTGGAAGTCGAGTACACATCCTAAGGGCTTTATCAACATGTAACAGAGAGACAGAAAGTATACATGTTAAGATAAAGAGCAACCGGATAGCGTACTATCATGTCGAGCATGAAAGTCCTACCTATATATGTCCCAACATCCACTATAATATAAATCCAATGTACAGTAATGGACTCTAGGGCATACATATAACTAACAAGATCATATTACTGCCTGAGACAAATGTTTATATTTTATATATATGAGATATATGTTATATTGCAGATTTCGTTTCAAAAGAGATGCTTGTGAAGAATAATAAAATGGGACTTCATTAATGAGATTAATGAAATAAAAGAAACCTAAGATGTTGTAGAAACTTGGCTAAAAAACCGGTAGCTCTAGTTCTTGCTTTTCATCACGGTGTTCCTTGTTGAACATCCAGCACCTTATTCGATAAGGAAAGAGCCGAGATCCCTTCACCGGGAGTGACCTCTTTAGTGAAACCAGCATATGCTACAAACTCGGTTTGTCTTTTGATTGCTTCTATAGTTCTTGCTTTGCATAGTCGTATTTGTGAAATATCCTGCACCTTATTCGATGAGGAAAGGGCCGACGATCCCTTCACCTGGAGTGACCCCTTTAGCAAAACTAGAAAAGCCTCAAAAACACTCCATTTAAAATCACTCGATTCTACGACGATATCAAGTTCATTGCGCAAAAGGTTTTCTTAGAAACCTGTCGTAGCCCTCCGTCATTTCAGATAAGCACTGTTTAGTATTCGTGCTGCGTTTGTTGGCCTTTGTTAAGGCGTAGTGTGCGGTAGCTCAATAGTACTTATCTGCTTATGCGTATGATGCAGATTGGATTAGGGTAGTCGTGCGACCTTATTGGCCTTTGTCAAGGGCTGTGCGGGTGGGTTTAATACAATCAAGAAATGACGGGTTGAACTTGACTAGCAGCCTATGGCTTGTTGGCCTTTGTCAAGGTCATAGGACGCTAGGGGCAAAATATTATTGGGAATTTCAAGTGTTGAAATTTGCAATGAGATTGCATACCTTCTATGAGATAGTTGGATTCCAATACGCGCTGCGAGTAAGAGTTACTCCTGGGAGAGTTTTACACATTACAATTAGCCAATCAAGTAGGTGTCTAGAAAGGTGTCAACGGGGTTACGCCCCTGGGAAAACGAGGTTTACTTTAATTAGGTTCGTGCGAAAGCACGGGGGACCTCCCTCAAAGTACCGGCACTGGCCTAGCTGAAAGATTGGCGAACTTGTAGCGTGTAATTAATCCCGGCTAGTCTTTCCTTTTAGGGTTTGAAGGAAGATTTGATTAAAACGGTGGGAGACATCCTGATTAGATATATTAGATAACCAATCTAATCTTGCAAGACCATACGCTGAGTGTTTTCTTCTCTCTCTCTCCAGGTAGCGACCATATCACGCCTTAATCAAGATAATAATACGAATATATTGACCGAACCCGATTGTTAAACTGAGCTGGGGAACGTTGGTCCCGCTCCAACTTATAATTGTTATAAGACGGAGCAGGAAATTGGGGATTACCAGAATTCCCGTGCCGCCCAAACGAAGAAAGTGCATGCTGATGCATCATCTTCGGGTGTGTTCATTATAGAAAACTGTTTCTCAGTATCCTTTACGTCCTGGGTATGTGATACCAGATCAGGATCCCGCATATGTAATCTGTTATATGGGCTACAGAAAGGTAGAGAACTGAGAACGGGTGATAAGTTTCATGAGACAGAAAACGGTGCAAGTGTTGCAGCCAAGTCTGTTGGTCACTATCACCCTGTATTACCAGAATACATTGATTCTGAACAAATGTTATTAGATACCGAATCTGATATACAACATCATATCAGTCTCTTTATTAGTAAAGAAAGGATATAATTTTGTATTGTTGGATAATGTTTTGAACATTTCCTATATCAAGAGTTGATCGGTTCAGGCACGTTATCTAAAAGCATTGACGTTCTAAATCAAACTACAGTTTTTAGTATACAGAACACACACAAGAGGAAGAGTTCAGAAATGAACGCATCCTTCTTGAGGTATTGTAGACTAGGTCATATCAATGTGACCCGACTAGCTGAAGTTACATTTAGATGCATATTTAAATAAGTTTGAATTTACATCTTCTGAAACTTGCCGGTCATGTCACAAAGATAAAATGACCATAGCTCTGTTTATTGGAAACAGAGAAAGAGTTAGTGAACTTTTGGGATTGATACATGTTGATGTATGAAGGTCCCCTGTCTACACATGCCAAGACCGGTTCTTTATACTTCATTATATTCTCTGATAATCTCTCAAGATTCAGACATATGTTCCAGTTGAAACACAAGTCCGAACCTTTTGAGATATTCACAGAATATAAATTAGAAGTAGAGAACCAACAACGGGTATAAGTATTATGTCCTTTGATGAGATCAGGGAGGAGAATACTTGAGCACGGGATTCCTGGACTATTCTAAAGGAGAATGAGATTCCCTCTCAGCATTACTCCTCCGTATACACCATAGCACGATGGTATATCGGGGCAGAGCAATAACACCCTATGTGATATGGTGTGCTCTATGATGAGTACTACTGAGTTTCCTATTTCCTTTTGGGAGTTATGCACTTGTGAAGCTACATGCCTATTGAATGTTGATTCAATAGTTTCCAACGAACCTCGGCCTCTCCGCCGATCTAGTAGGGTTCCTCACCCATCTGAGAGATACTTCGGTTTCTCTATGACAGTGGGAGAGAGGATTGCATCATGAGATGATGACCCAACTAGTTTCGAGCAGGCCATCAGGAGTGGGACTCTGTAAGAATGGTTGGATGCTTATCGATCTGAGATGGAATCCTTATACACCAACAAAGTATGGACTTTGGTTGCTTTATCTGAAGGGTTAAATCCCCATCAGGAGCAAGTATATCTTGAGAAGATTACTAGGTGTACATGGAAAAGTTGAGACTTTCAAAGCTATGCTTAAGTCCATTCAGATCCTACTTGCCACGGCTACATACCATGACTACGATATCTGGTGGTTGGGTGTCATGACTGCTTTTCTAAATGATGTTTTAGAAAAGAGCATCTATAAGTACACAGCCAGAGGGCTTCGTAGACAGTGGGAGCAGCGAAAACGTGTGCAAGATGTTTTATATCATAAAGCAGGCATCGCGGAGTTGGAACATCTGTTTTGATGTGGTAGTCAAAGAGTTTGACATCATCAAAATTTTAGATGAACCTTGTATATACAAAAAGGTAGTAGGGAGTATGGTGGTGATCCTCGTAGAGTATGTGGATGACATACTCTTGATAGGGAAGGAGTTTCCTATGCTACGCTCGGTCAATCTCCGCTTATCACAAGGATTCTCCATATAGGATCAAAGTGATACCTCCTAAATCCTGGGTTTTTGGATCTATGAGATAGATCTAATTGGATGTTAGGATACTCGCTAGTTGTAGTGAGAAGGTATCAATCGATCCTGGGGAGAATCACTGGAAAGATTCCAGGGTGATAAGTACGACTGAATGTCCGTCGCAGGCATTGTCTTTACCCTCAGTGGAGGGACGGTATGTTGGAAGAGTTCCAAGCTAAATACCGTGACTTACTAGACGATTAAAGGCAAGATACATCGTTACCAAAGATGCTACCAATGAGGCAGTCTGGATATATAAGTTCATGAGATGAACTTCGTTCCTACCATTGTGTAACAATGGAGCTGTGGCTTTAGCCAAGGAACTACCGTCCCATTAGAAATCCGGATATAATTCTTAGGCAGTATCACCTGATCATGGAGATGGTTGATCTCCAGGGAGATCGAGGTTAGGAGATTAGACACAGAGGACAACAGCGCGGATCCACTCACAAAGGCCTTTTTTCCCAGTAGAGACTTTTTTGTGATGGTTGAGTATGAGATACTTCAAACACAGCTAATTGTTGGGTATGTGATACCACAACAGATGGCCCTAGTGCAAGTGGGAGATTGTTAGTTATATGTATGCCCTAGAGGCCATTACTGTACATATGATTTATATTGTAATGGATGCTTGGACATATATAGGGAGTACTTTCTTGCTTGACATGATAGTATGCTATCTGGTTGTACTTTATCTTAACATGTACTCTGATTGTCTCTATGTTACATTTTGATAAAGCCCTTAGGATATGTACTCGACTACTGGGACTATAATGAGATCATACTAGTGGGGCCACGGTAGTCGACGAGTACATCCTATAACTGTTCCTAGTCGAGGGTGTATCGAGACAGGGCATCGATACACCAGAGTAGACTAGCGTATACGCATCTTGACCTATATGATGGGCGATGGATGATCCCATATCCATCGGTGTTTGACATCAAGGATGGTGTACGGGTTCTCAGTAGAGACTGGGTACACTGGACGGACTCGCTGAGAACTCCCAGATGGTATTATACCTCACGTCAGATGGCAGTTCTCCGGTGACACTGGTACAGAGTAGTCTGTTGACCCGAGATCGTCATAGAGTCTTGTATGATTCCCCCTGTGCTTTGATTTCCATCATACCACATCCAAGAGGGCGTGGAAAAAGGTGGCTTTTGGGTACAGTCCCGAATCACATGGAGGCAATGAGCGATAGGAGGGGATTCGTCTCTCCCGGTATAAGGAGTTGATGTTGTGCTGTGTTCGATTGGCTATAACCGGAAATCCCTGGCCAGGGTTGCTGAGATTTACCGGTAAGTGTTATCAGTAGTTTCTCGAACTGTTATAAACCTCATATCGACACGACTTATCGAGCTACTGGGGTCTGACGTTTACCACCCCTAGGCGAGATATGCGACATATCAGACGACGAGACCGGACTGTATGGGAGTGTTACTGTTTGGATTCACAGGAGAAAGTGCAGGTTTGCTTGTTGATCTTCTGAGCGCTCAATACCTGGGTAGCTGTTACGTTTAGCTGACCGCTTGCAGCTTGTGGGTGTTTGATATGATCATCACCTACTGCCGGCGTATTGACGATTCTTTAGAGTCCTACACAGAAGTTTCTTGACTCAGGCAAAACGGAGTAGGGGCACGTATGTGATATGTGCGGGACCGAGGATAATGCGATATGAGATACCGTATTCTATTCTCGCAATATTTGATATCAGCCGGGTCATCGGATCAAGTGTTGATTCGATGAATCGGTACGGATAAATATTAGTCGGTTATATGCGATATAGCCGGATTGCCGGATCAAGTGTTGATTCGATAATTTAATGTATAATAATATATATGATATATTAAATTACATTAACTAATATTAGCTCACTAAAAGATTCTTTTTCTCACTCGTGTAATACATTGATATATATGCGATATATGTTAAATGTATTATTTTATTTTGTTACAATAAATATTGTATATGTGATATATAATATTGTAACATGTTATAATTATTAATGCAACATGTTTAGTGGAGTTTAAACAAGATTGGGGTTTGATTTGGGTTAATACTTTCTAGATGATTCTAGAAGGTTTTCTTTTGTTTTGCTATGATATTATGATAGATATTTCTTTGTGACTCACCCTTTAACCCAACCCAAACCCTAACCCTAGTAAACACTCTACATAGGTTACTACAACCATGGTAGCATAAATGATTATGATAACTTTTTATTATTCATCACAAATGATAATTCGATTATTCTTCATCTTCTTCCTTCTTCTTTTCTTCATGAAAAAAGCTTACTAGTTTTTTTTTCAAGTGATGAATGAGTGTGAGAAAAAGATTATAAAAGAGAGCAAAAATCCTACTTCATCATCCTCATCTTCCCTTGCCATTTAGATGAGGGTGTTCACATCATTTCATGAGTGAGAGCTTGTGTTAACGAAACTTCAAGGTAGATCATCTTTGTATCGAAGATCGGAAGCAAGACTGCATCTTTTTCTTCGTGGAGCCTCTCGAGAGTCCGGAGTATGATGATCGCAGCGAAGGGACCTCAACACGGAGATAATTAAGTGAAAGACCGAATCTACAAAGGTTGTAATCTCTCTTACTTAGTGTTAAAGTTGTTAACATGCAAGTTTTCTCCTAAACCCTAGTTTAAAGATCCGGCTTCGGGTTGTTCGGCACGGCTAATTTTTAAATCGGGCATGGTTGATGCCTCGTAGAACCTTGTGGCAGTGCATAGCAACCCTACAATGATCAAGTCTACAATGCCAGTAGGATTCGTTCGTATCTGAACTCTTACTCTTGCATGTGTTTTGTACATTGAGAACTGTATTCTAATTTAGAACGTAGATACCATTACACAGTGTACCTTCTGCAACCAGTACCTTATGAAGGTAGATGTTCATTATATTTCTATCAAGAACAAAGTTATATCCATCTTTATTCAGTAAAGAAACTGATATGATGTTGCAAATCATGGAAGGTACATAGTAGAAATCGTTCAAAATCATAGTATTGCCATTTGGCAACACTAGGTGATATTCACCGACGGCCGCAGCATTAACTTGTTCTCCGTTCGCTACCCTGAGAGATATATCACCAGGTGCAACTTTCCAACTTTTTCTCAGTCCCTGCAATAAATTACAGATGTGAGTTCCTGATCCGGTATCAAGTACCCAGGAGGTAAGGCTGACCGTAAAGCAGTTCTCAATTACAAGAACACCTGAAGTAGATGCAAAACTATGCTTCTTCTTCAACTGGGTATCCTTGGAATCCATACAATCCACATTCCCTTGCTCATACTTATAACAGTTGTCGTAAGTTAGAGCCGAACCAACATTCCCCAGCCCCGAATAAGAATTCGGATCGGTCAAGCGATACATTTTATTATCTTGATTAGGGCGTGAAATGGTTGCTACCTGGAGAGAGAGAAAGGAAACACTCAGCGTGCGCTCTTGCAAGATTATATTGGTTTATTAATTTATCTAATCAGGATGGCTCCCACTGTTTCCTCAAATTCTTCTTCAAACCCTAAAAGAAGAACTAGTCAGGATTAATCGCACGTCACAATACTTGCTTAACCTTTCAGCCAGGCTAGTTTTGGTACTTCGAGGGAGGTTTTCCAACGCTTTCGCGAAGTTCCTTAATTAAATAACATCTTTTCCCTGGAGGCGTAGCCCCTCTAACACCGTTCTAGACACCTACTTGGTTTATAGCACTGATTGTTAAGTGAAATAATCTCCCGAGAGTAATCCAACTCATCAGTGGGATCGGGATCCAACTATCATTGTGCGATGACCTAGATGGAATCCACTCTAGTCACCACACTTTAGAAGGTATGCTAAATCTGCAAGTTTCGGTTTCTTTAGAAACTCCCGATGTGGTTTTTGCCCCTAACGGTTTATGACCTTGACTAGGTCAACAAACCATAAACCGCTAGTCAAGTTCTACCCGTCATTATCTTGATTGTATTAAACCCACCAGTACGTGCCCTTGACTCGGTCAACAAGGCCGCACGACTGTCCTAACCAATCACATTGGCAATGCACAGAAAAATATCACTTAGCTACCGTTCACTACGCCTTGACTAGGTCAACAAACGCAGCACGAATACTAAATAATACCAATCCGAAATGACGGAGGGCTACGGCTGGGTTTTTGGCGAAAAACCCGTTAACGGAATGAACTTGATATCGTTGAAGGAACCTGATTGCCCTTTTTAAAAATATAGCGGCGAAAACGTTTTCAAAAGAGGTCACTCACTGTGAAGGGATCTCGGCTCTTTCCTCGTCGAATGAGGTGCAGGATATTCCAAATTAAATACCTTGATGCAAAGCAAGAATAATCGACTATAGTGAAGTTATTACCCTGACGCAAACTTCTGTCCAAGGGATCACTCTCGATGAAGGGATCTCGGCCTTTGCCTCGTCGAATGAGGTGCTGGGCATTCATAACCGAATACCACTATACAAAACAAAAGAGAACGTTCTTGCAATAACAGCTTTTTGAAAATTGTTCCAACAACGTCTTTTAAGTTTGTTTTTCCTTGCATTAATATAATGCGTCCCATCAATTAATCCTACCGTTGCAGAAAACAACGAAAATATGGCGTACGCTTATGCCATCCGCATTCGCCACGGGGCCCCGTCATCACCCGTTAGGTTACTTAACTAACGACGAAGCCAGGGCTGGACTAGCGCGGATACAAAACATGACCAACGCCTACTAGATAACATATATAGATATATACATTCGTCAGATGCAATGATAGCCATTCCAAATCACAGATGAACACATTGGATATGCTAGGAAGCCGCGTTTCGTTTGATCCTGCAATGAAAGACGGATTACACGGTCGCAATGAATAGCCAAACCCCACCCTAGACCCATACGGTTGCGGCAAACTACCCGCCAAGTACCCGAAGTGAAGCAACCTCACTCAACAACGTGAGTAGGCCACTCGGCACTTCAAAGTACCTGGTAGTTTGTGCACCCCACCTTATGTCCATCCTAGGAGCAAAAACAGTAAAAGAAATAATATATAATGGCGGCTACAACCTCATCCCGGATGTGCGGCCATAAAAATAATATTACATCAATTTTCATATTACATCAAATGAAAGATAAAGAAACTCTCATCTCACAAACCCCGGCTATTCATCCGCAACAATCCAACAAGTTCATATACACAATCCAACAACATTAAAGATCACAGATATGCACAATCCCCACTAATCGACGTATAGCGATTAATCGACGTTTAGTGCATATATCACATTACAGATATAACCATTTAGCAAAAGTTTGTAGAACTTCGATCAAAATACCAATTTGTAACTACCCCAAAAACAACATTGTTCTCTGGATAATCCAGGCAGAAACAAAATATCTTAAAAATCCCAAAACACCACACTGAACAAACTGCAGGAAAACCGAGTCGCGGCCGAGTCAACTCGGCCGCGGATCCGCGGTGAAACGCGTGGTTTCGCCGCGCTTCCGCGGCGCGTTGACCGAGTTGTGGGCTCATTTTTCCTGGCTGTTTCTAAAAAACCCTGCACTGATTTTTAAGGTATGTGGAATTATTTTTAGAGCTGTTTTAAAAATCGGCAGAAAGTGCATGATTTTAGGTGAATTTTGCGATTTTTTCCAGATCAAAGTTCTAAACACTTTGCTAACAGTTAGTTGTTGTTTAGCTAGGCTCTGATACCACTGTTAGGTCTACGTTACCCACCCCGGTTCTTTCGGGGAGGCGGAATAGGTAAAAATCAAAATTTTCTCACAAGGTGACATGGAACATCCATGAAGGATATTTGCTAAACAAAAACTAACATACTAACTACAAGTTCTAGCAACTATGTAGAATGGTTATACCTAGATCTTGAACTCTTTCTCTTCTTGTTGTGGTTCTCCTTCTTGCTTGCTTCATGTAGTGGCATAGACGGCTCCTCCTCGTCGTCTTGTCTTTGCCGAAGATAGATCCACCCGAGGGCCTCTACCTTGAGCTCCTACCTCAACCAAGAGGTAACTAGAGTGCTTGGTTTGCCAGACAAAGAACCCTAGAAAGAGTAGAGAGATGTTTTGATGGTTTTGTCTCAAAATCTTTTGTTTTTCAACACATGAAAGATTAAAGCTTTGAGAGGAAGAGGGAGAGCTCAAAAACATGAGAGAGAAAGAGCAGGAGAGAATAATAGTAGAATTCTACAACCATGCTCAAATATTAGTGAATTATGAAATAATAATAATGATTAAAGAAATTGTGATGGTTCATTTGGAATGACCATTATCATTTCACATTAAATGAATTTTGCAAGAATCAAGAAGCATCTTTCATGTCAAATAATGATGGTCAAATTGTCAACATAAGTCAACCGGTCAACCAAAGTCAAAAAGTCTGTAGGGTTCCTAGGCACTCTTGTGAAGGTTCATAAGGCATCAAACATGCCCGGATAAAAATTTAGACGTGCCGAACAACCCAAAGCCGGGATCTTTGCTAGATTATTAGAGTTTAACATTTTTACTACTAAGTGTGAGGGATTACAACCTTTGTAGTCCGCTTCTTCGCTTCATAAGCTCCGAGTAGAAGTCCCTTCGCCGCGATCCACGATATCCCGGACTCAAGAGAGGCTCCACGACTCGAACGATCCATGCTAGCTTGTGGTATTCCTTTTCTCCGATGATCTTCGTCGAAGCTGCAATAACTCAAGCTCTCTCACTCTAATGAGGTGAACACCGTAATCTAATGGGCTAGAATAGATGAGGATGATGGAGTAGTATTTATGCTATCATTTTATATCATAATCTCACATGAAAACATCACAAAAGGAAAATCAAGTAAGCTTTCTCAAAGCTCAAGAGAGAAGAAGATGATGAATAATGAGATTAATTCCTTTTGTGATGAATAATGAAATGAGTATATCAATAATAATGCAACCATGGTTAATGATGACAAGGATAACCCTTATAGAGAGTTAACTAAGGCTAGGGTTTGGTTGGGTTAAGAAATGAGTCATAAGAAAATATCTGTCATAATATCTTCTTCATGACAAAAGAAGAACTTCTAGAAGGTGCAAGAAGAAACTAACCCAATTAACCCCTAACCTTGTTTATTCACCACTAAACATGTTTCATTATTAATCATATCATGTTACTATAATATATATCATATATATTATATATTTGTAACAAAAGAATTAATACCCTTAATATATATCGCATATATATATCAATTTATTATCCGGTGAGAAAATGAAATAATAAAGCGAGCCAATATTAGATAATGTGATACAATATATCATATATATTATTATACACTAAATCATCGAATCAACACTTGATCCGACAATCCGGCTATATCGAATATAACCGACTAATATATCATGTACCGATTCATCGAATCAACACTTGATTCGATGACCCGGTTCATATCTAAATATCGCGAGAATATAATACTGTATCTCATATCGCATTATCCTCGGTCCTGCACATATCACATATGTGCATCTACTCCATTTTGCCTAAGCCAAGAAACCTCTGTGTAGGACTCTAAAGAATCGTCAATACGCCGGTAGCAGGTGATGATCATATCAAACACCCACAAGCTGCAAGCGGTCAGCTAAACGTAACAGCCACCCAGGTATTGAGAGATCAGAAGATCAACAAGCTAGCCTGTACGTTCTCCTGTGAATCCAATCAGTAACACTCCCGTACAGTCCGGTCTCTTCGTCTGATATGTCGCATATCAAGTCTAGGGGTGGTATACGTCAGACACCAGTAACCGATAAGTCGTGTCGATGTGTGGCTCATAACAGGTCGAGAAACTACTAGTAACACTTACCAGTAAATCTTTATATCAGCCCTGGCCAGGGACTTCCAGTTATAGCAAATCGAACACAGCACAACATCAACTCCCTATACCGGGAGAGTCGAATCCCCTCCTATCGATCATTGCCTCCATGTGATTCGGGACTGTACCCAAAAGCCACCGTTTTGCACGCCCTCTTGGACGTGGTAAGGTGGAAATCAAAGCACAGTGGGAATCACACAAGACTCTATGACGATCTCGGGTCTACAGACTACCCTGTACTAGTGTCACCGGAGAACTGCCATCTGACGTGTGGTATATCACTATCTGGGAGTTCTTGGCGAGTCCGTCCAGTGTACCCAGTCTCCACTGAGCACCCGTACACCATCTCTGATGTCAAACACCGATGGATATGGGATCATCCATCGCCCATCATATGGGTCAAGATGCGTATACGTTAGTCTACTCTGGTGTATCGATGCCCTGTCTCGATATACCCTCGACTAGGAACGGTTATAGGATGTACTCATCGACTACCTTGTGTAAGTCGATGTACAACACCCCACGACTTGCGGGGAGGCGGAAATATGAAAAACGATCTTGTTGTTTGCTTAAACATCGACTAACCGCATGAATCGAAGCTAAACGATAACTAACAACTAACATAGGAGTTCTAAACTACTATGTGAAGTGATTATACCTGTAGAACCGTGTCCTTTGTCTTTACGAACTTCACCTCCTCCTCGACCTTCTCCAAGTAGTAGACGATCCACCACGAGAGCTTTACTCCAAGCTTTGCCTCTAAACTTAAGGCTACTAGGTTTCTTTAAGTGCTAATCAAAGTACCTAGATGATATAGAGTGAGGGTTATGGATTAAGTAGTCTAACTAATCCTTGTACTCAACACATGAGAGGGGAGGATTAGGGTTTGAAGAGAGGAAGCTTGAGGAGAGAGAAGGTGAGAATGATCATTGATATGAGAAAATGAGTTATCATAATATATATGAAGCATTAAGATTTATCAATAAAAGAAAATCAAATGATGAATAATCATGCTTCATAAATATCTAATGGTGATTCATTACCATGAGTCATTAAGCATTTATGATGCATTAATGACATGGATGAATCACTCATATGACTCACTAATCTCATTCAATGTATATGCCACCTTAACCTCCTTAGTCACCATCTTCTAGAAGCTTCTCGCGCAATTACGAGAACGCCCCTCCTATCCGTGAAAACACGGAAAAACTTTAGACTTTATAAATCCAATAACCGGATACTAGTAACTGGCTTAAAAGAAAGCCGACTAGTAAAAACTGTCCGAAAGTCGTACGTGCGTAAACACACATATGCGTCCGAAACCTTGTCGTAAAACCAAACGACCTCTATATCGTTTCGCCTGAAGTAGGGAAACTCTCTGTGTGGGACTCTAGAAACTCGACTACTACGCTGGCAGTGGGTTTAACCACAGACCGCAAGCGGCACTAGCTGTACGTAACGGTCCCCAGGTAGATGTCGATAAGAAGGCCGATGAGGAAACCCATCCGAACTCCTACTGAGCCTGCTGTGACAATCTCCATACAGTCCAGTCCGTTCGTCTAAGACTATCGCATATCGGGCCTAGGAGGGCGGCAAGCGTCAGTCCCCTAATAGCGGTATAAGTCGTGTCGGAGCGAAGCCCATTACACCCTGAGAAACTACTGGAACCTACCAGTAAATCTCGCTTGCCCAGGCTAGGGACTTTGCGTAATGGCTCTCTGACACAACGCGATATCAACCCCCAATACCGGGAGAGACGAATCCTTTCTAACCGTCACTGCCTCCAAGTGCTCGGGACCGCACCCAACTGCTACCTGTTTGCACGACTCCTTTGAGCCGTGGTAGGGTAGCAATCTAAGAACAGTGGGACACACTCGAGGCGAAGTAGCAGTGTCAAGTCTACGGACTATGCTGTACTCATGTCACCTGGGAACTGTTCACTGACGACTGGAATAAAACCAACCAATAGTTCCCTGTGAGTCCTGTCCGGTGTACCCGTAACCTAACGAGCACCTACATACTATCTCCAGTACGACGTACTGACGGCTGTGGGACAGAACATCTCCCCAACTTGGATGAGAAGCGTACACACTAGTCTACTCCGGAGTATCGATGCCCTGTCTCATTAATCCAACGACTAGGAACCTGAATAAGGATGTGCTTGTAGACTACCCAGCCCCCACTAATGTGACTGCCATCACAACGCTGGTAGTCGAGCAAGATCCTAAGAGCTCTATCAATACGTATACTCACATATTAAGATAGAATAACCAAGTAGCATACTACCATGTTTAGCAAGACTGTTATATACATGTGAATATCCCAAGCTTCCATTAAGTAATATACAAACTAGTATGATACAGTAATGGCCTTCTAGGGCATAAACATTAACAATCTCCCACTTGCACTAGGGCCATGTACTGGCGTATCGAAGACCGATGATCTCGAGTAGCCTCTCGAACTGAATCTGAGGTAGGGCCTTAGTGAATGGATCAGCAATGTTATCCTCTGTATTTACTCTCTTTACCTCGATCTCCCGGCGATCTACGATCTCCCTGATCAGGTGATACCGCCTTAAGATGTGTCTGGACTTCTGATGGGACCTGGGTTCCTTCGCTAAAGCTATAGCGCCGTTGTTGTCGCAATACAGAGGTATTGGACCAACACTGGTAGGAACCACCTGATGTTCTGTGAGGAACTTCTTTATCCAGACAGCTTCTTTTGCGGCATCGAAAGCAGCTATGTACTCCGCTTCCATCGTTGAGTGAGCAACGGTGTCCTGCTTGGAACTCTTCCAACAGACCGCCCCTCCATTAAGGGTAAAGACATAACCCGACATAGACTTAGAGTCATCCTTGTCACTCTGGAAGCCGGAATCAGCATAGGCCTCCATCCTGAGGTCTTTTCCGCCGTAAACCAAGAACATCTCCTTAGTCCTCCTCAGGTACTTGAGAATGTTCTTTACCGCTATCCAGTGATTCTCCCCTGGGTTTGCCTGATACCGGCTTACAACGCTCAACGCGTATGCTACATCTGGTCTGGTACATAACATCGCATACATTATAGAGCCTACCGCAGAAGCGTAGGGTATAATCGACATGCGTTCCTTTTCCAAATCAGTCTTGGGAGACATCTCTTTGGAGAGGGTGATTCCGTGACAAGCCGGTAGGTTACCGCGCTTAGAATCTTCCATACTGAATCTTTTCAATATGGTGTCAATGTACCTGGACTGTGAAAGTCCCAACATCCTCTTTGATCTATCACGATAGATCTGGATCCCCAGAATGTAGGTGGCATCACTCAGGTCCTTCATGGAGAATTTCTGTGACAAGAATCTTTTGACTGACTGTAGCATAGGAATATCATTTCCTATTAGGAGAATGTCATCCACGTACAAGGCGAGGAATACAACAACTCTCCCTACAATCTTACTGTAAATGCATGGTTCATCTGGATTTTTGATAAAGTCGAATTCTTTGACAGTATCATCAAAACAGATGTTCCAACTCCGCGATGCCTGCTTTAGTCCATAAATGGACTTAAGCAGCTTGCATACTTTACCGCTGCTCCCACACTGAATGAATCCCTCTGGCTGATTCATATAGACGCTCTTTTCTAAATTTCCATTTATAAAAGCCGTCTTTACGTCCATCTGCCAGATCTCATAATCGTGGAAGGCAGCAATAGCAAGAAGGACCCGAATGGATTTCAGCATAGCCACTGGAGAAAAGGTTTCATCATAGTCCAAACCAGGTCTTTGATGGAAACCCTTTGCAACAAGTCTAGCCTTATAGGTTTCAACCTGTCCATCTACACCAATCTTCTTTCTGAAGATCCACTTGCATCCTACGGGTTTTACCCTATCTGGAGCAGTGTCCAAAGTCCACACTTTGTTAGTGTACATGGACTCCATTTCGGTCCGTATTACATCCAGCCATTTTACCGAGTCGACGCTCTGAATGGCTTGCTGGAAGCTAGTAGGGTCTTCATTAACAATGACGCAATCTTCTCTATCCTCGTCTATGAGAAAACCGTAGTATCTCTCAGGCGGATGAGACTGCCTACTACTTCTGCGGATAGGCGCTCGTATGTCCCTTTCTTCTGAAACTTCTTGTTCTACCAAACTTTCAGTAACAGCTTGTGGTTCTGGAATTTCTTCCAGTTCTACTGTGCTCCCACTCTTCTGATTTTCTAAAAATTCATCTTCTAAGAAGTGGGCATGACGAGAAACAAAAACCTTTTGTTCCTCTGCGTAATAGAAACAATATCCCTTAGAGTTCTTTGGATATCCCACAAACTTACACTGTACTGAGCGTGCCTCGAGCTTGTCCGGATTCTGCTTTTTTACAAAAGCTGGACTTCCCCATGTGTTCAGGTACTGAAGATAGGGTTTCTTCCCACTCCACATCTGATATGGTGTGGTAGGCACAGTCTTGGTTGGAACCTTGTTCAAAAGATATGCCGTTGATTCTAGCGCATAACCCCAGAATGATCGCGGTAACTCAGCCTTACTCATCATGGAACGAACCATATCCAATAGGGTTCGATTCCTCCTTTCCGATACACCGTTGTGTTGTGGTGTGTATGGAGGAGTAAGCTGAGAGAGAATTCCTTTCTCTTTTAAGTAACCCAGGAACTCGGCACTTAAGTATTCACCACCTCGATCAGATCTCAGTGTCTTAATACTTTTGCCTGTTTGGTTTTCCACTTCATTCTTGTATTACTGGAATTTCTCAAAGGCCTCGGATTTATGCTTCATTAAGAAGATATGTCCATACCTAGAGAAATCATCCGTAAAAGTAATGAAGTAGGAATAACCTCCTCGCGCTTGTGTAGACATTGGACCGCATACATCACTGTGTACGAGTCCCTTGAGCTCGCTCGCTCTTACTCCGTGTCCAGTAAACGGAGTCTTTGTCATCTTTCCCATGAGACAAGATTTACAAGTGGCATATGATTGATATTCGAATGGATTCAGATATCCTTCTCTATGTAACTTCGTTAATCGTGTTTCATTGATGTGACCTAGTCTACAATGCCATAAGAAAGCCTGATTTATTTCTGGAGACTTTCTTTTAAGTGTGTTCTTGATATTGAAAACCTGAGCTTGACTCAATATGTATATACCGTCATCTAATTTACCAGACCAAATCAGAACTTGATTTAGGTGGATGTGAACTACATCTCTTACGAATGCAAAGTCATATCCCTCTCTCGAAAGTGAGGAAACTGATATGATATTACAAGTCAAACTAGGTACATACATACAGTTACGTAGAATCAATATCTGCCCACTTGTCAAACCTAGGCGATATTCTCCCACGGCTTCAGCGTCCACGCTCATTCCGTTTGCAACTCTGAAAGACATATCACCTATCCTTATAACTCTACGGTTTTTCAAAGCATGTAATGAGTTACAGATATGAGATCCTGCTCTGGTATCTAGTACCCAGGAAGTAGAGTTAATTGACAAACAGTTCTCAATTACAAACACTCTAGAGGCTGAAGCTACAACATGCTTCGTATTCTGGCTACTGGCTTCCAAAGCCCTGCAATCCTTCTGCCAATGTCCGTTCCCATAACAATAGGAACATCCCTCCTTGCCTACACCAAGTCCCGAAACTTTTGCTTTTCCCTTTCCTCCTACTTTACTGACACTGTATATCGGCTTTGTAGAGGTCTTCTTCTTTTCATCGTTTGCTTTCGCCCTGGATGTAGAAGAAGAAGGTCCCCCATTAAGCAGAGCTTGTGTCTCTCTGGTTTCTTTCAGGGTGTAAATAGAGGGTAGGGACTGTGGAAATAAGTCAGTATATGACCTGTTTCCTAACGTGGTCTTCAGGTCCTTGAGCTCATCAAAATAGCTATTCATTGTAAGGACGTCGTCCCTTGCAGATGACCCGTCAGCCGACCTCGCTTGAATTAATTCGTTCGAGGCCTCATATCTTGCGATATGAGATTGCTCTCCATATAAATCTTCGTTTTGGAGAAAGATAGAAACAGAGTCCAACTTCTCGTGCTGCTTCTGGTTTATACCATCAACTGAAGCCAACACGAGGCACTTGGCTTTCGCTTTATCCTTTTCCTTTGTCTGACGGATATCCATATCCGCGCCGGTGGAAACTGGACCTGGGACGGTGGGATCTTGAGTAATAATAGGGTGGTGCAGCTTGTCATAGTCAATGGTTATCTGGACAGACCTTTGCCAGTCATAAAAGTTAGATTCAGTCATCTTGTTATCTAGATGTAACCTAGTCATAGTCACAAGGTCGCTGCAATGAGAGAGAGAGAAGAAAACACTTTAGCATGATGCTCTTGCAAGTTTAGATTGGTTTTTAATTTATCTAAACTGGATGGCTCCCACTGTTTCTCGAATCCTTCCTCAAACCATAAAAGAAGAATTAGCCAGGACTATTCTCACTGTATAATACTTGCTTAACCATTCAGCCAGGCTAGTGTCGGTACTTCGAGGGAGGTTTTCCAACGCTTTTGCGAAGTTCCTTAATTAAATAACCTCTTTTCTCTAGGGGCGTAGCCCCGCTGACACCTTTCTCGACACCTACTTGGTTTATAGCATTGATCGTTAAGTGACGAATCTCCTGATAAGTAGCATATACTCACAGTAGGATCGGGATCCAAATATTATCGTATGATAATGTTGAAAGAATCCAACCAACATTCATCAAACTCCAAATGGTATACAACACTAGCAAGTTTCAGTTTCTTTAGAAACTCCCGATGTGGATTTTTGCCCCATGTTCTTATGACCTTGACGAAGGCCAACAACTCATAAGTCACATGTCAAGTTCTGCCCATCATTATCTTGTTAATTTGAACCCACCCGTACGTACCCTTGACGAAGGCCAACAAGGTAATACGACTGTCCCAAACCAACTCATCTATCTATGCAACAAATGAATACCCCAGCAGCTACCAAACACTATGCCTTGACGAAGGCCAACAATCATAGCTTGAATACTACTGACCATCCATAAGAAATGACGGAGGGCTACGACTGGTTTTGCCGAAACCGTGAATGTAGTGAACTTGAAATAATCGAAGGAACCTGATAGCTTTTTAAAAGGGGTGGTTAAAGCTCCGCAATTTAAAAATTCTGCTCCTTTAAAATAACCGAGTGGTTTCTTTTAAATTGTTCCAACGATTCAACTTTTGGTTTATTTTCTTTGCATTATAAATAATGTGTCCCATCATTAACCTATCATTGCAGAAAACAACGAAAATACAACGTCCTCTTATGCCATCCGCATTCGCCACGAGGTACCGTCATCACACGTTAGGTTACTTAACTAATGACAGAGCGGGGGCTGGGCTAGCGCGGGTGTAAAACATAAGTGACGTCTAAATAGCTATCATATATAGATATTGTACATTCGTCAGACGCAATAATAGGCATTCCAGATCTCATATGAACCTTTTTGGATTTGCAAGCAATCCGTGTTTGTTTAGAGCCTGCAACAAAAGACGGATTACACAGTTGTGATGAATAGCCATTACCCCACCCTAGACCTCTACGGGTACGGCAAACTACCCGCCTAATACCCGAAGTGAAGCGGTCTCCCTCAATAAAGTGAGTAGGCCACTAAACACTTCAAAGTATCCGGTAGTTTGTGCACCCCATCTTGGGTCTATCCTAGGAGCAAAAACAGTAAAATGAAATAATACAACGGTGGCTACAACCGCAACCTGGATGTTCCCCGCAAAATAATATTACAACATATTACAATTAGATCGAATGAATTAAAATAATAACCCATCACAAACCCCGGCTAAACATAACAACAGTCCAATACAGTTCACATCCACAAACAGTAAAAACCATTACAGAAATGTGCAACCCCCAGCCAACCGACATACTAGCAGTTAGGGGAGGTTTACGAACACATTATACAAACACAGATATAATCAAATTAGCAAACATCGCAAAGTTTCGATCGAGCAAAACACTATAAATCCTACTCCAATACTTCTTTGTGCACCTGAGACTTGAGCAGAAAACTAAACATCCAGAAATATCACTGTTAACACAAAAAATCACTGAAGAAATTTGGGCCGACTCGGCCCTAACTCGGCCGCGGATCCGCGGCGGATCGCATGGATCCGCCGTGGTTTCGCGGCAAGTTAGCCGAGTTACGCAACCAAATTTCTTGAGTACCCCTATAATTTCCTGCTTGTTATTCTGCAGGTCCCTGAAAAATTTTTAGGGCCTGTTTAAATTTCGACAGAAACTGTGTAAAAGGATGATCTTTCCAGTTCCTTTTTGCGTTCGAAATACTTACGACTTTGCTAATGAGTTAATTATTGTTTAGCGAGGCTCTGATACCACTGTAAGTCGATGTACAACAACCCACGACTTGCGGGGAGGCGGAAATATGAAAAACGATCTTGTTCTTTGCTTAAACATCGACTAACCGCATGAATCGAAGCTAAACGATAACTAACAACTAACATAGGAGTTCTAAACTACTATGTGAAGTGATTATACCTGTAGAACCGTGTCCTTCGTCTTTACGAACTCCACCTCCTCCTCGACCTTCTCCAAGTAGTAGACGATCCACCACGAGAGCTTTACTCCAAGCTTTGCCTCTAAACTTGAGGCAACTAGGTTTCTTTAAGTGCTAATCAAAGTACCTAGATGATATAGAGTGAGGGTTATGGATTAAGTAGTCTAACTAATCCTTGTACTCAACACATGAGAGGGGAGGATTAGGGTTTGAATAGAGGAAGCTTGAGGTGAGAGAAGGTGAGAATGATCATTGATATAAGAAAATGAGTTATCATAATATATATGAAGCATTAAGATTTATCAATAAAAGAAAATCAAATGATGAATAATCATGCTTCATAAATATCTAATGGTGATTCATTACCATGAGTAATTAAGCATTTATGATGCATTAATGACATGGATGAATCACTCATATGACTCACTAATCTCATTCAATGTATATGCCACCTTAACCTCCTTAGTCACCATGTTCTAGAAGCTTCTCGCGCAATTACGAGAACGCCCTTCCTATCCGTAAAAACAAGGAAAAAATTTAGACTGTATAAATTCAATAACCGGATACTAGTAACTGGCTTAAACCAAAGCCGACTAGTAAAAACTGTCCGAAAGTCGTACGTGCGTAAACACACGTATGCGTCCGAACCATTGTCGTAAAACCATACGACCTCTATATCGTTTCGCCTGAAGTAGGGAAACTCTCTATGTGGGACTCTAGAGACTCGACTACTATGCTGGCAGTGGGTTTAACCACAGACCGCAAGCGGCACTAGCAGTACGTAACGGTCCCCAGGTAGATGTCGATAAGAAGGCCGATGAGGAAACCCATCCGAACTCCTTCTGAGCCTGCTGTGACAATCTCCATACAGTCCGGTCCGTTCGTCTATGACTATCGCATATCGGGCCTAGGGAGGCGGCAAGCGTCAGTCGCCTAATAGCGGTATAAGTCGTGTCGGAACGAAGCCCATTACACCCTAAGAAACTACTGGAACCTACCAGTAAATCTCGCTTGCCCTGGCCAGGGACTTTGCGTAATGGCTCTCTGACACAGCGCGATATCAACCCCCAATACCGGGAGAGACGAATCCTGTCTAACCGCCACTGCCTCCAAGTGCTCGGGACTGCACCCAACTGCTGTCTGTTTGCATGACACCTTTGAGCCGTGGTTGGGTAGCAATCTAAGAACAGTGGGACACACTCGAAGAGAAGTAGCAGTGTCAAGTCTGCGGACTATGCTGTACTCATGTCACCTGGGAACTATTCACTGACGACTGGTATAAAACCAACCAACAGTTCCCTGTGAGTCCTGTCCGGTTTACCCGTAACCTAACGAGCACCTGCATACTATCTCCAGTACGACGTACTGACGGCTGTGGGACAGACCATCTCCCCAACTAGGATGAGAAGCGTACACACTTGTCTACTGCGGAGTATTGATGCCCTGTCTCGATAATCCAACGACTAGGGACCTGAATAAGGATGTGCTTGTAGACTACCCAGCCCCCACTAGTGTGACTGCCATCACTACGCTGGTAGTCAAGCAAGATCCTAAGAGCTCTATCAATACGTATACTCACATATTAAGATAGAATAACCAAGTAGCATACTACCATGTTTAGCAAGACTGTTATATACATGTGAATATCCCAAGCTTCCATTAAGTAATATACAAACTAGTATGATACAGTAATGGCCTTCTAGGGCATAAACACTAACACCATGGCCCCATTAGTATGATCTCATCATAGTCCCAGTAGTCGAGTACAGATCTTAAGGGCTTTATCAACATGTGAGAGAAAAACAGTAAACCAATACAAGTCAACATGTTAAGATAAAGTGAAACCAAATAGCATACTATCATGACGAGCAAGATAGTCCTCTCTATATATATCCATGCATCCATTATAATATAAATCATATGTACAACAATGACCTCTAGGGCATATACATAACTAACAATCTCCCACTTGCACTAAGGCCAGCTGCTGTAGTATCTCATACCTAGCATCCCGAATAATCTCTCAAAATGTATCTCGGGAATGGCCTTCATGAATGGATCCGCAGTGTTGTCCTTCGCATCTACTCTCCTGACCTCGATCTCGCGGCGATCAACTATCTCCCTGATCAGGTGATACCGCCTCAGAATATGTCTGGACATTTGATGGGACCTGGGTTCCTTGGCCAACGCCACAGCTCCATTGTTATCGCAATACAGAGGTATTAGATGTTCAATGGATGGAACCACACCAAGTTCACTAATGAACTTCTTGATCCAGACAGCCTCTTTGGCAACATCGTTGGCAGCGATGTATTCAGCCTCCATCGTCGAGTCTGCAATGGTATCCTGTTTGGAACTCTTCCAACATACCGCCCTTCCATTGAGGGTAAAGACAAATCCCGAGTGCGACTTAGAGTCGTCCTTATCACTTTGGAAGCTGGAATTGGTAAAGGACTCCACCTGGAGTTCTCCGTTACCATGCACCAAGAACATGTCTCTAGTCCTTCGCAAGTATTTGAGAATGTTCTTCACAGCTGTCCAGTGACTCTCTCCAGGATGTGCTTGATACCGACTCACTACACTTAGTGAGTATGCTACATCGGGTCTTGTATATAGCATCGCATACATGATAGAGCCTACTGCCGAAGCATAGTGTATCCCTTGCATGCGAGCTCTCTCCAAATTAGTCTTGGGAGACATGTCTTTGGAGGGAGTGAGTCCAGAGGTCGTGGGTTGGTTCCCACGCTTGGATTCTTCTATACTAAACCTCTTTAGTATGGTGTCAATGTACCTGGATTAGGACAATCCCAGTATCCGTTTAGATCTATCTGTTGGAGATAGTGCCCTCAGAGTCAATTATTGGATCACAGGCACGTGATTGCAATGATTGAGGGAGGACCTATCCCAGGAGGACAGTCTTACTCAAGATGATAGTATGCTATCTGGTTTATCTTTATCATCGTGTACTGCTTTAGGTGACCTGACAGGTCGCTATTACACGTTGATAGAGCCCTTAGGATTCTTGCTTGACGGCCAGCAATATGATGGCGATCATATACGTGGGAGCTGGGGTCTATAAGCACATCCTTAAAAGTCCCTAGTCGTGAGAGTTTCGAGACTGGGCATCGATATTCCATTAGTAGACTAGTGTATACAGTCGAGACCCCGACGAGGGGCGGTGGCCGGTCTCATAAGCCACTGGTGTCAGTTGGTTCACCTAAGATGTATGCAGGTGCTAATTGGGTTATGAGTACACAGGACAGGACTCGCCGGGAACATGCTAGTTGGTCTTATAGCAGATGTCAGATAGCAGTTCCCTGGTGACATGTGTACAGGTTAGTTCATCGACCTGAGATCGTCATTTGTCTCGTGTGAGTTCCCACTGTGCTTTGATTACTACCCTACCACGGCTCAAAGGAGTCGTGCAAACAGGTTTTAGTTGGGTACAGTCCCGAGCCACATGGAGGAGGTGCGCGGATCTGCAGGGGTTCGTCTCTCCCGGTATTGGGGGTGAGGTCGCACTGTGTCTAGGAGAGCCATTACACAAAGCCCTCGGCCGAGGCAGGAGATTTACTGGTAGGTATTCCAGTAGTATCTCAGGGTGTTCTGGGCTACGCTCCGACACGACTTGTACTGCTTTTGGGGGTCTGACTTTTACCAACCCCCTAGTCCCGCCATGCGATACTCATAGACGAACGGACCGGACTGTACGGATATTGTCACTGACAGGCTCAGTAGGGTGTCAGGATGTGTTCGCTCATCGACGTCCCTTTTGGTCAATAGCTGGTGGCCCGTCACGTATTGTCTTATATCTCTGACGTGCCGGTGGTTAAATCCACAGCCATAGTATTGACGAGTCTTTAGAGTCCACCACACATTCAGTTACTCAACTTTCGGGCGAAACGCTGTAGAGGCCGTATGGAGATATGGCAGGGTCCGATCAGATACGTGCGGTATTGCACGGATCAGGATCGGACGGTTTGTACTAGTGGCCGTATGGATATTGGCAGGGTTCGATCAGATACGTGCGGTATTGCACGGATCAGGATCGGATGGATATTACTAGCCGGCTTTGGTTTAAGCCGGATCCCAGTATAGTACAGTGTAGATTTTGTCTCATTGCATTTGTATCCGGTCGGAATACAGATGCGGGTGTGTATGCACAGTAACGGGTTTTCCTGTAATTTATTACGGGACCAGTTTTCTGGAGTTGCCAGTTTGCATTCCGTTCCGGCCGGTTTTCCTTTGTTCTTTCCCGGCCGGACTTTTCCGATGGAGGGGGTTATTTGCAAGTTTGCAAATAACATATTGTGGAGGGGTTTCTTGCATATGGATTGATTATGAAAGCATCTTTTGATACCATTCTTTTCTATCATCATTTCTTGCTTTATTAAGATTAGAAATGAGAGGAAAGATGATATGACTTTGTTATCGTGGTTTTTGGATGTGGTCACCTTTCTACTTTTACTACCATCACCTCCCTTCATGTTTTGTTTTTCCCTCCACCACTTTGGATTTTGAGGGGGGGCCGGCCACACTATTGGGGAGAAGGGAGAGATTCATTTTTTTTAGTATGGCACATATTTCTTCATCTCATTCTCTTTGGGTTTTGGAAAATTGAAAGCACCATTTTTCCTTAACCTCATTCCTCCATCACTAATGGCAACTTCACTACCCCAAATGAGACTACCATTCTACACTAGCCTACAGCACTTCTTGGACGCGTCGGCTAGCCAACTTCGCGCCCGAGTTGCCTCGGTCCAGAGGTGGGAGCCCGTAAAAGAAATCGGCTACGTGGTGCCCTTTCCGACGAGAAGACGACGAATGGTGATTCCGCGGGAGATCGGAGTGGAGACGAAGACCGAAGGAAACGGATCGTTTGGTATAACTCTCTTCCTTTCTCTTGTTAGCTAGTATCGGTTAATGGTTACGATCCGGGTATATTGTCCGCTGTAGCGCCAGTTTAAAAGTTAAGAAAATTTTTGATTCCGTATTTTGGCCTCGGATAGACGGCCAGGGCCCAGCCGTGGCGCAACATGGTATCAGAGCCACACCATTAACCTTGTCTAGCTTGCTCTAGTATGTTTAAAGACCCGATCGAACAAAAATCCTAAAAACCGTATTTCGTGTGCATCAGGTTTCTGTCGAAATTTTTTGGACCCCAAAAATTTTTCAGGTTATTGCAGAATGATGTACATGGTATTCTAAGATCACTGAAAAAATTTGGTAACATGATCCTTCAAAACGACCGCGGAACCGCGGCCATAACCCCACTTTGGCCGCGGTTCCGCCGCAGTATTTAGGCTTCATTTCACCATTTTTTTCCAGTGGCCTTCTGACATGGAATTATGGGTTTTATGACATTCTTTTTGGGCCCAGAATTTCTTGATGTGCTACAGTAGTACTTAGGGGCCGACTTGGTAAATTTGTTCGATCGGAAATTTTAAACACATTAGTTCACAGTATTTACATTATATCTGCGACCGTGAATGTCACTTGATCGGTAAATCCTGTCTAACTGCTATAGCCCGGTTAGAAGGATTTGCGAACGTGACTTTCACGTTGATGTTCTATGTATTGCTGTGATGTTGCGGATTGGTCGTGGGGAATAGCCTGGTTGCAGTGGTAGTACAGTTTTGTTGTATTATGTACATTTGATATTGCGGGGCGAGCGTCCGACATGTGGACTGCCGTCACTGCCTGTTTGTATTATTCTTTTGGGGCATGACCTGGTTGCGGTCGATGTACCCGGTGTATGTATATTTTAGTTTCTGTACTAGGATTACCCCGCGGAGGGGTACACGGATAGCCGGGTTCTAGAGGGCAACGGGCCCGCATCTCATGGCATTGAGACGGAGGGGGCTTCACTCTAGGATTGGCGGGCTATTCGCCGCACTCGTAGGGGGTACAGGTTGACCCAGGAGGGGTGCCCAAGTTACCGGATTCCGTGAAGTGCTGGGTGGTCCATCACGGTGCTGGAGGGGACTGCCTCGCTTCAGGTCTTGGCGGGTGACTTGCCGCGCCCGTAGGGGTCTAGGATTTCATTGCACAGGCTATCCACACGACCAGGGGAACGTCGGGTTTCAGTAGCGGCTCTATGAAACCCGGGGATCCCAGATATCTGTATTGTTCTGTGATGTTGTACATTTCTGTGATGTTGCATTCTTATCACGCCTTGAGCGAATATAATATATTGGTATATATATTAGTAGATGTTGTATATGTTTTGCATCCGCGCTAGCCCAGTCCCCGCTCTGTCGTTAGTTAGCTAACCTAACGAGTAATGACGGGACCAAGTGGCGAATGCGGATGGCATATACGTACGTCATATTATTTTCGTTCTTTGTGGTGTGATTAATTGATGGGACTGCGTTGATTCGGATCAACGCAAGTTATAAACAAACCTATTCTGATGTTGTTGGAACAATTTTTCAAAAAGCTGTTATTGCAAGGACGTTCACTTTTGTTTTGCGCAGTGGTATTCAGTTGGAATATCCTGCTCCTCAGTCGACGAGGCAAGGGCCGAGATCCCTTCACCGGGAGTGACCCCTTTGACAGAAGTTTGCGTCAGGGCAATAACTTCACTATAGCCGATAACTTTTGCTTTGCATCGTGGTATTCAATTGGAATATCCTGCACCTCATTCTACGGGGAAAGAGCCGAGATCCCTTCACCGGGATTGACCTCTTTAGTAAAGGTTTTCGCTACTTTTATTTTTATAAAAAACTATGCAGTTCCTTCAACGATATCTAGTTCATTACGTTAAAGGTTTTTCGCCAAAAACCAGCCGCAGCCCTCCGTCATTTCCTACGGGTATTATTTAGTATTGGTGCTGCGTTTGTTGACCTAGTCAAGACGTAGTGTTCGGTAGCAAAGTGGTACTTGTTTTTTGCATAAATGGGATTGGTTAGGACAGTCGTGCGGCCTTGTTGACCTAGTCAAGGGCACGTACGGGTGGGTTTAATGCAATCCAGAATAATGACGGGTTGAACTTGACTGGCGGTTTATGGTTTGTTGACCTAGTCAAGGTCATAAGCCGCTTGGGGTAAAAACACACATCGGGAGTTTCTAAAGAAACTGAAACTTGCCAGGCATGCACATACCTTCTGGAGTGTGGTGACTTGAGTGGATTCCGTCAAGTTATCATGCGATGATAGTTGGATCCCGATTCCCACTGATGAGTTGGTTTACTTCTCGGGAGATCCCGGCTAATTCTTCTTTCAGGTTTGGAGAAGAATTTGACGTTACAGTGGGAGGTTTCCTGATTAGATAAAGTGATAACCATTCTGATCTAGGTTAGAGTGCACGCCGAGTGTTTCTTTTCTCTCTCTCTTATTGCAGCGACCATTGACCCGACCCTTAGACTATGACTCAGTGACCAAGTTAACCGAACCTTCTTAACACTGGATTTTGGATTGTCAGAGCTGCAAACCTCATTGCCACTCCTACTTTTACCCTTTTCTCCAGGACACCCCGTATTACTACGAACGTCCACTTCCATTGGACAAAACCATCGTATGGTTAGATAAGAACTCGAAGGAATTTATTCGAGGATGGTTTCCGGTTCTGGAGAAAACGGATAGGACTATTCAGTTGTCTTTTCCTTTTACCTTCTCTCTCGTTGCGAGTACTCCTTGGTTTCGGAGTAGTACACCTATTACGCAAATTGGATAGTCTTCTTCCAAACCTTAGGCTGGTGCCGAACGGTGGGGAATGAAGAAAACCAATTAGCATAACGATGGTGTGCAGAAGGTATTAAGTTAAGACAAAGCAAAGGATTAGTACGAGGGCAAAGAAAATTGCGACTGATATTCACGACCAAACCAAGTATTTCTTCGCCAATCCTAAATCACCTTTGTATTTCTCCAGGACACTCCGTATCACTACGAAGATCCACAGTTTATTGGATACTCCATCGTATGGTTATATACGAACTCGAAAGGAACTTGTTCTAGTTCGGGGATGGATTCTGGTTTAGGAGATATAGGAATAAGGTTTATTCGGTTGTCTTTTATCTTCACCTTCTTTCGTTTTGCGAGTGCTCCTAGGATTAGGACAGTACACCCATTATGCTTATTGGATAGTCTTCTTCCAAACCATAGGCTGGTGCCGAACGGTAGGGAAGGAAGAAAACCATTTGGCCTAAAGGGGTGTACAGAAGGTAATGACTAAAGACATAGAAAGGGATTTAGAAAGATGGCAAAGAATTACAAGGTTACAGTTGTGAATCTGGATAATGGAAGAGGCATTACTAGGAATACCAGGATACCCCATCGAAACATTTCAATGTTTCAGTTTCACTGTGTACTGTTAAAGGAAAACTGATTTCCCAGTTAGACACTTGCTCCAGGATATGTATTTACCAGGTATGATTCTCACATCTATATGGTTTTACAGATGATGAGTGGGAGTAAGTTATTGGGAATTGGGTGATCATCCTCATTATATCAGGATTCATTGTAATCGGTGATATTTGAGGAAGTCACCTGGGTTGGTTGCCGGACGGCAAATATTTGGTTTTGAATATCCGCTGTTATGCACCAATTTCAAATCGATATATCTGTACGTCTATTTTCATAGAGTGAGATATACCTTTTTGAAATTATGTCTACGACATTTACCTATATCAGTGGATGGTTAGGTAAGGAGCATTAAGCATCGGTGTAAATCTTCTTAACCATAAGTACAGTTTTCAACCTACGACACAAAGTGAATGAGTTATCTGACTCAAGGGACTTATACATGGTATTGTATGTTGTCCAGGGTCCATCAGGACAGAGGGGTTGGTCCTCGTACTATATTCGGTTTACTTATGACTTCTCTAGTTTTTTGGCAAGTGTTTCGTGGAAACACAGGGTCCAAGTTTTGAGAAGTTATAGGTATTTGAATAAAGTAGAGGACCAGATGTTGCAAGTATCGGGATTCTTCAAAGTGATCGGAGATGTAGATACTTGTGAAGGGTATTCAGTTGATAGTAATGATTAAGAGAACTTGCTTCTCTTTCAGGTTACTCATAATTGGAAGCATTCCTAAGTTGAGTAACGCTGATCGGCCTCTCTCCATTTACTTGACATGCATTAGAGACAGCTGCATGACTTGAATCTGGTTCAATTAAATCAGTGCCTCTGTTTCTGTATTAGATATAGAACAGTTCATATCTTGACATTGTTAAGGTACGGGGAGTTGTCCGGCTTATGCTTAAAACCAGACTCCGGATAACTCAAGGCACGTTTCTGTAATGGCTGTTTGTGGGTTGACCCAGGCTATGACGAGGGTTGACTTTTTACCATCTGGAAGATCAATAGTGATATTGTTCTTGACTCGCCACAGTTTTAATAAAAATGGATTTTCAGAAAACAGTAGTGGGAGTATGGTAGAACTGGAAGTAATTCCAGAACCACAAACGATTACTGAAGATTTGATAAGGGACCTAAAGATTCAATCTGAATTAACATTCCATTAGCCACTCCGCAGATATGGTGGGTAACCTCAGGCACTCGAGAGGTACTTCGGTATGCTCAAGGACGGTGGCAGGGAGGTTCTTGTTTACCCAGACTTGCCATTGTTGTTGTTCCAGACTGTGAGTCCCGGCAGGAGGATGAGTATAGCGTCGTTCTAAACTAGCTTTAGAAATGCACGTGTATATGACTCTGCCAGAGGGTTGTCGTAGTCAGTGGGAGCAACGGAAGCACAGTGGGCAAGAGGCTTATGTCTATTTATAGACTAAAGCAGATATAGCGGAGATAGATCATCTATTTCTGATGTGATAGTCATAGGTTTAACTTCATCAGAATAGGGGATGGATATGTTGAGAAGGTAGTAGAGTATGATGCCCTGGTATTTGGATGACATACTCAGAGTAGGAAGTGATATTCCTATACTACGATCGGTTATACTTTGGTTGTCACACAGTGGTTTCTCCACACAGGACTTGGATATTATATCAGACATTCTGGTTACTAGATCTATGGTTTTAGATCTAGATTTGGGTGGTTTCCTAATCTGGGTACCTTGACAACATTCTATGAGTATTTAGAATGGACGACTCCTGGCACGGTAGTGTACCTGCAGGTGATGGAGTCACCCTCTCTAAAGGTGTCTTACAGACTAAAGGGGAGAGGGATGTGCATGATTGGCAGATCACTTGCTCAGGCAATTGAGTCAATCAAGAGATGTCAAGTACCACACCAGATGTTGTTCTTGCACTAGATGCAATAAGTTGACATTGATCCAATCCTGGAGAAACAGTCGGAAGAAGTTTTAGAACATAAGTGTATGTTCTAGGGATTTGATAACGGCAGCCTCCTTCGGGAGACGGTTATCATTCCAGGCTTCCAAGGTGACATGGATGGCACAGTGGCTGTCAGAGTTATAGTTTTCCCTCTGACGAGGGGCAGTATTTTGGACAGGTGGTCCAGGTGGATACTGAGGGAAGGCATGGTGCAGGATACTGATTAAGTTCAGTTGACGATACAATCTAAGAAGTTTGGATTTGGAGTTCATTTATGAGCTAGGTCCCATCAGACATCCAAACACATTCTAAGACAGGTATTGCTCTTTTCGGGAGATGGCTTTCTCCGCGAACTTGAGATATAAAGAGACATAGAAAGAAACATCCTAGCGGATCCACTCACTGAGGCTATTCCTCGAACACAATAGTTTCGCAAACGGGTTTTGTGAGATTGACTAGTAGAGGAGTTGGGTGTTCGGTATCACACGGGCTGTGAGTATGCGACATCGCAATAATTAGCCTTGAGTGCAAGTGGGAGATTGTTGGAGATAGTGCCCTCAGAGTCAATTATTGGATCACAGGCACATGATTGCAATGATCGAGGGAGGACCTATCCCAGGAGGACAGTCTTACTCAAGATGATAGTATGCTATCTGGTTTATCTTTATCATCGTGTACTGCTTTAGGTGACCTGACAGGTCGCTATTACACGTTGATAGAGCCCTTAGGATTCTTGCTTGACGGCCAGCAGTATGATGGCGATCATATAGGTGGGAGCTGGGGTCTATAAGCACATCCTTAAAAGTCCCTAGTCATGAGATTTTCGAGACTGGGCATCGATACTCCATTAGTAGACTAGTGTATACAGTCGAGACCCCGACGAGGGACGGTGGCCGGTCTCACAAGCCACTGGTGTCAGTTGGTTCACCTAAGATGTATACAGGTGCTCATTGGGTTATGAGTACACCGGACAGGACTCGCCGGGAACATGCTAGTTGGTCTTATACCAGATGTCAGATAGCAGTTCCCTGGTGACATGTGTACAGGTTAGTTCATCGACTTGAGATCGTCATTTGTCTCGTGTGAGTTCCCACTGTGCTTTGATTACTACCCTACCACGGCTCAAAGCAGTCGTGCAAACAGGTTTTAGTTGGGTACAGTCCCGAGCCACATGGAGGCGGTGAGAGGATCTGCAGGGGTTCGTCTCTCCCGGTATTGGGGGTGAGGTCGCGCTGTGTCTAGGAGAGCCATTACACAAAGCCCTCGGCCGAGGCAGGAGATTTACTGGTAGGTGTTCCAGTAGTATCTCAGGGTGTTCTGGGCTACGCTCCGACACGACTTGTACAGCTTTTGGGGGTCTGACTTTTACCAACCCCCTAGGCCCGCCATGCGATACTCATAGACGAACGGACCGGACTGTACGAATATTGTCACTGACAGGCTCAGTAGGGTGTCAGGATGAGTTCGCTCATCGACGTCCCTTTTGGTCAATAGCTGGTGGCCCGTCACGTATTGGCTTATACCTCTGACGTGCCAGTGGTTAAATCCACAGCCATAGTATTGATGAGTCTTTAGAGTACACCACACATTCAGTTACTCAAGTTTCGGGCGAAACGCTGTAGAGGCCGTATGGAGATATGGCAGGGTCCGATCAGATACGTGCGGTATTGCACGGATCAGGATCGGACGGTTTGTACTAGTGGCCGTATGGATATATGGCAGGGTTCGATCAGATACGTGCGGTATTGCACGGATCAGGATCGGATGGATATTACTAGCCGGCTTTGGTTTAAGCCGGATCCTAGTATAGTACAGTGCAGACTTTGTCCCATTGCATTTGTATCCGGTCGGAATACAGATGCGGGTGTGTATGCACAGTATCGGGGTTTTCCTGTAATTTATTACGGAACCAGTTTTCTGGAGTTGCCAGTATACATTCCGTTCCGGCCGGTTTTCCTTTGTTCTTTCCCGACCGGACTTTTCCGATGGAGCGGGTTATTTGCAAGTTTGCAAATAACATATTGTGGAGGGGTTTCTTGCATATGGATTGATTATGAAAGCATCTTTTGATACCATTCTTTTCTATCATCATTTCTTGCTTTATTAAGATTAGAAATGAGATGAAAGATGATATGACTTTGTTATCGTGGTTTTTGGATGTGGTCACCTTTCTACTTTTAATACCATCACCTCCCTTCATGTTTTGTTTTTCCCTCCACCACTTTGGGTTTTGAGGGGGGGGCGGCCACACTATTGGGGAGAAGGGAGAGATTCATTTTTTTTAGTATCGCTCATATTTCTTCATCTCATTCTCTTTGGGTTTTGGAAAATTGAAAGCACCATTTTTCCTTAACCTCATTCCTCCATCACTAATGGCAACTTCACTACCCTAAATGAGACAACCATTCTACACTAGCCTACAGCACTTCTTGGGCGCGTCGGCTAGCCAACTTCGCGCCCGAGTTGCCTCGGTCCAGATGTGGGAGCCCGTAAAAGAAATCGGCTACGTGGTGCCCTTTCCGACGAGAAGACGACGAATGGTGATTCCGCGGGAGATCGGAGTGGAGACGAAGACCGAAGGACACGGATCGTTTGGTATAACTCTCTTCACTTCTCTTGTTAGCTAGTATCGGTTAATGGTTATGATCCGGGTATATTGTCCGCGGTAGCGCCAGTTTAAAAGTTAAGAAAATTTTTGATTCCGCATTTTGGCCTCGGATAGACGGCCGGGGAGCTGCCGTGGCGCAACACTATCTCTATAGATCATGATTCCCAATATGCAGGAGGCATCACCTAGATCTTTCATTGAGAATCTTTGTGATAAGAAGAGCTTGACTGATTGCAGCATAGGAATATCATTTTCTATCAAGAGTATGTCATCCACGTACAACACGAGGAAGACAACCTTACCCTCTGCTACCTTCTTATAAATACAAGGTTCATCTATATTTTTGATGAAGTCATACTCTTTGACTACAAGATCAAAACAAATGTTCCAACTCCGCGATGCTTGCTTCAACCCATAAATGGATTTAAGCAGCTTGCACACCTTTCCGCTGCTCCCACTGTCTACGAAGCCCTCTGGCTGAGTCATGTACACGCACTCTTCTAAATCACCGTTTAGAAAGGCGGTCTTAACATCCATTTGACAGATTTCGTAGGCATGGTATGCAGCAATGGCAAGTAAGATCCGGATGGACTTAAGCATAGCCACTGGAGAAAAGGTTTCGTCATAATCCACACCTGGTCGTTGACGAAAACCCTTTGCTACAAGTCTAGCTTTGAAAGTCACAACTTTTCCATCTACACCAAATTTCCATTTAAAAATCCACTTGCTCCCAATGGGTTTTACCCCTTCAGGAGCATTTTCCAAAGTCCATACTTTGTTGGTGTACATGGATTCCATCTCAGATCGCATTGCATCCAGCCATTTCACACAGTCACCACTCGTGATGGCCTGCTCGAAACTAGTCGGGTCATCATCATCCATGATGCAATCCTCGCTTCCACCATCAATGAGAAAACCGTAGTATCTCTAAGGTGGATGAGAAACCCTACTAGATCGGCGGAGAGGCTGGGGTTCGTCGGGTACTATTGAATCCTCTGGTTCCACTAAATCGTCATTTGTAGTTTGTTCTGCTGGAACTTCTTCCATTTCTACCACTTTGCCACTAATTTCTTTTGTAAGAAATTCCTTTTCTAAAAAGGTGGCAAGCCGAGAAACAAACACCTTTTGTTCTTCGGTGCGGTAAAAGATATACCCGCGCGAATGTTTTGGATATCCAATAAACTTGCACAGAATAGACATTGCGCCGAGTTTGTCCGGATTTTGTGTTTTTACATATGCCGGACAACCCCATATCCTAACATAATTAAGATATGGTCTCATTCCTTTCCATATCTTATATGGAGTGGTTGGCACAGATTTGGTGGGAACCATAATCAATAGGTCTGCAGCTGTCTCCAGTGCATATCCCCAGAAGGAAATAGGTAACTCAGTTGTACTCATCATAGAGCGCACCATATCTAATAGGGTGCGATTCCTTCGCTCCGATACACCGTTGTGCTGTGGTGTATAAGGAGGAATAAGCTGAGAGAGAATCCCATTCTCTTTTAGATAATCTAGGAACTCATTGCTTAAGTATTCACCTCCTCGATCAGATCGAAGAATCTTAATACTTTTGCCCGTTTGGTTCTCTACTTCGTGCTTATATTCTCTGAATTTCTCAAAAGCTTCAGACTTGTGTTTCAATAGGAACACATGCTCGTATCTAGAGAGATCGTCTGTGAATGTAATGAAGTAGGAAGAACTATTCCTGGCATGCGTAGACATGGGACCGCATACATCACTATGTACCAGTCCTAAGAGTTCCGTAACTCTTTCTCCGTGTCCACTAAACGGAGCTTTTGTCATTTTTCCATTGAGACATGAATGGAAAGTATCATAAGATGATAATTCGAACGGATTCAAATATCCATCCTTATGTAACTTAGCCAGTCGTGTCGCGTTGATATGACGAAGTCTACAATGCCACAAGTAGGATTCGTTCATTTCAGAACTTTTCCTCTTGTGTGTGTTTTGTATATTGAGGACTGTATTTTGATTGAGAATGAATATGCCATTATGTAACGAGCCTGATGCAATAAACTTTTGATTTAGGAAGATGTTCATAACATTATCCTGTATTACAAAATTATATCCTTCTTTACTTAATAAAGAAACTGATATAATGTTGCACATCATGTTCGGTATATAATAGCACTCATTCAGAATCAGTGTATTACGACTTGGTAATACTAGGTGATATTCGCCAACTGCTTTGGCTGCAACATTTGCACCGTTCCCTACTTGAACGGAATGATCACCATTTCCCAGTTCTGTACCTTTCCGTAGACCATGTAACAATTTACATATATGGGATCCTGATCCGGTATCTAATACCCAGGATGTAGGGTGAACTGAGAAACAGTTCTCAATAACTAACACACCTGAAGAAGATGCATCAACATGCATGTTCTTTTGGGCGGCATGAGAATCCAGATTTTTTTCTGTTTCCTGTTCAGTCTTATAACTCTTATAAGAAAGAACGGGTCCAACGTTCCCCTGCTCGGTATAATAAGCGGGTTCAGTCAATACATCCTTATTATTATCTTGATTACGGCCTGACCTGGTCTCTACCTGGAGAGAGAGAGAAGAAAACACTTTAGCGTATGCTCATGCAAGATTAGATTGGTTATTATCTTATCTAATCAGGATGTCTCCCACTGTTTTTATCAAATCTTCCTTCAAACCCTAAAAGGTAAGATTAGCCGGGATTAATTACACCCTACAATTTTATCAATCTTTCAGCCAAATCAGTGTCGGTACTTGAGGGAGGTTCCCCGTGCTATAGCACGGACCTAATTAAAGTAAACCTCGTTTTCCCATAGGCGTAACCCCGTTAACACTTTTCTAGACACCTACTTGATCGACTAATTGTCCTGTGTAAAACTCTCACAGGAGTAACTCTTACTCGCAGTGGGTATCAGGATCCAACTATCTCATAAGAGGTATGCAATCTCATTGAAAATTTCAATACTTGAAATTCCCGATAATATTTTGCCCTAGCGTCCCATGACCTTGACGCGGGCCAACAAACCATAGTGCGCTAGTCAAGTTCAACCCGTCATTTCTTGATTGAATTAAACCCGCCCGCACGACCCTTGACGCAAGCCAACAAAGTCGAATGACTACCATAATCCAATCTGCATCATATGCATAAGCAGATAAATACTAGTTAGCTACCGCACACTACGCCTTGACGCAGGCCAACAAACGTAGCACGAATACTAAGTAGGACTTATCTGAAATGACGGAGGGCTACGATAGGTTTTTCTGAAAACCTATTGCGTAATGAACTTGATATCGTCGTAGAATCGAGTAGTTTTTGAAAAGGAGTGTTTTTTAGGCTTCTAGTTTCGCTAAAGAGGTCACTCCCGGTGAAGGGATCTTGGCTCTTTCCCCATCGAATAAGGTGCAGGATATATCATATATACCGCTGTGCAAAGAAAGAACTATATAAGCTGTCAAAAACTAAACCGCGAGTTTGTAGCATCTGCCAGTTTCGCTAAAGAGGACACTCCCGGTGAAGGGGTCTCGGATCTTTCCTCATCGAATAAGGTGCAGGGCATATCATATATACCGCTATGCAAAGCAAGACTGTAGCTACCCTTTTTATAAAGTTTTGATTCTACAACATCTTTTAGGTTTCTTTTTCTTTTTATTAATCTTATTAATAAAAATCCCATCAAGCTTATGCTTCCTAAGCATCACAGAAGAAACGAAAGCAGTAATATTTATATATCATCATATATATATATAGTATAAGCATTCGTCTCAGGAAGTAATATGATCTCATCACAGAACATTGCAGCAGAAGAACATATATGAAATATTGGATATACTAGGACGTCCGTGTTTTCAATACGAGCCTGTATAAAACACGGATTCCATGGTCGCGACGAATAGCCAAACCCACATCCCAAGACCCCTACGAGAGCGACAAGTAACACTGCCAATTCTAGGGTTAGGAGACCCGGTCTCGACTCCTCGAGATGGCCTCCCATTGGACCCTAGAACCCGGTTACTTGTGCTCCCCTCCTTGGGTCTACCTAATGCAGAAAAGTAAATAATATACACTGGTGATATCAACCTCATCCCGGAAGTGCCCCAATAAAAGAATATTACATACAAATGAATTTTACATGAATGAAAATAAAAAGCCCTCATCTCACATAAAACCCCCAGCTATTCAGAACACGACGATCCAATATAACATATCACAGCAGCACATAATATCACATATCATCAACGTAAGTAAGTATGCATACACCGATCGTCGTAGATGTATAGCAACGAAGACCGGCAATAATACTACATACTCCACTTACGGTCACAGAAAAGAAATTGTAAAACTACAACATTTGGAATCCACAATCACTTTAGACATCGTAAATCCGAAATATCACATACTTCGCATTTCATGCCTAACTATATGAATTCCACATATTGTATCACATTCTAGATAAATAGACAGTATTAAACTTTTCGGACAGATAATCAAATACCCAAAATTTCCTAAATAGATCAACACTTGAGCGGAGTTCAAATAATCCCAGAATATGTCACAGTACCAGTGATCCAGCCGTAGAAGGGTCAAGCCAACGCCTCACATGTGGTATGCCGTACTGCCCCAAATCCTAAGGTTTAGAGGCAGTTCAAGACGGTCACATAATCGAGTTAAAGTTTGTTGTCTTCTAGAGGGTCCACCGTGTTACTTGCACATTTTTCCGAAAGATTTAAACCTGGTAAAAATTCAACACTTGAAAGTTTTTCGTGCCAGGAAAAAGTGAGTTAATGATATCCGTTCGAACATTCTAACAGTTTCTAAATATCCGGAAATAATAACGAATTTAAATATTCCGATCGAATCTACGATTACAAAATAAACCCCAGAATAATCAACACTTGATTCAGAATAAAAAAATACCCTGAATGTATAAAAGCAGTAAAAGGAATTACTGGGAAAACAGAAATGTCCAATCAAACAGTAGTGTCGCGGATCGGCGGCCCAAGCAAGGTACGGCCGCGGTTCCGCGGCGCTCTGTAGGGATGACGTCATCGTTTTTCACCATAATTCTTGAATTTACCTGCTGATTTTTTTAGGTATTTTTAATTCAGAAAAAATCGCATTTTTGAAAAATATCCAGAGAGGGGTTGTCACGACCTGAAAGTACGGAACATGATCGGCACTTAGGCTACGAACGTCTCAAGGCGTACGTGCTCTAAGTAAGCCGAGCACAGAAATCCAAACCAAGAAAAGTAGTGGAGTGAAGGAAAAACCATATGTAAATCAACCAGTTTGCAACATAATATACAACGCCTAAAGGCGAGGATCACAACAGAAAAGGGAACTCAACAGCATTAAACCCAGAGAAACATAACGTGCGACTCTAAGGTCAAAAGAACACACCACGGGTCTCTATCTCAAATAAGTACATATTTGGTTGATGGAACTTCTACATACAACTGAAATATAATATACAATGTATAGTGATGGATACGATACAAATAAACCAACCTACTAGCAAGTCACCTGAAAGACGCTGTGCCCGCAAAGCCGTAATGGAACCCGTATGGCAACACCTGCAAGAAACTGGGGCACAACGGGGGTGAGTTGCCAACTCGTGAATAGAAAACATCTACGAACAGAAAATCGTATGTATGACGCAATCCTAGGTCATACGATCATACTATATAATCCTCAATTATATAACCAGCATTCTATAACCATGACTAGGGTAACTATCTAACCCAACTGTAATCCCATGTACCAGTTTGAATGTCAGTGCCTCAGGTAGCAATGTATCATATGAATGATGTATGAATGCATGAAAAGTATGATCAATGTAATCAAGTCTGTAAGTGATCAATGTCTGTATATAGGTGGATCCTGTCTACGTATCATCCAATGACAATAAGCATCATGCATGTAAATATGAGGATATAGTCAAAATCATGAAAACACATCTTGAAACCTGTGCCCAGCATCGGCACGAAACATATCCTCAATCTCAATATCTCAATATCTCTGATAAGTCTCACCATCTAGGGCGCCGTCAATCCAGACCGGCCCCTACCATCAATCTCAAGACCACGACGGTATCCTCCGGATATCCGACGTGTCGGGTAAAATCACCGGTCGGTAGTGCTCCCCTGCCAGGCTCAACGCTATCTCCTGCGATCTTCTTGCCCCGGGGTACCGCACCGGGCCCACCATGTACCCGCAATCGGCCTCATCCGCCTCCTCGAATCGGGTTTCACATGTCGCTCTCAGCACCGAGAAAACACATGGTGGACGCACTGAAATATCATATCAGGGGTAACCGGGTTTTTACAACAATTACATAATCTCTTTGAAATACCCACGGTTCCCAAATCCAGAAATATCATAGAACAACATATCTCAATGGGCATAATCAGAAAACATGATGTATGTGACATATCAATGAAGTGCAAGTATAACAGTATATCATGCAACATGGAATAATAGTATGCACATACAAGGGTCATATCCTGCAGCAATAAGACTACTGTGTAGTGACATGGCAATTACCGATGAAGATGTGTGTGAACTGGCAAGTAAGTGTACGTGGTACATACGCATCATCGGTAATGGTGCTGGTGTCCTAACAGCATGATGTCAATAATAGAATATGAATCACAATAAATATGGGATAGAGCAATAATAATAATGTGCGGGAGCTGAAGACCAAACACAATGATGGCTAAACTGCATCTAATGTCATAAGAGTCATATAACTACACCACTTTAAGGCTGAGCTAAAGCTAACAGTAGGTAAGGGAAACCTCCTAACCTCTGAGTCGATACATATAGATACATATAGTCGGTGATCCTGCCTCGATAATACCACATCCGATACCGTATTGCTATAATCGGTTATCCCCAAGTCAAGAGTGCGGATCCAAACATCAAATTACAGCTCGTACGTAAATCCGTCGTACGGCATCCCCAAATCTGGGAACGGGTCAATATCACATTCGTCATATCATCCATCTAGTATTCTCTATATCAAATATCATAATCTGGGTACTGACCTACGTCTAGTACAAAGCTAATATCATCACTATCATCATGATCAGACTACTGATCAACGGTCTCGTATGAATCGATATCATCATCATAAATCGTCACAAGGAGTAAATATCGCCGAATGCGGCCTATCATACTAATCTTGTCATATCATATCATGTCACATCTCGTAACGTACTCACATGTCGACCATTTTGTATATATCACTATTCATATGGCATCATCATCCCAAAAATCTTCTAAAGCATCAAGACATATCTCAAATGTGAATTATACCATATCACCGACCTCATAATCTCGGATCAAACATCATCGACTCATCTCAAACCCAAGTATCATCCTCAAATCCGTATGTGAACACATAGTCCCATACTCACGTGAACACATATCTATAAGAATCCCATAACCACTTATGTAATAAGGATGTATGCAAGTATGTATGTATGAAAATGTATGTGTAGTGCACCCACTACCCTAGGGTTCATAACCTTTCATCAATCCAACATACCAATATCCATTTTAACATTATTATTGATCCCGAATAACATATATTAAAAGTAAGTGTATATACGCATCCGTATACATCACGACGAATTGCGGGGGTGCTATACGCCATCCACCCGACTTCTTCCCGTAGATATAAATCTACTCACCTTTCTTTATGCGTGTCGGTACCGATGTCGCCATTTGCATCTCCAACGCCTCGACGCCACGTGGGGTACCTACAAGGATATCACACGCTAAAACACATGAAAACCATCTCGGAAACCAAAATGGTGCACGTTACGCCAATAGGTAAAAACCTATCGCCTTGCGTGCAAACGCAGCCAATATCCACTGTCGTTGACGTCCAAACGGCACCCGACGGAAACGAAACATCGAATACTAAAACTCATGCTAAAACAAGTCCTAAATCATACGCCAACTCAAGAAAATCAACCCAGATTTTTTCCTAACTGGAATCAGTCGAAACTAGACATACCAGGGGTCAAGTTTACATGAAATAGAGCCGTGCACGCAAAATGAGTGGGTTTCGTCCTGCTCTGGCCGCAAATTGCTGCCAGAAGGAGTATATCTGCGGCCTGGTATGGGTGTTGGGGGCTAGGGCTTTATGTGATAGTTCCAGGATGCCTGCACAGCCTACTGCCAAGTCAATTTTATTTTAGGAGGTCCGGGTTTATAGCAGTTTCTAGAAAGGTCCAAAAGTCGACAAAATCGCTAAATTACGCCAAGTATAACAAATCTGATATTTTGCTGGAATCTGGGGAAATTCTGGGGTGAACTGGTCTCAAACACACCTAATAAGGTTATACTAACCATCACAACCATCTCTTGACCAAATCTCCCTCAATTTTATCTAAACTAGCACTAATCCACTTAATAAAACTAAGTTTCAGTTTTACGACCATAATCAAGAAAGAAAGGAGTTGGGTTGTGAGATTATACCTCAAAGGGCCATAGGATGAAGGAGAAGGGAAGAAGGAGGAGTGGGTTGGTGCTGCTGAACTCTTGCTTGTGGCTGATCTCTTTGTGTTGCTGCTGTTGCTTGTTGGTTTCAGGCTGAAACTGCTGCTGTTGTTTGTTATATTTTTGTGTATGAGTGCTGTATCAACAGCTAGAGAATGGTTTGATATATTTGTGGTGAAGTGTTGAAGTTTTTGATGTGGTGTGCAGCTGGTGTAGAGTAGCTAGTAGGGTGTTGATGGCTGATGTATTGATTCAGCTGAAATTAGGGGATGGGGTGGCTGCAGCTGCTGCTAAGTTGCTGATGTCTTGGGCAGCAGCTGATGGTGATTGATGTAGCTACTGCTGTTGGGTAAAAAGCTGATGCTATGGGGTTGGAGATGTTGCTGATGTTTGATATGGGCTGATGGGGTATATGGGGGCTGAAGTTGTGTGTTGATGGGGGGGCTGATGTAGCTGATGTTGCAGCTGTTTTGGTGGATGATGTGTGGTGTAGGGTGTGTAGGAGATAGTGCCCTCAGAGTCAATTATTGGATCACAGGCACGTGATTGCAACGATTGAGGGAGGACCTATCCCGGTTGGACAGTCTTGCTCAAGATGATAGTATGCTATCTGGTTTATCTTTATCATCGTGTACTGCTTTAAGTGACCATACAGGTCACTATTGCACGTTGATAGAGCCCTTAGGATTCTTGCTTGACTACCAGCAGTATGAGGGCGATCATATACGTGAGAGCTGGAGTCTATAAGCACATCCTTAAAAGGTCCCTAGTCGTGGGAGTTTCGAGACAGGGCATCGATTCTCCAGAGTAGACTAGTGTATACAGTCGAGACCCCGACGAGGGGCGGTGGCCGGTCTCGCAAGCCACTGGTGTCAGTTGATTCACCAAAGATGTATACAGGTGCTCATTGGGTTATGAGTACACCGGACAGGACTCGCCGGGAACCTGGTAGTTGGGATTATACCAGATGTCAGATAGCAGTTCCCTGGTGACATGTGTACAGGTTAGTTCATCGACCTGAGATCGTCATTTGTCTCATGTGAGTTCCCACAGTGCTTTGATTACTACCCTACCAGGGCTCAAAGGAGTCGTGCAAACAGGTTTTAGTTGGGTACAGTCCCGAGCCACATGGTGGTAGTGAGCGGATCTGCAGGGGTTCGTCTCTCCCGGTATTGGGGGTGAGGTCGCGCTGTGTCTAGGAGAGCCAGTACATAAAAAGTCCTTGGCCAAGGCAGGAGATTTACTGGTAGGTATTCCAGTAGTATCTCAGGGTGTTCTGGGCTTCACTCCGACACGACTTGTACCGCTTTTGGGGGTCTGACTTTTACTAACCCCCTAGGCCCACCATGCGATGCTCATAGACGAACGGACCGGACTGTACGGATATTGTCACTGACAGGCTCAGTAGGGTGTCAGGATGAGTTCGCTCATCGACGTCCCTTTTGGTCAATAGCTGGTAGCCCGTCACGTATGGCTTATACCTCTGACGTGCTAGTGGTTAACTCCACAGCCATAGTATTGACGAGTCTTTAGAGTCCACCACACTCAGTTACTCAGGTTTCGGGCGAAACGCTGTAGAAGCCGTATGGAGATATGGCAGGGTTCGATCAGATACGTGCCGTATGGCACGGATCGTGATCGGACGGATTTTACTAGCCGGCTTTGGCTTAAGCCGGATCCTAGTATTAGATAGTGTAGTTTTGTCTCTTTGCGTTTGTGTTCAGTGGGAATACAAATGCGGGCATGCATTTGCAGTAGCGTGGTTTTCCTGTAATTTATTACGGGATCAGTTTTCTGTAGTTGCCAGTTTGAATTCCGTTCCGGCCGGTTTTCCTTTGTTCTTTCGCCGTCGGACTTTCCGATGGAGGGGGTAATTTGCAATTGTGCAAATTACTTTTTGTGGAGGGGTTTCTTGTGATTGTGGCTTCCTCATGATGAGATTCCTTTTGCATCATATGTCTTGTATTAACCTAGCAACTAGCAAACTAAAATACGGGTAGAGAAGTATACCAAGCGATCCGTGTCCTTCGGTCTTCGTCTCCACTCCGATCTCCTGCGGATACTTCGTCCGTCACCTCCTCGTCATAACGGGCACCACGTAGCCGGAATCTTTTACGGGCTCCCACCACTTGATCGAGGCAACTCGGGCGTAAAGTTGGCTAGCCGACGCGTCCAAGGAGTGCTATAGATGTAGTGTAGAAACTTGTCTCTTTGGGGTTTATGTTGTTGCCACGGATGAAGTTGTGGAGGAATGAAGTTAAGAAAAATTATGCTTTCATTTTTCCTAGCTAGAAATGAGATGAAGCAAAAATGCCACACATGCAAAAATGAAATTCTCTCTTCCTCACTCATGAAGTGGCCGGCCATAATGGGAATGGTGGTGGTGAGAGAAAACCATGTAATTATCAAGAGAAGAAGTGAAAAGATAATGAGAAAATGGTCACACCAAATCACCCTCACACTCTTTCACTCTCATCACCATAAATACAAGACATATGATGCAAAAGGAATCTCATCATGTGGAAGCCACAATCACAAGAAACCCCTCCACAAAAAGTAATTTGCACAATTGCAAATTACCCCCTCCATCGGAAAGTCCGGCCGCGAAAGAACAAAGGAAAACCGGCCGGAACGGAATGCAAACTGGCAACTACAGAAAACTGATCCCGTAATAAATTACAGGAAAACCCCGCTACTGCAAATACATGCCCGCATTTGTATTCCCACTGAACACAAATGCAAAGAGACAAAACTACACTATCTAATACTAGGATCCGGCTTAAGCCAAAGCCGGCTAGTAAAATCCGTCCGATCACGATCCGTGCCATACCGCACGTATCTGATCGAACCCTGCCATATCTCTATTCTACAGCGTTTCGCCCGAAACCTGAGTAACAGAGTGTGGTGGACTCTAAAGACTCGTTAATACTATGGCAGTGGATTTAACCACTAGCACGTCAGAGGTATAAGCCATACGTGACGGGCTACCAGCTATTGACCAAAAGGGACGTCGATGAGCGAACTCATCCTGACACCCTACTGATCCTGCCAGTGACAATATCCGTACAGTCTGGTCTGTTCGTCTATGAGCATCGCATGGCGGGCCTAGGGGGTTGGTAAAAGTCAGACCCCCAAAAGCGGTACAAGTCGTGTCGGAGTGGAGCCCAGAACACCCTGAGATACTACTGGAATACCTACCGGTAAATCTCCTGCCTTGGCCAAGAACTTTTCATGTACTGGCTTTCCTAGACACAGCGCGACCTCACCCCCAATACCGGGAGAGACGAACCCCTACAGATCCGCTCACTGCCTCCATGTGGCTCGGGACTGTACCCAACTAAAACCTGTTTGCACGACTCCTTTGAGCCGTGGTAGGGTTGTAATCAAAGCACAGTGGGAACTCACACGAGACAAATGACGATCTCAGGTCGATGAACTAACCTGTACACATGTCTCCAGGGAACTGCTTTCTGACATCTGGTATAATCCCAACTAGAAGGTTCTCGGCGAGTCCTGTCCGGCGTACTCATAACCCAATGAGCACCTGTATACATCTTAGGTGAATCAACTGACACCAGTGGCTTGTGAGACCGGCCACCGCCTCTCGTCGGGGTCTCGACTGTATACACTAGTCTACTCTGGAGAATCGATGCCCTGTCTCGAAACACCCACGACTAAGGACCTTTTAAGGATGTGCTTATAAACTCCAGCTCTCACGTATATGATCGCCCTCATACTGCTGGTAGTCAAGCAAGAATCCTAGGGGCTCTATCAACTTGCAATAGTGACCTATATAGTCACCTAAAGCAGTACACGATGATAAATATAAACCAGATAGCATACTATCATCTTGAGCAAGACTGTCCTACCGGGATAGGTTCTCCCTCAATCATTGCAATCGCGTGCCTGTGATCCAATAATTGACTCTGAGGGCACTATCTCCAACAATCTCCCACTTGCACTCAAGGCTAATTATTGCGATGTCTCATACTCACAGCCCGTGTGATACCGAACACCCAACTCCTCTACTAGTCAGTCTCACAAAGCTCGTTTGCGAAACTATTGCGTTTGAGGAATTTCCTCAATGAGTGGATCCGCTCTTGTGTTTCTTTCTATGTCTCTCTTTATCTCAAGTTCGCGGAGAAAGCCATTTCCCGAAATGAGCAATACCTGTCTTAGAATGTGTCTGGATATCTGATGGGACCTAACTCATAAGTGAACTCCAAATCCAAACTTCTTAGACTGTATCGTCAACTGAACATAATCAGTATCCTGCGCCATGCCTTCCCTCAGTATCCACCTGGACCACCTGTCCAAAATACTGCCCCTCGTCAGAGGGAAAACTATAACTCTGACAGCCACTCTGCCATCCAGGTCACCTTGGAAGCCTGGAATGATAACTGTCTCCCGAAGGAGAATACTGTTATCATATCCCTAGAACATCCACTTATGTTCTAAAACTGCTTCCGATTGTTTCCCCAGGATTGGATAAATATCAACTTATTGCACCTACTGCAAGAACAACATCTGGTGTGGTACTTGAAATCTCATGATTGACTCAATTGCCTAAGCAAGTGATCTGCCAATCATGCGCATCCCTCTCCCCTTTAGAGAGGGTGACTCCATCACCTGTAGGTACACTACCGTGCCAGGAGTCGTCCATTCTAAATACTCTTAGAATGCGGTCAAAGTACCCAAATTGGGAAACCACCCAAATCTAGATCTAAAACCATAGATCTAGTAACCAGAATGTACGATATAAGATCCAATTCCTATGTGGAGAAACTACTGTGTGACGACCAAAGTATAACCGATCGTAGTATAGGAATATCACTTCCTACTCTGTGTATGTCATCAAATACCAGGACATCACGCCCAACTACCTTCTTAACAGATCCATCCCTTATTCTGATGAAGTCAAACCTATGACTGTCACATCAGAAATAGATGATCTATCTCCGCTATATCTGCTTTAGTCTATAAATAGACATAAGCCAACTGTCCACCAATGCTTCCGCTGCTCCCACTGACTACGACAACTCTCTGGCAGAGTCATATAGACGTACACTTCTAAAGCTAGTTCAGAACGACGCTATACTCATCCTCCTGCCGGGTCTCACAGTCTGGAACAACAGCAATGGTAAGTCTGGGTAAACAAGAACCTCCCTGCCACCGTCCTTGAGCATACCGAAGTACCTCTCGGGTGCCTGAGGTTACCCACTTTATCTGCGGAGTGGCCAATGGAATGTCAAACCAGATTGAATGTTTAGGTCCTTACCAAATCTTCAGTAATCGTTTGCGGTTCTGGAATCACTTCTAGTTCTACCATACTCCCACTACTGTTTTCTGAAAAAAAATCCATTTTTATTAAAACTGTGGCTAGTCAAGAACAATATCACTATTGATCTTCCAGATGGTAGAATGTCAACCCTCGTCATAGCCCGGGTCAACCCACAAACAACCTTTACAGAAACGTGCCTTGAGTAGTCCAGTGGCTGGTTTTAAGCATAAGCCGGACAACTCCCCGTACCTTAATAATGTCAAGATATGAACTGTTCTATATCCAATACAGAAACAGAGGCACTGATTTAATTGAACCAGATTCAAATCATGCAGCTGTCTCCAGTGCATGTCAAGTAAATGGAAGGAGGCCGATCAGCGTTACTCAACTTAGGAATGCTTCCAATTTTGAGTAACCTGAAAGAGAAGCAAGTTCTCTTAACCATTACTATCAACTGAATACCATATACAAGTATCTACATCTTCGATCACTTTGAAGAATCCCGATACTTGCAATATCTGGTTCTCTGCTTTATTCTTATACCTATAACTTCTCAAAACTTCGACCCTGTGTTTCTACGAAACACCTGTATAAGAACTAGAGAAGTTATAAGTAAACCGAATATAGTACGAGGACCAACCCCTCTGTCCTAATGGACACTGGACAATATACAATACTCCGTATAAGTCCGCTGAGTCTAGTGACTCATTCACTGTGTGTCGTAGGTTGAAAACTGTACTTATGGTTAAGAAGAATTACATCGCTGTTCAATGCTCCTTACCTATCCATCCACTGATATAGGTAAATGTCATAGACATAATTTCAAAAAGTTATATCTCACTCTATAAAAATAGACGTACAGATATATCAATTTGAAATTGGTGCAGAACAACGGATATTCAAAACCAAATATTTGCCGACCGGCAAACAACCCAGGTGACTTCCTCAAATATCACCAATTACAACGAATCCCGATATAATGAGGATGGTCACCTAATTCCCAATAACTTACTCCCACTCATCATCTGTAAAACCATACAGATGTGAGAATCATACCTGGTAAATACATACCCTGGAGCAAGTGTCCAATTGGGAAATCAGTTTTCCGTTAACAGTACACAGTGAAACTGAAACATTGAAATATTTCGATGGGGTATCCTGGTATTCCTAGTAATGCCTCTTCCATTATCCAGATTCACAACTGCAACCTTATAATTCTTTGCCACCTCTCCAAATCCCATTATATGTCTTTAGTCATTACCTTCTGTACTCCCCTTTAGGCCAAATGGTTTTCTTCCTTCCCTACCGTTCGGCACCAGCCTATGGTTTGGAAGAAGACTATCCAATAAGCATAATGGGTGTACTGTCCTAATCCTAGGAACACTCGCAATGCGAGAGAAGGTGAGGATAAAAGACACCTGAATGAACTTTATTCATATTTCTCCTGAACTAGGATCCATCCCCGAACTGGAACAAGTTCCTTTCGAGTTCGTATACAACCATACGATGGATTATCCAATAAACTGGGATCTTCGTAGTGATACGGAGTGTCCTGGAGAAATACAAAGGTGATTTAGGATTGGCGAAGAAATACTTGGTTTGGTCGTGAATAGAAATCGCAATTTAGTTTTCCTTCTTACTAATCCCTTACTTTGTCTGAACTTAATACCTTCTATACACCGTTTAGGCTAATTGGCTTTCTTCATTCCCTACCGGTCGGCACCTGCCTATGGTTTGGAAGAAGACTATCCAATTTGCGTAATAGGTGTACTCTCTCCTAAGCCAAGGAGTACTCGCAATCTGAGAGTGAAGGTAAAAGGAAAAGACAACCGAATAATCCTATTCGTTTTCTCCAGAACCGGAAACCATCCTCGAATTCCTTCGAGTTCGTATATAACCATACGATGGTTTTGTCCACTGGAAGTGGACGGTCGTAATAATATGGGGTGTCCTGGAGAAAAGGGTAAAAGTAGGAGTGGCAATGAGGTTTGCAACTCTGACAATCCAAAAGCCAGTGTTAAGAAGGTTCGGTCAACATGGTCGGGTCAATGGTCGGTGCCAAAGAGAGAGAGAAAAGAAACACTCAGCGTGCACTCTAACCTAGATCGGAATGGTTATCACTTTATCTAATCTGGAAACCTCCCACTGTAACGTCAAATTCTTCCCCAAACCTGAAAGAAGAATTAGCCGGGATCACCCGAGGAGTAAACCAACTCATCAGTGGGAATCGGGATCCAACTATCATCGCATGATAACGTGACGGAATCCGCTCACTCTATCACACTCCAGAAGGTATGCGCATATCTGGCAAGTTTCAGTTCTTTTGAAACTCCCGATGTGGATTCTTGCCCCATGCTCCTATGACCTTGACGAAGGCCAACAAATCATAAGTCACATGTCAAGTTCTACCCGTCATTCTCCAGGTTGATCTGAACCCACCCGTACAAGCCCTTGACGAAGGCCAACAAGGCTATACGACTGTCCTAAACCAACGCATCTATCCATGCAGCAGAAAGGCAACAAGCAGCTACCATACACTATGCCTTGACGAAGGCCAACAAATATAGCATGAATACTACGTATTACCCGTCTGAAACGACGGAGGGCTACGAATGGTTTCTGGCGAAAACCTTTATCGTAATGAACTTGATATCGTTGAAGGAACTGATAGCTTTATAAAAATATAGTGACGAAAACCTTTGCTAAAGAGGTCACTCCCGGTGAATGGATCTCGGCTCTTTCCCCGTAGAATGAGGTGCAGGATATTCCAACTGAATACCACGATGCAAAGCAAAAGGAATAGGCTATAGTGAAGTTATTACCCTGACGCAAACTTCTGTCCAAGGGGTCACTCCCGGTGAAGGGATCTCGGCCCTTGCCTCGTCGACTGAGGAGCAGGATATTCCAACTGAATACCACGATGCAAAACAAAAGAGAACATCCTTGCAATAACAGCTTTTTGAAAAAGTGTTCCAACAACATCAGAATAGGTTTGTTTATCTTGCATTGATCCGAATCAAAGCAGTCCCATTAATTGATCACACCACAAAAGAACGAAAATAATGATGTACGTATATGCTATCCGCATTCGCCACTGGGTCCCGTCATCACCCGTTAGGTTACTTAACTAACGATAGAGCGGGGACTGGACTAGCACGGATGCAAAACATATACAACATCTACTAGTATATATATAATATATAATTTTCACTCAAGGCGTGATAAAATGCAACATCACAGAAATGTACAGCATCACAGAACAATACAGATATCTGGGAACCCCGGGTTTCATAGAGCCGCTACTGAAAACCCGACGTTTCCCTGGTCGTGTGGATAGCCTGTGCAATGAAAACCTAGACCCATACGGGCGCGGCAAGTTACCCGCTAAAACCTGAAGCGAGGCAGCCCCCTTCAACAACGTGAATGGACCACCCAGCACTTCACGGAATCCGGTAACTTGGACACCCCTCCTTGGGTCAAGTTATACCCCCTACGAGTGCGGCGAACAGCCCGCCAATTCTAGAGTAAAGCCCCCTCCGTCTCAAATCCATGAGATGCGGGCTCGTTGCCCTATAGAACCCGGCTATCCGTGGACCCCTCCATGGGGTAATCCTAGTACAGAAAGTAAAATATACATACAACGGGTACATCGACCTCGACCCGGTCGTGCCCTAAAAGAATAATACAAACAGGCAGTGACGGCAGTCCACATGTCGGACGCTCGCTCCGCAATAACAAATGTACATATAAAACAAAACTGTACTATATTGCAACCAGGCTATCCCCCACGACCGATCTGCAACATCACAGCAAAACACAAAACATCAACGTGAATGTCACGTTCGCAAATCCGTCTAAAAGGGCTATAGCAGATAGACTAGATTTACCGATCGAGTGACATTCACGGTCGCAGATATAATGTAAATACTGTGAACTGGCATGTTTAAAATATCCGATCGAACAAATTTACCGAAGTGGGCCCCAAGCAGTACTGTAGCACTTACAAAAAATCTGGGCCCAAAAAGAATATCCCAAAACCCCTATTTCTAAGTCTAAAGCCCTCTGGAAAAATTTGGCATGCTGATCAGTTAAAAGAGCGGCGGAACCGCGGCCCATGCATGGGTTTGGCCGCGGTCCCGCGGCGGGATGGAGTGATCTCGCGACCAAATTTTCACAGAATTCTCAGATTTTCATGCACAGTATTCTGAAACAACCTGAAAAATTTTTGGAGCAGAAAATATTTCGACAGAAACACGATGCATTGGAAAATACGGGTTTTGGGGATTTTTGTTCGATCGAGTTCTAAACATACAAGAGCAAGCTAGGCTAGGTTAATGGCGTGTCTCTGATACCAATGTAAGTCTGCGGCGGCGCCCCAGCCGTCGATCCGACGCCGGAAACGCGGAAACAAAAACTTTCAAAAACTATTGAACCGGCACCACCGCGCACTTTTCACCCGGATCGGGCCATTAACCTAGCAGGGTTCTGATGCAGCTGATGCTGGTGTTTGCAAAGGGTGTGATGTGTGAGAGTTAGTGATGTGAGGAAAGATGTGATAAATGAGAGGGAGTGGTATGAGTGAGAGGGGGTGTGAAGAGCACAAAGGATGATAAGGAATGATATGGATCATGGCACCCCCTAGCCACCTCTTTCTCTCCCTTTTAACACATGCTAGCACCCACAAGCCATCATGGCTCACTCTCTCCCTACACAAGGTCAACTAACCCTAATCACCCTTAGACAAGGCCAAATCCTTTAGGTTAAAACTAATTAACCTAATCAAATGGTTAGACCACCATGGTCATCCTAGCATGGTTCAACCCTAGGCTTAACCCTAGCTACCATGCACATGTGTGTGCAGCCCAGATAAAATTCCGATAAAATATCAATAAAACCAGATAAAATATTTAAAAGCCGTTTTGGTAAACTTTTTACCAAAAACCCTACACAAAACACAAGTACCACTAAATAACATTTTTTTTTGAATTTCCATAATTTTTGTCCAGAATTTCCCAAAAATAATATTATATTTTTCTGAAATGTTACAGTCTTCCCCCCTTAAAGAAATTCGGTCCCCGAATTTAAATTTAAACCCCCAAATTCTAAAACATTTCAATAAAATGTCCAAGTCAACGGGGCTCCGGAATCTTCAATACATAAAAGGCATCATAGCGCAATACATGCGCATGAGTATCGAGCAGATAACTGGAAATCAAAACTCCGTCAAGCATCCTGCAATCATTGGAGTCAAGGAGAAAACACGAATGCCAAATCCAAGGCAAAACCGATAGGCTAGAAATCCGAACTATACAGGTAAATACCAAATCTGTACATGTAAATATCTTGGAGGGAATGCATGCCAGGTCCCTTAAATCGAGGTGCAATACGCATAACACTGCACAGTGGCGGACGTCTCTATAAGAAAATAGCCATATACGTATGTCTTTTTTTTAATCATTCACGACCCGCCGTTTTTTAAAAACAATTTAGAAGGGTTCCCTCTTTTCAAACGTTTCGTGTCGTACCGGACACGTATGTAAATAATGAGACTATAGCTCGCTTTTGGAAATCCCTTGAAATCAATCAATGCATGCAAATATATCCTGGCACTATCCTCTGACTAGTCCTGCTCAGTGCCAAAACAAATCGTAATATCATAAAACGTACTGCTCCACAAGAAATCAATCCCAAAATGTGCATAAGAATACTACGTGCGTCCGGTGCGCACGGAAATCAAAATCCATAAATGCGCCATACATGCGCACAGAAACAACATCTAAGTGCATCGGGTGTGCACGAAGCATCTGTCATGGGCCACGTGTGTGCCTAACATCAAAAACAGGTGCATCTGATATGCACGAAGAATCACGATTTAGTGCATCTGGTGTGCACCAAATCGCATCTCATAACATGCACCCAACATGCGCTAAAAGTTCAATTCCGGTGCATCCATCATGCCCGAAATCATGAAATCCAATATCAAGCGCCGAACACGCGCAAATCCCATCAGGTGCATAGAATGCACAAAACAAATATTGAGTATCACCCTCGAAATCGAAGTCCAGTGCTTCCAAGTGCACAAAAATATATGCCACTGCACTGCAAGCGTATGTAAACTATACAGAGTGCAAAAACCAAGTCGTGTGCGTGCATACGCACAAAATCAACTCAAATGTCTAAACCCATAAAATCACAACATGTGAAACAAAGGCACGAAAACGATATCAAGTGCAACAACTGTGCGAAAATCGTAAACCCTCAATCATCAAAATCAACTCATGCGAATAAATCGTCCAAAATACCGAAATCAAGTAAGGCGGACTGGTTCCGCTCAAGCACAACCTCCAAGAATCTCTGGCCAACTGTTGTGATCACTCATGGTACGTCTCGTCGTCGATCCGGAACTCTGGCCTGCTGGTGTGCGTAATATGACCACTCCTGGGTCCAAGTATTCTCTGTGAATCACCAATCTCACGATCCATCGGCTCATTGCCCCTGTTAGACATGCTAACGGGGATGATTCTGTTCTGGGACTTCTCTGGTCATCTCTCGGTCAATCATCGTGACCACTCATGAAGCAACATGTCACTGGCGACGGCCTCTGGCTCTCCGAATGCACGTGATACATCCGATCCTTGGTGCAAATATCATTGCAGTATTGTCCAGGAAAGAATCCTGCTCAAGGTCGCTTCCAAATCTCATCTCTGCCAATTGTCCGGGAGTCATCGTCCTTTACTATATCTGTTTCTTGTTCTGGAACGGCTACATACTCATCGCGACTCTTTCTGGAAGGTATATCCAGTACTATGCCTCGGCATGCGTATCGCATCTCTGATGGCGACGGAGTGGAACATCATCATATCGAGGTCTTGTACGAACCTCTTACTCCACTTTTCTCTAATGTCGACTGCTTCGGACTCGCCTCGTTGTGGCTGCGTGGACTGAGCTCCAACGGCTATCCTCGTATGTGGAGTCTCCCAAGAAGTGCATCTCACCATCTAGCATCCGAATTAGTCGAGCCATCCGATCGATTTGTCAAGACCTCAAATCCTCCAAGAGCTCATTATCTTGGGTACAGTATAATAGTATTGAGTACATACCACAGCATCGGTGGTCCAGCCGTAGAAGGGCAAACCCAAGCCTCACTAATGACGCCGCAGAACTGCCGCAAACCCTAAGGTTCAAGGGCTTTCACACGGTCATTAGGTCGAGTTAGGGTTTCATTCTTATAGAGGGACCATAGAATTGCCGGCCTGTCTTTCCGAATACTTTAAACTTGGAATAATAGGTTTCTGACATTCGATCGTATCTGTCGACTCTCAACGTCTCCGCGTGAAGTCGTCTCAGCTGGAATCAATCTATCTGATGACCTCGCATCGGGGTAGCGAACAAACCACACGTCCTAGTCATTCATTATCGGGGACTAGCGACCTTCTATCATCTCTTAGTATACTCGTACCGTAATAGCTCCAACATCTGCGGTGATATTTCTTCGTTCGCAGTAATAACGGGCTCACTCGTCTGCACGCTGAACTGTGCCTTAGTCATCATGAATAATCCGTACATCAACGGTCATCAGAATCTGGCTGGCCTCTATCAGTGGCTCAATCCTCTGGTGCCAATCCGCACGTCCGAGAAATCTCATACAGCAAATCCATCGACGCTCTTGGCACGAAACACAGTAGAAAGACACATCTCTACCATCGGGTGTCACCCGAAATTACGCCTCGGTCAGTCCTCGTTCGTAACGAGCTCATGCTGACCGCAATTCTAGTCGTAGCTCTCCCTGCCCGTAATCGTGGCAGCAAAACCATAACTGGAACCGATGAGGCTAGATCGGGAATGAATATAATACTGAACAAGGAAATGTACATCCTAAGGCTTCTTAAGTGGAGTGGCGTGTCGTAAATATGCCGCGGACATACCCACGGTACGTCACTCTACTTTAGTCACCTGTTCAATCAACCAAGGGTCATCCTATGCTCCGAAGGTAAAACCTAATGCTCTGATACCAACTTTGTCACGATCCGAAAGTACGGAACATAACCGGCACTTAGGCTACGAACGTCTCAAGGCGTACGTGCTCTAAGTAAGCCGAGCCCAGAAATCCAAACCAAGAAAAGTAGTGGAGTGAAGGAAAAACCATATGTAAATCAACCAGTTTGCAACATAATATACAACGCCTAAAGGCGAGGATCACAACAGAAAAGGGAACTCAACAGCATGAAACCCAGAGAAACATAACGTGCGACTCTAAGGTCTAAAGAACACACCACGGGTCTCTATCTCTAATAAGTACATGTTTGGTTGATGGAACTTCTACATACAACTGAAATATAATATACAATGTATAGTGATGGGTACGATACAAATAAACCCACCTACTAGCAAGTCACCTGAAAGACGCTGTGCCCGCAAAGCCGTAATGGAACCCGTACGGCAACACCTGCAAGAAACTGGGGCACAACGGGGGTGAGTTGCCAACTCGTGAATAGAAAACATCTACGAACAGAAAATCGTATGTATGACGCAATCCTAGGTCATACGATCATACTATATAATCCTCAATTATATAACCAGCATTCTATAACCATGACTAGGGTAACTATCTAACCCAACTGTAATCCCATGTACCCGTATGAATGTCAGTGCCTCAGGTAGCAATGTATCAGATGAATGATGTATGAATGCATGAAAAGTATGATCAATGTAATCAAGTCTGTAAGTGATCAATGTCTGTATATAGGTGGATCCCGTCCACGTATCACCCAATGACAATAAGAATCAAGCATGTCAATATGAGGATATAGTCAAAATCATGAAACCTGTGCCCAGCATCGGCACGAAACATATCCTCAATCTCAATATCTCAATATCTCTGATAAGTCTCACCATCTAGGGCGCCGTCAATCCAGACCGGCCCCTACCATCAATCTCAAGACCACGACGGTATCCTCCGGATATCCGACGTGTCGGGTAAAATCATCGGTCGGTAGTGCTCCCTTGCCAGGCTCAACGCCATCTCCTGCGATCTTCTTGCCCCGGGGTACCGCACCGGGCCTACCATGTACCCGCAATCGGCCTCATCCGCCTCCTCGAATCGGGTTTCACATGTCGCTCTCAGCACCGAGAAAACACATGGTGGACACACTGAAATATCATATCAGGGGTAACCGGGTTTTTACAACAATTACATAATCTCTTTGAAATACCCACGGTTCCCAAATCCAGAAATATCATAGAACAACATATCTCAATGCGCATAATCAGAAAACATGATGTATGTGACATATCAATGAAGTGTAAGTATAACAGTATATCATGCAACATGGAATAATTGTATGCACATACAAGGGTCATATCCTGCAGCAACAATACTACTGTGTAGTGACATGGCAATTAACGATGAAGATATGTGTGAACTGGCAAATAAGCGTACGTGGTACATACGCATCATCGGTAATGGTGCTGGTGTCCAAACAGCATGATGTCAATAATAGAATATGAATCACAATAAATATGGGATAGAGCAATAATAATAATGTGCGGGAGCTGAAGTCCAAACACAATGATGGCTAAACTGCATCTAATGTCATAAGAGTCGTATAGCTACACCACTTTAAGGCTGAGCTAAAGCTAACAGTAGGTAAGGGAAACCGCCTAACCTCTGAGTCGATACATATATATACATATAGTCGGTGATCCCGCCTCGATAATACCACATCCGATACCGTATTGCTATAATCGGTTATCCCCAAGTCAAGAGTGCGGATCCAAACATCAAATTACAGCTCGTACGTAAATCCGTCGTACGGCATCCCCAAATCTGGGTACGGGTCAATATCACATTCGTCATATCATCCATCTAGTATTCTCTATATCAAATATCATAATCTGGGTACTGACATACGTCTAGTACAAAGCTAATATCATCACTATCATCATGATCTAACTACTGATCAACGGCCTCGTATGAATCGATATCATCATCACAAATCGTCACAAGGAGTAAATATCGTCGAATGCGGCCTATCATACTAATCTTGTCATATCATATCATGTCACATCACGTAACGTACTCATATGTCGACCATTTTGTATATATCACTATTCCTATGGCATCATCATCCCAAAAATCTGCTAAAGCATCAAGACATATCTCAAATGTGAATTATACCATATCACTGACATCATAATCTCGGATCAAACATCATCGACTCATCTCAAACCCAAGTATCATCCTCAAATCCGTATGTGAACACATAGTCCCATACTCCCGTGAACGCATATCTATAAGAATCCCATAACCCCATATGTAATAAGGATGTATGCAAGTATGTATGTGTGAATATGTATGTGTAGTGCACCCACTACCCTAGGGTTCATAACCTTTCATCAATCCAACATACCAATATCCATTTTAACATTATTACTGATCCCGAATAACATATATTAAAAGTAAGTGTATATACGCATCCGTATACATCACGACGAATTGCGGGGGTGCTATACGCCATCCACCCGACTTCTCCCCGTAGATATAAATCTACTCACCTTTCTTTATGCGTGTCGGTTCCGATGTCGCCATTTGCATCTCCAACGCCTCGACGCAATGTGGGGTACCTACAAGGATATCATACGCTAAAACATATGAAAACCATGTCGGAAACCAAAATGGTGCACGTTACACCAATAGGTAAAATCCTATCGCCTTGCGTGCAAACGCAGCCAATATCCACTGTCGTTGACGTCCATACGCCACCCGATGGAAACGAAACATCGAATACTAAAACTCATGCTAAAACAAGTCGTAAATCATACGCCTACTCAAGAAAATCAACCCAGATTTTACCCTAACTGGAATCAGTCGAAACTAGACATACCAGGGGTCAAGTTTACATGAAATAGAGCCGTGCACGCAAAACGAGGTGGTTTCCTCCTGCTCTGGCCGCAAATTGCGGCCAGAAGGAGTATATCTGCGGCCTGGTATGGGTGTTGGGGGATAGGGCTTTGGGTGATGGTTCCAGGGTGCCTGCACAGCCTACTGCCAAGTCAATTTTATTTTAGGAGGTCCGGGTTGATAGCAGTTTCTAGAAAGGTCCAAAAGTCGACAAAATCGCTAAATTACGCCAAGTATAACAAATCTGATATTTTGCTGGAATCTGGGGAAATTCTGGGGTGAACTGGTCTCAAACACACCTAATAAGGTTATACTAACCATCACAACCATCTCTTGACCAAATCTCACTCAATTTTATCTAAACTAGCACTAATCCACTTAATAACACTAAGTTTCAGTTTTACGACCATAATCAAGCAAGAAAGGAGTTGGGTTGTGAGATTATACCTCAAAGGGCCATAGGATGAAGGAGAAGGGAAGAAGGAGGAGTGGGTTGGTGCTGCTGAACTCCTGCTTGTGGCTGATCTCTTTGTGTTGCTGCTGTTGCTTGTTGGTTTCAGGCTGAAACTGTTGCTGTTGTTTGTTATATTTTTGTGTATGAGTGCTGTATCAGCAGCTAGAGAATGGTTTGATATATTTGTGGTGAAGTGTTGATGTTTTTGATGTGGTGTGCAGCTGGTGTAGAGTAGCTAGTGGGGTGTTGATGTCTGATGTATTGATTCAGCTGAAATTAGGGGATGGGGTGGCTGCAGCTGCTACTAAGTTGCTGATGTCTTGGGCAGCAGCTGATGGTGATTGATGTAGCTACTGTTGTTGGGTAAAAAGCTGATGCTATGGGGTTGTAGCTGTTGCTGATGTTTGATATGGGCTGATGGGGTATATGGGGGCTGAAGTTGTGTGTTGATTGGGGGCTTGCAGCTGTTTTGGTGGCTGATGTGTGGTGTAGGGTGCTGATGCAGCTGATGCTGGTGTTTGCAAAGGGTGTGATGTGTGAAAGTGAGTGATGTGAGGAAAGATGTGATAAATGAGAGGGAGTGGTATGAGTGAGAGGGGGTGTGAAGAGCACAAAGGGTGATAAGGAATGATATGGATCATGGCACCCCCTAGCCACCTCTCTCTCTCCCTCTTAACACATGCTAGCACCCACAAGCCATCATGGCTCACTCTCTCCCTACACAAGGTCAACTAACCCTAAGCACCCTTAGACAAGGCCAAATCCCTTAATTTAAAACTAATTAACCTAATCAAATGGTTAGACCACCATGGTCATCCTAGCATGGTTCAACCCTAGGCTTAACCCTAGCTACCATGCACATGTGTGTGCAGCCCAGATAAAATTATGATAAAATATCAATAAAACCAGATAAAATATTTAAAAGCCGTTTTGGTAAACTTTTTACCAAAAACCCTACACTAAACTCAAGTACCACTAAATAACATTTTTTTTTGAATTTCCATAATTTTTGTCCAGAATTTTTCCAAAATAATATTATATTTTTCTGAAATGTTACAGGGGTTCATTTTCATCGTATCGGGTTCGATCGGAGTTATAACTTCGTATACACGTCGCCTAATGATCTAGCTAGGCTCTGATACCACTGTAGGATTCCTAGGCACTCTTGTGAAGGTTCATAAGGCATCAATCATGCCCGGATAAAAATTTCGACGTGCCGAACAACCCAAAGCCGGGATCTTTGCTAGATTATTAAGGTTTAAAATGCAAGTAAACATCTTTACTACTAAGTGTGAGCGATTACAACCTTTGTAGTCCGCTCCTTCGCTTCATAAGCTCCGAGTTGAAGTCCCTTCGCCGCGATCCACGATCTCTCGGACTCAAGAGAGGCTCCACGACTCGAACGATCCATGCTAGCTTGTCGTATTCCTTTTCTCCGATGATCTACGTCGAAATTGTAATAACTCAAGCTCTCTCACTCTAATAAGGTGAACACCCTAATATAATGGGCTAGATTAGATGAGGATGATGGAGTAGTATTTATGCTATCTTTTTATATCATAATCTCACATGAAAACATCACAAAAGGAAAATCAAGTAAGCTTTCTCAAAGCTCAAGAGAGAAGAAGACGATGAATAATGAGATTAATTCCTTTTGTGATGAATAATGAAATGAGTATATCAATAATAATGCAACCATGGTTAATGATGACAAGGATAACCCTTGTAGAGAGTTAACTAAGGCTAGGGTTTGGTTGGGTTAAGAAATGAGTCATAAGAAAATATCTATCATAATATCTTCTTCATGACAAAAGAAGAACTTCTAGAAGGTGCAAGAAGAAACTAACCCAATTAAACCCTAACGTTGTTTAGTCACCACTAAACATGTTTCATTATTAATCATATCATGTTACTATAATATATATCACATATATATTATATATTTGTAACAAAAGAAATAATACCCTTAATATATATCGCATATATATATCAATGTATTATCCGGTGAGAAAATGAAATAATAAAGCGAGCCAATATTAGATAATGTAATACAATATATCATATATATTATTATAAACTAAATCATCAAATCAACACTTGATCCGACAATCCGTCTATATCGAATATAACCGACTAATATATCATGTACCGATTCATCGAATCAACACTTGATTCGATGACCCGGTTCATATCTAAATATCGCGAGAATATAATACGGTATCTCATATCGCATTATCCTCAGTCCTGCACATATCACATATGTGCCTCTACTCCTTTTTGCCTGAGCGAAGAAACCTCTGTGTAGGATTCTAAAGAATCGTCAATACGCCGGTAGAAGGTGATGATCATATCAAACACCCACAAGCTGCAAGCGGTCAGCTAAACGTAACAGCCACCCAGGTATAGAGCGATCAGAAGATCAACAAGCTAGCATGTACGTTCTCCTGTGAATCCATTCAGTAACACTCCCGTACAGTCCGGTCTCTTCGTCTGATATGTCGCATATCAAGTCTACGGGTGGTATACGTCAGACCCCAGTAACCGATAAGTCGTGTCGATGTGTGGCTCATAACAGGTCGAGAAACTACTAGTAACACTTACCAGTAAATCTCTATATCAGCCCTGGCCAGGGTCTTCCAGTTATAGCCAATCGAACACAGCACAACATCAACTCCCTATACAGGGAGAGACGAATCCCCTCCTATCGCTCATTGCCTCCATGTGATTCGGGACTGTACCCAAAAGCCACCATTTTGCAGGCCCTCTTGGATGTGGTAAGGAGGAAATCAAAGCACAGTGGGAATCACACAAGACTCTATGACGATCTCGGGTCTACAGACTACCCTGTACCAGTGTCACCGGAAAACTGCCATCTGACGTGTGGTATATCACCCTCTGGGAGTTCTCGCCGTGTCCGTCCAGTGTACCCAGTCTCCACTGAGCACCAGTACACCATATCAGATGTCAAACACCGATGGATATGGGATCATCCATCGCCCATCATATGGGTCAAGATGCGTATACGCTAGTCTACTCTGGTGTATCGATGCCCTGTCTCGATATACCCTCGACTAGGAACGGTTATAGCATGTACTCATCGATTACCATGGCCCCACTAGTATGATCTCATCATAGTCCCAGTAGTCGAGTACAGATCCTAAGGGCTTTATCAACATGTGAGAGAAAAACAGTAAACCAATACAAGTCAACATGTTAAAATAAAGTGAAACCAAATAGCATACTATCATGACGAGAAAGAAAGTCCTCTCTATATATATCCAAGCATCCATTATAATATACATCATATGTACAACAATGGCCTCTAGGGCATATACATAACTAACAAAGTCAACATAAGTCAAATGGTCAACCTAACCATGGCACAATTATCTTTAATTAATATCATTAATCATATTTCTCATTTTCATTAGGGTTTGGAAAAAGTCAAAGGTCAACATCCCTAATGAGAATCCTCTGCCTCTGTCAACTGTGCATACACACCCGCATCCGTGTTCTGAGGAACACGAATACAATGAGACAAATCCAATCCCAAAACAAATACTAGGATCTGGCTTAAACCAAAGCCCGCTAGTAATAACTTCCCGGACACCAAACGTGCACAAGTGCGCGGATGTGAACGAACCCAGTCGCAAAACCATGCGACCTCTATTCTATTTTGCCCAAAGGCGAATAACCCTCTGTGTGGGACTCTAAAGACTCGACACTACGCTGGCAGTGGGTTTAACCATAGGCCGCAAGTGGTACTAGCTGTACGTAACGGTCTCCACGTAGATGACGATAAAAAGACTTATGAGGTAAACTCATCCGAATTCCTACTGATCCTGAATGGGACAATCTCCGTACAGTCCGGTCTGTTCGTCTAAGAGTATCGCATGTCGGACCTAGGGGGGTGGTAAACGTCAGTCCCCTAAAATTGGTACAATTCGTGTCGGAGTGTTGCCCAGAACACCGTGAGAAACTACTGGAAACACTACCAGTAAATCTCACCTGCCCTGGCCAGGGACGACTATGTGTAATGGCTTTCTTAGACACGGCGCGATATCAACTCCCAATACCGGGAGAGACAAATCATGTCTAACCGTCACTGCCTCCAAGTGCTTCTGGACTGCTCCCAACTACTTCATGTTTGCACGATACAATAGAGCCGTGGTAGGATAGCAATCTAAGTACAGTGGGAACACACTTGAGGCGATGTGACAGTGTCAAGTCAACGGACTAAGCTGTACTCATGTCACCTAGGAACTGTTAACTGACGATAGGTATAATACCAACCAACAGTTCCCGACGAGTCCTGTCCAGTGTACTCGTAACCTAACGAGCATCTGCATACTATCTCCAGCACGACGTACTGATGGCTGTGGGACAGACCATTTCCCCTGCTGGGATAAGAAGCGTATGCACCAGTCTACACTGGAGTATCGATGCCCTTTTTCGATAATACTACGACTAGGGACCAAAATAAGGATGTGCTTATATACTACCCAGCCCCCACTAGTGTGATCGCCATCACAACGCCGGTAGTCAAGAAAGGATCCTAAGGGCTCCATCAATATGTATTAGCGATATTTTAAAAGAAACATATACACATATTAAGATAGAAACAAACCAAGTAGCATACTACTATATTGAGCAAGACTGTCGCAAACCCGTGTATATATCCTAAGCTTCCAAAATGTATTATACAAATTAGTACTATACAATAACGGCCTCTAGGGCATACATATCCAACAACAGCCACCCAGGTATTGAGCGATCAGAAGATCAACAAGCAAGCATGTACTTTCTCCCGTGAATCCAACCAGTAACACTCTCGTACAGTCCGGTCTCTTTATCTGATATGTCGTATATCTCGCCTAGTGGTGGTAAACGTCAGACACCAGTAGCTTGATAAGTCATGTCGATATGTGGTCCATAACAGTTCGAGAAACTACTAATAACACTTATCAGTAAATCTCAACAACCCTGGCCAGGGATTTCCAGTTATATCCAATTGAACACTGCGCAACATCAACTCCCAATACAGGGAGAGACGAAACCCCTCCTATCACTCATTGCCTCCATATGATTCGGGACTGTACCCAAAAGCCACCTTTTTGCACGCCCTCTTGGACGTGGTATAATGGAAATCAAAGCACAGTGGGAATCACACAAGACTCTATGACGATCTCGGGTCTACAGACTATCTTGTACCAGTGTCACCAGAGAACAGCCATCTGACGTGAGATATAATACCATCTGGGAGTTCTCGGCGAGTCCGTCCAGTGTACCTAGTCTCCCTGAGCACCCGTTTACCTTCTCTGATGTCAAACACCAATGGATATGTTATAATCCATTGCCCATCATATGGGTCAAGAAGCGCATACGATAGTCTACTCTGGAGTATCGATGCCCTGTCTCGGTACTCCCACGACTAGGAACATTTAAAGGATGTACTTAGCGACTACATTGTCCCTACTAGTATGATCTGCATCATAGTCCTGGTAATCAAGTACTCATGCTAAGGGCTTTATCAACATGTAACATAGAGAAAATGAGAGTACATGTTAAGATAAAGTGTAACCAGATAGCATACTATCATGTCAAGCAAGAAAGTCCTCCCTATATATGTCCAAGCATCCACTACAATATACAACGTATGTACAGTAATGGCCTCTAGGGCATACATATAACTAACAATCTTCCACTTGCACTAGGGCCATCTGTTGTTGTATCTCATACCCAACAATAAGCTGTGGTTGAAGTATCTCATACTCAACCATCCCATAAAAGTCTCTACTAGGAAATAGACCTATGTGAGTGGATCCGCGTTGTTGTCCTCTGAGTCTACTCTACTAACCTCGATCTACCTGGAGATCAATATCTCCATGATCAGGTGATACTGCCTTAGAATATGTCTGGATCTCTGATGGGACGTGGGTTCCTCGGCATAAGCCACAACTCCATTGTCACACAATGGCAGAAACGAATTTCATCTCATGAACTTATATATATATCCAGACTGCCTCTTTGGTAGCATCCTTGGTAACGATGTATCTTGCCTTTAATCGTCTAGTAAGTCACGGTATCTAACTTGGAACTCTTCCAACATACCGTCCCTCCACTGAGGGTAAAGACAATGCCTGCGACTGACATTCAATCGTCCTTATCACCGTGTAACCTTTCAGTGATTCTCCCCAGGATCGATTGATACCATCTCACTACAACTAGTGAGAATTCTAACATCCAATTAGATATCTCTCATAGATCCATAACCCAGGATTTAGGAGGTATCACCTTGATCCTATATGGAGAATCTTTGTGATAAAATGAGAATGACCGAGCGTAGCATAGGAAACTTCTTCCCTATCATGAGTATGTCATCCATGTACTATACGAGGATCACCACCATACTCCCTACTACTTTTTTGTGTATACTAGGTTCATCTACCATTTTGATGAAGTCAAACTCTTCGACTACCATCAAAACAGACGTTCCAACTCCGCGATGCCTGATTTATCGAATAAAACATCTTGCACACGTTTCCGTTGCTCCCACTGCCTACGAAGCCCTCTGGCTGTGTACTTATAGACGCTCTCTTCCAAATCATCATTTAGAAAAGCAGTCATGACACCCAACCACAAGATATCGTAGTCATGGTATGTAGCCGTGGTAAGTAGGATCTGGATGGACTTAAGCATAGCTTTGAAAGTCTCAACTTTTCCATGTACACCAAGTAATCTTCTCAAGATATACTTGCTCCTGATGGGGATTTAACCCTTCAGATAAAGTAACCAAAGTCCATACTTTGTTGGTGTATAAGGATTCCATCTCAGATCGCTAAGCATCCAGCCATTCTCACAGAGTCCCCACTCCTGATGGCCTGCTCGAAACTAGTTGGGTCATCATCTCATTATGCAATCCTCTCTCCCACTATCATAGAGAAACTGAAGTATCTCTCAGGTGGATGAGGAACCCTACCAGATCGGCGGTGAGGCTGAGGTTCGTTGGAAACTATTGAATCCTCCGGGTTTACCAAATCATCAGCTGCAGTTTGTATATTGGAACTCCTTCCAGTTCTACTTTATGACCACCAATTTCCTGACAAGAAATTCCCTTTTTTTCTCAAAAAGTGGTATGCCGAAAAATAAAACATCTTTTGTTCCTCGGCGTGGTAGAAGATATTCCCTTGCGAATTTTTGGGATATCCAACAAATTTCCACAGAACTGACCTTGCCTCGAGTTTGTCCGGATTTTTCTTTTGACATAGGCCGAACAACTTCAAATCTTAACCTCCTTAAGAGATGGGCTCTTCCCATACCATATCACATATGGAGTAGTAGGCATCTGATTTGGTTGGAACCCTATTTAATAGGTATGCAACTTCTCAAGTGCATCACCCTAAAAGAAAATAGGCTACTCAGTAGTACTCATCATATAGCATACCATATCACATAGGGTGCGATAGCTCCACCATGATACACCGACGTGCTGTGGTGCATGCAGAGGAGTAATGCTAAGAGACAATCCCATTCTCTTTTAGAATAGTCCAGGAATTCCGTGCTTAAGTATTCTCCTCCTTGATCACATCAAAGGACATAATACTTATACCCATTTTTGGTTCTCTACTTCCAACTTATATTCTGTGATTATCTCAAAAGTTTCGGACTTGTGTTTCAACAGGAACATATGTCTGAATCTTGAGAGATCATCAGTGAATGTAATGAAGTACAAAGAACCTGTCCTGGCATATGTAGACATGGGACTATCATACATCATCATGTATCAATCCCAAGAGTACACTAACTCTTTCTCTGTTTCCAATGAACGGAGCTGTGGTCATCTTATCGTTGTGACATGACTGGCAAGTTTTACAAGATGTAAATCCAAACTAATTTAAACATGCATCTTTATATAACTTCAGCTAGTCGGGTTGCATTGATATGACCTAGTCTACAATGCCTCAAGAAGGATTCGTTCATTTATGAACTCTTCCTCTTGTGCGTGTTCTGTACGTTAAGAACTGGGGTTTGATTTAGAACGTCTATGATTTTAGAAAACGTGCCTGAACTGATCAACTCTTGATATAGGAAATGTTCAAAACATTATTCAACAATACAAAATTATATCCTTCGTTACTAATAAAGAGACTGATATGATGTTGTATATCAGGTTCGGTATCTAATAACATTCGTTCAGAATCAATGTATTCTGGTAATACAGGGTGATAACTGCCAACAGACTTGGCTGCAACACTTGCATCATTTCTAACTCTTGAAAACTTATCACCCATTCTCAGTTCTCTACCATTCTATAGCCCATGTAACAGATTACATTTGCGGGATCCTGATCCGGTATCTCATACCCAGGACGTAAAGGATACTGAGAAACGGTTCTCGGTAATGAACATACCCGAAGATGGTGCATCAACATGCACTTTCTTCGTTTGGGCGGCATAGGAATTCTGGTAATTCCCTATTTCCTGCTCTGTCTTATAACAATTATAAGTTGGAGCGGGACCAATGTTCCCTAGCGCAGTATAACAAGCGGGTTCGGTCAATATATCCGTATTATTATCTTTATTAAGGCGTGTCATGGTCGCTACCTGGAGAAAGATAGAAGAAAACACTCAGCGTATGCTCTTGCAAGATTAGATTGGTTATTAATATATCTAATCAGGATGTCTCCCACTGTTTTAGTTAAATCTTCCTTCAAACCCTAAAAGGAAAGACTAGCCGGGATTAATAACACTCTACAAGTTCGCCAATCTTTCAGCCAGGCCAGTGCCGGTACTTTGAGAGAGGTTCCCCGCGCTTTCGCACGGACCTAATTAAAATAAACCTCGGTTTCTCATAAGCATAACCCCGTTGACACCTTTCTAGACACCTACTTGATCGGCTAATTTATAAGTCCACGTTGCCCACCCCGGTGCTTGCGGGAAGGCGGAAAACGGAATAAAAATCGGATTTTTATGAGCTTAGGCAACATGGACTATGCTTAGAAGGATCTTTGCTAAACAAAAACTTGCTAAAGCTAACTAATAACTAGCTAAGAGCTAGAAATGTTATACCTTTGGTCTTTTTGTCCTTCTCTCCTTGCTCCTAGAAGTAGTGGAAGGAGGTCACCTTGTCGTCTTCTCCCGTCAAAGAAAGATCCACCCGAAAGCCTCAACCTTTGGCTTCAACTCCAAGCTAGGAGAGAAGATCAAGAGAGGGTGTTTCTCAAGCTCAAGTGTTTCTCAACACATGAGAGGGGAGAGCTTGAGGGAGAAGAAGAACAAGAGAGGGAAATGAAAATGAGAGAATGAGAATAATATCAAGCCTTCTCACTAATATGTGTATATTATTCTAATTAAATAATTAGATAGATAATTGTCATGGTTAATCATGACATGACCATTATCATTTCAATTTGCAAGGATCAAAAAGCATCTTCCAAAAGAAATGATGATGGTCAAAGTGTCAACCTAGGTCATCAAGTCAAGGAAGTCAAATAGTCAACATCCATAACCATGCACAATTATTAAACTAATTATCAATTAACTATAATACACACATAATCATTTGGGTTAATAAAATGACAATAGCCATTAACCCTAATCAAAGTCCTCTCCTTCTGTCTCAAGCAACTGTGCATACGCACCCGCATCCGTGATCCGAGGAACACGAATACAATGAGAAAAACCAATCTCAAAACATATACTAGGATCCGGCTTAAACCAAAGCCCGCTAGTATAAACTGTCCGGACAGCAAACGTGCACAGGTGCGCGGATGAGAACGAACCTTGTCGCAAAACCATGCGACCTCTACTCATTTTGCCTAAAGGCGAATAGCTCTCTGTGTGGGACTCTAAAGACTCGACACTACGCTGGCAGTGGGTTTAACCACAGACCGCAAGTGGCACTAGCTGTACGTAACGGTCCCCAGGTAGATGTCGATAAGAAGACTGACGAGGTGAACCCCATCTGAACTCCTACTGAGCCTGTATGTGACAATCTCCGTACAGTCCGGTCTGTTCGTCTGATACATCGCATGGCGGGCCTAGCGGGGCGGTGAACGTCAGTCCCCTAATAGCGGTACAAGTCGTGCCGGAGTGAAGCCCAGAACACCCTGAGATAAAACAGGAAACCTACCAGTATATCTCGCTTGCCCTGGCCAGGGACTACTCGTGTAATGGCTCTCCTGGACACAGCGCGATGTCAACCCCCAATACCGGGAGAGACGAATCCTGTCTAACCGTCACTGCCTCCAAGTGCTTCGGGACTACACCCAAAAACTACCTGTTTGCACGACTCCTTTGAGCCGTGGTAGGGTAGTAATCAAAGTGCAGTGGGAACACACTCGAGGCGACGTGACAGTGTCAAGTCAGCGGACTAAGCTGTACTCATGTCACCTGGGAACTGATAACTGACGATAGGTATAATACCAACCAACAGTCCCCGACGAGTCTTGTCCAGTGTACTCGTAACCCAACGAGCACCCGAATACTATCTCAAGAACGACGTACTGACGGCTCAGACCGTCTTCCACACTGGGATGGGAAGCGCATACGCTAGTCTACTCCGGAGTATCGATGCCTTGTCTCGATAGTCCAACGACTAGGGACCTATATAAGGATGTGCTTATAGATCATCACCCAGCTCCCACGAGTGTGAGCGCCATCACAACGCTGGTAATCAAGCAAAGATCCTAAGGGCTCCACTAATATGTATATCAGCAATATGCTAAAAGAAACACATGCACATATTAAAGCAGAGACAAACCAAGTAACATACTACCATTTCGAGCAAGATTGTATATACAACACTGAATAATCCAAGCTTCCATTAAGTAATATACAAACTAGTATGATACAGTAATGGCCTCTAGGGCATATACACTAACAATCTCCCACTTGCACTAAGGCCATGTACTGGCGTATCGAAGACCTATCATCTCGATCAGCCGCTCGAACTGAGTCTGGGCAAGGCCTTGGTGAATGGATCTGCTGTGTTATCCTCTGATACAACTCTCCGGACCTCGATCTCCTGGCGATCCACGATCTCCCTGATCAGGTGATACCGCCTTAAGATGTGTCTGGATTTCTGATGGGATCTGGGTTCCTTCGCTAAAGCTATAGCCCCGTTGTTGTCGCAATACAGAGGTATTGGGTCAACAATGGACGGAACCACCTGAAGTTCTCTCAAGAACTTCCTCATCCAGACAGCTTCTATTGCGGCATCAGATGCAGCGATGTATTCCGCTTCCATCGTCGAGTCTGCAACGGTTTCCTGTTTGGAGCTCTTCCAACACACCGCCCCTCCATTGAGGGTAAAGACAAAACCCGACATGGACTTGGAATCATCCTTGTCACTCTGGAAGCTGGAGTCAGCAAAGGCCTCAATCTGCAGGTCTTTTCCGCCATACACCAAGAACATCTCCTTAGTCCTTCTCAGGTAGTTGAGAATGTTCTTTACTGCTATCCAATGTTTCTCCCCTGGGTTTGAATGATACCTGCTTACCACACTCAGTGCATAAGCCACATCCGGTCTGGTACACAACATCGCATACATTATAGAGCCTACCGCAGAAGCATAGGGTATAATAGACATGCGATCCCTCTCCAAATCATTCTTGGGAGACATCTCTTTGGAGAGGGTGATCCCGTGACAAGCCGGTAGATTACCGCGCTTGGAATCTTCCATACTTAATCTCTTCATTATGGCGTCGATGTACCTAGACTGCGAAAGTCCTAATATCCTCTTGGATCTGTCACGGTAGATCCGGATACCTAGAATGTATGAGGCATCACCCAGGTCTTTCATGGAGAACCTGTGTGACAAGAACCCCTTGACAGATTGTAGCATAGGAATGTCATTTCCTATTAAGAGAATGTCATCCACGTATAAAACGAGGAATACTACAGTTCTCGCTACAAATCTACAATAGATGCATGGATCATCTTGATTTTTGATAAAGCCAAATTCCTTGACCGTCTCATCAAAACAGATGTTCCAACTCCGCGATGCCTGCTTTAGTCCATAAATGGACTTAAGCAACTTGCACACCTTTCCGCTGCTCCCACAATGAATGAAACCCTCTGGCTGATCCATATAGACACACTCCTCTAAATGACCATTTAGAAAAGCTGTCTTTATGTCCATCTGCCAAATCTCATAATCGTGGAAGGCAGCAATGGCAAGAAGGATCCGAATGGATTTCTGCATAGCTACTGGAGAAAAGGTTTCGTCATAGTCCAAACCAGGTCGCTGACGAAAGCCCTTTGCTACCAGTCTAGCTTTATAGGTCTCAACCTGTCCATCTACACTAATCTTCCTTTTGAAGATCCACTTGCATTCTACGGGTTTTACCCCGTCTGGAGCAATGTCCAATGTCCATAATTTGTTGGTGTACATGGACTCCATCTCGGTCCGCATTGCATCCAGCCATTTTACCGAGTCGACGCTCTGAATGGCTTGCTGAAAGCTAGTAGGCTCATCACAGTCTATGATGAAATCCTCTCTATCCCCGTCAATGAGAAAACCGTAGTATCTCTCGGGCGGATGGGACTGCCTACTACTCCTGCGGAGTGGCGTGGGAATGTCCTGATCTTTCGAACCCTCTGGTTCTACTAAGTTTTCAGTAATAGCTTGTGGTTCTGGAATTTCTTCCAGTTCTATTGCGCTCCCACTTATTTCCTTTTCTAAGAACTGATGTTCCAGAAAATGGGCATTACGAGAAACAAGGACTTTTTGTTCCTCTGCGTAATAGAAAAGATACCCCTTGGAGTTCTTTGGGTATCCCACAAACTTGCACAGTACTGAGCGTTCCTCGAGCTTGTCCGCATGCTGCTTTTTTACAAAAGCTGGACATCCCCAAATCTTCAGGTATTGAAGATAGGGTTTCTTCCCACTCCATAACTCATATGGTGTGGTAGGCACAGTCTTAGTGGGAACTCGGTTCAAAAGGTATGCAGCTGATTCTAGCGCATATCCCCAGAACGATCGCGGCAACTCAGCGTTACTCATCATGGACTGTACCATATCCAATAGTGTTCTGTTGGAGATAGTGCCCTCATAGTCAATTATTGGATCGCAGGTACGTGATTGCAATGATTGCGGAGGATCTATACCGGTAGGACAGTCTTACTCAAGATGATAGTATGCTATCTGGTTTGTCTTTATCAGTCGTGTACATGTTCAGGTGACTGATTACATGTTACACTTTGATAGAGCCCTTAGGATCTTGCTTTACCACCAACAGTATGATGGCGATCATATACGTGAGAGTTGGGTGGTTTATACGCATATCCTTAATTGTGGTCCCTAGTCGTTGGAGTTTCGAGACAGGGCATCGATACTCCGGAGTAGACTAGTGTGTACAGTCGAGACCCCAACGAGGGGCGGTGGCCGGTCTCACAAGCCACTGGTGACAGTTGGATCACCGAAGATGTATACAGGTGCTCATTGGGTTATGAGTACACCGGACAGGACTCGCCGGGAATCTGCTAGTTAGTATTATATCTATCGTTAGATAGCAGTTCCCTGGTGACATGTGTATAGGTTAGTTCATCGACCTGAGGTCGTCATTTGTCTCGTGTGAGTTCCCACTGTGCTTTGATTTCTACCCTACCACGGCTCAAAGGAGTCGTGCAAACAGGTAGCTTTTGGGTACAGTCCCGAGCCATATGGAGGCACGTGAGCGGATCGGCAGGGGATTCGTCTCTCCCGGTATTGGGGGCGAGATCGTGCTGTGTCTAGGAGAGCTATTACACAAAGCCCACGGCCGTGGCAGGAGATTTACTGGTAGGTACTCCAGTAGTATCTCAGGGTGTTATTGGGCTTCACTCCGACACGACTTATACTGCTCTTGGGGGTCTGACGTTACTAGCCCCCTAGGCAGATATGCGATACTCATAGACGAACGGACCGGACTGTATATACATTGTCACTGTTAGGCTCAGTAGGGTTTTTCCGTATGAGTGCGCTCATCGGCATCCCTTGAGGTCAGTCTATGGGCAGCCGTTACGCATTGCTAGTGCCGCTGACGGTTTGTGGTTAAACCCACTGCCAGGGTACTGACGAGTCATTAGAGTCCCCCACAGACAGTTTCCCAATTTCGGGCGAAACGTTGTAGAGGCCGTATGGTTTTATGGCAGGGTTCGGAGAATGCACGTGCGTTTACGCACGTGTTATTTTTCGGGCAGATAATACTGGTCGGCTTTGGTTTAAGCTGGATCCGAGTATTATATTGAGTAGGTATAATATCTTTGTCTCGGTTGCATTTGTATTCGGTCGTAATACAAATGCGGGTATATTTATACAGTTTCGGGGTTATCCTGAAAGTCGTTTCAGGATCACATTTGGAAGTTGCCAGTTTCCAGTTTTCTATCAGCCGTCTTTTAACATTCGGTTACAGACGGATTTATCTTTTCTTCAGTTGAGGGTGAGTCATGCTTCTAGTAGGTTCTAGAAGGTGGTGACTAGGTTTATTGGTGTTGTGTTCTGATTGGTTGCTTTTAATGAAAGGATGACTAAGCATATGAGTCATTGTTTTCATTATGGTTTTTTTGTTAAGCTTAAGATATTTGTTCATGATCTTTTGCTTATGGTTACCTTCCCCTCCTCCTACACTCACCCCCCCTCTCTCCATATATATGGCCGGCCCCTCCCCACTCTCTCATGGTTGTTGATTTCATTTGGAAAAAAGATATGATAGATTTTTGGGGTGTATGGAATTCACAGCTCATTTCATTCCATCACCCGATTCCCTCGGCAACTTCATTAACCGATCGTCCACGGACTTGGACGAAGTGAGACAAAGTCATCTACTCATTCTCTACATCATTCTTGGTCGTCTCTTTTAGCAAACTTGACGATCGAGTTGCCTCAAGTCAGAGGCGGGAGCCCGTTTAAAGAATCGTCGATGTGGTGCCACCTCGACGAGGATATCGGAGATCGACGAGATCGGAGCAGCCGCAATGGAGCGTGGGATGATGGTTGAAGAACGAAGGACTCGGATCGTTCGGTATAACCTTTCTACACTCTTTACAGTTTGTTAGTTTAGCAATAATGGCAGATCCGGGTTAAAGTATACGATAGCGCCAGTTAAAAAGTTTTTGTTCCGCATTTGGCGTCTGTAGACGGCCGGGGCGCTAGCGTAGACTTACAGTGGTATCAGAGCCTAAACATTTTGCTATGATAACTTGTGCTAACGCGTTTAAAACATCGATCGGACCGGAAATCGAAAATTGCAAAATTCTAACTTGACAGTTTCTGTTGATTTTAAATGGCCTCCTAAAAATATTCCACACATCTCAGAAAACTGTGCAGGGTTTTTTAAGCACACGTGCAAAATTTGAGCACGTGATCTCACCAAAGCGCCGCGGATGAGCGGCCAAACCCATGGTTTAGCCGCGCATCCGCGGCCATATGATTGGATCAGTGCACCAAATTTTGTATGTGTCTTCTGTTGCGCCACGGCAGCGCCCCGGCCTCTTGCTCGAGGCCAAAATGCGGAATAAAATTTTTCCTTACTCGGAAACCGGCGCTACCGCGGACAAATAAAACCCGGATCGTTTACCATTAACCTAAGCTAGCTAACAAGAGAAGGGAAGAGAAGTATACCGACTGATCCGAGTCCTCCGGTCTTCATCTCCATCGTCCCGATCTCCCGCGGAAAGTGTTGCCTCCACATCGTCGCCTCCTCGCCGGAAAGGGCACCACATCGCCTGCGTCTTTTACGGGCTCCCGCCTCAATACCGAGGCAACTCGGGCATGAAGCCGGCAACTCGACATGCTCAAGATATGCTGTAGAATGTGTTGTAGATCATGCTAGTCTCTTTGGGGTTTGTAGTTGCCTTGATGGAGGAATGGGGTTAGGAAAAATGGTGCTTTCATTTTTCCAAAACAAGAAGAAGAAAGAGATGAAGAATTCCTCACAAATCAAAGATGAACTCTCTCATTCTTTTCTTTCTCTCTCAAATGTTTTTCAACCCTTTTCATCAAGTGAGAAGAATGGTGGAGGGAAAGGATATATAGCATGAAGGGAGGTGATGGTAGGAGCAATGAAGAGGGTGACCATATCCAAAGACAAGAAAACATCAACCATGCTAAACACTATTAAACCCATACCCTCTCATGTCTTAATTAAAGCAAGTGATGGATGAAAGATATCATAATCCCACAATTGCAAGAAACCCCTCCACAAATGTTATTTGCACAATTGCAAATAACCCCCTCCATCGGAAAAGTCCGGCCGGGAAAGAACAAACGAAAACCGGCCGGAACGGAATGCAAACTGGCAACTCCAGAAAACTGGTCCCGTAATAAATTACAGGAAAACCCCCATACTGTGCATACACACCCGCATCTGTATTCCGTCCGGATACAAATGCAATAAGACAAAATCTACACTGTACTATACTAGGATCCGGCTTAAACCAAAACCGGCTAGTAACATCCGTCCGATCCTGATCCGTGCAATACCGCACGTATCTGATCGAACACTGCCATATAACCATACGGCCACTAGTACAAAACTATCCGATCCTGAACCGTGCAATACCGCACGTATCTGATCGGACCCTGCCATATCTCCATACGGCCTCTACAGCGTTTCGCCCGAAAGCTTGAGTAACTGTAAGTGTGGTGGACTCTAAAGACTCGTCAATACTATGGCTGTGGATTTAACCACTAGCACGTCAGAGGTATATGCCAATACGTGACGGGCCACCAGCTATTGACTAAAAGGGACGTCGATGAGGAAGCTCACCCCGACACCCAACTGAGCCTGTCAGTGACAATATCCGTACAGTCCGGTCCGTTCGTCTATGAGCATCGCATGTCGGGCCTAGGGAGTTGGTAAAAGTCAGACCCGCAAAAGCGGTACAAGTCGTGTCGGAGTGTAGCCCAGAACGCCCTGAGATACTACTGGAATACCTACCAGTAAATCTCCTGCCTCGGCCGAGGGCTTTGCGTAATGGCTCTCCTAGACACAGCGCGACCTCACCCCCAATACCGGGAGAGACGAACCCCTGAAGATCCGCTCACTGCCTCCATGTGGCTCGGGACTGTACCCAACTAAAACCTGTTTGCACGACTCCTTTGAGCCGTGGTAGGGTAGTAATCAAAGTACAGTGGAAACTCACACGAGACAAATGACGATCTCCAGGTCGATGAACTAACCTGTACACATGTCACCAGGGAACTGCTATCTGACGTCTGGTATAAGGCCAACTAGCAGGTTCCCGGCGAGTCCTGTCCGGTGTACTCATAACCCAATGGGCACCTGTATACATCTTAGGTGAACCAACTGACACCAGTGGCTTGTAAGACCGGCCACCGCCCCTCGTCGGGGTCTCGACTGTATACACTAGTCTACTAATGGAGTATCGATGCCCTGTCTCGAAACTCCTACGACTAGGGACCTTTTAAGGATGTGCTTATAGACTACCAGCTCCCACGTATATGATCGCCATCATACTGCCGGCAGTCAAGCAAGAATCCTAGGGGCTCTATCAACGTGTAATAGCGACATGTCAGGTCACCTAAAGCAGTACACGATGATAAAGATAAACCAGATAGCATACTATCATCTCGAGTAAGACTGTCCTACCGGGATGGGTCCTCCCTCAATCATTGCAATCACGTGCCTGTGATCCAATAATTGACTCTGAGGGCACTATCTCCAACAATCTCCCACTTGCACTCAAGGCTAATTATTGCGATGCCGCATACTCACAGCCCGTGTGATACCGAACACCCAACCCCTCTACTAGTCAGTCTCACAAAGCTCGTTTGCGAAACTATTGCGTTCGAGGAATAGCCTCAGTGAGTGGATCCGCTGTGATGTTTCTTTCTATGTCTCTCTATATCTCAAGTTCGCGGAGAAAGCCATCTCCCGAAATAAGCAATACCTGTCTTAGAATGTCTGGATATCTGATGGGACCTAGTTCATAAATGAACTCCAAATCCAAACTTCTTAGACTATATCGACAACTGAACTTAATCAGTATCCTGCGCCATGCCACCCTCAGTATTGCCTTGGACCACCTGTCCAAAATACTGCCCCTGGTCAGAGGGAAAAAACAACTCTGACAACCTCCTTGTCTTCCATGTCACCTTGGAAGCCTGGAATGATAACTGTCTCCCAAATGAGGCTGTCGTTATCATATCCCTAGAACATCCACTTATGTTCTAAAAACTGCTTCCGACTGTTTCTCCAGGATTGGATCAATGTCAACTTATTGCATCTAGTGCAAGAACAACATCTGGTGTGGTACTTGACATCTCATGATTGACTCAATTGCCTAAGCAAGTGATCTGCCAATCATGCACATCCCTCTCCCCTTTAGTCTGTAAGACACCTTTAGAGAGGGTGACTCCATTACGTGCAGGTACACTACCATGCCAGGAGTCGTCCATTCTAAATACTCTTAGAATGCTGTCTAAGTACCCAGATTGGGAAACCACCCAAATCTAGATCTAAAACCATAGATCTAGTAACCAGTATGTCAGATATTATGCCCAAGTCCCATATGGAGAAACCACTGTGTGACGACCAAAGTATAACCGATCGTAGTACAGGAATTTCCTTTCCTACTCTGTGTATGTCATCCAAATACCATGACATCACACCCTACTACCTTCTCAACAGATCCATCCCCTATTCTGATAACGTCAAACCTATGACTGTCACATCAGAAATAGATGATCTATCTCCGCTACATCTGCTTTAGTCTATAAACAGACATAAGCCTGATGTCCACCAATGCTTCCGCTGCTCCCACTGACTACGACAACCCTCTGGCAGAGTCATATAGATGTGCACTTCTAAAGCTAGTTTAGAACGACGCTATACTCATCCTCCTGCCGGGTCTCGCAGCCTGGAACAACAACAATGGCAAGTGTGGGTAAACAAGAACTTCCCTGTCACCGTCCTTGAGGCTACCGGAGTACCTCTCGGGTGCCTGAAGTTACCCACCGTATCTGCAGAGTGGCCAATGGAATGTCAAACCAGATTGAATCTTTAGGTTGCTTATCAAATCTTCAGTAATCGTTTGTGGTTCTGGAATCACTTCCAGTTCTACCATACTCCCACTACTTTTTCTGAAAAAATCCATTTTTAATAAAAACTGTGGCGAGTCTAGAACAATATTGCTATTGTTCATCCAGATGGTAGAAAATCAACCCTCGTCATAGCCTGGGTCAACCCACAAACAGCCATTACAGAAACGTGCCTTGAGTTGTCCAGTGTCTGGTTTTAAGCATAAGCCGGACAACTCCCCGTACCTTAACAACGTTAAGATATGAACTGTTCTATATCCAATATAGAACCAGAGGCACTGATTTAATTGAACCAGATTCAAATCATGCAGCTGTCTCCAGTGCATGTCAACTAAATGGAAGGAGGCCGATCAGCGTTACTCAACTTAGGAATGCTTCCAATTATGAGTAACCTGAAAGAGAAGCAATTTCTCTTTATCATTACTATCAACTGAATACCATACACAAGTATCTACATCTTCAATCTCTTTGAAGAATCCTGATACTTGCAATACCTGGTTCTCTACTTTATCCAAATACCTATAACTTCTTAAAATTCGGACCCTGTGTTTCTACGAAACACTTGTCTAAAAATTAGAGAAGTCATAAGTAAACCGAATATAGTACGAGGACCAACCCCTCTGTCCTAATGGACACTGGACAACATACAATACTCTGTATAAGTCCGCTGAGTCTAACAACTCTTTCACTATGCGTCGTAGGTTGAAAACTGTAATTATGGTTAAGAAGAATTACACCGTTGTTTAATGCTCCTTACCTAACCATCCACTGATATAGGTAAATGTCATCGACATAATATCAAAAGGTATATCTCACTCTATGAAAATAGACGTACAGATATATCAATTTGAAATTGGTGCATAACCGCGGATATTCAAAACCAAATAATTGCCGTCCGGCAAACAACCCAGGTGACTTCCTCAAAAAAATGAGGATGATCACCTAATTCCCAATAACTTACTCCCACTCATCATCTGTAAAACCATACAGATGTGAGAATCATACCTGGTAAATACATACCCTGGAGTAAGTGTCTAATCGGGAAATCAGTTTTCCATTAACAGTACACAGTGAAACTGAAACATTGAAATGTTTCGTTGGGGTATCCTGGTATTCCTAGTAATGCCTATTCCATCATCCAGATTCACAACTGTAACCGTATATCTCTTTGCCATTTGTCCAAATCCCTTTATATGTCTTTAGTCATTACCGTCTGCACACCCCTTTAGGCCAAATGGTTTTCTTCCTTCCCTACCGTTTGGCACCAGCCTATGGTTTGGAAGAAGACTATCCAAAAAGCATAAAGGGTGTACTGTCCTAATCCTAGGAACACTCGCAACGCGAGAGAAGGTGAAGATAAAAGATGCCTGAATGTACTTTATTCCTATTTCTCCTGAACCAGAATCCATCCCCGAACTGGAACAAGTTCCTTTCGAGTTCGTATATAACCATACGATGGAGTATCCAATAAACTGTGGATCTTCGTAGTGATACGGAGTGTCCTGGAGAAATACAAAGGTGATTTAGGATTGGCGAAGAAATACTTGGCTTAGTCGTGAATAGCAGTCACAACTTACTTTGCCCTCTTACTAATCCCTTGCTTTGTCTTAATCTTAATACCTTCTGTACACCGTTTAGGCTAACTGGTTTTCTTCATTCCCTACCGGTCGGCACCAGCCTATGGTTTGGAAGAAGACTATCCAATTTGCGTAATAGGTGTACTACTCCTAAACCAAGGAGTACTCGCAACCTGAGAGAGGGTGAAAAGAAAAGACAACTGAATAATCCTATCCGTTTTCTCCAGAACCAGAAACCATCCTCGAAGTCCTTCGAGTTCGTATCTAACCATACGATGGTTTTGTCCAATGGAAGTGGACGTTCGTAGTAATACGGGGTGTCCTGGAGAAAAGGGTAAAAGTAGGAGTGGCAATGTGGTCTGCAACTTTGACAATCCAAAAGCCAGTGTTAAGAAGGTTCGGTCAACTTGGTTACTGAGTCATAGTCTTAGGGTCGGGTCAATGGTCGCAGCCAAAGAGAGAGAGAAAAGAAACACTCAGCGTGCACTCTAACCTAGATCAGAATGGTTATCACTTTGTCTAATCTGGAAACCTCCCACTGTACCTCAAATTCTCCTCCAAACCTGAAAGAAGAACTAGTCGGGGTCACCCGAGGAGTAAACTAACTCATCAGTGGGAATCGGGATCCAACTATCATCGCATGATAACTTGACGGAATCCACTCAAGTCACCACACTCCAGAAGGTATGCTCATGCGTGGCAAGTTTCAGTTCTTTTGAAACTCCCGATGTTTGTTTTTACCCCTAGGACCCAAGTGACCTTGACAATGCCAACAAATCAAAAAGTCCAAGTCAAGTTCTACCCGACATTATCTTGATTGCATTAAACCCACCCGTACGAGTCCTTGATAATGCCAACAAGACCGTACGACTGTCCTAACCAATCCACTTATCCTTGTGACAGAAAAGCATTACATAGCTACCGAACACTACGCCACGGCAATGCACGACAAACGCAGCACGAATACTAAGTAACACTAATCTGAAATGACGGAGGGCTACGACTGGTTTTTGGCGAAAAACCTTTAACGTAATGAACTTGATATCGTTGAAGGAACTGGATAACCTTTTAGAAAATATAGTGACGAAAACCTTTACTAAAGAGGTCACTCCAGGTGAAGGGATCTCGGCTCTTTCCCCGTAGAATGAGGTGCAGGATATTCCAACTGAATACCACGATGCAAAGCAAAAGTAATCGGCTATAGTGAAGTTATTGCCCTGACGCAAACTTCTGTCCAAGGGGTCACTCCCGGTGAAGGGATGTCGGCCCTTGCCTCGTCGACTGAGGAGCAGGATATTCCAAATGAATACCACGATGCAAAACAAAAGTGAACGTCCTTGCAATAACAGCTTTTTGAAAAATTGTTCCAACAACATCAGAGTAGGTTTGTTTATCTTGCATTGATCCGAATCAACGCAGTCCCATAATATAATCACACCACAAAGAACGAAAATATACTGACGCATGTATATGCCATCCGCATTCGCCACTGGGTCCCGTCATCACCCGTTAGGTTACTTAACTAACGACAGAGCGGGGACTGGACTAGCGCGGATGTAAAACATATACAACATCTACTAATATATATACCAATATATTATATTTCGCTCAAGGCGTGATAAAATGCAACATCACAGAAATGTACAGCATCACAGAACAATACAAATATCTTGAAGCCCCGGGTTTCACAGAGCCGCTGATGAAACCCGACGTTCCCCTGGTCGTGTGGATAGCCTGTGCAATGAAATCCTAGACCCCTACGGGCGCGGCAAGTCACCCGCCAAAACCTGAAGCGAGGCAGCCCCCTCCAGCACCGTGAATGGACCACCCAGCACTTCACGGAATCCGGTAACTTGGGCACCCCTCCTGGGTCAACCTGTACCCCCTACGAGTGCGGCAAATAGCCCGCCAATCCTAGAGTGAAGCCCCCTCCGTCTCAATGCCATGAGATGCGGGCCCGTTGCCCTCTAGAACCCGGCTATCCGTGCACCCCTCCGCGGGGTAATCCTAGTACAGAAAGTAAAATATACATATACCGGGTACATCGACCGCAACCAGGTCGTGCCCCAAAAGAGTAATACAAACAGGCAGTGACGGCAGTCCACATGTCGGACGCTCGCCCCGCAATATCAAATGTACATAATACAACAACACAGTACTAGCATTGCATCCAGGCTATCCCCCACGACCGATCCGCAACATCACAGCATAAACATAGAACATCAACGTGAAAGTCACGTTCGCAAATCCGTCTAACCGGGCTATAGCAGTTAGACCGGATTTACCGATCGAGTGACATTCACGGTCGCAGATATAATGTAAATACTGTGAAAAATGTGTTTAAAGTTTCCCGATTGACCAAAAGTTAACAAGTGGGCCCCCAATCAAAACTGTAGCACTCACAGAAAACCTGAGCCCAAATTTAATATCCCAAAAGCCCTATTTCCAGCCCACAAGCCCACTGGCGAAATACGAAGCAGTGACCCCACCATTCTGCGGCGGAAGGGCGGCAACAAGGGGGTTCGTGCCGCGCTTCCGCGCTCTGGTTGAGGTATCATTGTCTCGTATTTTCCCAGATGTCTTAGAACTACCTGCACATCATTCTGAGACCACCTAATAAATTTTTAGAGCTCAAAAAATTTCAACAGAAACCGATGTGAAGGAAAAATACGGTTTTTGGAATTTCGGTCGATCGGATAAGCAAAACACATTAGAACAAGCTAGAGAAGGTTAATGGCGTGGCTCTGATACCATGTTGCGCCACGGCAGCGCCCCGGCCTCTTGCTCGAGGCCAAAATGCAGAATAAAATTTTTCCTTACTCGGAAACCGGCGCTACCGCGGACAAATAAAACCCGGATCGTTTACCATTAACCTAAGCTAGCTAACAAGAGAAGGGAAGAGAAGTATACCGACTGATCCGAGTCCTCCGGTCTTCATCTCCATCGTCCCGATCTCCCGCGGAAAGTGTTGCCCCCACATCGTCGCCTCCTCGCCGGAAAGGGCACCACATCGCCTGCGTCTTTTACGGGCTCCCGCCTCAATACCGAGGCAACTCGGGCATGAAGCCGGCAACTCGACATGCTCAAGATATGCTGTAGAATGTGTTGTAGATCATGCTAGTCTCTTTGGGGTTTGTAGTTTCCTTGATGGAGGAATGGGGTTAGGAAAAATGGTGCTTTCATTTTTCCAAAACAAGAAGAAGAAAGAGATGAAGAATTCCTCACAAATCAAAGATGAACTCTCTAATTCTTTTCTTTCTCTCTCAAATGTTTTTCAACCCTTTTCATCAAGTGAGAAGAATGGTGGAGGAAAAGGATATATAGCATGAAGGGAGGTGATGGTAGGAGCAATGAAGAGGGTGACCATATCCAAAGACAAGAAAACATCAACCATGCTAAACACTATTAAACCCATACCCTCTCATGTCTTAATTAAAGCAAGTGATGGATGAAAGATATCATAATCCCACAATTGCAAGAAACCCCTCCACAAATGTTATTTGCACAATTGCAAATAACCCCCTCCATCGGAAAAGTCCGGCCTGGAAAGAACAAACGAAAACCGGCCGGAACGGAATGCAAACTGGCAACTCCAGAAAACTGGTCCCGTAATAAATTACAGGAAAACCCCCATACTGTGCATACACACCCGCATCTGTATTCCGTCCGGATACAAATGCAATGAGACAAAATCTACACTGTACTATACTAGGATCCGGCTTAAACCAAAACCGGCTAGTAACATCCGTCCGATCCTGATCCGTGCAATACCGCACGTATCTGATCGAACGCTGCCATATAACCATACGACCACTAGTACAAAACAGTCCGATCCTGATCCGTGCAATACCGCACGTATCTGATCGGACCCTGCCATATCTCCATACGGCCTCTACAGCATTTCGCCCGAAAGCTTGAGTAACTGTAAGTGTGGTGGACTCTAAAGACTCGTCAATACTATGGCTGGGGATTTAACCACTAGCACGTCAGAGGTATATGCCAATACGTGACGGGCCACCAGCTATTGACTAAAAGGGACGTCGATGAGGAAGCTCACCCCGACACCCAACTGAGCCTGTCAGTGACAATATCCGTACAGTCCGGTCCGTTCGTCTATGAGCATCGCATGTCGGGCCTAGGGAGTTGGTAAAAGTCAGACCCCCAAAAGCGGTACAAGTCGTGTCGGAGTGTAGCCCAGAACGCCCTGAGATACTACTGGAATACCTACCAGTAAATCTCCTGCCTCGGCCGAGGGCTTTGCGTAATGGCTCTCCTAGACACAGCGCGACCTCACCACCAATACCGGGAGAGACGAACCCCTGAAGATCCGCTCACTGCCTCCATGTGGCTCTGGACTGTACCCAACTAAAACCTGTTTGCACGACTCCTTTGAGCCGTGGTAGGGTAGTAATCAAAGTACAATGGGAACTCACACGAGACAAATGACGATCTCCAGGTCGATGAACTAACCTGTACACATGTCACCAGGGAACTGCTATCTGACGTCTGGTATAAGACCAACTAGCAGGTTCCCGGCGAGTCCTGTCCGGTGTACTCATAACCCAATGAGCACCTGTATACATCTTAGGTGAACCAACTGACACCAGTGGCTTGTGAGACCGGCCACCGCCCCTCGTTGGGGTCTCGACTGTATACACTAGTCTACTAATGGAGTATCGATGCCCTGTCTCGAAACTCCTATGACTAGGGACCTTTTAAGGATGTGCTTATAGACTACCAGCTCCCACGTATATGATCGCCATCATACTGCCGGCAGTCAAGCAAGAATCCTAGGGGCTCTATCAACGTGTAATAGCGACATGTCAGGTCACCTAAAGCAGTACACGATGATAAAGATAAACCAGATAGCATACTATCATCTCGAGTAAGACTGTCCTACCGGGATGGGTCCTCCCTCAATCATTGCAATCACGTGCCTGTGATCCAATAATTGACTCTGAGGGCACTATCTCCAACATCTTCTATGTTGGATTTTGTGGTTTTTGGTAAATATCGTTTTGGCCCAGATTTTGTTACTGTTCACCAGTAAGTCGTGGGGCCCACTTTTTGATATTTGGTCGATCGAAATTTAAACATGTTAGTTTACAGTGCTTACATTATATCTCCGACCGGGAATGTCATTTGATCGGTAAACCGCGTCTGATTGCTATAGTTCTTTTAGACGGGTTTGCGAACGTGACATTCGCGTTGATGTTCTGTGTTGTGCTGTGATGTTGCGGATTTGTCGTGGTGGATAGCAGTGTGCAATGGTAGAACAATTTGAGTTTATTTGTACATTTGATATTGCGGGGCGAGCGTCCAACTTGTGGATTGCCGTCACTGCCTGTTGTATAATATTCTTTTGGGGCACGACCAGGTTGCGGTCGATGTACCTGTTGTACTATTTTTCATTACTGTACTAGGTTTTTCCCCGCGACGGAGTGCACGGATAGCCGGGTTCTGATGGGCAACGGGTCCGCATCTCATGGCTTTGAGAGGCCTAGGGGTCCCACTCTAGAATTGGCAGACTATTCGCCGCACTCGTAGGGGGTACAGGTTGACCCAAGGAGGGGTGCCCAAGATTACTGGATTCCGTGAAGTGCTGGGTGGTCCATTCACTATGCTGTAGGGGGCTGCCTCGCTTCAGGTTTTGGCGGGTAACTTGCCGCGCCCGTATGGGTCTAGGTTTCATTGCACAGGCTATCCACACGACAGGGGAACGTCGGGTTTCAGCAGCGGCTCTGTGAAACTCGGGGATCCCAGATATCTGTATTGTTCTGTGATGCTTATTACTTTTCTGTAATGTTGCATACTATCACGCCTGGAGCGATTATTGTATATTGGTTTATATACTATTAGATGTTGTATATGTTTTACACCCGCGCTAGTCCAGTCCCCGCTCTGTCGTTAGTTAAGTAACCTAACGGGTGATGACGGGACCCAGTGACGAATGCGGATGGCATATACGTACATTTTATTTTCGTTCTTTTCTGGTGTGATTAATTGATGGGACTGCGTTGATTCTGATCAATGCAAAATTAAACAAACCTGTTTACAGTTGTTATAATAATTTAAAAAGTGTTATTGCAAAGACGTTACCTTTTGTTATGCATAGCGGTATTCAGTGGAATATCCTGCACCTCATTCGACGGGGCAAGGGCCGATATCCCTTCACCGGGACTGACCCCTTGGGCAGAAGTTTGCGTCAGAGTAATAACTTCACTATAGTCGATTACAAGTTGCTTTGCATAGCGGTATTCAGTGTAATATCCTGCACCTCATTCCACGAGGAAAGAGCCGAGATCCCTTCATCGGGAGTGACCTCTTTAGCAAAAGGTTTTCGCCACTATATTTTAAAAAGCTATCAGGTTCCTTCAGCGATATCAAGTTCACTACGTTAAAGGTTTTTTCGCCAAAAACCAGCCGTAGCCCTCCGTCACTTCTTTTGGGTATTCAGTAGTATTCAAGCTATGTATTTTGACCAACGCCAAGGCATAGTGTTTGGTAGCTGCTGGGTATTCAATTGTTGCATAGATAGATGAGTTAGTTTGGGACAGTCGTTCTGCCATTTTGGCCAACGTCAAGGGCATGTGCGGGTGGGTTCAAATTGAGAAGATAGTGACGGGTAGAACTTGGCATGTGACTTATGACATTTTGACCAACGCCAAGGTTATAAGAGCATGGGGCAAAAATCATATCGGGAGTTTCTAAAGAAACTGAAACTTGCCAAGTATGCGCATACCATCTGGAGTATGAGTAACGTGGATGCATTCCATCACGTTATCATGCGATGAGAGTTGGATCCCGATTCCCACCGATGAGTTGGTTTACTCTTCGGGCGATCCGGATTGATTCTTCTTTAGGTTTGGAGGAGAATTTGACAGGAAAGTGGGAGGTTTCCGGATTAGATAAAGTGATGACCATTCTGATCTAGGTTAGAGTGCACGCAGAGTGTTTCTTTTCTCTCTCTCTTTGGCAGCGACCTTTGACCGACCCTAGACTATGACTCAGTGACCAGGTTGACCGAACCTTCTTAAAATACTGGCTTTTGGATTGTCTGAGTTGCATAAGTCATTGCCACTCCTTCTTTTACCCTTTGCATTTCTCAGAACACCCGTATTACTACGGATATCTACTTCCATTGGATAGATCCATCGTATGGTTATATACGAACTCGAAGGGACTTCTTCGGGGATGGATCCAGGTTCAGGAGAAATAGAATTGGTTTATTCAGTTGTATTTTATTATCACCTTCTCTCAGGTTGCGAGAGCTCCTTGGTTTAGGAGAGTACACCTATTACGCTTATTGGATAGTCTTATTCCAGACCATAGGCTGGTGCCGAAAGGTAGGGAATGAAGAAAACCAATTAGCCTAAGTAGGGTGTGCAGAAGGTAATATGTAAAGACAAAATAAAGGGATTAGAAAGAGGGCAAAGTAAATTGCGACTGATATCATTCACGACCAAAACCGCGTACTTCATCGCCACTCCTATTTCACCTTTAAAAGAATAAGGTATTATTCTGTTGTCTTTTATCATCACCTTCTCTCGAGATGCGAGTACTCCTTGGTTTAGGAGGGTACACCTATTATGCTTACTGGATAGTCTTCTTCCAAACCATAGGCTGGTGCCGAACGGTAGGGAAGGAAGAAAACCATTTAGCCTAACGATGGTGTACAGAAGGTAACGACTAAAGACAAATAAAGGGATTTGGAGAGACGGCAATAAAATATACGGTTGAAGTCATGAATTGGATTATGGAAGAGGCATTGCTATGAATACCAGGATACCCCTACGAAACATTTTTATGTTTCAGTGCATTGTTAAAGAAAAACTGTTTTCCTGATTAGACACTTACTCCAAGGGTATGTATTTACCAGGTTTCATTCTCATATCTGTATGGTTTTACAGATGATGAGTGGGAGTAAGATATTGGGAATTAGGTGATCATCCTCATTATATCGGAATTCGTTGTAATTGGTGATATTTGAGGAAATCGCCAGGGTACAGTTTTCCACCTACAACGCACAGGTTTTGAGTTGTTTAACTCAGCGGACTTATACAGAGTATTGTATGTTGTCCAAGTGTCCATCAGGACAAAGGGGTAGGTCCTCGTACTATGTTCTATTTACTTATAACTTCTCTAGTATTTAGACAAGTGTTTCGTAGAAATACAAGGTCTAAGTTTTGAGAAGTTGTGGGTATAAGAATAAAGTAGAGAACCAGGTATCACAAGTATCGGGATTCTTCAAAGAGATCGAAGATGTAGATTCTTGTGATTGGTATTCAGATGATAGTGATGGTTTTGAGAAACGAGTTTTCTCTTTCAGGTTACTCATAATTGGATGGATTCCTAAGTTGAGTAATGTTGATTTGCCTCTTTCCATTAAAGTGATATGCACTGGAGACAGTTGCATGATTTGAATCTGGTTCCAATTAAATTAGTGCCAAAGTTTCTATATTGGATATAGAATGGTTCGTACCTTAAAGGTAGTTAAGGTACGGGGAGTTGTCCAGCTTATGCTTAAAACCAGACTCTGGATAACTCAGGGCACGTTTCTGTAATGGCTCTTTGTGGGTTGACCCTGGCTATGACGAGGGTTGATATTCTACCATTTGGAAGATCAATAGTGATATTGTTCTTGACTCGCCACAGTTTTAGTAAAATGGATCTTTTTCAGAAAACAGTAGTGGGAGTATGGTAGAACTGGAAGTGATTCCAGAACCACAAACGATTACGGAAAATTTAATAGGACCTATATATTCAATCAGGTTTGATATTCCAATAGCCACTCCGCAGATTTGGTGGGTAACCTCAGACACCCGAGAGGTACTTCGGTAGGATCAAGGACGGTAACAGGGAGGTTTTTATCTACCCATACTTGACACTACTGTTGTTCCAGGTTATGAGACCCGGTAGGAGGGTTGTCGTAGTCAGTGGGAGCAACGGAAGCATGGTGGGCAAGTAGCTTATGTCTATTTATAAACTAGAGCAGTTATAGCGGAGATAGATCATCTAATTTTGATGTGACAGTCATGGGTTTGACTTCAATCAGAATAGGGGATGGATCAGTTAAGGAGGTAGTAGGGTGTGATGTCATGGTATCTGGATGACATACATAGAGTGGGAAGTAAAATTCCTATACTACGATCGGTTGTACTGTGGTCGTCACACAGTTGTTTCTCCAGACAGGATATGGATATAATATCAGACATTATGGTTTCTAGATCTATGGTTTTAGATCTGGATTTGGGTAGTTTCCCAATGTGGGTACTTTGACAGTATTCTAATGGTTTTTAGAATAGATGACTCCTAGCATGGTGGTGTACCTGCACGTGATGGAGTCACCGTCTCTAAAGCTGTCGTATAGACTAAAGGGGAGAGGGATGTGCATGATTGACAGATCACTTGCTTAGGCAGTTGAGTCAATCGTGAGATGTCAAGTACCACACCAAATGTTGTTTTTGCACTAGATGCAATAAGTTTGTATTAATCCAATCCTGGAGAAACATAAGGAAGAAGTTTTTGAACATAAGTGCATGTTCTACGGATTTGATAATGGCAGCCTCCTTCGGTAGACGATTATCATTCCAGGCTTCAAAGGTGACATGGTTGACAGAGTGATTGTCAGAGTTATCGTTTTTCCTCTGACGAAGAGGGACAGTATTATGGACAGGTGGTCCAAGAGAATACTGTGGGTGGCATGGTGCCGGATACTGATTAGGTTCAGTGATCGATACAGTCTAAGAAGTTTGGATTTGGAGTTCATTTATGAACTAGGTCCCATCAGATATCCAGACATATTCTAAGACAGGTATTACTCGATTCAGGAGATGGCTTTCTCTATGAATTTGAGATTAAGAGAGATATAGAAAGAAATTTCTAGGCGGATCCACTCACTAAGGCTATTTCTCGAACACAATAGTTTTACAAACGGGCTTTGTGATACTGATTAGTAGAGGAGTTGGGTGTTGGTTTCACACGGGCTGTGAGTACGCAACATCGCAATAATTAGCCTTGAGTGCAAGTGGGAGATTGTTGGAGATAGTGCCCTCATAGTCAATTACTGGATCGCAGGTACGTGATTGCAATGATTGCGGAGGACCTATACCGGTAGGACAGTCTTACTCAAGATGATAGTATGCTATCTGGTTTGTCTTTATCAGTCGTGTACATGTTCAGGTGACTGATTACATGTTACACTTTGATAGAGCCCTTAGGATCTTGCTTTACCACCAACAGTATGATGGCGATCATATACGTGAGAGTTGGGTGGTTTATACACATATCCTTAATTGTGGTCCCTAGTCATGGGAGTTTCGAGACAGGGCATCGATACTCCGGAGTAGACTAGTGTGTACAGTCGAGACCCCGACGAGGGGCGGTGGCCGGTCTCACAAGCCACTGATGACAGTTGGATCACCTAAGATGTATACAGGTGCTCATTGGGTTATGAGTACATCGGACAGGACTCGCCGGGAATCTGCTAGTTAGTATTATATCTATTGTTAGATAGCAGTTCCCTGGTGACATGTGTACAGGTTAGTTCATCGACCTGAGGTCGTCATTTGTCTCGTGTGAGTTCCCACTGTGCTTTGATTTCTACCCTACCACGGCTCAAAGGAGTCGTGCAAACAGGTAGCTTTTGGGTACAGTCCCGAGCCATATGGAGGCACGTGAGCGGATCGGCAGGGGATTCGTCTCTCCCGGTATTGGGGGCGAGATCGTGCTGTGTCTAGGAGAGCCATTACACAAAGCCCACGGCCGTGGAAGGAGATTTACTGGTAGGTACTCCAGTAGTATCTCAGGGTGTTATTGGGCTTCACTCCGACACGACTTATACTGCTCTTGGGGGTCTGACGTTACTAGCCCCCTAGGCAGATATGCGATACTCATAGACGAACGGACCGGACTGTATATACATTGTCACTGTTAGGCTCCGTAGGGTTTTTCCGGATGAGTGCGCTCATCGGCATCCCTTGAGGTCAGTCTATGGGCAGCCGTTACGCATTGCTAGTGCCGCTGACGGTTTGTGGTTAAACCCACTGCCAGGGTACTGACGAGTCATTAGAGTCCCCCACAGACAGTTTCCCAAGTTCGGGCGAAACGTTGTAGAGGCCGTATGGTTTTATGGCAGGGTTCGGAGAATGCACGTGCATTTACGCACGTGTTATTTTTCGGGCAGATAATACTGGTCGGCTTTGGTTTAAGCCGGATCCGAGTATTATATTGAGTAGGTATAATATCTTTGTCTCAGTTGCATTTGTATTCGGTCGTAATACAAATGCGGGTATATTTATACAGTTTCGGGGTTATCCTGAAAGTCGTTTCAGGATCACTTTTGGATGTTGCCAGTTTCCAGTTTTCTATCAGCCGCCTTTTAACATTCGGTTAAAGACGGATTTATCTTTTCTTCAGTTGAGGGTGAGTCATGCTTCTAGTAGGTTCTAGAAGGTGGTGACTAGGTTTATTGGTGTTGTGTTCTGATTGGTTGCTTTTAATGAAAGGATGACTAAGCATATGAGTCATTGTTTTCATTATGGTTTTTTTGTTAAGCTTAAGATATTTGTTCATGATCTTTTGCTTATGGTTACCTTCCCCTCCTCCTACACTCACCCCCCCTCTCTCCATATATATGGCCGGCCCCTCCCCACTCTCTCATGGTTGTTGATTTCATTTGGAAAAAAGATATGATAGATTTTTGTGGTGTATGGAATTCACAGCTCATTTCATTCCATCACTCGATTCCCTCGGCAACTTCATTAACCGATCGTCCACGGACTTGGACGAAGTGAGACAAAGTCATCTACTCATTCTCTACATCATTCTTGGTCGTCTCTTTTAGCAAACTTGACGATCGAGTTGCCTCAAGTCAGAGGCGGGAGCCCGTTTAAAGAATCGTCGATGTGGTGCCACCTCGACGAGGATATCGGAGATCGACGAGATCGGAGCAGCCGCAACGGAGCGTGGGATGATGGTTGAAGAACGAAGGACTCGGATCGTTCGGTATAACCTTTCTACACTCTTTACAGTTTGTTAGTTTAGCAATAATGGCAGATCCGGGTTAAAGTATACAATAGCGCCAGTTAAAAAGTTTTTGTTCCGCATTTGGCATCTGTAGACGGCCGGGGCTCTAGCGTAGACTTACAGGTTCGGTTCCGTCTCTCCGATACACCGTTATGTTGCGGAGTGTATGGAGGAGTAAGCTGAGAGAGAATTCCATTCTCTTTTAAGTAACCCAGGAACTCGACACTCAAGTATTCACCACCTCGATCAGATCTCAGTGTCTTTATACTTTTGCCTGTTTGTTTTTCTACTTCATTCTTATATTCCTGGAACTTATCAAAAGCTTCGGATTTATGCTTCATTTAGAAGACATGTCCGAACCTTGAGAAATCATCCGTAAAAGTAATGAAGTAAGAATAACCGCTTCGCGCATGTGTAGACATTGGACCGCACACGTCGCTGTGTACGAGTCCCAAGAGCTCGCTCGCTCTTTCTCCGTGTCCAGTGAACGGAGTCTTTGTCATCTTTCCCTTGAGACAGGATTGACAAGTTGCATACGATTGATATTCGAACGAATCCAAATATCTTTCTGTGTGTAACTTAGTCAACCTTCTCTCATTGATGTGACCCAGTCTACAATGCCATAAGAAAGTTTTATTGATTTCTGGAGACTTTCTTTTGCTTGTATTCTGGACATTGAAAATCTGTGGTTGGTTTAATACGTATATACCGTTGTTCAATGTACCTGACCCAATCAAAGCTTGATTAAGGTGAATGTTCACTACATTACTTACAAATGCAAATTCATAACCTTCTTTAGATAATAAAGATACAGAAATGATATTACAAGTTGCATTTGGTACATAATAACAACTACGTAAAACCAAAAAATGTCCATCCGACAATCCCAGGTGATAGTCCCCCACGGCCTCAGCATCCATGCTAGCACCGTTCGCAACTCTGAGGGTCATGTCACCTGCCTTCAAAACTCTACGCTTTCTCAACGCCTGCAAAGAATTACAGATATGAGATCCTGATCCGGTATCCAATACCCAGGAAGTAGAGTTTATTGATAGACAGTTTTCAATAACATACACACCTGAAGCTGAAGCTGCAACTCGCTTCAAATCCTGTGTTCTGGCTTTCCAAGCCTTGTAATCCTGTTTCCAGTGACCACTTTTGTGACAATAGAAGCATTCTTCCTTCCCCACTAGCTTCCCCGCTATCTTTGTTGCTTTACCTTTTCCCTTCGTATCCACTTTACCGACACCGCCTCTTGGTTTGGCGGGGGCTTTCTTCTTCTTACCCTTGGCTTTCGCCCTGGATCTAGAAGAGGAAGATCCTCCTACAAACAAAGTGGATGTCTCCCTACCTTTCTGTAGGGTGCCCTCAGCACTCCTCAACATGTTCAGAAGTTCGGAAAGTTCTACCTCCTTTCCTTGCATGTTGAAGTTCAGAATAAACTGGGCGTAAGTGGAAGGAAGGGACTGGAGAATCAAATCAGTATAGAGTTCATTCTCCAACGTGGTCCCAAGGTCCGCGTGCTCCTCTATGTAGCCAATCATCTTAAGCACGTGTTCCGTTACCGATGATCCGACGGCCAACCTTGCCGAAAACAACTTCTTCGACACTTCGTATCTTGCGATACGAGACTGCTCCCCATACAGTTCTTTTGTATGAAGAAATATGGACTCTAGGTCCATATTCTCGTGCCTCCTCTGATGTTCATTGTCCATCGAGGCTAATACGAGGCATTTGGCCTTCGCGCAATCTATCTCCCATGTCTTACGGATTTCCTTATCCGCGACACTGGAGGTGGGACCTGGGACAGGGGGAGCTTTAGTGGTAAGGACATACCCCAACTTGTCGTAAGTGATTGCCATCTTGACATTCCTGTGCCAATCTTTGTAGTTTGGCCCTGTCAATTTGTTTTTATCTAGTAATAACTTAAGTCCGGTCATCTTGAATGGTCGCTGCAATTAGGAGAGAGAAAAGAAACACTTTAGAATGATGCTCTTGCAAGTTTAGAGTGGTTTTTAATTTTTCTAAACTGGATGGCACCCACTGTCTCTCGAATCCCTTCTCAAACCGTAAAGAAAGGATTAGTCAGGATTACTCTTACCGTACAATACTTGCTTAACCGTTCAGCCAGGCCAGTGTCGGTACTTCGAGGGAGGTTTTCCAACGCTTTCGCGAAGTTCCTTAATTAAGTAACCTCTTTTCCCTGTGGGCATAACCCCGCTAACACCTTTCTAAACACCTACTAGGTTTATAGCATTGATCGTTAAGTGAGAGTTTTCCCGAGGAGTAGCATATACTCACAGCAGGATCGGGATCCAAATATCATCGCGTGATAAAACCGAAGGAATCCTACCAGAATCATCACACTCCAAATGGTATGCAAAGCTAGCAAGTTTCAGTACTTATGAAACTCCCGATGTGGATTTTTGCCCCATGCTCTTATGACCTTGGCGTGAGGTCAAAATGTCATAAGTCACATGTCAAGTTCTTCCCATCATTATCCCGGTTAATTTGAACCCACCCGTACCTACCCTTGACGTAGGCTAAAATGGCAGTACGACTGTCTCAAACCAACGCATTCTATCTATGCAACAGATAAATATCCGGCAGCTACCAATCACTATGCCTTGGCGTGAGGTCAAAAAACATAGCTTGAATACTACCGTATATTTAACTGAAATGATGGAGGGCTACGGATGGTTTTGGCGAAACCGTGAACGTAGTGAACTTGATATAATCGATGGAACGAGATAGCTTTTAAAAAGAGTGGTTCAAGCTCCGCGTTTAAAAGTTTAGTTTTGAAAAGAACCGAGTGGTTTTCAAAGTGTTCCAATCGACTTTTACTTGGTTTATTTTCTTGCATTAGTTCTTTTAATGCATCCCATCATTTAATCCTACCATTGCAGAAAACAACCAAAATATGACGTACGCTTATGCCATTCGCATTCGCCATGGGGCCCCGTCATCACCCGTTAGGTTACTTAACTAACGACAGAGCGGGGGCTGGGCTAGCGCGGCTGTAAAACATAAGCAACGCCTAAATAGTTATCATATATAAATATATAGCAATGATAGACATTACAGATCACAGATGAATACATTGGATATACTAGGAATCCGCAATCCGTTCGAGCCTGCAACGAAAAGCGGATTACACGGTCGCGGTGAATAGCCAAATACCCCACCCAAGACCCCTACGGGTGCGGCAAAGTACCCGCCAAGTACCCGAAGCGAAGCAACCTCCCTCACCACCGTGAGTAGGCCACTCGGCACTTCGAGATACCCGGTAGTTTGTGCACCCCCTCCATGGGTCTATCCTAGGAGCAAAAACAGTAAAAAGAATTATACAATGACGGCAACAACCCCGACCCGGTTGTGCGACTAAACAAATAATAATATTACATCAATTTACATATTACAAATGAATGAAAGAAAAGCAACACTCATCTCACATACATCCCGGCTATTCACCCGCGACAATCCAACCCATTCATATACACAAACCAGTATCAATCACAGATCACAGAGATGTATAACCCCGACTAATCGACATATAGCGATTTGCCGACGTTCAATACATACAAACATCACAGATATAACCTTTGTAGTCAAAGTGTAGTGAAGTTCGGAAAAAATACGGATTTATAGGCCCCCAAAAATAAATTTCTATTCTGGAAAATCCGGGCACATATAACATATCTTAAAAATCCAAAAACCAAGCCAGAGATACACTGCACAAAACTCGACCCAGTGAGGAGTCCAAACGTCGGCGGTTCCGCGGCAATAGCTTGCTATTGCCGCGGAAACGCGGCGGTTTAGACAACTCACTGGACCGGGTTTTGTGGTTATCCTTTAAAAACCCTGAGACTATTTTAGGAGTATAACAAATTTTGTTTTGACCAGAAAAATTTTTAACAGAAACTAGGGTTTTTAAAATTTTGGTTTTTGGATTTTCCGGTTTCGAACTTCGTTATACTTCACTACCTAGCTAGTTTATATTTAGTTAGGCTCTGATACCACTGTAAGTCCACGTTGCCCACCCCGGTGCTTGCGGGGAGGCGGAAAACGGAATAAAAATCGGATTTTTATGAGCTTAGGAAACATGGACAATGCTTAGAAGGATCTTTGCTAAACAAAAACTTGCTAAAGCTAACTAATAACTAGCTAAGAGCTAGAAAGGTTATACCTTTGGACTTTTTGTCCTTCTCTCCTTGCTCCTAGAAGTAGTGGAAGGAGGTCACCTTGTCTTCTTCTCCCGTCAAAGAAAGATCCACCCGAAAGCCTCAACCTTTGGCTTCAACTCCAAGCTAGGAGTAACTAGGGTGCAAGAAGTGCTAATACTTGAACCCTAAATGAGAGTAGAGAAGATCAAGAGAGGGTTTTTCACAAGCACAAGTGTTTCTCAGCACATGAGAGGGGAGAGCTTGAGGGAGAGGAAGAACAAGAGAGAGAAATGAAAATGAGAGAATGAGAATAATATCAAGCTTTCTCACTAATATGTGTATATTATTCTAATTAAATAATTAGCTAGATAATTGTCATGGTTAATCATGACATGACCATTATCATTTCAATTTGCAAGGATCAAAAAGCATCTTCCAAAAGAAATGATGATGGTCAAAGTGTCAACCTAGGTCAACAAGTCAAGGAAGTCAAATAATCAACATCCATAACCATGCACAATTATTAAACTAATTATCAATTAACTATAATACACACATAATCATTAGGGTTAATAAAATGACAATAGCCATTAACCCTAATCAAAGTCCTCTCCCTCTGTCTCAAGCAACTGTGCATACGCACCCGCATCCGTGATCCGAGGAACACGAATACAATGAAAAAAACCAATCTCAAAACATATACTAGGATCCGGCTTAAACCAAAGCCCGCTAGTATAAACTGTCCGGACAGCAAACGTGCACAGGTGCGCGGATGTGAACGAACCCTGTCGCAAGACCATGCGACCTCTACTTATTTTGCCTAAAGGCGAATAGCTCTCTGTGTTGGACTCTAAAGACTCGACACTACGCTGGCAGTGGGTTTAACCACAGACCGCAAGCGGCACTAGCTGTACGTAACGGTCCCCAGGTAGATGTCGATAAGAAGACTGACGAGGTGAACCCCATCTGAACTCCTACTGAGCCTGTATGTGACAATCTCCGTACAGTCCGGTCTATTCGTCTGATACATCGCATGGCGGGCCTAGGGGGGCGGTGAACGTCAGTCCCCTAATAGCGGTACAAGTCGTGCCGGAGTTAAGCCCAGAACACCCTGAGATAACACTGGAAACCTACCAGTATATCTCGCTTGCCCTGGCCAGGGACTACTCGTGTAATGGCTCTCCTGGACACAGCGCGATGTCAACCCCCAATACCGGGAGAGACGAATCCTGTCTAACCGTCACTGCCTCCAAGTGCTTCGGGACTACACCCAAAAACTACCTGTTTGCACGACTCCTTTGAGCCGTGGTAGGGTAGTAATCAAAGTGCAGTGGGAACACACTCGAGGCGAAGTGACAGTGTCAAGTCAGCGGACTAAGCTGTACTCATGTCACCTGGGAACTGATAACTGACGATAGGTATAATACCAACCAACAATCCCCGACGAGTCCTGTCCAGTGTACTCGTAACCCAACGAGCACCCGCATACTATCTCAAGTACGACGTACTGACGGCTGTAGGACAGACTGTCTCCTACACTGGGATGAGAAGCGCATACGCTAGTCTACTCCGGAGTATCGATGCCCTGTCTCGATAGTCCAACGACTAGGGACCTGTATAAGGATGTGCTTATAGATCACCCAGCTCCCACGAGTCTGAGCGCCATCACAACACTGGTAATCAAGCAAAGATCTTAAGGGCTCCACTAATATGTATATCAGCAATATGCTAAAAGAAACACATGCACATATTAAAGCAGAGACAAACCAAGTAGCATACTACCATTTCGAGCAAGATTGTATATACAACTTTGAATATCCTAAGCTTCCATTAAGTAATATACAAACTAGTATGATACAGTAATGGCCTCTAGGGCATATACACTAACATAATTATAATGTGTAAAACTCTCCCAGGAGTAACTCTTACTCGCAGCGGGTATCGGGATCTAACTATTTCATAGTAGGTATGCAATCTCATTGCAAATTTCAACTCTTGAAATTCCCAATAATATTTTGCCCCTAACAACTTATGACCTTGGCTAAGGTCAACAAATCATAAGCGCTAGCCAAGTTCAACCCGTCATTTCCCGATTGAATTAAACCCACCCGCACGACCCTTGGCTAAGGTCAACAAAGTCGCATGACTACCCTAACTCAATCGCATCATATGCTTATACAGATAAGCACTAATTAGCTACCGCACACTGCGCCTTAGCTAAGGTCAACAAACGTAGCACGAATACTAAGTAGTACTTATCGGAAATGACGGAGGGCTACGACAGGTTTTTAAGAAAACCCTTTGCGAAATGAATATGATAACGTTGTAGAATCCAGTGATTTTAAATGGAATGTTTTTTAGGCTTTTTCTAGTTAAAGAGGTCACTCCCGGTGAAGGGATCTCGGCTCTTTCCTCATCGAATAAGGTGCAGGATATTTCACAAATATCACTATGCAAAGCAAAAACTATAAAAACAATCAAAAGAAAAACCGAGTTTGTAGCATCTGCCAGTTTTGCTAAAGAGGTCACTTCCGGTGAAGGGATCTCGTCTCTTTCCTTATCGAATAAGGTGCTGGATATTCTACAAGGAATACCGCTATGCGAAGCAAGAACTAGAGCTACCTGTTTTTGAGACAAGTTTCTACAACATCTTTAGGTTTCTTTTATTTCATTAATCTCATTAATGAAGTCCCATTTTATTATGCTTCACAAGCATCACATTTGAAACGAAATCAGCAATATAACATATATCTCATATATATAATATAAACATTCGTCTCATGCAGTAATATGATCTCATCACAGAACATTGCAGCAGAAGATAACATATGAAATATTGGATATACTAAGACGTCGGTGTTTTAATACGAGCTTGTATAAAACACGAATTCCACGGTCGTGATGACTAGCCAAACCCACATCCCTAGACCCCTACGAGAGCGGCAAGCAACACTGCCAATTCTAGGGTTTGGTGATCCGGTCTCGACTCCTCGAGATGGTCTCCCACTGGACCGTAGAACCTGGTTACTTGTGCTCCACGCCTTGGGTCTACCTAATGCGGAAAAGTAAATAATATACAATGGTGACATCATCCTCAACCCGGAAGTGCCCCAATAAAAGAATATTACATACACGGAATTTTACATGATTGAAAAAAAAAATCTCATCTCACATAAAACTCCCGGCTATTCAAAACGCGACGATCCAATATAACATATCACAGCAACACATAATATCACATATCATCAACGTAAGTAAATATGCGTATCCCAATTGTCGTTGATGTATAGCAACGAAACTGGCGATACACCACATATTACACTTACTATCGCAGAAAAGAAAGTATAAAACTACAACAGTTGGAATCCGCAACCTCCTTAGACATCGCATGCCTAACCAAATGAATTCCTTAGACATCGCATGCCTAACAATTATAAACCCCGCATTTTAGTCTCGATCACGAAAACACTTTTCTATATCTAGTCGGGCAATTCAACAAGATTCCCGACATCCTGATCGAATGCTCGTCGCAAACTTTAGGAGACGGCCGCACCCCCAGATGCCGTCGACGAAGTGCACTAAGGCGAAACACCGCTGCCGCGACCACCCGAACGGATGCTTTTAGCGACGGGGTTCTTCTACAGTCACATGGTCGGGGCTATGGGACGTGGCTATCTATTAAGTTTACCCGACGAGTATCCGCGTGCGCTACGTGATTGCGACGGACTTTTGATCACATCAAAATCCCATGGCAACAGATCAAATGAGACTAAACTGCTAGATTTATAACATTCAAATTTGTTATCCCATAACTACTTGTGGATTCCAAATATTGTATCACATTCCAGATAAATAAACAATGTTAAACTTTCCGATCGAATAAACAAACATCCAAGATTTCCCAAATAGCTCAACACTTGAGCGGAGTTCAAAAAGTATCCATCACAAGCCACAGTACCAATGGTCCTGCCGTAGATGGGTCAAACCAACGCCTCACATGTGGCAACGCCGTACTGCCCCAAACCCTAAGGTTTAGAGGCGGTTCAGACGGTCATATAATCGAGTTATGGTTTGTGTTCTTCTAGAGGGTCCACCGCATTACTTGCACGACTGTGAATGTTCATTAACTAAGGAAAAATCCAACACTTGGAAATTTTCCGACAGGGGAAAAAGTGAGTTATTAATATCCGTTCGAACTTTTTAACACGTTCTAAATTACCCGGAAAACTTAAACGAAGTTAAACTTTCCGATCGAATCAACGAATACAAAAGATCTCCAGAAAACTCAACACTGGAGTAATATTAAAAATTCCCAGAAGCATGTAGAAATACCTACGGATATTACTGTGAAAAATCTAACCCTAAAACCTAAGTTCGGCCGCGGAACCGCCGCTCAAGGCATGGTATTGCGGCGGTTCCGCGGCGACTTGAGGAGATTAGTGGTTCGTTTTTCACAGTAATCCTTAGAATTCCCTGCCTAATTTTCTAAGTATTTTTACTACAGAAAAAATGAACATTTTAAAAAATTTCTAGAGAGGGGGTGTATTGCGACGTTTCGGGGTTCGATTGCACTTTAAACTTCTTCTAGACTTCGCCTAAAGCTCTAGCTTGGCTCTGATACCACTGTAGGGTTACTAGGCAGCAGAACAAGGTTCTACAAGGCATCAACCAAGCCAAAATCAAATTTTTCATGTGCCGAACAACCCTAACCAAGATCTTAGACTAGAGATTAGGCAAAACAAAGCAAGTAAACAACTTTACTTCTAAGAGTTTGGGATTACAACCTTTGTAGTCCGTTCCTTCACTTCTAAAGCTCCGTGTTGAGGTCCCTTCGCTGCGATCATCGACTACCCGGACTCTAGAGAGGCTCCATGAAGAGAAAGATGCAATCTTACTTCCGATCTTCAATAACAAAGATGATCTGTCTCGAAGAAACTCAAACCCAAGCTCTTGCTTTGCTAATCAAGTATTAGCAAAGCAAACACCCTAATCTAAGTGGCAAGAATAGATGACGATGATAAAGTAGGAATTTAGCTCTCATTTGTTTTCAATTTCTCACTCATTATCGTCACATGTCAAAAAGCTAGAACGCTTTTTTCAAGAGGAAGAAGAAGAACAATTTCATTTGTGATAAATAATGAAAACTTGTATGAGGTTTGAAATGCAACCATTTGGTTAAGAATGAAGACTTAACCCATGTAGAGAATTAACTATGGTGAAGGGTTTGGGTTTGGTTAATAAATATCTACAAAATATCTTTACAAAATATCTTTGCTTAAAAAAAAACAAAGCATCTATAAGCTTCAAGAAAGCTTAACCCTAATCCAAACCCTAACCATGTTTAAACTCTTTAAAACATGTTGCATTTTTAACCTTAACTTGTTACAATATTATATATCACATATACAATATTTATTGTAACAAAATAAAATAATACAATTAACATATATCGCATATACATCAATGTATTACCCGAGTGAGAAAAAGAATCTTTAAGTGAGCTAATACTAGTTAATGTAATTTAATATATCACATATATAATTATACATTAAATTATCGAATCAACACTTGATCCGATAATCCGGCTATTTTACAAATAACCGACTAATAAAATATGTATCAGTTCATCGAATCAACACTTGATCTGATGACCCGGCTATATCACATATACCCGGCCGATATCAAATATCGCGACAATCTAATATGGTATCACATACACGTATTGTTCTCGGTCCCGCACATATCACATATGTGCTCCTACTCCGTTTTGCCTGAGCCAGGAAACCTCTGTGTAGGACTCTAAAGAATCGTCAATACGCCGGCCGTAGGTGATGATCATATCAAACACCCACAAGCTGCAAGCGGTCAGCTAAACGTAACAGCCACCCAGGTATTGAGCGATCAGAAGATCAACAAGAAATCCTGTACTTTCTCCCATGAATCCAACCAGTAACACTCCCGTACAGTCCGGTCTCTTCTTCTGATATGTCGCATATCTCGTCTAGGGGTGGTAAACGTCGGACCACAGTAGCTTGATAAGTCATGTCGATATGAGGTCCATAACGGTTCGAGAAACTACTGATAACACTTAATAGTAAATCACATCAACCCTTGCCAGGGATTTCCAGTTATAGCCAATCGAAAACTGTGCAACATCATCTCCCTATACCGGGAGAGACGAAACCCTTCCTATCGCTCATTGCCTCCATATAATTCGGGACTGTACCCAAAAGCTACCTTTTTGCATGCCTTCTTGGACGTGGTATGATGGAAATCAAAGCGCAGTGGGAATCACACAAGACTCTATGACGATCTCGGGTCTACAGACTAACCTGTACCAGTGTCACCAGAGAACTGCCATTTGACGTGAGGTATAATACCATCTAGGAGTTCTCGGCGAGTCCGTCCAATGTATCCAGTCTCCACTGAGCACACGTATACCTTCTCTGATGTCAAACACCAATGGATATGGTATCATGCATCGCCCATCATATGGGTCAAGAAGCGCATACGCTAGTGTACTCTGGAGTATCGATGCCATGTCTCGGTATTCCCACGACTAGGAACATTTGAAAGATGTACTTGGCGACTACACTGTCCCTACTAGTATGATCTGCATCATAGTCCTGGTAGTCAAGTACTCATCCTAAGGGCTTTATCAACATGTAACATAGAGACAATCAGAGTAAATGTTATGATAAAAAGTAACCAGATAGCATACTATCATGTCGAGCAAGAAAGTCCTCCCTATATATGTCCAAGCATCTGTTAGTGTATATGCCCTAGAGGCCATTACTGTATCATACTAGTTTGTATATTACTTAATGGAAGCTTGGGATATTCACCTTGTATATACAATCTTGCTCAAAATAGTAGTATGCTACTTGGTTTGTTTCTACTTCAATGTATACATGTGTTTAGTTTTGTATATCGCCTATACACATTAGTAGAGCCCTTAGGATCTTTGCTTGATTACCAGCGATGTGATGGCCGTCACACTAGTGGGGCTGGGTAATCTATAAGCACATCATTATGCAGGTCCCTGGTCGCAGGACTATCGAGACAGGGCATCGATACTCCGGAGTAGACTAGCGTGTGCGCTTCTTATCCTAGTGTGGGAGATGGTCTGTCCCACAGCCATCAGTACGTCGTACTTGAGAGAGTATGCGGGTGCTCGTTGGGTTACGAGTACACTGGACAGGACTCGTCGGGAACTGACTAGTTGGTATTATGCCTATCGTCAGTTATCAGTTCCGAGGTGACATGAGTACAGCTTAGTCCGCTGACTTGACACTGTCACTTCGCCTCGAGTGTGTTCCCACTGCACTTTGATTACTACCCTACCACGGCTCAAAGGAGTCGTGCAAACAGGTAGTAGTTGGGTGCAGTCCCGAAGCACTTGGAGGCAGTGACGGTTAGACAGGATTCGTTTCTCCCGGTATTGGGGGTTGACATCGCGCTGTGTCTAGGAGAGCCATTACACGAGTAGTCCATGGCCAGGGTAAACGAGACATACTGGTAGGCTTCCAGTATTATCTCAGGGTGTTTTGGGCTTCGCTCCGGCACGACTCGTACCGCTATTGGGGGACTGACGTTTACCGCCCTCTAGGCCCGCCATTCGATGTATCAGACGAACAGACCGGACTGTAGGGAGAATGTCACACTCAGGCTCAGTAGGAGTTCAGATGGGTTTCACCTCGTCGGTCTTCTTTTCGGCATTACCTGGGGACCGCTACGCACAGCTAGTGCCGCTTGCGGTCTGTGGTTAAACCCACTGCCAGCGTGGGGTCGAGTCTTTAGAGTCCCACACAGAAAGCTTTTCGCCTTTAGGCAAAAGAGTAGAGGTCGCATGGTATTGCGACAGGTCGCATGGTTTTGCGACAGGGTTCGGTCACATCCGTGCACTTGTGCACGTACAGTGTCCGGACAGTTTAAACCAGCGGGCTTTGGTTTAAGCCAGATCCTAGTGTACCTTTTGGGATTGGATTTATCCAGTTTGCATTCGTGTTCCTCGGAACGCGGATGCGGGTGTGTATGCACAGTTGACAGGGAGGCAGAGGCAGCGGATTCTCATTAGGGTTATTGACAGTTGACCGTTGACTATTTGACTTTTTGCTCAACCCTAATGAGAATATGATATGTGATTAACTATTATATTAATTAAGTATTATGGTGACATGGTTGTTGACTTTTGTTGACTTTGTTGACTTGTTGACTTTTGTTGACTTGTTGACTTTGTTGACCGGTAGACTAGGCTTGACTAGTTGACCATCATGATAACCATAGCCATCATTTCATGGCAAAGACTTTTGCTTGCTTGCTCATTTGTGTAAAATGAGTGCATGAAATGACATGGTTATGGTTGCTTCAACCATCACATAAGACTTATTTGGTAAGATGAGTTATCATGACTTTGGATTATAAGTGGGTGAGAGACAAAAGACTTGCTCATTTCTTTCTTGCTCATTCTCTCTCTTGTTCTTGAGCTCTTTTGTTTTGCTCTCACCCACTTGCTCTTTTTCCCTCTCTTTAATCTATGGTTCTCTTTTCTCATGAGTTGAGAATCAAGAACCATAGATAAAATCCCATACAAACTCTTCTCTACTCACTCTAGTTCACAAGGTTTAGCGAACCGAGTGAACTAGTTTCTTCAAAGAACGAAGAAGGAGCCAAAGGTTGGAGCTTTCAGGTGGATCTATCTTCGGCGTACGGAGACGACTGGAAGAAGCCAATCCGGACCACCATCGGAGCTTGAAGACGAAGGAGTTCAAGACAAGCAAGGTATAACCCCCTAACCGAGTAGCTAGAAACTCATAATTAGGTTGTTAGATAGATGTTTAACCAAGATCCGGGTTTTAGGTCCATGTTACCACCTCTATAAAAATCGTTTTTTACCAAATTCCGCATTCCCGAAAGTACCGGGAGAGGTAGCATGGACTTACAGTGGTATCAGAGCCAGGTTAAACTCTATCTAACATGTTAGCAAGTAACTAGAAGATCGATCAAAGAAAAAGTCCTGAAAACGAACCCCGAAATTCGAACTTTCTGTCGATTTTTTTACTGTTCAAAAGTTGATTATTTTAACACCTAAAATCGGCTCAGGCTTTTGTGTGAATAACCACCAAAGATGGTCCAACGATCGAGTCAAAGCGCCGCGGAAACGCGGCGGGAGCACGCTCCCGCCGCGGATCCGCGGCCGAGTTGACTCGGCCGAGGTCAATCGTTGGTGCAGTGTTATTCTGGGGGTATTTTGGGATTTTTGGAATATAATATTTTCTTCCCAGATTTTCCAGAACGAAAATGTTATTTTTGGGGTCCCTAAAATCCGTATTTTTGATCGAACTTCTAAAAGACTTAAGCTAACGGGTTTTTCTGTAATGTGATATTTGTATTGAACGTCTACTAATGCTATATGTCGATTAGTGGGGGTTATACAAATCTGTGATCTGTAATGTTGCTGGAATGTGTATATGAATATGTTGGATTGTCGCGGGTGAATAGCCGGGGGTTGTGAGACGAGAGTTTTCTTTTCTTTCAATTCATGTAAATTTGTAAATTGATGTAATAATTATTTGTATGGCCGCACAACCGGGCCGGGGTTGTAGCCGTCATTGTATAATTTTTTTTTACTGTTTTTGCTCCTAGGATAGACCCATGGAGGGGGTGCACAAACTACCGGGTATGCCGAAGTGTCGAGTGGCCTACTCATGGAGATGAGGGAGGTCGCTACGCTTCGGGTACTTGGCGGGTAGTTTGCCGCACCCGTAGGGGTCTTGGGTGGGGTATTGGCTATTCACCGCGACCGTGTAATCTGTCTTTCGTTACAAGCTCGTACGAATTACAGATTCCTAGTATATCCAATGTATTCATCTGTGATCTGAAATGTTTATCATTGCGGTATATCTATATATGATATTATTTAGGCGTTGCTTATGTTTACAGACGCGCTAGCCCAGTCCCCGCTCTGTCGTTAGTTAAGTAACCTAACGGGTAATGACGGGGCCCAGTGGCGAATGCGAATGGCATAAGCGTACGTCATATTTTGGTTGTTTTCTGCAATGGTAGGATTAAATGATGGGACGCATTAAAAGAACTAATGCAAGAATATCACGCATTAAAAGAACTAATGCACGATAATAAACCAAGTTAAAGTCATTGGAACACTTTCGAAAAACCACTCGGTTCTTTTCAAAACAAACTTTTAAAATACGGAGTTTGAGCCACTCCATTTAAAAGCTATCTCGTTCCATCGACTAAATCAAGTTCACTACGTTCACGGTTTTGCCAAAACCATTCGTAGCCCTCCATCATTTCAGTTAAATATTCGGTAGTATTCAATCTATGTATTTTGACCTCACGCCAAGGCATAGTGATTGGTAGCTGCCGGATATTTATCTGTTGCATAGATAGAATGCGTTGGTTTGGGACAGCCGTACTACCATTTTGGCCTACGTCAAGGGTAGGTACGGGTGGATTCAAATTAACCTGGATAATGATGGGATGAACTTGACATGTGACTTATGACATTTTGAGCTCACGCCAAGGTCATAAGAGCATGGGGCAAAAATCCACATCGGGAGTTTCAAAAGAACTGAAACTTGCTAGATTTGCATACCATTTGGAGTGTGATGATTCTGGTAGGATCCCTTCAGTTTCGTCACGCGATGATATTTGGATCCCGATCCTACTGTGAGTATATGCTACTCCTCGGGAAATTTCTCACTTAACGATCAATGCTATAAACCTAGTAGGTGTCTAGAAAGGTGTTAGCGGGGCTACGCCCCCAGGGAAAAGAGGTTCTTAAATTAAGGAACTTCGCGAAAGCGTTGGAAACCCTCCCTCGAAGTACCAACACCAGCCTGGCCGAACGGTTATGCAAGTATTGTACGGTGAGATTGATCCTGACTAATTCTTCCTTTTTGGTTTTAAGGAGGGATTCGAGAAACAGTGGGAGCCATCCTGTTTAGACAAACTAAAAACCACTCTAAACTTGCAAGAGCATCATGCTAAGTGTTTCTTCTTCTCTCTCCTAATTGCAGCGACCAATTGAAATAACTGGACATAAGTTACTTCTAGATAAAAATATACTGACAGGGCCAAACTACAAAGATTGGCTCAGGAATGTCAAGATGGCAATCACTTACGACAAGCTGGGGTATCTTCTTACCACCAAAGCTCCCCCTGTCCCTGGTCCCACTTCCAGCGTCGCGGCTAAGGAAATCCGCAAGACTTGGGAGATTGATAGCGCGAAAGCCAAGTGCCTCGTACTTGCCTCGATGGACAACGAACATCAGAGGAGGCACGAGAATATGGACCTTGAATCCATATTTCTCCATACAAAAGAACTGTATGGAGAGCAATCTCGTATCGCAAGATACGAAGCGTCGAAAAAGTTATTTTCGGCAAAGATGGCCGTCGGATCATCAGTAGCCGAGCACGTGCTAAAGATGATCGGCTACATTGAGGAGCTCGCGGACCTAGGGACCATATTGGAGAGTGAACTCTATACGGACATAGTTCACCAGTCCCTTCCTTCCACTTACGCCCAGTTTATACTGAACTTCAACCTACAAGAAAAAGAGGTTGAACTTTCAGAGCTCCTCAACATGCTGAGGAGCGCAGAGGGCACCCTATAGAAAGGTAGGGAAACATCCACTTTGTTTGTAGGAGGATCATCTCCTTCTAGGTCCAAGGCGAAAGCCAAGGGAAAGAAGAAGAAAGCCCCCGCCAAACCAAGGGGCGGTGTTAGTAAAGTGGATACGAAGGGAAAAACAAAAGCAACAAAGATAGCGGGGAAGCTTGTGGATAAGGAAGAATGATTCTATTGTCATAAGAAAGGTCACTGGAAAAATGATTGCAGGGCTTGGAAAGCCAGAACACAGGAATTGAAGCAAGTTGCAGCTTCAGCTTCAAGTGTGTATGTTATTGAAAACTGTTTTTCAGTAAACTCTACTTCCTGGGTATTGGATACCGGATCAGGATCTCATATCTGTAATTCTTTGCAGGCGTTGAGAAACCGTAGGGTTTTGAAGGCAGGTGACATGACCCTCAGAGTTGCGAACGGAGCTAGCATGGATGCTAAAGCCGTGGGGGACTATCACCTGGGGACCCATACAAACTCTTCTTTACTCACTCTAGTTCACAAGGTTTAGCGAACCGAGTGAACTAGTTTCTTCAAACAACGAAGAAGGAGCCAAAGGTTGGAGCTTTCCGGTGGATCTATCTTCGGCGTACGGAGACGACGGGAAGAAGCCAATCCGGACCACCATCGGAGCTTGAAGACGAAGGAGTTCAAGACAAGCAAGGTATAACCCCCTAACCGAGTAGCTAGAAACTCATAGTTAGGTTGTTAGATAGATGTTTAACCAAGATCCGGGTTTTAGGTCCATTTTACGACCTCTATAAAAATCGTTTTTTACCAAATTCCGCATTCCCGAAAGTACCGGGAGAGGTAGCATGGACATACAGCATCCACTACAATATACAACGTATGTACAGTAATGGCCTCTAGGGCATACATATAACTAACAGTTGAGACCGGGTCTCCAAACTCTAGAATTGGCAGGGTTACTTGCCGCTCTCGTAGGGGTCTAGGGATGTGGGTTTGGCTATTCATCGCGACTGTGGAATCCGTGTTTTATGCAGGCTCAAAATAAAACACGGACGTCCTAGTATATCTAATATTTCATATGTTGACTTCTGCTGCAATGTTCTGTGATGAGATCATATTACTGCCTGAGACGAATGCCTTTACTATATATATGATATATAAATATTACAGTTTTCGTTTCTTCTGTGTTGCTTAGGAAGCTTAAATGATGGGTTTTATTAATTAGATTATTAAAAGAAATGAAACCTAAAAGATGTTGTACAATCAAATTTTCAAAAAGGGTGGCTACAGTTTTTACTTTGCATAGTGGTATATGCGATATACCCTGCACCTTTTTCGATGTGGAAAGAGCCAAGATCCCTTCAACGGGAGTGGCCTCTTTAGCAAAACTGGAAGATGCTACAAACACATGGTTTAGTTTTTGTTTGCTTCTATAGTTCTTGCTTTGCACCGCGGTATTTGTGAAATATCCTGCACCTTATTCGATAAGGAAAGAGCCGAGATCCCTTCACCAGGAGTGATCTCTTTAGCGAAACTAGAAAATCCTAAAAAACACTCAATTTCAAAATCAATTGTTTCTGTAGGGTTGCTAGGAACGCTCACAAGGTTCTACGAGGCATCAACTGTTATATATGTATGCCCTAGAGGCCATTATTGTATAGTACTAGTTTGTATAATACATTTTGGAGGCTTGGGATACATATATGTGGTTTTACGACAGTCTTGCTCGATATAGTAGTATGCTACTTGGTTTGTTTCTATCTTAATATGTATATATGTTTCTTTTAACATATCGCTAAAAACATATTGGTAGAGCCTTTAGGATTTTTGCTTGACTACCGGCGTTGTGATGGCGATCGCACTAATGGGGGCTGGGTAGTCTATAAGCACATCCTTATTTTGGTCCATAGTCGTAGGATTATCGAGACAGGGCATCGATACTCCAGAGTAGACTGGTGCATACGCTTCTCTTCCCAGCAGGGGAGATGGTCTGTCCCACAGCCATCAGTACGTCATACTGGAGATAGTATGCAGGTGCTCGTTAGGTTACGAGTACACTGGACAGGACTCGTCGGGAACTGTTGGTTGGTATTATACCTATCGTCGGTTAACTGTTCCCAGGTGACATGAGTACAGCTTAGTCCGCTGACTTGACACTGTCACTTCGCCTCGAGTGTGTTCCCACTGTTCTTAGATTACTACCCTACCACGGCTCTACTGAGTCGTGCAAATAGGTTGTAGTTGGGTGCAGTCCCGAAGCACTTGGAGGCAATGACGGTTAGACAGGATTCGTCTCTCCCGGTATTGGGGGTTGATATCGCGCTGTGTCTAGGAGAGCCATTACACAAAGTCCCTGGCCAGGGCAAGCTAGAATTGCCGGTAGGTTTTCCAGTAGATTCTCAGGGTGTTTTGGGCTACACACCGACACGACTTGTACCGCTATTAGGGGACTGACGTTTACCGCTCCCCTAGGCCCGCCATGCGATATTCTCAGACGAACAGAACGGAATGTACGGAGATTGTCACATTCAGGCTCAGTAGAAGTTCAATAGGTTCACCTCATCAGTCTTCTTATCGGCATCTACCTGGGGACCGTTACGTACAGCTAGTACCGCTTGCGGCCTGTGGTTAAACCCACTGCCAGCGTAGTGTCAAGTTTTTAGAGTCCACACAGAGGGTTACTCGCCTTTGGGCAAAACTGAGTAGAGGTTGCATGGTTTTGCGACGGGGTTCGTTCACATCCGCGCACTTGTGCACGTTTGGTGTCCGGACAGTAGTTACTAGCGGGCTTTGGTTTTAAGCCGGATCCTAGTAACTGTTTTGGGATTTGTCACGACCCGAAAGAGCACGTGACTGGCCCTTGAACCATATGAAGTCTATAGGACTCCATCTGATCCAAGTAAGCCAAAAACCCAGAAATCTAAAACCCTTTTTAAGAATAAGTAAAGAAACAGGTTTAAAGAAGTAAAGAACTACATGTTTAACAATCAAGGTTTTTAAATAACTAAGCCGAAGGTACGTTTGAAAACAATAAAGTCTTTTCTAAAAATTTTCGGCAGAGTTTCTTTTGTAAAACTGGCCCCGAATGGGGTACAACAAGATAACAATATATATATGCAGTGATAAAGGCATCCCCAAGCGGGAGCTAGCTCTTCGTCAATTGACGGTCACAACCACACATGCAACAATGATATACAACGCCAAGTGGCGAGGATCAAATCCAAAAGGAAGTTTAAAAGCAACAAGAAAACCGCAATACTACTAAGCGCGACTCTAAGGTCGAATAATACATCACTAAAGTCTAGGTCTGAAACAATATACAAGTTTTGGTTGATGGAAATTCTAGATACAATGAATAAAATAAATACATGGGTGGTTCTTGATGCGAAAGAATCCACCTACCAAAAGCAAGCCACCCGCAAGAAAGTAGTGTGCCAGAAATGCCGCAATGAAACCTGTACGGCAGAACCTGCAAGAACTGTGGCACAACGGGGGTGAGTTGCCAACTCGTGAATAGAAACATCTACAAGAAGAAACTGAATGCAAGACATAAACCTAAGTCAACAATCAGTAATATAATCCACAAGAGTACATCTGAGTGTGATAAGGTGACAAGGTAACATCTAAATATGTATGTGGTGCCAAGTACTCAGGTAATAACATGTCATCAGTATAAGGTATGTCTGCAAGAAGTAAATATGATGCAGTATCAATGATATCGATACACATATATTAGTGTCCCATACCACTAATATTGGTGTAAGGGTATATATAACAGCGCCCTCATACCCTGTTATATATACAAATGAAGTATGATAAGTGTAAATCCAGTCTGAATATGAATCATGTCTGTATATAATCCATGTCTGTATATATGTGGAACCCGTCCACCCGTCACCCACTGACGATAAGCATCATGTATGCAATATGAGGATATAAACAAAATCATGGAAAAACATCATGAAACCCGTGCCTAGCATCGACACGTAAATCCTCATCCTTATGGGGCTCCGTCTGCGGTATCGGCCCTCGGCCCCGGCAGTACGGGTCAACCCATGTCCATCTCTGGGCTCCGTCTGCGGTATCGGCCCTCGGCCCCGGCAGTACGGGTCAGCCCATATCCATCTCTCAACTCCGGTCGGAATCCTCCAGATATCCGCCGAGCTCAAATACAATCACCGGTAGGTAGTAGTCCCTCTGCCGGGCTCACCGTCTATCACACAGCGAAACCGTTCTCGCCCCGGGGTACCATACCGGGTCCACTATGTACCCGTAATCGGCCTCAACCGCCTCCTCGATTCGGGTTTTTATATATCACTCTAGCACCGAGAAAACACATGGTGGACGCACCGAAATATCATATCAAGGGAACCGGGTTTTTAAATGATTAAATATTTGAAATAGCCACGGTTCCCAAATCCAGAAATCACATATAATCCAAACCAAAATGTAAGTCACTAATCTGATATGATATGTGCGTCAAACATAAATATCATGTCAAGTCACATATAGATGAGCTATAATATAATGATCAGGTGTGACATAAGCATCAAATGTGAGTATCAAGTCATGTCACATATAAATGAGCTATAATATAATGATCAGGTGTGATATAAGCATCAAATGTGAGTATCAAGTCATGTCACATATAAATGAGCTATAATATAATGATCAGGTGTGATATAAGCATCAAATGTGAGTATCAAGTCATGTCACATATAAATGAGCAATAATATAATGATCAGGTGTGATATAAGCATCAAATGTGAGTATCAAGTCATGTCACATATAAATGAGCTATAATATAATGATCAAGTGTGATATAAGCATCAAATGTGAGTATCAAGTCATGTCACATATAAATGAGCTATAATATAATGATCAGGTGAGATATAAGCATCAAATGTGAGTATCAAGTCACGTCACATATAAATGAGCTATAATATAATGATCAGGTGTGATATAAGCATCAAATGTGAGTATCAAGTCATGTCACATATAAATGAGCTATAATATAATGATCAGGTGTGATATAAGCATCAAATGTGAGTATCAAGTCACGTCACATATAAATGAGCTATAATATAATGATCAGGTGTGACATATGTATCTGGTATGAATATCAAGTCAAAATCGTATATATTTGTGTACAGGTCTATGTGTACAATATGCTATGCGGAAATCATACCATGAATGCAGCAGTACTACAGTGTAGTGGCATAGCAATTATCGATGATGAAGTGTGTTAGCCGGCAATCAGTGTACGTGGAACATACGCATCATCGATAATGGTGCTGGTGTCCTAACAGCATGATGGTAATATAACAATAAGCACAAGTAATGCCATGCAAATAGTATAAACAGGTGCAATCGAAATAAGTAACGCAACAGTGAAGAATCTAACTCAAAAGCTATATCATGCAGCCTTGCCTTTTGAAATAAGACGAATCGGGGTCTTTGGTAAAACAAGGGCTACGGTGTTTAGAAAATAGACGCTACACATTTGAAAATATCCGTAGAATCCCCTTTTTCCTATCTTGCAATATTCCCGATTCGTTAGTTTGAAATAGGTATGACTCTGGTCTAATCTAACATCTACTATGCAACTACTGATCTAAGTATCATGCAAGTCTGGAGGGGTATGGAAACCGCCTAAATCTGAGTCGATACATATATCAAGGTATATAGTCGGTGATCTCGCCTCAATGTCATATCATAAGATATCCTCGAGTTATGAGTGCGGATCTATCATCAATATCGGCTCGTACGGTAATCATCGTACGGCATCCCAATAGCTGGGTACGGGTCAACATCTCACTATCTCATCACATAATAGGTACCACTATCATCAGATCACATAGTCGGGGGTACTACTCTATGTCTAGCACCAAACGATACCATCAGTGAAGTATGCATGCGGGGTAAACACATATCCCAAGCCCGCAAGAAATCACAAGTCATATCCCACAATGAATCGTATCCAATCACCGATCTCACGTCATCAAGCCCACATCATCGACTCATTACCAACGTCATCAAATATCATCCATCAAGGGTAGGTATAAGAGATATACAAGTGTAGGCGTGTAGGTGCAATTCTATCCTAGGGCTCGCAACTAGGAACTACACTAATCACTTCTAACCCTAACTACCCATAATACTTCTAACACAAAGCTACAACACATTAAAACTATCACACATCAACTATATATAGTATACTAACTACGGACTGCGGGGGTGCTATACGCCATCCACCCGACTTCCCCCTGTAGATATAATCTACTCACCTTGCATCATCATTTGCGGACGTCGCCACGCATTTGTTTGTCGTCTCGAAGTCTTCATGGGTACCTACACATCAACATATCGTATATGCGCATTAAAACCAAATCCAAGCTAAAACGGCGCATGAAATCCAAACGATACGATAAGGGGGCCTATAGGTGAGAACCTATGGCACGCCATCAAAACCATCAATAAATCCTCTATATCGTCGTATAAACGCCAAATAGTCGAGGCAAAACGAAACACACCAATGCAGAAATGAAAATACGGAATACGGAAACTAAAGTCCAAAACAGCAACTCATGAAATGTGTTCCAGATTTTACCCCAGGTCACTTATACAAATCTCTATATACCAGGGGCCTAAACTAACAATGTAGGAGCTACAGAACCAATACGAGCCAAATTGGTGGGACCCAGGCCGCAATTGGCGGCCAAAAGAGTAAAATTGGCGGCCGGAAAAGGGAGTTGGGGGCTAGGGTCTTGGGGTTAGCTTCCTGGGTGCCTGCACATCTCACTGTCCACTCAATATCATTTTAGGAGTCTCGGGGTGTTAGCAGATTCAAATTAACCTTCCCAGATTACACAATTTCCCCGATATCGGTTTCTAAAATCCGTATTCTGTGTTTAAGCCTCAGGTTTTGGGTTCCAATTCAGACACTAGGGTGTTGGTGTATCCTCTACTGACCTCAATTTCATAATACAACCCAAGTTCCTCTCAAACACTAACTAGGTTTTCATCAAGTCCATAATATCACACAATATCGATATAATCTTAACTTGGGGTTAAAGGAAAGGCTATAATTAAGCTAAGGGTTCAGAATTTACCTCACTTGGCAACTCAAGAATTTTCTTCAGTTGCCCCTAGTGGCCAAAATCCATGCTTTCTTGGTCCATCTTGTAGGTCTCGGGCTCGTGCACATTTTTAATGAAACGGACATGAGGTTTTGGGGTTGTTTTTGAGATGAAAAGAGGAGTTGAAGAGGGGAGGGAGATGAGGAAGAGGCAGCAGCAGCAAGAGCCAAAGGAGAGGGAGAGAAATGAGGAGGAGAAAACAATAGCTAAGGGTTTGGTCAAAGTCCCATGCCTCTCTCTCTCACCTACCCTCATTCTATATTCTTTTCTTTTCTTTTCCTTTATTTCTAAAACCTTCTCACACAAATAGTAAACCCAAATGATAAATCATGGCAAGAAAAATTCACAAGTGTAGAAAAGAAATGATATGTGCAAGTTTTGCGCAAAAAGTCGAAAAAAACCCGATTAGCGATTTTAATCGCGATTAGCACTAAATTAGTGTCAAATTAATCACAAAAACTTAAAAATGTCATAATTCACTAATTTACCCTATTTTAGAATTTTCCATAATTTTTCATAATTTTTCTAACATTTTTCCTATTTATTTCCATTTAATTAGAGATTTAATATTAAAATAATCAATAAAATAATATTAAATTATAAAAATTCCCAAAATTAATATTTTATACTTTTAAAAATGTTACAGGATTGGTTTTGTCTCAGTGTATTCGTGTTCCTTGGAGCACGGATGCGTGTGTGTATGCACAGTTGATAGAGGCAGAGGCAGAGGATTCTCATTAGGGTTGTTGTCCATTTGGCTATGGTTGACTTGTTGACAGTTGACTTTTCTTTAAACCCATATGAGAATATGATATATGATTAATAATATTAATTAAGTATTATTGTGCTATGGTTGAGTTGTAAGTTTGACATTTGTTGACTTGTTGACTTTGTTGACCGGTTGACCATTTTGGACTTGTTGACCATCATCATTTCATGGCTATCATTTCATGGGTATGACTTTTGCTTGCTTGTTGTTAGCAAAATGCCATGATATCATGAAATGATAATGGTCATTGAAACAAACCATCACCATATACTCAATTATTATTATTATTATCATTATTCTCACTTTTGTGAGAAGGGTTGGATTAAAAGAGCTCATTCTATCATTCTCTTTCTCTCTCCTAGAAAGAAAGCTCTCCCTCTTCCTCTTCCTCTCTCAAGGATCAAGTGTTCCATGAGTTGGAAATCATGAACCTTTGAGACAAAACCACCATCACTCTTCTCTACTCAATCTAAGGTATTAGGTTTAGCAAACCAAACACCTTAGTCATCTCTAGGTTGAGATAGGAGCCCAATTTCGAGACCCTCGGGTGGATCCATCTATGGCAAAGAGGAGACGACAAGGAGGATCCGTTCAAGCGATTACGAGGAACAAGAAAGAGGAAGAACTACAACAAGAACAGAAGGAGTTCAAGACCAAGGTATAGCCATTCTACATAGTAGTTAGAACTTGTAGATTTTTGTTAGTTTTTGTTTAGCAACGATCCTTCATGAAACGGTCCATGTTACCTAGCTAGGGAAAATTTTTGTTTTACCTATTCCGCCTCCCCGAAAGGACCGGGGTGGGTAACGTGGACCTAACAGTGGTATCAGAGCCTAGCTAAACACTATCTAACATATTAGAAAAGTAACTAGAAGTTCGATCGGAGAAAAAATCACAAAACATGCCCGAGATATGAACTTTCTGCCGATTTTATTTTCTGTTCAAAATATAATAAATCATGTACTAAAAATCGGCTCAGGGTTTTTTAAGAACAAGCTAGAAAAATGGTCCCCTGACTCGGTCAATGTGCCGCGGAACCGCGGCGGGTGCGTGCTCCCGCCGCGGATCCGCGGCCGAGTTGACTCGGTCGTGGGAAATTTTTCCTGCAGTATGTTCAGTAGGGTGTTTTAGGATTTTTAAAATATGTTTTTTCTGCCCAGATTTTATAGAAAGCAAAACTTGTTTTGGGGGTGGTTTAAAATCCGTATTTTGATCGAACTTCTAAAGACTTTAGCTAACGGGTTATATCTGTGATGTGATATATGTATTAAACGTCTGCTAATCGCTATATGTCGATTAGTGGGGGTTATACATATCTGTGATCTGTAATGTTGATGGTATGTGTATATGAATTCATTGGATTGTCGCGGATGAATAGCCGGGAGGTTGTGAGATGAGAGTTTTCTTTTCTTTCAATTTATGTAATTTGTAATTGATGTAATATTATTTATATGGCCGCACAACCGGGATGGGGTTGTAGCCGTCATTGTATAATTTCTTTTATTGTTTTTGCTCGTAGGATAGACCCAAGGTGGGGTGCACAAACTAGCGGGTACCTCGAAGTGCCGAGTGGCCTACTCACGGCGTTGAGGGAGGTTGCTTCTCTTCGGGTACTTGGCGGGTAGTTTGCTGCACCCGTAGGGGTCTAGGGTGGGGTCTTGGCTATTCATTGCGACCGTGTAATCCGCTCTTCGTTACAGGCTCGTACGGAATGCGGATTCCTAATATATCCAATGTGTTCATCTGTGATCTGGAATGGCTATCATTGCATCTGACGAATGTGTATATATCTATATGATTTTTAATTAGGCGTTGCTTATGTTTTGCATCCGCGCTAGTCCAGCCCCCGCTCTGTCGTTAGTTAAGTAACCTAACGGGTAATGACGGGGCCCCGTGGCGAATGCTGATGGCGTAACCGTACGTCATATTTTCGTTGTTTTCTGCAATGGTAGGATTAACTGATGGGACGCATTAAATAATGCAAGAAAACAAACATAAAAAGAATGTTGTTGGAATAATTTTTCAAAAAGTTGTTATTGCAAGGACGCTCTCTTTTGCTTTGCATAGAGGTATTCGGTTAAGAATGCCCAGCACCTCAGTCGACGAGGCAAGGGCCGAGATCCCTTCATCGGGAGTGACCCCTTGGGCAAAAAGTTTGCGTCAGGGTAATAACTTCACTATAGTCGATTATTCTTGCTTTGCATCGAGGTATTCAGTTTGGAATATCCTGCACCTCATTCGACGAGGAAAGTGCCGAGATCCCTTCACAGGGAGTGACCTCTTTAGCAAAAGTTTTCGCCACTATATTTTCAAAAAAAAGGGCAATCATGTTCCTTCAACTATATTAGGTTCATTACGTTAACCGGTATTTCGCCAAAAACTCAGCCGTAGCCCTCCGTCATTTCGGATTGGTATTATTTAGTATTCGTGCTGCGTTTGTTGACCTAGTCAAGGCGTAGTAAACGGTAGCTAAGTGATATTTTTCTGTGCATTGCCAAATGTGATTGGTTAGAACAGTCGTGCGGCCTTGTTGACCTAGTCAAGGGCATGTACGGGTGGGTTTAATGCAATCAAGATTATGACGGGTAGAACTTGACTGGCGGTTTATGGTTTGTTGACCTAGTCAAGGTCATAAACCGTTAGGGGCAAAAACCACATCGGGGGTTTCTAAAGAAACTGAAACTTGCAGATTTAGCATACCTTCTGGAGTGTGGTGACTAGAGTGGATTCCATCTAGGTCATCGCACAATGATAGTTGGATCCTGATCCCACTGATGAGTTGGATTACTCTCGGGAGAATATTTCACTTAACAATCAATGCTATAAACCAAGTAGGTGTCTAGAAAGGTGTTAGCGGGGCTACGCCTCCAGGGAAAAGAGATTATTTAATTAAGGAACTTCGCGAAAGCGTTGGAAAACCTCCCTCGAAGTACCAACACCAGCCTGGATGAAAGGTTAAGCAAGTATTGTGACGTGCGATTAATCCTGACTAGTTGTTCTTTTAAAGTTTGAAGAAGAATTCGAGGAAACAGTGGGAGCCATCTGGTTAGATAAATCAATAAACCAATCTAATCTTGCAAGAGCGCACGCTGAGTATTTCTTTTCTCTCTCTCCAGGTACCAACCATTTCACGCCCTAATCAAGATAATAAAATGTATCGCTTGACCGATCCGAATTCTTATTCGGGGCAGGGGAACGTTGGTTTGGCTATAACTTACGACAACAGTCATAAGTATGAGCAAGGGAAAGAGGATTGTATGGATTCCAAGGATACCAAGTTGAAGAAGAAGCATGGTTTTGCATCTACTTCAGGTGTTCTTGTAATTGAGAACGGCTTTACGGTCAGCCCTACCTCCTGGGTACTTGATACCGGATCAGGATCTCATATCTGTAATCTATTGCAGGGACTGAGAAAAAGTAGGAGAGTTGTACCTTGTGATATGTCGCTCAGAGTAGCGAACGGAGCACAAGTTAATGTTGCAGCTGTCGGTGAATATCATCTGGTGTTGCCAAATGGCAATACTATGATTTTGAACGATTGCTACTATGTACCTTCTATGGTTTGCAACATCATATCAGTTTCTTTACTCGATAAAGATGGATATAACTTTGTTCTTGATAGAAATATCATGAACATATACATTCATAAGATACTGGTTGCAGAAGGTACACTGTGTAATGGTATCTACGTTCTAAATCAGAATACAGTTTTCAATGTACAAAACACACGCAAGAGGAAGAATTCAGATACGAATGAATCCTACTTGTGGCATTGTAGACTTGGTCATATCGGAGAGAAAAGACTAAGTAAGTTGCATAAAGATGGACTCTTGAATACGTTCGAGTTTTCATCTTATGAAACTTGTCAGTCTTGTCTCAAAAAAAAGATGACCAAATCTCCGTTCACCGGACATGGAGAAAGGGCAGCAGAGCTATTGGGACTCATACACAGTGATGTATGTGGTCCAATGTCTATACTTGCAAGGGGTGGGTTCTTGTACTTCATCACATTCACTGTCAATCTCTCTAGATTCGGATATGTGTATCTTATGAAACACAAATCTGAAGCTTTTGAGAAATTCAAGGAATTCAGAAACGAAGTAGAGAACCAGATTGGCAAAAGTATCAAGATCCTCCGGTCTGATAGAGGAGGGAGAACTTAAGGACAAAATTCCTAGATTACTTAAAAGAGAATGGTATTCTCTCTCAGCTTACGCCTCCTTATACACCACAGCACAACGGTGTATCAGAACGGAGGAATCATACCCTACTGGATATGGTTCTCTCCATGATGAGTAATAACGAGTTGCCTCTTTCATTTTTGGGACATGCGCTTTTAACAGCAGCATACCTACTGAATGATGTTCCGTCTAAAGTAGTGCCTAAGACTTCATTCGAGATATGGAATGGAAAAAGGCCATATCTTAAAAGATTTAAGATATGGGGTTGTCCGGCTTATGTTAAAAAGCATAAACCAGATAAACTGGAGGCACGGTGAGTTCTTTATAAGTTTGTGGGATATCCAAAGAATGGTTATGGATATCAGTTCTACCACACCGAGGAACAGAAGGTGTTTGTTGCTCAGCAAGCTGTTTTCTTAGAAACGGAGTTTCTTGCAAAAGAAATTAGTTGGACCACAAACTGAAACTGAAAAATTGACAGAACCTCAGCATTCAATAAACCCAGACGATCCTCAGCCACTCCGTAGATCTGGTAGGATTTCTCATCCGCCCGAGAGATACTATGGTTTTCTCTTAGACGGGGATCGAGAGGATTGCATCTTGGAAGAAGATGACCCTACCAGTTTCAGGCAGGCCATTATCAGTAGGGACTCTGATAAGTGGCTGGATGCAATGCAATCCGAAATGGAGTCCATGTACACCAATAAAGTGTGGACCTTGGATATTGCTCCACCTGGGGTAAAACCCGTTGGATGCAAATGGATCTATAAATGGAAACTTGGTGTAAATGGGCAGGTGGAAACCTATAAGGCTAGACTTGTTGCAAAAGGTTTTCGTCAAAGACCTGGTTTGGACTATGACGAAACTTTTTCTCCGGTGGCTATGCTCATATCCATGCGGATCCTACTTGCCATTGCTGCCTTCCATGACTATGAAATCTGGCAAATGGACGTTAAAACGGCTTTTCTAAACGGCTGTTTAGAAGAGTGCATTTACATGGATCGGCCAAAAGGTTTCGTAGACAGTGGGAGCAGCGGGAAGGTGTGCAAGTTACTTAAATCCATTTATGGATTGAATCTGGCATCGCGGAGCTGGAACATCTGTTTTGATGAGGCAATCAAGAAATTTGATTTCATCAAGAACGAAGATGAACCTTGAGTTTATAAGAAGATTGTAGGACGAACTGTCGTGTTCCTAGTCTTGTACGTGGACGACATTCTTTTGATAGGAAATGACATTCCTATGCTACAATCGGTCAAGCTATTCTTGTCACAACGGTTCTCTATGAAAGACCTGGGTGATGCCTCGTACATTCTGGGGATCAAGATCTACAGAGATAGATCCAAGAGACTACTGGGACTTTTGCAGTCTAGGTACATAGAGACCGTACTTAAGAGATTTATTATGGAGAATTCCAAGCGTGGTAACATACCCGCATTGCACGGAATTACCCTCTCCAAGAAGACGTCTCTTAAGACTGACGAGGAGAGGGTTCGCATGAGCACTATACCCTACGCTTCGGCGGTAGGATCTATAATGTATGCGATGCTATGTACAAGACCAGATGTAGCTTACGCGCTGAGCGTGGTGAGCCGGTATCAGTCAGACCCAGGTGAAGACCACTGGACGGCAGTGAAGAACATTCTCAAGTACCTTAGAAGGACTAAGGAGATGTTCCTGGTTTACGGTAATGAAGACCTCAGGGTCAAGTCCTTTACCGATTCAAGCTTCCAGAGTGAAAAAGATGACAGCAAGTCTGTCACGGGTTTTGTGTTTACCCTCAACGGAGGGGCGGTATGTTGGAGGAGTTCCAAACAGGATACCGTCGCAGACTCGACGATGGAGGCTGAATACATTGCTGCAAGCGATGCCGCAAAAGAGGCGGTCTGGATGAAGAAGTTCATTAGTGAACTTCAGGTTGTTCCGTCCATTGTTGACCCAATACCTTTGTATTGCGATAACAATGGGGCTATAGCTTAGCGAAGGAACCAAGGTCCCATCAGAAATCCAGACACATCTTAAGGCGGTATCACCTGATCAGGGAGATCATTGATCGCGAGGAGATCGAGGTACGGAGACTGGACACAAAAGACAACACAACGGATCCATTGACGAAGGCCCTCCCTCAAACACAGTTCGAGCGACTTTTTGAGCTATTGGGTATGCGGTACGCCGGCAGCAGGCCCTAGTGCAGACGTTGGGTATGCTGTACACCAATTACAGGCCTTTAGTGCAAGTGGGAGATTGTTAGATATGTATGCCCTAGAGGCCATTATTGTATAGTACTGGTTTGTATAATACATTTTGGAGGCTTGGGATATATATAAGTGGTTTTACGACAGTCTTACTCAATATAGTAGTATGCTACTTGGTTTGTTTCTATCTTAATATGTGTATATGTTTCTTTTAACATATCGCTAAAAACATATTGGTAGAGCCCTTAGGATTTTTATTTGACTACCGGCGTTGTGATGGCGATCGCACTAGTGGGGGTTGGGTAGTCTATAAGCACATCCTTATTTTTGTCCCTAGTCGTAGGATTATCGAGACAGGGCATCGATACTCCAGAGTAGACTGGTGCATACGCTTCTCTTCCCAGCAGGGGAGATGGTCTGTCCCCCAGCCATCAGTACGTCGTACTGGAGATAGTATGCAGGTGCTCATTAGGTTACGAGTGCGCTGGACAGGACTCGTCGGGAACTTTTGGTTGGTATTATACCTATCGTCAGTTAATAGTTCCCAGGTGACATTAGTACAGCTTAGTCCGCTGACTTGACACTGTCACTTCGCCTCGAGTGTGTTCCCACTGTTCTTAGATTACTACCCTACCACGGCCCTACTGAGTCGTGTAAACAGGTAGTAGTTGGGTGCAGTCCCGAAGCACTTGGCGGCAGTGACGGTTAGACAGGATTCGTCTCTCTCGGTATTGGGGGTTGATATCGTGCTGTGTCTAGGAGAGCCATTACACAAAGTCCCTGGCCAGGGCAAGTGAGAATTGCTGGTAGGTTTTCCAGTAGATTCTCAGGGTGTTTTTGGCTACACTCCGACACGACTTGTACCGCTATTAGGGGTCGGACGTTTACCGCCCCCTAGGACCGCCATGCGATATTCTCAGACGAACAGACCGGACTGTACGAAGATTGTCACATTCAGGCTCAGTAGGAGTTCGATGGGTTCACCTCATCAGTCTTCTTATTGGCATCTACCTAGGGACCGTTACGTACAGCTAGTACCACTTGCGGCCTGTGGTTAAACCCACTGCCAGCGTAGTGTCGAGTCTTTAGAGTCCTACACAGAGGGTTACTCGCCTTTGGGCAAAACTGAGTAGAAGTTGCATGGTTTTGCGACGGGGTTCGTTCACATCCGCGCACTTGTGCACGTTTGGTGTCCGGGCAGTAGTTACTAGGAGGCTTTGGTTTTAAGCCGGATCCTAGTAACTGTTTTGGGATTGGTTTTGTCTCAGTGTATTCGTGTTCCTTGGAGCACGGATGCGGGTGTGTATGCACTGTTGACAGAGGCAGAGGCAGAGGATTCTCATTAGGGTTGTTGACCATTTGGCTATGGTTGACTTGTTGACCGTTGACTTTTCTTTAAACCCTAATGAGAATATGATATAAGATTAATAATATTAATTAAGTATTATTGTGCCATAGTTGAGTTGAAAGTTTGGCATTTGTTGACTTGTTGACTTTGTTGACCGGTTGACCATTTTGGACTTGTTGACCATCATCATTTCATGGCTATCATTTCATGGGTATAACTTTTGCTTGCTTGTTATTTCCAAAATGCAATGATAGCATGAAATGATAATGGTCATTGAAACTAACCATCACCATATACTCAATTATTATTATTATTATCATTATTCTCACTTTTGTGAGAAGGGTTGGATTAAGAGAGATCATTCTGGTTAGTTATATGTATGCCCTAGAGGCTATTACTGTACATTGGATGTATATTGTAGTGGATGCTGGGACATATATAGGTAGGACTTTCTTGCTCGACATGATAGTACGCTATCTCGTTGCTCTTTATCTTAACATGTATACTTTCAGTCTCTCTGTTACATGTTGATAAAGCCCTTAGGATGTGTACTCGACTTCCAGGACTATGATACAGATCATACTAGTGGGGCCTGGGTAGTCAATGAGTATATCCTTCGTTGTTCCTAGTCGTGGGAATATCGAGACGGGGCATCGATATTCCAGAGTAGACTAGCGTATATCTTCTCGACCCATGTGATGGGCGATGGATGATCCCATATCCATTGGTGTTTGACATCGGAGATGGTATGCGGGTGCTCAGTGGAGACTGGGTATTCTGGACGGACTCGCCGAGAACTCCCAGATGGTATATACCTCACGTCAGATGGCAGTTCTCTGGTGACACTGGTACAGCATAGTCTGTTGACCCGAGATCGTCATAGAGTCTTGTGTGTCTCCCACTGTGCTTTGATTTCCACCCTACCATGGCTCTACTGAGTCGTGCAAACAGGTGGTTTTTGGGTACAGTCCCAATTCACATGGAGGCAATGAGCGATAGGAGGGGATTCGTCTCTCCCGGTATTGGGGGTTGATGTTGCGCTATGCACGACTGGCCATAACAGGAAATCCCTGGCCAGGGTTGCACTGATATACTGATAAGAGTTATCAGTAGTTTCACGAATGTTATGGACCTTATGTCGGCATGACTTATCAAGCTACTGGGGTCTGACGTTTACCACCCCTAGGCGAGATATACGACATATCAGACGAACAGACCGGACTGTACGGTAAGTGTTACTGGTTGGATTCACAGGAGTGTGAGCGGGCTTGCACATTGATCTTCTGATCGCTCAATACCCGGGTGGCCGTTACGTTTAGCAGACCGCTTGCGGCTTGTGGGTGTTTGATATGATCATCACCTGCTGCCGGCGTATTGACGAGTCTTTAGAGTCCTACACAAAGGTTTCCTGGCTCAAGCGAAACGAAATAGGAGCGCATATGAGATATGTGCAGGACCGAGAATAATGCGTGTATGTGATACCGTATTCTATTCTCGCGATGAATGTATCGATTGGTTGTATGCGATATAACCTAGTTATCGAATCGAAGATTGATTCGATAAGCCGATACATTGGATATTAGTCGGTTATATGCGATATGACCGGATCGTTAAATCAAGTATTGATTTAATGATTTAATGCATAATTATATATTTGATATATTACTTTGCATTAACTAGTATTGGTTCACTTTAAAAAGGATTTTCTCACTTGATGTGCACATTGTATATGTGATGTATTTTTGTGCACTTGATTGTATCATGTTTGATGATACATGAAAGTTTGAGTGTATGATGAAACCATGGTTATGTTAATGGGTAGGGTTTACATTTTACTTATTCATTTATTTATTCTCTTAATTCATTTTTTTGGGCAAGAATGAAATGGTGGCTTAATTTGTTTTGTTGTTGAAGCTTCATGAAGCTTTCACTAAGTGACCATTTTGTCTTCAAGTCCTAACCCTAACCATTTAACTTAACCCTAGTTTTGTCTCTACACTTAATCATGGTTGCTATATGATAAGCATCATTTATTTTTTCTATTTGAAAAAAATACTTATCATATTCTTTTCTTCTTCTTCTTCTTCTTCACAAAGAAGAAACCTTGCTACCATCAATGGCAACATGAGAAATCCAATTCTAAAGTGAACCCACTTCCTATTTCTTCATCCTCTACCACTTGCCAAGTAGTATAGGGTGTATTCTTCACAAGTTTCATGACTTGGTGAAATTGGAGTTTGATCTTGAGTTGCCTTGACGTAGATCATCTTCGGCATCGAAGTCGTCGACCTAGCCCGCCCATTTCTCCGATGAAGCCGACGCTAGAGTCCAGGATCCGATGATCGCAGCGAGGGGACATCTTCACGGAGCTAAGGAAGTGGAGGACCGGATCTACAAAGGTTGTAGTCACTTTCCTTTAGCAATAATGTTGTTTACATGCTTGCATCGCCTTACATCTAGTTGATGATCCGTATTAGGGTTTGTAGGCACATGAATTTTTTTGAATTGGCCATGTTTGATAGGTTGTAGAACCTCTAGTGTGTGCCTAGGAACACTACAGTGGTATCAGAGACTTGCTAGAGCCTTAGGCTATGCGTAGACAGAGTTAGAAGTCCGATCGAACCGAAACCCTAATCTCAAATTGCTCTCTGTATTTTTTTTGAAATCAGGGATTTTTTCGAATTAAAAATATGCAGAAAAATCAGCATGAGTTTATAAGAATTACTGTGAAGCCCTTACTCCTGATTCCATAAAAGTGCGGCGGAACCGCGGCATTAGCATGGCTAATGCGGCGGTTCCGCGGCCATTTAGTCTCCTCTTTCATATAATTTTACACAGTAATTCCTATTTTGTAGTGCTGGTTTTCCTGGGAATTTTTAATCTGAACTCAAGAGTTGAGTTTTATGGGTTGTATTAGGGACTCGGTGTTTCGATCGGATTGTCTAATTTTGTCTGTGTGTTTTTCCGGATAATTTTAGAATATGTTAAAAAGTACGACCGGATATAAATACACATTGTTTTCCCTGCCGGGAAATTTCCAATTGTTGGATATTTCTGTAGCTTAATCACGTTCTAAGTACTGCAAGTAACGCGATGGTCCCTCTAGAAGACAACAAACCTTAACTCGATTATGTGACCGTCTTGAACTGCTCTTTGAACCTTCGGGTTTGGGGCAGTATGGCATGCCACATGTGAGGCGTTGGCTTGACCCTTCTACGGCTGGACCGTTGGTACTGAGGCATGAACTGAATGTTTTTAAACTTATTTCATGTGTTGAGCTGTATCGGAAAAACTTGGGTGTTCGATTGTTCGATCGGAAAGTTTAACATTTTCTATTTATCCGGAATATGATACAATACTTGGAATTCGCAAGTAGTTATGAGATAACTGAATGAATGTTATAAACATAGCACTTTAGTCTCACTTGATCCGTTGCCACGGAATTTTGATGCGATCAAAAGTCCGTCGCAATCGCGTAGCGTATGCGGATACTCGCCGGATAAACTTAATAGGCAGCCTCACCCCATAGCCCCGACCAAGTGACTGTAGAAGAACCCTGTCGCCGAAAGCATCAGTTCGGGTGCTCGCGGCAGCGGTGTTCCGCCTTAGTGCACTTCGTCGACGGTATCGGGGGTGCGGCCGTCCACTAAAGTTTGCGACGAGCATTCGTTCTGGATGCCGGGAATCTTGTTGAATTTCCCGACTCGAAATTGAAAAGAGTTTTCGATAAATGAGACTGAAATGCAGGGTTTATAATTGTTAGGCATATGATGTCTAAGGAATTCATTTGATTAGCCATGTGATGTCTAAGTAGGTTGCGGATTCCAACTGTTGTAGTTTTACACTTTCTTTTCTGTGACCGTAAGTGTAATATGTGATATCTCCGGTTTCGTTGCTATATGTCAACGACAATTAGGATGCGCATATTTACTTACGTTGATGACATGTGATGTTATGTGTTGCTGGATATGTTATATTGGATCGTCGTGTTTGAATAGCAGGGTTTTTTTTAATGTGAGATGAGTGTTTTTCATTTTCATTCATGTAAGAACTTGTATGTAATATTCTTTTATTGGGGCACTTCCCGGTTGCGGAAGATGTCACCTTTTGTATATTATTTACTTTTCCGCATTAGGATAGACCCAAGGAGGGGAGCACAAGTAACCGGGTTCTGGGGTCCAGTGGGAGACCAACTCGAGGAGTCGAGTCCGGGTCTCCTAACCCTAGAATTGGTAGGGTTGCTTGCCACTCTCGTAGGGGTCTAGGGGTGTGGGATTGGCTATTCATCGCGACCGTGGAATCCGTGTTTTATACTGGCTCGTATTAAAAACACGGACGTCCTAGTATATCCAATGTTTCATATGATTCTTCTGCTGCGTTATCTGTGATGTGATCATGTGATTTGTTCAGATTGATATTATATATAGTATATATGATATATTATATAGACGTTGCTTATGTTTTACACCCGCGCTAGCTCTGCCTCGCTTTGGCGTTAGTTACCTAACCTAATGGTGCAGACGGGACATCGAGGCGAATGCGGATGGCATAAGCGTACGTTATATTTATCTGTGATGATTAGGTGGACTTAAATGATGGGATATTCATTAATGTGATTAATGAAAGAAAATAAACCTAAAAGATGTTGTGGAATCGAATTTTAAAATAAAACAGGTAGCTACAGTTCTTGCTTTGCATCGCGGTGTTCCTTGTAGAACATCCAGCACCTTATTCAATAAGGAAAGGACCGAGATCCATTCACCGGGAGTGACTCCTTTAGCAATAACTGGCAGATGCTACAACTCTCGGTTTGTCTTTTGATTGGTTCTATAGTTTCTGCTTTGCACAGCGGTATATATGATATATCCTGCAGCTTATTCGATGAGGAAACGGCCGACGATCCCTTCACCGGGTGTGACCCCTTTAGCAAAACTAGATAAGCCTAAAAAACACTCCATTTAAAAACCATTTGATTCCGCAACGAGATCAAGTTCAAAGCGTTAAAGGTTTTCATAAAAACCATTCGCAACCCTCCGTCATTTTAGGAAGTAGAGTACTTAGCATTCGTGCTGTGTTTGTTGACCATAGTCAAGGCACAGTGTACGGTAGCTAAGTGATGTCTTCCTACACCGCATATGATGCGATTAGTTAGGACAGTCATGTGGTTTTGTTGACCTTAGTTTAGGGTCATGTCGGTGGGTATAATTAATCACGAAATGACGGGTAGAACTTGACTAGTACTTATGATTTGTTGTCCATAGTTAAGGTCATAGGTGCTAGGGGTAAAAACCATTATCGGGAGTTTCAAGTGTTTAAATTTGAAATGAGATTGCATACCTTCTATGTGATAGTTGGATCCCGATACCCACTGCGAGTAATTGTTACTCCTGGGAGAGTTTTGCACTTTACAATTAGCCGATCAAGTAGGTGTCTAGAAAGGTGTCAATGGGGTTACGCCTCTGGGAAAATGAGGTTTACTTTAATTAGGTCCGTGCGAAAGCACGGGGAACCTCCCTCAAAGTACCGACACTGGCCTGGCTGAAAGATTGGCGAACTTGTAGAGTGTAATTAATCCCGGCTAGTCTTTCCTTTTAGGGTTTGAAGGAAGATTTGGTAAAAACAGTGGGAGCCATCCTGATTAGATAAAATAAATAACCAATCTGATCTTGCAAGAGCGCACGCAGAGTGTTTTCTTTTCTCTCTCTCCAGGTAGCGACCATATCACGCCTTAATCAAGATAATAATATGGATGTATTGACCGAACCCGCTTGATATACTGAGCTGGGGAACGTTGGTCCCTCTCCAACTTATAATTGTTATAAGAAAGAGCAGGAAATAGGGGAATACCAGAATTCCTATGCCGCCCAAACGAAGAAAGTGCATGAGATGCATCTCCTTCGGGTGTGTTCATTATAAAGAACTGTTTCTCAGTATCCTTTGAATCCTGGGTATTTGATACCGGATCAGGATCCCAGATATGTAATCTGTTACATAGGGCTACAAAAGGCAGAAAACTGAGAACGGGTGATAAGTTTCATGAGATAGAAAACGGGGCAAGTGTTGCAGCCAAGTCTGTTGGTCACTGTCATCCTGTATTACCAATACATTGATTCTGAACGAATGTTATTAGATACCGAACCTGATATACAAAATCATATCAATCTCTTTATTTATTAAAGAAATGATAAAATTTTGTATTGATGGATAATGATTTGAACATTTCCTATATCAAAAGTTGATCGGTTCAGGCACGTTATCTAAAAGCATTGACGTTCTAAATCAAACTACAGTTCCTAGTATACAGAACACACACAAGAGGAAGAGTTCAGAAATGAACGAATCCTTCTTGAGTCATTGTAGACTAGGTCATATCAATGCGACCCGACTGGATGAAGTTACATTTTAGATGAATATTTAAATCAGTTTGAATTTACATCTTGTGAAACTTGCCAGTCATATCACAAAGATTAGATGACCATAGCCCTGTTTATTGGAAACAGAGAAAGAGTTAATGAACTCTTGGGACTGATACATGATGATGTATGTAAGGTCTCCTGTCTACACATGCCAGGACTGGTTCTTTTTACTTCATTATATTCTCTGATAATCTCTCAAGATACAGTCATATGTTTCTGTTGAAACATAAGTCCGAAGCTTTTGAGGTATTCACAGAATATAAGTTAGAAGTAGAGAACCAATAACAGGGTATAAGTATTATGTCCTATGATGAGATCAGGGAGGAGAATACTTGTGCATAGAATTCCTGGACTATTCTAAATGATAATGAGATTCTCTCTCAGTGTTACTCCTCTGAATAAACCACAGCACAACGGTGTATCGGGGTGGAGCAATCGCACAATATTAGATATGGTGTGCTCTATGATGAGTATTACTGAGTTACCTATTTCCTTTTGGGGTTGTGCACTTGAGAAGTTGCATACCTATTGAATAGGGTTCGAATCAAATCAGTGCCTACCAATCCATATAAGATATGGTGTGGGAAGAGCCTATCTCTTAAGTAAGTTAAGATTTGGGATTGTCCGGCCTATGTCGAAAGAAAAATCCGGACAAGATCGAGGTAAAGTCAGTTCTGTAGAACTGGAAAGGTTCCAGCTATAAAAAACTCCAGCTGATGATTTGACAGAACCAAAGGATTCAATAGTCCCCGACGAACCTCAGCCTCTCCAACGATCTAGTAGGGTTCCTCATCCGCCTGAGAGATACCTCGGTTTCTCGATGACAGTGGGAGCGAGGAATGCATCATGAGATGATGACCCAACTAGTTTCGAGCAAGCCATCGAGAGTAGGGACTCTATAAGAATGGCTGGATGCTTAGCGATCTGAGATGGAATCCATATACACCAACAAAGTATGGACTTTGGTTGTGATATCTGAAAGGTTAAATCCCCATCAGGAGCAAGTATATCTTGAGAAGATAAGAGGGTGTAGATGGAAAATTTGAGACTTTCAAAGCTAGACTGGTTAAAGGTTTTCATCATCGACCGGGCATGGATAATGATGAAACCTTTTCCAGTCGCTGTACTTATGTCCATCCAGATCCTACTTACCATTGCTACATACCATGACTGCGATATCTGGTGGTTGGGTGTCTTGACTGCTTTTCTAAATACTGATTTAGAATAGAAAGTCTATAAGTACACAGCCAGAGGGCTTCGTAAACAGTGGGAGCAGCGGAAACATGTGCAAGCTGCTTTACAGGATAAAGCAGGCATCGCGGAGTTGGAACATCTGTTTTGATGTGGTAGTCAAAGAGTTTGACTTCATCAAAATGGTAGATGAACCTTGTATGTACAAAAGGGTAGTATGAAGTATGGTAATGATCCTCGTAGAGTACGTGGATGACATACTCTTGATAGGAAAGGAGTTTCCTACGCTACGATCGGTCGATCTCCTCTTATCACATAGATTCTCCATACAGTATCAAAGTGATACCTCCTAAATCCTGGGTTTTGGATCTATGAGATAGATCTAAATGGATGTTAGGATTCTCACTAGTTGTAGTGAGATGGTATCAGTTGATCCTGGGGAGAATCACTGGAAAGGTTCCAGGGTGATAAGGACGACTGAATGTCAGTCACAGGCATTGTCTTTACCCTCAGTGGAGGGACGGTATGTTGGAAGAGTTCCAAGCTAGATACCGTGGCAAACTAGACGATAAAGGCTGGTAACATCGCTATTATAGATACTACCAAAGAGGCAGTTTGGGTGTATATTGGTTCATAAGATGAACTAGGTTCCTACCATTGTATGACCATGGAAGTGTGGCTTTGGCCCAGGAACCCCGATCCCATCAGTGACCCAGACATATTCTGAGGAAGTATCACCTGATCATGGAGATAGTTGATCTCCAGGGTGATCGAGGTTAGGAGAGTAGACTCAGAGGACAACACGGCGGATCCACTAACGAAGGCCTTTTCCCAAAGAAAGACTCATATGGGATGGTTGAGTATTAGATACCGCAACCACTGCTACAGATGGCCCTAGTGCAAGTGGGAGATTCTTATTTATATGTATGCCCTAGAGGCCATTACTGTACATTGGATGTATATTGTAGTGGATGCTGGGACATATATAGGTAGGACTTTCTTGCTCGACATGATAGTACGCTATCTGGTTGCTCTTTATCTTAACATGTATACTTTCAGTCTCTCTGTTACATGTTGATAAAGCCCGTAGGAAGTGTACTCGACTTCCAGGACTATGATACAGATCATACTAGTGGGGCCTGGGTAGTCAATGAGTACATCCTTCATTGTTCCTAGTCATGGGAATATCGAGACGGGGCATCGATATTCCAGAGTAGACTAGCGTATATCTTCTCGACCCATGTGATGGGCGATGGATGATCCCATATCCATTGGTGTTTCACACCGGAGATGGTATGCGGGTGCTCAGTGGAGACTGGGTACACTGGACGGACTTGCCGAGAACTCCAAGATGGTATTATACCTCACGTCAGAAGGCAGTTCTCTGGTGACACTGGTACAGCATAGTCTGTTGACCCGAGATCGTCATTGAGTCTTGTGTGTCTCCCACTGTGCTTTGATTTCCACCCTACCACGGCTCTACTGAGTCGTGCAAACAGGTGGTTTTGGGTATAGTCCCGATTCACATGGAGGCAATGAGCGATAGGAGGGGATTCGTCTCTCCCGGTATTGGGGGTTGATGTTGCGCTATGCACGACTGGCCATAACAGGAAATCCCTGGCCAGGGTTACAGTGATATACTGATAAGAGTTATCAGTAGTTTCACGAATGTTATGGACCTTACGTCGGCATGACTTATCAAGCTACTGGGGTCTAATGTTTACCACCCCTAGGCGAGATATGCGACATATCAGACGAACAGACCGGACTGTACGGTAAGTGTTACTGGTTGGATTCACAGGAGTGTGAGCGGGCTTGCTCGTCGATCTTCTGATCGCTCAATACCCGGGTGGCCGTTACGTTTAGCAGATTGCTTGCGGCTTGTGGGTGTTTGATATGATCATCACCTGCTGCCGGCGTATTGACGAGTCTTTAGAGTCCTACACAGAGGTTTCCTGGCTCAAGCGAAACGAAATAGGAGCGCATATGAGATATATGCGGGACCGAGAATAATGCGTGTATGTGATACCGTATTCTATTCTCGCGATGAATGTATCGATTGGTTGTATGCGATATAACCTAGTTATCGAATCGAAGATTGATTCGATAAGCCGATACATTGGATATTAGTCGGTTATATGCGATATGACCGGATCGTTAAATCAAGTATTGATTTAATGATTTAATGAATAATTATATATTTGATATATTACTTTGCATTAACTAGTATTGGTTCACTTTAAAAAGGATTTTCTCACTTGATGTGCACATTGTATATGTGATGTATTTTTGTGCACTTGATTGTATCATGTTTGATGATACATGAAAGTTTGAGTGTATGATTAAACCATGGTTATGTTAATGGTTAGGGTTTACATTTAACTAATTCATTTATTTATTCTCTTAATTCATTTTTTTGGGCAAGAATGAAATGGTGGCTTAATTTGTTTTGTTGTTGAAGTTTCATGAAGCTTTGACTAAGTGACCATTTTGTCTTCATGTCCTAACCCTAACCATTTAACTTAACCCTAGTTTAGTCTCTACACTTAATCATGGTTGCTATATGATAAGTATCATTTATTTTTTCTATTTGAAAAAAATACTTATCATATTCTTTTCTTCTTCTTCTTTTTCTTCACAAAGAAGAAAGCTTGCTACCATCAATGGAAACATAAGAAAAAGAGTGAGAAATCCAATTCTAAAGTGAACCCACTTCCTATTTCTTCATCCTCTACCACTTGCCAAGTAGTATAGGGTGTTTTCTTCACAAGTTTCATGACTTGGTGATGTTGGAGTTTGATCTTGAGTTGCCTCGACGTAGATCATCTTCGGTATTGAAGTCGTCGACCTAGCCCGTCCATTTCTCTGATGAAGCCGACGCTAGAGTCCAGGATCCGATGATCGCAGCGAGGGGACATCTTCACGGAGCTAAGGAAGTGGAGGACCGGATCTACAAAGGTTGTAGTCACTTTCCTTTAGCAATAATGTTGTTTACATGCTTGCATCGCCTTACATCTAGTTAACGATCCGTATTAGGGTTTGTAGGCACATGAAAATTTTTGAATTGGCTATGTTTGATGGGTTGTAGAACCTCTAGTGTGTTCCTAGGAACCCTACAGTTCTATCATTCTCTTTCTCTCTCCTAGAAAGAAAGCTCTCCCTCTTCCTCTTCCTCTCTCAAGGTTCAAGTGTTCCATGAGTTCGAAATCATGAACCTTTGCGACAAAACAACTATCACTCTTCTCTACTCAATCTAAGGTATTAGGTTTAGCAAACCAAACACCTTAGTCATCTCTAGGTTGAGATAGGAGCCCAATTTCGAGACCCTCGGGTGGATCCATCTATGGCAAAGAGGAAACGATAAGGAGGATCCGTTCAACCGACTACAAGGAACAAGAAAGAGGAAGAACTACAACAAGAAGAGAAGGAGTTCAAGACCAAGGTATATCCATTATAAATAGTAGTTAGAACTTGTAGATTTTTGTTAGTTTTTGTTTAGCAACGATCCTTCATGAAATGGTCCATGTTACCTAGCTAGGGAATTTTTTTGTTTTACCTATTCCGCCTCTCCGAAAGGACCGGGGTGGGTAACGTGGACCTAACATCAACCATGCCCGATTAAAAATTTTAGCCGTGCCGAACAACCCAAAGCCGTATCATTAAATTAGGGTTTAGGCGAAAACAAGCATGTTAAACACTTTAACACTAAGTGACAGGGATTACAACCTTTGTAGATCCGGTCCTTCACTTCTTAAGCTTCGTGTTGAAGTCCCTTCGGTGCGATCATCGTGTTCCGAACTCTCGAGAGGCTCCGCGAAGAGAAAAGTGCAAGCTTGCTTCCGATCTTCGATAACAAAGATGATCTACCTTGAAGTTTCGTTAACACAAGCTCTCACTCTCTAAAAAAGTGAACACCCTCATCTAAATGGCAAGGATAGATGAGGATGATGAAGTAGGATTTTTGCTCTCTTTTATTTTCATATTCTCACATATAAACATCACTTATGAAAAAGCTAGTGAAGCTTTTCATCAAGGAGGAAGAATCAAGAAGAAGAGCTAAAACCTTTTGTGATGAATAATGAATTGTTGTAGTGGTTACAAATCTAACCAAGGGTTAAGCATGAAGGAGTTAACCCTTTTAGAGAATTAACTAGAGTTAACGGTTTGGATTGGGTTAACATAATATCTTCACAAATATCAAGCAAAACACAAAGTCCAAGCTTCATGAAGCTTCATGGAAGCTTCATGCAAAAGCTAACCCTAATCCAAACCCTAACCAAGTTTAATCCCTAAACCATTGTTAAATTTGTAACCCTAACATGTTACAATATTATATATCACATATACAATATATTTTGTAACAATAGAAAATAATACAATTAACATATATCGCATATATATCAGTGTATTATCCCGTGAGAAAATGAATCTTTTAGTGAGCTAATATTAGTTAATGTAATTTAATATATCATATATATTATTATACATTAAATTATCAAATCAACACTTGATCCGATAATCCGGCTATATCGCATATAACCGACTAATACGATGACCCGGCTATATCACATAAACCCGACCGATATCTCATATCGCGAGAATCCAATACAGTACACATACCGCATTATCCTCGGTCCCGCACATATCTCATATGTGCTCCTACTACGTTTTGCCTGAGTCAAGAAACCTCTGTGTAGGACTCTAAAGAATCGTCAATACGCCGGCAGTAGGTGATGATCATATCAAACACCCAAAAGCAGCAAGCGGTAAGCTAAACGTAACAGCCACCCGGTATTGAGCGCTCAAAAGATCAACAAGAAAGCCTGTACATTCTCCTGTGAATCCAAACAGTAACACTCCCGTTCTGTCTGGTCTCGTCGTCTGATATGTCGCATATCTCGTATAGGGGTGGTAAACGTTAGACCCCGGTAGCTCGATAAGTCGAGTCGATTTGAGGTCTATAACAGTTCGAGAAACTACTTATAACACTTTCCAGTAAATCTCAGCAACCCTGGCCAGGGATTTCCAGTTATAGCCAATCGAACACAGCACAACATCAACTCCCTATACCGGGAGAGACGAATCCCCTCCTATCGCTCATTGCCTCCATGTGATTCGGGACTGTACCCAAAAGCCACCTTTTTGCACGCCCTCTTCGACGTGGTATGATGGAAATCAAAGCACAGTGGGAATCACACAAGACTCTTTGACGATCTCGGGTCAACAGACTACTCTGTACCAGTGTCACCGGAGAACTTCCATCTGACGTGAGGTATAATACCATCTGGGAGTTCTCGGCGAGTCCGTCCAGTATACCCGGTCTTTACTGAGCACCCGTACACCATCTTTGATGTCAAACACCGATGAATATGGGATCATCCATCGCCCATCATATGGGTCAAGATGCATATACGCTAGTCTACTCTGGTGTATCGATGCCCTGTCTCGATACACCCTCGACTAGGAACAGTTATAGGATGTACTTGTCGACTACAGTGGCCCCACTAGTATGATCTCATCATAGTCCCAGTAGTCGAGTACATATCCTAAGGGCTTTATCAACTTGTAATATAAAGACAATCAGAGTACATGTTAAGATAAATTACAACCAGATAGCATACTATCATGTCGAGCAAGAAAGTCCTCCCTATATATGTCCAAGCATCCATTACAATATACATCGTATGTACTGTAATGGCCTCTAGGGCATACATATAACTAACAATCTCCCACTTGCACTTGGGCCATCTGTTGTGGTATCACATACTCAACAGTCAGCTGCGGTTGAAGTATCTCATACTCAACCATCCCATAAGAGTCTCTACTAGGAAAAAGGCCTTTGTGAGTTGATCCGCGCTGTTGTCCTCTTTGTCTACTCTCCTAACCTCGATCTCCCTGGAGATCAACCATCTCCATGATCAGGTGATACTGCCTAAGAATTATATCTGGATTTCTGATAGGACGGTAGTTCCATAGCATAAGCCACAACTCCATTGTCAGACAATGGTAGGAACGAAGTTCATCTCATGAACTTATATATATCCAAACTGCCTCTTTAGTAGCATCCTAGGTAACGATGTATCTTGCCTTTAATCGTCTAGTAAGTCACGGTATCTAGCTTGGAACTCTTCCAACATACCGTCCCTTAACTGAGGGTAAAAACAATGCCTGCGACTGACATTCAGTCGTCCTTATCACCCTAGAACCTTTCCAGTGATTCTCCCCAGGATCGATTGATACCATCTCACTACAACTAGTGAGTATCCTAACATCCAATTAGATCTATCTCATAGATCCAAAACCCAGGATTTAGGAGGTATCATTTTGATCGTATATGGAGAATCCTTGTGATAAGCGGAGATTGACCGAGCGTAGAATAGGAAACTCCTTCCCTATCAAGAGTATGTCATCCACGTACTCTACGAGGATCAACACCATACTCTCTACTACCTGTTTGTATATACAAGGTTCATCTACCATTTTGATGAAGTCAAACTCTTTGACTACCACATCAAAACAGACGTTCCAACTCCGCGATGCCTGCTTTATCACATAAAACATCTTGCACACATTTCCGCTGCTCCCACTGTCTACGAAGCCTTCTGGCTGTGTACTTATAGACGTTCTCTTCAAAATCAACATTTAGAAAAGCAGTCATGACACCCAACCGCCAGATATCGTAGTCATGGTATGTAGCCGTGGAAAGTAAGATCTGGATGGACTTAAGCATAGCTTTGAAAGTCTCAACTTTTCCATGTACACCTAGTAATCCTCTCAAGATATATTTGCTCCTGATGGGGATTTAACCCTTCAGATAGAGCAACAAAAGTCCATACTTTGTTTGTGTATAAGGATTCCATCTCAGATCGCTAAGCATCCAGCCATTCTTACAGAGTCCCGCTCCTGATGGCCAGCTCGAAACTAGTTGGGTCATCATCTCATGATGCAATCCGCGCTCCCACTATCATAGAGAAACCAAAGTATCTCTCAGGTGGGTGAGGAACCCTACTAGATCAGCGAAGAGGCTAAGGTTCGTTGGTTACTATTGAATCCTTCGGTTCTACCAAATCATCTGCTGTAGTTTGTATAGCTGGAACTCCTTCCAGTTCTACCTAATGACAACTAATTTCTTCACAAGAAATTCCCTTTCACAAAGGTGGCATGTTGAGAAACAAAACATCTTTTGTTCCTCTGTTTGGTAGAAGATATTCTCTTGCGAATGCTTGGGATATCCAACAAACTTCCACAGAACTGACTTTTCCTCGAGCTTATCCGGATTATGCTTTTAGACATAGGCTGGACAACCCCAAATCTTAACAAACTTAAGATATGGGCACTTCCCATTCCATATCATATATGAAGTGGTAGGAAACTGATTTGATTTAAACCCTATTCAATAGGTATGCAACTTCTCAAGTGCATAACTCCCAAAAGAAAATAGGAAACTCAGTATTACACATCATAGAGCACACCATATCACATAGGGTGCTATTGCTCCGCCCCGATACACCGTCGTGCTATGGTGTATACGGAGGAGTAATACTGAGAGAGAATCTCATTCTCCTTTAGAATAGTCTAGGAATTCCGTGCTCAAGTATTCTCTACCCTGATCTCATCAAAGGACATAATATTTATACCCATTTTTGGTTCTCTACTTCTTACTTATATTCTGTGAATATCTCAAAAGGTTCTGTAACATTTCAAAAAAATAAAATATTATTTTTGGGAATTTTCATAATTCTTAATGAATATTTTAATAGTCGGTGTAATTAAATACCGATAAATGGTGAAAATTCGGGAGAAAATTTTGGAAATTCTAAAAATAGGGTATTTTGTGGAAATATGTCATTTTTTAAGCTCTTATGGTTCCGTATATGTTATTTTGGTGTTAATCGCGATTAACAATCGCTAAGTGGATTTTTGTGCAAAAAAATGTGCACATGACATTTTCTACACCTGCTTCTTGTTTTGGTCATGGTAGCCTAGGGTTGGACCATGTTTAGGTGACCATGGGGGGTTGAACCAATTGATTAGAGCTGGGGTTATGTCGACTTGTGTAGGGAGAGAGAGTGAGATGGTTAGGGTGTGCTATGATCCACCCCATTTCATTATTCCTTATGTTCTTTCACTCTTTCTCACATCTCTCCCCATAACACAACTCCATACCATTATACACTATCACATAACACCCTACATCAGCCAAAATAACCACAACTCTACACCAAACAGCATCAGCCCGTGCAGTAGCCGCAAACAGCCAAAGAACAACAAAAAGAACCAATTTCAGCTACAGCCATAGCAACAGCAGCCCACATCAGCTACAACAGCCCCCATAGCTGATCTACATTAGCCTACCCTTAACATTATCAGCCCCCTAGCTGACATACCCACCTCCCATCGAGACTTATCAGCCCCCTAGCTGATAACACTCTCCCATCATCTTTTTCAGCCCCCAATGGGTGACTTTTGCTACCAATCAGCAGCACAATGGCTGACTTTTGCTACCAATCAGCAGCACCATCATTGCATCACCCCAAATTCTGCCAAACTTCAGCCACAATAGCTGACTTCAGCCACCCTAGCCACTAGCATCAGCTGCAACCCCTAGCTCCTAGCACCATAGCCTAACCTCTATACACTCACACCAGCTGATACTTCAGCACAGATTCAGCCCCATTTCCTGGCAACAGATCAGCCACATTTCAACCCCAACACAGCAGCTTCATCCCCACACACACCCCCAACCTCATAAGCCATAGCCCAACTCTTCCTCTGCTGCCTCACACACCGAATAACAAGAGAAAAGGGAGAAGTTGCAAGCAGCAGTAGCTGCTGAAACAACATCAGCATTAAGCAACAGCCCAATGAGCAGCAACCCCATCAACACAACACCAAATACTTCAACTTCACCACAACACCTACCCCAACACTTCTGCTGCTGCACTTAGCCATGAACAATTCCAAGCAGCACCAGCAGCCAAGGCAACAGCAACCAAAACCACAATTCTTTCAGCTGCAGTTTTGCAGTTCAGCCAGAACACCGACTTGAAGCTGCTACAGATGCACTTCAACAGGCCTTCCTTCCTCTAGATCTTCTCTTCTACTACATTCTAAGACTTCTCTTGAGGTATAATCTCATAACCAAATTCTTGTCTTCCAAGTTATAGTGTATAGCTGATGCTACTGTTTTAGTGTGACAATGTGCTAGTTTAGGCAAATTTGAGTGAAACGTGACCTAGTTTTGGTTTTGATCGTTAGTATAACCTTATTAGATACTTTTGAGACCATTGTAACCAATACTACTCTAGAATCCAAGTATTTACCAGAGTTATTCGACTTGGCGTATTTTACCGTTTTTGTCGATTTTGAGGCCTTTCTGAGATCTGCTTTCACCCGGGGCCTCCTAGAGAAAAGTAGACATGTCAGTGAGCTGTGCAGGCACCTTGGAACCCCTACCAAAATCCTTAGCCACCAATTCAAAATCCCGGCCGCAAATTACCTCATTCTGGCCTCAATTTGCGGCCAGACCAGTATAAAACTGCCTCGTTTTGCGTGCACAGGCCCTTTTTCATGTAAAATTGACCCCCGGCATGTCTAGTTTTGACTGGTTCCTGTTAGGATAAAATCTGGGTTCATTTTTAAGAGTTGGCGTATGTTTTACGACGTGTTTTTGTATGGATTTTGATATTCGATGATTCGTATCTGTCGGGTGGCGTTCGGACGTCGACAACAGTGGATATTGGCTGTTTTTGCCCACAAGGTCACAGGTTTTTACCTATGGGCGTAGTGTGCACCATTTTGGTTTCCGACATGATTTTCATGAGTTTTAGCGTGTGATATCCTTGTAGGTACCCCACGTGGCGTCGGAGCGTTGGAGATGCAATCGGCGACATCGGCACCGGAACACATAACTAGGTGAGTAGATTTATATCTACGGGGAGAAGTCAGGTGGATGGCGTATAGCACCCCCGCAGTCCGAGGTGGTGTATACGGATGCGTATAAACACCTATAAATATTATTGTTGTTGGGATTATTACTGATGATAAATGGATATCGGTGATCTTGAATTATTTTGGTTACGAAACCATAGGGTAGTGGGTGCACTACATATTCATGCACACATATACATACTTGCATACATCCTCACTTCATATATGGTTATGGAATTCGTTATAGATATGTGTTCACATGGGTTTGGGTTTATATGCTTATTACGGATTTGAGGATGATATATGGGATCGATGTGAGTCGATGGTTTGATATAAGATCATGATGTCGGTGATATGATAAAATTCATAATGGAGGTACGTCTTGATGCTTAGAGGATTTTGGGAATGATGATGCCATAATAATAGCGACATATATATTATGTGATCGACATGTGATTATGATATACGATGGGATACGATATGATATGATATGACAGGATACTTGTGATAGGCCACTTTAGGTGATGTATACTCTGGCGATGATATATGAGTATAATATCGATCTATACTAGACTGTCGATCAGTAGTTAGATCTTGATTATAGTGATGATGTTGGAATTGTACTAGACATAGGTAAGTACCCAGATGATGATAATTGATAAAGAGAATACTCGATGAATGATATGACAAATGTGATATTGACCCGTACCCAGATTTGGGAGGCCGTACGATGGATTTACGTACGAGCTATATTTTGATGTTTGATCTGCCTATTTGACTTGGGAATAACCGATTATAGGGATACGGTATCGGATGTGATATGATCGAGGCGGGATCACCGACTATATATGTGTATATATATATATATATGTATCGACTCAGAGGTTAGGCGGTTACCCTTACCTAATACTAGCTTTAGCTCAGCCTTGTAGTAGGGTACTATATAACCTTTATGACATTAGATGCAGTTTAGCGATCATGGTGTTCAGTATTTCATCTCCTGCATATTATTATTGTTGCTCTGCATCGCATACTGTTATGATTCATATTCTATTATTGATATCATGCTGTTAGGACACCAGCACCATTACCGATGATGCGTATGTTCCACATACACTTACTTGCCAGCTCACACACATCTTCATCGGTAATTGCCATGTCACTACACAGTAGTATTATTGCATCAGGATATGACCCTTGTATGTGCATACTATTATTCCATGTTGCAGGGCATACAGTTACACTTGCATTCCATTTATATGTCACATACATCATGCTTCCTGATTGTACGCATTGAAATATGTTGTTTCTATGTTATTCTGGATTTGGGAACCGTGGGTATTTCAAAGAGATTATGTAAATGTTTTAAAACCCGGTTACCCTTGATATGATATTTCAGTGCGTTCACCATGTGTTTTCTTGGTGCTGAGAGTGACATGTGAAACCCGAATCGAGGAGGCGGATGAGACCGATTGCGGGTACATGGTGGACCCGGTGCGGTACACCGGGGCAAGAAGATCGCAGATGATGGCGTTGAGCCTGTGCAGGGGAGCACTACCTACCGGTGATTTTTCCCGACGCGTCGGATATCTAGAGGATACCGTCATAGTTTTGATATGGATGGTAGGGGCCGATCTGGACTGACGGCGCTCTAGATTTTGTGATTGAGACATTGAGATTTCGAGATATTGAGGTACAGAGATTGTGATACAGAGGTATCGAGATACTGAGACTTATGTTTTGTGCCGATGCTAGGCACTGTTTATGCTGGTTTCATTCATGATACCTCATTTTAAAAGTACAGAAATCCCACAAATTATGAAAGCAGTTTTCTTCAGTACAAGCATTCTGTTTCATGCATTCATACATCATTCATATGATATATTGCCACCTGATGCACTGGCACAGACATATGGGATTACATTTGGGTTAGATGTTTACACTAGCCATGGTTAGAGATTACTTGTTATATATTTGAGGATTATATGTTATGATCGTATGACCTAGGTTGCGTCATACATGCGATTTTCTGTTCGTAGATCTTTTTCTACTCACGAGTTGGCAACTCACCCCCGTTGTGCCCCAGTTTCATGCAGGTGTTGCCGTACGGATTTCATTACGGCTTTGCGGGCACTGTACCTTTCGGGTGACTTGCTAGTAGGTGGGTTTATTGTATCTTACCCATCATTATACTTTGTATATTATATTTCAGTTGTATCTAGAATTTCCATCAACCAAAACATGTACTTATTTGAGATAGAGACCAGTGATGTTTATTCTTTCGACCTTAGAGTCGCGGGCTATATTTCGATGGGTTCTTGCTGGTTGAGTTTCATTTCTGTTGTGATCCTCGCCTTTAGGAGTTGTATATTATGATGCATACAGGTTGATTTGGTATGGTTTTTCCTACACTCTACTACTTCTCTTGGTTTGGATTTCTGGGTTTCGGCTTACTTAGAATACGTGCGCCTTGAGACGTTCGTAGTCTACGTGCCGGTCATGATTCGTAATTTCGGGTCGTGACAAAGTTGGTATCAGAGCGTTAGGTTTTACCTTCAGAGTATAGGATGACCCTTGGTTGATGGAATAAGTAACTAAAGTAGAGTGACGTACCGTTGGTATGTTCCGCGGCATATTTACGACACGCCACTCCACTTAAGAAGCCTTAGGATGTACATTTCTTTATTCAGTATCATATTCCTTCCTGATCTAGCCTCATCGGTACCAGTTTTCGTTTTGCTGCCACGATTACGGGCAGGGAGAGCTATGGCTAGAGTTGCGGTCAGCTTGAGCTCGTCACGAACGAGGACTGACCGGGGCGTGATTCTGGCGATACACGATTGTAGAGATGTGTCTTTTTATTGTGTTTCTGCACCACGAGCGATGGATGGATCGCTGTATGAGATTACTCGGACGTGCAGATTAGCACCAGAGGATTGAGCCACCGGTAGAGGCCAGCCAGACTTTGATGAACGTTGGCGTATTGCTTGCTCATGATGATTGAGGCACGGTTCAGCGTGCAGACGAGTGAGCTAGTTGTTACTGCGAACGACGAGATATTGCCCCAGATGTTGGAGCTACTGCTGTACGAATAGTATTAAGAGATTGTAGAAGATCGCTAGTTCCCGAGGATGAATGACTAGGACATGTGGATCATTCGCTAGCCCGATGCGAGGTCATCAGATAGATTGATTACAGCTAGAGACGACATCACGCAGAGACGTTGAGAGTCGATAGAGATGATCGAATGTCAGTAACCTATTATTCCAAGTTTAAAGTATTCGGAAAGACATGCAGGCAATTCTATGGTCCCTCTAGAAGAATGAAACCCTAACTCGACTTAATGAACGTGTGAAAGCCTTTGAACCTTAGGGTTTGCGGCAGTTCTGCGGCGCCATTAGTGAGGCTTGGGTTTGCCCTTCTACGGCTGGACCACCGATGCTGTGGTATGTACGCGATACTATTATACTATACCCAAGATGTTGAGTTCTTGGGGGATTATGAGGTTTTAACGACTCGATCGGATGGCTCGACCTAATTCGGAGGCTAGTTGGTGAGATGCATTTCTTGGGAGACTCCAGATACTATGATATCCGTTGGAGTTCAGTCCATGCAGCTACGACGAGACAAGTCCGAAGCGGTCGACATTAGAAAAAGTGGAGTAAGAGGTTCGTACAAGATCTGGATATGATGACGTTCCACTCCGCCGACACCATAAATGCGATGCGCATACCGAGGCATTGTAACTGGATATACCTTCTAGAAGGAGTCGCGATGAGTATGCAGCCGTTCCGGAACAAGAAGCAGATATGGTAAAGGACGATGACTTCCGGAAAATTGGCAGAGATGAGACTGGAAGAGATCTTGAGTAAGATTCCTTGCAGGACACTGCTGCAATGATACTTGCACCCAGGATCAAATGTGTCACGTATATTCAGAGAGCCAGAGGCCGACACCAGTGACATGCTGCTTTACGAGTGGTCGCGAGTATTGGCCGAGATATGACCACAGAAGTGCCAAAAAGGAATCGTCCCCGTTAGCACACTTGACAGGGCCGATGAGCCGTTGAATCGTAAGATTGGTAATCCACAAAGGAGACTTGGACCCAGGAGTGGTCATGTTATGCATACCAGCAGGCCAGAGTTCAGGATCGTCGACGAGTTATGCTACGAGTAACCACGACAGTTGGTCCGAGATTATTGGAGGATGCGCTTAAGCGGAACTATTCCGCCATACTTGATTTCGGTGTTTTGACGATTTATTCGCATGATTTGATTTTGATGATTGAGGATTTACGATTGTGGCACAGTTGTTGCACTTGATATCATTTTCGTGACTTGGTTTCACATGTTGTGATTTTATGGGGTTTCATACAGTTGAGTAGATTTTGTGCGTACGTACGCAAACGATTTGGTTTTTGCACTCGGTATAGTTCACATATGCTTACAGTGCAATGATTCGTATTTCGTGCACTTGGATGCACTGGTCTTCGATTTCGATAGTGATGCTCGATATTTGTTTCGTGCATGATGGATGTACAGGATTTGGATTTTTTGCGCATGTTGGGCATGATAGGAAATGAGATTTGGTGCACACCAGATGCACTAAACCGAGATTCTTCGTGCATGTCAGATGCACCTGTTTGTGCTGTCAGGAACACCTGTTGCCTTGACAGATGTTTCGTGCACACCCGATGCACTTAGATATTGTTTTATGCGCATGTATGGCACATTCATGGATTTTGATTTCCGTGCGCACCAGACGCACAGGGTTTTTATATGCATATTTTTGGAATTGATTTCTTAGGGAGCAGTACATTTCTATGATATTGCGATTGGTTTTCGTACTGATCAGGACTGATCAGATGACAGTGCCTGGGTATATTTTGCATGCATTGATAGATTTCAAAGGGATTCCAAAAGCAAGCTATAGTTTCATTATTTACATACGTGTCCGATTTGACACGAAACGTTTAAAATAGGGAACCCTTCTAAATTGTTTTCAAAACGGCGGATCGTGCATATTAAACAAAAGATATATACGTATAGGGTTATTTTCTTATAAGAGATGTCCGCCGCTGTGCAGTGTTATGTGTATTGCACATCGACTTTAAAGAATTTAGCATGCATTCCCTTCAGATATTTACATGTACGGATTTGGTATTTACACGAACAGTTCTGATTTATAGCATATCAGTTTTGCTTTGGATTTGGCATTCATGTTTTCATCTTGACTCCGATGATTGCGAGACGCTTGACGGAGTATTGACTTCGAGTTATCTGCTCGTTACTCATGCGCATGTATTGCGCTATGATGCATTTTATATATTGATGATTTCGGGGCCCCATTGGTTTGGACATTTATTTGAAATGTTTTAGAATTGGGAGGTTTAAATTTAAATTCGAGGACCGAATTTCATTAAGGGGGGAAGACTGTAACATTTCAAAAAAATAAAATATTATTTTTGGGAATGTTCATAATTCTGAATGAATATTTTAATAGTCGGTGTAATTAAATACCGATAAATGGTGAAAATTCCGGAGAAAATTTTGGAAATTCTAAAAATATGGTGTTTTGTGGAAATATGTCATTTTTTAAGCTCTTATGGTTCCGTATATGTTATTTTGGTGTTAATCGCGATTAACAATCGCTAAGTAGATTTTTGGCTTTTTGTGCAAACAAATGTGCACATGACATTTTCTACACCTGTTTCTTGTTTTGGTCATGGTAGCCTAGGGTTGGACCATGTTTAGGTGACCATGGTGGGTTGAACCAATTGATTAGAGCTGGGGTTATGTCGACTTGTGTAGGGAGAGAGAGTGAGATGGTTAGGGTGTGCTATGATCCACCCCATTTCATTATTCCTTATGTTCTTTCACTCTTTCTCACATCTCTCCCCATAACACAACTCCATACCATTATACACTATCACATAACACCCTACATCAGCCAAAATAACCACAACTCTACACCAAACAACATCAGCCCCTGCAGTAGCTGCAAACAGCCAAAGAACAACAAAAAGAACCAATTTCAGCTACAGCCATAGCAACAGCAGCCCACATCAGCTACAACAGCCCCCATAGCTGATCTACATTAGCCTACCCTTAAAATTATCAGCCCCCTAGCTGACATACCCACCCCCCCATCGAGACTTATCAGCCCCCTAGCTGATAACACTCTCCCATCATCTTTTTCAGCCCCCAATGGGTGACTTTTGCTACCAATCAGCAGCACAATGGCTGACTTTTTCTACCAATCAGCAGCACCATCATTGCATCACCCCAAATTCTGCCTAACTTCAGCCGCAATAGCTGACTTCAGCCACCCTAGCCACTAGCATCAGCTGCAACCCCTAGCTCCTAGCACCATAGCCTAACCTCTATACACTCACACCAGCTGATACTTCAGCAAAGATTCAGCCCCATTTCCTGGCAACAGATCAGCAACATTTCAACCCCAACACAACAGCTTCATCCCCACACACCCCCCCAACCTCATAAGCCACAGCCCAACTCTTCGTCTGCTGCCTCACACACCGAATAACAAGAGAAAAGGGAGAAGTTGCAAGCAGCAGTAGCTGCTGAAACAACATCAGCATTAAGCAACAGCCCAATGAGCAGCAACCCCATCAACACAACACCAAATACTTCAACTTCACCACAACACCTACCCCAACACTTCTGATGCTGCACTTAGCCATGAACAATTCCAAGCAGCACCAGCAGCCAAGGCAACAGCAACCAAAACCACAATTCTTTCAGCTGCAGTTTTGCAGTTCAGCCAGAACACCAACTTGAAGCTGCTACAGATGCACTTCAACAGGCCTTCCTTCCTCTAGATCTTCCCTTCTACTACATTCTAAGACTTCTCTTGAGGTATAATCTCATAACCAAATTCCTGTCTTGCAAGTTATAGTGTATAGCTGATGCTACTATTTTAGTGTGACATTGTGCTAGTTTAGGAAAATTTGAGTGAAACGTGACCTAGTTTTGGTTTTGATCGTTAGTATAAACTTATTAGATACTTTTGAGACCATTGTAACCAATATTACTCTAGAATCCAAGTATTTACCAGAGTTATTCGACTTGGCGTATTTTACCGTTTTTGTCGATTTTGAGGCCTTTCTGAGATCTGCTTTCACCCGGGGCCTCCTAGAGAAAAGTAGACATGTCAGTGAGCTGTGCAGGCACCCTGGAACCCCTACCAAAAGCCTTAGCCACCAATTCAAAATCCCGGCCGCAAATTACCTCATTCTGGCCGCAATTTGCGGCCAGACCAGTATAAAACTGCCTCGTTTTGCGTGCACAGGCCCTTTTTCATGTAAAATTGACCCCCGGCATGTCTAGTTTTGACTGGTTCCTGTTAGGATAAAATCTGGGTTCATTTTCATGAGTTGGCGTATGTTTTACGACTTGTTTTTGTATGGATTTTGATATTCGATGATTCGTATCTGTCGGGTGGCGTTCGGACGTCGACAACGGTGGATATTGGCTGTTTTTGCCCACAAGGTCACAGGTTTTTACCTATGGGCGTAGTGTGCACCATTTTGGTTTCCGACAAGATTTTCATGAGTTTTAGCGTGTGATATCCTTGTAGGTACCCCACGTGGCGTCGGAGCGTTGGAGATGCAATCGGCGACATCGGCACCGGAACACATAACTAGGTGAGTAGATTTATATCTACGGGGAGAAGTCGGGTGGATGGCGTATAGCACCCCCGCAGTCCGAGGTGGTGTATACGGATGCGTATACACACCTATAAATTTTATTGTTGTTGGGATTATTATTGATGATAAATGGATATGGGTGAACTTGGATGATTTTGGTTACGAAACCATAGGGTAGTGGGTGCACTACATATTCATGCACACATATACATACTTGCATACATCCTCACTTCATATATGGTTATGGAATTCGTTATGGATATGTGTTCACATGGGTTTGGGTTTATATGCTTATTACGGATTTGAGGATGATATATGGGATCGATGTGAGTCGATGGTTTGATATGAGATCATGATGTCGGTGATATGATAAAATTCATAATGGAGGTACGTCTTGATGCTTCGAGGATTTTGGGAATGATGATGCCATAATAATAGCGACATATATATTATGTGATCGACATGTGATTATGATATACGATGGGATACGATATGATATGATATGACAGGATACTTGTGATAGGCCACTTTAGGTGATGTATACTCTGGTGATGTTATATGAGGATAATATCGATCTATACCAGACTGTCGATCAGTAGTTAGATCTTGATTATAGTGATGATGTTGGAATTGTACTAGACATAGGTTAGTACCCAGATGATGATAATTGATAAAGAGAATACTCGATGAATGATATGACAAATGTGATATTGACCCATACCCAGATTTGGGAGGCCGTACGATGGATTTACGTACGAGCTATATTTTGATGTTTGATCCGCCTATTTGACTTGGGAATAACCGATTATAGGGATACGGTATCGGATGTGATATGATCGAGGCGGGATCACCGATTATATATGTGTATATATATAAATATGTATCAACTCAGAGGTTAGGCGGTTTCCCTTACCTACTACTAGCTTTAGCTCAGCCTTGTAGTAGGGTAGCTATATGACCTTTATGACATTAGATGCAGTTTAGCGATCATGGTGTACAGTATTTCAGCTCCTGCATATTATTATTGTTGCTCTGCATCGTATACTGTTATGATTCATATTCTATTATTGATATCATGCTGTTAGGACACCAGCACCATTACCGATGATGCGTATATTCCACATACACTTACTTGCCAGCTCACACACATCTTCATCGGTAATTGCCATGTCACTACACAGTAGTATTATTGCATCAGGATATGACCCTTGTATGTGCATACTATTATTCCATGTTGCAGGACATACAGTTACACTTGCATTCCATTTATATGTCGCATACATCATGCTTCCTGATTATACGCATTGAAATATGTTGTTTCTATGTTATTCTGGATTTGGGAACCGTGGGTATTTCAAAGAGATTATTTAAATGTTTTAAAAACCCGGTTACCCTTGATATGATATTTCAGTGCGTTCACCATGTGTTTTCTCGGTGCTGAGAGTGACATGTGAAACCCGAATCGAGGAGGCGGATGAGACCGATTGCGGGTACATGGTGGACCCGGTGCGGTACCCCGGGGCAAGAAGATCGCAGATGATGGCGTTGAGCCTGTGAAGGGGAGCACTACCTACCGGTGATTTTACCCGACGCGTCGGATATCCGGAGGATACCGTCGTAGTCTTGATATGGATGGTAGGGGCCGATCTGGACTGACGGCGCCCTAGATTTTGTGATTGATACATTGAGATTTCGAGATATTGAGGTATAGAGATTGTGATACAGAGGTATCGAGATACTGAGACTTATGTTTTGTGCCAATGCTAGGCTCTGTTTATGCTGATTTCATTCATGATACCTCATTTTAAAAGTACAGAAATCTCACAAATTATGAAAGCAGTTTTCTTCAGTACATGCATTCTGTTTCATGCATTCATACATCATTCATATGATATATTGCCACCTGATGCACTGGCACAGACATATGGGATTACATTTGGGTTAGATGTTTACACTAGCCATGGTTAGAGATTACTGGTTATATATTTTAGGATTATATGTTATGATCGTATGACCTAGGTTGCCTCATACATACGATTTTCTGTTCGTAGATCTTTTCTACTCACGAGTTGGCAACTCACCCCCGTTGTGCTCCAGTTTCTTGCAGGTGTTGCCGTACGGATTTCATTACGGCTTTGCGAGCACTATACCTTTCGGGTGACTTGCTAGGAGGTGGGTTTATTGTATCTTACCCATCATTATACTTTGTCTATTATATTTCAGTTGTATCTAGAATTTCCATCAACCAAAACATGTACTTATTTGAGATAGAGACCAGTGATGTTTATTCTTTCGACCTTAGAGTCGCGGGTTATATTTCGATGGGTTCTTGCTTGTTGAGTTTCATTTCTGTTGTGATCCTCGCCTTTAGGCGTTGTATATTATGATGCATACAGGTTGATTTGGTATGGTTTTTCCTACACTCTACTACTTCTCTTGGTTTAGATTTCTGGGTTTCGGCTTACTTAGAATACGTGCGCCTTGAGACGTTCGTAGTCTAAGTGCCGGTCATGATTCGTAATTTCGGGTCGTGACAGGTTCGGACTTGTGTTTCAACAAGAACATATGTCTGAATCTTGAGAGATCATCATGGAATGTAATGAAGTACAAAGAACCGGTCTTTGCATGTGTAGACAGGAGACTTTCATACATCAGCATGTATCAATCCCAAGAGTTCACTAACTCTTTCTCTGTTACCAATAAACTGAGCTATGGTCATTCTCATCTTTGTGACATGACCGGCAAGTTTCACAAGATGTAAATTCAAACAGATTTAAATATGCATCTAAATGTAACTTAGCTAGTCGGGTCGCATTGATATGACCTAGTCTACAATGCCTCAAGAAGGATTCGTTCATTTCTGAACTCTTCCTCTCGTGTGTGTTCTGTATATTAAGAACTGTAGTTTGATTTAGAACGTCAATGCTTTTAGATAACGTGCATGAACCTATCAGCTTTTGATATAGGAAATGTTCAAACATTATCCAACAATAAAAAATTTTATCCTTCTTTACTAATAAAGAGACTGATATGATGTTGTATATCAGATTCGGTATCTAATAACATTCGTTCAGAATCAATGTATTCTGGTAATACAGGGTGATAGTGACCAACAGACTTGGCTGCAACACTTGCACCGTTTTCTATCTCATGAAACTTATCACCCGTTCTCAGTTCTCTACCTATCTGTAGCCCATGTAACAGATTACATATGCGGGATCCTGATACGGTATCTCATACCCAAGACGTAAAGGATACTGAGAAACAGTTCTCTGTAATGAACACACCCGAAGATGATGCATCAACATGCACTTTCTTCGTTTGGGCGGCACGGGAAATCTGGTATTCCCCAATTTCCTGCTCTGTCTTATAACAATTATAAGTTGGAGCGGGACCAACGTTCCCCAGCCCAGTATAACAAGCGGGTTCGGTCAATATATCAGCATTATTATCTTGATTAAGGCGTGATATGGTCGCTACCTGGAAAGAGAGAGAAGAAAACACTCAGCGTATGCTGTTGCAAGATTAGATTGGTTATCAATTTATCTAATCAGGATGTCTCCCACTGTTTTAATCAAATCTTCCTTCAAACCCAAAAAGGAAAGACTAGCCGGGATTAATTACACTCTACAAGTTCGCCAATCATTGAGCCAGGCCAGTGTCGGTACTTTGATGGAGGTTCCCCGTGCTTTCGCACGGACCTAATTAAAGTAATCCTCGTTTTCCCACGGGCGTAACCCCGTTAACACCTTTCTAGACACCTACTTGATCGGCTAATTGTAATGTGTAAAACTCTCCCAGGAGTAACTATTACTCGCAGCGGGTATCGGGATCCAACTATCTCATAGAAGGTATGCAATCTCATTGCAAATTTCAACACTTGAAATTCCCAATAATATTTTGCCCCGAGCAATCTATGACCTTGACAAGGTCAACAAACCTGTAGCGTCTTGAAAAGTCGTTTTGGTGTTTTCCTGAAATTCGGTGAAAATTCGGTATTTTTCCGAAAACCGTCTTTCTCGATATTTTGCAGTTTAGGGCTAATTATACTTAAAGTGGATAGGTAATTACTTGTTTTTAGTAGCTAATGAGTTTAATATGAAATTTTGGTCATTTAAAAATTTTTCCCTATTTTTCAATTTTTTAATATTATTTAAGCCGGTAAGAAAATACATTAAATAAGCGATAAATACAAATTTTTCCGGGCTAATTTTAATCTCTAAAATTATGATAATTATAATCTAGTGATAACATGAATTTTTAGTAATTTATTTTGATTTTTAACCAATTTTTATGAATTGAAACGAATTTATTGAATTTTTGGGCTAAAACTTGCAATTTTTGAGTTGTAGGGGGCCTTTTTGCATAAAATTTCTTTTGTAAAACCCCTCTATCTTTTCCCTCAGCCCAAGAACAGCCCAAACCTTGGCCAAGTCCAGAAATTCTGACCTCTCTCTTCTTGGGTTCTTTCTTGAGTTAAATTGATAGTTTATGGTATTAATTTAAATAAAATGGTTAATGTATGATACATTTGACTTTAGAAACTTGACCATGACTTTCCCCACTTGCCCATACCCTCCCCCATTCCCCTCCTCTGGCCGAAACCTGCACCATTTCCACCTCCATTATTTTCCTTCTCTTTCTCTCTCATTTTCTTCAAAATTTGCAACAAAATTCAATAAATATCCACAAATCCTTCTCTTTTTCAACACAAAATCCTTGTGCTACCTCTTCTCAAGCCTAATATAGTTGAAATCATGTGGAAAGGAGGCATTTTTGGAGCAAACTTTCTTGCTTGATCCATTGATCAAGAGGTATAATTCCTATCTTGTTAAATCCTTTGTTTAAGTGCTTATATTATATGGTTTAGTGATAATTTAGTGTAGTTAATCTAGATTTCTTAGATTTTGTTTGAAAATTGAACTAGGGTTTGAAAGCCATAATAGTTAATTAAGTTATTTTATAGTTAATCTAGTTGTTAATGACTAATCTATTTGGTTACCTTGTTGATATAGTTTTCAATTATGCTAATTTGATTAAATTAGAAGTGTGAAATTTGCTTTTTAGGATTTTCAAGAAAAGGTTTTTGTATGGAAATGGTATTTGAAAACATGATTAGTGAGTTGATTAAACCTAATTTGTGTTGATTAAACCTAATTTGCTATCTAGTGTTTTGCTAACCTTAATCTAAGTGGTTAATTTGCTTATTAGGCTAAAATATAGTGTTAAAGTAAGGATTTCATATATAGTTTGGGTTATGTTTGCTAAGTACAAAAATCAAGAAAAGGTTTTGTTATGTAAATTAGGTTTTTAAGCTTAGTTAATGGTTTAGAATTTGTGTATTGGCTAACTTTTTGGTTAGTTTGGAATGTTGGTGTTGGGTGGTGTTGACTTTGTCGCTATATTGTCGATGTTTGCATCAAATTGCAATTTCTGCTTACTAGATTTTTATCAAAGTTATGTGATGAGTTAATTGTGGCATCTTGATGATCTTGTTGGCTTGTCCTACGACTTTTAGGATGCGTGAGTGCGGTTTTTGGGTAGTCGGGTTTTAGTTTTGCCGGGTGACCCAAATCGGCGTTTTTGGCAGTTTTTGCGATTTTCGCGTGTGTCCGCGCACTTTGTGCACGTTGTAACTAGCTAACGAACTTTAGTAGTTTCGTAGGGGTTTTGCGTCGTTCTTGAATGTGTAACCTTATATTTGGTATTGATGTAAATTCCAGGTTCGGTCGCGGAAACGTCAGACGCGGCGCGAAAGGGAAAGGCGGTGATTGGACACAGCTAGCCAGGAATCCCGGTGAGTAGATGTAACATCTACGGGGGACTATCGTTGGATGGCGCAAGCCGCCAGATAGTTTTAGTAACTTACAAGACCCTAAGTAATGTTAGTAATTAGGGGTGAAATACCTATTCGACTATTTGCTGCATCCATGCATTATATTGACATATCTATACGATACCATTTCATAGGACACCTGCACCATTACCAGGGTTTTTATATGCAGCACGAGCACTATTCATGTTTACACACACACCCTGGTAATTGCCATGCCACCACACTAGATAACTTTTAAATTGAAACCTTTTACAAATTGATACTTAAACTGGTACTATTGCCTTTAATTCCTTAAAAATGAAACCGTAGTATTGCTATTCATGTGCATGTAATTCATCATATTAATTGTTCATGCTTAATACATTAATCACACATCGCAACTTGATCATTGATATCATATGCATTCATTATCATAGATATATGCACTTATGAGGATTTCTTGAGATTTTATGATATTGCTGGATTTCGGGGGAAAGCCGCAAAATTTCTAAACTTATTATATTTTTAAAATATGTAAATTGCGGTTTTCTAGTGATGTAAGTGTCGTCCACCATGAGTTTGCTGTGGCTTTGGAAATCCGTGTCGAGGAGTGGAGGAACCGGCACGGGTACATGGTGGGCCCGGTAAGGTACCCCGGGGCAAGAGGAATGTGGTGATGACGTTGAGCCTGGCAGGGGACGGATTACCTACCGGTGACTGTTTGGGACGGCGGATATCCAGAGGATACCGACCGTGGCCGCTAGATGATGAGATATTGATATTTGAGATGGGTCAGCCGGACGGCTGAGGCCAGAGATACATTATGAGATTTGAGACAGCTTTTGGGGTGTCGTTGCTGGACACCGATTTTCGTCGATTTATCGACATTTGCTGGCATTCTAAAAGAGTTTCAAAAACAAAAAAAAAAGAGATAAGATATTTATATATATAAACCTATTGAGACCTCAGATTTTCATGTTGCATACATATTAGCACACTGATATGATATACACACCTGCTGGTGCATCCAGTCATACCTGTATTTTAGATGCTAGGATGCTTGTGTGCATGTATACGATAGCCTTTGTAGATGCTATTTATTACTCACGAGTTGGCAACTCACCCCCGTTGTGCCACAGCCTTTTGCAGGTCCGCTCCGTCAGTTCTGTAGCGGCGGGCGCACTTGTCTTTTGCCTCTTTTGCCTGAGCTCGAGATTTGCTCATAGGTGGGTTATGTTATTTTTGTACCACCTTGTATATTCTTGTATCTAGTGTACTCCATCTACTGTTCTACCAGATTATTGTATATTGACCTAGAGATGAGACTGTGAGGTTTGTGGATTTTATACTGTATTTGGGGTCGAGCTCACTTGAGCCGACATGCTACTTTTTCATGCTTCCTTATGCTTTATTATGCTTTATTATGCTTGTTGTCATTTACATTGCGTGGGATTTGTGACCGCCGTATGGCGAAGAGCTAGCTCCCGCTTGGGGATGCCCTATTTTGTGGATTCATGTATATATTTTGTTGTACCCATTTTTGGGGGTCAGTATTTACAAAGGAGACTCTGCCGAAATTTTCGGGAAAAATTTGTATTGTTTTTAAAAAGTGTTTTACATGACTTATTGATAACTCGCTTTCAATTGATTGGGTTTTCTTCACTCTTTTGCTTCATCGGTTTTGTTTTCTGGGCTTTGGCTTACTTGTTTTACGGACGCCTTTAGACGTTTCGTAAACTTAAGTGCCAGTCGCGTTCCGTACCCTGCGGGTCGTGACAAAGTTGGTATCAGAGCGATAGGTTTTACCTTTGTGAGTGTAGGATGACCCTTGGTAGATGGAGTAAGTGACTTAAGCAGGGTAACGTAGCGTGCGTATGTCCGCGGCATACTTACGATACGGTACTCCGTCTAAGTGACTTTAGGATACTTGCTTGGAAATTTCCTTCTTCAATTCCGTGTATCCTATGATCCTATTGCACTGTCCTTACTATCCGTTTTCCTGTGACAGCCACTATGCCGCCGAAGGCTACGAGGGCACAGAGGGCTGCCGCCAGAGACGAGATTCGAGCTGGCTCGTCCGAGACTAGGACTGAGCAGGGTGGTATGCCTACGCCGCTGGGACAGACCGATCCACCTTCCCCAAGCCGTATGGATAGGCTCGAGACTGGTATGGAGGAGTTGCGACAGATGATGGGAGGCATGCAGGAGCTGCGTCAGATGGTAGGATCCCTAGTTGCAGCCAGTCGTACACCGAGGCCGGATGACGTACCTACTACATCACAGACGACCATGATACCTGCTCCTACTACTACCACCGTGGCCATTCCGGTTTCACTACAGGACTTCATGAGGCTGAGACCTCCAGTATTCACCGGCACCGAGGCAGCGGAGGACCCACAGACGTTCCTTGACAGTTTAGCCAGGATCTGCCGTTCGCTGAGATGTTCGGATGATCGATGGGTAGAGCTTGCGAGTTTCCGACTAGAGGGTCTCGCGCAGACATGGTGGGAGTCAGTCTTGAGAGGTCGAGCTGCAGATCTGCCGCCTATGACTTGGGCCGAGTTTACAGCGGTCTTTCTAGCCCGTTTCCTTCCAGAGAGCGTTCGTGACGCCAGAGCTCGCAGTTTCGAGGCCTTAGTCAAGACACCTGGGATGACGGTGTCTGAGTATGACATCCAGTTTACTTAGTTATCCCGATATGCTCAGTATTTGGTGGATACCGAGGAGAAGATGGTGAAGAGGTTCGTACAGGGACTTGATGCCCAGCTATATCTTGCCATTGGCGCCCAGCGCTACGACACTTATTCAGCTGCTAGGGATACGGCATTGCGGATGGAGGCACGCATATCACAGACTTCGGCCGTTTCTGGGCCGAAGAGGATGCGCACCGATGTACCACCTCAGAGGCAGCGCGCCAGATTCTTTCCGAGAGATAGGCCTGGCAGAGGATTTGGGTGGGGACAGTTATATGGTTCTTATTCCCAGGGGCAGCAGCCGTCGCCAGGATGTTTTGGGTGCGGGAGTTTGCACCATCTTGTCAGAGACTGCCCGGTGAGACGACAGGCAGCAGCGACAGTTCCGCACGTGACCCTACCACCATCACCACCCCCTCCTCAGAGAGCCCTACTTCCTACCCCAGGCGATGCTCCACGCCAGTTAGGTGCACCGAGAGGCCGTGGACGCGGCGGTCCTGTTCAGAGAGGACGAGGAGGCAGAGGCCGAGGTCGAGGTCAGCCCGCTATCGGTGGAGGACAGGCCCGAGTATTTGCTTTGACACCGCAGGATGCGCAGGCATCCAATGCCGTTGTGACAGGTACCTTGCCAGTTTGTTCTTTCGACGCACGGGTATTATTCGACCCAGGTTCCACACATTCGTACGTCTCTACACACTTTGCACCGATGTTGGGCCGTGAGTCGTCGTCGTTAGACCAGCCGCTTGTTGTTGTTACTCCGGTAGGCGAGTCGTTTGTCGCTCGGTTTGTATTTCGTTTGTGTTCCGTTCGTATCGGGGAGAGGGATTCATCAGTTGATTTGATACTCCTCGATATGTTGGACTTTGATGTGCTTCTGGGCATGGATTGGCTAGCCACTTGTTATGCTTCGGTGGACTGCCGTGAGAAGGCAGTCAGATTTAGCTTTCCGGGAGAGCCAGTCCTTGTTATTCAGGGAGACCGCAGTGTCGCCCTTCCCAGCTTAATTTCTTCTCTTCACGCTGGTCAGCTCTTGCGGAAGGGATGTCAGGGATTCTTAGCGTTTGTTTGTGATACTCGAGCTACAGAGGTTCCGTTGGACCAGGTCCCGGTAGTTTGTGAGTTCCCTGATATTTTCCCTGATGAGCTACCTGGGCTACCGCCTGAGCGCGATGTTGAGTTCTGCATTGATTTGATTCCCGGTTCGGGGCCTATTTCTATACCGCCTTATCGGATGGCCCCGGCAGAGCTTCGAGAGCTGAAGGATCAGTTGCAGGATTTGTTGGATAAGGGGCTTATTCGACCGAGTGTTTCTCCGTGGGGGGCTCCGGTCCTGTTTGTCAAGAAGAAGGATGGAAGTTTGCGCTTGTGTATCGACTACCGCCAGCTGAACAAAGTTACCATTCGGAACAGATATCCGTTGCCGCGCATTGATGATTTGTTCGACCAGCTTCAGGGTGCGGGGTATTTTTCGAGGATCGACTTGCGATCAGGATACCATCAGCTGCGAGTCCGACAGGAGGATATACCGAGGACAGCTTTCCGTACACGCTATGGCCACTACGAGTTTTTGGTGATGTCGTTCGGACTCACCAACGCCCCAGCAGCATTCATGGATTTGATGAACCGTACATTCAGGCCGTATCTTGACTTGTTCATCATCGTGTTTATCGACGATATCTTGGTGTACTCCCGGAGCAGAGAGGAGCACGAGCAGCACTTACGGATTACGTTACAGACTCTGAGGGAGCACCAGCTGTTCGCGAAGTTCTCCAAGTGTGCCTTCTGGCTGGACAGCGTCGGATTCTTGGGTCACGTGGTTACGAGAGACGGCATTTGTGTGGACCCGAAGAAGATTGAGGCTGTTCAGCAGTGGCCCCGACCTACATCGGTTACTGAGATCCGTAGTTTTCTAGGCTTGGCGGGCTACTACAGGCGTTTTGTTCAGGACTTCTCCCGTATAGCTGCACCGTTGACCGGTTTGACCTGGAAGGGAGTTCCTTTCGTTTGGACAGAGGAGTGCGAGCGCAGTTTTCAGCAGCTACGGACTTGTTTGACTACGGCGCCGGTATTATCTCTACCTTCGGGATCAGGCGGATTTGTTGTCTACTGTGATGCTTCGCGAGTGGGATTAGGATGCGTATTGATGCAGCATGGCCGGGTGATCGCTTATGCTTCTCGGCAGTTGAAGAAGCATGAACAGAACTACCCCACTCATGATTTGGAGATGGCTGCAGTGGTCTTTGCACTGAAGATTTGGCGACATTACCTTTACGGCGAGTCATGTCAGATATTCACCGATCACAAGAGCTTAAAGTACATATTTCAGCAGCGAGACCTGAACCTCAGACAGCGTCGTTGGATGGAGTTGGTGAAAGACTACGACTGCGAGATCTTATATCACCCCGGCAAGGCGAATGTGGTGGCAGATGCGTTGAGTAGGAGGCCCGGGGGTAGTCTATCCTTTTTGCGCGCAGTGTAGAGGCAGTCGTCAGCAGATTGGCAGACGTTATGCGACAGCCGAGTTGAGTTCGAGTTCACTCAGACAGGGGGACAGCTCGCGCATGTTCGTGCACGCCCACAGTTGCTTGACCGTATATATGAGGCACAGCGTAGTGACGACCGTTGCTCAGAGATCATGGCACAGATGGGACAGGGCAGATTTTCCGAGTTCATGGTTGACGATCAGGGGATTTTACGATATGGATCTAGACTGTGCGTACCAGATGCTGATGGATTACGGCGCGACAATCTCGAGGAGGCACACCGATCAGTGTATAGTGTCCACCCCGGTTCCACCAAGATGTACCATGATATGAGAGAGACCTACTGGTGGGACGGGATGAAGAGGGACATTGCGGAGTTCGTTTCGAGATGCCTGACTTGTCAGCAAGTCAAGGCCGAGCACCAGAGGCCCGCAGGAGAGCTACAGCCGTTACCCATTCCAGAGTGGAAATAGGAGCAGATTTCGATGGACTTCGTTGTGGGTCTACCCAGGACCAGTCGAGGGTACGACTCCATCTGGGTGATCGTGGATAGATTGACGAAAGCGGCTCACTTCCTGCCAGTGAAGACGACTTTCAGCTTCGCTCAGTATGCTCAGCTCTATATTGACGAGATCGTGCGACTACATGGCGTACCGACTTGTATCGTGTCAGATCGAGGCACTCAGTTCACCAGCCGACTTTGGCAGAGACTTCAGGAGGCTTTGGGCACTCGTTTGAGCTTCAGCACAGCGTTTCATCCGCAGACAGACGGACAGTCAGAGCGGACCATTCAGACACTCGAGGACATGCTCAGAGCGTGCGTTTTAGACTTTGGGGGTAGCTGGGATCGTCATTTGCCTCTAGTGGAGTTCTCCTACAACAACAGCTTCCAGGATACTATTCAGATGGCACCTTTCGAGGCATTGTATGGGAGGAGATGCAGATCGCCCGTTTGTTGGACAGAGCTCAGCGAGAGCAGTATTTTGGGGCCGCAGCTTGTTGAGGAGACGACAGCGAAGATACAGTTGATCCGAGACCGGATGAGAGCGGCTCAGAGCAGGCAGAAATCCTATGCAGACAGGCGCCGTCGCAGTTTAGAGTTCGCAGTTGGCGACCATGTTTTTCTGAAGGTCTCACCGATGAAGGGCGCGATGCGTTTTGGGCGAAAGGGGAAGCTTAGCCCTAGATTCGTAGGTCCCTTCGAGATCCTCGAGCGTGTCGGCGCTGTTGCATATCGTTTGGCTCTTCCACCCAGCTTTCCCGATGTTCACCTCGTTTTTCATGTTTCGATGCTCCGCAAGTACCTTCACGACCCTTCGCATGCGATTCAACACCCGACAGTCCAGCTAGAGCGCGACCTTTCTTTTGCAGAGCAGCCGGTGGCCATCCTGGATCGGCAGGTGAAGAAGTTGAGATCGAAGATTATACCAACCGTCAAGGTCCTTTGGCGTAGCCCGAGCAGCGAGGAGGTTACCTGGGAGACCGAGGGCGAGATGAGGAAGAAATATCCCCATCTCTTTGAAGGTACGCGTAGCTATATTTTTAAATTCGGGGACCGAATTTCTTTAAGGGGGGAAGATTGTAGCGTCTTGAAAAGTCGTTTTGGTGTTTTCCTGAAATTCGGTGAAAATTCGGTATTTTTCCGAAAACCGTCTTTCTCGATATTTTGCAGTTTAGGGCTAATTATACTTAAAGTGGATAGGTAATTACTTGTTTTTAGTAGCTAATGAGTTTAATATGAAATTTTGGTCATTTAAAAATTTTTCCCTTTTTTTCAATTTTTTAATATTATTTAAGCCGGTAAGAAAATACATTAAATAAGCGATAAATACAAATTTTTCCGGGCTAATTTTAATCTCTAAAATTATGATAATTATAATCTAGTGATAACATGAATTTTTAGTAATTTATTTTGATTTTTAACCAATTTTTATGAATTGAAACGAATTTATTGAATTTTTTGGCTAAAACTTGCAATTTTTGAGTTGTAGGGGGCCTTTTTGCATAAAATTTCTTTTGTAAAACCCCTCTATCTTTTCCCTCAGCCCAAGAACAGCCCAAACCTTGGCCAAGTCCAGAAATTCTGACCTCTCTCTTCTTGGGTTCTTTCTTGAGTTAAATTGATAGTTTATGGTATTAATTTAAATAAAATGGTTAATGTATGATACATTTGACTTTAGAAACTTGACCATGACTTTCCCCACTTGCCCATACCCTCCCCCATTCCCCTCCTCTGGCCGAAACCTGCACCATTTCCACCTCCATTATTTTCCTTCTCTTTCTCTCTCATTTTCTTCAAAATTTGCAACAAAATTCAATAAATATCCACAAATCCTTCTCTTTTTCAACACAAAATCCTTGTGCTACCTCTTCTCAAGCCTAATATAGTTGAAATCATGTGGAAAGGAGGCATTTTTGGAGCAAACTTTCTTGCTTGATCCAGTGATCAAGAGGTATAATTCCTATCTTGTTAAATCCTTTGTTTAAGTGCTTATATTATATGGTTTAGTGATAATTTAGTGTAGTTAATCTAGATTTCTTAGATTTTGTTTGAAAATTGAACTAGGGTTTGAAAGCCATAATAGTTAATTAAGTTATTTTATAGTTAATCTAGTTGTTAATGACTAATCTATTTGGTTACCTTGTTGATATAGTTTTCAATTATGCTAATTTGATTAAATTAGAAGTGTGAAATTTGCTTTTTAGGATTTTCAAGAAAAGGTTTTTGTATGGAAATGGTATTTGAAAACATGATTAGTGAGTTGATTAAACCTAATTTGTGTTGATTAAACCTAATTTGCTATCTAGTGTTTTGCTAACCTTAATCTAAGTGGTTAATTTGCTTATTAGGCTAAAATATAGTGTTAAAGTAAGGATTTCATATATAGTTTGGGTTATGTTTGCTAAGTACAAAAATCAAGAAAAGGTTTTGTTATGTAAATTAGGTTTTTAAGCTTAGTTAATGGTTTAGAATTTGTGTATTGGCTAACTTTTTGGTTAGTTTGGAATGTTGGTGTTGGGTGGTGTTGACTTTGTCGCTATATTGTCGATGTTTGCATCAAATTGCAATTTCTGCTTACTAGATTTTTATCAAAGTTATGTAATGAGTTAATTGTGGCATCTTGATGATCTTGTTGGCTTGTCTTATGACTTTTAGGATGCGTGAGTGCGGTTTTTGGGTAGTCGGGTTTTAGTTTTGCCGGGTGACCCAAATCGGCGTTTTTGGCAGTTTTTGCGATTTTCGCGTGTGTCCGCGCACTTTGTGCACGTTGTAACTAGCTAACGAACTTTAGTAGTTTCGTTGGGGTATTGCGTCGTTCTTGAATGTGTAACCTTATATTTGGTATTGATGTAAATTCCAGGTTCGGTCGTGGAAACGTCAGACGCGGCGCGAAAGGGAAAGGCGGTGATTGGACACAGCTAGCCAGGAATCCCGGTGAGTAGATGTAACATCTACGGGGGACTATCGTTGGATGGCGCAAGCCGCCCGATAGTTTTAGTAACTTACAAGACCCTAAGTAATGTTAGTAATTAGGGGTGAAATACCTATTCGACTATTTGCTGCATCCATGCATTATATTGACATATCTATACGAAACCATTTCATAGGACACCTGCACCATTACCAGGGTTTTTATATGCAGCACGAGCACTATTCATGTTTACACACACACCCTGGTAATTGCCATGCCACCACACTAGATAACTTTTAAATTGAAACCTTTTACAAATTGATACTTAAACTGGTACTATTGCCTTTAATTCCTTAAAAATGAAACCGTAGTATTGCTATTCATGTGCATGTAATTCATCATATTAATTGTTCATGCTTAATACATTAATCACACATCGCAACTTGATCATTGATATCATATGCATTCATTATCATAGATATATGCACTTATGAGGATTTCTTGAGATTTTATGATATTGCTGGATTTCGGGGGAAAGCCGCAAAATTTCTAAACTTATTATATTTTTAAAATATGTAAATTGCGGTTTTCTAGTGATGTAAGTGTCGTCCACCATGAGTTTGCTGTGGCTTTGGAAATCCGTGTCGAGGAGTGGAGGAACCGGCACGGGTACATGGTGGGCCCGGTAAGGTACCCCGGGGCAAGAGGAATGTGGTGATGACGTTGAGCCTGGCAGGGGACGGATTACCTACCGGTGACTGTTTGGGACGGCGGATATCCAGAGGATACCGACCGTGGCCGCTAGATGATGAGATATTGATATTTGAGATGGGTCAGCCGGACGGCTGAGGCCAGAGATACATTATGAGATTTGAGACAACTTTTGGGGTGTCGTTGCTGGACACCGATTTTCGTCGATTTATCGACATTTGCTGGCATTCTAAAAGAGTTTCAAAAACAAAAAAAAAAGAGATAAGATATTTATATATATAAACCTATTGAGACCTCAGATTTTCATGTTGCATACATATTAGCACACTGATATGATATACACACCTGCTGGTGCATCCAGTCATACCTGTATTTTAGATGCTAGGATGCTTGTGTGCATGTATACGATAGCCTTTGTAGATGCTATTTATTACTCACGAGTTGGCAACTCACCCCCGTTGTGCCACAGCCTTTTGCAGGTCCGCTCCGTCAGTTCTGTCGCGGCGGGCGCACTTGTCTTTTGCCTCTTTTGCCTGAGCTCGAGATTTGCTCATAGGTGGGTTATGTTATTTTTGTACCACCTTGTATATTCTTGTATCTAGTGTACTCCATCTACTGTTCTACCAGATTATTGTATATTGACCTAGAGATGAGACTGTGAGGTTTGTGGATTTTATACTGTATTTGGGGTCGAGCTCACTTGAGCCGACATGCTACTTTTTCATGCTTCCTTATGCTTTATTATGCTTTATTATGCTTGTTGTCATTTACATTGCGTGGGATTTGTGACCGCCGTATGGCGAAGAGCTAGCTCCCGCTTGGGGATGCCCTATTTTGTGGATTCATGTATATATTTTGTTGTACCCATTTTTGGGGGTCAGTATTTACAAAGGAGACTCTGCCGAAATTTTCGGGAAAAATTTGTATTGTTTTTAAAAAGTGTTTTACATGACTTATTGATAACTCGCTTTCAATTGATTGGGTTTTCTTCACTCTTTTGCTTCATCGGTTTTGTTTTCTAGGCTTTGGCTTACTTGTTTTACGGACGCCTTTAGACGTTTCGTAAACTTAAGTGCCAGTCACGTTCCGTACCCTGCGGGTCGTGACAAAACCATAGACCGCAAGTCATGTTCAACCCGTCATTTCCTGATTGAATTAAACACACCCGAACGACCCTTGACAAGGTCAACAAAGTCGCACGACTACCCTAATCAAATCGCATCTTATGCTTATGCAGATAAGCATAAATAGCTACCGCACACTACGCCTTGACAAGGTCAACAAACGCATCACGAATAGTATGAAGTACATATCTGAAATGACGGAGGGCTATGACGTGTTTTTCAGAAAACCCTTTCCGTAATGAACTTGATATCGCTGTAGAATCGAGTGATTTTAAATGGAGTGTTTTTTAGGCTTTTCTAGTTTCGCGAAAGGGGTCACTCCCAGTGAGGGGATCGTCGGCCCTTTCCTCATCGAATAAGGTGCAGGATATATCATATATACCACTATGCAAAGCAAGAACTATAGAAGCAATCAAAAGACAAACCGAGTTTGTAGCATCTGCTAGTTTCACTAAAGAGGTCACTCCCGGTTAAGGGATCTCGGTTCTTTCCTTATCGAATAAGGTGTTGGATGTTCTACAAGGAACACCGCTATGCAGAGCATGTTGGAGATAGTGCCCTCAGAGTCAATTATTGGATCACAGGCACGTGATTGCAATGATTGAGGGAGGACCTATCCCGGTAGGGCAGTCTTACTCGAGATGATAGTATGCTATCTGGTTTACCTTTATCATCGTGTACTGCTTTAGGTGACCTGACATGTCACTATTGCACGTTGATAGAGCCCCTAGGATTCTTGCTTGACTACCGGCAGTATGAGGGCTATCATATACGTGGGAGCTGGTAATCTGTAAGCACATCCTTAAAAGGTCCCTAGTCGTGGGAGTTTCGAGACAGGGCATCGATACTCCAGAGTAGACTAGTGTATACAGTCGAGACCCCGACGAGGGGCGGTGGCCGGTCTCATAAGCTACTGGAGTCAGTTGGTTCACCTAAGATGTATACAGGTGCTCATTGGGTTATGAGTACACCGGACAGGACTCGCCGGGAACATGCTAGTTGGTCTTATACCTGACGTCAGATAGCAGTTCCCTGGTGACATGTGTACAGCTTAGTTCATCGACCTGAGGATCGTCATTTGTCTCGTGTGAGTTCCCACTGTGCTTTGATTACTACCCTACCACGGCTCAAAGGAGTCGTGCAAATAAGTTTTAGTTGGGTACAGTCCCGAGCCACATGGAGGCAGTGAGCGAATCTTCAGGGGTTCGTCTCTCCCGGTATTGAGGGTGAGGTCGCGCTGTGTCTAGGAGAGCCATTACACGAAGTCCTTGGCCAAGGCAGGAGATTTACTGGTAGGTATTCCAGTAGTATCTCAGGGTGGTCTGGGCTACACTCCGACACGACTTGTACCGCTTTTGGGGGTCTGACTTTTACCAACCCCCTAGGCCCGACATGCGATGCACATAGACGAACGGACCGGACTGTACAGATATTGTCACTGACAGGCTCAGTAGGGTGTCAGGATGAGTTCGCTCATCGACGTCCCTTTTGGTCAATAGCTGGTGGCCCGTCACGTATTGGCTTATACCTCTGACGTGCTAGTGGTTAAATCCACAGCCATAGTATTGACGAGTCTTTAGAGTCCACCACACTTTCAGTTACTCAAGCTTTCGGGCGAAACGCTGTAGAGGCCGTATGGAGATATGGCACGGTTCGATCAGATACGTGCGGTATTGCACGGATCAGGATCTGACGGATAATACTATCCGGCTTTGGTTTAAGCCGGATCCTAATATAGTATAGTGTAGATTTTGTCTCATTGCATTTGTATCCGGTCGGAATACAGATGCGGGTGTGTATGCACTGTATCGGGGTTTTCCTGTAATTTATTACGGTACCAGTTTTCTGGAGTTACCAGTTTGCATTCCGTTCCGACTGGTTATCCTTTGTTCTTTCCCGGCCGGACTTTTCGATGGAGGGTGTTATTTGCAAGTTTGCAAATAACACATTGTGGATGGGTTTTCTTGCAAATGTATTTATTATGAAAGCATCTTTTGATACCATTCTTATCCATCATAATCACTTGCTTTTGTTGATTTGAGGTGATTAGTAGTTGATGTGAGTTAGTTATGATGATGTTTGGATATGGTCACCCTCTCTCTTTTCCTACACTCACCTCCCTCTTGCATTTGGTATTCCTTCCTCCACCATTCTCATTTGGAAAAATGGTAGAACTCATTTTGAGAGAAAAGAAAGAAAAAGATGAGATTTTTCATTCTTGAGAGAATGGCATTCTTGATCTCATTTTTCATGCTAGAAAAATGCAAGCACCATTTTTCTTATCTTGTTTCCTCCATCATCTTCAAAGGCAACAAAACCCTAAAATGAGACATAGCCTCTACACTATACATTCTACAGCAAATCTTGGACGCGTCGGCCAGCCAACTTCGCGCCCGAGTTGCCTCGGCATTGAGATGGGAGCCCGTAAAAGATTGAGGCGATGTGGTGCCCTTCCGGCGAGGAGGCGACAACCGGAGTTTCCGCAGGAGATCGGGACGACGAAGAGAAGACCGGAGGACTCGGATCATTCGGTATATCTCTTCCCCTTCTCGTAGTTAGCTTAGACTTGTTAATGGTTCGATCCGGGTGTTTAGTGCGCGGTGGTGCCGGTTTGCTAAGTTCGCAAAATTTAAGTTTATCACCGCTTCCGCATTTGGCCGTCGGATTGACGGCCGGGGCGCCGCCGTGCACTTACAGTGGTATCAGAGCCTCGCCATTAACTTCGTCTAGCTTTGTTTGATGTGTTTTTCAGTTCCGATCGACCAAAATTCCAAAAACCCAATTTTAGTTCACATCAGTTTTCTGTTAAAATTTTTTGGTGTCCAAAAATTTTTCAGGTTGTAAAACATTGATGTACTGGAAAATCTAAGAGCTCTGTAAAAATTCGATGAAGTGACTCCAATGTGGGAGCGTGGAACCGCCGCAAATACCCCCTCCTCGCCGCGGTTTCGCCGCACTACTTTGGATTCGCTGCACCAATTTTTTACAGAGGCTTTCTGGGATGAAAATAGGGGTTTTGGAATAATTACATTGGGCCCAGAATTTCTTGATCTGCTACAGTATTGTTTGGGGGCCCACTTGTTAATTTTTGATCGATTGGATATTTTAAACACATTTTACACAGTATTTACATTATATCTGCGACCGTGAATGTCACTCGATCGGTAAATCCGGTCTAACTGCTATAGCCCGGTTAGACGGATTTGCGAAAGTGACTTTCACGTTGATGTTTTGTGTTTTTGCTGTGATGTTGCGGATCGGTCTTGGGGGATAGCCTGGATGCAATTCTAGTACAGTTGTGGTTGTATTATGTACATTTGTTATTGCGGGGCGAGCGTCCGACATGTGGACTGCCGTCACTGCCAGTTTGTATTATTCTTTTGGGGCACGACCTGGTTGCGGTCGATGTACCCGTTGTATGTATATTTTACTTTCTGTACTAGGATTACCCCGCGGAGGGGTGCACGGATAGCCGGGTTCTAGAGGGCAACAAGCCCGCATCTCATGGCATTGAGACGGAGGGGGCTTCACTCTAGGATTGGCGGGCTATTCGCCGCACTCGTAGGGGGTACAGGTTGACCCAGGAGGGGTGCCCAAGTTACCGGATTCCGTGAAATGCTGGGTGGTCCATTCACGGTGCTGAAGGGGGCTGCCTCGCTTCAGCTTTTGGCGGGTAACTTGCCGCGCCCGTAGGGGTCTAGGATTTCATTGCACAGGCTATCCACACGACCAGGGGAACGTCGGGTTTCAATAGCGGCTCTGTGAAACCCGGGGATCCCAGATATCTGTATTGTTCTGTGATGCTGTACATTTCTGTGATGTTGCATTTTTTTCACGCCTTGAGCGAATATAATATATTGGTATATATATTAGTAGATGTTGTATATGTTTTACATCCGCGCTAGTCCAGTCCCCGCTCTGTCGTTAGTTAGCTAACCTAACGGGTAATGACAGGACCCAGTGGCGAATGCGGATGGCATATACGTACATCAGTATATTTTCGTTCTTTGTGGTGTCATCAATTGATGGGACTGCGTTGATTCGGATCAATGCAAGTTAAAACAAACCTATTCTGATGTTGTTGGAACACTTTTCAAAAAGCTGTTATTGCAAGGACGTTCACTTTTGTTTTGCATCGTGGTATTCATTTGGAATATCCTGCTCCTCAGTCGACGAGGCAAGGGCCGAGATCCCTTCACCTGGAGTGACCCCTTGGACAGAATTTTGCGTCAACGCATTAACTTCACTATAGCCGATTACTTTTGCTTTGCATCGTGGTATTCATTTGGAATATCCTGCACCCCATTCTACGGGGAAAGAGCCGAGATCCCTTCACCGGGAGTGACCTCTTTAGTAAAGGTTTTCGTCACTATATTTTCTAAAAGCTATCCGTTCCTTCAACGATATCAAGTTCATTACGTTAAAGGTTTTCGCCAGAAACCATTCGTAGCCCTCCGTCGTTTCAGACGGGTAGCACGTAGTATTCATGCTATGTTTGTTGACCTTCGTCAAGGCATAGTGCATGGTAGCTGCTTGTTGTCTTTCTGCTGCATAGATAGATGTGTTGGTTTGGGACAGTCGTATAGACTTGTTGACCTTCATCAAGGGCTTGTACGGGTGGGTTCAAATTAACCTGGATAATGACGGGTGGAACTTGACATGTGACTTATGATTTGTTGACCTTCGTCAAGGTCATAAGAGCATGGGGCAGAAATCACATCGGGAGTTTCAAAAGAACTGAAACTTGCCAGATATGCGCATACCTTCTGGAGTATGATACCGTGAGCGGATTCCGTCACGTTATCATGGGATGATAGTTGGATCCCGATTCCCACTGATGAGTTGGTTTACTCCTCGGGTATTCCCGACTAATTCTTCCTTTAGGTTTGGAGGAGAATTTGAGGTACAGTGGGAGGTTTCCTGATTAGATAAAGTGATAACCATTCTGATCTAGGTTAGAGTGCACGCTGAGTGTTTCTTTTCTCTCTCTCTTCGGCAGCGACCATTGACCCGACCCTAGACTATGACTCAGTGACCAAGTTGACCGAACCTTCTTAACACTGGCTTTTGGATTGTCAGAGTTGCATACCTCATTGCCACTCCTACTTTTACCCTTTTCTCCAGGACACCCCGTATTATTACGAACGTCCACTTCCATTGGACAAAACCATCGTATGGTTAGATACGAACTCGAAGGAATTCGAGGATGGTTTCCGGTTCTGGAGAAAACGGATAGAACTATTCAGTTGTCTTTTCTTTTTACCTTCTCTCAGGTTGCGAGTACTCCTTGGTTTAGGAGTAGTACACCTATTACGCAAATTGGATAGTCTTCTTCCAAACTATAGGCTGGTGCCGACCGGTAGGGAATGAAGAAAACCGGTTAGCCTAAACGGTGTACAGAAGGTATTAAGATTAAGACAAAGCAAGGGATTAGTAGGAGGGCAAAGTAAATTGCGACTGATATTCACGACCAAACCAAGTATTTCTTCGCCAATCCTAACTCACCTTTGTATTTCTCCAGGACACTCCGTATTACTACGAAGATCCCAGTTTATTGGATAATCCATCGTATGGTTATATACGAACTCGAAAGGAACTTGTTCCAGTTCGGGGATGGATCCTGGTTCAGGAGATATAGGAATAAAGTACATTCATGTGTCTTTTATCTTCACCTTCTCTCGCATTGCGAGTGCTCCTAGGATTAGGACAATACACCCTTTATGCTTTTTGGATAGTCTTCTTCCAAACCATAGGCTGGTGCCGAACGGTAGGGAAGGAAGAAAACCATTTGGCCTAAAGGGGTGTGCAGAAGGTAATGACTAAATACATATAAAGGGATTTGGAGAGGTGGCAAAGAATTATACGGTTATAGTTGTGAATCTGGATAATGGTAGAGGCATTACTAGGAATACCAGGATACCCCATCGAAACATTTCAATGTTTCAGTTCAACTGTACACTGTTAAAAGAAAACTGATTTCCCGATTAGACACTTGCTCCAGGGTATGTATTTACCAGGTTTGATTCTCACATCTGTATGGTTTTACAGATGATGGGTGGGAGTAAGTTATTGGGAATAGGGTGATCATCCTCATTATATCGGGATTCGTTGTAATCGGTGATATTTGAGGAGATCACATGGGCTGTTTGCCGGTCGGCAAATATTTGGTTTTGAATATCCGCTGTTGTGCACCAATTTCAAATTGATATATCTGTACGTCTATTTTTATAGAGTGAGATATACCTTTTGATATTATGTCGATGACATTTACCTATATCAGTGGATGGTTAGGTAAGGAGCATTAAACAGCGGTGTAATTCTTCTTAACCATAAGTACAGTTTTCAACCTACGACACACAGTGAAAGAGTTGTTAGACTCAGCGGACTTATACAGAGTATTGTATGTTGTCCAGTGTCCATTAGGACAGAGGGGTTGGTCCTCATACTATATTCTGTTTACTTTTAACTTCTCTAGTTCTTAGACATGTGTTTCGTAGAAACAAAGGGTCTAAGTTTTGAAGAGTTATAGGTATTTGAATAGAGTAGAGAACCAGATGTAGCAAGTATCGGGATTCTTCAAGGTGATCGAAGATGTAGATACTTGTGTATGGTATTCGGTTGATAGTAATGATAAAGAGAAATTGCTTCTCTTTCAGGTTACTCATAATTGGAAGCATTCCTAAGTTGAGTAACGCTGATCGGCCTCTCTCCATTTACTTGACATGCACTGGAGACAGCTGCATGATTTGAATCTGGTTAAATTAAATTAGTGCCTCTGGTTCTATATTGGATGTAGAACAATTCATATCTTAACGTTGTTAAGGTACGGGGAGTTGTCCGGCTTATGATTGAAACCAGACACTGGACAACTCAAGGCTCGTTTCTGTAATGGTTGTTTGTGGGTTGACCCAGGCTATGACGAGGGTTGACTTTCTACCATCTGGCAGATCAATAGAAATATTGTTCTAGACTCGCCACAATTTTATTAAAAATGGATTTTTTCAAAAACAGTAGTGGGAGTATGGTAGAACTGGAAGTGATTCCAGAACCGCAAACGATTACTGAAGATTTGATAAGGAACCTAAAGATTCAATCTGATTTGACATTCCATTGGCCACTCCGCAGATAAGGTGGGTAACTTCAGGCACCCGAGAGGTAATCTGGTAGCCTCAAGGACGGTGACAGGGAAGTTCTTGTTTACCCACACTTGCCATTGTTGTTGTTCCAGGCTGCGAGACCCGGCAGGAGGATGAGTATAGCGTCGTTCTAAACTAGCTTTAGAAGTGCACGTCTATATGACTCTGCCAGAGGGTTGTCGTAGTCAGTGGGAGCAGCGGAAGCATTGGTGGACATCAGGCTTATATCTATTTATAGACCAAAGCAGATATAGCGGAGATAGATCATCTATTTCTGATGTGACAGTCATGGGTTTGACGTCATCAGAATAGGGGATGGATCTGTTGAGAAGGTAGTAGGGTATGATATCCGGGTTTTGGATGACATACACAAAGTAGGAAGTGATATTCATATACTACGATCGGTTATACTTTGGTTGTCACACAGTGGTTTCTCCACACAGGATTTGGATATTATATCAGACATACTGGTTACTAGATCTATGGTTTTAGATCTAGATTTGGGTGGTTTCCCAATCAGGGTACTTAGACAGCATTCTAAGAGTATTTAGAATGGACGACTCCTGGCACGGTAGTGTACCTGCAAGTGATGGAGTCACCCTCTCTAAAGGTGTCTTATAGACTAAAGTAGAGAGGGATTTGCATGATTGGCAGATCACTTGCTTAGGCAATTGAGTCAATCATGAGATGTCAAGTACCACACCAGATATTGTTCTTGCACTAGATGCAATAAGTTGACATTGATCCAATCCTGGAGAAACAGTCGGAAGCAGTTTTAGAACATAAGTGGATGTTCTAGGGATATGATAACGGCGGCCTCCTTCGGGAGACAGTTATCATTCCAGGCTTCCAAGGTGACATGGACGACAGGGTGATTGTCAGAGTTTTAGTTTTCCTTCTTACGAGGGGCAGTATTTTGGACAGGTGGTCCAAGGCAATACTGAGGGTGGCATGGCGCAGGATACTGATTAAGTTCAGTTGACGATACAGTCTAAGAAGTTTGGATTTAGAGTTCATTTATGAGCTAGGTCCCATCAGACATCCAGACATTCTAAGACAGGTATTGCTCATTTCGGGAGATAGCTTTCTCCGCGAACATGAGATATAGAGAGATATAGAAAGAAACATCAGAGCGGATCCACTCACTGAGGCTATTCCTCGAACGCAATAGTTTCGCAAACGAGTTTTGTGAGACTGACTAGTAGAGGAGTTGGGTGTTCGGTATCACACAGGCTGTGAGTATGCGACATCGCAATAATTAGCCTTGAGTGCAAGTGGGAGATTGTTGGAGATAGTGCCCTCAGAGTCAATTATTGGATCACAGGCACGTGATTGCAATGATTGAGGGAGGACCTATCCCGGTAGGACAGTCTTACTCGAGATGATAGTATGCTATCTGGTTTACCTTTATCATCGTGTACTGCTTTAGGTGACCTGACATGTCACTATTGCACGTTGATAGAGCCCCTAGGATTCTTGCTTGACTACCGGCAGTATGAGGGCGATCATATACGTGGGAGGTGGTAATCTATAAGCACATCCTTAAAAGGTCCCTAGTCGTGGGAGTTTCGAGACAGGGCATCGATACTCCAGAGTAGACTAGTGTATACAGTCGAGACCCCGACGAGGGGCGGTGGTCGGTCTCACAAGCTACTGGTGTCAGTTGGTTCACCTAAGATGTATACAGGTGCTCATTGGGTTATGAGTACACCGGACAGGACTCGCCGGGAACATGCTAGTTGGTCTTATACCTGACGTCAGATAGCAGTTCCCTGGTGACATGTGTACAGGTTAGTTCATGGACCTGAGGATCGTCATTTGTCTCGTGTGAGTTCCCACTGTGCTTTGATTACTACCCTACCACGGCTCAAAGGAGTCATGCAAATAGGTTTTAGTTGGGTACAGTCCCGAGCCACATGGAGGCAGTGAGCGGATCTTCAGGGGTTCGTCTCTCCCGGTATTGGGGGTGAGGTCGCGCTGTGTCTAGGAGAGCCATTACACGAAGTCCTTGGCCAAGGCAGGAGATTTACTGGTAGGTATTCCAGTAGTATCTCAGGGTGTTCTGGGCTACACTCCGACACGACTTGTACCGCTTTTGGGGGTCTGACTTTTACCAACCCCCTAGGCCCGACATGCGATGCTCATAGACGAACGGACCGGACTGTACAGATATTGTCACTGACAGGCTCAGTAGGGTGTCAGGATGAGTTCGCTCATCGACGTCCCTTTTGGTCAATAGCTGGTGGCCCGTCACGTATTGGCTTATACCTCTGACGTGCTAGTGGTTAAATCAACAGCCATAGTATTGACGAGTCTTTAGAGTCCACCACACTTTCAGTTACTCAAGCTTTCGGGCGAAACGCTGTAGAGGCCGTATGGAGATATGGCACGGTTCGATCAGATACGTGCGGTATTGCACGGATCAGGATCGGACGGATAATACTATCCGGCTTTGGTTTAAGCCGGATCATAGTATAGTATAGTGTAGATTTTGTCTCATTGCATTTGTATCCGGTCGGAATACAGATGCGGGTGTGTATGCACTGTATCGGGGTTTTCCTGTATTTTATTACGGGACCAGTTTTCTGGAGTTACCAGTTTGCATTCCGTTCCGACCGGTTTTCCTTTGTTCTTTCCCGGCCGGACTTTTCGATGGAGGGTGTTATTTGCAAGTTTGCAAATAACACATTGTGGAGGGGTTTTCTTGCAAATGTATTTATTATGAAAGCATCTTTTGATACCATTCTTATCCATCATAATCACTTGCTTTTGTTGATTTGAGGTGATTAGTAGTTGATGTGAGTTAGTTATGATGATGTTTTGATATGGTCACCCTCTCTCTTTTCCTACACTCACCTCCCTCTTGCATTTGGTATTCCTTCCTCCACCATTCTCATTTGGAAAAATGGTAGAACTCATTTTGAGAGAAAAGAAAGAAAAAGATGAGAGTTTTCATTCTTGAGAGAATGGCATTCTTGATCTCATTTTTCATGTTAGAAAAATGCAAGCACCATTTTTCTTATCTTGTTTCCTCCATCATCATCAAAGGCAACAAAACCCCAAAATAAGACATAGCCTCTACACTATACATTCTACAGCAAATCTTGGACGCGTCGGCCAGCCAACATCGCGCCCGAGTTGCCTCGGCATTGAGGTGGGAGCCCGTAAAAGATGCAGGCGATGTGGTGCCCTTCCGGCGAGGAGGCGACAACCGGAGTTTCCGCAGGAGATCGGGACGACGAAGAGAAGACCGGAGGACTCGGATCATTCGGTATATCTCTTCCCCTTCTCGTAGTTAGCTTAGACTTGTTAATGGTTCGATCCGGGTGTTTAGTGCGCGGTGGTGCCGGTTTGCTAAGTTCGCAGAATTTAAGTTTATCACCGCTTCCGCATTTGGCCGTCGGATTGACGGCCGGGGCGCCGCCGTGCACTTACAGAGCAAGAACTAGAGCTACCAGTTTTCAAACAAGTTTCTACAACATCTTTAGGTTTCTTTTATTTCATGAATCTCATTAATGAAGTCCCATTTTAATATGCTTCACAAGCATCAGATATGAATCAAAATGAACAATATATAATATATATCTCATATATATTGTTAGTGTTTATGCCCTAGAAGGCCATTACTGTATCATACTAGTTTGTTTATTACTTAATGGAAGCTTGGGATTTTCACAGTTATATAACAGTCTTGCTAAACATGGTAGTATGCTACTTGGTTTTATCTATCTTAATATGTGAGTATACGTATTGATAGATCTCTTAGGATCTTGCTTGACTACCAGCGTTGTGATGGCAGTCACACTAGTGGGGGCTGGGTAGTCTACAAGCACATCCTTTTTCTGGTCCCCAGTCGTTGGATTATCGAGACAGGGCATCGATACTCCGTAGTAGACTAGTGTGTACGCTTCTCATCCCAGTTGGGGAGTTGGTCTATCCCAGAGCCATCACTACGTCGTACTGGAGATAGTATACAGATGCTCGTTAGGTTACGGGTACACCGGACTGGACTCACGAGGAACTGTTTGTTGGGATTATACCCGTCGTCAGTTAACAATTCCCAGGTGACATGAGTATAGCATAGTCCGCAGACTTGACACTGCTACTTCGCCTCGAGTGTGTCCCACTGTTCTTAGATTGCTACCCTACCACGGCTCAAAGGAGTCGTGCAAACAGGTAGCAGTTGGGTGCAGTCCCGAGCACTTGGAGGCAGTGGTGGTTAGACAGGATTCGTCTCTCCCGGTATTGGGAGTTGATATCGCGCTGTGTTAGAGAGCCATTACGCAAAGTCCCTGGCCAGGGCAAGCGAGATTTACTGGTAGGTTTTCCAGTAGTTTCTCAAGGTTTAATGGGCTACGCTCCGACACGACTTATACCGATTTTAGGGGACTGACGCTTGCCGCCCTCTAGGCCCGATATGCGATAGTCCTAGACGAACAGACCGGACTGTACGGAGATTGTCACAGCAGGCTTAGTAGGAGTTCGGATGGGTTTACTCATCGGCCTTCTTATCGACATCTACCTGGGGACCGTTACGTACAGCTAGTGCCGCTTGCGGTCTGTGGTTAAACCCACTGCCAGCGTTGTGTCGAGTCTTTAGAGTCCCACACAGAGAGTTTCCCTGCTTCGGGCGAAACGTTATAGAGGTCGTATGGTTTTACGACAGGGTTCGGATGCATACGTGTTTTTACGCACGTACGATGTTCGGACAGTTTTTACTAGTCGGCTTTGGTTTAAGCCAGATTCTAGTATCGGATTATTGGATTTATACAGTCTAAAGTTTTTCCGTATTTTCACGGATAGGAGGGGCGTTCTCCTAATTTGTCGGGAAGCTTCTTGAAGGATGATGACTTGGAGGGTAAGGTGGCATTTGCATTTATTGGATTAATGATTCATGGGGGTGAATCATCCATGGAGTTAATGTTGCATTAATGTTTTAGATGACTCATGAGATGAATTACTCTATGAATTAATGAAGCATGATGACACATATTTATTTGTTATTCATTTTAATATAATTATATGCTTCATATATTCAAATGATATCATTCATCCAAAAGGATGCTCACTCTCACCATCTCTCTCCTCAAGCTCTCTCTCTTCAAACCCTAACCCTAACCTCTCATGTGTTGAGATCAAGGGTTAGCTAGACTAATACATCCATAATCCAACTCTATATCACCTAGGTTGCTTAGATTAGCACTTTGAGTAACCTAGTTACCTCAAGTTAGAGGTTAAGCTTGGAGTAGGAGCTCTCGGGTGGATCGTCTTTGACTCGAGGAGGCCGTTGGGGTGCCGACGTTCCAAAGATCCTACAAGGAGTGGAGGATAGTGATGAAGACCCGGAGGATAAGTAACGTGAGGTATAACTTCGAATCAGAGTAGTTAAACCTTTCGTAGTTTGCTAGTAACGGTTTAGATACGATTCATGCGCTCAAGTCCGTGTTACGAAGCTTTGATAATCGTTTTTCACATATTCCGCCTCCCCGCAAGTTCGTGGGGTGCGTGACATGGTCTTACAGTAGTATCAGAGCCAACTAAACCATTACTAGCTTGTTAGCAACTAATTAGAAGTTCGATCGACGGAAAACACGAAAACAAAACCCTAACCCCTTAACAGTTTCTGTTAATTTTAAACATGTCACAATTTTTTTTTACATACCTTAAAATTCACAGCAGGGTATTTTAAGAATACTGGGAAAATACGAGTCAGTAACTCGACAAAACGACCGCGGATCCGCGGCAATAGAGTGCTTGGCCGCGGATCCGCCGCCGAGTCAACGCCGAGTTGACTCGGATTTGCTCAGTAATTCTTATTTTGTGGTTTTCTGTTTTCCTGTATGTTCTGTTTCTACCCAGGTTACTTCAGTGCAGGTTTGCTTTTGGGGTAGACACGGATAAAGGTTGTCGATCGATGTTCTAAGTTAATTGCTAATCGGGTTTTTATCTGTAATGATTAATGTGTTCGTAAACCTCCCCTAACTGCTAGTATGTCGGTTGGCAGGGGGTTGCACATTTCTGTAATGTTTACTGTTTGTGTATATGAACTTGATTGGATCGTTGTGATGATTAGACGGGGTTTGAGATGGGTTTTATATTCATTCATTCGATGTAAATTGTAATATGATGTAATATTCTTTAGCGAGGCACATCCAGGTTGCGGTTGTAGCCACCGTTGTATTATTTCATTTACTGTTTTGGCTCCTAGGATAGACCCAAGATGGGGTGCCCAAACTACCGGGTACGTCGAAGTGTTTAGTGGCCTACTCACGTTGTTGAGGGAGACCGCTTCACTTCGGGTAATTGGAGAGTAGTTTGCCGTACCCATAGGGGTCTAGGGTGGGGTAAAGGCTATTCATCACAACTGTGTAATCCGTCTTTTGTTGCAGGCTCAAAGCAAACACGGATTGCTTGTATATCTAATAATGTTCATCTGAGATCTGGAATGCCTATTATTGCGTCTGACGAATGTAAAATATCTATATGTGATAGCTATTTAGACGTCACTTATGTTTTACACCCGCGCAAGCCCAGCCCCCGCTCTGTCGTTAGTTAAGTAACCTAACGGGTGATGACGGGACCCAGTGGCGAATGCGGATGACATAAGAGGACGTTGTATTTTTGTTGTTTTATGCAATGATAGGTTAAATGATGGGACGCATTATTTTAATGCAAAGAAAATAAACCAAAGTTGAATCGTTGAAAGAAATTTAAAAGAAACCACTCGGTTATTTTAAAAGTGCAGATTTTTTTAATTACGGAGCCTTAACCACTCCTTTTAAAAGCTATCATGTTCCTTCGATTATATCAAGTTCACTAAGTTCACGGTTTCGCCAAAACCAGTCGTAGCCCTCCGTCATTTCTTATGAATGGTCAGTAGTATTCAAGCTATGTTTGTTGGCTTTCGTCAAGACATAGTGTTTGGTAGCTGCTGGGTATTCATTTGTTGCATAGATAGATGAGTTAGTTTGGGGCAGTCGTATTACCTTGTTTGCTTTCGTCAAAGGTATATACGGGTGGGTTCAAATTAACAAGATAATGTTGGGCAGAACTTGACATGTGTTTTATGATTTGTTGGCTTTCGTCAAGGTCATAAGAACATGGGGCAAAAATCCACATCGGGAGTTTGTAAAGAAACTGAAACTTGCTAGTGTTGCATACCAATTGGAGTTTGATGAAAGTTGGTAGGATTCCTTTAACATTATCATACGATGATATTTGGATCCGGATCCTACTGTGAGTATATGCTACTTATCAGGAGATTCGTCACTTAACGATCAATGCTATAAACCAAGTAGGTGTCAAGAAAGGTGTCATCGGGGTTACACACCCAGAGAAAAGAGGTTATTTAATTAAGGAACTTCGCGAAAGCGTTGGAAAACCTCCCTCGAAGTACCGACACTAGCCTAGCTGAACGGTTAAGCAAGTATTGTACAGTGAGAATAGTCCTGGCTAATTCTTCTTTTATGGTTTGAGGAAGGATTCGAGAAACAGCGGGAGCCATCCAGTTTAGATAAATTAAAAACCAATCTAAACTTGCAAGAGCATCATGCTAAAGTGTTTTCTTCTCTTTCTCTCATTGCAGCGACCTTGTGACCATGACTAGGTTACATCTAGATAACAAGTTGACTGAATCTAACTTATATGACTGGCAAAGGTATGTCCAGATGTCCATTGCCTATGACAAGCTGGACCACCCTATTACTACTCAAGATCCCGCCGTCCCAGGTCCAGTTTCCACCGTCGCGGATATGGGTATCCGTCAGACAAGGGAAAAGGATAAAGCGAAAGCTAAGTGCTTCGTGTTGGCTTCAGTTGATGGTGTATACCAGAAGCAACACGAGAAAATGGACTTATTTTCTATCTTTTGTTAGTTGTATGTATGCCCTAGAGGCCATTATTGTACAGATGATGTATATTATATTGGATGCTTGGATATATATAGAGATGACTTTCTTGCTCGATATGATAGTTGTAAGTCCATGTTGCGACCCCCGGTTCTTACGGGGAGGCGGAAACGGTATAAAAATCAAATTTTTAGTGCAAGAGGCAACATGGACTAAACAAGGTCGGGATCGTTACCTAAACTAAAACTAGCAAACTTGCTAAAGAGATTTAGCTACTCGGATGAAGATGGTTATACCTAAACTTGAACTCCTTCTTCTTCAAACTTTGTGGAGGTTGATGGTTCTCTTCTTGTCGCCTTCTTCCGTCGAAGATGGATCCACCTCGAAGGTTCGACCTTTGGGCTCTTTCTCGAACTTGGAGTGAACTAGAATCTCCGGCTTGCTAAACCCTTGATCCTAGAATGAGTAGAGAGTGATTAAGGGGTGCTTTTCTTTTTAAAGAGAATGATTCTCAACACATGAGAAGGGTTCTCTTTTGCTAGAGGAAGAAGAAGATGAAATGAAGAGAGAGAAGAGTTATGATAGAATGAGCTCACTTTTTCCTTCTTGCAACCATAATGCAAAAGAAAAAGAATTATCAAATAATAATAATAATGATAATGAAAAGGTTGATGGAAAGTTTTAGAATGACCATTATCATTACCAACATTAAATGGTTTTGCAAGAATCAAAAAGCATCTTGCTTTTGTAATGGTGATGGTCAAATCTTCAACCATGGTCAACAAGTCAACCATGGTCAACAAGTCAACAAAAACCAACCATGACACTTTTCATTTTATTAATATCATTAATTGATAAAACATAAATCCATTAGGGTTTGGAAAAGGACGACTGTCAACTGTGCATACGCACCCGTTCCGAAACCCTAATGAAAGTCATCTTCCTCCTCCTCAAATAACTGTGCATACACACCTGCATTCTTGTTCCGAGGAACACGAATACTGAGAGATAAAAGCAACCCCAAAACATATACCGGTATCTGACTCAAACCAGAGCCAACCAGTAAAATCCGTCCGGACTCCAAACGTGCACAAGTGCGCGGATGAGAACGAACCCTGTCGCAAAACCATGCGACCTCTACTCTGTTTTGCCCATAGGCGAATACCCTCTGTGTGGGACTCTAAAGACTCGACACTACGCTGGCAGTGGGTTTAACCACAGACCGCAAGCGGCACTAGCTGTGCGTAACGGTCCCCAGGTAGATGTCGATAAGAAGGCTGACGAGGTGAAACCCCATCTGTACTCCTACTGAGTCTGAATGTGACATTCTCCGTACAATCCGGTCTGTTCGTCTGATACATCGCATGGCGGGCCTAGGGGGCGGTAAACGTCAGTCCCCTAATAGCGGTACAAGTCGTGCCGGAGTGAAGCCCAAAACACCCTGAGATAACACTGGAACCTACCAGTATATCTCGCTTGCCCTGGCCAGGGACTACTCGTGTAATAGCTCTCCTAGACACAGCGCGATGTCAACCCCCAATACCGGAAGAGACGAATCCTGTCTAACCGTCACTGCCTCCAAGTGCTTCGGGACTGCACCCAACCACCACCGGTTTGAACGACTCCTTTGAGCCGTGGTAGGGTAGTGATCAAAGTGCAGTGGGAACACACTTGAGGCGAAGTGCCAGTGTCAAGTCAGCGGACTAAGCTGTACTCATGTCACCTGGGAACTGATAACTGACGATAGGTATAATACCAACCTGTCAGTTCCCGACGAGTCCTGTCCAGTGTACTCGTAACCCAACGAGCACCCGTATATTATCTCCAGTACGACGTACTGATGGCTGTGGGACAGACCATCTCCCACACTGGGATGAGAAGCGCATACGCTAGTCTACTCCGGAGTATCGATGCCCTGTCTCGATAGTCCTGCGACTAGGGACCAGTATAAGGATGTGCTTATAGATTACCCAGCCCCCACTAGTGTGACTGCCATCACAATGCTGGTAATCAAGCAAAGATCCTAAGGGCTCCACTAATGCGTATAAGTGATATACTGAAATAAACACAAGTACACATTGAAGTATAAACAAACCAAGTAGCATACTACTATTTTGAGCAAGATTGTTTATACAAGGTGAATATCCCAAGCTTCCATTAAGTAATATACAAACTAGTATGATACAATAATGGCCTCTAGGGCATATACACTAACAATCTCCCACTTGCACTAAGGCCATGTACTGGCGTATCGAAGACCTATCATCTCGATCAGCCGCTCGAACTGAGTCTGGGGTAAGGCCTTAGTGAATGGATCTGCAGTTTTTTCTTCTGAAGCAACCCTCCGAACCTCGATCTCCTTGCGATCCACGATCTCCCTGATCAGGTGATACCGCCTCAAGATGTGCCTGGATCTCTGATGGGACCTGGGTTCCTTTGCTAAAGCTATAGCCCCGTTGTTGTCGCAATACAGAGGTATTGGGTCAACAATGGACGGAACCACCTGAAGTTCTTTCAAGAACTTCCTCATCCAGACAGCTTCTTTTGCGGCATCAGATGCAGCAATGTATTCCGCTTCCATAGTCGAGTCTGCAACGGTTTCCTGTTTGGAGCTCTTCTAACACACCGCCCCTCCATTGAGGGTGAAGACAAAACCCGACATGGACTTGGAATCATCCTTGTCACTCTGGAAGCTGGAGTCAGCAAAGGCCTCGATCTGGAGGTCTTTTCCGCCATACACCAAGAACATCTCCTTAGTCCTTCTCAGGTACTTGAGAATGTTCTTTACCGCTATCCAGTGTTTCTCCCCAGGGTTTGACTGATACCGGCTTACCACACTCAGTGCATAAGCTACATCCGGTCTGGTACACAACATCGCATACATTATAGAGCCTACCGCAGAAGCGTAGGGTATAATAGACATGCGATCCCTCTACAAATCAGTCTTGGGAGACATCTCTTTAGAGAGGGTGATTCCGTGACAAGCCGGTAGGTTACCGCGCTTGGAATCTTCCATACTGAATCTCTTCACTATGGTGTCGATGTACCTGGACTGAGAAAGTCCCAATATCCTCTTGGATCTATCACGATGGATCCGGATCCCCAGGATGTATGAGGCATCACCCAGGTCTTTCATGGAGAACCTGTGTGACAAGAACCCCTTGACAGATTGTAGCATAGGAATGTCATTTCCTATTAAGAGAATGTCATCCACGTATAAAACGAGGAATACTACAGTTCTCGCTACAAATCTACTATAGATGCATGGTTCATCTGGATTTTTGATAAAGCCAAATTCCTTGACTGTCTCATCAAAACAGATGTTCCAACTCCGCGATGCCTGCTTTAGTCCATAGATGGACTTAAGCAACTTGCACACCTTTCCGCTGCTCCCACTCTGAATGAAACCCTCTGGCTGATCCATATAGACACACTCCTCTAAATTTCCATTCAGAAAAGCTGTCTTTACGTCCATCTGCCAAATCTCATAATCGTGGAAGGCAGCAATGGCAAGAAGGATCCGAATGGATTTCAGCATAGCCACTGGAGAAAAGGTTTCGTCATAGTCCAAGCCAGGTCTTTGACGGAAACCCTTTGCTACAAGTCTAGCTTTATAGGTCTCAACCTGTCCATCTACACCAATCTTCCTTTTGAAGATCCACTTGCATCCTACGGGTTTTACCCCGTCTGGAGCAATGTCCAACGTCCATACTTTGTTGGTGTACATGGACTCCATTTCGGTCCGCATTGCATCCAGCCATTTTACCGAGTCAACGCTCTGAACGGCCTGCTGGAAGCTAGTAGGCTCAACATAATCTATGATGCAATCCTCTCTATCCCCGTCTATGAGAAAACCGTAGTATCTCTCTGGCGGATGAGACTGCCTACTACTCCTGCGGAGCGGCGTAGGAATGTCCTGTTCTTTCGAACCCTCTGGTTCCTCTAAGTTTTCAGTAATGGTTTGTGGTTCTGGAATTTCTTCCAGTTCTACTGTGCTCCCACTTATCTGGTTTTCCAAAAACTCAGTTTCCAAAAAGTCGGCATGACGAGAAACAAGGACTTTTTGTTCCTCTTCGCAGTAGAAGAAATATCCCTTGGAGTTCTTTGGATATCCCACAAACTTGCACTGTACTGAGCGTGCCTCGAGCTTGTCCGCATGTTGCTTTTTAACAAAAGCTGGACATCCCCATGTCTTAATGTGCTTAAGATAGGGTCTCTTCCCACACCACATCTCAAATGGCGTGGTAGGCACAGTCTTAGTGGGAACTCGGTTCAAAAGGTATGCGGCTGATTCTAGCGCATATCCCCAGAATGATCGCGGCAACTCAGCGTTACTCATCATGGACCGCACCATATCCAATAGGGTGCGGTTCCGTCTCTCCGATACACCGTTATGTTGCGGGGTGTAAGAAGGAGTAAGTTGAGAGAGAATTCCGTTCTCTTTTAAATAGTCCAGGAACTCGGCACTTAAGTATTCTCCACCTCGATCCGATCTTAGAATCTTAATACTTTTGCCGGTCTGTTTCTCTACTTCATTCTTATACTCCTGGAATTTTCCAAAGGCCTCGGACTTATGTTTCATTAAGAAGACATAACCGTACCTTGAGAAGTCATCCGTAAAAGTAATGAAGTAAGAATGTCCGCTTCGGGCATGTGTAGACATTGGACCGCACACGTCACTGTGTACGAGTCCCAAGAGCTCGCTCGCTCTTACTCCATGTCCAGTAAACGGAGTTTTTGTCATCTTTCCTTTGAGACAGGATTGACAAGTGGCATACGACTGATATTCGAACGCATTCAAATACCCTTCTGTATGTAACTTCGTCAACCTTCTCTCATTGATGTGACCCAATCTACAATGCCATAAGAAAGTCTGATTTATTTCTGGAGACTTTCTTTTGTGTGTATTCTGGACATTAAAAATCTGTGGTTGGTTTAACACGTATATACCATTACTCAAAGTACCTGACCCAATCAAAACTTGATTAAGGTGAATGTTTACAACATTACTTACAAACGCAAATTCATAACCTTCTTTAGAAACTAAAGATACAGAAATGATATTACAAGTTGCGTTGGGTACAAAAAAGCAATTACGCAAAACCAAAACATGTCCATCTGACATTCCCAGGTGATAGTCCCCCATGGCTTTAGCATCCATGCTAGCTCCGTTCGCAACTCTGAGGGTCATGTCACCTGCCTTCAAAACCCTACGGTTTCTCAACGCCTGCAAAGAATTACAGATATGAGATCCTGATCCGGTATCCAATACCCAGGAAGTAGAGTTTATAGAAAGACAGTTTTCAATAACATACACACCTGAAGCTGAAGCTGCAACCTGCTTCAATTCCTGTGTTCTGGCCTTCCAGGCCCTGCAATCATTCTTCCAGTGTCCTTTCTTATGACAATAGAAGCACTCTTCCTTATCCACAAGCTTCCCCGCTATCTTTGCTGCTTTAGCTTTTCCCTTCGTATCCACTTTACTAACACCGCCCCTTGGTTTGGCGGGGGCCTTCTTCTTCTTTCCCTTGGCTTTCGCCTTGGACCTAGAAGAAAATGATCCTCCTACAAACAAAGTGGATGTTTCCCTACCTTTCTGTAGGGTGCCCTCTGCACTCCTCAGCATGTTGAGGAGCTCTGAAAGTTCAACCTCCTTTTCTTGTAGGTTGAAGTTCAGTATAAACTGGGCGTAAGTGGAAGGAAGGGACTGGAGAACTATATCCGTATATAGCTCACTCTCCAATGTGATCCTTAGGTCAGCGAGCTCCTCAATGTAGCCGATCATCTTTAGCACATGCTCGGCTACTGATGATCCGACGGCCATTCTTGTCGAGAATAACTTTTTCGACGCTTCGTATCTTGCGATACGAGATTGCTCTCCATACAGTTCTTTTGTATGGAGCAATATGGATTCCATGTCCATATTCTCATGCCTCCTCTGATGTTCGTTGTCCATCGAGTCAAGCAGGAGGCACTTGGCCTTCGCGCTATCAATCTACCAAGTCTTGCGGATTTCCTTATCCGCGACACTGGAAGTTGGACCAGGGACAGGGGGATCTTTGGTGGTAAGAAGATACCCCAGCTTGTCATAATTGATTGCTATCTTGACATTCCTGAGCCAATCTTTGTAGTTTGGCCCTGTCAGTTTGTTTTTATCTAGGAGTAACTTAAGTCCAGTCATATTGATTTGGTCGCTGCAATTAGGAGAGAGAAGAAGAAACACTCAGCATGATGCTCTTGCAAGTTTAGAATGGTTTTTAATTTGTCTAAACAGGATGGCTCCCACTGTCTCTCGAATCCCTCCTCAAACCAAAAAGGAAAAATTAGTCGGGATCAATCCCACCGCACAATACTTGCTTAACCGTTCAGCCAGGCCAGTGTCGGTACTTCGAGGGAGGTTTTCCAACACTTTCGCGAAGTTCCTTAATTAGAGAACCTCTTTTCCCTGGGGGCGTAGCCCCGCTAACACCTTTCTAGGCACCTACTAGGTTTATAGCATTGATCGTTTAGTGAAAAATTTCCCGAGGAGTAGCATATACTCACAGTAGGATCGGGATCCAAATATCATCGCGTGACGAAACTGAAGGAATCCTACCAGAATCACCACACTCCAAATGGTATGCAAATCTAGCAAGTTTCAGTACTTATGAAACTCCCGATGTGGATTTTTGCCCCATGCTCTTATGACCTTGACTTTGGCCAACAAATCATAAGTCACATGTCAAGTTCTACCCGTCGTTCTCCAGGTTAATTTGAATCCACCCGTACCTACCCTTGACTTTGGCCAACAAGGCAGTACGACTGTTCCAAACCAACGCATCTATCTATGCTGCACATAAATACCCAATAGCTACCAATCACTATGCCTTGACTTTGGCCAACAAACACAGCTTGAATACTATTGACTATTCATGTGAAACGACGGAGGGCTACGAATGGTTTTGGCGAAACCGTGAACGTAGTGAACTTGATATAATCGATGGAACGGGATAGCTTTTAGAAGGAGTGGCTCAAGCTCCGCATTTAAAAGTTAGTTTTGAAAAGAACTGAGTGGTTTTTCGAAAGTGTTCCAACGACTTTAGCTTGGTTTATTATCTTGCATTAGTTCTTTTAATGCGTGATATTCTTGCATTAGTTCTTTTAATGCGTCCCATCATTTAATCCTACCATTGCAGAAAACAACCAAAATTTGACGTACACTTATGCCATTCGCATTCGCCACGGGGCCCCGTCATCACCCGTTAGGTTACTTAACTAACGACAGAGCGGGGGCTGGGCTAGAGCGGCTGTAAAACATAAGCAACGCCTAAATAGTTATAGATATAGCAATAGTAGACATTACAGATCACAGATGAATGCATTGGATATACTAGGAATCCGCAATCCGTTCGAGCCTGTAACGAAAAGCGGATTACACGGTCGTGGTGAATAGCCAAATACCCCACCCAAGACCCCTACGGGTGCGGCAAACTACCCGCCAAGTACTCGGCAGTTTGTGCACCCCTCCATGGGTCTATCCTAGGAGCAAAAACAGTAAAAAGAATTATACAATGACGGCTACAACCCCGACCCGGTTGTGCGGCCAAACAAATAATAATATTACATCAATTTACATTTACAAATGAATGAAAGAAAAATAAAAGCTCATCTCACATCCACCCCGGCTATTCACCCGCGACAGTCCAACACATTCATATACACATTCCAATATCAAACACAGATCATGTATAACCCCGACTAATCGACTTATAGCGATTAGCCGACGTTCAATACATGCAAACATCACAGATATAACCATCATAGTCAAAGTGCAGTGAAGTTCGGAAAAAAATACGGAATTATAGGACCCCAAAAGTAAATTTCTTTTCTGGAAAATCTAGGCACATATAATATATTTTAAAAATCCCAAAACCAACACACAAACACACTGCACGAAAAACGATGCAGAGAAGACGACAAAGCGCGGCGGTTCCGCGGCACATGCCTACCTCGTGTCCCGGAAGGGCGGCGCTTTGAGCTCAACAGTGGATCGTTTTTCATGGGTGCACTCACAAAACCCTGAGACGATTTTACAAGTATAAAGTTTTTCATTTTGAGCCAAAAAAAATTTCAACAGAAACTCAGGTTTTGTAATTTTTCCGGTTTTGTGATTTTTCGTTTCCGAACTTCGTTACACTTCACTACCAAGCTAGTTTAAGTTTAGTTAGGCTCTGATACCACTGTAAGTCCACGTTGCGACCCCCGGTTCTTACGGGGAGGCGGAAACGGTATAAAAATCAAATTTTTAGTGCAAGAGGCAACATGGACTAAACAAGGTCGGGATCGTTACCTAAACTAAAACTAGCAAACTTGCTAAAGAGATTTAGCTACTCGGATGAAGATGGTTATACCTAAACTTGAACTCCTTCTTCTTCAAACTTTGTGGAGGTTGATGGTTCTCTTCTTGTCGCCTTCTTCCGTCGAAGATGGATCCACCTCGAAGGTTCGACCTTTGGGCTCTTTCACGAACTTGGAGTGAACTAGAATCTCCGGCTTGCTAAACCCTTGATCCTAGAATGAGTAGAGAGTGATTAAGGGGTGCTTTTCTTTTTAGAGAGAATGATTCTCAACACATGAGAAGGGTTCTCTTTTGCTAGAGGAAGAAGAAGATGAAATGAAGAGAGAGAAGAGTTATGATAGAATGAGCTCACTTTTTCCTTCTTGCAACCATAATGCAAAAGAAAAAGAATTATCAAATAATAATAATAATGATAATGAAAAGGTTGATGGAAAGTTTTAGAATGACCATTATCATTACCAACATTAAATGGTTTTGCAAGAATCAAAAAGCATCTTGCTTTTGTAATGATGATGGTCAAATCTTCAACCATGGTCAACAAGTCAACCATGGTCAACAAGTCAACAAAAACCAACCATGACACTTTTCATTTTATTAATATCATTAATTGATAAAACATAAATCCATTAGGGTTTGGAAAAGGACGACTGTCAACTGTGCATACGCACCCGTTCCGAAACCCTAATGAAAGTCATCTTCCTCCTCCTCAAATAACTGTGCATACACACCTGCATTCTTGTTCCGAGGAACACGAATACTGAAAGATAAAAGCAACCCTAAAACATATACCGGTATCTGACTCAAACCAGAGCCAACCAGTAAAATCCGTCCGGACTCCAAACGTGCACAAGTGCGCGGATGAGAACGAACCCTGTCGCAAAACCATGCGACCTCTACTCTGTTTTGCCCATAGGCGAATACCCTCTGTGTGGGACTCTAAAGACTCGACACTACGCTGGCAGTGGGTTTAACCACAGACCGCAAGCGGCACTAGCTGTGCGTAACGGTCCCCAGGTAGATGTCGATAAGAAGGCTGACGAGGTGAAACCCCATCTGTACTCCTACTGAGTCTGAATGTGACAGTTTCCGTACAGTCCGGTCTGTTCGTCTGATACATCGCATGGCGGGTCTAGGGGGCGGTAAACATCAGTCCCCTAATAGCGGTACAAGTCGTGCCGGAGTGAAGCCCAAAACACCCTGAGATAACACTGGAACCTACCAGTATATCTCGCTTGCCCTGGCCAGGGACTACTCGTGTAATGGCTCTCGTAGACACAGCACGATGTCAACCCCCAATACCGGGAGAGACGAATCCTGTCTAACCGTCACTGCCTCCAAGTGCTTCGGGACTGCACCCAACCACCACCGGTTTGCACGACTCCTTTGAGCCGTGGTAGGGTAGTGATCAAAGCGCAGTGGGAACACACTTGAGGCGAAGTGCCAGTGTCAAGTCAGCGGACTAAGCTGTACTCATGTCACCTGGGAACTGATAACTGACGATAGGTATAATACCAACCTGTCAGTTCCCGACTAGTCCTGTCCAGTGTACTCGTAACCCAACGAGCACCCGTATACTATCTCCAGTACGACGTACTGATGGCTGTGGGACAGACCATCTCCCACACTGGGATGAGAAGCGCATACGCTAGTCTACTCCGGAGTATCGATACCCTGTCTCGATAGTCCTGCGACTAGGGACCAGTATAAGGATGTGCTTATAGATTACCCAGCCCCCACTAGTGTGACTGCCATCACAACGCTGGTAATCAAGCAAAGATCCTAAGGGCTCCACTAATGCGTATAAGTGATATACTGAAATAAACACAAGTACACATTGAAGTAGAAACAAACCAAGTAGCATACTACTATTTTGAGCAAGATTGTTTATACAAGGTGAATATCCCAAGCTTCCATTAAGTAATATACAAACTAGTATGATACAGTAATGGCCTCTAGGGCATATACACTAACAATAGTATGCTATCTGGTTACTCTTTATCTTAACATGTATACTAGTCTCTTTATACTGTCTTATAGTTACATGTTGATAAAGCCCTTAGGATGTGCACTTGACTACCTGGACTATGATGAAGATCATACTAGTGGGGACATGGTAGTCCATAGGTACATTCTTCAAGGTCCCTAGTCGTAGGTGTATCGAGACGGGGCATCGATATACCAGTGTAGACTAGCGTATACGCTTCTCGACCCATGAGATGGGCGATGGATGATCCTGTATCCATTGGTGTTTGACATCAAAGATGGTATACGGGTGCTCAGTGGAGACTGGGTACACTGGACGGACTCGCCGAGAACTCCCAGATGGTATTATACCTCACGTCAGATGGCAGTTCTCAGGTGACACTTGTACAGGTTAGTCTGTAGACCCGAGATCGTCATAGGGTCTTGTGTGATTCCCACTGAACTTTGATCTCCACCTTACCACGTCCATGAGGGCGTGCAAAACGGTGGTCTTTGGGTACAGTCCCGAGTCACATGGAGGCAATGAGCGATAGGAGGGGTTTCATCTCTCCCGGTATTGGGGGTTGATGTTGCGCTGTGCTCGATTGGCCGTAACAGGGAAGTCCCTGGCCAGGGCTGATCAGAGATTTGCTGGTAAGTGTTACCAGTAGTTTCTCGATCCGTTATGAGCCTCACATCGGCACGACTTATCGGTTATTTGGGTCTGACATTTACCACCCCTAGACTTGATATGCGACATATCAGACGAACAGACCGGACTGTACGGTAAGTGTTACTGAACAGACCGGATTGGGGTCAGGCGAAATACGAATCTAGTTAACAACATAACTAAAGATAAGAAGCTACAACATTTGTAGATCCGGTTATCCACTTCCTTAGCTCCACGTAGACGTCCTCTCGCTGTCCTAGTCGGATCTTGGACTCTCGCGTCGGCTTCATCGAAGAAATGAGCGGAATAGTTCGTCGGCTTCGTGCCGAAGATGATCTACGTCGAGGCATCACAAGTTCATGCTCCAACTTCACCAAGTAGAGAATAGACCATGGTTACTTGGATGAGTTAGGGTTAAGCATGAAGACAAGAATGGTTAAGAAGTCAAAGCTTCATGAAGCTTCAACTAGAAACAAATAAAGCCACCATTCTCATCTAAACCATTTCCAAATAAATAAATGAACAAATAAATAAATAAATGAATAAGCAAAACCCTAATTATCAACTTAACCATGGTTTAATTCTATACACTTAACCAAATGATCAAGTATTATCAAACATGATACAAATATGTGCACAAAAGTATATCACATATACAACTTCCACATCAAGTGAGAAAATCCATTTAAAGTGAACTAATACTAGCTAATGCAAAGTAATATATCAAATATATAATTATACATTAAATCAATAAATCAACACTTGATTTAACGATCCGGTCATATCGCATATAACCGACTAGTATCCTATGTATCGTTTTATCTAATCAATGATTCGATAACTAGGTCATATAGCATACAACCAATCGAAACATTCATCGCGAGAATGAAATGCGGTATCACATACACGCATTATTCTCGATCCCGCACATATCTCATATGCGCTCCTATTTCGTTTCGCTTGAGCCAGGAAACCTCTGTGTAGGACTCTAAAGACTCGTCAATACGCCGGTAGCAGATGATGATCATATCAAGCACCCACAAGCCGCAAGCGGTCTGCTAAACGCAACGGCCATCCGGGTATTGAGCGATCAGAAGATCGACGAGCCAGCCCGCTCACACTCCTGTGAATCCAACCAGTAACACTTACCGTACAGTCCGGTCTGTTCGTCTGATATGTCGCATATCAAGTCTAGGGGGAGGTAAACGTCAGACCCTAATAACCGATAAGTCGTGCCGATGTGAGGCTCATAACGGGTCGAGAAACTACTGGTAACACTTACCAGCAAATCTCTGATCAGCCCTGGCCAAGGACTTCCCTGTTACGGCCAATCGAGCATATCGCAACATCAACCCCCAATACCGGGAGAGATGAAACCCCTCCTATCGCTCATTGCCTCCATGTGACTCGGGACTGTATCCAAAGACCACCGTTTTGCACGCCCTCATGGACGTGGTAAGGTGGAGATCAAAGTACAGTGGGAATCACACAAGACCCTATGACGATCTCGGGTCTACAGACTAACCTGTACAAGTGTCACCTGAGAACTGCCATCTGACGTGAGGTATAATACCATCTGGGAGTTCTCGGCGAGTCCGTCCAGTGTACCCAGTCTCCACTGAGCACCCGTATACCATCTCTGATGTCAAACACCAATGGATACGGGATCATCCATCGCCCATCTCATGGGTCGAGAAGCGTATACGCTAGTCTACACTGGTATATCGATGCCCCGTCTCAATAAACCTACGACTAGGGACCTTGAAGGATGTACCTATGGACTATCATGTCCCCACTAGTATGATCTGCATCATAGTCCAGGTAGTCAAGTACACATCCTAAGGGCTTTATCAACATGTAACTATAAGACAGTATAAAGAGACTAGTATACATGTTAAGATAAAGAGTAACCAGATAGCATACTATCATATCGAGCAAGAAAGTCATCTCTATATATGTCCAAGCATCCAATATAATATAAATCATCTATACAATACTGGCCTCTAGGGCATACATACAACTAACAATCTCCCACTTGCACTAGGGCCAGCTGCTGTAGTATCGCATACCGAGCATCCCGAAGAGTCTCTCAAACTGTATCTGGGGAATGGCCTTCGTGAGTGGATCCGCCGTGTTGTTCTTCGTGTCAACCCTCCTGAGCTCGATCTCCCGGCGATCAACTATCTCCCGGATCAGGTGATACCACCTCAGAATATGCCTGGATCGCTGATGGGACCTGGGTTCCTTGGCCAAAGCCACCGCTCCATTGTTATCGCAATACAAAGGTATTGGATGCTCAATGGATGGAACCACTCCAAGTTCAGTAATGAACTTCTTGATCCAGACAGCCTCTTTGGCAGCATCGTTGGCAGCGATGTATTCAGCCTCCATCATCGAGTCTGCCACGGTTTCCTGCTTGGAACTCTTCCAGCTAACCGCCCCTCCGTAAAGGGTAAAGACAAATCCCGACAGCGACTTAGAGTCGTCCTTATCACTCTGGAAGCTCGAATCGGTAAAGGACTCCACTTGGAGTTCTCCATTACCATACACCAAGAGCATCTCTTTAGTCCTTCGTAAGTACTTGAGAATGCTCTTCACAGCTGTCCAGTGACTCTCTCCAGGATCAGCTTGATACCTGCTCACTACACTTAGTGAGTATGCAACATCGGGTCTGGTACATAGCATCGCGTACATGATAGAGCCTACAGCCGAAGCATAGGGTATCCCTTGCATGCGAGCTCTCTCCAAATCAGTCATGGGAGACATCTCTTTGGAGAGTGTGACTCCAGAGATCGTGGGCAAGTTCCCACGCTTGGATTCTTCCATACTAAACCTCTTTAGTATGGTGTCAATGTACCTGGATTGGGACAATCCCAATATCCTTTTGGATCTATCTCTATAGATCCTAATTCCCAATATGCAGGAGGCATCTCCAAGATCTTTCATTGAGAATCTTTGTGATAAGAAGAGCTTGACCGATTGCAGCATAGGAATATCATTTCCTATCAAGAGTATGTCGTCCACGTACAATACGAGGAAGACAACCTTACTCTCTGCCACCTTCTTGTAGATACAAGGTTCATCTGGATTTTTGACGAAATCAAACTCTTTGATAACGACGTCAAAGCAGATGTTCCAACTCCGCGATGCTTGCTTTAATCCATAAATGGATTTAAGCAGCTTGCACACCTTCCTGCTGCTCCCACTGTCTACGAAGCCCTCTGGCTGAGTCATGTACACGCACTCTTCTAAATCACCGTTTAGAAAGGCGGTCTTAACATCCATTTGCCAGATTTCGTAATCATGATATGCAGCGATGGCAAGCATGATCCGGATGGATTTAAGCATAGCCACTGGAGAAAAGGTTTCGTCATAATCCACACCTGGTCTTTGACGAAAACCCTTTGCAACAAGTCTAGCTTTGAAAGTCTCCACTTTCCCATCTACACCAAGTTTCTTCTTGAAGATCCACTTGCTCCCAATGGGTTTTACCCCTTCAGGAGCAACATCCAAAGTCCATACTTTGTTGGTGTACATAGATTCCATCTCGGACCGCATAGCATCCAGCCATTTCACCGAGTCCCCACTCGTGATGGCCTGCTCGAAGCTAGTTGGGTCATCATCCTCCATGATGCAATCCTCACTGCCACCATCAATGAGAAAACCATAGTATCTCTCAGGTGGACGAGAAACCCTACTAGATTGGCGGAGAGGCAGGGGTACGTCGGGCTCTACTGAATCCTCTGGTTCTACTAAATCATTAGTTGCAGTTTGTGGTGCTGGAACCTCTTCCAGCTCTACCTCTTTGCTATTAATTTCTTTTGCAAGAAATTCCCTTTCCAATAAGGTGGCATGTTGAGCAACAAACACTCATTGTTCCTCAGCTTGGTAGAAAAAATATCCTTGAGAATTCTTAGGATATCCCACAAACTTACAAAGGACTGATCGTGCCTCGAGTTTGTCCGGATTTTGCTTTTTGACATAGGTCGGACAACCCCATATCTTAATTCGTTTAAAATATGGTCTCTTCCCACTCCATATCTCATATGGTATGGTAGGTAGAGATTTAGACGGAACCAGATTCAATAGGTATATGGCTGTCTCAAGCGCATACCCCCAAAAGGAAATAGGTAACTCAGCATTGCTCATCATTGAACGCACCATATCTAATAGGGTGCGATTCCTTCGTTCCGATACACCGTTGTGCTGTGGTGTATAAGGAGGAGTAAGCTGAGAGAGAATCCCATTCTCTTTTAGATAATCCAGGAATTCACTGCTTAAGTATTCACCTCCTCGATCAGATCGAAGAATCTTAATACTTTTGCCCGTTTGGTTCTCTACCTCGTGCTTATATTCTTTGAATTTCTCAAAAGCTTCAGACTTGTGTTTCAACAGGAACACATGCCCGTATCTAGAGAGATCGTCAGTGAATGTAATGAAGTAGGAAGAACCATTTCTGGCGTGTGTAGACATAGGACCGCATACATCACTATGCACCAGTCCCAAGACTTCTGTAACTCTTTCTCCGTGTCCCGTAAACGGAGTTTTGGTCATTTTTCCTTTGAGAAAAGAATGGCAAGTGTCATAAGATGATAATTCGAATGAATTCAAATATCCATTCTTATGCAACTTAGCTAGTCGTGTCTCATTGATATGGCCAAGTCTACAGTGCCACAAGAAGGATTCGTTCATTTCTGAGCTTTTCCTCTTGTGTGTGTTTTGTATATTAAAGACTGTATTTTGATTGAGAATGAATATGCCATTATGTAGCGAGCCTGATGCAATCAACTTTTGATCTAGGAATATGTTCATAACATTATCCTTTACTACAAAATTATATCCTTCTTTACTTAATAAAGAAACTGATATAATGTTGCACATCATGTTCGGTATATAATAGCACTCATTCAGGACTAGTGTATCACCATTTGGTAATACCAGGTGATATATGCCAACTGCTTTGGCTTCAACATTTGCCCCATTCCCTACTTGAACGGAATGATCACCTTTTCCCAGTTCTCTACCTTTCCGTAGCCCATGTAACTGTTTACATATGTGGGATACTGATCCGGTATCTAATACCCAGGACGTAGGGTGAACTGAGAAACATTTCTCAATAATAAACACATCCGAAGAAGGTGCATCATCATGCACGTTCTCCGTTTGGGCGGCGTGAGAATCTAGATATTCTCCTGTTTCCTGTTCAGTCTTATAACATTTATAAGATAGAACGGGTCCAACGTTCCCCTGCACAGTATAACATGCGGGTTCGGTCAATACATCCATATTATTATCTTGATTAAGGCATGAAATGGTCACTACCTGGAGAGAGAGAGAAGAAAACACTTTAGCGTATGATCGTGCAAGATCAGATTAGTTATTATCTTATCTAATCAGGATGTCTCCCACTGCTTTTTATCAAATCTTCCTTCAAACCCTAAAAGGAAAGACTAGCCGGGATTAATTACACCCTACAACTTCATCGATCTTTCAGCCAGGCCAGTGTCGGTACTTTGAGGGAGGTTCCCCGTGCTTTCGCACGGACCTAATTAAAGTAAACCTCGTTTTCCCAGAGGCGTAACCCCGTTGACACCTTTCTAGACACCTACTTGATCGGCTAATTGTAGTGTGCAAAACTCTCCCAGGAGTAACTCTTACTCGCAGTGGGTATCGGGATCCAACTATATCATAGAAGGTATGCAATCTCATTGCAAATTTCAACACTTGAAATTCCCGATAATGCTTTTGCCCCTAGCGATCTATGACCTTGACTAAGTCAACAAACCATAAATCGCAAGTCAAGTTCAACCCGTACATTTCCCGATTGAATTAAACCCACTAGTACGACCCTTGACTGAGTCAACAAGGCCGTGCGAATGCTCTAATCCAATCACATCTCATGTTGTTACAGATAAACATAATTTAGCTACCATACACTATGTCTTGACTAAGTCAACAAACATAGCACGAATACTAAATAATATCTATCTGAAATGACGGAGGGCTACGCGGGTTCTTTCAGAAAAAACCATGAGCGTAATGAACTTGATATCGTTGTAGAATCAAATGAAGTTTTGAAATGGAGTGATTTTGAGGCTTTTCTAGTTTTGCTAAAGGGGTCACTCCCGGTGAAGGGATCGTCGGCCCTTTCCTCGTCGAATGAGGTGCTGGATATATCATATATATCACTGTGCAAAGCACAAACTATAGAAGCAATCAAAAATCAAACCGAGTGTGTAGCATCTGCCAGTTATTGCTAAAGGAGTCACTCCCGGTGAAGGAATCTCGGTCCTTTCCTCATCGAATAAGGTGCAGGATATATCACATATACCGCTGTGCAAAGAAAGAACTGTAGCTACCTGTTTTATTTAAAATTTGATTCTACAACATCTTAGGTTTCTTTCCATTCATTAATCACATTAATGAAGTCCCATCATTTAAATACCTAAACATCACAGACAAATACGACGTACACTTATGCCATCCGCATTCGCCTGGATGTCCCCTCGTGCACCGTTAGGTTAGGTAACTAACGACAGAGCAGGACAGGGCTAGTGCGGGTGTAAAACATAAGTAACGTCTATATAATATATCATATATACTATATACTGTATCTATCACAGAACATCACATGATCACATCACAGATAAAGCAGCAGAAGAAACATATGAAATATTGGATATACTAGGACGTCCGTGTTTTCAATACGAGCCAGTATAAAACACGGATTTCACGGTCGTGATGAATAGCCAATCCCACACCCCTAGACCCCTATGAGAGCGGCAAGCAACCCTGCCAATTCTAGGGTTAGGAGACCCGGACTCGACTCCTCGAGTTGGTCTCCCACTGGACCCCAGAACCCGGTTACTTGTGCTCCCCTCCTTGGGTCTATCCTAATGCGGAAAAGTAAATAATATACAAAAGGTGACAACTTCCGCTACCTGGAAGTGCCCCAAATAAAACAATATTACATACAAGTTTTTACATGAATGAAAATGAAAAACACTCATCTCACATAAAACCCCCCGGCTATTCGAACACGACGATCCAATATAACATATCCAGCAACACATAACATCACATGTCATCAACGTAAGTAAATATGCGCATCCCAATTGTCGTTGACATATAGCAACGAAACCGGCGATAACACATATTACACTTACGGTCACAGAAAAGAAAGTGTAAAACTACAACAGTTGGAATCCGCAACCCTTTTAGACATCACATGCCTAATCAAATGAAATACTTAGACATCACATGCCTAACAGTTATAAACCCCGCATTTTAGTCTCATTATCGAAAACTCTTTTCAATATCAAGTGAAACTAAACCGCTAGATTTATAACATTCATTCAGTTATCTCATAACTGTTTGTGAATTCCAATTATTGTATCCCATTCCGAATAAATAGAATATATTAAACTTTTCGATCGAACATTCGAACACCCAAGTTTTCCCGAAACCTTTCAACACATGAAATAGGTTCAAAGACATTCACTTCATGCCTCAGTACCAACGGTCTAGCCGTAGAAGGGTCAAGCCAACGCCTCACATGTGGCACGCCGTACTGCCACAAACCCGAAGGTTCAAAGGGCAGTTCAAGACGGTCACATAATCGAGTTAAGGTTTGTTGTCTTCTAGAGGGACCATCGCGTTACTTGCACTACTCAGAATGTCCTTAAACCACTCAAAAATCCAACACTTGGATATTTTCCGGCAGGGGAAAAGTTGGGTATTTATATCCGGTCGAACTTTTTAACATATTCTAAAGTCATCCGGAAATACACAAAGACGAAATTTGATAATCCGGTCGAAACATCGATGCTCTAAAACACCCCAGAAAATTCAACTCTTGAATAAATATTAAAAATACCCATAAAACTCAGCTGCTGAAATGATGAATTACTGTGCAAAGAAGGAGGGCTGACGTCATCATTCTGCCGCGGAACCGCCGCAGAAGCCATGCTTCTGCCGCGGTTACGCTGCACACTATACTGTTCATTGGAAAAAATTTGCACCGTAATTCTTAGAATTCCCTGCTGAATTTTTTAAGCATTTTTAATCTAGAAAAATCCCAGTTTTTAGAAAAAGTCCAGAGAGCACTTGGGTTTTAGGGTTTCGGGTTCGTTCGGGTTTCAAACGTCGTCTAGACTTCGCCTAAGGCTCTAGCTAGGCTCTGCTACCACTGTAGGGTTCCTAGGCACACAATATCTTTCTCCATAACAAAGATTTATATGGAGAGCAATCTCATATTGCAAGATATGAGACCTCGAACGATTTGAATCAAGCGAGGTTGGCTGTCGGGTCATCTGTAGGGGACAACGTCCTTATAATGACTAGCTATATTGATGAGCTCAAGGTCCTGGAGACCACGTTGGGAAACAGGTCAAACGCTGACTTCTTTCCACAGTCCCTACCCTCTACTTACACCCTGAAAGAAACCAGGGAGACACAAGCAATGCTTAATGGAGGACCTTCTTCTTCTACATCCAGGGCGAAAGCAAAGGGTGAAAAGAAGAAGACCTCTACAAAGCCGATATATGGTGTCAATAAAGTAAGAAGAAAGGGAAGAGCAAAAGTTTTGGGACTTGGTGTAGCTAAGGAGGGTTGTTCCTATTGTTATGGGAACGGACATTGGTAGAAGGATTGCAGGGCTTTGGAAGCCAGTAGCCAGGATACGAAGCATGTTGTTGCTTCAGCCTCAAGTGTGTTTGTAATTGAGAACTGTTTGTCAATTAACTCTACTTCCTGGATACTAGATACCAGATCAGGATCTCATATCTGTAATTCATTACATGCTTTGAGAAACCGTAGAGATATAAGGGTAGGTGATTTGTCTCTCAGAGTTGCAAACGGAATGAGCGTGGACGCTGAATCCGTGGGAGAATATCGCCTAGGTTTGACAAGTGGGCAGATATTGATTCTACGTAACTGTTTGTATGTACCTAGTTTGACTTGTAATATCATATCAGTGTCCTCACTTTCAAGAGAGGGATATGACTTTACATTCGTAAGCGATGTAGTTCACATCCACCTAAATCAAGTTCTGATTGGGTTCGGTACATTAGATGACGCTATATACGTATTGAGTCAAGCTCAGGTTTTCAATGTCCAGAACACAATTAAAAGAAAGTCTCCAGAAATGAATCAGGCTTTCTTATGGCATTGTAGAATAGGTCACATCAATGAAACACGATTAACGAAGTTACATAGAGAATGATATTTGAATCCGTTCGAATATCAATCTTATGCCACTTGTGAATCTTGTCTCATGGGAAAGATTACAAAGACTCTGTTTACTGGACACGGAGTAAGAGCGAGCGAGCTCTTAGGACTCGTACACAATGATGTGTGCGATCCAATGTCTACACCTGCGCGAGGTGGTTATTCCTACTTCATTACTTTTACGGATGATTTCTCTAGGTATGGACATATCTTCTTGATGAAGCATAAATCCGAGGCCTTTGAGAAATTCCAGGAATACAAGAACGAAGTGGAAAACCAAACAGGCAAAAGTATTAAGACACAGAGATCTGATTGAGGTGGTGAATACTTAAGTGCCGAGTTCCTGGGTTACTTAAAAGAGAATGGAATTCTCCCTCAGCTTACTCCACCATACACACCAAAACACAACGGTTTATCGGAAAGGAGGAATCGAACCCTACTGGATATGGTTCGTTGCATGATGAATAAGGCTGAGTTACCGCGATCATTCTGGGGTTATGCGCTAGAATCAGCGGCATATCTTTTGAACAAGGTTCCAACGAAAACTGTGCCTACCACACAATATCAGATGTAGAGTGGGAAGAAACCCTATCTTAAGTACTTGAAGACATGGGGGTGTCCAGCTTCTGTAAAAAAGCAGCATCCGGACAAGCTCGAGGCACGCTCAGTAGAGTGTAAGTTTGTGGGATATCCAAAGAACTCCATGGGATATTGCTTCTATTACGCAGAGGAACAAAAGGTTTTTGTTTCTCGTCATGCCCGCTTCATAGAAACTGAATTTTTAGAAAATCAGAAGAGTGAGAGCGCAGTAGAACTGGAAGAAATTCCAGAACCACAAGCTGTTACTGAAAGTTTGGTAGAACAAGAAGTTTCAGAAGAAAGGGACATACCAGCGCCTATCGGCAGAAGTAGTAGGCAGTCTCATACGCCCGAGAGATACTACGGTTTTCTCATAGACGGGGATCGAGAAGATTGCGTCATTGATAATGACGACCCTACTAGCTTCCAGCACGCCATTCAGAGCGGCGACTCGGTAAAATCGCTGGATGCAATGCGGACCGAAATGGAGTCCATGTACACTAACAAAGTATGGACTTTGGACATTGCTCCAGATGGGGTAAAACCCGTAGGATGCAAGTGGATCTTCAGAAAGAAGATTGGTGTAGATGGACAGGTTGAAACCTATAAGGCTAGACTTGTTGCAAAGGGTTTCCGTCAAAGATCTGGTTTGGACTATGACGAAACCTTTTCTCCAGTGGCTATGCTCATATCCATTCGGGTCCTTCTTGCGATTGCTGCCTTCCACGATTATGAAATCTGGCAGATGGACGTAAAGACGACCTTTCTAAATGGTAAATTGGAAGAGAGCATCTATATGGATCAGCCAGAAGGATTCATTCAGAGTGGGAGCAGTGGTAAAGTATGCAAGCTGCTTAAATCCATTTATGGACAAAAGCAGGCATCGCGGAGTTGGAACATCTGTTTTGATGATACTGTCAAAGAATTCGACTTTATCAAAAATCCAGATGAACCATGCATATACAGTAAGAATGTTGGGAGAGTTGTTGTATTCCTCGTCTTGTACGTGGATGACATTCTCCTAATAGGAAATGATATTCCTATGCTACAGTCGGTCAAAAGATTCTTGTCACAGAAGTTTTCCATGAAAGACCTGGGTGATGCTGTTAGTTATATGTATGCCCTAGAGGCCATTACTGTACATTGGATGTATATTGTAGTGGTTGCTAGGACATATATAGGGAGGACTTTCTTGCTCGACATGATAGTATGCTATCTGGTTGCACATTACCTTAACATGTATGCTGATTGTCTCTCTGTTACATGTTGGTAAAGCCCTTAGGATGTGTACTTGACTACCTGGACTATGATGCGGATAATACTGGTGGGGACATGGTAGTCCATAAGTACATCCTTCAAAGTACCTAGTCGTGGGTATATCGAGACGGGGCATCGATATACCAGTGTAGACTAGCGTATACCTTATCGACCCATACAGATGGGTGATGGATGATCCCATATCCATTGGTGTTTGACATCAGAGATGATATACGGGTGCTCAGTAGAGACTGGGTACACTGGACGGACTCGCCGAGAACTCCCAGATGGTATTATACCTTACGTCAGATGGCAGTTCTCTGGTGACACTGGTACAGAGTAGTCTGTTGACCCGAGATCGTCATAGAGTCTTGTGTGGTTCCCACTGTGCTTTGATTTCCACCTTACCACGTCCAAGAGGTCGTGCAAAACGGTGGTTTTTGGGTACAGTCCCGAGTCACATGGAGGCAATGAGCGATAGGAGGGGATTCGTCTCTCCCGGTATAGGGGGTTGATGTTACGCTGTGTTCGATTGGCCATAACCAGAAATCCCTGGCCAGGGTTGCTGAGATTTACTGGTAAGTGTTACCAGTAGTTTCTCGAACTGGTATAGACCTCATATCGACACGACTTATCGAGCTATTGGGGTCTGACGTTTACCAACCCTTGGCAAGATATGCGACATATCAGACGACGAGACCGGACTGTACGGTAGTGTTACTGGTCGGATTCACTGGAGTGTGCGCGGGCTTGCTCGTCGATCTTCTGATCGCTCAATACCCGGGTGGCCGTTACGTTTAGCAGACCGCTTGCGGCTTGTGGGTGCTTGATATGATCATCATCTGCTACCGGCGTATTGACGAGTCTTTAGAGTCCTATACAGAGGTTTCCTGGCTCAAGCGAAACGAAATAGGAGCGCATATGAGATATGTGCGGGACCGAGAATAATACGTGTATGTGATACCGTATTCTATTCTCGCGATGAATGTATCGATTGGTTGTATGCGATATGACCTAGTTATCGATTCAAGCGTTGATTCGATAAGCCGATACATTGATATTAGTCGGTTATATGCGATATGACCGGATCGTTAAATCAAGTGTTGATTTAATGATTTAATGTATAATTATATATATGATATATTACTTTACATTAACTAGTATTGGTTCACTTTAAATTTATTTTCTCACTTGATTTGCACAAGTTGTATATGTGATATACTTTTGTGCACTTGATTGTATCATGTTTGATGATACATGATAACTTGGTTAAGTGTGTGATTAAATAATGGTTAGTTAATGGTTAGGGTTTCATTTGATTTATTTATGCATTTATTTATTTTGTTTTGACAAAAGAAAAAGAGAAAATGGTTGCTTTCAAAGATGAAGCTTGTTGAAGGTTCATGAAGGTTTGACTAAAGTAACCATTTTGTCTTCATGTCTTAACCCAACCATTCACTAACCCTTGTTAATTCTCTACACCTAACCATGGTTGTATTATGATAAGTAATGATTTTCTTTTCTATTTTAAATTAACTTATCATAACTTATCATATCTTCTTCTTCTTCATCATCTTCTTCTTCCATGAAGAAAGCTTGCTACATCAATGTCAAGTGATGAAAACAAGTGAGAAATCCAATTCTAAAGTGAACCCACTTCCTATTTCTTCATCCTTTACCTCTTGCCAAGTAGTATAGGGTGTTTCCTTCATAAGTTTTCAAAGCTTGGTGAAGTTGGAGCTTGATCTAGTGATGCCTCGACGTAGATCATCTTCGGCATCGTCGTCGATGACCTAGCCCGCTTTTTCTCCGATGAAGCCGACGCTAGAGCCCAAGATCCAATTTGTACAGCGAGAAGACTTCATCGCGGAGCCATGGAGGTGGAGAACCGGATCTACAAAGGTTTTATTTCCGTTTTCTCTTTAGTTAAGTTGTTAGCTTGTTTCTAGTTTCGCCTAAAATTCTAGCCAACGATCTTGTTAGGGTTTCTCGGCACCGTATTTTTGTAAATTGGCATGGTTGATGCCTTGTGAGACCTCTTGGGAATGCCTAGGAACCCTACAGTGGTATCAGAGCCTAGCTAGAGCCTTGGGCGAAGTCTAGACGGATTTTTGAAGTCCGATCGACCCGAAACCCCAACCCTAAATTGCTCTCTGGACAATTTCTGAAATCTGGTCTTTTTCAAAATTAAAAATATGCAGAAAACACATCAGGAATATCTAAGAGTTACTGTGAAATTCGACAGCCCAATTCCACTAAGTCGCCGCGGTTCCGCGGCATGAGCAAGGCTCATGCGGCGGTTCCGCGGCCGTACGGCCACATTATGTAAAGTAGTTTGCACAGTAATTCTTAGTTTCTAGTGGTGCTTTTCCTGGGAATTTTTAATATTTTTTGAAGAGTTGAATTTTTAGGGTTGTGTTGGGGACTCGTGGTTTCGATCGGATTGTCTAATCTTGTCTATGATCTTTCCGGATATTTTTGAATATGTTAAAATGTTCGACCGGATATAAATACCCACTTTTTCCCCTGCCGGGAAATTTCCAATTGTTGGATATTTCCGTAGTTTAACGACGTTTTAAGTAGTGCAAGTAACGCGATGGTCCCTCTAGAAGACAACAAACCTTAACTCGATTATGTGACCGTCTTGAACTGCCCTTTGAACCTTAGGGTTTGGGGCAGTACGGCGTTCCACATGTGAGGCGTTGGCTTGACCCTTCTACGGCTGGACCGTTGATACTGAGGCACGAACTGAATGTTGTTAGACTTGTTTCATGTGTTGATCTGTATCGGGAAAACTTGGGTGTTCGATTGTTCGATCGGAAAGTTTGACATTTTCTATTTATCCGGAATGGGATACAATAATTGGAATTCACAAAAAGTTATGAGATAACTGAATGAATGTTATAAACATAGCTGTTTAGTCTCAGTTGATCGGTTGCCACGGAATTTTGATGCGATCAAAAGTCCGTCGCAATCACGTAGCCTACGCGGATACTTGCCGGGTAAACTTAATAGACAGCTAGACCCCATAGCCCCGACCAAGTGACTGTAGGAGAACCCCGTCGCCGAAAGCATCCGTTTGGGTGCTCGCGGCAGCGGTGTTCCGCCTTGGTGCACTTCGTCGACGGTATCAGGGGTGCGGCCGTCTACTGAAGTTTGCGACGAGCATTCGATCAGGGTGTCGGGAATCTTGTTGAATTGCCCGACTTGATATTGAAAAGAGTTTTCGATAATGAGACTAAAATGCGGGGTTTATAATTGTCAGGCAGGCGATGTCTGAGGTGGTTGCGGATTCCAACTGTTGTAGTTTTACACTTTCTTTTCTGTGACCGTAAGTGTAATATGTGATATCGCCGGTTTCGTTGCTATATGTCAACGACAATTGGGATGCGCATATTTACTTACGTTGATGACATGTGATGTTATGTGTTGCTGGATATGTTATATTGGATCGTCGTGTTTGAATAGCCGGGGGTTTTTATGTCAGATGAGTGTTTTTCATTTTCATTCATGTAAAAACTTGTATGTAATATTCTTTTATTGGGGCACTTCCAGGTAGCGGAAGTAGTCACCTTTTGTATATTATTTACTTTTCCGCACTAGGATAGACCCAAGGAGAGGAGCACAAGTAACCGGGTTCTGGGGTCCAGTGGGAGACCAACTCGAGGAGTCGAGTCCGGGTCTCCTAACCCTAGAATTGGTTGGGTTGCTTGCCGCTCTCGTAGGGGTCTAGGGGTGTGGGATTCGCTATTCATCACGACCGTGGAATCCTTGTTTTATACTGGCTCGTATTGAAAACACGGACGTCCTAGTATATCCAATATTTCATATGATTCTTCTGCTGCGATATCTGTGATGTGATCATGTGATGTTCTGTGATAGATACAGTATATAGTATATATGATATATAATATAGGCGTTACTTATGTTTTACACCCGCGCTAGCCCTGCCCCGCTCTGCCGTTAGTTACCTAACATAACGGTGCACGAGGGGACATCGAGGCGAATGCGGATGGCATAAGTGTACGTCGTATTTATCTGTGATGTTTAGGTATTTAAATGATGGGACTTCATTAATATGATTAATGAAATAAAAGAAACCTAAGATGTTGTAGAATCGAATTTCAAAATAAAACAGGTAGCTACAGTTCTTGCTTTGTACAGCGGTATATGTGATATATCATGCACCTTATTCGATAGGGAAAGGACCGAGATCCCTTCACCTGGAGTGACTCCTTTAGCAATAACTGGGAGATGCTACACACTCGGTTTGTCTTTTGATTGCTTTTAAGAGTTTTTACTTTGCACAGAGATATATATGATATATCCCGCACCTCATTCGACGAGGAAAGGACCGACGATCCCTTCATCGAGAGTGACTCCTTTAGCAAAACTAGAAAAGCCTCAAAAGCACTCCATTTTAAACTTCATTTGATTCTACAACGATATCAAGTTCATTACGCAATAGGTTTTCAGAAAAACCTGTCGTAGCCCTCCGTCATTTCAGATAAGTACTAGTTAGTATTCGTGCTACGCTTGTTGGCCTGCGTCAAGGCGTAGTGTGCGGTAGCTAACTAGTATTTATCTGCTTATGCATATGATGCAGATTGGATTAGGGTAGTCGTGCGACTTTGTTGGCCTGCGTCAAGGGTCGTGCGAGTGGGTTTAATTCAATCAGGAAATGACGGGTTGAACTTGACTAGTAGCCTATGGTTTGTTGGCCTGCGTCAAGGTCATAGGACGCTAGGGGCGAAATATTATCGGGAATTTCAAGTGTTGAAATTTGCAATGAGATTGCATACCTTCTATAAGATAGTTGGATCCCGATACCCGCTGCGAGTAAGAGTTACTCCTGGGAGAGTTTTATACATTACAATTAGCCGATCAAGTAGGTGTCTAGAAAGGTGTTAACGAGGTTACGCCTCTGGGAAAACGACGTTTACATTAATTAGATTCGTGCGAAAGCACGGGGGACCTCTCTCAAAGTACCGACACTGGCCTGGCTGAAAGATTGGCGAACTTGTAGTGTGTAATTAATCCCGGCTAGTCTTTCCTTTTAGGATTTGAAGGAAGATTCGATAAAAAGCAGTGGGAGCCATCCTGATTAGATAAAATAATAACTAATCTATTCTTGCAAGAGCGCACGCTGAGTGTTTTCTTCTCTCTCTCTCCAGGTAGTGACCATATCACGCCTTAATCAAGATAATAATACGGAATATTGACCAAACCCGCTTGTTATACTGAGCTGGGGAATGTTGGTCCCGCTCCAACTTATAATTGTTAGTGCCGCCCAAACGAAGAGAGTGCATGTTGATGCATCATCTTCGGGTGTGTTCATTACAAAGAACTGTTTCTCAGTATCCTCCGCATCTTGGGTATATGATACCGGATCAGGATCCCGCATATGTAATCAGTTACATGGGCTACAGATAGGTAAAGAACTGAGAACGGGTGATAAGTTTCATGAGGCAGAAAACGGGGCAAGTGTTGCAGCCAAGTCTGTTGGTCACTGTCACCCTGTATTACAAATACATTGATTCTGAACGAATGTTATTAGATACCGAACCTGATATACAAAATCATATCCGTCTCTTTATTAGTAAAGAAACGATAAAATTTTGTATTGTTGGATAATGTTTTGATCATTTTCTATATCAAAAGTTGATCGGTTCAGGCACGTTATCTAAAAGCATTAATGTTCTAAATCAAATTTCAGTTCTTAGTATACAGAACACACATAAGAGGAAGAGTTCAGAAATGAACGGATCCTTCTTGAGGTATTGTAGACTAGGTCATATCAATGCGACCTGACTAGCTGAAGTTACATTTAGATGCATATTTAAAGCAGTTTGAATTTACATCTTGTGAAACTCGCCAGTCATGTCACAAAATAAGATGACCATAGCTCTGTTTAAAGGAAACAGAGAAAGAGTTAGTGAACTCTTGGGATGATACATGTTGATGTATGTAGGTCTCCTGTCTACACATACCAAGACCGGTCCTTTGTACTTCATTACATTCTCTGATAATCTTTTTAGATTCAGACATATGTTCTTGTTGAAACACAAGTCCGAATCTTTTGAGATATTCACAGAATATAAATGAGAAGTAGAGAACCAAAATACGGGTAAAAGTATTATGTCCTTTGATGAGATCAAGGAGGAGAATACTTGAGCACAGAATTCTTGGACTTTTCAAAAGGAGAATGAGATTATCTCTCAGAATTACTCCTCCGTATACACCATAGCACAATGGTATATCGGGGCGGAGCAGATACACCCTATTTGATATGGTGTGCTCTATGATGAGTACTACTGAGTTTCCTATTTCCTTTTCGGAGTTATGCGCTTGAGAAGCTGCATACCTATTGAATTGGGTTCCAATCAAAATAATAGCCTACCGCTTCATATATGATATGGTATGGGAAAAGCCCATGTCTTAATCTAGTTAATATTTGGGGTTGTCCGGCCGATGTCTAAAAGCAAAAATCCGGACAAGCTCGAGGCAAATACTGTTATGTAGAACTGGAATCGTTCCAGCTGTACAAACTACAGATGTTGATTTGGTAGAACCAAAGGATTCAATAGTTTCCAACGAACCTCAGCCTCTCCGCCGATTTAGCAGGGTTCCTCACACACCTGAGAGATACTTCGGTTTCTCTATGACAGTGGGAGCGAGGATTGCATCATAAGATGGTGACCCAACTAGTTTCGAGCTGGCCATCAGGAGTGGGACTCTGTAAGAATGGCTGGATGCTTAGCGATCTGAGATGGAATCCTTATACACCAACAAAGTATGGACTTTAGTTGCTATATCTGAAGGGTTAAATCCCCATCAGGAGCAAGTATATCTTGAGAAGATAACTTGGTGTACATGGAAAAGTTGAGACTTTCAAAGCTAGACTTGTTAAAGGTTTGCATCATTGACCAGGTATGGATCGTGATGAGACTTTTTCTAAAGATCTATGCTTAAGTCCATCCAGATCCTACTTGCCACGGCTACATACCATGACTACGATATCTGGCGGTTGGGTGTCATGACTGCTTTTCTAAATGATGTTTTAGAAGAGAGCGTCTATAAGTACACTGCCAGAGGGCTTCGTAGACAGTGGGAGCAGCAGAAACGTATGCAAGATGTTTTATGTGATAAAGCAGGCATTGCGGAGTAGGAACATCTGTTTTGATGGATTAGTCAAGGAAGTTGACATCATCAAAATGGTAGATGAACCTTGTATATACAAAAAGGTAGCAGGGAGTATGGTGACGATCCCCGTAGAGTACGTGGATGACATACTCTTGATAGAGAAGGAGTTTTCTATGCTACGCTCGATCAATCTCCGCTTATCACAATGATTCTCCACATAGGATCAAAGTGATACCTCCTAAATCCTGAGTTTTAGATCTATGAGATAGATTTAATTGGATGTTAGGATTCTCACTAGTTGTAGTGAGATGGTATCAATCGATCCTGGGGAGAATCACTCGAAGTGTTCCACGGTGATAAAGACGACTGAATGTCAGTCGCAGGCATTGTCTTTACCCTCAGTAAAGAGACGGTATGTTGGAAGAGTTCCAAGATAGATACCGTGACATACTATACGATAAAGGCAGGATAGATCGCTACTTAAGATGCTACCAAAGAGGCTGTTTGGGTGTATACTGGTTCATGAGATGAACTAGGTTCCTACCATTGTGTGACAATGGAAGTGTGGCTCGGGCCCGGGAACCCCGGTCCCATCAGTGATCCAGACATATTCTAAGGCAGTATCACCTGATCATGGAGATAGTTGATCTCCAGGGTGATCGAGGTTTGGAGAGTAGACTCAGAGGACAACACGGCGAATCCACTCACGAATGCCTATTCCCAGAGAGAGACAATTATGGGATGGTTGAGTATGAGATACTACAACCACTGCTATAGATGGCCCTAGTGCAAGTGGGAGATTGTTAGTTATATGTATGCCCTAGAGGCCATTACTGTACATTGGATGTATATTGTAGTGGATGCTAGGACATATATAGGGAGGACTTTCTTGCTCGACATGATAGTATGCTATCTGGTTGCACTTTACCTTAACATGTATGCTGATTGTCTCTCTGTTACATGTTGGTAAAGCCCTTAGGATGTGTACTTGATTACCTGGACTATGATGCGGATCATACTAGTGGGGACATGGTAGTCCATAAGTACATCCTTCAAAGTCCCTACTCGTGGGTATATAGAGACGGGGCATCGATATACCAGTGTAGACTAGCGTATACCTTCTCGACCCATACAGATGGGCGATGGATGATCCCATATCCATTGGTGTTTGATAGCAGAGATGATATACGGGTGCTCAGTAGAGACTGGGTACACTGGACGGACTCGACGAGAACTCCCAGATGGTATTATACCTTACGTCAGATGGCAGTTCTCTGGTGACACTGGTACAGAGTAGTCTGTTGACCGGAGATCGTCATAGAGTCTTGTGTGGTTCCCACTGTGCTTTGATTTCCACCTTACCACGTCCAAGAGGGCGTGCAAAACGGTGGTTTTTGGGTACAGTCCCGAGTCACATGGAGGCAATGAGCGATAGGAGGGGATTCGTCTCTCCCGGTATAGGGGGTTGATGTTGCGCTGTGTTCGATTGGCCATAACCGGAAATCCCCGGCCAGGGTTGCTGAGATTTACTGGTAAGTATTACCAGTAGTTCCTCGAACTGTTATAGACCTCATATCGACACGACTTATCGAGCTATTGGGGTCTGACGTTTACCACCCCTAGGCAAGATATGCGACATATCAGACGACGAGACCGGACTGTACGGTAGTGTTACTGGTTGGATTCACTGGAGTGTGAGCGGGCTTGCTTGTCGATCTTCTGATCGCTCAATACCCGGGTGGCCGTTACGTTTAGCAGACCGCTTGCGGCTTGTGGGTGCTTGATATGATCATCATCTGCTACCGGCGTATTGACGAGTCTTTAGAGTCCTACACAGAGGTTTCCTGGCTCAAGCGAAACGAAATAGGAGCGCATATGAGATATGTGCGGGACCGAGAATAATACGTGTATGTGATACCGTATTCTATTCTCGGGATGAATGTATCGATTGGTTGTATGCAATATAACCTAGTTATCGATTCAAGCGTTGATTCGATAAGCCGATACATTGATATTAGTCGGTTATATGCGATATGACCGGATCGTTAAATCAAGTGTTGATTTAATGATTTAATGTATAATTATATATATGATATATTACTTTACATTAACTAGTATTGGTTCACTTTAAATGGATTTTCTCACTTGATTTGCACAAGTTGTATATGTGATATACTTTTGTGCACTTGATTGTATCATGTTTGATGATACATGATAACTTGGTTAAGTGTGTGATTAAATAATGGTTAGTTAATAGTTAGGGTTTCATTTGATTTATTTATGCATTTATTTATTTATTTTTGACAAAAGAAAAAGAGAAAATGGTTGCTTTCAAAGATGAAGCTTGTTGAAGCTTCATGAAGGTTTGACTAAAGTAATTTTGTTTTCATGTCTTAACCCAACCATTCACTAACCATTGTTAATTCTCTACACGTAACCATGGTTGTATTATGATAAGTAATGATTTTATTTTCTATTTTAAATTAACTTATCATAACTTATCATATCTTCTTCTTCTTCTTCATCTTCTTCTTCCATGAAGAAAGCTTGCTACATCAATGGCAAGTGATGAAAACAAGAGAGAAATCCAATTCTAAAGTGAACCCACTTCCTATTTCTTCATCCTCTACCTCTTGCCAAGTAGTATAGGGTGTTTCCTTTACAAGTTTTCAAAGCTTGGTGAAGTTGGAGCTTGATCTAGTGATGCCTCGACGTAGATCATCTTCGGCATCGTCGTCGATGACCTAGCCCGCTTTTTCTCCGATGACAAAGGTTGTATTTCCGTTTTCTCTTTAGTTAAGTTGTTAGCTTGTTTCTAGTTTCGCCTAAAATTCAAGCCAACGATCTTGTTAGGGTTTCTCGGCACCGTATTTTTGTAAATTGGCATGGTTGATGTCTTGTGAGACCTCTTGGGAGTGCCTAGGAACCCTACAGATGCCACCTACATTCTGGGGATCCAGATCTATCGTGATAGATCAAAGAGGATGTTGGGACTTTCGCAGTCCATGTACATAGACACCATATTGAAAAGATTCAGTATGGATGATTCTAAGTGCGGTAACCTACCGGCTTGTCACGGAATCACCCTCCCCAAAGAGATGTCTCCCAAGACTGATTTGGAAAGGGATCGCATGTTGATTAAAGCCTACGCTTCTGCGGTAGGCTCTATAATGTATGCGATGTTATGTACCAGACCAGATGTAGCATACACATTGAGCGTTGTAAGCCGGTATCAGGCAAACCCAGTGGAGAAGCACTGGATAGCAGTAAAGAACATTCTCAAGTACCTGAGAAGGACTAAGGAGATGTTCTTGTTGTATGGCGGAAAAGACCTCCAGATCGAGGCCTTTGCTGACTCCAGCTTCCAGAGTGACAAGGATGACTCCAAGTCCATGTCGGGTTATGTCTTAAGCCTTAATGGATGGGCGGTCTGTTGGAAGAGTTCCAAACAGGACACCTTTGCTGACTCAACGATGGAAGCGGAGTACATAGCTGCTTGCGATGCCGCAAAAGAAGCTGTCTCGATGAAGAAGTTCCTCACAGAACTTCAGGTGGTTCCTACCAGTGTTGGTCCAATACCTCTGTATTGCGACAACAACGGCGTTATAGCTTTATCGAAGGAACCCAGGTCCCATCAGAAGTGCAGACACATCTTAAGGCGGTATCACCTGATCAGGGAGATCGTCGATCGCCGGGAGATCGAGGTAAAGAGAGTAGATAGAGAGAATAACACTGCTGATCCATTCACAAAGGCCATTCCTCAGACGCGGTTCGAGAGGCTATTCGAGATGATAGGTCTGCGATACGCCAGTACATGGCCCTAGTGCAAGTGGGAGATTGTTAGTGTTTATGCCCTAGAAGGCCATTACTGTATCATACTAGTTTGTATATTACTTAATGGAAGCTTGGGATTTTCACAGTTATATAAAAGTCTTGCTAAACATGGTAGTATGCTACTTGGTTTTATCTATCTTAATATGTGAGTATATGTATTGATAGAGCTCTTAGGATCTTGCTTGACTACCAGCGTTGTGATGGCAGTCACACTAGTGGGGGCTGGGTAGTCTACAAGCACATCCTTTTTCTGGTCCCTAGTCGTTGGATTATCGAGACAGGGCATCGATACTCCGGAGTAGAATAGTGTGTACGCATCCCAGTTGGGGAGATGGTCTGTCCTACAGCCATCAGTACGTCGTACTGGAGATAGTATATAGATGCTCGTTAGGTTACGGGTACACCGGACAGGACTCACGGGGAACTGTTGGTTGGGATTATACCCGTCGTCAGTTAACAGTTCCCAGGTGACATGAGTACAGCATAGTCCGCAGAATTGACACTTCTACTTCGCCTCGAGTGTGTCCCACTGTTCTTAGATTGCTACCCTACCACGGTTCAAAGGAGTCGTGCAAACAGGTAGGAGTTGGGTGCAGTCCCGAGCACTTGGAGGCAGTGGCGGTTAGACAGGATTCGTCTCTCCCGGTATTGGGAGTTGATATCGCGCTGTGTCAGAGAGCCATTACGCAAAGTCCCTGGCCAGGGCTAGTGAGATTTACTGGTAGGTTTTCCAGTAGTTTCTCAAGGCGTAATGGGCTACGCTCCGACACGACTTATACCGCTTTTAGGGGACTGACGCTTGCCGCCCCCTAGGCCCCATATGCGATAGTCCTAGACGAACAGACCGGACTGTACGGAGATTGTCACAGCAGGCTCAGTAGGAGTTCGGATGGGTTTACTCATCGGCCTTCTTATCGACATCTACCTGGGGACCGTTACGTACAGCTAGTGCCGCTTGCGGTCTGTGGTTAAACCCACTGCCAGCGTAGTGTCGAGTCTTTAGAGTCCCACACAGAGAGTTTCCCTGCTTCGGGCGAAACGATATAGAGGTCGTATGGTTTTACGACAGGGTTCGGATGCATACGTGTTTTTACGCACGTACGATGTTCGGACAGTTTTTACTAGTCGGCTTTGGTTTAAGCCAGATTCCAGTATCGGATTTATTGGATTTATACAGTCTAAAGTTTTTCCGTGTTTTCACGGATAGGAGGGGCGTTCTCGTAATTTGTCGGGAAGCTTCTTGAAGGATGATGACTTGGAGGGTAAGGTGGCATTTGCATTTATTGGATTAATGAGTCATAAGAGTGAATCATCCATGCAGATAATGTTGCATTAATGTTTTAGATGACTCATGAGATGAATCACTCTATGAATTAATGAAGCATGATGACACATATTTATTTGTTATTCATTTTAATATAATCATATGCTTCATATATTCAAATGATAAAATTCATCCAAAAGGATGCTCACTCTCACCTTCTCTCTCCTCAAGCTCTCTCTCTCTTCAAACCCTAACCCTAAACTCTCATGTGTTGAGATCAAGGGTTAGCTAGACTAATAATTCCATAATCCAACTCTATATCACCTAGGTTGCTTAGATTATCACTTTGAGTAACCTAGTTACCTCAAGTTAGAGGTTAAGCTTGGAGTAGGAGCTCTCGGGTGGATCGTCTTTGACTCGAGGACGCCGTTGAGGTGCCGACGTTCCAAAGAGCCTACAAGGGGTGGAGGATAGTGATGAAGACCCGAAGGACAAGTAACATGAGGTATAATTTCGAATCAGAGTAGTTAAACCTTTCGTAGTTTGCTAGTAACGGTTTAGATACGATTCATGCGCTCAAGTCTATGTTACGAAGCTTTGATAATCGTTTTTCATATAATCCGCATCCCCGCAAGTTCGTGGGGTGCATGACATGGACTTACATATATAATATAAACATTCGTCTCAGGCAGTAATATGATCTCATCACAGAACATTGCAGCAAAAGAACATATATGAAATATTGGATATACTAGGACGTCCGTGTTTTCAATACGAGCCTGTATAAAACACGGATTCCACGGTCGCGATGAATAGCCAAACCCACATCCCTAGACCCCTACGAGAGCGGCAGGTAACACTGCCAATTCTAGGGTTAGGAGACCTGGTCTCGACTCCTCGAGATGGTCTCCCACTGTACCCTAGAACCCGGTTACTTGTGCTCCTCTCGTAGGGTCTACCTAATGCGGAAAAGTAAATAATATACAATGGTGACATCATCCTCAGCCCGGAAGTTCCCCAATAAAAGAATTTTACATACAAATGAATTTTACATGAATGAGAATAAAAACTCTCATCTCACATAAAACCCCCAGCTATTCAGAATACGACGATCCAATATAAAATATCACATCAACACATAATATCTCATATCATCAACGTAAGCAAGTATGCGTATCCCGATTGTCGTAGATGTATAGTAACGAAGCCGGCGATACACCACATACTACGCTTACGGTCACAGAAAAGAAAATGTAAAACTACAACAGTTGGAATCCGCAACCTCTTTATACATCACATGCCTAACCAAATGAATTCCTTAGACATCTCATGCCTAACAATTATAAACCCCGCATTTTAGTCTCATTTATCGAAAAATCTTTTTAATATCAAGTCGGGCAATTCAACAAGATTCCCGACATCCTGATCGAATGCTCGTCGCAAACTTTAGTAGACGGCCGCACCCCCAGATGCCGTCGACGAAGTGCACTAAGGCGGAACACCACTGCCGCAAGCACCCGAACGGATGCTTTTGGCGACGGGGTTCTCCTACAGTCACTTGGTCGGGGCTATGGGGCATGGCTGTCTATTAAGTTTACCCGGCGAGTATCCGCGTACTCTACGTGATTGCGACATACTTTTTATCACATCAAAATTCCGAGGCAACCGATCATCTGAGACTGAACGGCTAGATTTATAACATTCAAATTAGTTAACTCATAACTACTTGTGGATTCCAAATATTGTATCACATTCCAGATAAATAGACAATGTTAATCTTTCCGATCGGATGATCAAACACCTAAGATTTCCCCAATATATCTCAACACTTGAAATCAGTTTAAGAACATCCATCACATGCCACATTACCAATGGTCGAGCCGTAGAAGGGTCAAGCCAACGCCTCACATGTGGCACGCCGTACTTCCCCAAACCCTAAGGTTTAGAGGCAGTTCAAGACGGTCACATAATCGAGTTAAGGTTTGTTGTCTTCTAAAGGGTCCACCGCGTTACTTGCACGACTTAGAACGTTCCTAAACTACGAAAAAAATCCATCGCTTGGAAATTTTCCGGCAGGGGAAAAAGTGAGTTATTGATATCCGTTCGAACTTTTTAACACGATCTAAAAAATTACCCGGACAAACTAAACAAAGTTAAATTATCCGATCGAATCAACGAGTCGCCAATACAACCCTAGAAAACTCAACACTTGAGTGGAATTAACAATTCCCAGGAAGAAAATGACAATAAACGACCTAAGAATAAATATATGAAGTTCGAGGGACTAATTCAAAATTTTGGCCGCGGAACCTCGGCCAATCCAAGGGTTTGGCGGCGGTTCCGCGACCGAATGAGCGAATTAGTGGGCCGTACTTCACAGTAATTCTTAGTTTTTCCTGCTTGTTTTTCTGAGCATTTTTAATTCATAAGAAATCACATTTTTGAAAATTGTCCAGAGAAGGGTTCGTATCGAGGTATCCGGGTTTGATCGGACTTTAAACTTCGCTCAGACTTCGCCTAAAGCTCTAGCTTGGCTCTGATACCACTGTAGGGTTGCTAGGAACGCTCACAAGGTTCTACGAGGCATCAACCATGCCCGATTAAAAATTTAGCCGTGCCGAACAACCGAAAGCCGGATCTTTAAACTAGGGTTTAGGAGAAAACAAGCATGTTAAATACTTTAACACTAAGTGAGAGGGATTACAACCTTTGTATACCCGGTCCTTCACTTCTTAAGCTCCATGTTGAAGTCCCTTCGCTGCGATCATCGTGTTCCGAACTCTCGAGAGGCTCCACGAAGAGAAAGGTGCAAGCTTGCTTCCGATCTTCGATAACAAAGATGATCTATCTTGAAGTTTCGTTAACACAAGCTCTCACTCTCTAAAAGAAGTGAACACCCTCATCTAAATGGAAAGGATAGATGAGAATGATGAAGTAGGATTTTTGCTCTCTTTTGTTTTCATATTCTCACATATAAACATCACTTATGAAAAAGCTAGTGAAGCTTTTCATCAAGGAGGAAGAAGCAAGAAGAAGAGCTAAAACCTTTTGTGATGAATAATGAATTTTTGTAGTGGTTAGAATTCTAACCAAGGGTTAAGCATGAAGAAGTTACCCCCTGTATAGAATTAACAAGAGTTAATGGTTTGGATTGGGTTAACATAATATCTTCACAAAATATCAAGCAAAACACAATGTCAAAGCTTCACGAAGCTTCATGGAAGCTTCATGCAAAAGCTAACCCTAATCCAAACCTTAACCAAGTTTAATCCCTAAACCATTGTTAAATTTGTAACCCTAACATGTTACAATATTATATATCATATATACAATATATTTTGTAACAATAGAAAATAATATAATTAACATATATCGCATATATATCAATGTATTATCTCGTGAGAAAATGAATCTTTTAGTGAGCTAATATTAGTTAATGTAATTTAATACATCAAATATATTATTATACATTAAATTATCGAATCAACACTTGATCCGATAATCCGTCTATATCGCATATAACCGACTAATACGATGACCGGGCTATATCACATATACCCGGCCGATATCTCATATCGGGAGAATCCAATACGGTATCACATACCGCATTATCCTCGGTCCCGTACATATCTCATATGTGTTCCTACTCCGTTTTTCCTGAGTCAAGAAACCTCTATGTAGGACTCTAAAGAATCGTCAATACACCGGCAGTATGTGATGATCATATCAAACACCCACAAGCAGCAAGCAGTCAGCTAAACGTAACAGCCACCCAGGTATTGAGCGCTCAGAAGATCAACAAGAAAGCCTGTACATTCTCCTGTGAATCCAAACAGTAACACTCCCGTACAGTCCGGTCTCGTCGTCTGATATGTCGCTTATCTCGCCTAGGGGTAGTAAACGTAAGACCCCAGTAGCTCGATAAGTCGTGTCGATTTGAGGTCTATAACAGTTCGAGAAACTACTGATAACACGTACCAGTAAATCTCAGCAACCCTGGCCAGGGATTTCCAATTATAGCCAATCGAACACAGCACAACATCAACTCCCTATACTAGGAGAGATGAATCCCCTCCTATCGCTCATTACCTCCATGTGATTCGGGACTGTACCCAAAAGCCACCTTTTGCACGCCCTCTTGGACGTGGTATGATGGAAATCAAAGCACAGTGGGAATCGCACAAGACTCTATGACGATCTCGGGTCAACAGACTACTCTGTACCAGTGTCACCGGAGAACTGCCTATGACGTGAGGTATAATACCATCTGGGAATTCTCGGCGAGTCCGTCCAGTGTACCTAGTCTCTACTGAACACCCATACACCATCCTTGATGTCAAACACCAATGGATATGGGATCATCCATCGCCCATCATATGGGTCAAGATGCGTATACGCCTGTCTACTCTGGTGTATCGATGCCCTGTCTCGATACACCCTCGACTAGGAACAGTTATAGGATGTACTTGTCGACTACCGTGGCCCCACTAGTATGATCTCATCATAGTCCCTGTAGTCGAGTACATATCCTAAGGGATTTATCAACATGTAATATAGAGACAATCAGAGTACATGTTAAGATAAAGTACAACCAGATAGCATACTATCATGTCGAGCAAGAAAGTCCTCCCTATATATGTCCAAGCATCCATTACAATATAGATCGTATGTACAGTAATGGCCTCTAGGGCATACATATAACTAACAGTTTCTTCAAACGATATCAAGTTCATTACACTCATGGTTTTCAGAAAAACCTGCGTAGCCATCTGTCATTTCAGATAAAGACTATTTAGTATTCGTGCTGCGTTTGTTGGCCTTTATCAAGGCGTAGTGTGCGGTAGCTGACTAGTACTTACCTACTTAAGCATGTGATGCGATTGGATTATGGTAGTCGTACGACTTTGTTGGCCTTTGTCAAGGGACGTGCGGGTGGGTATATATCAATCAAGATATGACGGGTTGAACATAACTAGCTTCCTATGAATTGTTGGCCTTTGTCAAGGTCATAGGGGGTTAGGGGTAAAAGCATTATCGGGAATTTCAAATGTTGAAATTTGCAATGAGATTGCATACCTTCTATGAGATAGATGGATCCTGATACCCACTGCGAGTAAGAGTTACTCCTGGGAGAATTTTACACAGGACAATTAGCCGATCAAATAGGTGTCTAGAAAGGTGTTAACGGGATTATGACTCTGGGAAAATGAGGTTTATTCTAATTAGGTCCATGCGAAAGCACGGGGAACCTCCCTCAAAGTACCAACACTGATCTGGTTGAAAGATTGACGAACTTGTAAGGTGTAATTAATCCCGTCTAATCTTACCATTTAGGGTTTGAAGGAAGATTTGATTAAAACGGTGGAGCCATCCTGATTAGATAAGATAATAACCAATCTAATCTTACAAGAGCTCACGCGAAAGTGTTTTCTTCTCTCTCTCTCCAGGTAACGACCATGTAAGGCCTTAATCAAGATAATAATATGGATGTATTGTTTGAACCTGCTTGTTATACTGAGCAGGGGAACGTTGGTCCAGCTCCCACTATTAATTGTTATATGTCCGAGCAGGGAATTGGAGAATATCTGGATTCTCACGCCACCCAAACGAAGAATAAGCATGTTGATGCATCTTCTTCAGTTGTGTTAGTTACCGAGAACTGTTTCTCAGTTCACTCTATATCCTGGGCATTAGATACCGGATCAGGATCCCACATATGCAATATATTGCATGGGCCAAAGAAAGGTAGAGAACTGGGAATGGGTGATCATTCCGTAAGAGTAGGGAATGGTGCAAATGTTACAGCCAAAGCAGTTGGCGAATATCACATTCTATTACCCAGTGGTGATACATTTATTCTGAACGAATGCTATTATATACCGAAAATGATATGCAACATTATATCAGTTTCTTTATTAAGTAAAGAAGGATATAATTTTATGATACAGGATAATGTTATGAACATCTTCGTAAATCAAAAGTTGATTAGATCAGCCTCGTTGCATAATGGCATATACGTTCCAAATCAAAACATAGTTCTTAATATACAGAACACACACAAGAGGAAGAGTTCAGAAATGAACGAATCCTTCTTGTGGCATTGTAGACTAGGTCATATTAATGCGACACGACTAGCTATGTTACATAAAGATGGATATTTGAATCCGTTCGAATTTTCATCTTATGACACTTTCCAGTTATGTCTCAAAGGAAAAATGACCAAAACTCCGTTTAGTGGACACGGAGAAAGAGTTACGGAACTCTTAGGACAGATACATGTAGGGTTTCCAATCACGGCAGCAAGGTTTCGGGAGGCATCGTCCATGCCAAATTCAAAAATTTGCCATTTTAGCTAACCCTTACCATGAATCGTTAACTAGAAATATACGGTAAACATATGCAAACACTTTGCAATAAGTAGTGAACAAGGAATACAACCTTTGTAGACCGGTCCTTCACTTCAAATAACTCCGTGCAGTAGTCCCCTTCGCAGCGATCGTAAACTCCGGACTCTAGAGAGGCTCTATGAAGAAACGAACGTGCTTGCTTCGATGACTTCGAGGCCGAAGATGATCTACGTCGAGGAGACACAAACTCAAGCTATTCCTTAACTAGGTTATGAACTTTTTGAAGAGAAAACACTCTTCTACATGGCAAGTGGTGGAGGATGAAGAAGTAGGTGGTGGGCTCACTTTAGAATTGATTTTCTCGCATTATTTCTCATACCTCCATTGAAGCTAGAAAGCTTTTCATGGAGCTTGAAAAAGAAGAAGAAGAAGAACCCATGAATAATTCATCCAAATGAATTATTACACCTATGGTTGAGTTAAAGCTATCATGCCTAACACATATAAAGAATAAACCCAAGGCTATTGTTAAAGGTTAGGTTAAGGAAAATATCCTAAGGAATGACAAAAGAGTTGACCTAGAGAAAGTTCTTTAAGCTTCTCCAAGCTTGAAAACTTTGACCAAGTATTTTTCTCTTTTGTAATAACTTAAGAAATAATCAAAACCCTAATTTAACCCTAGCATGGTATAAGTCTCATACACCCATCTTGTATGTATCATTAAGCATGACACAATACATGTACACAATTATACATATCACATATATACAATGTGCACATCAAGTGAGAAAACAAATCATTAGTGAGCTAAATATTAGTTAATGTAATATAATATATCAAATATATAATTATACATTAAATTATCAAATCAACTCTTGATTTAATAATCCGGCTATATCACATATAACCGGCTAATATCAAATTCAACATCTTATAGAATCAACGCTTGATCCAATAACCCGGCTATATCACATATAACCAATCATGTCACACATCGCGAGTATAGAATGCGATATCACATACACGCATTAATCTCGGTGCTGCACATATCATATATGCGCTCCTACTCCGTTTCGTTTAAGCCAGAAAACCTCTGTGTATGACTCTAAAGACTTGTCAATACGCCGCCAGTAGGTGATGATCATATCAAACAACCACAAGCCGCAAGCGGTCTGCTAAACGTAACGGCCACCCGGGTATTGAGCGAACAGAAGATCAACAAGCAAGCAAGTTCGTACTCCTGTGAATCCAATCAGTAACACTACCGTATAGTCCGGTCTCTTCGTCTGATATGTCGCATATCACAGCCTGGGGGTGGTATAACATCAGACCCCAATAGCCTGATAAGTCATGCCGATGCAAGGTCCATAACGGTCCGAGAAACTACTGATAACACTTACCAGTAGATCTCAGCAACCCTGGCCATGGATTTCATGTTATGGCCAATTGAGCACAGTACAACATCAACCCCCTATACCGGGAGAGACGAATCCCCTCCTATCTCTCATTGCCTCCATGCGACTCGGGACTGTACCCAAAAGCCACCGTTTTGCATGTTCTCTTGAACGTGATAAGGTGGAAATCAAAGCACAGTGGGAATCACACAAGACTCTATGACGATCTTGGGTCTACAGACTAACCTGTACCAGTGTCACCAGAGAACTGCTATCCGATGATAGGTACAATACCATCTAGGAGTTCTCGGCGAGTCCTTCCAGTGTACCCAGTCTCCACTGAGCACCCGCATACCTTCTCTGATGTCAAACACCAATGAATATGGCATCATCCATCGCCCATCATATGGGTCGAGAAGCGTATAGGCTAGTCTACTCTGGTATATCGATGCCCTGTCTCGATACACCCTCGACTAGGAACATTTGAACGATGTACATAATGACTACTCTGTCCCCACTAGTATGATCTGCATCATAGTCCTGGTAGTCAAGCACTCATCCTAAGGGCTTTATCAACATGTATTATAGAGACTATCAGAGTACATGTTAAGATAAAGTGCAACCAGATAGCATACTATCATGTCGAGCAAGAAAGTCCTCCCTATATATGTCCAAGCATCCACTACAATAAACATCGTATATATAGTAATGGCCTCTAGGGCATACATATTACTAACAATCTCCCACTTGCACTAGGGTCATCTGTTGTAGTATCTCATACCCAACAATCAGCAGTGGTCGAGGTATCACATACTCAACCATCCCATAAAAGCCTCTCCTGGGAATAAGCCTTTTTGAGTGGATCCGCCGTGTTGACCTCTGTCTCTACTCTCCTGAACCTGGATCTCCCTGGAGATCAACCATCTCCACTGATCAGGTGATACTGCCTAAGAATATGTCTGGATTACTGATGGGGCGGGGGTTCCTTGGCCTAAGCCACATCTCCATTGTCACACAATGGTAGGAACAAAGTTCATCTCATGAACTAGTGTACATCCAGACTATTTCTTTGGTAGCATCATTGGTAGTGATATATCAAGCCTTTATCGTCTAGTTTGTCACGGTATCTAGCTTGGAACTTTTCCAACATACCGTCCCTCTACTGAGGGAAATGACAAAGCCTGTGACTTACATTCAGTCGACCTTATCACCCTGGATCTTTTCCAGCGATTCTCCCCAGGATCGATTGATACCATCACACTATAGCTAGTGAGAATCCTAACATCTAATTAGATCTATCTCATAGATCTATAACCCAGGATTTAGGAGGTATCACCTTGATCCTATATGGAGAATCCTTGTGATAAGAGTAGATTGACCTAGCATACCATAGGAAACTCCTTTCCTATCAAGAGTATGTAATCCACGTACAATACGAGGATCGCCACCATACTCCCTACTACCTTTTTGTATATACAAGGTTCATCTACCATTTTGATGAAGTCAAATGCTTTGACTACCACATCAAAACAGATGTTCCAACTCCGTGATGCCTACTTTAACTCATAAAACAACTTGCACACGTTTCCACTGCTTCCATTGTCTATGAAGCCCTATGGCTGTGTACTTATATACTCTCTCTTCTAAATCACTATTTAGAAAAGCATTCATTTTTAGTGTATATTCCCTAGAGGTCATTACTGTATCATACTAGTTTGTATATTACTTAATGGAAGCTTGGGATATTCACCTTGTATAGACAATCTTGCTCAATATAGTAGTATGCTACTTGGTTTGTTTTTACTTTAATGTGTACATGTGTTTATTTTAGTATATCACCTATACACATTAGTGGAGCCCTTAGGATCTTTGCTTGATTACCAGTATTGTGATGGCAGTCACACTAGTGGGGGCTGGGTAATCCACAAGCACATCCTTATGCAGGTCCCTAGTCGTAGGACTATCGAGACAGGGCATCGATACTCCGGAGTAGGCTAGCGTATGCGCTTCTCATCCCAGTATGGGAGACGGTCTGTCCCACAGCCGTCAGTACGTCGTACTTCAGATAGTATGCGGGTGCTCATTAAGTTACGAGTACACTGGACAGGACTCGTAGGGAACTGTTGGTTGGTACTATACCTATCGTCAGTTATCAGTTCCCAGGTGACATGAGTACAGCTTAGTCCGCTGACATGACACTGTCACTTCGCCTCGAGTGTGTTCCCGCTGTACTTAGATTACTACCCTACCACGGCTCAAAGGAGTCGTGCAAACAGGTAGTAGTTGGGTGCAGTCCCGAAGCACTTGGAGGCAGTGACGGTTAGACAGGATTCGTCTCTCCCGGTATTGGAGGTTGACTACGCGCTCTGTCTAGGAGAGCCATTACACGAGTAGTTCCTGACCAGGGCAAGCGAGATATACTGGTAGGTTTCCATTGTTATCTCAGGGTGTTCTGGGCTACACTCCGACACGACTTGTACCGCTAGTAGGGGACTGACGTTTACCGCCCCCTAGGCCCGCCATGCGATGTATCAGACGAACAGACCGGACTGTACGGAGATTGTCACATTCAGGCGCAGTAGGAGTTCAGATGGGTTTCACCTCGTCCGTCTTCTTGTCGGCATCTACATGGGGACCGTTACGCATAGCTAGTGCCGCTTGCGGTCTGTAGTTAAACCCACTGTCAGCGTAGTGTCGAGTCTTTAGAGTCCCACACAGAAAGCTATTCGCCTTTAGGCAAAAGAGTAGAGGTCGCATGGTTTTGCGACAGGTCGCATAGTTTTGCGATAGGGTTCGGTCACATCCGTGCACTTGTGCACGTTTGGTGTCCGGACAGTTAACACTAGCGGGCTTTGGTTTAAGCCAGATCCTAGTGTACATTTTGGGATTGGTTTTATCTTGTTTGTATTCGTGCTCCTCGAAACGCGGATGCGGGTGTGTATGCACAGTTGACAGATAGACAGAGGCGGAGGATTCTCATTGGGGTTGTTGACTGTTGACTGTTGACTGTTGACCATTGACTTTTGCTAAACCATAATGAGAATAAGAAATATGATTAATGATAATATTAATTAAGTATTATTGTGTCATGGTTGAGATGAGGGGTTGACTTTGTTGACTTTGTTGACCAGTTGACTAGGTTGGACTAGTTGACCATCATCATTACAATGGCTATCATTTTTGTTTTTGCAAAATGAGTGTATGAAATGATATGGCCATTTTGACTTGAACCATCACATAATACTCAATTACTATTATGAGTAATCATGGTTTTGGATTATGAGAGCTTGGATGGCAAAAGAGTTACTCATTTTCTCTCATTTCATTTCTCTCTCTTGCTTGAGCTCTCCCTCTTGCTCTTCCTCTTGCTCTCTCTCTAGCTCAAGGCAACACCCTCTCATGGGTTGATAAACATTGCCTTAGAGATAAAAGAAAACCCATATCACATCTCTACTCATCCTAGTTCACAAGGTTTAGCAAACCAAGTGTTCTAGTTTCTTCAAGTTCGAAGAAGAAGCCAAAGGTAGAAGCTTTCAGGTGGATCCATCTTCGGCGCACGGAGACGACGAGGTGAGGCCGATCCGTACACCGGAAAGAGTTGAAGACGAAGGAGTTCAAGAAAGGTATAACCCCCTAACCGAGTAGGTAAAACTCTTGTTAGGTTTGTCAGTTAGTTGTTTAACAAAGATCTGTATTTTGAGTCCATGTTACCACCTCTTGAAAAATTGTTTTTCATCATTTCCGCAAGCCCGTAAGTACCAGGAGAGGTAACGTGGACTTACAGTGGTATCAGAGCCTAGTTAAACACTATCTAACATGTTAGGAAAGTAAGTAGAAGTTCGATCGGAGAAAATATCACGAAACATACTCGAATAGCATAGTTTCTTCCGATTTTTTCCTCTGTTCAAAAAATAATAAATCATACATGAAAAATCGGCTCAGGCTTTTGTTAAGACACCCAAGAAAACAGGTCCACTGACTCGGTCAAAGCGCCGCGGAACCGCGGCAGGAGCTTTCTCCCGCCGCGGAACCGCGGCCGAGTTGACTCGGTTGTGGCACTGTTTTCTTGTAGAGTGTTTCTGGGGCAGTTTTGGGATTTTTGGGATATGTTTTTTCTTCCCAGATTTTACAGATAGAAAAATTTGTTTTTGGGGTCTAAAAATCCGTATTTCGATTGAACTTCTAAAAGACTTAAGCTATCGGGTTATATCTGTGATGTGATATATGTATTGTGTAAGTGCACGACGGCGCCCCGGCCGTCAATCCGACGCCGGAATGCGGAAACGGTGAATAACTTAAATTTTGCGGACTTAGCAAACCGGCACCACCGCGCACTAAACACCCGGATCGTTACCATTAAACTAAGTCTAAGCTAACTAGAAGATGGGAAAGAGATATACCGACGATCCAAGTCCTCCGGTCTTCATCTCCACTCCGATCTCCTCGCGGGATCTCCGTCCGTCCCCTCCTCGTCGCCTGAAGTGCACCACGTTGCCTACATCGTTTACGGGCTCCCACCTCAATGCCGAGGCAACTCGGGCACGAAGCCGGCTACTCGACGTGCCCAAGATATGCTGTAGAATATCTAGAGAAGAAGTCTCATTTGGGGTTCTTGGAGGTGCCACTTTGGTAGAGGGACGATACAAGAAGTATATGGAGGAGCTTGGAGAATTTTGGTGCATGAAATGAACAACATTTCCCCATCTCAATTTTTGGACAGCCCCCTCCTATACATGGCCGGCCAATACAAGTGAGGGAGGAGAATGAGAATGAGAGTGTAGTGTGATAGAAAATGAGAGAGCCATCCTTATCCAAGAGAGAGAGAGGAATGGTTATCATATGGAATAATGATCACAAAGAAACACCAACACTCAACAACCAAATCATGCAAAGAAATGATTACCAAAAGAGAACCTCACTCCACCACAACCATAATGAAAACCATGTCATATGAAAGTCAAGCCATGATGGAGAAGTCAAGAAGTCAAGTCAATGAAAAACTATCATGACACAAGAATAAGCAAAGAACCCCTCCACAAATACTTATTTGCAACAATGCAAATAAGCCCTCCTCCACCAATCTTCGGCCAATGAACGGAACAATGGAAATCGGCCAAAACTAAAAGCAAACTGGCAACTCCAGAAAACTGGTCCCGTAATAAATTACAGGAAAACCCCGATACTGTGCATACACACCCGCATCTGTATTTCGACCGAAATACAAAATGCAATGAGACAAAATCTCCACTGTACTATACTAGAATCCGGCTTATACCAAAACCGGCTAGTAATATCTGTTCGATCCTGATCCGTGCAATACCGTACGTATCTGATCGAACCCTGCCATATAACCATACGGCCTATAGTACAGACTGTCCGATCCTGATCCGTGCAATACCGCACGTATCTGATCGGACCTTGCCATATCTCCATACGGCCTCTACAACCTTTCGCCCGAAAGCTGAGTAACTGAAAGTGTGGTGGACTCTAAAGACTCGTCAATACTAAGGTTGTGGATTTAACCACTAGCACGTCAGAGGTATATGCCAATACGTGACGGGCCACCAGCTATTGACCAAAAGGGACGTCGATGAGGAAGCTCACCCCGACACCCAACTGAGCCTGTCAGTGACAATATCCGTACAGTCCGGTCCGTTCGTCTATGAGCATCGCATGGCGGGCCTAGGGGGTTGGTAAAAGTCAGACCCCCAAAAGCGGTATAAGTCGTGTCGGAGTGTAGCCCAGAACACCCTGAGATACTACTGGAATACCTACCAGTAAATCTCCTTGCCTCGGCCGAGGGCTTCGTGTAATGGCTCTCCTAGACACAGCACGACCTCACCCCCAATACCGGGAGAGACGAACCCCTGAAGATGCGCTCACTGCCTCCATGTGGCTCGGGACTGTACCCAACTAAAACCTGTTTGCACGACTCCTTTGAGTCGTGGTAGGGTAGTAATCAAAGTACAGTGGGAACTCACACGAGACAAATGACGATCCCCAGGTCGATGAACTAACCTGCACACATGTCACCAGGGAACTGCCATCTGACGTCAGGTATATGACCAACTGGCATGTTCCCGGCGAGTCATGTCCGGTGTACTCATAACCCAATGAGCACCTGTATACATCTTAGGTGATCCAACTGACACCAGTGGCTTGTGAGACCGGCCACCGCCCCTCGTCGGGGTCTCGACTGTATACACTAGTCTACTATGGAGTATCGATGCCCTGTCTCGAAACTCCCACGACTAGGGACCATTTAAGGATATGATTATAGACTCCCAGCTCCCACTTATATGATCGCCCTCATACTGCTGGTGGTCAAGCAAAAATCCTAGGGGCTCTATCAACGTGTAATAGCGACGTGTCAGGTCACCTAAAACAGTACACGATGATAAAGGTAAACCAGATAGCATACTATCATCTCGAGTAAGACTGTCCTACCGGGATAGGTCCTCCCTCAATCATTACAATCACGTACCTGTGACCTAATAATTGACTCTGAGGGCACTATCTCCAACAATCTCCCACTTGCACTCAAGGCTAATTATTGCGATGTCGCATACTCACAGCCCGTGTGACACCGAACACCCAACTCCTCTACTAGTCAGTCTCACAAAGCTCGTTTGCGGAACTATTGCGTTCGAGGAATAGCCTCAGTGAGTGGATCCGCATTGCTGTTTCTTTCTATGTGTCTCTATATCTCAAGTTCGCGGAGAAAACCATCTCCCGAAAAGAGCAATACCTGTCTTAGAATGTGTCTGGATGTCTGATGGGACATAGCTCATAAATGAACTCCAAATCCAAATTTCTTAGACTGTATCTTCAACTGAACTTAATCAGTATCCTGCGCCATGCCTCCCTCAGTATTGCCTTGGACCACCTGTCCAAAATACTGCCCCTCGTTAGAAGGAAAAAATATAGCTCTGACAACCTCCTTGTCGTCCATGTCACCTTGGAAGCCTGGAATGATAACTGTCTCCCACACGAGGCTGTCGTTATCATATCCCTAGAACATGCACTTATGTTCTAAAACTGCTTCCGACCGTTTCTCCAGGATTGGATTAATGTCAACTTATTGCATCTAGTGCAAGAACAACATCTGGTGTGGTACTTGACATCTCACGATTGACTCAATTGCCTGAGCAAGTGATCTGCCAATCATGCCCGTCCCTCTCCCCTTTAGTCTGTAAGACACCTTTGGAGAGGGTGACTCCATCTTCTGCAGGTACACTACCGTGCATGGAGTCGTCCATTCTAAATACTCTTAGAATGCTGTCAAGTACCCAGATTGGGAAACCACTCAAATCTAGATCTAAAACCATAGATCTAGTAACCAGTATGTCTGATATAAAATCCATTTCCTTTATGGAGAAACCACTGTGTGACGACCAAAGTATAACCGATTGTAGTGTAGGAGTTTCTTTTCCTACTCTGTGTATATCATCCAAATACCAGGATATCACACCCTACTACCTTCTCAACAGATCCATCCCCTATTCTGATGAAGTCAAACCCATGACTGTCACGTCAGAAATAGATGATCTATCTCCGCTACTTCTGCTCTAGTCTATAAATAGACATAAGCAACCTGTCCACCAATGCTTCCGCTGCTCCCACTGACTACGACAACCCTCTGGCAGAGTCATACAGACGTCCACTTCTAAAACTAGTTTAGAACGACGCTATACTCATCCTCCCGCCGGGTCTCGCAGCCTGGAACAACAGCAATGGTAATTGTGGGTAAACAAGAACTTCCCTGTCACCGTCCTTGAGGCTACCGTAGTACCTCTCGGGTGCCTGAAGTTACCCACCTCATCTGCGGAGTGGTGAATGGAATGTCAATCCAGATTGAATCTTCAGGTTCCTTATCAAATCTTCTGTAATCGTTTGTGGTTCTGGAATCACTTCCAGTTCAACCATACTCCCACTACTGTTTTCTGAAAAAATCCATTTTTAATAAAACTGTGGCGAGTCTAGAACAATATCGCTATTGTTCATCCAGATGGTAGAAAGTCAACCCTCGTCATAGCCTGGGTCAACCCACAAACAGCCATTACAAAAACGTGCCTTGAGTTGTGCAGTGTCTGGTTTTAATAATAAGCTGGACAACTCCCCGTACCTTAACAACGTCAAGATACGAACTGTTCTATATCCCATATAGGACCAGAGGCACTGATTTAACTGAACCAGATCCAAATCATGCAACTGTCTCCAGTGCATGTCAACAAAATGGAAGGAGGCCGATCAGCGTCACTCAACTTAGGAATGCTTCCAATTATGAGTAACCTGAAAGAGAAGCAAGTTCTCTTAGTCATTACTAGCAACTGAGTACCATACACAAGTATCTACATCTTCGATCACTTTGAAGAATCCCGATACTTGCTATACCTGGTTCTCTACTCTATTCAAATACCTATAACTTCTCAAAGTTCGGACCCTGTGTTTCCACGAAACACCTGTCTAAAAACTAGAGAAGTCATAAGTAAACCGAATATACTACGAGGACCAACCCCTCTGTCCTGATGGACCCTGGACAACATACAATACTCTGTATAAGTCCCTTGAGTCTGATAACTCATTCACTGTGTGTCGTAGGTTGAAAACTGTACTTATGGTTAAGAAGAATTACACCGCTGTTTAATGCCCCTTACCTAACCATCCACTGATATAGGTAAATGTCGTCGACATAATTTCAAAAAGTATATCTCACTCTATGAAAATAGACGTACAGATATATCAATTTGAAATTGGTGCATAACAGCGGATATTCAAAACCAAATATTTGCCGACCGGCAAACAGCCCAGGTGATTTCCTCAAATATCACCGATTGCTACGAATCCTGATATAATGAGGATGATCACCCAATTCCCAATAACCTACTCCCACTCATCATCTGTAAAACCATACAGATGTGAGAATCATACTTGGTAAATACATACCCTGGAGTAAGTATCTAATCGGGAAATCAGTTTTCTTTTAACATTACACAGTGAAACTGAAACATCGAAATGTTTCGATGGGGTATCCTGGTATTCCTAGTAATGCCTCTTCCAGTATCCAGATTCACAACTATAACCGTGTAATTCTTTGCCACCTCTCCAAATCCCTTCATTTGTCTTTAGTCTTTACCTTCTGCACACCCCTTTAGGCCAAATGGTTTTCTTTCTTTCCTACCGTTCGGCACCAGCCTATGGTTTGGAAGAAGACTATCCAATAAGCATAATGGGTGTACTGTCCCAATCCTAGGAACACTCGCAATGAGAGAGGGTGAAGATAAAAGACAACCGAATAAACCTTATTCCTATTTCTCCTGAACCAGAATCCATCCCCGAACTGGAACAAGTTCCATTCGAGTTCGTACATAACCATACGATGGATTATCCAATAAAATGGGATCTTCGTAGTGATACGGAGTGTCCTGGAGAAATACAAAGGTGATGTGGGAGTGGTAACGAAATATTTGGTTTGGTCGTGAATATCTGTTGCAATTTACTTTGCCCTCTTACTAATCCCTTGCTTTGTCTGAACTTAATACCTTCTGTACACCATCGTTATGCTAATTGGTTTTCTTCATTCCCTACCGGTCGGCACCAGCCTAAGGTTTGGAAGAAGACAATCCAATTTGCGTAATAGGTGTACTACCCCTAAACCAAGGAGTACTCGCAACCTGAGAGAGGGTAAAAGGAAAAGACAACTGAATAATCCTATTCGTTTTCTCCAGAACCGGAAACCATCCTCGAATAAATTCTTTCGAGTTCGTATCTAACCATACGATGGTTTTGTCTAATGGAAGTGGACGTTCGTAGTAATACGGGGTGTCCTGGAGAAAAGGGTAAAAGTAGGAGTGGCAATGAGGTTCGCAACTCTGACAATCCAAAAGCCAGTGTTTAAGAAGGTTCGGTCAACTTGGTCACTGAGTCATAGTCTTAGGGTCGGGTCAATGGTCGCTGCCAAAGAGAGAGAGAAAAGAAACACTCAGCGTGCACTCTAACCTAGTTCAGAATGGTTACCAATTCATCTAATCTGGAATCCTCCCACTGTACCGTCAAATTCTCCTCCAAACCTGAAAGAAGAATTAGTCGGGATCACCCGAGGAGTATACTAACTCATCAGTGGGAGTCGGGATCCAACTCTCATCGCATGACAACGTGACGGAATCCGCTCACGGTATCACACTCCAGAAGGTATGCGTATATCTGGCAAGTTTCAGTACTTTTGAAACTCCCGATGTGATTTCTGCCCCATGCTCTTATGACCTTGACTTTGGCCAACAAATCATAAGTCACATGTCAAGTTCTACCCGTCATTCTCCAGGTTGATTTGAATCCACCCGCACAAGCCCTTGACTTTGGCCAACAAGGCTATACGACTGTCCCAAACCAACGCATCTATCTATGCTGCATATGAATAACCAACAGCTACCAAACACTGTGCCTTGACTTTGGCCAACAAACACAGCTTGAATACTATTGACTACCCATATGAAACGACGGAGGGCTACGAATGGTTTCTGGCGAAAACCTTTAACGTAAAGAACTTGATATCGTCGAAGGAACGGATAGCTTTTTAAAAATATAGTGACGAAAACCGTTGCTAAAGAGGTCACTCCCGGTGAAGGGATCTCGGCTCTTTCCCCGTAGAATGGGGTGCAGGATATTCCAAATGACTACCGTGATGCAAAGCAAAAGTAATCGGCTATAGTGAAGTTAATGCCCTGACGCAAACTTTTGTCCAAGGGGTCACTCCCGGTGAAGGGATCTCGGCCCTTGCCTCGTCGACTGAGGAGTAGGATATTCCAACTGAATATCACGATGCAAAACAAAAGTGAACGTCCTTGCAATAACAGCTTTTTGAAAAGTGTTCCAACAACATCAGATTAGGTTTGTTTTTAAACTTGCATTGATCCGAATCAATGCAGTCCCATCAATTGATCACACCAAAAAGAACGAAAATATACTGATGTACGTATATGCCATCCGCATTCGCCACTGGGTCCCGTCATTACCCGTTAGGTTAGCTTACTAACGACAGAGCGGGGACTGGACTAGCGCGGATGTAAAACATATACAACATCTACTAATATATATACCAATATATTATATTTCGCTCAAGGCGTGAAAGAAATGCAACATCACAGAGAATGAACAGCATCACAGAAATAATACAGATATCTGGGATCCCCGGGTTTCACAGAGCCACTACTGAAACCCGACGTTCCCCTGGTCGTGTGGATAGCCTGCGCAATGAAATCCTAGACCGCTACGGGCGCGGCAAGTCGCCCGCCAAAACCTGAAGCGAGGCAGCCCCCTTCAGTACTGTGAATGGACCACCCAGCACTCCACGGAATCCGGCGACTTGGGCACCCCTCCTGGGTCAACCTGTACCCCCTACGAGTGCGGCGAATAACCCGCCAATCCCAGAGTGAAGCCCCCTCTTTCTCAATGCCATGAGATGCGGGCTTGTTGCCCTCTAGAACCCGGCTATCCGTGCACCCCACCGCGGGGTAATCCTAGTACAGAAAGTAAAATATACATACACCGGGTACAACGACCGCAACCTGGCCGTGCCCCAAAATAATAATACAATCAGGCAGTGACGGCAGTCCACATGTCGGACGCTCGCCCCGCAATATCAAATGTACATAATACCACCACAACTGTACTAGCATTGCAACCAGGCTATCCCCACGACCGATCCGCAACATCACAGCATAAACATAGAACATCAACGTGAAAATCACGTTCGCAAATCCGTCTAACCGGGCTATAGCAGTTAGACAGGATTTACCGATCGAGTGACATTCACGGTCGCAGATATAATGTAAATACTGTGAAAAATGTGTTTAAAATATCCGATCGATCAAAAATTAACAAGTGGGCCCTCAATCAAAACTGTAGCACTCACAGAAATCTTGGGCCCAATTTTAATATTCCAAAACCCAAATTTTAAGCCCAGAAGGCCTCTGAAAAAATTTGGTGAAGTGATGTGAATAGTGCGCGGCGGAAGGGCCGCGGAAATGGGGTTTGCGCGGCGCTTCCGCGCTCCCACAGTGGAGTTACATCGTCAAATTTTTACAGAACTCTTAGATTTTCCAGTACATCAATATTTTACAACCTGAAAAATTTTTCGAGACCAAAAATTTTCAACAGAAACTGATTCGAACTAAAATGCAGTTTTGGAACATTCGATCGATCGAAACAGAAAAACACATTACACCAAGCTAGACTATGTTAATGGCGAGGCTCTGATACCACTGTAAGTGCACGGCGGCGCCCCGGCCGTCAATCCGACGCCGGAATGCGGAAACGGTGAATAACTTAAATTTTGCGGACTTAGCAAACCGGCACCACCGCGCACTAAACACCCGGATCGTTACCATTAAACTAAGTCTAAGCTAACTAGAAGATGGGAAAGAGATATACCGACGATCCAAGTCCTCCGGTCTTCATCTCCACTCCGATCTCCTCGCGGGATCTCCGTCCGTCCCCTCCTCGTCGCCTGAAGTGCACCACGTTGCCTACATCGTTTACGGGCTCCCACCTCAATGCCGAGGCAACTCGGGCACGAAGCCGGCTACTCGACGTGCCCAAGATATGCTGTAGAATATCTAGAGAAGAAGTCTCATTTGGGGTTCTTGGAGGTGCCACTTTGGTAGAGGGATGATACAAGAAGTATATGGAGGAGCTTGGAGAATTTTGGTGCATGAAATGAACAACATTTCCCCATCTCAATTTTTGGACAGCCCCCTCCTATACATGGCCGGCCAATACAAGTGAGGGAGGAGAATGAGAATGAGAGTGTAGTGTGATAGAAAATGAGAGAGCCATCCTTATCCAAGAGAGAGAGAGGAATGGTTATCATATGGAATAATGATCACAAAGAAACACCAACACTCAACAACCAAATCATGCAAAGAAATGATTACCAAAAGAGAACCTCACTCCACCACAACCATACTGAAAACCATGTCATATGAAAGTCAAGCCATGATGGAGAAGTCAAGAAGTCAAGGTCAATGAAAAACTATCATGACACAAGAATAAGCAAAGAACCCCTCCACAAATACTTATTTGCAACAATGCAAATAAGCCCTCCTCCACCAATCTTCGGCCAATGAACGGAACAATGGAAATCGGCCGAAACTAAAAGCAAACTGGCAACTCCAGAAAACTGGTCCCGTAATAAATTACAGGAAAACCCCGATACTGTGCATACACACCCGCATCTGTATTTCGACCGAAATACAAAATGCAATGAGACAAAATCTCCACTGTACTATACTAGAATCCGGCTTATACCAAAACCGGCTAGTAATATCTGTTCGATCCTGATCCGTGCAATACCGTACGTATCTAATCGAACCCTGCCATATAACCATACGGCCTATAGTACAGACTGTCCGATTCTGATCCGTGCAATACCGCAAGTATCTGATCGGACCTTGCCATATCTCCATATGGCCTCTACAACCTTTCGCCCGAAAGCTGAGTAACTGAAAGTGTGGTGGACTCTAAAGACTCGTCAATACTATGGTTGTGGATTTAACCACTAGCACGTCAGAGGTATATGCCAATACGTGACGGGCCACCAGCTATTGACCAAAAGGAACGTCGATGAGGAAGCTCACCCCGACACCCAACTGAGCCTGTCAGTGACAATATCCGTACAGTCCGGTCCGTTCGTCTATGAGCATCGCATGGCGGGCCTAGGGGGTTGGTAAAAGTCAGACCCCCAAAAGCGGTACAAGTCGTGTCGGAGTGTAGCCCAGAACACCCTGAGATACTACTGGAATACCTACCAGTAAATCTCCTTGCCTCGGCCGAGGGCTTCGTGTAATGGCTCTCCTAGACACAGCACGACCTCACCCCCAATACCGGGAGAGACGAACCCCTGAAGATGCGCTCACTGCCTCCATGTGGCTCGGGACTGTACCCAACTAAAACCTGTTTGCACGACTCCTTTGAGCCGTGGTAGGGTAGTAATCAAAGTACAGTGGGAACTCACACGAGACAAATGACGATCCCCAGGTCGATGAACTAACCTGCACACATGTCACCAGGGAACTGCCATCTGACGTCAGGTATATGACCAACTGGCATGTTCCCGGCGAGTCATGTCCGGTGTACTCATAACCCAATGAGCACCTGTATACATCTTAGGTGATCCAACTGACACCAGTGGCTTGTGAGACCGGCCACCGCCCCTTGTCGGGGTCTCGACTGTATACACTAGTCTACTATGGAGTATCGATGCCCTGTCTCGAAACTCCCACGACTAGGGACCATTTAAGGATATGCTTATAGACTCCCAGCTCCCACTTATATGATCGCCCTCATACTGCTGGTGGTCAAGCAAGAATCCTAAGGGCTCTATCAACGTGTAATAGCGACGTGTCAGGTCACCTAAAACAGTACACGATGATAAAGGTAAACCAGATAGCATACTATCATCTCGAGTAAGACTGTCCTACCGGGATAGGTCCTCCCTCAATCATTACAATCACGTACCTGTGACCTAATAATTGACTCTGAGGGCACTATCTCCAACATATTGAACGTCCGCTAATCGCTATACGTCGATTAGTGGGGGTTATACATATCTGTAATCTATAATGTTGATGGTATGTGTATATGAATTCATTGGATTGTCGCGGATGAATAGCCGGGGGGTTGTGAGATGAGAGTTTTCTTTTATCTTTCAATTCATGTAATATGTAAATTGATGTAATATTATTTTTGGCCGCACAACCGGGTCGGGGTTGTAGCCGTCATTGTATAATTTCTTTTTACTGTTTTTGCTCCTAGGATAGACCCAAGGTGGGGTGCACAAACTACCGGGTATCTCAAAGTGCCGAGTGGCCTACTCACGTCGTTGAGTGAGGTTGCTCCGCTTCGGATATTTGGCGGGTAGTTTGCCGCACCCGTAGGGGTCTAGGGTGTGGTATTGGCTATTCATCGCGACCGTGTAATCCGCTGTTCGTTACAGGCTCGTACGAATTGAGGATTCCTAGTATATCCAATGTGTTCATCTGTGATCTGAAATGGCTATCATTGCAATATATCTATATATAAGATTATTTAGGCGTTGCTTATGTTTTGCATCCGCGCTAGTCCAGCCCCCGCTCTGTCGTTAGTTAAGTAACCTAACGGGTAATGACGGGGCCCCGTGGCGAATGCGGATGGCATAAGCGTACGTCATAATTTTGTTGTTTTCTGCAATGGGACGCATTAAAATTAATGCAAGAAAAATAAACCAAGTAAAAGTCGTTGGAACAGTTTCAAAAACCACTCGGTTTCTTTTCAAAAAGAACTTTTAAACACGGAGATTAAGCCACTCCTTTTAAAAGCTATCCCGTTCCATCGATTATATCAAGTTCACTACGTTCACGGTTTTGCCAAAACCATCTGTAGCCCTCCATCATTTCAGTTAAATATTCGGTAATATTCAAGCTATGTATTTTGACCTCACGCCAAAGCATAGTGATTGGTAGCTGCCGGATATTTATCTGTTGCATAGATAGAATGCGTTGGTTTGAGACAGTCGTACTGCCATTTTGGCCTACGTCAAGGGTAGGTACGGGTGGGTTCAAATTAACCTGGATAATGATGGGAAGAACTTGACATGTGACTTATGACATTTTAACCTCACGCCAAGGTCATAAGAGCATGGGGCAAAAATCCACATCGGGAGTTTCAAAAGAACTGAAACTTGAGTATGATGATTCTGGTAGGATTTCTTCAGTTTTGTCATGCAATGATATTTGGATCCCGATTCTACTGTGAGTATATGCTACTCCTCGGGAAATTTCTCACTTAACGATCAATGATATAAACCAAGTAGGTGTCTAGAAAGGTGTTAGCGGGGCTACGCCCACAGGGAAAAGAGGTTATTTAATTAAGGAACTTCGCGAAAGCGTTGGAAAACCTCCCTCGAAGTACCGACACCAGCCTAGCCGAACGGTTAAGCAAGTATTGTACGGTGAGATTGATCCTGACTAATTCTTCCTTTTGGTTTGAGGGGGGATTCGAGAGACAGTGGGAGCCATCCTGTTTAGACAAATTAAAAACCACTCTAAACTTGCAAGAGCATCATTTTAAAGTGTTTCTTCTCTCTCTCCTAATTGCAGCGACCAAACATCATGACCGGACTTAAGTTACTACTAGATAAAAACATACTGACATGGCCAAACTACAAAGATTGGCTCAAGAATGTCAAAATTGCAATCACTTATGACAAATTGGGATATCTTCTTACCACCAAAGCTCCCCCTGTCCCTTGTCCCACCTCCAGCGTCGCGGATAAGGAAATCCGTAAGACTTGGGAGATCGACTGCGTGAAGGCCAAGTGCCTCGTGCTTTCCTCTATGGACAACGAACATCAGAGAAGGCACGAGAATATGGACCTCGAATCCATATTTCTCCATACAAAAGAACTGTATGGAGAGCAATCTCGTATCGCCGGATACGAAGTGTCGAAGAAGTTGTTTTCGGCAAAGTTGGCCGTCGGATCATCAGTAGCATAACACGTGCTTAAGATGATAGGCTTCATTGAGGAGCTCGCAGACCTAGGGACCACGTTAAAGAACGAGCTCTATACGGACTTGATTCTCCAGTCCCTTCCTTCCACTTACGCCCAGTTTATCCCAAACTTCAACTTTCAAGAAAAAGAAGTTGAACTTTCAGAACTCCTCAACATGCTGAGGATTGCAGAGGGCACCCTACAAAAAGGTAGTGAAACATCCACTTTGTTTGTAGGAGGATCTTCCTCTTCTAGAACCAAGGCGAAAGCCAAGGGAAAGAAGAAGAAATCCCCCGCCAAACCAAGGGGCGGTGTTAGTAAAGTGGATACGAAGGGAAGGACAAAAGCAACAAAGGTAGCGGGGAAAGCTTGTGGGAAAGGAAGAATGCTTTTACTGACAGAAGAGTGGACACTGGAAAACGGATTGCAGGGCTTGGAAAGCCAGGACACAGGATCTGAAGCAAGTTGCGGCTTCAGCTTCAGGTGTGTATGTTATTGAAAACTGTTTATCAATAAACTCTACATCCAGGGTATTGGATACCGGATCAGGATCTCATATCTGTAATTCTTTACAAGCATTGAGAAAGCGTAGGGTTTTGAAGGCAGGTGATATGACCCTCAGAGTTGCAAACGGAGCTGGCATGGATGCTGAGTCCGTGGGGGACTATCACCTGGGGTTGTCAGATGGACACGTTTTGGTTTTGCGTAATTTCTATTTTGTACCCAATGCAACTTGTAATATCATTTCTGTATCTTTATTATCTAAAGAAGGTTATGAATTTGCATTTGTAAGTAATGTTGTAAATTCATCTTAATCATGTTCTGATTGGGTCAGGTACATTAAGCAATGGTATATACGTATTAAACCAACCACATATTTTCAATTTCCTTAATACACACAAAAGAATGTCTCCGGAAATAAATCAGACTTTCTTATGGCATTGTAGACTGGGTCACATCAATGAGAGAAGGTTGACGAAGTTACATACAGAAGGATATTTAGATCCGTTCAAATATTAATCGTACGCCACTTGTCAATCCTGTCTCAAAGGAAAGATGACAAAGAATCCGTTCACTGGACACGGAGTAAGAGCGAGCGAGCTCTTGGGACTCGTACACAGCGACGTGTGCGGTCCAATGTCTACGCAAGCACGAAGCGGTTATTCTTACTTCATTACTTTTACGGATGACTTTTCAAGGTACGGTTATGTCTTCTTAATGAAACATAAATCCGAAGCCTTTGGAAAATTCCAGGAATTTAAGAATGAAGTAGAAAAACAAACCGGCAAAAGTATCAAGACACTGAGATCGGATCGAGGTGGTGAATACTTGAGTGCCGAGTTCCTGGATTACTTAAAAGAGAATGGAATTCTCTCTCAGCTTACTACTCCGGAACATAACGGTGTATCGAAGAGACGGAACCGGACCCTATTGGATATGGTACGTTCCATGATGAGTAACACTGAGTTACCGCGATCATTCTGAGGATATGCACTAGAATCAGCTGCATACCTTTTGAACCGAGTTCCAACTAAGACTGTGCCTACCACACCATATGAGATATGGAGTGGGAAGAAACCCTATCTTCAATATCTGAAGATCTGGGGATGTCCGGCTTTTATCAAAAAGCAGCATGCGGACAAACTCGGGGCACACTCAGTACTGTGCAAGTTTGTGGGATACCCAAAGAACTCCAGGGGGTATCTCTTCTGTTACGCAGAGGAACAAAAGATCATTGTTTCTCGTAATGCCCATTTTCTGGAACACCGGTTCTTAGAAAAGGAAATAAGTGGGAGAGAAATAGATTTGGAAGAAATTCCAGAACCACAGACAATTACTGAAAGCTTAGTAGAACCAGAGGGTTCAAAAGAACATGACATTCCTACGCCGCTCCGCAGGAGTAGTAGGCAGTCTCATCCGCCCGAGAGATACTATGGTTTTCTCGTAGACGGGGATAGAGAGGATTTCATCATTGATTATGATGAGCTGACTAGCTTCCAGTAAGCCATTCAGAGCGTTGACTCGGTAAAATGGCTGGATGCAATGCGGAACGAAATGGAGTCCATGTACACCAACAAAGTATGGACGTTGGACGTTGCTCCAGATGGGGTAAAACCCGTAGGATGCAAGTGGATCTTCAAAAGGAAGATTGGTGTAGATGGACAGGTTGAGACCTATAAAGCTAGACTGGTTGCAAAGGGTTTTCGTCAAAGACCTGGTTTGGACTATGACGAGTCCTTTTCTCCATTAGCTATGCTGAAATCCATTCGGATCCTTCTTGCCATTGCTGCCTTCCACGATTATGAGATTTGGCAGATGGACGTAAAGACCGCTTTTCTAAATGGAAATTTAGAGGAGTGTGTTTATATGGACCAGCCAGAGGGTTTCATCAGAGTGGGAGCAGCGGAAAGGTGTGCAAGTTGCTTAAGTCCATCTACGGAACATAACGGTGTATCGGAGAGACGGAACCGAACCCTATTGGATATGGTACGGTCCATGATGAGTAACGCTGAGTTACCGCGATCATTCTGGAGATATGCACTAGAATCAGCTGCATACCTTTTGAACCGAGTTCCAACTAAGACTGTTCCTACTACACCATATCAGATGTGGTGTGGGAAGAGACCCTATCTTAATCACATTAGGACATGGGGATGTCCAGCTTTTGTCAAAAAGCAGCATGCGGACAAGCTCGAGGCATGCTCAGTACAGTGGAAGTTTGTGGGATATCCAAAGAACTCCAAGGGATATTTCTTCTATTGCGAAGAGGAACAAAAGGTTTTTGTTTCTCGTCATGCCCGCTTCTTGGAAACTGAATTTTTGGAAAATCAGATAAGTGGGAGCGCAGTAGAACTGGAAGAAATTCCAGAACCACGAGCTATTACTGAAAGCTTAGTAGAACCAGAGGGTTCAAAAGATCAGGACATTCCTACGCCGCTCCGCAGAAGTAGTAGGGAGTCTCATCCGCCCGAGAGATACTACGGTTTTCTCATAGACGGGGATAAAGAGGATTGCATCATTGATAGTGATGAGCCGACTAGCTTCCAGCAGGCCATTCAGAGCGTTGACTCGGTAAAATGGCTGGATGCAATGCGGACCGAAATGGAGTCCATGTACACCAACAAAGTATGGACGTTGGACATTGCTCCAGATGGGGTAAAACCCGTAGGATGCAAGTGGATCTTCAAAAGGAACATTGGTGTAGATGGACAGGTTGAGACCTATAAGGCTAGACTTGTTGCAAAGTGTTTTCGTCAAAGACCTGGTTTGGACTATGACGAAACCTTTTCTCCAGTGGCTATGCTGAAATCCATTCAGATCCTTCTTACCATTGCTACCTTCCACGATTATGAGATCTGGCAGATGGACGTAAAGACCGCTTTTCTAAATGGAAATTTAGAGGAGTGTGTCTATATGCACCAGCCAGAGGGTTTCATTCAGAGTGGGAGCAGCGGAAAGGTGTGCAAGTTGCTTAAGTCCATCTATGGACTAAAGCAGGCATCACGGAGTTGGAACATCTGTTTTGATGAGACGGTCAAAGAATTTGGCTTTATCAAAAATCCAGATGAACCATGCATCTATAGTAGATTTTGTAAGTGCACGGCGGTGCCCCAGTCGTCTATCCGACGCCGGAAATGAGGAAACGAAAAACTTTGCGAAACTTGCAAACCGGCACCACCGCGCACAAAAATCCCGGATCGGGCCATTAACCTAGCTACTAGCAAACTAAAAGATGGGTAGAGAGTTATACCAAGCGATCCGTGTCCTTCGGTCTTTGTCTCCACTCCGATCTCCCGCGGAATCTCCATCCGTCACCTCCTCGTCGGAAAGGGCACCACGTAGCCAAATTCTTTTACAGGCTCCCACCTCTGGACCGAGGCAACTCGTGCGTGAAGTTGGCAAGCCGACGCGTCCAAGGGTACTATAGCTGTAGTGTAGAAAGGTTGTCTCTTTGGGGTGAAGTTGCCTTGATGGAAGAATGTATGAACTTTGAAATGAGCTTTTGGGATTTTTGGTGAGAGCAAAAATGGTATGAGATGAATATAATGCAACCCCCACAAAATGAACATCTCCCTCTTCTCACTAGAATGTGGCCGACCACTTTCTTCAAGGAGAGAAAAAAATGAATCATCATTCAAGAGAAGAGAATGAATGAATATATGAAGAAAATGGTCACACCAATTTCTAATCTCATTAACTCAAAGTTCCATCATAATAAATGCAAGCAAATGATCCAAAAGGAATCTCATGATGAGAACAACCATCATGAAGCCACAAAATGCAAGAACCCCCTCCACAAAAAGTTATTTGCAAACTTGCAAATAACCCCCTCCATCAGAAAGTCCGGCCGGGAAGGAACAAAGGAAAACTGGCCGGAACGGAATGCAAACTGGCAACTTCAGAAAAAAGATCCCGTAATAAATTACAGGAAAACTCCGCGACTGCATATACATGCCCGCATTTGTATTCCCACTGAACACAAATGCAAAGAGACTAAATCTACACTGTCTAATACTAGGATCCGGCTTAAACCAAAGCCCGCTAGTATAAACCGTCCGATCACGATCCGTGCAATACCGCACGTATCTGATCGAACCCTTCCATATCTCCATACGGCCTCTACAGCGTTTCGCCCGAAACGTGAGTAACTGTGTGTGGTGGACTCTAAAGACACGTCAATACTATGGCTGTGGATTTAACCACTAGCACGTCAGAGGTATTAGCCATACGTGACGGGCCACCAGCTATTGACCAAAAAGGACGTCTGTGAGTGAACTCATACTGACACCCTACTGAGCCTGTCAGTGACAATATCCGTATAGTCCAGTCCGTTCGTCTATGAGCATCACATGGTGGGCCTAAGGGGTTGGTAAAAGTCAGACCCCCAAAAGCGGTACAAGTCGTGTCGGAGTGTAGCCCAGAACACCCTGAGATACTACTGGAATACCTACCAGTAAATCTCCTGCCTAGGCCAAGGAATTTTCATGTACTGGCTCTCCTAGACACAGCGCGACCTCACCCCCAATACCGGGAGAGACGAACCCCTGCAGATCCGCTCACTGCCTCCATGTGTCTCGGGACTGTACCCTACTAAAACCTGTTTGCACGTCTCCTTTGAGCGTGGTAGGGTAGTAATCAAAGCACAGTGGGAACTCACACGAGACAAATGACGATCCTCAGGTCGATGAACTAACCTGTACACATGTCACCAGGGAACTGCTATCTAACGTCAGGTATAAGACCAACTAGCAGGTTCCCGGCAAGTCATGTCCGGTGTAATCATAACCCAATGAGCACGTGTATACATCTTTGGTGAACCAACTGACACCAGTGGCTTGTGAGACCGGCCACCACCCCTCGTCGGGGTCTCGACTGTATACACTAGTCTACTCTGGAGTATCGATGTCCTGTCTCGAAACTCCCACGACTAGGGACCTTTTAAGGATGTGCTTATAGACCCCAGCTCCCACGTATATGATCGCCCTCATACTGCTGGCAGTCAAGCATGAATCCGAGGGGCTCTATCAACGTGCAATTGTGACCTGTGTTAGTTATATGTATGCTCTAGAGGCCATTACTGTACATACGATGTATATTGTAGTGGATGCTAGGACATATATAGGGAGGACTTTCTTGCTCGACATGATAGTATGCTATCTGGTTGTACTTTATTTTAACATGTACTCTGATTGTCTCTATATTACATGTTGATAAAGCCCTTAGGATATGTACTCGACTACTGGGACAATGATGAGATCATACTAGTGGGGCCACGGTAGTCGACGAGTACATCCTATAACTGTTCCTAGTCGAGGGTGTATCGCGACAGGGCATCGATACACCAGAGTAGACTAGCGTATACGCATCTTGACCCATATGATGGGCGATGGATGATCCCATATCCATCGGTGTTTGACATCAAGGATGGTGTACGGGTGCTCAGTGGAGACTGGGTACACTGGATGGACTCGCCGAGAACTCCCATATGGTATTATACCTCACGTCAGATGGCAGTTCTCCGGTGACACTGGTACAGAGTAGTCTGTTGACCCGAGATCGTCATAGAGTCTTGTGTGATTCCCACTGTGCTTTGATTTCCATCATACCACATCCAAGAGGGCGTGCAAAAAGGTGGCTTTTGGGTACAGTCCCGAATCACATGGAGGCAATGAGCGATAGGAGGGGATTCGTCTCTCCCGGTATAGGGAGTTGATGTTGTGCTGTGTTCGATTGGCTATAACCGGAAATCCCTGGTCAGGGTTGCTGAGATTTACTGGTAAGTGTTATCATTAGTTTCTCGAACTGTTGTAGACCTCATATCGACACGACTTATCGAGCTACTGGGGTCTGACGTTTACCACCCCTAGGCGAGATATGCAACATATCAGACGACGAGACCGGACTGTACGGGAGTGTTACTGTTTGGATTCACAGGAGAAGTTACAGGCTTGCTTGTTGATCTTCTGAGCGCTCAATACCTGGGTAGCTGTTAGGTTTAGCTGACCGCTTGCAGCTTGTGGGTGTTTGATATGATCATCACCTACTTGTTGGAGATAGTGCCCTCAGAGTCAATTATTGGATCACAGGCACGTGATTGCAATGATTGAGGGAGGACCTATCCCGGTAGGACAGTCTTACTCGAGATGATAGTATGCTATCTGGTTTATCTTTATCATCGTGTACTACTTTAGGTGACCTTACAGGTCATTATTGCACGTTGATAGAGCCCCTAGGATTCTTGCTTGACTGCCAGCAGTATGAGGGCGATCATATAAGTGAGAGCTGGAGTCTATAAGCACATCCTTAAAAGGTCCCTAGTCGTGGGAGTTTCGAGACAGGGCATCGATTCTCTAGAGTAGACTAGTGTATACAGTCGAGACCCCGACGAGGGGCGGTGGCCGGTCTCACAAGCCACTGGTGTTAGTTGGTTCACCTAAGATGTATACAGGTGCTCATTGGGTTATAAGTACACCGGACAGGACTCGCCGGGAACATGCTAGTTGGTCTTAGACCTGACGTCAGATAGCAGTTCCCAGGTGACATGTGTACAGATTAGTTCATCGACCTGGGGATCGTCATTTGTCTCGTGTGAGTTCCCACTGTGCTTTGATTACTACCCTACCACGGCTCAAAAGAGTCATGCAAACAGGTTTTAGTTGGGTACAGTCCCGAGCCACATGGAGGCTGTGAGCGGATCTTCAGGGGTTCGTCTCTCCCAGTATTGGGGATGAGGTCGCGCTGTGTCTAGGAGAGCCATTACACGAAGTCCTTTGCCAAGGCAGGAGATTTACTGGTAGGTATTCCAGTAGTATCTCAGGGTGTTCTGGGCTACACTCCGACACGACTTGTACCGCTTTTGGGGGTCTGACTTTTACCAACCCCCTAGGCCCGACATGCGATGCTCATAGACGAACGGACCGGACTGTACGGATATTGTCATTGACAGGATCAGTAGGGTGTCAGGATGAGTTCGCTTATCGACTTCCCTTTTGGTCAATAGCTGGTGGCCCGTCACGTATTGGCTTATACTTCTGACGTGCTAGTGGTTAAATCCACAGCCATGGTATTGACGAGTCTTTAGAGTCCACCACACTTACAGTTACTCAAGCTTTCGGGCGAAACGCTGTAGAGGCCGTATGGAGATATGGCAGGGTCCGATCAAATACGTGCGGTATTGCATGGATCAGGATCGGACAGTTAGTACTAGAGGTGGTATAGATATATGGCAAGGTTCGATCGGATACGTGCGGTATTGCACGGATCAGGATCGAACGGATATTACTAGCCGGCTTTGGTTTAAGCCGGATCCTAGTATAGTATAGTGTAGATTTTGTCTCATTGCATTTGTATCCGGACGGAATACAGATGCGGGTGTGTATGCACTGTTTGGGGGTTTTCCTGTAATTTATTACGGGACCAGCTTTCTGGAGTTGCCCGTTTGCATTCCGTTCCGGCCGGTTTTTCTTTGTTCTTTCCCGGCCGGACTTTTTCGATGGAGGGTGTTATTTGAAAGTTTGCAAATAACACATTGTGGAGGATTTTCTTGCAAATGTATTAATTATGAAAGCATCTTTTGATACCATTCTTATCCATCATCATCACTTGCTTTTTGTTGATTTGAGGTGATTAGTAGTTGATGTGAGTTAGTTATGATGATGTTTGGATATGGTCACCCTCTCTCTTTTCCTACACTCACCTCCCTCTTACTTATGTATTCTTTCCTCCACCATTCTAAGATGAAGAGAACACATTTGAGAGAAAAGAAGATGAGAGCTTCATTTTGAGAGGGTAGCATTTTGATCTCTTTTCATGTTAAGAAAAATGCAAGCACCATTTTTCTTATCTTGTTTTCCTCCATCATCTTCAAATGGTAACAAACCCAAATGAGACATAGCCTCTAAACTACACTTCCTACAGCAAATTTTGGACGCGTCGGCTAGCCAACTTCGCGCCCGAGTTGCCTCGGTATTGAGGTGGGAGCCCGTAAAAGATACAGGCGATGTGGTGCCCTTCCGGCGAGGAGGCGACGACCGGAGTTTCCGCAGGAGATCGGGACGACGAGGAGAAGACCAGAGGACTCGGATCATTCGGTATATCTCTAACCCATCCTCTTGTTAGCTTAGACTAGTTAATGGTTCGATCCGGGTGGTTAGTGCGCGGTGGTGCCGGTTTGCTAAGTTCGCAAAATTAAAGTTTATCACCGCTTCCGCATTTGGCCGTAGGATTGACGGCCGGGGCGCCGCCGTGCACTTACAGTGGTATCAGAGCCTCGCCATTAACTTAGTCTAGCTTAGTTTAATGTGTTTTGCATTTCCGATCGACCAAAATTCCAAAATCTACATTTTCGTTCATATCAGTTTTCTGTTGAAAATTTTTGGTGTCAAAATTTTTTTCAGGTTACAGAAAAGTGATGTACTGGAAAATCTAAGGGTTCTGCAAAAATTCGATGCAGTGATTCGACTGTAGGAGCGCGGAACCGCGGCAAACACCCCTTTCTTGCGGCGGTTCCGCCGCACCTTTATGTGATCATTGTATTATATTTCTGCAGTTGCCTCCTGAATGGAATTTAGGGTTTTTGGAATATTAATATTGGGCCCAGAATTTCCTGATCTGCTACAGTAATGCTTGGGGGCCTACTTGTTAAAATTTGATCGATCGGATATTTTAAACACATTATTTCACAGTATTTACATTATATCTGCGACCGTGAATGTCACTTGATCGGTAAATCCGGTCTAACTGCTATAGCCCGGTTAGATGGATTTGCGAACGTGACTTTCACGTTGATGTTCTATGTATTGCTGTGATGTTGCGGATCGGTCGTGGGGATAGCCTGGATGCAATGCTAGTACAGTGTAGTTGTATTATGTACATTTGATATTGCGGGGCGAGCGTCCGACATGTGGACTGCCTTCACTGCCTGTTTGTATTATTCTTTTGGGGCACGACCTGGTTGCGGTCGATGTACCCGTTGTATGTATATTTTACTTTCTGTACTAGGATTACCCCGCGGAGGGGTGCACGGATAGCCGGGTTCTGGAGGGCAACAAGCCCGCATCTCATGGCATTGGGACGGAGGGGGCTTCACTCTGGAATTGGCGGGCTATTCGCCGCACTCGTAGGGGGTACAGGTTGACCCAGGAGGGGTGCCCAAGTTACCGGATTCCGTGAAGTGCTGGGTGGTCCATTCACGGCGCTGAAGGGGGCTGCCTCGCTTCAGGTTTTGGCGGGTGACTTGCCGCGCCCGTAGGGGTCTAGGATCTCATTGCACAGGCTATCCACACGGCCAGGGGAACATCGGGTTTCAGTAGTGGCTCTGTGAAACCCAGGGATCCCAGATATCTGTATTGTTCTGTGATGCTGTACATTTCTGTGATGTTGCATTTTTTATCACGCCTTGAGCGAATATAATATATTGGTATATATATTAGTAGATGTTGTATATGTTTTACATCCGCGCTAGTCCAGTCCCCGATCTGTCGTTAGTTAGCTAACCTAACGGGTGATGACGGGACCCAGTGGCGAATGCGGATGGCATATACGTACGTCTGTATATTTTCGTTCTTCGTGGTGTGATCATTTGATGGGACTGCGTTGATTCGGATCAATGCAAGTTAAAACAAACCTATTCTGATGTTGCTGGAACACTTTTCAATAAGCTGTTATTGCAAGGACGTTCACTTTTGTTTTGCATTGTGGTATTCATTTGGAATACCCTGCTCCTCAGTCGACAAGGCAAGGGCCGAGATCCCTTCACCGGGAATGACCCCTTGGACAGAAGTTTGCGTCAGGGCATTAACTTCACTATATCCGATTACTTTTTCTTTGCATCGTGGTATTCATTTGGAATATCCTGCACCCCATTCTACAGGGAAAGAGCCGAGATCCCTTCACCGGGAGTGACCTCTTTAGTAAAGGTTTTCGTCACTATATTTTCTAAAAAGCTATCCGTTCCTTCAACGATATCAAGTTCATTACGTTAAAGGTTTTCCCCAGAAACCATTCATAGCCCTCCATCATTTCAGTTAAATATTCGGTAGTATTCAAGCTATGTATTTTGACCTCACGCCATGGCATAGCGTTTGGTAGCTGCCGGGTATTTATCTGTTGCATAGATAGATGCGTTGGTTTGGGACAGTTGTACTACTATTTTGGCCTACGTCAAGGCTATGTACGGGTGGGTTCAAATTAACATGGATAATGATGGGTAGAACTTCACATGTGACTTATGATATTTTGACCTCACGCCAAGGTCATAAGAGCATGGGGTAAAAATCACATTGGGAGTTTCAAATGTACTGAAACTTGCCAGATATGCGCATACCTTCTGGAGTGTGATAGCGTGAGCGGATTCCGTCACGTTATCATGCGATGAGAGTTGGATCCCGATTCCCACTCATGAGTTGGTTTACTCCTCGGGTGACCCCGACTAATTCTTCTTTTAGGTTTGGAGGAGAATTTGAGGTACAGTGGGAGGTTTCCAGATTAGATAAATTGGTAACCATTCTGATCTAGGTTAGAGTGCACGCTGAGTGTTTCTTTTCTCTCTCTCTCCCGCAGCGACCATTGACCCGACCCTAGACTATGACTCAGTGACCAAGTTGACCGAACCTTCTTAACACTGGCTTTTGGATTGTCAGAGTTGCAGACCTCATTGCCACTCCTACTTTTACACTTTTCTCCAGGACACCCCGTATTACTACGAACGTCCACTTCCATTGGACAAAACCATCGTATGGTTAGATACGAACTCGAAAGAATTCGAGGATGGTTTCCGGTTCTGGAGAAAACGGATAGGATTATTCAGTTGTCTTTTCCTTTTACCTTCTCTCAGGTTGTGAGTACTCCTTGGTTTAGGGGTAGTACACCTATTATCCAAATTGGATAGTCTTCTTCCAAACCATAGGCAGGTGCCGACCGGTAGGGAATGAAGAAAACTAATTAGCATAACGATGGTGTGTAGAAGGTATTAAGATTAAGACAAAGCAAGGGATTAGTAAGAGAGCAAAGTAAATTGCGACTGATATTGACGACCAAACCAAATATTTCTTCGCCAATCCAAAATCACCTTTGTATTTCTCCAGGACACTCCGTATCACTACGAAGATCCACAGTTTATTGGATACTCCATCGTATGGTTATATACGAACTCGAAAGGAACTTGTTCCAGTTCGGGGATGGATTCTGGTCCAGGAGAAATATGAATAAGGTTTATTCGGTTGTCTTTTATCTTCACCTTCCCTCGCATTGCGAGTGCTCCTAGGATTTGGACAGTACACCCATTATGCTTATTAGATAGTCTTCTTCCAAACCATAGGCTGGTGCCGAACGGTAGGGAAGGAAGAAAACCAATTGGCCTAAAGGGGTGTGCAGAAGGTAATGACTAAAGACATATAGAGGGATTTGGAGAGGTGGCAAAGAATTATACGTTTATAGTTGTGAATCTGGATAATGGTAGAGGCATTACTAGGAATACCAGGATACCCCATCGAAACATTTCAATGTTTCAGTTCAACTGTATACTGTTAAAAGAAAACTGATTTCCCGATTAGACACTTGCTCTAGGGTATGTATTTACCAGGTTTGATTCTCACATCTGTATGGTTTTACAGATGATGAGTGGGAGTAAGTTATTGGGAATTGGGTGATCATCCTCATTATATCGGGATTCGTTGTAATCGGTGATATTTGAGGAGATCACCTAGGCTTTTTGCCGGTCGGCAAATATTTGGTTTTGAATATCCGCTTTTATGCACCAATTTCAAATTGATGTATCTGTACGTCTATTTTCATAGAGTGAGATATACCGTTCTGAAATTATGTCTACGACATTTACCTATATCAGTGGATGGTTAGGTAGGGAGCATTAAACAGCGGTGTAATTCTTCATAACTATAGTACAGTTTTCAACCTACGACACACAGTGAATGAGTTATCAGACTCAGCGGACTTATACAGAGTATTCTATGTTGTCCAGTGTCCACTAGGACAGAGGGGTTGGTCCTCATACTATATTCTGTTTACTTTTAACTTCTCTAGTTCTTAGACATGTGTTTCGTAGAAACACAGGGTCTAAGTTTTGAGGAGTTATAGGTATTTGAATAGAGTAGAGAACCAGGTGTAGCAAGTATCGGGATTCTTCAAAGTGATCGAAGATGTAGATACTTGTGTATGGCATTCAGTTGATAGTAATGATAAGAGAAATTGCTTCTCTTTCAGGTTACTCAAAATTGGAAGCATTCCTAAGTTGAGTAACGCTGATCGGCCTCTCTCTATTTAGTTGACATGCACTGGAGACAGCTGCATGATTTGAATCTGGTTAAATTAAATCAGTGCCTCTGGTTCTATATTGGATATAGAACAGTTCATATCTTAACGTTGTTAAGGTACGGGGAGTTGTCCGGCTTATGATTAAAACCAGACACTGGACAACTCAAGGCACGTTTCTGTAATGGTTGTTTGTGGGTTGACCCAGGCTATGACGAGGGTTGACTTTCTACCATCTGGGAGATCAATAGAAATATTGTTCTAGACTCTCCACGGTTTTATTAAAAATGGATTTTTTCAAAAACAGTATTGGGAGTATGGTAGAACTGGAAGTGATTCCAGAACCGCAAACGATTACTGAAGATTTGATAAGGAACCTAAAGATTCAATCTGATTTGACATTCCATTGGCCACTCCGCAGATAAGGTGGGTAACTTCAGGCACCCGAGAGGTACTCCGGTAGCCTCAAGAACGGTGACAGGGAAGTTCTTGTTTACCCACACTTGCCATTGTTGTTGTTCCAGGCTGCGAGACCCGGTAGGAGGATGAGTATAGCGTCGTTTTAAACTAGCTTTAGAAGTGCACGTCTATATGACTCAGCCAGAGGGTTGTCGTGGTCAGTGGGAGCAGCGGAAGAATTGGTGGACATCAGGCTTATGTCTATTTATAGACTAAAGCAGATATAGCGGAGATAGATCATCTATTTCTGATGTGACAGTCATAGGTTTGACGTCATCAGAATAGGGGATGGATCTGTTGAGAAGGTAGTAGGGTGTGATATCCGGGTTTTGGATGACATACAGTAGGGAGTGACATTCCTATACTACGATCGGTTATACTTTGGTCGTCACACAGTGGTTTCTCCACAAATGACTTGGACATTATATCAGACATACTGGTTACTAGATCTATGGTTTTAGATCTAGATTTGGATGGTTTCCCAATAAGGGTACTTAGACAGCATTCTAAGAGTATTTAGAATGGACGACTCCTGGCACGGTAGTGTACCTGCAAGTGATGGAGTCACCCTCTCTAAAGGTGTCTTATAGACTAAAGTAGAGAGGGATGTGCATGATTGGCAGATCACTTGCTTAGGCAATTGAGTCAATCATGAGATGTCAAGTACCACACCAGATGTTGTTCTTGCAGTAGATGCAATAAGTTGACATTGATCCAATCCTGGAGAAACAGTCGGAAGCTGTTTTAGAACATAAGTGAATGTTCTAGGGATATGATAACGGCTGCCTCCTTTGGGAGACAGTTATCATTCCAGGCTTCCAAGGTGACATGGACGACAAGGAGGTTGTCAGAGTTATAGTTTTCCTTCTGACGAGGGGCAGTATTTTGGACAGGCGGTCCAAGCCAATACTGAGGGTGGCATGGCGCAGGATACTGATTAATTTCAGTTGACGATACAGTCTAAGAAGTTTGGATTTGGAGTTCATTTATGAGCTAGGTCCCATCAGACATCCAAACATTCTAAGACAGGTATTGCTCATTTCGGGAGATGGCTTTCTCCGCGAACTTGAGACATAGAGAGACATAGAAAGAAACTTCTAGGCGGATCCACTCACTGAGGTTATTCCTCGACCACAATAGTTTCACAAACGGGATTTGTATGACTGACTAGTAGAGGAGTTGGGTGTTCGGTATCACACAGGCTGTGAGTATGCGACATCGCAATAATTAGCCTTGAGTGCAAGTGGGAGATTATTGGAGATAGTGCCCTCAGAGTCAATTATTGGATCACAGGCACGTGATTGCAATGATTGAGGGAGGACCTATCCCGGTAGGACAGTCTTACTCGAGATGATAGTATGCTATCTAGTTTATCTTTATCATCGTGTACTGCTTTAGGTGACCTTACAGGTCACTATTGCACGTTGATAGAGCCCCTAGGATTCTTGCTTGACTGCCAGCAGTATGAGGGCGATCATATAAGTGAGAGCTGGAGTCTATAAGCACATCCTTAAAAGGTCCCTAGTCGTGGGAGTTTCGAGACAGGGCATCGATTCTCCAGAGTAGACTAGTGTATACAGTCGAGACCGCGACGAGGGGAGGTGGCCGGTCTCGCAAGCCACTGGTGTCAGTTTGTTCACCTAAGATGTATACAGGTGCTCATTGGGTTATGAGTACACCGGACAGGACTTGCCGGGAACATGCTAGTTGGTCTTATACCTGACGTCAGATAGCAGTTCCCAGGTGACATGTGTACAGGTTAGTTCATCGACCTCGGGATCGTCATTTGTCTCATGTGAGTTCCCACTGTGCTTTGATTACTACCCTACCACGGCTCAAAGGAGTCGTGCAAACAGGTTTTAGTTGGGTACAGTCCCGAGCCACATGGAGGCAGTGAGCGGATCTTCAGGGGTTCGTCTCTCCCGGTATTGGGGGTGAGGTCGCGCTGTGTCTAGGAGAGCCATTACACGAAGTCCTTGGCCAAGGCAGGAGATTTACTGGTAGTTATTCCAGTAGTATCTCAGGGTGTTCTGGGCTACACTCCGACACTACTTGTACCGCTTTTAGGGGTCTGACTTTTACCAACCCCCTAGGCCCGACATGCGATGCTCATAGACGAGCGGACCGGACTGTACGGATATTGTCACTGACAGGCTCAGTAGGGTGTCAGGATGAGTTCGCTTATCGACTTCCCTTTTGGTCAATAGCTGGTGGCCCGTCACGTATTGGCTTATACCTCTGACGTGCTAGTGGTTAAATCCACAGCCATAGTATTGACGAGTCTTTAGAGTCCACCACACTTACAGTTACTCAAGCTTTCGGGCGAAACGCTGTAGAGGCCGTATGGAGATATGGCAGGGTCCGATCAGATACGTGCGGTATTGCACGGATCAGGATCGGACAGTTAGTACTAGAGGCCGTATAGATATATGGCAAGGTTCGATCGGATACGTGCGGTATTGCACGGATCAGGATCGAACGGATATTACTAGCCGGCTTTGGTTTAAGCCGGATCCTAGTATAGTACAGTGTAGATTTTGTCTCATTGCATTTGTATCCGGACGGAATACAGATGCGGGTGTGTATGCAATGTTTGGGGGTTTTCCTGTAATTTATTACGGGACCAGTTTTCTGGAGTTGCCAGTTTGCATTCCGTTCCGGCCGGTTTTTCTTTGTTCTTTCCCGGCCGGACTTTTTCGATGGAGGGTGTTATTTGCAAGTTTGCAAATAACACATTGTGGAGGATTTTCTTGCAAATGTATTAATTATGAAAGCATCTTTTGATACCATTCTTATCCATCATCATCACTTGCTTTTTGTTGATTTGAGGTGATTAGTAGTTGATGTGAGTTAGTTATGATGATGTTTGGATATGGTCACCCTCTCTCTTTTCCTACACTCACCTCCCTCTTACTTATGTATTCTTTCCTCCACCATTCTAAGATTAAGAGAACACATTTGAGAGAAAAGAAGATGAGAGCTTCATTTTGAGAGGGTAGCATTTTGATCTCTTTTCATGTTAAGAAAAATGCAAGCACCATTTTTCTTATCTTGTTTTCCTCCATCATCTTCAAATGGCAACAAACCCAAATGAGACATAGCCTCTACACTACACTTCCTACAGCAAATCTTGGACGCGTCGGCCAGCCAACTTCGCGCCCGAGTTGCCTCGGTATTGAGGTGGGAGCCCGTAAAAGATACAAGCGATGTGGTGCCCTTCCGGCGAGGAGGCGATGACCGGAGTTTCCCCAGGAGATCGGGACGACGAGGAGAATAACGGAGGACTCGGATCATTCGGTATATCTCTAACCCATCCTCTTGTTAGCTTAGACTAGTTAATGGTTCGATCCGGGTGGTTAGTGCGCGGTGGTGCCGGTTTGCTAAGTTCGTAAAATTAAAGTTTATCACCGCTTCCGCATTTGGCCGTAGGATTGACGGCCGGGGCGCCGCCGTGCACTTACACTACTGCCGGCGTATTGACGATTCTTTAGAGTCCTACACAGAGCTTTCTTGCTTCAGGCAAAATGGAGTAGGAGCACATATGTGATATGTGCGGGACCGAGGATAATGCGGTATATGATACCGTATTGGATTCTCGCGATATGAGATATCGGCCGGGTATATGTGATATAGCCGGGTCATCGTATTAGTCGGTTATATGCGATATAGCCGGATTGTCGGATCAAGTGTTGATTCGATAATTTAATATATAATAATATATATGATATTTTAAATTACATTAACTAATATTAGCTCACTAAAAGATTCATTTTCTCACGGGATAATACATTGATATATATGCGATATATGTTAATTGTATTATTTTCTATTGTTACAAAATATATTGTATATGTGATATATAATATTGTAACATGTTAGGGTTACAAATTTAACTATGAATTAGGGTTTAAACTTGGTTAGGGTTTGGATTAGGTTTAGCTTTTGCATGAAGCTTCCATGAAGCTTCATGAAGCTTTGACTTTGTGGTTGCTTGATATTTTTGTGAGATATTATGTTAACCCAATCCAAACCATTAACCCTAGTTAACTCTCTACAAGGGTTAACTCTCTCATGCTTAACCCTTGGTTAGATTTGTAACCACTACAATAATTCATTATTCATCACAAAAGGAATTCTATCATATTGTTCATCTTCTTCCTTCATCTTTCTTCATGGAAAAAGCTCACTAGCTTTTTTCCAAGTGATGAATAAATGTGAGAAAAAGATAAATAAAGAGAGCAAAAATCCTACTTCATCATCCTCATCTTCCCTTGCCATTTAGATGAGGGTGTTCACATCATTTCATGAGTGTTAGCTTGTGTTAACGAAACTTCAAGGTAGATCATCTTTGTATCGAAGATCGGAAGCAAAGGTTGCATCATTCTCTTCGTGAAGCCACTCGAGAGTCAGGAACACGATGATCACAGCGAAGGGACCTCAACACGGAGCTTAAGAAGTGAAGGACCGGATCTACAAAGGTTGTAATCCCTCTCACTTAGTGTTAAAGCGTTTAACATGTTCGTTTTCGCCTAATCTCTAGTTTAAAGATCCGGCTTCGGGTTGTTCGGCACGGCTAATTTTTTAATCGGGCATGGTTGATGCCTCGTAGACCCTTGTGCGCGTGCCTAGCAACCCTACAGTGGTATCAGAGCCAAGCTAGAGCTTTAGGCGAAGTCTAGACGAAGTTTAAAGTCCGATCGAACGCCGAAACCCCGACACGGAACCCTCTCTGTACATTTTTGAAAAATGTGGATTTTTTGAATTAAAATTTCTCAGAAAATTAAGCAGGAAAAACTAAGAATTACTTTGAAGTACGGACCTCTAACTCGAAAATTTGACCGCGGAACCGCGGCGAAACCATGGGTTTTGCGGCGGTTCCGCGGCAAAAATTTGGACTTAGTCCCTGATATTTCATGTAATTATTTTTTGGCCCTTGCTTGTTAATTTTTTCTGGGAATATTTTAATTCCACTCAAGTGTTGATTTTTCATGGGTTGTATTGGGGAATCGTTGATTCGATCGGATAATTTAACTTTGTTTAGTTTGTCCGGATAATTTTTAGAAACTGTTAAAAAGTTCGAACGGATATCAATAACTCACTTTTTCCCCTGTCGGAAATTTTTTCAAAAGTTGGATTTTTTCTCGTGTTTAAGAATGTTCTAAGTCGTGCAAGTAACGCGGTGGACCCTCTAGAAGACAACAAACCTTAACTTGATTATGTGACCATCTTGAACTGCTTCTGAACATTAGGGTTTTTGGCAGTACGGCGTGCCACATGTGAGGCGTTGGCTTGACCCTTCTACGGCTGGACCATTGGTACTGTGGCATGTGATGGATGTTTTTAAACTAATTTCAAGTGTTCAGATAAATTGGGGAAATCTTGGGTGTTTGATTATTCGATCGGAAAGTTTAACATTGTCTATTTATCTGCAATATGATACAATATTTGGAATCCACATGTAGCTATGAGATAACTAATTTGAATATTATAAACATAGCAGTTTAGTCTCAAATGATCGGTTGCCACGGAATTTTGATGTGATCAAAAGTCCGTTGCAATCACGTAGCGTACGCGGATACTCGCCGGGTAAACTTAACAGACAGCCATGTCCCATAGCCCCGACCAAGTGACTGTAGGAGAACCCCATCACCAAAAGCATCCGTTCGGGTACTCGCGGCAGCGGTGTTCCGCCTTAGTGCACTTCGTCGACGGCATCTTGGGGTGCGGCCGTCTACTAAAGTTTGCGAAGAGCATTCGATCAAGACGCCGGGAATCTTGTTGAATTGCCCGACTTGATATTGAAAAGAGTTTTCGATAATGAGACTAAAATGCGGGGTTTATAATTGTTAGGCATGTGATGTCTAAGGAATTCATTTGGTTAGGCATTCGATGTCTAAAAAGATTGCGGATTCCAACTGTTGTAGTTTTACACTTTCTTTTCTGTGACCGTAAGCGTAGTATGTGGTGTATCGCCGGCTTCGTTGCTATACATCAGCGACAATCGGGATACGCATACTTGCTTACGTTGATGATATGAGATATTATGTGTTGCTCTGATATGTTATATTGGATCGTCGCGTTTGAATAGCCGGGGGTTTTATGTGAGATGAGAGTTTTTCTTTTTCATTCATGTAAAATTCAATTTGTATGTAATATTCTTTTATTGGGGCACTTCCAGGTTGCGGATGATGTCACCGTTGTATATTATTTACTTTTCCGCATTAGGATAGACCCAAGGCGGGGAGCACAAGTAACCGGATTCTAGGGTCCAGTAGGAGACCATCTCGAAGAGTCGAGACCGGGTCTTCTAACCCTAGAATCGGTAGTGTTGCTTGCCTCTCTCGTAGGGGTCTAGGGATGTGGGTTTGGCTATTCATCGCGACCGTGGAATCCGTGTTTTATACAGGCTCGTATTGAAAACACGGACGTCCTAGTATATCCAATATTTCATATATGTTCTTCGGCTGCAATGTTCTGTGATGAGATCATATTACTACCTGAGACGAATGTTTATATTTTATATATATGAGATATATGTTATATTGCAGATTTCGTTTCAAAAGAGATGCTTATGAAGCATAATAAAATGGGACTTCATTAATGAGATTAATGAAACTAAAAGAAACCTAAAGATGTTGTAGAAACTTGTTTAAAAACTGGTAGCTCTAGCTCTTGCTTTGCATAGCGGTGTTCCTTGTAGAACATCCAGCACCTTATTCGATAAGGAAAGGACCGAGATCCCTTCACCGGGAGTGACCTCTTTAGCAATAACTGGCATATGCTACAAACTCGGTTTGTATTTTCATTGCTTCTATAGTTTTTGCTTTGCATAGTGATATTTGTGAAATATCCTGCACCTTATTCGATGAGGAAAGGGCCGACGATCCCTTCACCGGCAGTGGCCCCCTTTAGCAAAACTAGAAAAGCCTAAAAAACACTCCATTTAAAATCACTCGATTCTACAACGATATCAAGTTCATTACGCAATGGGTTTTCTAAAAAACCTGTCGTAGCCCTCCGTCATTTCAGATAAGTACTGGTTAGTATTCGTGCTGCGTTTGTTGACCTCTGTCAAGGAGTAGTTTGCGGTAGCTGATTAGTGCTTATCTGTATAAGCATATGATGTGATTGATTTAGGGTAGTCGGGCGACCTTATTGACCTCTGTCAAGGGTCGTGCGGGTGGGTTTACTTCAATCAGGAAATGACGGGTTGAACTTGACTAGCAGCCTATGGTTTGTTGAGCTCTGTCTAGGTCATAGGACGCTTGGGGCAAAATATTATTGGGAATTTCAAGTGTTGAAATTTGCAATGAGATTGCATACCTTCTATGAGATAGTTGGATCCCGATACCCGCTGCGAGTAAGAGTTACTCCCGGGAGAGTTTTATACATTACAATTAGCCGATCAAGTAGGTGTCTAGAAAGGTGTTAACGGGGTTACGCCTCTGGGAAAACGAGATTTACTTAATTAGGTTCGTGCGAAAGCACGGGGGACCTCCCTCAAAGTACCGACACTGGCCTGGCTGAAAGATTGGCGAACTTGTAGCGTGTAATTAATCCCGGCTAGTCTTTCCTTTTAGGGTTAGAAGGTAGATTTGATTAAAACAGTGGGAGACATCCTGATTAGATATATTAGATAACCAATCTAATCTTGCAAGAGCATACGCTGAGTGTTCTCTTCTCTCTCTCTCCAGGTAACGACCATATCACGCCTTAATCAAGATAAGAAAAACGGATATATTGACCGAACCCGCTTGTTATACTGAGCTGGGGAACGTTGGTCCCGCTCTAACTTATAATGGTTATAAGACAGAGTAGGAAATTGGGGAATACCAGATTTCCCGTGCCACCCAAACGAAGAAAGTGCATGTTGATGCATCATCTTCGGGTGTGTTCATTACATAGAACTGTTTCTCAGTATCCTTTACGTCCTGGGTATTTGATACCGGATCAGGATCCCACATATGTAATCTGTTACATGGGCTACAGATAGGTAGAGAACTGAGAACGGGTGATAGGTTTCATGAGACAGAAAACGGTGCAAGTGTTGCAGCCAAGTCTGTTGGTCACTATCACCCTGTATTACCAGAATACATTGATTCTGAACGAATGTTATTAGATACCGAACCTGATATACAAAATCATATCAGTCTCTTTATTAGTTAAGAAATGATAAAATTTTGTATTGTTGGATAATGTTTTGAACATTTCCTATATCAAGAGTTGATCGGTTCAGGCACGTTATCTAAAAGCATTGACGTTCTAAATCAAACTACAGTTCTTTAGTATACGGAACACACACAAGAGAAAGAGTTCAGAAATGAACGGATCCTTCTTGAGGTATTGTAGACTAGGTCATATCAATGCTACCCGACTAACTAAGTTGCACAAAGATGCATATTTAAATCTGTTTGAATTTACATCTTGTGAAACTTGCCGGTCATGTCACAAAGATAAGATGACCATAGCTCTATTTATTGGAAACAGAGAAAGAGTTAGTGAACTCTTGGAATGATACATGTTGATGTATATAGGTCCCCTGTCTACACATGCCAAGACAGGTTCTTTCTACTTCATTACATTCTCTGATAATCTCTCAAGATTCAGACATATGTTTCTGTTGAAACACAGGTCCGAACCTTTTGAGATATTCACAGAATATAAATTAGAAGTAGAGAACCAAAATACGGGTAAAAGTATTATGTCCTATGATGTGATCAAGGAGGAGAATACTTAAGCTCGGAATTCCTGGACTATTCTAAAGGAGAATGAGATTCTCTCTCAGCATTACTCCTCCGTATACACCACAGCACGTCGGTGTATCGGGGTGGAGCAATAGCACCCTATGTGATATGGTGTGCTCTATGATGAGTACTACTGAGTTTCCTATTTCCTTTTGGGAGTTATGCACTTGAGAAGCTGCATACCTATTGAATAGGGTTCAAATCAAATCAGTTGCCTACCACTTCATATGTGATATGGAAAGGGAAGAGCCCATATCTTATGTTTGTTAAGATTTGGGGTTGTCCGGCCTATGTCTAAAAGCAAAATCTGGACAAGCTCGAGGCAAGGTCTGTTATGTAGAACTGGAAATGTTCCAGCTATACAAACTGCAGCTGATGAGTTGGTAGAACCAATGGATTCAATAGTTTCCAACGAACCTCAGCCTCTCCGTCGATCTAGTAGGGTTCCTCACCCACCTGAGAGATACTTCGGTTTCTCTATGACAGTGGGAGTGAGGATTGCATCATGATATGATGACCCAACTAGTTTCGAGCTGGCCATCAGGAGTGGGACTCTGTAAGAATGGCTGGATGCTTATCGATCTGAGATGGAATCCTTATACACTAACAAAGTATGGACTTTGGTTGCTTTATCTGAAGGGTTAAATCCCCATCAGGAGAGAGTATATCTTTAGAAGATTACTTGGTGTACATGGAAAGTTGAGACTTTCAAAGCTATGCTTAAGTCCATCCAGATCCTACTTGCCACGGCTACATACCATGACTACGATATCTGGTGGTTGGGTGTCATGACTGCTTTTCTAAATGATGTTTTAGAAAAGAGCGTCTATAAGTACACAGCCAGAGGGCTTCGTAGACAGTGGGACCAGCGGAAACGTGTGCAAGATGTTTTATGTGATAAAACAGGCATCGCGGAGTTGGAACATCTGTTTTGATGTGGTAGTCAAAGAGTTTGACTTAATCAAAATGGTAGATGAACCTTGTATATACAAAAAGGTAGTAGAGAGTATGGTGGTCATCCTTGTAGAGTACGTGGATGACATACTCTTGATAGGGAAGGAGTTTCCTATGCTACGCTCGGTTAATCTCCGCTTATCATAAGGATTCTCCATATAGGATCAAAATGATACCTCCTAAATCCTGGATTTTGGATCTATGAGATAGATCTAATTGGATGTTAGGACACTCACTAGTTGTAGTGAGATGGTACAAATCGATCCTGAGGAGAATCACTGGAAAGGTTCCAGGGTGATAAGGACGACTGAATGTCAGTCGCAGGTATTGTCTTTACCCTTAGTGGAGGGACGGTATGTTGGAAGAGTTCCAAGCTAGATACCGTGACATACTAGACGATTAAAGGCAAGATACATCGTTACCAAGGATACCACCAAAGAGGCAGTCTGGATATTTATAAGTTCATAAGATGAACTTCGTTCCTACCATTGTGTGACAATGGAGTTGTGGCTTTGGCCAAGGAACTACCGTCCCATCAGAAATCCAGATATAATTCTTAGGCAGTATCACCTGATCATGGAGATGGTTGATCTCCAGGGAGATCGAGGTTAGGAGAGTAGATACAGAGGACAACAGCGCGGATCCACTCATAAAGGCCTTTTTCCCAGTAGAGACTTTTATGGGATGGTTGAGTATGAGATACTTCAACCGCAGCTAATTGTTGGGTATGCGATACCACAACAGATGGCCCTAGTGCAAGTGGGAGATTGTTAGTTATATGTATGCCCTAGAGGCCATTACTGTACATACGATGTATATTGTAGTGGATGTTAGGACATATATAGGGAGGACTTTCTTGCTCGACATGATAGTATGCTATCTGGTTGTACTTTATCTTAACATGTACTCTGATTGTCTCTATATTACATGTTGATAAAGCCCTTAGGATATGTACTCGACTACTGGGACTATGATGAGATCATACTAGTGGGGCCACGGTAGTCGACGAGTACATCCTATAACTGTTCCTAGTCGAGGGTGTATCGAGACAGGGCATCGATACACCAGAATAGACTAGCGTATACGCATCTTGACCCATATGATGGGCGATGGATGATCCCATATCCATCGTTGTTTGACATCAAGGATGGTGTACGGGTGCTCAGTGGAGACTGGGTATACTGGACGGACTCGCCGAGAACTCCCAGATGGTATTATACCTCACGTCAGATGGCAGTTCTCTGGTGACACTGGTACAGAGTAGTTTGTTGACCTGAGATCGTCATAGAGTCTTGTGTGATTCCCACTGTGCTTTGATTTCCATCATACCACGTCCAAGAGGGCGTGCAAAAAGGTGGCTTTTGGGTACAGTCCCGAATCACATGGAGGCAATGAGCGATAGGAGGGGATTCGTATCTCCCGGTATAGCGAGTTGATGTTGTGCTGTGTTCGATTGGCTATAACCGGAAATCCCTGGCCAGGGTTGCTGAGATTTACTGGTAAGTGTTATCAGTAGTTTCTCGAACTGTTATAGACCTCATATCGACACGACTTATCGAGCTACTGGGGTCTGACGTTTACCACCCCTAGGCGAGATATGCAACATATCAGACGACGAGACCGGACTGTACGGGAGTGTTACTGTTTGGATTCACAAGAGAAGTTACAGGCTTGCTTGTGGATCTTCTGAGTGCTCAATACCTGGGTAGCTGTTACGTTTAGCTGACCGCTTGCAGCTTGTGGGTGTTTGATATGATCATCACCTACTGCCAGCGTATTGACGATTCTTTAAAGTCCTACACAGAGGTTTCTTGGTTCAGGCAAAACGGAGTAGGATCACATATGTGATATGTGCGGGACCGAGGATAATGCGGTATATGATACCGTATTGGATTCTCGCGATATGAGATATCGGCCGGGTATATGTGATATAGCCGGGTCATCGTATTAGTCGGTTATATGCGATATAGCCGTATTGTCGGATCAAGTGTTGATTCGATAATTTAATGTATAATAATATATATGATATCTTAAATTACATTAACTAATATTAGCTCACTAAAAGATTCATTTTTTCACGGGATAATACATTGATATATATGCGATATATGTTAATTGTATTATTTTCTATTGTTAAAAAATAATTGTATATGTGATATATAATATTGTAACATGTCAGGGTTACAAATTTAACTATGGTTTAGGGTTTAAACTTGGTTAGGGTTTGGATTAGGGTTAGCTTTTGCATGAAGCTTCCATGAAGCTTCATGATGCTTTGACTTTGTGGTTGCTTGATATTTTTGTGAGATATTATGTTAACCCAATCCAAACCATTAACCCTAGTTAACTCTCTACAAGGGTTAACTCTCTCATGCTTAACCCTTGGTTAGATTTATAACCACTACAATAATTCATTATTCATCACAAAAGGAATTCTATCATATTGTTCATCTTCTTCCTTCATCTTTCTTCATGGAAAAAGCTCACTAGCTTTTTTCCAAGTGATGAATAAATGTGAGAAAAAGATAAATAAAGAGAGCAAAAATCCTACTTCATTTTCCCTTGCCATTTAGATGAGGGTGTTCACATCATTTCATGAGTGTTAGCTTGTGTTAACGAAACTTCAAGGTAGATCATCTTTGTATCGAAGATCGGAAGCAAAGGTTGCATCATTCTCTTCGTGAAGCCACTCGAGAGTCGGGAACATGATGATCGCAGCGAAGGGACCTCAACACGGAGCTTAAGAAGTGAAGGACCGGATCTACAAAGGTTGTAATCCCTCTCACTTAGTGTTAAAGCGTTTAACATGTTCGTTTTTGCCTAATCTCTAGTTTAAAGATCCGGCTTCGGGTTGTTCGGCACGGCTAATTTTTTAATCGGGCATGGTTGATGCCTCGTAGACCCTTGTGCGCGTGCCTAGCAACCCTACAACCTGTAGGGTCACCTAAAGCAATACACGATGATAAAGATAAACCAGATAGCATACTATCATCTTGTGTAAGACTGTCCTACTGGGACTGGTCAGTTGGAGCCCTCAGAGTCAATTATTGGATCACAGGCACGTGATTGCAATAATTGAGGGAGGACCTATCCCGGTAGGACAGTCTTACTCAAGTTGATAGTATGCTATCTGGTTTATCTTTATCATCGTGTATTGCTTTAGGTGACCCTACAAGTCACTATTGCACGTTGATAGAGCCCCTAGGATTCATGCTTGACTGCCAGCAGTATGAGGGCGATCATATACGTGGGAGCTGGTAGTCTATAAGCACATCCTTAAAAGGTCCCTAGTCGTAGGAGTTTCGAGATAGGGCATCGATACTCCAGAGTAGACTACTGTATACAGTCGAGACCCCGACAAGGGGCGGTGGCCGGTCTCACAAGCCACTGGTGTCAGTTTGTTCACCTAAGATGTATACAGGTGCTCATTGGGTTATGAGTACACCGGACAAGACTCGCCGGGAACATGCCAGTTGGTCTTATACCTGACGTGAGATAGCAGTTCCCTGGTGACATGTGTACAGGTTTGTTCATCGACCTGAGGATCGTCATTTGTCTCGTGTGAGTTCCCACTGTACTTTGATTACTACCCTACCACGCTCAAAGGAGACGTGCAAACAGGTTTTAGTTGGGTACAGTCCTGAGCCACATGGAGGCAGTGAGCGGATATTCAGGGGTTCGTCTCTCCCGGTATTGGGGGTGAGGTCGCGTTGTGTCTAGGAGAGCCCTTACACGAAGTCCTTGGCCAAGGCAGGAGATTTACTGGTAGGTATTCCAGAAGTATCTCAGGGTGTCCTGGGCTTCACTCCGACACGAATTGTATCGCTTTTGGGGGTCTTACTTTTACCAACCCCCTACGCCCGCCATGCGATGCTCATAGACGAACGGACCGGACTGTACGGATATTGTCACTGACACGCTCAGTAGGGTGTCAGGATTAGTTCGTTCATCGACGTCCCTTTTTGTCAATAGCTGGTAGCCCGTCACGTATGGCTAATACCTATGACGTGCTAGTGGTTAAATCCACAGCCATAGTATTGACGAGTCTTTAGAGTCCCCCACACACAGTTACACAAGTATCGGGCGAAACGCTGTAGAGGCCGTATGGAGATTTGGCAGGGTTCGATCAGATACGTGCGGTATTGCACGGATCAGGATCAGACGGTTAGTACTAGAGGCCGTATGGATATATGGCAGGGTTCGATCAGATACGTGCAGTATTGCACGGATCAGGATCGGACGGATAATACTAGCCGGCTTTGGTATAAGCCGGATCCTAGTATAGCACAGTGTAGATTTTGTCTCATTGCATTTGTATTTCGGTTGGAATACAAATGCGGGTGTGTATACACAGTATCGGGGTTTTCCTGTAATTTATTACGGGATCAGTTTTCTGGAGTTGCCAGTTTGTTTTCTGTTTCAGCCATATTTCTTTGTATCTTTCATTGGTTGAAGATTGGTGGAGGAGGGCTTATTTGCATTTGTGCAAATAAGCTTCTTGGAGGGTTGATCTTGCAAAATTGGTGTGCCATGATTACTTGACTTTCTTTAGTCATCATAGCTTGTCTTGTAGTGTCATGATGGCATGACTTTTGATGATGATGGATTATGATGGTGGAGTGTTGGTTTTTAGTTTGTGATCATTCCTTCTCATGATCACCCATTCCTTTCTTTCTCTCCCTTTGTATTATTCCACTCACTCCCTTATTCTTTCTCTCCTCTCAATTCTTTTTGGCCGGCCAAGTGAGGCATGGGGCTGTCCAAAAATATGGGGGTGGGGTTTTGTTCTCATGGTGCTTGCAAAATTCCATTTTTCATCACAAAACTCCAAGTATCATTCCTCCACCAAAATGGCAACCTCCATGAACCCCAAAATGAGACATGGTTCTACACTATATTCTACAGCAAATCTTGGGCACGTCGACTCGCCAGCTTCATGCACGAGTTGCCTCGGACCAGAGGTGGGAGCCCGTAAAAGATGCAGGCGATGTGGTGCCCTTCCGGCGATATGATGGAGATCGGAGATTCCGCAGGAGATCGAGACGACGACGAGAAGACCGGAGGACACGGATCAATCGGTATATCTCTCTGCCTCCTTCTCTAGATTGCTAGGACTAGATTAATGGCACGATCCGGGTTTATAGTGCGCGGTGGTGCCGGTTTGAAAAGTTAAAGTTTAGCATCGCTTCAGCATTCCGGCGTCGGATCGACGGCCGGGCCGCCGCCGTGCACTTACAGTTGTATCAGAGCCTCGCCATTAACCTAGTCTAGCTTGGTCTAATGTGTTTACGTTTCCGTTTGAACAAAAATCCCAAAACCGCATTTTCATGCATATCAGTTTGCTGTCGAAATTTTTTTGGCTCCAAAAATTTTTCAGGTTATTGCAGAATGATGTGCAGGGAATCCTAAGAATACTGTAAAATTTTTGTGACCTGATCCTTCCATACGACCGCGGAACCGCGGCCATAACCCCTCTTTGGCCGCGGTTCCGCCGCAGGAATTTAGTTTCACTTCACCAATTTTTTGCAGTAGGCTTTTGGGCTGAAAATAGGGGTTTTGGTATACTTTGTTTGGGCCCAGAATTTCTGTGAGTGCTACATTATTGCTTGGGGGCCCACTTGGTAAAATTTAATCGATCGAATATTTTAAACATATTTATTCACAGTATTTACATTATATCTGCGACCGTGAATGTCACTTGATCGGTAAATCCTGTCTAACTGCTATAGCCCGGTTAGACGGATTTGCGAACGTGACATTCACGTTGATGTTCTGTGTTATGCTGTGATGTTGCAGATTGGTCGTGGGGGATAGCCTGGATGCAATGGTAGTACAGAGTTTGTTGCATTATGTACATTTGATATTGCGGGACGAACGTCCGACATGTGGACTGCCGTCACTGCCTGATTGTATATTATTCTTTTAGGGCACGACCAGGTCGAGGTCGATGTACCCGTTGTATGTATATTTTACTTTCTGTACTAGGATTACCCTAAGGTGGGGTGCACGGATAGCCTGGTTCAAGAGGGCAATGGGCCCGCATCTCATGGAATTGAGACGGAGGGGGCTTCACTCTAGAATTGGCGGGCTATTCGCCGCACTCGTATGGGGTACAGGTTGACCCAGGAGGGGTGCCCAAGTTACCGGATTCCGTGAAGTGCCGGGTGGTCCATTCACGTTACTGAAGGGGGCTGCCTCGCTTCAGGTTTTGGCGAGTAACTTGCCACGCCCGTAGGGGTCTAGGATTTCATTGCACATGCTATCCACACGACCAGGGGAACGTCGGGTTTCAGTAGTAGCTCTGTGAAACCCGGGGATCCCAGATATCTGTATTGTTCTGTGAAGCTGTACATTTCTGTGATGTTGCATTTTATCACGCCTTGAGCGAAATATTATATATTGATATATATACTAGTAGATGTTGTATATGTTTTGCATCCGCGCTAGTCCAGTCCCCGCTCTGTCGTTAGTTAGCTAACCTAACGGGACCCAGTGGCGAATGCGGATGGCATATACGTACGTCATTATTTTCGTTCTTTGTGGTGTGATCAATTGATGGGACTGCGTTGATTCGGATCAATGCAAGTTAAAAACAAACCTTTCCGATGTTGTTGGAACACTTTTCAAAAAGCTGTTATTGCAAGGACGTTCTCTTTTGTTTTGCATTGTGGTATTTAGTTGGAATATCCTGCTCCTCAGTCGACGAGGCAAGGGCCGAGATCCCTTCACCGGGAGTGACCCCTTGGACAGAAGTTTGCGTCAGGGCATTAACTTCACTATAGCCGATTACTTTTGCTTTGCATCATGGTATTTAGTTGGAATATCCTGCACCTCATTCTACGGGGAAAGAGCCGAGATCCCTTCACCGGGAGTGACCTCTTTAGCAAAGGTTTTCGTCACTATATTTTTATAAAAGCTATCCGGTTCCTTCAACGATATCAAGTTCTTTACGTTAAAGGTTTTCTCCAGAAACCATTCGTAGACCTCCGTCGTTTCAGACGGGTAGCACGTAGTATTCATGCTATGTTTGTTGACCTTCGTCAAGGCATAGTGAATGGTAGCTGCTTGTTGCCTTTCTGCTGCATAGATAGATGCGTTGGTTTGGGACAGTCGTATAGCCTTGTTGACCTTCGTCAAGGGCTTGTACGGGTGGGTTCAAATTAACCTGGACAATGACGGGTAGAACTTGACATGTGACTTATGATTTGTTGACCTTCGTCAAGGTCATAAGAGCATGGGGCAGAAATCACATCGGGAGTTTCTAAAGAAACTGAAACTTGCCAGATATGCGCATACCTTCTGGAGTGTGATGATGTGAGCGGATTCCGTCACGTTATCATGCGATGATAGTTAGATCCCGATTCCCACTAATGAGTTGGTTTACTCCTCGGGTGATCCCGACTAATTCTTCTTTCACGTTTGGAGGAGAATTTGACGGTACAGTGGGAGGTTTTCAGATTAGATAAATTGGTAACCATTCTGATCTAGGATAGAGTGCACGCTGAGTGTTTCTTTTCTCTTTCTCTTTGGTAGCGACCATTGACCCGACCCTAAGACTATGACTCAGTGACCAAAATTAACCGAACCTTCTTTAACACTGGCTTTTGGATTGTCGGAGTTGCAAACCTCATTGCCACTCCTACTTTCACCCTTTTCTCCAGGAAACCCCGTATTACTAAGAACGTCCACTTCCATTGGACAAAACCATCGTATGGTTAGATACGAACTCGAAGGAATTTATTCGAGGATGGTTTCCGGTTCTGGAGAAAACGGATAGGACTATTCAGTTGTCTTTTCCTTTTACCTTGTCTGAGGTTGCGAGTACTCCTTGGTTTAGGAGATAGTACACCTATTACGCAAATTGGATAGTCTTCTTCCAAACCATAGGCAGGTGCCGACCTGTAGGGAATGAAGAAAACCAATTAGCCTAACGATGGTGTACGGAAGGTATTAAGTAAAGACATATCAAGGGATTAGTAAGAGGGCAAAGTAAATTGCGACTGCTATTCACGACCAAACCAAGTATTTCTTCGCCAATCCTAAATCACCTTTGTATTTCTCCGGGACACTCCGTATCACTACGAAGATCCACAGTTTATTGGATACTCCATCGTATGGTTATATACGAACTCGAAACGAACTTGTTCCAGTTCGGGGATGGATTCTGGTTCAGGAGAAATAGGAATATGGTTTATTCGGTTGTCTTTTATCTTCACCTTCTCTCGCATTTCAAGTGCTCCTAGGATTAGGACAGTACACCCATTATGCTTATTGGATAGTCTTCTTCCAAACCATAGGCTGGTGCCGAACGGTAGGGAAGGAAGAAAACCATTTGGCCTAAAGGGGTGTACAGAAGGTAACGACTAAAGACATATTAAGGGATTTGGAAAGATGGCAAAGAATTACACGGTTACAGTTGTGAATCTGAATAATGGAAGAGGCATTACTAGGAATACCGGGATACCCCATCGAAACATTTCAATGTTTCAGTTTCACTGTGTACTGTTAAAGGAAAACTGACTTCCCGATTAGATACTTACTCTAGGGTATGTATTTACCAGGTATGATTCTCACAACTGTATGGTTTTACAGATGATGAGTGGGAGTAAATTATTGGGAATTAGGTGATCATCCTCATTATATCGGGATTCGTTGTAATCGGTGATATTTGAGGAAGTCACCTGGGTTGTTTGCCGAACGACAAATATTTGGTTTTGAATATCCGCTGTCATGCACCAATTTCAAATTGATATATCTGTACGTCTATTTTTATAGAGTGAGATATACCTTTTTGAAATTATGTCTACGACATTTACCTATATCAGTGGATGGTTAGGTAAGGAGCATTAAACAGCGGTGTAATTCTTCTTAACCATAAGTACAGTTTTCAACCTGCAACACACAGGGAGTGAGTTATTAGACTCAAGGGGCTTATACAGAGTATTGTATGTTGTCCAGTGTCCATTAGGACAAAGGGGATGGTCCTCGTACTATATTCGGTTTACTTATGACTTCTCTAGTTTTTAGACAGGTGTTTCGTGGAAACACAGGGTCCGAATTTTGAGAAGTTATAGGTATATGAATAGAGTAGAGAACCAGGTGTTGCAGGTATCGGGATTCTTCAAGGTGATCGTAGATGTAGATACATATGTATGGTATTCAGTTGATAGTAATGGTTAAGAGTGTAAGTCCGCGTTGCCCACCCCGGTTCTTACGGGGAGGCGGAAAACATAATAAAAATCGGATTTTTATCAACTATAGGCAACATGGACTATGCTTTAAGGATCTTTGCTAAACAAAAACTTGCTAAAGCTAACTTGAAAGTAGCTAAGTGGTAGAAAGGTTATACCTTTGGTCTCTTTGTCCTTCTCTCCTTGCTCCTAGAAGTATTAGAAGGAGGTCACCTTATCGTCTTCTCCTGTCAAAGAAAATCCACCCGAAAGCCTCAACCTTTGGCTTCAACTCCAAGCTAGGAGTAACTAGGGTGCAAGAAGTGCTAATACATGAACCCTAGATGAGAGTAGAGAAGATCAAGAGAGGGTTTTTCTCAAGCTCAAGTGTTTCTCAACACATGAGCGGGAGAGAGCTTGAGGGAGAGGAAGAACAAGAGAGAGAAATGAAATGAGATTATGAGCAAGAATAAATCCATTCTCACTAATATATGTGTATTAATTTAATTAGATAATTAGTAAGATAATTGTCATGGCTTAATCAAGACATGACCATTATCATTTCATTTTAAATGCAAATTGCAACGATCAAAGAGCATCTTCCTAATGAAATGATGATGGTCAAAGTGTCAACCAAGGTCAACAAGTCAAACAAGTCAAATGGTCAACAACCATAACCTTGGACAATTATTAAACTAATTATTAATTAACAATAATACACACATAAACATTAGGGTTAATAAAATGACAATAGCCATTAACCCTAATCAAGGTCCTCTCCCTCTGTCTCAAGAAACTGTGCATACGCACCCGCATCCGTGATCCGAGGAACACGAATACTATGAGAAAAACAAATCTCAAAACATATACTAGGATCCGGCTTAAACCAAAGCCCTCTAGTATAAACTGTCCGGACAGCAAACGTGCACAAGTGCGCGAATGTGAACGAACCCTGTAGCAAAACCATGCGACCTCTACTCATTTTGCCTAAAGGCGAATAGCTCTCTGTGTGGGACTCTAAAGACTCGACACTACGCTGGCAGTGGGTTTAACCACAGACCGCAAGCGGCACTAGCTGTACGTAACGGTCCCCAGGTAGATGTCGATAAGAAGACTGACGAGGTGAACCCCATCTGAACTCCTACTGAGCCTGTATGTGACAATCTCCGTACAGTCCGGTCTGTTCGTCTGATACATCGCATGGTAGGCCTAGGAGGGCGGTGAACGTCAGTCCCCTAATAGCGGTACAAGTCGTGCTGGAGTGAAGCCCAGAACACCCTGAGATAACACTGGAAACCTACCAGTATATCTCGCTTGCCCTGGCCAGGGACTACTCGTGTAATGGCTCTCCTGGACACAGCGCGATGTCAACCCCCAATACCGGGAGAGACGAATCCTTTCTAACCGTCACTGCCTCCAAGTGCTTCGGGACTGCACCCAAAAACTACCTGTTTGCATGACTCCTTTGAGCCGTGGTAGGGTAGTAATCAAAGTGCAGTGGGAACACACTCGAGGAGAATTGATAGTGTCAAGTCAACGGACTAAGCTGTACTCATGTAACCTGGGAACTGATAACTGACGATAGGTATAATACCAACCAACAGTCCCCGACGAGTCCTGTCCAGTATACTCGTAACCCAACGAGCACACGTATACTATCTCAAGTACGTCGTACTGACGGCTGTAGGACAGACCGTCTCCCACACTGGGATGAGAAGCGCATACGCTAGTCTACTCCGGAGTATCGATGCCCTGTCTCGATAGTCCAACGACTAGGGACCTGTATAAGGATGTGCTTATAGATCACCCAGCTCCCACGAGTGTGAGCGCCATCACCACGCTGTAATCAAGCAAAGATCCTAAGGGCTCTACTAATATGTATATCAGCAATATGCTAAAAGAAACACATGCACATATTAAAGCAGAGATAAACCAAGTAGCATACTACCATTTCGAGCAAGATTGTATATACATCTGTGAATATCCCAAGCTTCCATCAAGTAATATACAAACTAGTATGATACAGTAATGGCCTCTAGGGCATATACACTAACAATCTCCCAGTTGCACTAAGGCCATGTACTGGCGTATCGAAGACCTGTCATCTCGATCAGCCGCTCGAACTGAGTCTGGGACAAGGCCTTGGTGAATGGATCTGCAGTGTTATCCTTTGATGCAACTCTCCGGACCTCGATCTCCTGGCGATCCACGATCTCCCTGATCAGGTGATACCGCCTTAAGATGTGTCTGGATTTCTGATGGGATCTTGGTTCCTTCGCTAAAGCTATAGCCCCGTTGTTGTCGTAATACAGAGGTATTGGGTCAACAATGGACGGAACAACCTGAAGTTCTCTCAAGAACTTCCTCATCCAGACAGCTTCTTTTGCGGCATCAGATGCAGCGATGTATTCCGCTTCCTTCGTCGAGTCTGCAACGGTTTCCTGTTTGGAGCTCTTCCAACACACCGCCCCTCCATTGAGGGTGAAGACAAAACCCGACATGGACTTGGAATCATCCTTGTCACTCTGGAAGCTGGAGTCAGCAAAGGCCTCAATCTGCAGGTCTTTTCCGCCATACACCAAAAACATCTCCTTAGTCCTTCTCAGGTACTTTGGAATGTTCTTTACTGCTATCCAATGTTTCTCCCCTGGGTTTGACTGATACCTGCTTACCACACTCAGCGCATAAGCTACATCCGGTCTGGTACACAACATCGCATACATTATAGAGCATACCGCAGAAGCGTAGGGTATAATAGACATGCGATCCCTCTCCAAATCATTCTTGGGAGACATCTCTTTGGAGAGGGTGATCCCGTGACAAGCCGGTAGATTACCGCGCTTGGAATCTTCCATACTGAATCTCTTCAGTATGGTGTCGATGTACCTGGACTGTGAAAGTCCCAATATCCTCTTGGATCTGTCACGGTAGATCCGGATACCCAGAATGTATGAGGCATCACCCAGGTCATTCATTGAGAACCTGTGTGACAGGAACCCCTTGACAGATTGTAGCATAGGAATGTCATTTCCTATTAAGAGAATGTCATCCACGTATAAAACGAGGAATACTACAGTTCTCGCTACAAATCTACAATAGATGCATGGTTCATCTGGATTTTTGATAAAGCCAAATTCCTTGACCGTCTCATCAAAACAGATGTTCCAACTCCGCGATGCCTGCTTTAGTCCATAAATGGACTTAAGCAACTTGCACACCTTTCCGCAGCTCCCACTCTGAATGAAACCCTCTGGCTGATCCATATAGACACACTTTTCTAAATGACCATTTAGAAAAGCTGTCTTTACGTCCATCTGCCAAATCTCATAATCGTGGAAAGCAGCAATGGCAAGAAGGATCCGAATGGATTTCAGCATAGCTACTGGAGAAAAGGTTTCGTCGTAGTCCAAACCAGGTCGCTGACGAAAAACCCTTTGCAACCAGTCTAGCTTTATAGGTCTCAACCTGTCCATCTACACCAATCTTCCTTTTGAAGATCCACTTGCATCCTACGGGTTTTACCCCGTCAGGAGCAATGTCCAACGTCCATACTTTGTTGGTGTACATGGACTCCATTTCGGTCCGCATTGCATCCAGCCATTTTACCAAGTCGACGCTCTGAATGGCTTGCTGGAAGCTAGTAGGCTCATCACTGTCTATGATGCAATCCTCTCTATCCCCGTCTATGAGAAAACCGTAGTATCTCTCGGGCGGATGAGACTGCCTACTACTCCTGCGGAGTGGCGTGGGAATGTCTTGATCTTTCGAACCCTCTGGTTCTACTAAGCTTTCAGTAATAGCTTGTGGTTCTGGAATTTCTTCCAGTTCTATTGCGCTCCCACTTATTTCCTTTTCTAAGAACTGATGTTCCAGAAAATGGGCATTACGAGAAACAAAGACTTTTTGTTCCTCTGCGCTATAGAAAAGATACCCCATGGAGTTCTTTGGGTATCCCACAAACTTGCACAGTACTGAGCGTACCTCGAGCTTGTCCGCATGCTGCTTTTTTACAAAAGCTGGACATCCCCAAATCTTCAGGTATTGAAGATAGGGTTTCTTCCCACTCCATATCTCATATGGTGTGGTAGGCACAGTCTTAGTTGGAACTCGGTTCAAAAGGTATGCAGCTGATTCTAGCGCATATCCCCAGAACGATCGCGGCAACTCAGCGTTACTCATCATGGACCGTACCATATCCAATAGGGTTCGGTTCCGTCTCTCTGATACACCATTATGTTGCGGAGTGTATGGAGGAGTAAGCTGAGAGAGAATTCCATTCTCTTTTAAGTAACCCAGGAACTCGGCACTCAAGTATTCACCACCTCGATCAGATCTCAGTGTCTTTATACTTTTGCCTGTTTGTTTTTCTACTTCGTTCTTATATTCCTGGAACTTATCAAAAGTTTCGGATTTATGCTTCATTAAGAAGACATGTCCGAACCTTGAGAAATCATCCGTAAAAGTAATGAAGTAAGAATAACCGCTTCGTGCATGTGTAGACATTGGACCGCACACGTCGCTGTGTACGAGTCCCAAGAGCTCGCTCGCTTTATCTCCGTGTCCAGTGAACGGAGTCTTTGTCATCTTTCCCTTGAGACAGGATTGACAAGTTGCATACGATTGATATTCGAACGAATCCAAATATCCTTCTGTGTTTAACTTAGTCAACCTTCTCTCATTGATGTGACCCAGTCTACAATGCCATAAGAAAGTTTTATTGATTTCTGGAGACTTTCTTTTGTGTGTATTCTGGACATTGAAAATCTGTGGTTGGTTTAATACGTATATACCGTTGTTCAATGTACCTGACCCAATCGAAGCATGATTAAGGTGAATGTTCACTACATTACTTACAAATGCAAATTCATAACCTTCTTTAGATAATAAAGATACAGAAATGATATTACAAGTTGCATTTGGTACATAATAACAACTACGCAAAACCAAAAAATGTCCATCTGACAATCCCAGGTGATAGTCCCCCACGGCCTCAGCATCCATGATAGCACCGTTCGCAACTCTGAGGGTCATGTCACCTGCCTTCAAAACACTACGCTTTCTCAACGCCTGCAAAGAATTACAGATATGAGATCCTGATCCTGTATCCAATACCCAGGAAGTAGAGTTTATTGATAGACAGTTTTCAATAACATACACACCTGAAGCTGAAGCTGCAACTCGCTTAAAATCCTGTGTTCTGGCTTTCCAAGCCTTGCAATCCTGTTTCCAGTGACCACTTTTGTGACAATAGAAGCATTCTTCCTTCCCCACTAGCTTCCCCGCTATCTTTGTTGCTTTACCTTTTCCCTTCGTATCCACTTTACCGACACCTCCTCTTCCTTTGGCGGGGGCTTTCTTCTTCTTACCCTTGGCTTTCGCCTTGGATCTAGAAGAGAAAGATCCTCCTTCAAACAAAGCGGATGTCTCCCTACCTTTCTGTAGGGTGCACTCAGCACTCCTCAACATGTTCAGAAGTTCGGAAAGTTCTACCTCCTTTCCTTGCATGTTGAAGTTCAGAATAAACTGGGCGTAAGTGGAAGGAAGGGACTGGAGAATCAAATCAGTATAGAGTTCATTCTCCAACGTGGTCCCAAGGTCCGCGAGCTCCTCAATGTAGCCAATCATCTTAAGCACGTGTTCCGCTACTGATGATCCGATGTCCAACCTTGCCGAAAATAACTTCTTCGACACTTCGTATCTTGCGATACGAGACTGCTCCCCATACAGTTTTTTTGTATGAAGAAATATGGACTCAAGGTCCATATTCTTGTGCCTCCTCTGATGTTCATTGTCCATCGAGGCTAATACGATGCATTTAGCCTTCACGCAATCTATCTCCCATGTCTTACGGATTTCCTTATCCGCGACGCTGGAGGTGGGACCTGGGACAGGGGGAGCTTTAGTGGTAAGGACATACCCCAACTTGTCGTAAGTGATTGCCATCTTGACATTCCTGAGCCAATCTTTGTATTTTGGCCCTGTCAATATGTTTTTATCTAGTAATAACTTAAGTCCGGTCATCTTGAATGGTCGCTGCAATTAGGAGAGAGAAAAGAAACACTTTAGCATGATGCTCTTGCAAGTTTAGAGTGGTTTTTAATTTATCTAAACTGGATGGCTCCCACTGTCTCTCGAATCCATTCTCAAACCGTAAAGAAAGGATTAGTCAGGATCACTCTCACCGTACAATACTTGCTTAACCGTTCAGCCAGGCCAGTGTCGGTACTTCGAGGGAGGTTTTACAACGCTTTCGCGAAGTTCCTTAATTAAGTAACCTCTTTTCCTTGTGGGCGTAGCCCCGCTAACACCTTTCTAGACACCTACTAGGTTTATAGCATTGATCGTTAAGTGAGAGTTTTCCCGAGGAGTAGCATATACTCACAGTAGGATCGGGATCCAAATATCATCGCGTGATAAAACCGAAGGAACCCTACCAGAATCATCACACTCCAAATGGTATGCAAAGCTAGCAAGTTTCAGTACTTATGAAACTCCCGATGTGGATTTTTGCCCCATGCTCTTATGACCTTGGCGTGAGGTCAAAATGTCATAAGTCACATGTCAAGTTCTTCCCATCATTATCCCGATTAATTTGAACCCACCCGTACCTACCCTTGACGTAGGCCAAAATGGCAGTACGACTGTCTCAAACCAACGCATTCTATCTATGCAACAGATAAATATCCGGCAGCTACCAATCACTATGCCTTGGCGTGAGGTTAAAATACATAGCTTGAGTACTACCGTATATTTAACTGAAATGATGGAGGGCTACGGATGGTTTTGGCGAAACCGTGAACGTAGTGAACATGATATAATCGACGGAACGAGATAGCTTTTAAAAGGAGTGGTTCAAGCTCCGCGTTTAAAAGTTTAGTTTTGAAAAGAACCGAGTGGTTTTCAAAGTGTTCCAATCGACTTTTACTTGGTTTATTTTCTTGCATTAGTTCTTTTAATGCATCCCATCATTTAATCCTACCATTGCAGAAAACAACCAAAATATGACGTACGCTTATGCTATTCGCATTCGCCACGGGGCCCCGTCATCACCCGTTAGGTTACTTAACTAACGACAGAGCGGGGGCTGGGCTAGCGCGGCTGTAAAACATAAGCAACGCCTAAATAGTTATCATATATAAATATATAGCAATGATAGACATTACAGATCACAGATGAATACATTGGATATACTAGGAATCCGCAATCCGTTCGAGCCTGCAACGAAAAGCGGATTACACAGTCGCGGTGAATAGCCAAATACCCCACCCAAGACCCCTACGGGTGCTGCAAACTACCCGCCAAGTACCCGAAGCGAAGCAACCTCCCTCATCACTTCGAGATACCCGGTAGTTTGTGCACCCCCTCCATGGGTCTATCCTAGGAGCATAAACAGTAAAAAGAATTATACAATGACGGCTACAACCCCGACCCAGTTTTGCGGCCAAACAAATAATAATATTACATCAATTTACATATTACAAATGAATGAAAGAAAAGCAACACTCATCTCACATCCATCCCGGCTATTCACCCGCGACAATCCAACCCATTCATATACACATACCAATATCAATCACAGAGATGTATGACCCTGAGTAATCGACATATAGCGATTAGCCGACGTTGAATACATGCAAACATCACAGATATAACCTTCATAGTCAAAGTGTATTGAAGTTCGAAAAAAATACGGAATTATAGGCCCCCAAAAATAAATTTTTATTCTGGAAAATCTGAGCACATATAATATATCTCAAAAATCCTAAAACCAATCCAGAGATACACTGCACCAAAATCGAGGCAGAGAGGAGACAAGACGGCCGCAGTTGCGCTGCAATAGCTTGCTATTGCCGCGGAACCGCGGTTCTTTGGTCAGATCTCTGGCTCGTTTTTGGTGGTTATCTTTAAAAAACCGTGAGACGATTTTAGCAGTATGACAAATTTTGTTTTGACAAGAAAAAAATTTAACAGAAACTAGGGTTTTGAAAAGTTTGGTTTTTCGATTTTTTTTCGTTTCGAACTTCGACACACTTTACTACCTAGCAAGTTTACGTTTAGTCAGGCTCTGATACCACTGTAAGTCCATGTTGCCCACCCCGGTGCTTACGGGGAGGCGGAAAACATAAAAAAAATCGGATTTTTATCAACTATAGGCAACATGGACTATGCTTTAAGGATCTTTGCTAAACAAAAACTTGCTAAAGCTAACTTGAAAGTAGCTAAGTGGTAGAAAGGTTATACCTTTGGTCTCTTTGTTCTTCTCTCCTTGCTCCTAGAAGTAGTAGAAGGAGGTCACCTTGTCGTCTTCTCCCATCAAAGAAAGATCCACCCGAAAGACTCAACCTTTGGCTTCAACTCCAAGCTAGGAGTAACTAGGGTGCAAGAATTGCTAATACTTGAACCCTAGATGAGAGTAGAGAAGATCAAGAGAGGGTTTTTCTCAAGCTCAAGTGTTTCTCAACACATGAGAGGGAGAGAGCTTGAGGGAGAGGAAGAACAAGAGAGAGAAAGGAAATGAGATTATGAGCAAGAATAAATCCATTCTCACTAATATATGTGTATTAATTTAATTAGATAATTAGTAAGATAATTGTCATGGCTTAATCAAGACATGACCATTATCATTTCATTTTAAATGCAAATTGCAAGGATCAAAGAGCATCTTCCAAATGAAATGATGATGGTCAAAGTGTCAACCAAGGTCAACAAGTCAAACAAGTCAAATGGTCAACAACCATAACCTTGGACAATTATTAAACTAATTATTGATTAACAATAATACACACATAAACATTAGGGTTAATAAAATGACAATAGCCATTAACCCTAATCAAGGTCCTCTCCCTCTGTCTCAAGCAACTGTGCATACGCACCCGTATCCGTGATCCGAGGAACACGAATACTATAAGAAAAACCAATCTCAAAACATATACTAGGATCCGGCTTAAACTAAAGCCCGCTAGTATAAACTGTCCGGACAGCAAACGTGCACAAGTGCGCGAATGTGAACGAACCCTGTCGCAAAACCATGCGACCTCTACTCATTTTTCCTAAAGGCGAATAGCTCTCTGTGTGGGACTCTAAAGACTCAACACTACGCTGGCAGTGGGTTTAACCACAGACCGCAAGCGGCACTAGCTGTACGTAACGGTCACCAGGTAAATGTCGATAAGAAGACTGACGAGGTGAACCCCATCTAAACTCCTACTGAGCCTGTATGTGACAATCTCCGTACAGTCCGGTCTGTTCGTTTGATACATCGCATGGCGGGCCTAGGGGGCGGTGAACGTCAGTCCCCTAATAGCGGTACATGTCGTGTCGGAGTGAAGCCCAGAACACCCTGAGATAACACTGGAAACCTACCAGTATATCTCGCTTGCCCTGGCCAGGGACTACTCGTGTAATGGCTCTCCTGGACACAGCGCGATGTCGACCCCCAATACCGGGAGAGACGAATCCTGTCTAACCGTCACTGCCTCCAAGTGCTTCGGGACTGCACCCAAAAACTACTTGTTTGCACGACTCCTTTGAGCCGTGGTAGGGTAGTAATCAAAGTGCAGTGGGAACACACTCGAGGCGAAGTGATAGTGTCAAGTCAACGGACTAAGCTGTACTCATGTCACCTGGGAACTGATAACTAACGATAGGTATAATACCAACCAACAGTCCCCGACGAGTCCTGTCCAGTGTACTCGTAACCCAACGAGCACCCGTATACTATCTCAAGTATGACGTACTGACGGCTGTGGGACAGACCGTCTCCCATACTGGGATGAGAAGCGCATACGCTAGTCTACTCCGGAGTATCGATGCCCTGTCTCGATAGTCCAACGACTAGGGACCTGTATAAGGATGTGCTTATAGATGACCCAGCTCCCACGAGTGTGAGCGCCATCACCACGCTGGTAATCAAGCAAAGATCCTAAGGGCTCTACTAATATGTATATCAGCAATATGCTAAAAGAAACACATACACATATTAAAGCAGAGACAAACCAAGTAGCATACTACCATTTCGAGCAAGATTGTATATACATCTGTGAATATCCCAAGCTTCCATCAAGTAATATACAAACTAGTATGATACAGTAATGGCCTCTAGGGCATATACACTAACAAAGAGATCTTGCTTCTCTTTTAGGTTACTCATAATTGGAAGCATTCCTAAGTTGAGTAACGCTGATCGGCCTCCTTCCATTTAATAGACATGCACTGGAGAAAGCTGCATGATTTGAATCTGGTTCAATTAAATCAGTGCCTCTGGTTCTATATTGGATATAGAACAGTTCATATCTTAACGATGTTAAGGTACGGGGAGTTGTCCGGCTTATGCTTAAAACCAGACTTTGGATGACTTAAGGCATTTTTCTGTAATGGCCGTTTGTGGGTTGACCCAGGCTATGACGAGGGTTGACATTCTACCATCTGGAAGATCAATAGAGATATTGTTCTAGACTCGCCACAGTTTTAATAAAAATGGATTTTTTTTCCAGAAAACAGCAGTGGGAGTATGGTAGAACTGGAAGTGATTCCAGAACCACAAACGATTACTGAAGATTTTATAGGAACCTAAAGATTCAATCTGTTTTGACATTCCATTGTCCACTCCGCAGATAAGGTGGGTAACCTCAGGCACCCGAGAGGTACTCCGGTAGCCTCAAGGACGGTGACAGGGAGGTTCTTGTTTACCCACATTTGCCATTGCTGTTGTTCCAGGCTGCGAGACCCGGCGGGAGGATGAGTATAGCGTCGTTCTAAACTGTCTTTAGAAGTGTACGTCTATATGACTCTGTCAGAGGGTTGTCGTAGTCAGTGGGAGCAGCGGAAGCATTGGTGGACAAGTGGCTTATGTCTATTTATAGACTAAAGAAGATATAGCGGAGGTAGATCATCTATTTCTGATGTGACAGTCATAGGTTTGACTTCATCAGAATAGGGATGGATCTGTTAAGAAGGTAGTAGGGTGTGATGTCCTGGTATTTGGATGACATACACAGAGTAGGAAGTGATATTCCTATACTACGATCGGTTATACTTTGGTCGTCACGCAGTGGTTTCTCCACATGGGACTTGGACATTATATTAGACATACTGGTTACTAGATATATGGTTTTAGATCTAGATTTGGGTGGTTTCCCAATCAGGGTACGTAGATAGCATTCTAAGAGTATTTAGAATGGACGACTCCTGGCACGGCAGTGTACCTGCAGGTAATGGAGTCACCCTCTCTAAAGGTGTCTTACAGACTAAATTGGAGAGGGATGTGCATGATTGGCAGATCACTTGCTCAGGCAATTGAGTCAATCATAAGATGTCACGTACCACACCAGATGTTGTTTTTGTAGTAGATGCAATAAGTTGATGTTGATCCAATCCTGGAGAAACAGTCGGAAGCAGTTTTAGAACATAAGTGGATGTTCTAGGGATATGATAACGACAGCCTCATTCGGGAGACAGTTATCATTCCAGGCTTCCAAGGTGACCTGGACGACAAGGAGGTTGTCAGAGTTATAGTTTTCCTTCTGAGAGGGGCAGTATTTTGGACAGGTAGTCCAAGGCAATACTGAGGGAGGCATGGCGCAGGATACTGATTAAGTTCAGTTGACGATACAGTCTAAGAAGTTTGGATTTGGAGTTCATTTAAGAGCTAGGTCCCATCAGACATCTAGACACATTCTAAGACAGGTATTGCTCATTTCGGGAGATGGGTTTCTCCGCGAACTTGAGATTTAGAGAGACATAGAAAGAAACATCAAAGCAGATCCACTCACTGAGGCTATTCCTCGAACGCAATAGTTTTGCAAACGAGTTTTGTGAGACTGACTAGTAGCGGAGTTGAGTGTTCGGTATCACACGGGCTGTGAGTATGCGACATCGCAATAATTAGCCTTGAGTGCAAGTGGGAGATTGTTGGAGATATTGCCCTCAGAGTCAATTATTGGATCACAGGCACGTGATTGCAATGATTCAGGGAGGACCTATCCTGGTAGGACAGTCTTACTCAAGATGATAGTATGCCATCTGGGTTATCTTTATCATCGTGTACTGCTTTAGATGACCCTACAGGTCACTATCGCACGTTGATAGAGCCCCTAGGATTCATGCTTGACTGCCAGCAGTATGAGGGCGATCATATACGTGGGAGCTGGTAGTCTATAAGCACATCCGTAAAAGTTCTCTAGTCGTGGGAGTTTCGAGATAGGGCATCGATACTCCAGAGTAGACTAGTGTATACAGTCGGGACCCCGACGAGGGGCGGTGGCCGGTCTCACAAGCCACTGGTGTCAGTTGGTTCATCTAAGATGTATACAGGTGCTCATTGGGTTATGAGTACACCGGACAGGACTCGCCGGGAACATGCTAGTAGGTCTTATACCTGACGTCAGATAGCATTTCCCTGGTGACATGTGTGCAGGTTTGTTCATTGACCCGAGGATCGTCATTTTTCTCGTGTGAGTTCCCACTGTACTTTGATTACTAACCTACCACGCTCAAAGGAGACGTGCAAACAGGTTTTAGTTGGGTACAGTCCCGAGCCACATGGAGGCAGTGAGCGGATCTTCAGTGGTTCGTCTCTCCCGGTATTGGGGGTGAGGTCGCGCTGTGTCTAGGAGAGCCCTTACACGAAGTCCTTGGCCCAGGCAGGAGATTTACTGGTAGGTATTCCAGTAGTATCTCAAGGTGTTCTGGGCTTCACTCCGACACGACTTGTACCGCTTTTGGGGGTCTGACTTTTACCAACCCTCTAGGCCCGCCATGCGATGCTCATAGACGAACGGACCGGACTGTACGGATATTGTCACTGACAGGCTCAGTAGGGTGTCAGGATGAGTTCGCTCATCGACGTCCCTTTTTGTCAATAGCCGGTAGCCCGTCACGTATGGCTAATACCTCTGACGTGCTAGTGGTTAAATCCACAGCCATAGTATTGACGAGTCTTTAGAGTCCCCCACACACAGTTACTCAAGTTTCGGGTGAAACGCTGTAGAGGCCGTATGGAGATATGGCAGGGTTCGATCAGATACGTGCGGTATTGCACGGATCAGGATCGGACGGTTAGTACTAGAGGCCGTATGGATATATGGCAGGGTTCGATCAGATACGTGCGGTATTGCACGGATCAGGATCGGACGGATAATACTAGCCGGCTTTGGTATAAGCCGGATCCTAGTATAGTACAGTGTAGATTTTGTCACATTGCATTTATGTTTCGGTTGGATTACAAATGCGGGTGTGTATACACAGTATCGGGGTTTTCCTGTAATTTATTACGAGATCAATTTTCTGGAGTTGCCAGTTTGTTTTCCGTTTCAGCCATGTTTCTTTGTATCTTTCATTGGCTGAAGATTGGTGGAGGAGGGCTTATTTGCATTTGTGCAAATAGGCTTTTTGGAGGGTTGATCTTGCAAAATTGTTGTGCCATGATTACTTGACTTTCTTTAGTCATCATAGCTTGTCTTGTAGTGTCATGATGGCATGACTTTTGATGATGATGGATTATGATGGTGGAGTGTTGGTTTTTAGTTTGTGATCATTCCTTCTCATGATCACCCATTCCATTCTTTCTCTCCCTTTGTATTATTCCACTCAATCCCTCATTCTTTCTCTCCTCTCAATTCTTTTTGGCCGGCCAAGTAAGGCATGGGGATGTCCAAAAATATGGGGGTGTGGTTTTGGTTCTCATGGTGCTTGCAAAATTCCATTTTTCATCACAAAACTCCAAGTATCATTCCTCCACCAAAATGGCAACCTCCATGAATCCCAAAATGAGTCATGGTTCTACACTATATTCTACAGCAAATCTTAGGCACGTCGACTCGCCGGCTTTGTGCCCGAGTTGCCTCGGACCAGAGGTGGGAGCCCGTAAAAGATGCAGGCGATGTGGTGCCCTTCCGGCGACATGATGGAGACCGGAGATTCCGCAGGAAATCGGGACGACGACGAGAAGACCGGAGGACACGGATCACTCGGTATATCTCTCTACCCCCTTCTCTAGATTGCTAGGACTAGATTAATAGCACGATCCGGGTTTATAGTGCGCGGTGGTGCCGGTTTGAAAAGTTAAAGTTTAGCATCGCTTCCACATTCCGGCGTCGGATCGACGGCCGGGGCGCCGCCGTGCACTTGCACGGTCCTCCCTCAATCATTGCAATCATGTGCCTGTGATCTAATAATTGACTCTGAGGGCACTATCTCCAACAGATTTTTAGCGAGAACTGTAGTATTCCTCATTTTATAAGTGGATGACATTCTCTTAATAGGAAATGACATTCCTATGCTACAATCTGTCAAGGGGTTCTTGTCACACAGGTTCTCCATGAAAGGCCTGGGTGATGCCTCGTACATTGTGGGGATCCGGATCTTTCGTGATAGATCCAAGAGGATATTAGGACTTTCACAGTCCAGGTACATCGACACCATACTTGTCACGACCCGAAAGAGCACGTGACTGGCCCTTGAACCATATGAAGTCTATAGGACCCCATCTGATCCAAGTAAGCCAAAAGCCCAGAAATCTAAAACCATTTAAAGAGTAAATAAGGAAAACTGGTTTTTAAGAAGTAAACAAATCATGTTCGAAAATTAAAGTTTTTAAATAACTAAGCCGAATATGCATTTTTAAGATGTGTAACCTTTCCTGAAAATTTCGGCAGAGTTTCCTTTGTAAAACTGGCCCCGAACGGGGAACAACAAGAATAATATATGAAATGATAAAAGGCATCCCCAAGCGGGAGCTAGCTCTTCGTCAATCGACAGTCACAACCATGCAAGTAATAATAATAATATACAACGCCAAAGGGCGAGGATCAAACCCAAAAAAACTCAAAATAGCCAGAAAACTGTAATACTAAAAGCGCGACTCTAAGGTCAAAATAATACAACACTGTTTTCTAAGTCTGAAACAATATACAAGTTTTGGTTGATGGAATTCTAGATACAATGAGTAATACATTTACAATGGCGGTTCTGATACAAAAGAAACCACCTACCCAAGCAAGTCACCCAGAAGGAAGCCGTGTGCCAGAAATGCCGCTATGGAATCTGTACGGCAAAACCTGCAATGACTGTGGCACAACGGGGGTGAGTTGCCAACTCGCGAATAGAAAATATCTACAAGCAGAGATCGAATGTATGACCCATCCTAGGTCAATATGATCAGATATAAATAAACCTCAATATGAATAAGTCTGAAGCATGCTAAACTGGCAAGGTAATCTCTATGCATGAGTGTAGTGCCAAGTGCTCGTGCCAGTGCCTCAGGTAATAGCATATCATAAATGTGAGGTATGATCAATGTAATCAAATCTGCATGTACGTGGATCCCGTCCACTCGTCACCCAATGACAATAACCATCATGCATGTAAATATCATAAAGCATGTGCATGGGAATAATATGAGGATATAAACCATCTGTGTCCCTCGCGACACGTCAAAATCATGGAACCGGAGTGCCCAGCATCGACACTCGAAAACATCATGAAAACTGTGCCCAACATCGGCACGTAAATCCTCATATATCGGGCTCCGTCAGTCCGGATCGGCCCACGGGCTCTGTCTGCGGTATCGGCCCTCGGCCCCGGCAGTACGCCCATATCCATATATCGACTCTGGTCAGTATCCTCCGGATTACCGCTAGGTCCAACCAATCACCGTTAGGTACTCGCCACCCTGCCAGGCTAATCGTCTACTCTACGAAAAACATTTCTTCCCCCGAGGAACCATACCGGGTCCACAATGTACCCGCAATCGGCCTCATCCTCCTCCTCGAATCGGGTTTCACATGTCGCTCTCAGCACCGAGAAAACACATGGTGGACGCACTGAAATATCATATCAAGGGTAACCGGGTTTTAAAACAATTATATATTCTCCTTTTGAAACACCCACGGTTCCCAAAAACCAGAAATATTGTGGAAACAACATATCTCAATGCGTATAATCAGAGAGCATGATGTATGCGACATGTAAAGAAATGTAAGCAACATACACTGAATGAAACAGTACTACAGTGTAGTGACATGGCAATTATCGATGATGAAGTGTGTGAGCCGGCAAACAAGTGTACGTGGAATATACGCATCATCGATAATGGTGCTGGTGTCCTAGCAGCATGACTGAGATATATCAACAATACAAGCGATGCAATGCAAATAGCATGAATATGCGGAATCGAATAATCAACGCAACAGTAAAGAACCTGCCTCAATAAATATATCATGTAGCCTTGCCTTTTGAAATAAGACGAATCAGGGTTTTTGATAAAATAAGGACTACGGTGTTTTAAGAAAAGATGTGTCGTTTGAAAATATCCGTAGAAACCTTTTTTCCTATCTTTAAAATACCCCCGATTCGTTAGTTTTGAAATAGGTATGACTCGGGTCTAGTCTAACGCCTACTATGCGAACTACGAACCCAATAATGAAGTCAATCGGGAGTGGCATGGAAACCACCTAAATCTGAGTCCATATACATATATAAATATATAGTCGGTGATCTCGCCACAATAGTATCACGTACGATACAGTATATCATATAACATCCTCGAGTCATGAGTGCGGATCTAACATCAATATAAATCTCGTACGGTAAATCGTCGTACGGCATCCCAATAGCTGGGTACGGGTCAATATCACATTCTTCTCATCATATATCCTGTATCACTACCATCATATCACATCTCAAATACGAACTCTGTCATATCGCCGAATCTCACGGCCTCAATCAAACCTCATCGACTCATCTCAATCCCATGTATCATCCTCAATCCCGTATATGAACACACAGTCCCATACCATGTGTAGATATACACACCATCATATGCGCACAGATAAACGAAAGAATGTATGCAAGTATGTGTGTATGTGTGAGTGCACCCACTACTCTAAGGTTTCGCCCTACTAAACCAATACATCCTTATCATCAATAATTCCATTATTACCATCAATTGTCCAAACAACACATAATAAATATATGTGTGTATACGTATTCGTATACATCACCACGGACTGCGGGGGTGCTATACGCCATCCCCCAGACTTCTCCCCGTAGATATAAATCTACTCACCTTGCTTCTCGTGTGCCGATGCCGATGTCGCTATCTTCATCTTCTTCGCCTCAACATCACGTAGGGTACCTACAAGTATATCACAACGCTAAAGCACATGAAAATCATATCGGAAACCAAAATAGCATACGCTACTCGCATAGGTAAAAACCTATCGTCTCGCATGTAAACACGATCAATATCCACTTGTCGTTGACGTCCAAACGCCACCCGACAGGAATGAATCACCAAATACCAAAATCCAATCTAAAACAAGTCGTAAATCATATGCCAACTCAAGAAAATCAACCCAGATTTACCCTAACTGGAATCAGTCAAAACTAGATATACCCAGGGTCAAGTCTACAGGGTAAAAGGCTACAGAACCAAAACGAGCACCAGAACCCCTGCTCTGGCCGAAAATTGCGGCCAGGGGGATTAAGTCTGCGGCCAAAGAAATGAATTATGGGCTAGGGTTTAGTGTGGTGGTTCCATGGTGCCTGCACATCTCACTGTCAACTCAGTTTTATTTTTGGGGTCTCGGGGTGATAGCGGATTCTTAAATACGATCACAGATTCACAGTTTTTCTCCGACATCGTCTCATAAATCCGTATTCTGGTTTCAAGTTCTGGTTTGGGTCCAAATTAGCATCACACAAGGGGTTCTAAGGTCAGCACAATCCTCAATTTCATCTTTAATTTCAGATCTCACATAAACCCTAACTTGAAGTTTCACAAATCCATCAAACGACACCATATCGACACAAAACTAGTATTGATGCAATAAGAATTGAATTACTAAACTAGTGGTGCAGAAATTACCTCCTTTGGCAACTCTAGAATTTTCTTGAGTTGCTCATAGTCCTCCAAATCCAATCTTGATAGGTTCAATGTGTAGCTAGTGAGCTTGGGAGCAAGTTTTGTGAAGTGGGAATGGGGTTTTGGTGAGGGAAATGAGAGGGATCTATGAAGTGAAAAGGAGGGAAATGAGAGGGAGCAGGAGCAGGAGCAGCAGCAGCTCCATGAGAGGGGAGAGAGAAATGGGTGTGAGGAAATGATGGATATGGTTCAAAAAATCAAAAGCTACTACTCTCTCTCTCTCTCTCATCATCATACTCACTTTTTCTTTCTTTTCTTTTCTCTTTCTTCTCACTCCAATAGTGAACCCAAAAGAACAACCATGACAATAGAAATGTAACACAAGTGTAACAAGTGTGGAAAATGATATGTGCACTTTTTTGCATAAAAATGCTAAAAATCCAATTAGCGATTTTTAATCGCGATTAGCACTAAATTAGCATATAACTAATCTTAAAAACTTTAAAATGGCATAATTCCATAAAATACCCTATTTTAGAATTTTCCATAATTTTTCCCCATTTATTTGTATTTAATTTACCAGAATATTAAAATATTCATTAAAATAATATTAAATTATAAAATTTGCCAAAAATCATATTTTATTATTTTGAAAACGTTACAATCTACTCCCCTTAAAGAAATTCGGTCCCCGAATTTAAATTTAAAACCCCCAAATACTAAAACATTTCGATACAAATTCCAGGTCGTCGGGGCTCCGAAATCAGCAATACATAAAACGTATCATAGCGCAATGCATGCGCATGAGTACTGAGCAGATAACTCAAAAGCAACACTCCATCAAGTATCCCGCAATCATCGGAGTCATGGTAAAGACACAAATGTCAAATCCAATACAAAACCAATATGATATAGATAAGAACTATACATGTAGACATCCAATCTATACATGTGAATAGCTGATGTAAATGCATGCCAAATCTTTTTAAGTCGTTGTGCGATGCGCGTAACACTGCACAGTGGCGGACGTTTTTCATAAGAAAATAACTATATACATATATATATATCCTTTGTTTAATAGGTACGTTCCGCCGTTTAGAAAACAATTTAGAAGGGTTTCCTTGTTTTTAAAACGTTTCGTGTCATATCGGACACGTAGGTATATATATATATATCGAGACCATAGCTCTCTCTTGGAAATCCCTTCGAACTATCAATGCATGCAAAATATATACAGGTACTGTCTTCTGACTAGTCCTGCTCAGTATGAAAACAAATATCCAATATCAAAAAAATGTACTGCTCCAAAAGGAATAAATCCCAAAAATGCACATAACACCACCCTGTGCGTCTGGTGTGCACGGAAATCAAAATCCATATATATGCCATACAGGTGCACAAACAACATCTAGGTGCAACGGGTGTGCACGAAGTATCTGTCATAGGCATCGTGTGTGCCTGACAGCCAAAACAGGTGCATCTGACATGCACGAAGAATCTCGATTTAGTGCATCTGCTGTGCCCCAAAATCGTATCTCAAAACATGCACCCAACATGCGCGAAAATCCAAATCGGTGCACCAATCATGCATGAATGAAAGTCTAAACCCTGGGCACTCAACATGCACGGAATCACGAAATCCAATAGCAGATGTCGAACATGCGTTAGTCCAGTCGAAAGCACGGAGTGCAAGAATAAAAAATATCAGGGTAAAGTCGACGATATATAATGCGGCTCAATCAAGATCAAGTGTACCGCGATGGAAAATCTCACAACCGTGTGCATCAGCGTGCACAAATCAAATCAAAACACTAAAAGTGCATGAAATCACCATCAATACCTCCAAAAGAATAACTATGCGCAAGGTGTAAATACCCAGTAGGTGCAACCATGGTGCACAAAATGAAATATCATGGAACTCAGTCATCAAGACTAAATCATGCAAATAGATCGCCCAAAATACCAAAATTCAATGCGACGGGAACGTGATAGTCAAATCACAAAATCACAAATCACAAATCATAAATCATAAATACTGTCGTCGGTATATCCTCCTTCGTGTCGAGAAGGTGCCGGTACATCCAATGCTAGCGGCACAAGATATCTACTTGCCTCAAGCTCGCGGCTGGCGTCCTCTGCCTCTGGTTCCTTATCTTTTCTGTGGATTACCAATCTCGTAATCCATCGGCTCATCGGCCCGGTCAAATGTGCTGACAGGAACGATTCCATTCTGGCACTTTCCTGGTCATCTCTCAGTCAATCCACACGATTGCTCGTAACGCAGCACATCTCTGGCGCCGACCTCGGGTCTTCTGAATGCACATCACGCATCTGCTCCTGGTGCAAATCTTATTGCAGCAGTGTACTGGAAGGAATCCTACTCAAGGTCTCTTCTGATCTTGCCTAAGCCAAACTGTACGGAGGCTGGTACTCTGGCATAATCTTTCCTCGCTCTCTGGACATCTGCGTCCTTAGTACAACATCTCCTCGGAAGCTGGTCGCATCCCTGCGCCTCTGTATGCATATCCGACCTTTAATCTTAACGAGGTGTAGTAACAGCTCGTTTGCATCTCGCACGAACTTCTTGTCCCGCTTGTCTGTGTCATCGACCATTTCGACATCGCGTCTTTATCTGCGCACTGCAATGTCCTCGGCTACGGTCCCTCCGAAGTCTCTAACACGGACTCGAAATCACGAACTCGGTATCTTCGTCACTAAGTAGGAGATATCTAGCCGATCACGTCCTCAACGTGCGTATCGCATCTCTGATGTCAGTAGACCGGAACGTCATCTCGTCGAAATCTCATGCGAACTCTTTATTCCACTCTGCTTCAATATCGACTGATTCGAACTCATCTCATCGTGGCTACACAGATTGCGCTCCAACGGCTATGCTCGTATATGGAGTCTCCCAAGAAGTGTCCCATCACAATATCCGAAAGATGTCGAACCATCCGATCGACTCGTCAGAACCTCACAATCCCCCAAGAGCTCAACATCTCGGGTACAGTTTAATAGTATCGAGTACATACCACAACATCGGTGGTCCAGCCGTAGAAGGGCAAACCCAAGCCTCACTAATAGCGCCGCGGAACTGCCGCAAACCCTAAGGTTCAAATGCTTTCACACGGTCATTATGTCGAGTTAGGGTTTCATTCTCCTAGAGGGTCCATATAATCGCTTGCATGTCTTTCCGAATACTTTAAACTTGGAAAATGGGTTCCTGACATTCGATCGTCTCAATCGACTCTCAACGAATCTGCGTGAAGTCACCTCTAGCTAGAATCAATCTATCTGATGACGTTGCATCGGGGTAAGCGAACGAACCATATGTCCTAGTCATTAATCCTCGGTGACTAGCGACTCACTATCATATCTCTAAGAATATTCTCGTGCTGTAGTAGCTCCAATCATCTGGGTGATATCTCATCACTCGCAGCAACAACTGGATCATCCGTCCGTACGCTGAACAGTGCCTCAATCGTCCCGGATAAGCGATAATATCAACGGTCATCACATCCTGGCTGGCCTCTATCAGTGGCACAATCCTCTGGTGCCGATCAGCACATCCGGGAAATCTCGTAAAAGCGATCAATCCAACGCTCATGGCGCGAAAACATAATAAGAAGACGCCTCAATATGCAATCGTATGTCTCTAGAATCATGCCCTGGTCAGTCCTCATCCACGACGTGCTCATGCTGACGCAACTCGAGCCGTAGCTCACTCTGCCCGTGCAATCGTGGCGGCAAAACCAAAACCAGTATCGATGAGGATAGATCATAGGAATGAATATAATACTGTGCATGGAAATGTACATCCTAAGGTTTCTTAAGCGGAGTGGCGTGTCGTAAGTATGCCGCGGAACATACTTCGGTACGTCCCTCTACTCAAGCTACCTACTCCATCAACCAAGGGTCATCCTATGCGACGAAAGTTCGGGTATAATACCCCCTCGACTAAGTCTAAGTTCCATAAGGTCAAGCCTAAGTTCCGTATATATATAACGCCCTAGGCTCCACATAGTCAAACATAGACTTGAATCAAGGTCAACCTAGCACTCTGATACCAACTTTGTCACTACCCGAAAGAGCACGTGACTGGCCCTTGAACCATATGAAGTCGATAGGACCCCATCTGATCCAAGTAAGCCAAAAGCCCAGAAATCTAAAACCATTTAAAGAGTAAATAAGGAAAACTGGTTTTTAAGAAGTAAAGAAATCATGTTCGAAAATTAAAGTTTTAAATAACTAAGCTGAATATGGATTTTTAAGATGTGTAACCTTTCCTGAAAATTTCGGCAGAGTTTCTTTTGTAAAACTGGCCCCGAACGGGGAACAACAAGAATAATATATGAAATGATAAAAGGCATCCCCAAGCGGGAGCTAGCTCTTCGTCAATCGACGGTCACAACCACGCAAGTAATAATAATAATATACAACGCCAAAGGGCGAGGATCAAACCCAAAAAGAACTCAAAACAACCAGAAAACCGTAATACTACAAGCGCGACTCTATGGTCGAAATAATACAACACTGTTTTCTAAATTTGAAACAATATACAATTTTTGGTTGATGGAATTCTAGATACAATGAGTAATACATGTACAATGGCGGTTCTGATACAAAAGAAACCACCTACCCAAGCAAGTCACCCAGAAGGAAGTAGTATGCCAGAAATGCCGCTATGGAATCTATACGGCAAAACCTGCAAGGACTGTGGCACAACGGGGGTGAGTTGCCAACTCGTGAATAGAAAATATCTACAAGCAGAGATCGAATGCATGACCCATCCTAAGTCAATACGATCAGATATAAATAAACCTCAATATGAATAAGTCTGAAGCATGCTAAACTGGAAAGGTAATCTCTATGCATGAGTGTAGTGCCAAGTGCTCGTGCTAGTGCCTCAGGTAATAGCATATCATAAATGTGAGGTATGATCAATGTAATCAAATCTGCATGTACGTGGATCCCGTCCACTCGTCACCCAATGACAATAACCATCATGCATGTAAATATCATAAAGCATGTGCATGGGAATAATATGAGGATATAAACCATCTGTGTCCCTCGCGACACGTCAAAATCATGGAACCGGAGTGCCCAGCATCGACACTCGAAAATATCATAAAAACTCTGCCCAGCATTGGCACGTAAATCCTCATATATCGGGCTCCGTCAGTCCGTATCGGCCCACGGGCTCTGTCTGCGGTATCGGCCCTCGGCCCCGGCAGTACGCCCATATCCATCTATCGACTCTGGTCAGTATCCTCCGGATAACCGCCATGTCCAACAAATCACCGGTATGTACTCGCCACCCTACCAGGATCATCGTCTACTCCACGAAAAACATTTCTTGCCCTGGGGAACCATACCGGGTCCACCATGTACCCGCAATCGGCTTCATCCGCCTCCTCGAATCGGGTTTCACATGTCGGTCTCAGCACCGAGAAAACACATGGTGGACGCACTGAAATATCATATCAAGGGTAACCAGGTTTTAAAACAATTATATATTCTCCTTTTGAAACACCCACGGTTCCTAAAAACCAGAAATATCGTGGAAACAACATATCTCAATGCGTATAATCAGAGAGCATGATGTATGCGACATGTAAAAAAATGTAAGCAACATACACAGAAAGCAACAGTACTACAGTGTAGTGACATGGCAATTATCGATGATAAAGTGTGTGAGCCGGCAAACAAGTGTACGTAGAACATACGCATCCTCGATAATGGTGCTGGTGTCCTAGCAGCATGACTGAAATATATCAACAATACAAGCGATGCAATGCAAATAGCATGAATATGCGGAATCGAATAATCAGCGTAACAGTAAAGAACCTGCCTCAATAAATATATCATGTAGCCTTGCCTTTTGAAATAAGACGAATCAGGGTTTTGATAAAATAAGGACTACGGTGTTTTAAGAAAAGATGTGTCGTTTGAAAATATCGGTAGAAACCCTTTTGCCTATCTTTAAAATAACCCCGATTCGTTAGTTTTGAAATAGGTATGACTCGGGTCTAGTCTAACGCCTACTATGCGAAATAAGAACCCAACAATCAAGTCAATCGGGAGGGGCATGGAAACCACCTAAATCTGAGTCGATATATATATATATATATATAAATATATAGTCGGTGATCTCGCCTCAATAGTATCACGTACGATACAGTATATCATATAACATTCTCGAGTCATGAGTGCGGATCTAACATAATTATAAAGCTCGTACGGTAAATCGTCATACGGCATTCCAATAGCTGGGTACGGGTCAATAGCACATTCATCTCATCACATATCCGGTATCACTACCATCATATCACATCTCAAATACGAACTCTGTCATATCGCCGAATCTCACGGCCTCAATCAAACCTCATCGACTCATCTCAATCCCATGTATCATCCACAATCCCGTATATGAACACATAGTCCCATACCATGTGTAGATATACACACCATCATATGCGCACAGATAAACGAAAGAATGTATGCAAGTATGTGTGTATGTGAATGATTCCATTATTACAATCAATAGTCCAAACAACACATAATAAATATATGTGTGTATACGTATTCGTATACATCACCACGGACTGCGGGGGTGCTATACGCCATCCACCCGACTTCTCCCCGTAGATATAAATCTACTCACCTTGCTTCTCGTGTGCCGATGCCGATGTCGCTATCTTAATCTTCTTTGCCACAACATCACGTAGGGTACCTACAAGTATATCACAACGCTAAAGCACATGAAAATCACATCGGAAACCAAAATAGCACACGCTACTCGCATAGGTAAAAACCTATCGTCTCGCATGTAAACACGATCAATATCCACTTGTCGTTGACGTCCAAACGCCACCCGACAGGAATGAATCACCAAATACCAAAATCCATGCTAAAACAAGTCGTAAATCATACGCCAACTCAAGAAAATCAACCCAGATTTTACCCTAACTGGAATCAGTCAAAACTAGATATACCTAGGGTAAAAGGCTACAGAACCAAAACGAGCACCAGAACCCCTGCTCTGGTCACAAATTACGGCCAGGGGGATTAAATCTGCGGCCAAGGAAATGAATTGGGGGCTAGGGTTTGGTGTGGTGGTTCCATGGTGCCTGCACATCTCACTGTCAACTCAGTTTTATTTTTGGGGTCTCGGGGTGATAGCAGATTCTTAAATACGATCACAGATTCACAGTTTTTCTCTGACATCGTCTCATAAATCCGTATTCTGGTTTCAAGTTCAGGTTTGGGTCCAAATTAGCATCACACAAGGGGTTCTACGGTCACCACAATCCTCAATTTCATCTTTAATTTCAGATCTCACATAAACCCTAACTTGAAGTTTCACAAATCCATCAAACGACACCATATCGACACAAAACTAGTATTGATGCAATAAGAATTGAATTACTAAACTAGGGGTGCAGAAATTACATTCTTTGGCAACTCATGAATTTTCTTGAGTTGCTCAAAGTCCTCCAAATCCAATCTTGCTAGGTTCAATGTGTAGCTAGTGAGCTTGGGAGCAAGTTTTGTGAAGTGGGAATGGGGTTTTGGTGAGGGAAATGAGAGGGATCTATGAAGTGAAGGGGAGGGAAATGAGAGGGAGCAGGAGCAGCAGCAGCAGCTCCATGAGAGGGGAGAGAGAAATGGGTGTGAGGAAATGATGGGTATGGTTCAAAAAGTCAAAAGCAACTACTCTCTCTCTCTCTCTCATCATCATACTCACTTTTTCTTTCTTTTCTTTTCTCTTTCTTCTCACTCCAATAGTGAACCCAATTGAACAACCATGGCAATAGAAATGTAACACAAGTGTAACAAGTGTGGAAAATGATATGTGCACATTTTAGCATAAAAATGCTAAAAATCCAATTAGGGATTTTTAATCGCGATTAGCAGTAAATTAGCATATAACTAATCTTAAAAACTTTAAAATGGCATAATTCCATAAAATATTCATTAAAATATTCATTAAAATAATATTAAATTATAAAATTTCCCAAAAATCATATTTTATTATTTTGAAAACGTTACAATACTGAAAAGATTCAGTATGGATGATTCCAAGCACGGTAATCTACCGGCTTGTCACGGGATAGCCCTCTCCAAAGAGATGTTTCCCAAGACTGATTTGGAAAGGGATCGCATGTCTATTATACCCTACGCTTCTGCGGTAGGCTCTATAATGTATGGGATGTTGTGTACCAGACCAGATGTAGCTTATGCACTGAGTGCGGTAAGCCGGTATCAGTCAAATCCTGGGGAGAAACACTGGATAGAGGTAAAGAACATTCTCAAGTACCTGAGAAGGACTAAGAAGATGTTCTTGGTGTATGGCGGAAAAGTCTTCTAGATCGAGGCCTTTTCTGACTCCAGCTTCCAGAGTGACAAGGATGATTCCAAGTCCATGTCGGGTTATGTCTTTACCCTCAATGGAGTGGCGGTGTGTTGGAAGAGTTCCAAACAGGAAACCGTTGCTGACTCGACGATGGAAGCGGAATATATCGCTGCTGCAGATGCTGCAAAAGAAGCCGTCTGGATAAGGAAGTTCTTAACTGAACTTTAGGTGGTTCCGTCCATTGTTGATCCAATACCTCTGTATTGCGACAACAACGGGGCTATAGCTTTAGCGAAGGAACCCAGGTCCCATCAGAGATCCAGACACATCTTGAGGCGGTATCACTTGATCAGGGAGATCGTGGGTCGCCAGGAGATCGAGGTTCGGAGAGTTTCTACGGAAGATAACACTGTTGATCCATTCACAAATGCCTTACCCCAGACTCAGTTCGAGCGGCTGATTGAGATGATAGGTCTTCGATACGCCAGTACATGGCCTTAGTGCAAGTGGGAGATTGTTAGTGTATATGCCCTAGAGGCCATTACTGTATCATACTAGTTTGTTTATTACTTAATGGAAGCTTGGGATATTCACCTTGTATAGACAATCTTGCTCAATATAGTAGTATGCTACTTGGTTTGTTTCTACTTTAATGTGTACATGTGTTTATTTCAGTATATCACCTATACACATTAGTGGAGCCCTTAGGATCTTTTGCTTGATTACCAGCGTTGTGATGGCAGTCACACTAGTGGGGGCTGGGTAATCTATAAGCACATCCTTATGCAGGTCCCTAGTCGCAGGACTATCGAGACATGGCATCGATACTCCGGAGTAGACTAGCGTATGCGCTTCTCATCCCAGTATGGGAGACGGTCTGTCCCACAGCCGTCAGTACGTCGTACTTGAGATAGTATACCGGTGCTCGTTAGGTTACGAGTACACTGGACAGGACTCGTCGGGAACTGTTGGTTGGTACTATACCTATCGTCAGTTATCAGTTCCCAGGTAACATGAGTACAGCTTAGTCCGCTGACTTGACACTGTCAATTCGCCTCGAGTGTGTTCCCACTGTACTTTGATTACTACCCTACCACGGCTCAAAGGAGTCGTGCAAACAGGTAGTAGTTGGGTGCAGTCCCGAAGCACTTGGAGGCAGTGACGGTTAGACAGGATTAGTCTCTCCCGGTATTGGGGGTTGACATCGCGCTATGTCTAGGAGAGCCATTACACGAGTAGTCCCTGGCCAGGGCAAGCGAGATATACTGGTAGGTTTCCAGTGTTATCTCAGGGTGTTCTGGGCTACACTCCTACACGACTTGTACCGCTAGTAGGGGACTGACGTTTACCGCCCTCCTAGGCCCGCCATGCGATGTATCAGACGAACAGACCGGACTGTACGGAAATTGTCACATTCAGGCTCAGTAGGAGTTCAGATGGGTTTCACCTCGTCCGTCTTCTTGTCGGCATCTACCTGGGGACTGTTACGCACAGCTAGTGCCGCTTGCGGTCTGTGGTTAAACCCACTGACAGCGTAGTGTCGAGTCTTTAGAGTCCCACCCAGAAAGCTATTCGCCTTTAGGCAAACGAGTAGAGGTCGCATGGTTTTGCGACAGGTCGCATGGTTTTGCGACAGGGTTCGGTCACATCCGAGCACTTGTGCACGTTTGGTGTCCGGACAGTTAACACTAGCGGGCTTTTGTTTAAGCCAGATCCTAGTGTACATTTTGGGATTGGTTTTATGTCGTTTGTATTCGTGTTCCTCGGAACGCGGATGCGGGTGTGTATGCATGTAAGTCCATGCTACCCTTCCCCGGTACTTACGGGGTTGCGAAAGTGGTGAAAAACAATTTTCAAGAGGGTGGTAACATGGACTACAAATACGGATCTTTGTTTAACAACTAACTAACAACCTAACTTGAGTTTACCTACTCGGTTAGGGGGCTATTCCTTTCTTGAACTCCTTCGTCTTCAACTCCTCCCGGTGTACGGATCGGCCTCACCTCGTCGTCTCCTTGCGCCGAAGATGGATCCACCCGAAAGCTTCTACCTTTGGCTTCTTCTTCGGACTTTGAAGAAACTAGAACACTTGGCTTGCTAGGCCTTGTGCACTAGAATGAGTATAGGATTGTTTTGGTGTCTTTTTATCTCTAAGGCAATGAGTCTCAACACATGAGAATGGTTTGCCTTGAGCTAGAGAGAGCAAGAGGAAGAGGGAGAGCTTGAGCAAGTGATGGCAAGAGAGAGAAATGAAATGAGAGAATGAGTAAGCCTTTTTCCATCCAACCTCTCATAATTCAAAACCATCATAACAAAAACAGTAATCAAGTATTGTGTGATGGTTTAAGTCAAAATGGCTATATCATTTCATGCACTCATTTTGCATAAATAAACAAGCAAGCAAAAGTCTTTGCCATGGAATGATAGCCATTGTCATGATGATGGTCAACTAGTCCAACCTAGTCAACCGGTCAACAAAGTCAACAAAGTCAACCCCTCAACAACCATGTCACTATAATACTTAATTAATATTAATGTTAATCATATATCTTATTCTCATTAGGGTTTAGCCAAAAGTCAACTGTCAACAGTCAACAGTCAACAACCCCAATGAGAATCCTCTGCCTCTGTCTCTCTGTCAACTGTGCATACACACCCACATCCGTGTTCCGAGGAACACGAATACAAACGAGATAAAACCAATCCCAAAACGTACACTAGGATCTGGCTTAAACCAAAGCCCGCTAGTGTTAACTGTCCGGACACTGTACGTGCACAAGTGCACGGATGTGACCGAACCCTGTGGCAAAACCATGCGACCTCTACTCTTTTGCCTAAAGGCGAATAGCTTTCTGTGTGGGACTCTAAAGACTCAACACTACGCTGGCAGTGGGTTTAACCACAGACCGCAAGTGGCACTAGCTGTGCGTAACGGTCCCCAGGTAGATGCCGACAAGAAGACGGACGAGGTGAAACCCATCTTAACTCCTACTGAGCCTGAATGTGACAATCTTTGTAAATTCCGGTCTGTTCGTCTGATACATCGCATGGGGGGCCTGGGGGCGGTAAACGCCTGTCCCCTAATAGCGGTACAAGTCGTGTCGGAGTGAAGCCCAGAACACCCTGAGATAACACTGGAAGCCTACCAGTATATCTCGCTTGCCCTGGCTAGGGACTACTCGTGTAATGGCTCTCCTAGACACAGCGCGATGTCAACCCCCAATACCGGGAGAGACGAATCCTGTCTAACCGTCATTGCCTCCAAGTGCTTCGGGACTGCACCCAACTACTACCTGTTTACACGACTCCTTTGAGCCGTGGTAGGGTAGTAATCAAAGTACAGTGGGAACACACTCGAGGCGAATTGACAGTGTCATGTCAGCGGACTAAGCTGAACTCATGTCACCTGGGAACTGATAACTGACGATAGGTATAGTACCAACCAACAGTTCCCGATGAGTCCTGTCCAGTGTACTCGTAACCTAACGAGCACCGGCATACTATCTCAAGTACGACGTCTGACGGCTGTGGGACAGACCGTCTCCCACACTAGGATGAGAAGCGCATACGCTAGTCTACTCCGGAGTATCGATGCCATGTCTCGATAGTCCTGCGACAAGAGACCTGCATAAGGATGTGCTTATAGATTACCCATCCCCCACTAGTGTGACTGCCATCACAACGCTGGTAATCAAGCAAAGATCCCAAGGGCTCCACTAATGTGTATAAGTGATATACCAAAATAAACACATGTACACATTGAAGTAGAAACAAACCAAGTAGCCTACTACTATATTGAGAAAGATTGTCTATACAAGGTGAATATCCCAAGCTTCCATTAAGTAATATACAAACTAGTATGATACAGTAATGGCCTCTAGGGCATATACACTAACAATCTCCCATTTCCACTAAGGACATGTACTGGCGTATCGAAGACCTATCATCTCGTTCAGCCTCTCGAACCAAGTCTGGGTTAAGGCTTTTGTGAGTGGATCCGCAGAGTTATCTTCCGTAGAAACTCTCCGAACCTCGATCTCCTGGCGACCCACGATCTCCCTGATCAGGTGATACCGCCTCAAGATGTGTCTGGACTTCTGATGGGACCTGGGTTCCTTTTCTAAAGCTATAGCCCTGTTGTTGTCGCAATACAGAGGTATTGGATCAACAATGGACGGAACCACCTGAAGTTCAGTTAAGAACTTCCTTATTTGTTAGTGTATATGCCCTAGGGGCCATTATTGTATCATACTAGTTTGTATATTACTTAATGGAAGCTTGGGATATTCACATGTATATAACAGTCTTGCTAAACATGGTAGTATGCTACTTGGTTTTTCTATCTTAATATGTGAGTATACGTATTGATAGAGCTCTTAGGATCTTGCTTGACTACCAGCGTTGTGATGGCAGTCACACTAGTGGGGGCTTGGTAGTCTACAAGCACATCCTTATTCAGATCCGTAGTCGTTGGATTATCCAGACAGGGCATCGATACTCCGGAGTAGACTAGTGTGTACGGTTCTCATCCCAGTTGGGGGATGGTCTGTCCCATAGCCATCAGTACGTCGTACTGGAGATAGTATGCAGGTGCTCGTTAGGATACGGGTACACCGGACAGGACTCACAGGGAACTGTTGGTTGGTTTTATACCAGTCGTCAGTGAACAGTTCCCAGGTGACATGAGTATAGCATAGTCCACAGACTTGACACAGCTACTTCGCCTCGAGTGTGTCCCACTGTTCTTAGATTGCTACCCTACCACGGTTCAAAGTAGTCGTGCAAACAGGTAGCAGTTGGGTGCAGTCCCGAGCACTTGGAGGCAGTGGCGGTTATACAGGATTCGTCTCTCCCGGTATTCGGGGTTGATATCGCGCTGTGTCAGAGAGCCATTACGCAAAGTCCCTGGCCAGGGCAAGCGAGATTTGCTGGTAGGATCCAGTAGTTTCTCAGGGTGTAATGGGCTTTGCTCCGACACGACTTATACCGCTATTAGGGGACTGACGCTTGCCGCGCCCCTAGGCCCGATATGCGATAGTCTTAGACGAACAGACCGGACTGTACGGAGATTGTCACATCAGACTCAGTAGGAGTTCGGATGGGTTTCCTCATCGGCCTTTTTATCGACATCTACCTGGGGACCGTTACGTACAGCTAGTGCCGCTTGCGGTGTGTGGTTAAACCCACTGCCAGCGTAGTAGTCGAGTCTCTAGAGTTCCACACAGAGAGTTTCCCTACTCCAGGCGAAACGATATAGAGGTCGTATGGTTTTACGACAAGGGTACGGACGCATACGTGTGTTTACGCACGTACGACTTTCGGACAGTTTTTACTAGTCGGCTTTGGTTTAAGCTAGTTACTAGTTTCCGGTTATTGGATTTATACAGTCTAAAGTTTTTCCGTGTTTTCACGGATAGGAGGGGCGTTCTCATAATTGCGCGAGAAGCTTCTAGAAGATGGTGACGAAGGGGTTAAGGTGGCATATACATTAAATGAGATTAGTAAGTCATATGGATGATTCATCCATGTCATTAATGCATCATAAATGCTTAATGACTCATGGAGATGAATCACCATTAGATATTTATCAAGCATGGTTGTAAATCATTTTCTTTTCTTTTCTTGAAAAACAATAATGCTTGATATATATTATGATAACTCATTTTCTCATTTTATTATTATTCTCACCTTCTCTCTCCTCAAGCTTCCTCTCTTCAAACCCTAATCCTCCCCTCTCATGTGTTGAGTACAAGGATTAGTTAGACTACTTAATCCATAACCCTCACTCTATATCATCTAGGTACTTTGATTAGCACTTAAAGAAACCTAGTTGCCTCAAGTTTAGAGGCAAAGCTTGGAGTAAAGCTCTCGTGGTGGATCGTCTACTACTTGGAGAAGGCCGAGGAGGAGGTGGAGTTCGTAAAGACGAAGGACACGGTTCTTTAGGTATAATCACTTCATATAGTAGTTTAGAACTTCTATGATAGGTGTTAGTTATCGTTTAGCTTCGATTCATGCGGTTAGTCGATGTTTAAGCAAAGAATAAGATCGTTTTTCATATTTCCGCCTCCCCGCAAGTCGTGGGGTGTTGTACATCGACTTACATTATCCAGACAGCTTCTTTTGCGGCATCTGCAGCAGCGATATATTCCGCTTCCATCGTCGAGTCAGCAACGGTTTCCTGTTTGGAACTCTTCCAACACACCGCCCCTCCATTAAGGGTAAAGACATAACTCGACATGGACTTGGAATCATCCTTGTCACTCTGGAAGCTGGAGTCAGCAAAGGCCTCGATCTGGAGGAATTTTCCACCATACACCAAGAACATCTCCTTAGTCCTTCTGAGGTACTTGAGAATGTTCTTTACTACTATCCGGTGTTTCTCCCCAGGGTTTGACTGATACCGGCTTACCACACTCAGTGCATAAGCTACATCTGGTCTGGTACATAACATCGCATACATTATAGAGCCTACCGCAGAAGCGTAGGGTATAATAGACTTGCGATCCCTTTCCAAATCAGTCTTGGGAGACATCTCTTTGGAAAGGGTGATCCCGTGACAAGCCGGTAGATTACCGTGCTTGGAATGTTCCATACTGAATCTTTTTAGAATGGTGTCGATGTACCTGGACTGTGAAAGTCCCAGTATCCTCTTGGATCTGTCACGATAGATCCGGATCCCCAGAATGTATGAGGCATCACCCAGGTCTTTCATGGAGAACCTGTGTGACAAGAACCCCTTGACAGATTGTAGCATAGGAATGTCATTTCCTATTAAGAGAATGTTATCCACGTATAAAACGAGGAATACTACAGTTCTCGCTACAAATCTAATATAGATGCATGGTTCATCTGGATTTTTGATAAATCCAAATTCCTTGACTGTCTCATCAAAAGAGATGTTCCAACTCAGCGATGCTTTCTTTAGTCTGTAGATGGAGTTATGAAGCTTGCACACCTTTCCGCTGCTCCCACTCTGAATGAAACCCTCTGGCTGCTCCATGTAAACACACTCCTATAAATTTCCATTTAGAAAAGCGGTCTTAACGTCCATCTGCCAAATCTCATAATCGTGGAAGGCAGCAATGGCAAGAAGGATCCGAATGGATTTCAGCATAGCTACTGGAGAAAAGGTCTCGTCATAGTCCAAACCAGGTCTTTGAAGAAAACCCTTTGCATCTAGTCTATCTTTATAGGTTTCAACCTGTCCATCTACACCAATCTTCCTTTTGAAGATCCACTTGCATCCTACGGGTTTTACCCCATCTGGAGCAACGTCCAACGTCCATAATTTGTTGGTGTACATGGACTCCATTTCGGTCCGCATTGCATCCAGCCATTTTACCGAGTCAACGCTCTGAATGGCCTGCTGGAAGCTAGTCGGCTCATCATAATCTATGATGCAATCCTCTCTATCCCCGTCAATGAGAAAACCGTAGTATCTTTAGGGCGGATGAGACTGTCTACTACTCCTGTGGAGCGGCGTATGAATGTCATGGTCTTTCGAACCCTCTGGTTCTACTAAGCTTTTAGTAATAGCTCGTGGTTCTGGAATTTCTTCCAGTTCTATTGCGCTCCCACTTATCTGATTCTCCAAAAACTGAGTTTCCAAGAGGTGGACATGCCGAGAAACAAAAACCCTTTGTTCCTCCTCGCAATAGAAGAAATATCCCTTGGAGTTCTTTGGATATTCCACAAACTTGCACTGTACTGAGCGTGCCTCGAGCTTGTCCGCATGCTGCTTTTTAACAAAAGCTGGACTTCCCCATGTTTTCATGTGATTAAGATAGGGTCTCTTCCCACACCACATCTCATATGGTGTGGTAGGCAAAGTCTTAGTTGGAACTCCGTTCAAAAGGTATGCAGCTGATTCTAGTGCATATCCCCAGAATGATCGCGGTAACTCAGCGTTACTCATCATAGACCGTACCATATCCAATAGGGTTCGGTTCCGTCTCTCCGATACACCGGTATGTTGCGGAGTGTATGGAGGAGTAAGCTGAGAGAGAATTCCATTCTCTTTTAAATAGTCCAGGAACTCGGCACTCAAGTATTCACCACCTCGATCCGATCTTAGTGTCTTGATACTTTTGCCGGTTTGTTTTTCTACTTCATTCTTATATTCCTGGAATTTTCCAAAGGCTTCGGACTTATGTTTCATTAAGAAGACATAACCGTACCTTGAAAAGTCATCCGTAAAAGTAATGAAGTAAGAATAACCGCTTCGCGCATGTGTAGACATTGGACCGCACACGTCGCTGTGTACGAGTCCCAAGATCTTGCTCGCTCTTACTCTTTATACAGTGAACGGAGTCTTTGTCATCTTTCCTTTCAGACAGGATTGACAAGTGGCATACAATTGATATTCGAACGGATTCAAATATCCTTCTGTAAGTAACTTCGTCAACCTTCTCTCATTAATGTGACCCAGTCTACAATGCCATAAGAAAGTCTGATTTATTTCCAGAGACTTTCTTTTGTGTGTATTCTGGACATTGAAAATCTGTGGTTGGTTTAATACGTATATACCATTGCTTAATATACCTGACCCAATCAAAACTTGATTAAGGTGAATGTTTACAACATTACTTACAAACGCAAATTCATAACCTTCTTTAGAAATCAAAGATACAGAAATGATATTACAAGTTGCGTTGGGTACAGAAAAGCAATTACGTAAAACCAAAACATGTCCATCTGACATTCCCAGGTGATAGCCCCCCATGGCCTTAGCATCCATGCTAGCTCCGTTTGCAACTTTGAGGGTCATGTCACGTGCCTTCAAAACCCTACGGTTTCTCAACGCCTGCAAAGAATTACAGATATGAGATCCTGATCTGGTATCCAATACCCAAAAAGTAGAGTTTATTGATAGACAATTTTCAATAACATACACACCTGAAGCTGAAGCCGCAACTTGCTTCAGATCCTGTGTTCTGCCTTTCCAAGCCCTGCAATCATTCTTCCAGTGACCACTCTTGTGACAGTAAAAGCATTCTTCCTTATCCACAAGTTTTCCCGCTACCTTTGTTGCTTTAGTCTTTCCTTTCGTATCCACTTTACTAACACCGCCCCTTCGTTTGGCGGGGGTTTTCTTCTTCTTTCCCTTGGCTTTCGCCTTGGACTTAGAAGAGGAAGATCCTCCTACAAACAAAGTGGATGTTTCCCTACCTTTCTGTAGGGTGCCATCTGCACTCCTCAGCATGTTTAGGAGTTCTGAAAGTTCAACTTCTTTTTCTTGTAAGTTGAAGTTCAGGATAAACTGGGCGTAAGTGGAAGAAAGGGACTGGAGAATCAAGTCCGTATAGAGCTCGTTCTCTAACGTGGTCCCAAGGTCCGCGAGCTCTTCAATGAAGCCAATCATCTTAAGCACGTGTTCCTCTACTGATGATCCGAGGGCCAACCTTGTCGAAAATAACTTCTTCGACACTTCGTATCTTGCGATACGAGATTGCTCTCCATACAGTTCTTTTGTATGGAGAAATATGGATTCAAGGTCCATATTCTCGTGCCTCCTTTGATGTTCGTTGTCCATAGAGGCAAGCACGAGGCACCTGGCCTTCGCGCTATCGATCTCCCAAGTCTTACGGATTTCCTTATCCGCGACGCTGGAGGTGGGACCTGGGACAGGGGGAGCTTTGGTGGTAAGGAGATACCCTAACTTGTCATAAGTGATTGCCATTTTGACATTCCTGAGCCAATCTTTGTAGTTTTGCCCTGTCAGTATGTTTTTATCTAGTAATAACTTAAGTCCGGTCATGATGTTCGTCGCTGCAATTAGGAAAGAGAGAGAAAATACTTTAGCATGATGCTCTTGCAAGTTTAGAGTGGTTTTTAATTTGTCTAAACAGGATGGCTCCAACTGTCTCTCGAATCCCTCCTCAAACCAAAAAAAAAGAATTAGTCAGGATCAATCTCACCGAACAATTCTTGCTTAACCGTTCGGCCAGGCTGGTGTCGGTACTTCGAGGGAGGTTTTCCAACGCTTGCGCGAAGTTCCTTAATTTAAGAACCTCTTTTTCTTTGGGGCGTAGCCCCGCTAACACCTTTCTAGACACCTACTTGGTTTATAGCATTGATCGTTAAGTGAGAAATTTCCCGAGGAGTAGCATATACTCACAGTAGGATCGGGATCCAAATATCATTACGTGACAAAACTGATGGAATCATAACAGAATCATCACACTCCAAATGGTATGCAGCGCTAGCAAGTTTCAGTTCTTTTAAAACTCCCGATGTGGATTTTTTCCCCATACTCTTATGACCTTGACTTTGGCCAAAATATCATAAGTCACATGTCAAGTTCTACCCGTCATTCTCCAGGTTAATTTGAGCCCATCCGCACATACCCTTGACTTTGGCCAAAATGGTAGAACGACTGCCCCAAACCAACACATCTATCTGTGCTGCACATGAATACCCAATAGCTACCAATCACTATGCCTTGACTTTGGCCAACATACATAGCTTGAATACTATTGACCATCCATGTGAAACGACGGAGGGCTACGAATGGTTTTGGCGAAACTGTGAACGTAGTGAACTTGATATAATCGATGGAACGAGATAGCTTTTAAAAGGAGTGGCTTAAGCTCCGTGTTTAAAAGTTATTTTGAAAAGAAACCGAGTGGTTTTGAAAGTGTTCCAACAACTTTTACTTGGTTTATTTTTCTTGCATTAGTTCTTTTAATGTGTCCCATCATTTAATCCTACCATTGCAGAAAACAACCAAAATATGACGTTCGCTTATGCCATTCGCATTCGCCACGGGGCCCCATCATTACCCGTTAGGTTACTTAACTAACGACAGAGCGGGGGCTGGGCTAGCGCGGCTGCAAAACATAAGCAACGCCTAAATAATATAATACATAGATATATTGCAATGATAGCCATTTCAGATCACAGATGAATACATTGGATATACTAGGAATCCGGAATTCGTACGAGCCTGTAACGAAAAGCGGATTACACGGTCGCGATGAATAGCCAATACCCCACCCTAGACCCCTACGGGTGCGGCAAACTACCCGCCAAATATCCGAAGCGGAGCAACCTCCCTCAACGACGTGGGTAGGCCATTCGGCACTTCGAGATACCCGGTAGTTTGTGCACCCCACCTTGGGTCTATCTTAGGAGCAAAAACAGTAAAAATAAATTATACAATGACGGCTACAACCCCGACCCGGTTGTGCGGCCAAAAATAATATTACATCAATTTACATATTACATGAATTGAAAGATAAAAGAAAACTCTCATCTCACAACCCCCCGGCTATTTATCCGCGACAATCCAATGAATTCATATACACATACCATCAACATTACAGATCACAGATATGTATAACCCCGACTAATCGACGTATAGCTATTAGCGGACGTTCAATACATATAACACATCACAGATATTTTCCCGTCAGCTTAAGTCTTTAGAAGTTCGATAAAAATACGGATTTTCAAGCCCCAAAAACTAATTTTTCTTTCTGGAAAATCTGGGCAGAAAATACACATTGTAAAAATCTCAAAATACCCTCAGAATTACACTGTAAGAAATTTGAGCCACGACCGATTCAACTCGGCCGCCGATCCGCGGCGCTTTGAACGTTTCTCTGGACCAAATTTCTTGAGTGTCTTTTAAAAAGCCTGAGTCGATTTTTGTAGTATGATTTATCATTTTGTGAACAGAATACAGAATCGACAGAAACTTGATTTTCCGGGTTCGTTTCGTGACTTTTTCTTCGATCGAACTTCTACTTACTTTTCTAACATGTTAGATAGTGTTTAACTAGGCTCTGATACCACTGTAAGTCCATGCTACCCTTCCCCGGTACTTACGGGGTTGCGGAAGAGGTGAAAAACAATTTTGTAGAGGGTGGTAACATGGACTACAAATACGGATCTTTGTTAAACAACTAACTAACAACCTAACTTGAGTTTACCTACTCGGTTAGGGGGTTATACATTTCTTGAACTCCTTCTTCTTCAACTCCTCCCGGTGTACGGATCGGCCTCACCTCGTCGTCTCCTTGCGCCGAAGATGGATCCACCCGAAAGCTTCTACCTTTGGCTTCTTCTTCGGACTTTGAAGAAACTAGAACACTTGGCTTGCTAGGCCTTGTGAACTAGAATGAGTAGAGGATTGTTTTGGTGTCTTTTTATCTCTAAGGCAATGAGTCTCAACACATGAGAATGGTTTTCCGTGAGCTAGAGAGAGCAAGAGGAAGAGGGAGAGCTTGAGCAAGTGATGGCAAGAGAGATAAATGAAATGAGAGAATGAGTAAGTCTTTTGCCATCCAACCTCTCATAATCCAAAACCATCATAACAAAAACAGTAATCAAGTATTGTGTGATGGTTTAAGTCAAAATGGCTATATCATTTCATGAACTCATTTTGCATAAATAAACAAGCAAGCAAAAGTCTTTGCTATGGAATGATAGCCATTGTCATGATGATGGTCAACTAGTCCAACCTAGTCAACCGGTCAACAAAGTCAACAAGTCAACAAAGTCAACCCCTCAACAACCATGTCACTGTAATACTTAATTAATATTAATGTTAATCATATATCTTATTCTCATTAGGGTTTAGCCAAAAGTCAACTATCAACTATCAACAGTCAACAACCCCAATGAGAATCCTCTGCCTCTGTCTCTCTGTCAACTGCGCATACACACCCGCATCCGCGTTCCGAGGAACATGAATACAAACGAGCTAAAACCAATCCCAAAATGTACACTAGGATCTGGCTTAAACCAAAGCTCGCTAGTGTTAACTGTCCGGACACTGTACGTGCACAAGTGCACGGATGTGACCGAACCCTGTCACAAAACCATGCGACCTCTACTCTTTTGCCTAAAGGCGAATAGCTTTCTGTGTGGGACTCTAAAGACCCGACACTGCGTTGGCAGTGGGTTTAACCACAGACCGCAAGCGGCACTAGCTATGCGTAACGGTCCCCAGGTAGATGCCGACAAGAAGACGGACGAGGTGAAACCCATCTTAACTCCTACTGAGCCTGAATGTGACAATCTCTGTTAATTCCGGTCTGTTCGTCTGATACATCGTATGTCGGGCCTAGGGGGCGGTAAACGTCAGTCCCCTAATAGCGTTACAAGTCGTGTCGGAGTGAAGCCCAGAACAACCTAAGATAACACTGGAAACCTACCAGTATATCTCGCTTGCCCTGGCCAGGGACTACTCGTTTAATGGCTCTCCTAGACACAGCGCGATGTACCGGGAGAGACGAATCCTTTCTAACCGTCACTGCCTCCAAGTGCTTCGGGACTGCACCCAACTACTACCTGTTTGCACGACTCCTTTGAGTCGTGGTAGGGTAGTAATCAAAGTACAGTAGGAACACACTCGAGGCGAAGTGACAGTGTCATATCAGCGGACTAAGCTGTACTCATGTCACCTGGGAACTGATAACTGACGATAGGTATAGTACCAACCAACAGTTCCCGACGAGTCCTGTCCAGTGTACTCGTAACCTAACAAGCACCGGCATACTATCTCAAGTACGACGTACTGACGGCTGTGGGACAGACTGTCTCCCACACTGGGATGAGAAGCGCATACGCTAGTCTACTCCGGAATATCGATGCCCTGTCTCGATAGTCCTGCGACTAGGGACCTGCATAAGGATGTGCTTATAGATTACCCAGCCCCCACTAGTGTGACTGCCATCACAACGCTGGTAATCAAGCAAAGATCCTAAGGTCTCCACTAATGTGTATAGGTGATATACTAAAATAAACACATGTACACATTGAAGTAGAAACAAACCAAGTAGCATACTACTATATTGAGCAAGATTGTCTATACAAGGTGAATATCCCAAGCTTCCATTAAGTAATATAGAAACTAGTATGATACAGTAATGGCCTCTAGGGCATATACACTAACAATGCACGGTTGACAGAGAGACAGAGGCAGAGGATTCTCATTGGGGTTGTTGACTGTTGACTATTCACTGTTGACCATTGACTTTTGCTAAACCCTAATGAGAATAAGAAATATGATTAATGATAATATTAATTAAGTATTATTGTGTCATGGTTGAGATGAGGGGTTGACTTTGTTGACTTGTTGACTTTGTTCACCGGTTGACTAGGTTGGACTAGTTGACCATCATCATTACAATGGCTATCATTTCATGGCAAAGTCTTTTACTTGCTTGTTTGTTTTATCAAAATGAGTGTATGAAATGATATGTCCATTTTGACTTGAACCATCACATAATACTCAATTACTATTATGAGTAATCATGGTTTTGGATTATGAGAGCTTGGATGGCAAAAGAGTTACTCATTTTCTCTCATTTCATTTCTCCCTCTTGCTTGAGCTCTCCCTCTTACTCTTCCTCTTTCTCTCTCTCCAGCTCATGGCAACATCCTCTCATGAGTTGAGAAACATTGCCTTAGAGATAAAAGAAAACCCATATCACATCTCTACTCATCCTAGTTCACAAGGTTTAGCAAGCCAAGTGTTCTAGTTTCTTCAAGTTCGAAGAAGAAGCCAAAGGTAGAAGCTTTCAGGTGGATCCAACTTCGGCGCAAGGAGACGATGAGGTGAGGCCGATCCGTACACACGAAAGAGTTGAAGACGAAGGAGTTCAAGAAAGGTATAACCCCCTATCCGAGTAGGTAAAACTCTTGTTAGGTTTGTTAGTTAGTTGTTTAACAAAGATCCGTATTTTGAGTCCATGTTACCACCTCTTGAAAAATCGTTTTTCATCATTTCCGCAAGCCCGTAAGTACCGGGAGAGGTAACGTGGACTTACAGTCATGACACCCAACCGCCAGAAATCGTAGTCATGGTATGTAGCAGTGGCAAGTAGGATCTCGATGGACATAAGCATAACTTTGAAATTCTCAACTTTTTCATGTACACCAAGTAATCTTCTCAAGATATACTTACTCCTGATGGGGATTTAACCCTTCAGATAAAGCAACCAAAGTCCATATTTGTTGGTGTATAAGGATTCCATCTCAGATCGCTTAGCATCCAGCCATTCTTACAGAGTCCCTACTCTTGATGGCCTGCTCGAAACTAGTTGGGTCATCATCTCATGATGCATTCCTCGCTCCCACTGTCATAGAGAAAACCGAAGTATCTCTCAGGCGGATGAGGAACCCTACCAGATCAGAGGAGAGGCTGTGGTTCGACGGGAACTATCGAATCCTCCGGTGCTACCAAATCATCAGTTGTAGTTTGTATAGCTGGAACTCCTTCCAGTTCTACCTCATGACCACCAAAAATGTGGCATGCCGAGAACCAAAACACTTTTTGTTCCTCAGTGTGGTAGAAGATATTCCCTTGCGAATGCTTTGGATATCCAACAAACTTCCACAGAACTGACCTTACCTCTAGCTTGTCCAGATTTTGCTTTAGACATAGGCTGGACAACCCCAAATCTTAACATCCTTAAGAGATGGGATCTTCCCATACCATATCACATATGGAGTGGTAGGCATCTAATTTGATTCGAACACAATTCAATAGGTATGCAGCTTCTTAAGTGTATAACCCCTAAAGGAAATAGGCAACTCAGTAGTACTCATCATAGAGCACACCATATCACATAGGGTGTGATTGCTCTGCCCCGATATACCAACTTGCTGTGGTGTATACGGAGGAGTAATGCTGAGAGAGAATCTCATTCTTCTTTAGAATAGTCCAAGAATTCCGTGCTCAAGTATTCTTTCACCTGATCTCATCATAGGACATAATACTTATGCATGTTTTTTGTTCTCTACTTCTAACTTATATTCTTTGAATTTCTCAAAAGCTTCAGACTTCTGTTTCAACAAGTACACATGTGCAAATCTTGAGAGATTCTCAGTGAATATAATAAAGTACAAAGAACCAGTCCTAGCATATGTAGACAGGGGACCTCATACATCATCATGTATCAATCCCAAGAGTTCACTATCTCTTTCTCTGTTTCCAATAAACAGAGCTATGGTCATTTTATCTTTGTGACATGACTGTCATGTTTCATAAGATGTAAATTCAAACTGATTTAAATATTCATCTTTATGTTACTTAGCTAGTCGGGTCGCATTGATATGACCTAGTCTACAATACATCAAAAAGGATTCGTTCATTTCTGAACTGTTCCTCTTGTTTGTGTTTTATACGTTAAGAACTGTGGTTTGATTTAGAACGTTTATGCTTTTAGATAACGTGCCTGAACCGATCAACTCTTGATATAGGAAATGTTCAAAACATTATCCAACAATACAAAATTATATCCTTCTTTACAAAATAAAGAGACTGATATGATGTTGTATATCAGGTTCGGTATCTAATAACATTCGTTCAGAATCAATGTATTTGGTAATACAGGGTGATAAATGCCAACTTCTTGGCATGCAACAATTGTACCGTTTCCAACTCTTGAAACTTATCACCCGTTCTCAGTTTTCCACCTTTCTGTAGCCCATGTAACATATTACAATAACGGGATCATGATCTGGTATCACATACCCAGGACGTAGAGGATACTGAAAACGGTTCTCGGTAATGAACACACCCGAAGAAAATGTATCAACATACACTTTCTCCGTTTGGGCGGCACGGGAATCCTGGGAATCCCCAATTTCCGGCTCGATCTTATAACAATTATAAGTTGGAGCGGGACCAGCGTTCCCCGGCTCAGTATAATAAGCGGGTTCGATCAATACATCCGTATTATTATCTTGATTAAGGCGTGACATGGTCGCTTCAAGGAGAGAGAGAGAGAGAAGAAAAACACTCATGCTCTTGCAAGATTAGATTGGTTATTAATATATCTAATCAGGATGGCTCCCACTGTTTTAGTCAAATCTTCCTTCAAACCCTAAAAGGAAAGACTAGCCGGGATTAATTACACCCTACAAGTTCGCCAATCTTTCAGCCAGGCCAGTGTCGGTACTTTGATGGAGGTTCCCCGTGCTTTCGCACGGACCTAATTAAAATAAACCTCTTTTTCCCTGGGGCGTAACCCCGTTGACACTTTTCTAGACACCTACTTGATCGGCTAATTGTAATGTGTAAAACTCTCCCAGGAGTAACTCTTACTCGCAGTGTGTATCAGGATCCAACTATCTCAGAAGGTATGCAATCTCATTGCAAATTTCAACACTTGAAATTCCCGATAATGTTTTGCCCCGAGCGATCTATGACTTTGACAAGGTCAACAAACCATAGACCGCAAGTCAAGTTCAACCCGTCATTTCCTGATTGAATTAAACCCACCCACACGACCCTTGTCAAGGTCAACAAAGTCGCATGACTAACCTAATCCAATCGCATCATATGCTTATGCAGATAAGCATTAATCAGCTACCGCACACTACGCCTTGACAAGGTCAACAAACGCAACACGAATACTAACTATTACTTATCTGAAATGACGGAGGGCTACGACAGGTTTTTAAGAAAACCCTTTGCGTAATGAACTTGATATCGTTGTATAATCGAGTGATTTTGTAAAGGAGTGTTTTTGAGGCTTTTACTAGTTTTGCTAAAGAGGTCACACCCGGTGAGGGGATCTCGGCTCTTTCCTTATCGAATAAGGTGCAAGGTATTTCACAAATACCACTATGCAAAGCAAAAACTATAAAAGAAATCAAAAGAGAAACCGAGTTTGTAGCATCTGCTAGTTTCGCTAAAGATGTCATTCCCGGAGAAGGGATCTCGGCCCTCTCCTTATCGAATAAGGTGCTGGATATTCTACAAGGAATACCGCTATGCAAAGCAAGAACTAGAGCTACCATGTTTTCGAGACAAGTTTCTACAACATCTTTAGGTTTCTTTTATTTTATTAATCTCATTAATGTAGTCCCATTTATTATGCTTCCCAAGCATCACATTTGAAACGAAATCAACAATATACAATATATATCTCATATATATAATATAAACATTCATCTCACGCAGTAATATGATCTCATCACAGAACATTGCAGCAGAAGAACATATATGAAATATTGGATATACTAGGATTTCCGTGTTTTATATCAAGCTAGTATAAAATACGGATTCCACGGTCGCGATGAATAGCCAATCCCACACCCCTAGACCCCTACGAGAGTGGCAAGTAACCCTGCCAATTCTAGAGTTAGGAGACCCGGTCTCGACTCCTCGAGATGGTCTCCCACTGGACCCTAGAACCCGGTTACTTGTGCTCCCCGCCTTGGGTCTATCCTAATGCGGAAAAGTAAATAATATACAATGGTGAAATCATCCTTAACCCGGAAGTGCCCCAATGAAAGAATATTACATACAATGAATTTTACATGAATGAAAATGAAAAACTCTCATCTCACATAAAACCCCCGTCTATTCAATCACGACGATCTAATATAACATATCCCAGCAACACAAAACATCACATGTCATCAACGTAAGTAAATATGCGTATTCCAATTGTCGTTGACATATAAGACCGAAACTGGCGACACACCACATATTACACTTACGGTCACAGAAAAAAATGTAAAACTACAACAGTTGGAATCCGCAACCACCTTAGATATCATAAACCCAACGTATCACATACTTTGGATTTCATACCTAACCAAATGAATTCCTTAGACATCGCATGCCTAACAATGATAAACCCGGCATTTGTCTCGATTCCGAAAACACTTTTCAATAACTAGTCGGGCAATTCAACAAGATTCCCGACATCCTGATCGAATGCTCGTCGAAACATTAAGTAGATGGCCGCACCCCCGATACCGTAGACGAAGTGCACTAAGGAGGAACACCGCTGCCGCGAGCATCCGAACGGATGCTTTTGGCGACGGGGTTCTTCTACAGTCACTTGGTCGGGGCTATAAGGCGTGGCTATCTATTAAGTTTACCCGGCGAGTATCCGCGTACGTTACGTGATTGCGATGAACTTTTGATCACATCAAAATCCTGTGGCTACTGATCAAATGAGACTAAACTGCTATATTTATAACATTCAAACTAGTTATCTCATAACTATATATGGATTCCAAATATTGTATCCCATCACATAATATCCGGACGACGATAAAATTTTCGATCGATTCATCAAAGTCCCACAATTTCCCGACAGCTCAACACTTGAGCACAATTTTACTAATACCCAGAAGATGCCACAGTACCTATGAACCAGCCGTAGAAGGGTCAAACCAACGCCTCACATATGAAACGCTAAACTACCATCGAACTTTTTAACATTGTCTAGACAATATGTGAAACACCCGAAAAAATGTTAAAACTACGAATACGAAACACTCCCAATTGCATATAGTGTAAGGTTACATCACATGCAAAATTAGCCAAAATAAACAACACCTGAAACATCAAAACCAAGTCCTTGGAAAACAGGCAAAATTTCAGAGGAGGGGGCTCGTTTTTGGCCGATATGGTAGGGGTAGGGTTCGGCCCAGTTTTCACCAAATGCCATGAAATTTTGTGTGTGTTCATGATATATCCCATACATCACTCTGTACTTGTTTGAAATTTTTTTTGACAACTTTTTAAAATCGACAGCAAGCAGGTTTTGACGATGTACATTTCGGAGTATTTCGGTTTCGCAATCTAAACAAAATCCGTATAAATTTCTAGCATGGCTCTGATTCCACTGTAGGGTTGCCTAGCACGGCAGCAAGATTTTGGGAGGCATCGTCCATGCCAAATTCAAAAGAATTTCTTTCTAGCAAACCCTAACCATTAATCGTTAACTAGAAATATACGGTAAACATATACAAACACTTTGCAATAAGTAGTGAGCAAGGAATACAACCTTTGTAGACCGGTCCTTCACTTCAAATAGCTCCGTGTAGTAGTCCACTTTGCTGCGATCGTAAACTCCGGACTTTAGAGAAGCTCTATGAACAAACGAACGTGCTTGCATCGATGACTTCGAGGCCGAAGATAATCTACGTCGTGGATGTAAGTGCACGGCGGCGCCCCGGCCGTCAATCCGAGGCCAAAATGCGGAAACGATAATTTTCTTTAACTTTTGAAACCGGCACCACCGCGCACTATAAACCAGGATCGGGCCATTAACATAGTCCTAGCTAACTAGAGAAGGGGTAGAGAGATATACCGAGCGATCCTTGTCCTTCGGTCTTCTCGTCGTCGTCCCGATCTCCCCGCGGAATCTCCGGTCTTCATCTTCTCGTCGGAAGGGCACCACATCGCCGGGTTCTTTTACGGGCTCCCACCTCTGGATCGAGGCAACTCGGGCACGAAGTTGTCCAGTCGACGTGTCCAAGAATTGCTGTAGAATAAGTGTGGATTACTTTGTCTCAAAGGGTTGTGAAGTTGCTATTTTGGTGGAGGTGAAGAATAGACTATTTGGAGATGAACTAGAGAGCCTTTTCTAGCATAATGAGAAACAAAAATGCCACACTCAAAATGAATCCCTCCCCTCACTCCCTCAATAGTGGCCGGCCCATCCAAGAATGAGTGAGAATTGGAGTGAGAGAAAAGTCAAGGGGGAGAGGAAGCTATCATGCAAGAAAGAGAGAGAAAGGTGATCATTAAAAGAAATGATTACCAACCAAATCCAACACACTATAAACTAATCATAACCCAAAAGTCAAGTAATGATGAGTGAAGAATTCAAATGATGGTGCAACCATCATGAAGCAACAATATGCAAAGACCACCCTCCATAATGCTAATTTGTACAATTGCAAATAAGCCCTCCGCCACCATTTTTCAGCCAAGGAAAGATACAAATGAAAATGGCCGAAACGGAATGCAAACTGGAAACTTCAGAAAACTGATCCCGTAATAAATTACAGGAAAACCCCTTTACTGTATATACATACCTGCATTTGTATTGCGACCGAATACAAATGCAATGAGACAAAATCTACACTGTACAATACTAGGATCCGGCTTAAACTAAATCCCGCTAGTATTATTCCCCCGATCATGATCAGTGCAATACCGCACGTACCTGATCGAACCTTGCCATATCTCCATACGGCCTATACAGCGTTTCGCCCGAAACTTGAGAAAACGGTCTGTGGGGGACTCTAAAGACCCGTCAATACTTTGGTTGTGGATTTAACCACTAGCACGTCAGAGGTATTAGCCATACATAACGGGCTACCAGGTATTGACCAAAAGGGACGTCGATGAGCGAACTCATCCTGACACCCTACTGAGCCTGTCAGTGACAATATCCGTACAGTCCGGTCCGTTCGTCTATGAACATCGCATGGCGGGCCTAGGGGGTTGGTAAAAGTCAGACCCCCAAAAGCGGTACAAGTCGTGTCGGAGTGTAGCCCTGAACACCGTGAGATACTACTGGAATACCTTGTTAGTGTATATGCCCTAGAGGCCATTTCTGTATCATACTAGCTTGTATATTACTTATTGGAAGCTTCGGATATTCACAGTTGTATAGACAATCTTCCTCAAAATGGTAGTATGCTACTTGGTTTGTTTCTACTTAAATATGTGCATGTGTTTCTTTTAGCATATCGCTTATACATATTAGTAGAGCCCTTGGGATCTTTGCTTGATTACCAGCGTTATGATGGCAGTCACACTAGTGGGGGCTGGGGAATCTACAAGCACATCCTTATACAGGTCCCTAGTCGTAGGACTATCGAGACGGGGCATCGATACTCCGGAGTAGACTAGCGTATATGCTTCTTATCCCAGCACGGGAGGTGGTCTGTCCCACAGCCATCAGTACATCGTACTGGAGATAGTATGCGAGTGCTCGTTAGGTTACGAGTACACTGGATAGGACTCGTCGGGAACTGTTGGATGGTATTATACCTATCGTCAATTATCAGTTCCCAGGTGACATGAGTACAGCTTAGTGCGCTGACTTGACACTGTCACTTCGCCTCGAGTGTGTTCCCACTGTACTTAGATTACTACCCTACCACGGCTCAAAGGAGTCGTGCAAACAGGTAGTGGTTGGGTGCAGTCCCGAAGCATTTGGAGGCAGTGACGGTTAGACAGGATTCGTCTCTCCCGGTATTGGGGATTGACATCGCGCTGTGTCTAGGAGATTCATTACACGAGTAGTCCCTAGCCAGGGCAAGCGAGATATACTGGTAGGTTTCCAGTGTTATCTCAGGGTGTTCTAGGCTTCACTCCGACACGACTTGTACCGCTATTGGGGGACTAACGTTCACCACCCCCTAGGCCTGCCATACGATGTATCAGACGAACAGACCGGACTGTACGGAGATTGTCACATACAGGCTCTGTAGGAGTTCGGATGGGTTTACCTCATCGGCCTTCTTATCGACATCTACCTGGGGACCGTTACGTACAGCTAGTGCCGCATGCGGTCTGTGGTTAAACCCACAGCCAGCGTAGTGTAGAGTCTTTAGAGTCCCACACAGAGAGTTTCCCTGCACTGAGCGAAACGTGTAGAGGCCGTATAGTTTTACGGCAGGGCTGCGATCACTTACGTGCACTTGTGTACGTATGCTGTTCGGGCAGGCAATACTAGTGTGGTTTGGTTTAAGCCGGATCCTAGTATTGCATGGATGGATTCGTTTTGTCTTCTGTGCATTCTCATTCTACGGAATGCGGATGCGGGTGTGTATTCACTGTTTTGAGGAGCGATGAAGGGGGAGGTGCCTCATTAGGGTTTTGGCAGATGGTTCGGCTAAAACCGCTATGTGGCAGGATCATTAGGGTTTTGGCAATTCGTTCGGTTCAAAACCATTATGAGCCGGAGACATTACTTACTAATCTTTTCAGTGATAATTTTATGATGGCTAATTGCTTTGACCATTTGACCACCTTGACCACTCTTGACTTTGTTGACCCGTTGACCAAAGTTGACCTTGACCTTCTTGAAAGGACTACACTCTTCTTTGGTTTTCTTTTTCATTTTGGATTATGATAATGGTCATGTCAATGTAGCCATCAACTTTATCATGATAGGATTTGTAATGATGTTGTTTAGTATTATTGCAACCATGGTGCCTTTTTTCTTGAGTTGATAATTTCATTTCTCTTTTCTCATTCTCTCTCTTGCAAGTGAGAAGAAAGAAAGAGAGCTCCATGGTTGCTTGATCTCCTTCATCTTCCTCCTCTTGAAATATTCTTTTGATCTCATGTGTTGAGAGAAAAAGAATCCACATAGACTAACACTTCCATCAACATCCTCTACATAACCTAGGACTTCAAGACTGGAGATCTTGTTGCCCTAGTTGCCTCGGCTCGAGGTGGAGCTCGGTGTACATCTCTCGGGTGGATCGTCTTCGACTCAAGAAGGCCGCGGAGGTGACCAAGATCCGGATCGACCCTCGGAGCGTGGATGGATGAGCTGGACAGCGGAGAGAAGACCCGAAGGACCGGTTTCGAGAGGTATAATTTTTACGGCATAGTAGTTAACGCCTCTAGTAGTTTGCTAGTTTCTAGTTTAGCAAAGATCCGGCTTTTAGTCCTTGTTGCCTTTGCGCCAAATAATTTTTTTTCGCCATTTCCGCCTCCCCGTAAGAACCAGGGTGAGCAACGTAGACTTACAGTGGTATCAGAGCCTAGCTAAACATAAACTAGCAAGTTAGCAAAGTATTTAGAGTATCGATCGGAAAAAATTCGCAAAACAAGTCCGGAAAATTTAACTTTCTGCCAATTTTTTTATACTGTTCTAAAAGTAATTTAATATATATGAAAAATTGGCTCAGGGTTTTCTAATGACACAAACCAAAAACGGTCCACTGAACCGATCAAAGCGCCGCGGTTCCGCGGCAAGAACATGCTTCTTGCCGCGGATCCGCGGCCGAGTTGACTCGGCCGTGGACCGAGTTTGGTGCAGTGTGCATAGTTGGCTGTTTTGGGATTTTTAATACATGTTGTATATACACAGATTTTCCTGAGAACAAATTGATTTTTGGGGTGGTTACAAATCCGTATATTGATCGATATTCCGTAGACTTTGGCTAATGGATATTATCTGTGATGTGATATATGTATTGAACGTCTACTAATCGCTATACGTCGATTAGTGGGGGTTATACATATCTGTGATCTGTAATGTTGATGGTTTGTGTATATGAATTCGTTGGATTGTCGCGGATGAATAGCCTGGGGTTGTGAGATGAGAGTTTTCTTATTCTTTCAATTCTTGTAATATGTAAATTGATGTAATATTATTTGTTTGGCCGCACAACCTGGTTGTGGTTGTAGCCGTCATTGTATAATTTCTTTTTACTGTTTTTGCTCCTAGGATAGACCCAAGGTGGGGTGCACAAACTACCGGGTATCTCGAAGTGCCGAGTGGCCTACTCACGGTGGGGGTTGGGTAATCTATAAGCACATCCTTATACAGGTCCCTAGTCGCAGGACTATCAAGACAGGGCATCGATACTCCGGAGTAGACTAGCGTATGCGCTTCTCATCCCAGTGTGGGAGATGGTCTGTCCCACAGCCATTAGTACGTCGTACTGGAGATAGTATACGGGTGCTCGTTGGGTTACGAGTATACTGGACAGGACTCGTCGGGAACTGACAGGTTGGTATTATACCTATCGTCAGTCATCAGTTCCCAGGTGACATGAGTACAGCTTAGTCCGCTGACTTGACACTGGCACTTCGCCTCGAGTGTGTTCCCACTGCACTTTGATCACTACCCTACCAAGGCTCAAAGGAGTCGTGCAAACAGGTGGTGGTTGGGTGCAGTCCCGAAGCACTTGGAGGCAGTGACGGTTAGACAGGATTCGTCTCTCCCGGTATTGGGGGTTGACATCGCGCTGTGTCTAGGAGAGCCATTACACAAGTAGTCCCTGGCCAGGGCAAACGAGATATACTGGTAGGTTTCCAGTGTTATCTCAGGGTGTTTTGGGCTTCGCTCCGGCACGACTTGTACCGCTATTGGGGGACTGACGTTTACCGCCCCCTAGGCCCGCCATGCGATGTATCAGACGAACAGACCGGACTGTACGGAGACTGTCACATTCAGACTCAGTAGGAGTACAGATGGGGTTTCACCTCGTCAGCCTTCTTGTCGACATCTACCTGGGGACCGTTACGCACAGCTAGTGCCGCTTGCGGTCTGTGGTTAAACCCACTGCCAGCGTAGTGTCGAGTCTTTAGAGTCCCACACAGAGGGTATTCGCCTATGGGCAAAACAGAGTAGAGGTCGCATGGTTTTGCGACAGGGTTCGTTCTCATCCGCGCACTTGTGCACGTTTGGAGTCCGGACAGATATTACCAGCGGGCACTGGTTTGAGCCGGATACTGGTATAGTATTTGGGGTTGCTTTTATCTCTCAGTATTCATGTTCCTCGGAACAAGAATGCAGGTGTGTATGCACAGTTATTTGAGGAGGAGGAAGATGATTTCCATTAGGGTTTCGGAACGGGTGCGTATGCACAGTTGACAGTTGTCTTTTTCCAAACCCTAATGGATTTGTATTATATCATTTAATAATATATAATAAAATGAAATTGTGTCATGGTTAGTTTTTGTTGACTTGTTGACCATGGTTGACTTGTTGACCATGGTTGAACATTTGACTACCATCATTACAAATGCAAGATGCCTTTTCATTCTTGCTTTATTCATTTAATGCTTGTAATGATATTAGTCATTCTAAACTATCCATCAAACCTTTTTCATTTTGATTATTATTATTATTTGATTATTCTTTTTTCTTTTGTTATGGTTGCAAAAGGAAAAAGAAAGGCTCATTCTATCATATTCACACTCTCTCTTTATTTCATCTTCTTCTTCCTCTAGCCAAGGGAAACCTTCTCATGTGTTGAGAATCCTTCTCTTGAAAAACAAAAGCAAACCCTAGACACTCTCTACTCACTCTAGGATCAAGGGTCTAGCAAGCCGGCGATTCTAGTTCACTCCAAGTACGAGAAAGAGCCCAAAGGTCGAGCCTTCGAGGTGGATCCATCTTCGACGGGAGAAGGCGACAAAGGAGAACCATCAACCTCTACAAAGTTTGAAGACGAAGGAGTTGAAGTCTAGGTATAACCATCTTCATCCGAGTAGCTAAACTTCTTTAGCTAGTTTGCTAGTTTTAGTTTAGACAACGATCCCGACCTAGCTTAGTCCATGTTGCCTCTTACACTAAAATTTGATTTTTATACCGTTTCCGCTTCCCCGTAAGAACCGGGGGTCGCAACGTGGACTTACAAAAAGAACTGTGTGAAAGCCAAGTGCCTCGTGTTAGCCTCAGTTGATGATTCATACCAGAGGCAGCACGAGAAGATGGACTCAGTTTGTATCTTCCTCCATAACAAAGATTTATATGGAGAGCAATCTCGTATCGCAAGATATGAGACCTCGAACGAATTGCTTCCAGCGAGGTTGGCTATCGGGTCATCTGTAAGGGGCAACTTCCTTACAGAGACCAGCTCTTTTGAGCTCACGGACCTGAAGACTACGTTGAAGAACAGGTCAGACGCTGACTTAGTTCAACAGTCTCTACCTACTACCCTGAAGGAAACCAGGGAAGTAGAAAGAAAGGGAAGGGCAGAAGTTTCGGGACTGGATGTAGTAAAAGAGGGATGTTCCTATTGTTACAGGAATGAACATTGGCAGAAGGATTGCACGGCTTGTATAGCCAGTAGCCAGAATTCGAAGCATGTTGTGGCTTCGGCTTCGGCTGTGTTTGTGATAGAGAACTGTATGTCAGTTAACCCTACTTCCTGGGTATTGGATACCGGATCAGGATCTCATATCTGTAATTCGTTATAGGCTCTGAGAAACCGTAGGGTTGTCAGGAAAGGTGATATGACTATCAGGGTTGCTAACGGAATGAGCATGTACGCTGAATCCCTAGGGGAATATCATCTTGGACTGACAACTGGGCAGATATTGATTCTGCGTAACTGTTTTTATGTACCAGGTGCGACTTGTAATATCATATCTGTATCCTTACTTTCTAGGGAAGGATATGATTTTACTTTTGTAAGCGATGTAGTATACATCCACCTAAATCAAGTTCTGATTGGGTCAGGTACATTAGAAAACGGTATATACATATTAAATCAAGCTCAGATTTTCAGTGTCCAGAACACACTTAAAAAAAAGTCTCCGGAAATAAATCAGGTTTTCTTATGGCATTGTAGACTGGGTCACATTAATGAGACACGGTTAACAAAGTTACATAAAGAGGGATACTTGAATCCGTTCGAGTATCAGTCTTATGCCACTTGTGAATCTTGTCTCATGGGAAAGATGACAAAGGCTCCGTTCACTGGACACGGAGAAAGAGCGAGCGAGTTCTTGGGACTCATACACAGTGATGTGTGTGGTCCAATGTCTACACATGCACGAAGTGGTTATTCATACTTCATTACTTACAGAGATGATTTCTCTAGGTATGGGCATGTCTTCTTGATGAAGCACAAATCCGAGGCCTTTGATAAATTTCAGGAATACAAGAATGAAGTTGAAAAACAAACAGGCAAAAGTATCAAGACACTGAAATCTGATCGAGGTGGTAAATACTTGAGTGCCGAGTTTCTGGACTACTTAAAAGAGAATTGAATTCTCTCTCAGCATACTCCTCCATACACAGCACAACACAACGGTGTATCGGAAAGGCGGAATCGAACCCTATTGGATATGGTTCGTTCCATGATGAGTAAGGCTGAGTTGCCGCGATCTTTCTGGGGTTATGCACTAGAAACAGCTGCATATCTCTTAAACAAGGCTCTAACAAAGACTGTGCCTACCACCCCATATCAGATGTGGAGTGGGAAGAAACCCTTTCTTAAGTATCTTAAGTCATGGGGATGTCCAGCTTTTGTAAAAAAGCAGCATGCAGACAAGCTCGAGGCACGCTCAGTACTGTGTAAGTTTGTGGGATACCCAAAGAACTCCAGGGGGTATTTTTTCTATTCCGCAGAGGAACAAAAGGTTTTTACTTCTCAGCATGCCCACTTATTGGAGACTGAATTTATAGAAAATCAGATAAGTGGGAGCGCAATAGAACTGGAAGAAATTCCAGAACCACAAGCTATTACTGAAAGCTTGGAAGAACCAGAAGTTTCAAGAGAACCGGAAATCCCAGCGCCATTACGCAGGAGTGGTAGGCAGTCTCATCCGCCCGAGAGATACTACGGTTTTCTCATAGACGGGGATAGAGAGAATTGCACTATGGATTCTGGTGAGCCTACTAGTTTCCAGCAAGCCATTCAGAGCGGTGACTCGGTAAATGGGCTGGATGCAATGCGGACCGAGATGGAGTCCATATACACCAACAAAGTTTGGACTTTGGACTTTGCTCCAAAAGGGGTAAAACCCGTAGGCTGCAAATGGATCTTCAGAAAGAAGATTGGTGTAGATGGGCAGGTTGAAACCTATAAAGCTAGACTTGTAGCAAAGGGTTTTCGTCAAAGACCTGGTTTGGACTATGACGAGACCTTTTCTCCAGTGGCTATGCTCAAATCCATTCGGATCCTTCTTGCCATTGTTGCCTTCCACGATTATGAGATCTGGCAGATGGACGTAAAGACGGCTTTCCTAAATGGAAATTTGGAAGAATGCGTCTTTATGGATCAGCCGGAGGGATTCATTCAGAGTGGGAGCAGCTGTAAAGTGTGCAAGTTGCTCTAGTCCATCTATGGACTGAAGCAGGCATCGCGGAGTTGGAACATCTGCTTTGATGATACTGTCAAGGAATTCGACTTTATCAAAAACCCAGATGAACCATGCATTTACAGTAAGATTGTAGGGAGAACTGTGGTATTCCTCGTCTTGTACGTGGATGATATTCTCCTAATAGGAAATGATATTCCTATGCTACAGTCAGTCAAGGGATTCTTGTCACAAAGGTTCTCCATGAAGGACCTGGGCGATGCCAACTACATTCTGGGGATCCAGATCTATCGTGATAGATCTAAAAGGATGTTGGGACTTTCACAGTCGAGGTACATAGACACCATACTAAAACGATTTAGTATGGAAGATTCCAAGCGCGGTAATCTACCGGCTTGTCACGGAATCACCCTCTCCAAAGAGATGTCTCCCAAGACTGATTTGGAAAGGGCTCGCATGTCATCTATACCCTACGCATCTGCGGTAGGCTCTTTAATGTATGCGATGTTATGCACCAGACCAGATGTAGCATACACATTAAGCGTTGAAAGCCGGTTTCAGTCGAACCCAGGGGAGAAACACTGGATAGCAGTAAAGAACATTCTCAAGTACCTGAGAAGGACTAAGGAGATGTTCTTGGTGTATGGCGGAAAAGACCTCCAGATCGAGGCCTTTGCTGACTCCAGCTTCCAGAGTGACAAGGATGTCTCCAAGTCCATGTCGGGTTATGTCTTTACCCTCAATGGAGGGGCGGTTTGCTGGAAGAGCTCTAAGCAGGAAACCGTTGCTGACTCAACAATGGAAGCGGAGTACATAGCTGCTTGCGATGCCGCAAAAGAAGCTGTCCGGATGAAGAAGTTCCTCACGGAGATTCAGGTGGTTCCTACTAGTGTTGATCCAATACCGCTGTATTGTGACAACAACGGCGCTATAGCTTTAGCGAAGGAACCCAGGTCCCATCAGAAGTCCAGGCACATTTTGGGGCGGTACCACCTGATCAAGGAGATCGCAGATCGCTGGGAGATCAAGCTGAAGAAAGTAAATACGGAAGATAACACTGCAGATCCACTCACGAAGGCCCTACCCCAGAATCAGTTCGAGCGGCTGATCGAGATGATAGGTCTTCGATACGCCAGTACATGGCCATAGTGCAAGTGGGAGATTGTTAGTGTATATGCCCTAGAGGCCATTACTGTATCATACTAGCTTGTATATTACTTAATGGAAGCTTGGGATATTCACAATTGTATAGACAATCTTGCTCAAAATGGTAGTATGCTACTTGGTTTGTTTCTACTTCAATATGTGCATGTGTTTCTTTTAGCATATTGCTTATACATATTAGTATAGCCCTTAGGATCTTTTCTTGATTACCAGCGTTGTGATGGCAGTCACACTAGTGGGGGCTGGGTAATCTACAACCACATCCTTATACTGGTCCCTAGTCGTAGGACTATCGAGACGGGGCATCGATAATCCATAGTAGACTAGCGTATACGATTCTCATCCCAGCACGGGAGGTGGTATGTCCCACAACCATCATTACGTCGTACTGGAGATAGTATGCGGGTGCTCGTTAGGTTACGAGTACACTGGACAGGACTCGTCGGGAACTGTTGGATGGTATTATACCTATTGTCAGTTATCAGTTCCTAGGTGACATGAGTACAGCTTAGTCCGCTGACTTGACACTGTCACTTCGTCTCGAGTGTGTTCCCACTGTACTTAGATTACTACCCAACCACGACTCAAAGGAGTCGTGCAAACAGGTAGTAGTTGGGTGCTGTCCCGAAGCACTTGGAGGTAGTGACGGTTAGACAGGATTCGTCTCTCCCGGTATTGTGGGTTGACATCGCGCTGTGTCTAGGAGAGCCATAACACAAGTAGTCCCTGGCCAGGGCAAGCGAGCTATACTGGTAGGTTTCCAGTGTGATCTCAGGGTGTTCTGGGCTTCACTCCGACATGACATGTACCGCTATTGGGGGACTGACGTTCACCACCCCCTAGGCCCGCCATGCGATGTATCAGACGAACAGACCGGACTGTACGGAGATTGTCACATACAGGCTCAGTAGGAGTTCGGATGGGTTTACCTCATCGGCCTTCTTGTCGACATCTACCTGGGGACCGTTACGTACAGCAAGTGGCGCTTGCGGTCTGTGGTTAAACCCACTGCCAGCGTAGTGTCGAGTCTTTAGTGTCCCACACAGAGAGTTTCCCTGCACTGAGCGAAATGTGTAGAGGCCGTATGGTTTTACGGCAGGGCTGCGATCACTTGCGTGCACTTGTGTGCGTATGCTGTTCGGGCAGGCAATACTAGTGGGCTTTGGTTTAAGCCGGATCCTAGTATTATATGGATGGATTCGTTTTGTCTTCTGTGCATTCTCATTCTACGGAATGCGGATGCGGGTGTGTATGCACAGTTTTGAGGAGCGATGAAGGGGGTGGTGCCTCATTAGTGTTTTGGCAGATGGTTCGGCCAAAACCGCTATGTGGCAGGCTCATTAGGGTTTTGGCAGTTCGTTCGGTTCAAAACCATTATGAGCCGGAGACATTACTTACTAATCTTTTCAGTGATAAGTTTATGATGGATAATTGCTTTAACCATTTGACCACCTTGACCACTCTTGACTTTGTTGACCCGTTGACCAAAGTTGACCTTGACCTTCATGAAAGGTCTACACTCTTCTTTGGTTTTCTTTTTCATTTTGGATTATGATAATGGTCATGTCAATGTAGCCATCAACTTTATCATGATAGGATTTGTAATGACGTTGTTTAGTATTATTGCAACCACGGTGCCTTTTTTCTTGAGTTGATAATTTCATTTCTCTTTTCTCATTCTCTCTCTTGCAAGTGAGAAGAAAGAAAGAGAGCTCCATGGTTGCTTGATCTCCTTCATCTTCCTCCTCTTGAAATATTTTTTTGATCTCATGTGTTGAGAGAAAAAGATTCCACATAGACTAACACTTCCATCAACATCCTCTACATAACCTAGGACTTCAAGACTGGCGATCTTGTTGCCCTAGTTGCCTCGGCTTGAGGTGGAGCTCGGTGTACATCTCTCGGGTGGATCGTCTTCGACTCAAGAAGGCCGCGGAGGTGACCAAGATCGGGATCGACCCTCGGAGCGTGGATGGATGTGCCAGACAGCGAAGAGAAGACCCGAAGGACCGGTTTCGTAAGGTATAATTTCTACGGCATAGTAGTTAACGCCTCTAGTAGTTTGCTAGTTTCTAGTTTAGCAAAGATCCGGGTTTTAGTCCATGTTGCCTTTGCGCTAAATAATTGTTTTTCGCCATTTCCGCCTCCCCGTAAGAACCGGGGTGAGCAGCGTGGACTTACATACCTACCAGTAAATCTCCTTCCTTGGCGAAGGACTTCGTGTAATGGCTCTCCTAGACACAGCGCGACCTCACGCCCAATACCGGGAGAGACGGACCCTGCAGATCCGCTCACTGCCTCCATGTGGCTCGGGACTGTATCCAAATAAAACCTGTTTGCACGTCTCCTTTGAGCGTGGTAGGGTAGTAATCAAAGCACAGTGGTAACTCACACGAGACAAATGACTATCTTAGGTCGATGAACTAACCTGTACACATGTCACCAGGGAACTGCTATCTGACGTCAGGTATAAGACCAACTAGCATGTTCCCGGCGAGTCCTGTCCGGTGTACTCATAACCCAATGAGCACCTGTATACATCTTATGTGAACCAACTGACACCAGTGGCTTGTGAGACCGGCCACCGCCCCTCGTCGGGGTCTCGACTGTATACACTAGTCTACTCTGGAGTATCGATGCCCTGTCTCGAAACTCCCAAGACTAGGGACCTTTTAAGGATGTGCCTATAGACTACCAGCTCCCACGTATATGATCGCCCTCATACTGCTGGCAGTCAAGCAAGAATCCTAGGGGTTCTATCAACAAGCAATAGTGACCTGTAAGGTCACCTAAAGTAGTACACGATGATAAAGATAAACCAGATAGCATACTATCATCTTGAGTAAGACTTTCCTATCGGGATAGGTCCTCCATCAATCATTGCAATCACGTGCCTGTGATCCAATAATTGACTCTGAGGGCACTATCTCCAACAATCTCCCACTTGCACTCAAGGCTAATTATTGCGATGTCGCATTCTCACAGCCCGTGTGATACCGAACACCCAACTCCTCTACTGATCAGTCTTACAAAACCCGTTTCCGAAACTATTGCGTTCGAGGAATAGCCTTAGTGAGTGGATCCGCCTTGATGTTTCTTTCTATGTCTCTCTATATCTCAAGTTCGTGGAGAATGCCATTTCCTGAAATGAGCAATACCTGTCTTAGAATGTGTCTGGATGTCTGATGGGACCTAGCTCATAAATGAACTCCAAATCCAAACTTCTTAGACTGTATCGTCAACTGAACTTAATCAGTATCCTGAGTCATGCCTCCCTCAGTATCCCCTTGGACCACCTGTCCAAAATACTGCCCCTCGTCAGAAGGAAAACTATAACTCTGACAACCTCTCTGTCATCTATGTCACTTTGGAAGCCTGGAATGATAACTTTCTCCTAAAAAAGGCTGTTGTTATCATATCCCTAGAACATTCACTTATGTTCTAAAACTGCTTCCGTTCGTTTCTCCAGGATTGGATCAATATCAACATATTGCATCTACTGCAAAAAACAACATCTGGTGTGTTGCTTGATATCTCATGATTGACTCAATTGCCTAAGCAAGTGATCTGCCAATCATGCACTTCCCTCTCCCCTTTAGTCTGTAAGACACCTTTAGAGAGGGTGACTCCATCACCTGCAGGTACACCACCATGCCAGGAGTCGTCCATTCTAAAACACCTTTAGAATGCTGTCTAAGTACCCTAATTGGGACACTTCCTAAATCTAGATCTAAAACCATAGATCTAGTAACCAGAATGTCTGATATAATACCCAATTCCTATGTGGTGAAACCACTGTGTGACAACCAAAGTATAACCGATCGTAGTATAGGAATATCACTTCCTACTTTGTGTATGTCATCTAAATACCAGGACATCACACCCTACTACCTTATTAACAGATCCATCCCCTATTCTGATGAAGTCAAACCTATGACTGTCATATCAGAAATAGATGATCTATCTCTGCTATATCTGCTTTAGCCTATAAATAGACATAAGTCACTTGTCCACTATGCTTCCGCTGCTCCCACTGACCATGACAACCCTCTGGCAGAGTCATATAAACGTACACTTCTAAAGCTAGTTTAGAACGACGCTATACTCAACCTCCTGCCGGGTCTCACAGTCTGGAACAACAGCAATGGCAAGTCTGGATAAACAAGAACCACCTTGTCACCGTCCTTGAGGCTACCGGAGTACCTCTCGGGTGCCTAAGGTTACCCACCATATCTGCGGAGTGGCCAATGGAATGTCAAACCAAATTGAATCTTTAGGTTCTTATCAAATTTTCAGTAATCGTCTGCGGTTCTGGAATCACTTCCAGTTCTACCATACTCCCACAACTGTTTTCTGAAAAAATCCATTTTTGTTAAAACTGTGGCGAGTCAAGAACAATATCACTATTGATCTTCCAGATGGTAGAAAGTCAACCCTCGTCATAGCCTGGGTCAACCCACAAACAGCCATTACAGAAACGTGGCTTGAGTTATCCAGAGTCTAGTTTTAAGCATAAGCCGGACAACTCCCCGTACCTTAACATCGTTAAGATATGAACTGTTCTATATCCAATATAGAACCAGAGGCACTGATTTAATTGAACCAGATTCAAATCATGCAGCTGTCTCCTGTGCATGTCAACTAAATGGAAAGAGGCCGATCAGCATTACTCAACTTAGGAGTGCTTCCAATTATGAGTAATCTGAAAGAGAAGCAAGTTCTCTTAAAACCATTACTATCAACTTAGTACCATACATAAGTATCTACATCTTCGATCACCTTGAATAATCCTGATACTTGTAATACCTGGTTCTCTACTTTATTCATATACTTGTAACATCTCAAAACTTGGACCCTGTGTTTCTACGAAACACCTGTCTAAAAACTAGAGAAGTCATAAGTAAACCGAATATAGTACGAGAACCAACCCCTCTGTCCTCATGGACGCTGGACAACATACAATACTCTGTATAAGTCCCCTGAGTCTAATAACTCAAACCCTGTGTGTCGTAGGTTGAAAACTGTACTTATGGCTAAGAAGAATTACACCGCTGTTTAATGCTCCTTACCTAATCATCCACTGATATAAGTAAATGTCATGGACATAATTTCAAAAAGTTATATCTCACTCTAAAAAAATAGACGTACAGATATATCAATTTGAAATGGGTGCACAACAAAGGATATTCAAAACCAAATATTTGCCGTCCGGCAAACAACCCAGGTGATTTCATCCAATATCACCAATTACAACGAATTCCGATATAGTGAGGATGATCACCTAATTCCCATTAACTTACTCCCACTCATCATCTGTAAAACCATACAGATGTGAGAATCACACCTGGTAAATACATACCCTGGAGCAAGATCTGATTAGGAAATCAGTTTTCATTTAAAAGTACACAGCGAAACTGAAACATTGAAATGTTTCGATAGGGTATCCCGATATTCCTAGTAATGCCTCTTCCATTATCCAGATTCACAACTGTAACCGTGTAATTCTTTGCCATCTTTCCAAATCCCTTTATATGTCTTTAGTCATTACCTTCTGTACACCCTCTTAGGCTAAATGGTTTTCTTCCTTCCCTACCGTTCGGCACCAGCCTATGGTTTGGAAGAAGACTATCCAATAAGCATAATGGGTGTACTGTCCTAATCTTAGGAGCACTCTCAATGCGAGAGAAGGTGAAGATAAAAGACAACCGAATAAACCTTATTCCTATTTCTCCTGAACCAGAATCCATCCCCGAACTGGAACAAGTTCCTTTCGAGTTTGTATATAACCATACGATGGAGTATCCAACAAACTGTGGATCTTCGTAGTGATACGGAGTGTCCTAGAGAAATATAAAGGTGATTTAGGATTGGCGAAGAAATATTTGGTTTGGTCGTGAATAGCAGTCGCAATTTACTTTGCCCTCTTACTAATCACTTGATATGTCTTTACTTAATACCTTCTGTACGCCATCATTATGCTAATTGGTTTTCTTCATTCCCCACCGTTCGGCACCAGCCTAAGGTTTGGAAGAAGACTATCCAATTTGCGTAATAGGTGTACTATCTCCTAAACCATGGAGTACTCGCAACCTGAGAGAAGGTAAAAGGAAAAGACAACTGAATAGTCCTATCCGTTTTCTCTAGAACCGGAAACCATCCTCGAATAAATTCCTTCGAGTTCGTATATAACCATACGATGGTTTTATCCAATGGAAGTGGACGTTCGTAGTAATACGGGGTGTCCTGGAGAAAAGGGTAAAAGTAGGAGTGGCAATGAGGTTTGCAACTCTGACAATCCAAAAGCCAGTGTTTAAGAAGGTTCGGTTAATTTTGGTCTCTGAGTCATGGTCTAGGGTCGGGTCAAAGGTCGCTGCCAAAGAGAGAGAGAAAAGAAACACTCAACGTGCACTCTAACCTAGATCAGAATGGTTACCAATTTATCTAATCTGGAAACCTCCCACTGTACCGTCAAATTCTCCTCCAAACATTAAAGAAGAATTAGTCAGGATCACCCGAGGAGTAAATAAACTCATCAGTGGGAATCGAGATCCAACTATCATCGCATGATAACATGACGAAATCCGCTCACGTTATCACACTCCAGAAGCTATGCGCATAGCTGGCAAGTTTCAGTTTCTTTAGAAACTCCCGATGTGATTTTTACCCCATGCTCTTATGACCTTGACTTTGGCCAACAAATCATAAGTCACATGTCAAGTTCTACCCGTCATTCTCCAGGTTGATTTGAACCCTCCCGTACCTACCCTTGACTTTGGCCAACAAGGCAGTACGACTGTCCCAGACTAACGCATCTATCTATGCTGCACATGAATACCCAACAGCTACCAAACACTGTGCCATGACTTTGGCCAACAACACAGCTTGAATACTATTGACTACCCATATGAAACGACGGAGGGCTACGAATGGTTTCTGGCGAAAACCTTTAACGTAATGAACTTGATATCGTTGAAGGAACTGGATAGCTTTTAAAAATATAATGACGAAAACCTTTGCTAAAGAGGTCACTCCCGGTGAAGGGATCTCGGCTCTTAACCCGTAGAATGAGGTGCAGGATATTCCAACTGAATACCAGTCGAGTGACTAAAGTCCCAACCAATTTGTTCGAATTTCCGAAATCACGATGCAAAGCAAAAGTAAACGACTATAGTGAAGTTATTTCCCGGACGCAAACTTCTGTCCAAGGGGTCACTCCCGGTGAAGGGATCTCGGCCCTTGCCTCGTCGACTGAGGTGCAGGATATTCCGACTGAATACCACCATGCAAAACAAAAGTGAACGTCCTTGCAATAACAGCTTTTTGAAAAATGTTCCAACAATATCAGAATAGGTTTGGTTAGCTTGCATTGATCCGAATCAATGCAGCCCCATCAATTGATCACACCAATAATGAACGAAAATATTGATGTACGTATATGCCATCCGCATTCGCCACTGGGTTACTTAACTAACGACAGAGCGGGGACTGGACTAGCGCGGATGCAAAACATATACAACATCTACTAGTATATATATCAATATATAATATTCGCTCAAGGTGTGATAAAATGCAACATCACAGAAATGTAATAAGCATCACAGAACAATACAGATATCTGGGATCCCCAGGTTTCATAGAGCCGCTACTGAAACCCGACGTTCCCCTGGTCGTGTGGATAGCCTGTGCAATGAAATCCTAGACCCCTACGGGCGCGGCAAGTTACCTGCCAAAACCTGAAGCGAGGCAGCCCCCTTCAGCAACGTGAATGGACCACCCAGCACTTCACGGAATCCGGTAACTTGGGCACCCCTCCTGGGTCAACCTGTACCCCCTACGAGTGCGGCGAATAGCCCGCCAATTCTAGAGTAAAGCCCCCTCCGTCTCAATGCCATGAGATGCCGGCTCGCTGCCTTCTACAACCCGGCTATCCGTGCATCCCTCCTTGGGGTAATCCTAGTACAGAAAGTAAAATATACATACAACGGGTACATCGACCTCACCCCGGTCGTTCCCCAATGTAAGTCCACGTTGCCCACCCCGGTGCTTGCGAGGAGGCGGAAAACATAATAAAAATTGGATTTTTAATGACTTAGGCAACATGGACCTTGCTTGTGAGGATCTTTGCTAAACGAAAACTAGCTAAAGCAAACTAACAACTGGCTAAGTTGTAGAAAGGTTATACCTTGAGCTCGAACTCCTTCTCTCCTTGCTCGTCGGAATGGTAGAAAGGCCTCACCTTGCTTGTCTTCTTCCGTCAAAGAAGGATCCACCCGAAAGCCTCGACCTTTAGCTTCAACTCCAAGCTAGGAGTAACTAGAGTGCAAGAAATGCTAAGACTTGAACCCTAGAAGTGAGTAGAGAAGATCAAGTGAAGGTTTTTCTCAAGCTTTTTGTTTCTCAACACATGAGAGGGAGAGAGCTTGAGGGAGAGGATGAGCAAGAGAGAGAAAAGATATGAGAGAAATGAATTATTAGTGAGCCATTCTCACTAATATGTGTGTAATATTTTAATTAATTAATTAGCTAGAAAATTGTCATGGTTTAATCAAGAGGTGACCATTATCATTTCATTATTAATGCAAATTGCAAGGATCAAAGAGCATCTTCCAAATGAAATGATCATGGTCAAATTGTCAACTTGGTCAACAAGTCAATGAAGTCAAAAGGTCAACAACAACAACCATGCACAATAATTAAGCTAATTATCAATTAACAATAATACACACAAAAGCAATAGGGTTAATAAAATGACAATAGTCATTAACCCAAAACAAGGTCCTCTCCCTCAATCTCAAGCAACTGTGCATACGCACCCGCATTCGTGATCCGAGGAACACGAACACAATGAGAAAAACCAATATCAAACCATACACTAGGATACGGCTTAAACCAAAGCCCGCTAGTATAAACTGTCCGGACAGCAAACGTGCACAAGTGCGCGGATGCGAACGAACCCTGTCGCAAAACCATGCGACCTCTACTCATTTTGCCTAAAGGCGAATAGCTCTCTGTGTGGGACTCTAAAGACTCGACACTACGCTGGCAGTGGGTTTAACCACAGACCGCAAGCGGCACTAGCTGTACGTAACGGTCCCCAGGTAGATGTCGATAAGAAGACTGACGAGGTGAACCCCATCTGCACTCCTACTGAGCCTGTATGTGACAGTCTCCGTACAGTCCGGTCTGTTCGTCTGATACATCGCATGGCGGGCCTAGGGGGGCGGTGAACGTCAGTCCCCTAATAGCGGTACAAGTCGTGTCGGAGTGAAGCCCAGAACACCCTGAGATAACACTGGAAGCCTACCAGTATATCTCGCTTGCCCTGGCCAGGGACTACTGGTGTAATGGCTCTCCTGGACACAGCGCGATGTCAACCCCCAATACCGGGAGAGACGAATCCTGTCTAACCGTCACTGCCTCCAAGTGCTTCGGGACTGCACCCAAAAACTACCTGTTTGCACGACTCCTCTGAGCCGTGGTAAGGTAGTAATCAAAGTGCAGTGGGAACACACTCGAGGCGAAGTGACAGTGTCAAGTCAGCGGACTAAGCTGTACTCATGTCACCTGGGAACTGATAACTGACGATAGGTATATTACCAACCAACAGTTCCCGACGAGTCCTGTCCAGTGTACTCGTAACCTAACGAGCACCCGCATACTATCTCAAGTACGACGTACTAACGGCTGTGGGACAGACCGTCTCCCACACTGGGATGAGAAGCGCATACGCTAGTCTACTCCGGAGTATCGATGCCCTGTCTCGATAGTCCAACGACCAGGGACCTGTATAAGGATGTGCTTATAGATTACCCAGCTCCCACGAGTGCGAGCGCCATCAAAACGCTGGTAATCAAGCAAAGATCCTAAGGGCTCTACTAATATGTATACCAGCAATATGCTAAAAGAAACACATGCACATATTAAAGCAGAGACAAACCAAGTAGCATACTACCATTTCGAGCAAGATTGTATATACAACTGTGAATATCCCAAGCTTCCATTAAGTAATATACAAACTAGTATGATACAGTAATGGCCTCTAGGGCATATACACTAATAATCTCCCACTTGCACTAAGGCCATGTACTGGCGTATCGAAGACCTATCATCTCGATCAGCCGCTCGAACTGAGTCTGGGGCAAGGCCTTGGTGAATGGATCTGCTGTGTTATCCTCTGATGCAACTCTCCGGACCTCGATCTCCTGGCGATCCACAATCTCCCTGATCAGGTGATACCGCCTTAAGATGTGTCTGGATTTCTGATGGGACCTGGGTTCCTTCGCTAAAGCTATAGCCCCGTTGTTGTCGCAATACAGAGGTATTGGGTCAACAATGGACGGAACCTCCTGAAGTTCTTTCAAGAACTTCCTCATCCAGACAGCTTCTTTTGCGGCATCAGATGCAGCGATGTATTCCGCTTCCATAGTCGAGTCAGCAACGGTTTCCTGTTTGGAGCTCTTCCAACACACCGCCCCTCCATTGAGGGTAAAGACAAAACCCGACATGGACTTGGAATCATCCTTGTCACTCTGGAAGCTGGAGTCAGCAAAGGCCTCAATCTGCAGGTCTTTTCCGCCATAGACCAAGAACATCTCCTTAGTCCTTCTCAGGTACTTGAGAATGTTCTTTACTGCTATCCAATGTTTCTCCCCAGGGTTTGACTGATACCTGCTTACCACACTCAGTGCATAAGCCACATCCGGTCTGGTACACAACATCGCATACATTATAGAGCCTACCGCAGAAGCGTAGGGTATAATAGACATGCGATCCCTCTCCAAATCAGTCTTGGGAGACATCTCTTTGGAGAGGGTGATCCCGTGACAAGCCGGTAGATTACCGCGCTTGGAATCTTCCATACTGAATCTCTTCAGTATGGTATCGATGTACCTGGACTGTGAGAGTCCTAATATCCTCTTGGATCTGTCACGGTAGATCCGGATACCCAGAATGTATGAGGCATCACCCAGGTCTTTCATGGAGAACCAGTGTGACAAGAACCCCTTGACAGATTGTAGCATAGGAATGTCATTTCCTATTAAGAGAATGTCATCCACGTATAAAACGAGGAATACTATAGTTCTCGCTACAAATCTACAATAGATGCATGGTACATCTGGATTTTTGATAAAGCCAAATTCTTTGACCGTCTCATCAAAGCAGATGTTCCAACTCCGCGATGCCTGCTTGAGTCCATAAATGGACTTGAGCAACTTGCACACCTTTCCGCTGCTCCCACCCTGAATGAAACCCTCTGGCTGGTCCATATAGACACACTCCTCTAAATGACCATTTAGAAAAGCTGTCTTTACGTCCATCTGCCAAATCTCATAATCGTGGAAAGCAGCGATGGCAAGAAGGATCCGAATGGATTTCAGCATAGCTACTGGAGAAAAGGTTTCGTCATAGTCCAAACCAGGTCGCTGACGAAAACCCTTTGCTACCAGTCTAGCTTTATAGGTCTCAACCTGTCCATCTACACCAATCTTCCTTTTGAAGATCCACTTGCATCCTACGGGTTTTACCCCGTCTGGAGCAATGTCCAACGTCCATACTTTGTTGGTGTACATGGACTCCATCTCGGTCCGCATTGCATCCAGCCATTTTACCGAGTCGACGCTCTGAATGGCTTGCTGGAAGCTAGTAGGCTCATCACAATCTAGGATGCAGTCCTCTCTATCCCCGTCAATGAGAAATCCGTAGTACCTCTCGGGCGGATGAGACTGCCTACTACTCCTGCGGTGTGGCGTAGGAATGTCTTGATCTTTTGAACCCTCTGGTTCTACTAAGCTTTCAGTAATAGCTTGCGGTTCTGGAATTTCTTCCAGTTCTATTCCGCTCCCACTTAATTCTTTTTCTATGAACTGATGTTCTAGAAAGTGGGCATGGCGAGAAACAAGGACTTTTTGTTCCTCTTCGCAATAGAAGTAATATCCCTTGGAGTTCTTCGGATATCCCACAAACTTGCACTGTACTGAGCGTGCCTCGAGCTTGTCCGCATGCTGTTTTTTTACAAAAGCTGGACATCCCCATGTCTTAATGTGATTAAGATGGGGTCTCTTCCCACACCACATTTCATATGGTGTAGTAGGCACAGTCTTAGTTGGAACTCGGTTCAAAAGGTATGCTGCTGATTCTAGCGCATATCCCCAGAACGATCGCGGTAACTCAGCGTTACTCATCATGGACCGTACCATATCCAATAGGGTCCGGTTCCGTCTCTCCGATACACCGTTATGTTGCGGAGTGTATGGAGGAGTATGCTGAGAGAGAATTCCATTCTCTTTTAAGTAGTTCAGGAATTCAGCACTTAAGTATTCTCCACCTCGATCCGATCTTAGAATCTTGATACTTTTGCCGGTTTGTTTTTCTACTTCATTCTTATATTCCTGGAATTTTTCAAAAGCCTCGGATTTATGTTTCATTAAGAAGACATAACCGTACCTTGAAAAATCATCCGTAAAGGTAATGAAGTAAGAAAAACCGCTTCGCGCATGTGTAGACATTGGACCGCACACGTCGCTGTGTACGAGTCCCAAGAGCTCGCTCGCTCTTTCTCCGTGTCCAGAAAACGGAGCCTTTGTCATCTTTCCTTTGAGACAGGATTGACAAGTTGCATACGATTGATATTCGAACGGATCTAAATATCCTTCAGTATGTAACTTAGTCAATCTTCTCTCATTGATGTGACCCAGTCTACAATGCCATAAGAAAGTTTTATTAATTTCTGGAGACTTTCTTTTGTGTGTATTCTGGATATTGAAAACTTGTGGTTGGTTTAAAACGTATATACCGTTGTACAATGTACCTGACCCAAACAAAACTTGATTAAGGTGAATGTTCACTACATTACTTACAAATGCAAATTCATAACCTTCTTTAGATAATAAAGATACAGAAATGATATTACAGGTTGCATTTGGTACATAATAACAACTACGCAAAACCAAAAAGTGTCCATCTGATAATCCCAGGTGATAGTCCCCCACGGCCTCAGCATCCATGCTAGCACCGTTCGCAACTCTGAGGGTCATGTCACCTGCCTTCAAAACTCTACGCTTTCTCAACGCCTGCAAAGAATTACAGATATGAGATCCTGATCCGGTATCCAATACCCAGGATGTAGAGTTTATTGATAGACAGTTTTCAATAACATACACACCTGAAGCTGAAGCTGCAACTCGCTTCAAATCCTGTGTTCTGGCTTTCCAAGCCTTGCAATCCTGTTTCCAGTGACCACTTTTGTGACAATAGAAGCATTCTTCCTTCCCCACCATCTTTCCCGCTACTTTTGTTGCTTTACCCTTTCCCTTCGTATCCACTTTACCGACACTGCCTCTTGGTTTGGCGGGGGCTTTCTTCTTCTTGCCCTTGGCTTTCGCCCTGGACCTAGAAGAGGAAGATCCTCCTACAAACAAAGTGGATGTCTCCCTACCCTTCTGTAGGGTGCCCTCAGCAGTCCTCAACATGTTCAGAAGTTCGGCAAGTTCAACCTCCTTTCCTTGCATGTTGAAGTTAAGAACGAACTGGGCGTAAGTGGAAGGAAGGGACTGGAGAATCAAATCGGTATAGAGTTCATTCTCCAACGTGGTCCCAAGGTCCGCGAGCTCTTCTATGTAGCCGATCATCTTAAGCACGTGGTCCGCTACCGATGATCCGACGGCCAACCTTGCCGAAAAAAGCTTCTTCGACACTTAATATCTAGCGATACGAGACTGCTCTCCATACAGTTATTTTGTATGGAGAAATATGGACTCTAGGTCCATATTCTCATGCCTCCTCTGATGTTCGTTGTCCATCGAGGCTAGTATGAGGCATCTGGCCCTCACGCAATCTATCTCCCATGTCTTACGGATTTCTACATCCGCGACGCTGGAGGTGGGACCTGGGACAGGGGGAGCTTTGGTGGTAAGTATATACCCCAGCTTGTCATAAGTGATAGCCATCTTGACATTCCTGAGCCAATCTTTGTAGTTTGGCCCTGTCAATATATTTTTATCTAACAGTAACTTAAGTCCGGTCATGTTGAATGGTCGCTGCAATTAGGAGAGAGAAAAGAAACACTTTAGCATGATGCTCTTGCAAGTTTAGAATGGTTTTTAGTTTGTCTAAACTGGATGGCTCCCACTGTTTCTCGAATCCCTTCTCAAACCATAAAGAAAAGGATTAACCGGGATCATTCTCACCGTACAATACTTGCTTAACCGTTCAGCCAGGCCAGTGTCGGTACTTCGAGGGAGGTTTTCCAACGCTTTCGCGAAGTTCCTTAATTAAATAACCTCTTTTCCCTGTGGGCGTAGCCCCGCTAACACCTTTCTAGGCACCTACTAGGTTTGTAGCATTGATCGTTAAGTGAGAGTTTTCCCGAGGAGTAGCATATACTCACAGTAGGATCGGGATCCAAATATCATCGCGTGATAAAACCGAAGGAATCCTACCAGAATCATCACACTCCAAATGGTATGCAACGCTAGCAAGTTTCAGTACTTATGAAACTCCCGATGTGGATTTTTGCCCCATGCTCTTATGACCTTGACTTTGGCCAAAATATCATAAGTCACATGTTAAGTTCTACCCGTCATTCTCCTGGTTAATTTGGACCCACCCGTACCTACCCTTGACTTTGGCCAAAATGGCAGCACGACTGTCCCAAATCAACGCATCTATCTATGCTGCACATGAATGCCCAAACGCTACCAATCACTATGCCTTGACTTTGGCCAAAATACACAGCTTGAATACTTTTGACCATTCATGTGGAATGACGGAGGGCTACGAATGGTTTTGGCGAAACCGTGAACGTAGTGAACTTGATATAATCTTTGGAACGAGATAGCTTTTAAAAGAAGTGGTTCAAGCTCCGCGTTTAAAAGTTTAGTTTTGAAAAGAACCGAGCGGTTTTCAAAATGTTCCAATCGACTTTTACTTGGTTTATTTCTTGCATTAGTTCTTTTAATGCGTCCCATCATTTAATCCTACCATTGCAGAAAACAACCAAAATATGACGTACGCTTATGCCATTCGCATTCGCCACGGGGCCCCATCATCACCCGTTAGGTTACTTAACTAACGACAGAGCGGGGGCTGGGCTAGCACGGCTGTAAAACATAAGCAACGCCTAAATAGTTATTATATATAAATATATAGCAATGATAGACATTACAGATCACAGATGAATACATTGGATATACTAGGAATCCGCAATGCGTTCGAGCCTGCAACGCAAAGCGGATTACACGGTCGCGGTGAATAGCCAATACCCCACCCAAGACCCCTACGGGTGCGGCAAACTACCCGCCAAGCACCCGAAGCGAAGCAACCTCCCTCACAACCGTGAGTAGGCCACTCGGCAATTCGAGATACCCGGTAGTTTGTGCACCCCCTCCATGGGTCTACCCTAGGAGCAAAAATAGTAAAAAGAATTATACAATGACGGCTACAACCCCGACCCGGTTGTGCCGCCATACAAATAATATTATTACATCAATTTACATGTTACAAATGAATTAAAGAAAAACAACGCTCATCTCACATCCACCCCGGCCATTCACCCGCGACAATCCAATCCATTCATATCCACAAACCAATAACAATCACAGATCATGTATAACCCCGACTAATCGTCTTATAGCGATTAGCCGACGTTCAATACATGCAAGCATTACAGATATAACCGATGTAGTTAAAGTGTAGTGAAGTTCCGGAAAAAATACGGATTTATGGGCCCCCAAAAGTAAATTTTAGTTCTGGAAAATCTGGGCACATATAATATATTTTAAAAATCCCAAAACCAACACAGACACACACTGCATGAAAAACGATGCAGAGAAGACGACAAACGGCGGCGCTTCCGCGGCACATGCCTACCTCGTGCCGCGGAAGGGCGGTGGTTTGAACGAAACACTGTACCGTTTTTCATGGGTGTTCATACAAAACCCTGAGCCGAATTTACAAGTATAAAGTTTTTCATTTAGAGCAGAAAAAATTTTAACAGAAACTAGGGTTTTGCAAAAGTTTGGTTTTTGGATTTTCCGGTTTCGAAACTTCGTTACACTTCACTACCTTGCTAGTTTGAGTTTAGTTAGGCTCTGATACCACTGTAAGTCCACGTTGCCCACCCCGGTGCTTGCGGGGAGGCGGAAAACATAATAAAAATTGGATTTTTAATGACTTAGGCAACATGGACCTTGCTTGTAAGGATCTTTGCTAAACGAAAACTAGCTAAAGCAAACTAACAACTAGCTAAGTTGTAGAAAGGTTATACCTTGAGCTCGAACTCCTTCTCTCCTTGCTCGTCGGAATGGTAGAAAGGCCTCACCTTGCTTGTCTTCTTCCGTCAAAGAAGGATCCACCCGAAAGCCTCGACCTTTAGCTTCAACTCCAAGCTAGGAGTAACTAGAGTGCAAGAAATGCTAAGACTTGAACCCTAGAAGTGAGTAGAGAAGATCAAGTGAAGGGTTTTCTCAAGCTTTTTGTTTCTCAACACATGAGAGGGAGAGAGCTTGAGGGAGAGGATGAGCAAGAGAGAGAAAAGATATGAGAGAAATGAATTATTAGTGAGCCATTCTCACTAATATGTGTGTAATATTTTAATTAATTAATTAGCTAGAAAATTGTCATGGTTTAATCAAGAGGTGACCATTATCATTTCATTATTAATGCAAATTGCAAGGATCAAAGAGCATCTTCCAAATGAAATGATCATGGTCAAATTGTCAACTTGGTCAACAAGTCAATGAAGTCAAAAGGTCAACAACAACAACCATGCACAATAATTAAGCTAATTATCAATTAACAATAATACACACAAAAGCAATAGGGTTAATAAAATGACAATAGTCATTAACCCTAAACAAGGTCCTCTCCCTCAATCTCAAGCAACTGTGCATACGCACCCGCAATCGTGATCCGAGGAACACGAACACAATGAGAAAAACCAATCTCAAACCATACACTAGGATCCGGCTTAAACCAAAGCCCGCTAGTATAAACTGTCCGGACAGCAAACGTGCACAAGTGCGCGGATGCGAATGAACCCTGTCGCAAAACCATGCGACCTCTACTCATTTTGCCTAAAGGCGAATAGCTCTCTGTGTGGGACTCTAAAGACTCGACACTACGCTGGCAGTGGGTTTAACCACAGACCGCAAGCGGCACTAGCTGTACGTAACGGTCCCCAGGTAGATGTCGATAAGAAGACTGACGAGGTGAACCCCATCTGCACTCCTACTGAGCCTGTATGTGACAGTCTCCGTACAGTCCGGTCTGTTCGTCTGATACATCGCATGGCGGGCCTAGGGGGGCGGTGAACGTCAGTCCCCTAATAGCGGTACATGTCGTGTCGGAGTGAAGCCCAGAACACCCTGAGATAACACTGGAAGCCTACCAGTATATCTCGCTTGCCCTGGCCAGGGACTACTCGTGTAATGGCTCTCCTGGACACAGCGCGATGTCAACCCCCAATACCGGGAGAGACGAATCCTGTCTAACCGTCACTGCCTCCAAATGCTTCGGCACTGCACCCAAAAACTACCTGTTTGCACGACTCCTCTGAGCCGTGGTAGGGTAGTATTCAAAGTGCAGTGGGAACACACTCGAGGCGAAGTGACAGTGTCAAGTCAGCGGACTAAGCTGTACTCTTGTCACCTGGGAACTGATAACTGACGATAGGTATATTACCAACCAACAGTTCCCAACGAGTCCTGTCCAGTGTACTCGTAACCTAACGAGCACCCGCATACTATCTCAAGTACGACGTACTAACGGCTGTGGGACAGACCGTCTCCCACACTGGGATGAGAAGCGCATACGCTAGTCTACTCCGGAGTATCGATGCCCTGTCTCGATAGTCCAACGACCAGGGACCTGTATAAGGATGTGCTTATAGATTACCCAGCTCCCACGAGTGCGAGCGCCATCACAACGCTGGTAATCAAGCAAAGATCCTAAGGGCTCTACTAATATGTATACCAGCAATATGCTAAAAGAAACACATGCACATATTAAAGCAGAGACAAACCAAGTAGCATACTACCATTTCGAGCAAGATTGTATATACAACTGTGAATATCCCAAGCTTCCATTAAGTAATATACAAACTAGTATGATACAGTAATGGCCTCTAGGGCATATACACTAACACCCAAAAGAATAACATACAAACAGGCAGTGACGGCAGTCCACATGTCGGACGCTCGCCCCGCAATATAAATGTACATATAAAATGAAACTGTACTAACATTGCATCCAGGCTATCCCTACCGACCAATCCGCAACATCACAGCACAACACAGAACATCAACATGAATGTCACGTTCGCAAATCCGTCTAAAAGGGCTATAGCAGTTAGACAGGATTTACCGATCAAATGACATTCACGGTCGCAGATATAATGTAAATATTGTGAACTAACATGTTTAAAATTTTCGATCGATCAAATATTTTCCGAAGTGGGCCCCAAGCACAACTGTAGCACTCAAAAACATCTAGGCCCAAAGAGAATATACCAGAAACCCTATTTCCATGTTAGAAAACCACTGTAGAAATTTGGGACAGTTTGGCCACAAAACGGCGGCGGTTACGCGGCCAAAACGTGGTTTTGACCGCTGATCCGCCTCGCTACAGTAATATCAGCCGACCAAATTTTCACAGAATTCTCAAAAAACCCAGCACGTAATTTTCCAATGTACCAAATAATTTTTTGACGACTGGAAAAATTCGATAGAAACTGATGCATGGAAAATGTGGTTTTTGGAAATTCGTTCGATCGAACTTGTAAACACGTTAGAGCAAGCTAGACTAGGTTAATGGCGTGTCTCTGATACCATGTAAGTGCACGGCGGCGCCACGGCCGTCAATCCGAGGCCAAAATGCGGAAACGATAATTTTCTTTAACTTTTGAAACCGGCACCACCGCGCACAATAATCCCGGATCGGGCCATTAACATAGTCCTAGCTAACTAGAGAAGGGGTAGAGAGATATACCGAGCGATCCGTGTCCTTCGATCTTCTCGTCGTCGTCGCGATCTCCCCGCGGAATCTCCGGTCTTCATCTCCTCGTCGGAAGGGCACCACATCGCCGGGTTCTTTTATGGGCTCCCACCTCTGGACCGAGGCAACTCGGGCATGAAGTTGGCCAGTCGACGTGTCCAAGAATTGCTGTAGAATAAGTGTAGATTACTTTGTCTCAAAAGGTTGTGAAGTTGCCATTTTGGTGGAGGTGAACAATAGACTTTTTGGAGATGAACTAAAGAGCCTTTTCTAGCATAATGAGAAACAAAAATGCCACACTCAAAATGAATCCCTCCCCTCACTCCCTCAATAGTGGCCGGCCCATCCAAGAATGAGTGTAAATTGGAGTGAGAGAAAAGTCAAGGGGGTGAGGAAGCTATCATGCAAGAAAGAGAGAGAAAGGTGATCATTAGAAGAAATGATCACCAACCAAATCCAACACTCTACAAACTAATCATAACCCAAAAGACAAGCAATAATGAGTGAAGAAGTCAAATGATGGTGCAACCATCATGAAGCTACAACATGCAAAGACCACCCTACACATGCTAATTTGAACAATTGCAAATAAGCCCTCCTCCACCATTTTTCAGCCAAAGAAAGATACAATGGAAAATGGCCGAAACGGAATGTAAACTGGCTGTAAGTCGATGTACAACACCCCACGACATGCGGGGTGGCGGAAAAATGAAAAACGATCTTGTTTTAGGCGTAAACATCGACTAACCGAGAATCTTTGCATAAACAATAACTAACAAGAAACCATAGAAGAGTTAACTACAATGATAAGTGATTATACCTAAAGAACCGAGTTCTTCGTCTTGTCGTTCTCCACGTCCTCTCCGGCCTTCTCTATGTAGTAGAAGATCCACTCGAGAGCTTTACTACAAGCTTCACCTCTAACTTGAGGTAACTAGGTTACTTAAATTGCTAATCTAAGTAACCTAGGTTATATAGAGAGTGGTTAAGGATTAAGCAGTCTATTCTAATCCTTGGTCTCAACACATGAGAGGGGAGGATTAGGGTCTGAAGAGGGAGAGCTTGAGGAGAGAGAAAGTGAGCAAGAGAATGACATGAGATAATGAGCTATAATAATATATATCAAGCATTATGATTTATCCAACAAAAGAAAATGAATGATTAATCATCATGCTTAATAAATATAAGAGGGTTATTCATCTCCATGAGTCATTAAGCATTTATGTGCATTAATGACTTGGATGAATCACTCAAATGACACACTAATCTCATTAAATGCATATGCCACCTTAACCCCCAAGTCACCATCTTCTAGAAGCTTATCGCGCAATTACGAGAACGCCCCTCCTATCCGTGAAAACACGGAAAAAGTTTAGACTGTATAAATCCAATAACCGGATACTATAAACTGGCTTAAACCAAAGCCGACTAGCAAAAACTGTCTTGATGTCGTACACGCGTAAACACACGTATGCGTCCGAACCCTTGTCGTAAAACCATACGACCTCTATATCGTTTCGCCTGGAGTAGGGAAACTCTCTGTGTGGGACTCTAGAGACTCGACTACTACGCTGGCAGTGGGTTTAACCACAGACCGCAAGCGGCACTAGCTGTACGTAACGGTCCCCAGGTAGATATCGATAAGAAGGCTGATGAGGAAACCCATCCGAACTCCTACTGAGTCTGATGTGACAATCTCCGTACAGTCCGGTCTGTTCGTCTAAGACTATCGCATATCGGGCCTAGGGGGCGGCAAGCGTCAGTCCCCTAATAGCGGTATAAGTCGTGTCGGAGCGAAGCCCATTACACCCTGAGAAACTACTGGAACCTACCAGCACATCTCGCTTGCCCTGGCCAGGGACTTTGCGTAATGGGTCTCTGACACAGCGCGATATCAACCCCCAATACTGGGAGAGACGAATCCTGTCTAACCGCCACTGCCTCCAAGTGCTCGGGACTGCACCCAACTGCTACCTGTTTGTACGACTCCTTTGAGCCGTGGTAGGGTAGCAATCTAAGAACAGCGGGACACACTCGAGGCGAAGTAGCAGTGTCAAGTCTGCGGACTATGCTGTACTCATGTCACCTGGGAACTGTTCACTGACGACTGGTATAAAACCAACCAACAGTTCCCTGTGAGTCCTGTCCGGTGTACCCGTAACCCAAGGAGCACCTGCATACTATCTCCAGTACGACGTACTGACGGCTGTAGGACAGACCATATCCCCAACTGGGATGAGTAGCGTACACACTAGTCTACTCTGGAGTATCGATGCCCTGTCTCGATAATCCTATGACTAGAGACCTGAATATGGATGTACTTGTAGACTACCCAGCCCCACTAGTGTGACTGCCATCACAACGCTGGTGGTCAAGCAAGATCCTAAGAGATCTATCAATACGTATACTCACATATTAAGATAGAAAAACCAAGTAGCATACTATCATGTTTAGCAAGACTGTTATATACAAGTGAATATCTCAAGCTTCCATTAAGTAATATACAAACTAGTATGATACAATAATGGCCCCTAGGCATATACACTAACAATCTCCCACTTGCACTAGGGCCATGTACTGGCATATCGAAGACCGATGATCTCGAGTAGCCTCTCGAACTGAATCTGAGGTAAGGCCTTTGTGAATGGATCGACAATGTTCTCTTCAGTAGCAACTCTCCGAACCTCGATCTCCCGACGATCAATGATCTTCTTGATCAGGTGATACCGCCTTAAGATGTGTCTGGACTTCTGATGGGACCTTGGTTCTTTCGCTAAACCTATAGCTTCGTTGTTGTCGCAATACAGAGGTATTGGATCAACAATGGTAGGAACCACCTGAAGTTCTGTTAGAAACTTCTTCATCCAGACCGCTTCTTTTGCAGCATCGCAAGCAGCAATATACTCTGCTTCCATCGTCGAGTCAGCAACGGTGTCCTGCTTGGAACTCTTCCAGCACACCGCCCCTCCATTGAGGGTAAAGACATAACCTGACGTGGACATGGAATCGTCCTTATCACTCTGGAAGCCGGAATCAGCATAGGCCTCCATCCTGAGGTCTTTTCCGCCGTAAACCAAGAACATCTCCTTAGTCCTCCTCAGGTACTTGAGAATGTTCTTTACTGCTATCCAGTGTTTCTCCCCTGGGTCTGACTGATACCGGCTTACCACGCTCAGTGCGTAAGCTACATCTGGTCTGATGCACAACATCGCATATATTATAGAGCCTACCGCAGAAGCGTAGGGTATAATAGACATGCGTTCCCTTTCCAAATCAGTCTTGGGAGACATCTCTTTGGATAGGGTGATTCCGTGACAAGCCGGTAGATTACCGCGCTTAGAATCTTCCATACTGAATCTTTTCAGTACAGTGTCGATATACCTGGACTGCGAAAGTCCCAACATCCTCTTGGATCTATCACGATAGATCCGGATCCTCAGAATGTAATAGGCATCGGCTAGGTCTTTCATGGAGAACCTGTGTGACAAGAATCCATTGACAGATTGTAGCATAGGAATGTCATTTCCTATCAATAGAATGTCATCCACATACAAGACGAGGAATACGACAGTTCTTGCTACAACATTACTATATATGCACGGTTCATCTGGATTTTTGATAAAGTCATATTCTTTGACTGTTTCATCAAAACAGATGTTCCAACTCCGCGATGCCTGCTTCAGTTCATAAATGGACTTAAGCAACTTGCATACTTTCTCGCTGCTCTTACTCTGATTGAAACCCTCTGGCTGATCCATATAGACGCGCTCTTCTAAATTACCATTCAGAAAAGCCGTCTTTACGTCCATCTACCAGATTTCATAATCATGGAAGGTAGCAATAGCAAGAAGGACCCGAATGGATTTGAGTATAGCCACTAGAGAAAACGTTTCGTCATAGTCCAAACCAGGTCTTTGATGAAAACCCTTTGCAACAAGTCTAGCTTTATAGTTTTCCACCTGTCCATCTACACCAATCTTTTTCTTGAAGATCCATTTGCATCCTATGGGTTTTACCCCATCTGGAGCAAAGTCCAAAGTCCATACTTTGTTGGAGTACATGGACGCCATTTCGGTCCGCATTTCATCTAGCCATCTTACCGAGTCGCCGCTCTGGATGGCCTGCTGGAAGCCATTAGGTTCATCATCATCTATGATGCAATCCTCTCTATCCCCATCTATGAGAAACCCGTAGTATCTCTCAGGCGGATGAGACGGCCTACTACTCCTGCGGAGGGGTACGGGAATGTCCTGTTCATCTTGAACTACAGGTTCTACCAAACTTTCAGTATTAGTTTGTGGTTCTGGAATTTCTTCCAGTTCTATTTCGCTCCCACTTGATTCCTTTTCTAAAAACTGATGTTCTAGAAAAAGGGCATTACGAGAAACAAATACCTTTTGTTCCTCTGCGTAATAGAATAGATATCCCCTGGAGTTCTTTGGATATCCCACAAACTTACACTTTACTGATCGTGCCTCGAGCTTGTCCACATGCTGCTTTTTAACAAAACCTGGACATCGCCAAATCTTTATATACTGTAGATGGGGTTTCTTCCCTCTCCACATCTGATATGGAGTGGTAGGCACAGTCTTGGTAGGTACCATGTTCAAAAGCTTCGGATTTATGTTTCATCAGATAAATGAATCCGTACCTTGAGTAATCATCCGTGAAAGTAATGAAATAAGAAAAACAACCTCTTGCATGTGTAGACATTGGACCACATACATCGCTGTGTATGAGTCCTAAGAGGTCGCTCGCTCTTACTCCATGTCCAGTAAATGGTATCTTTGTTATCTTTCCTTTGAGACAAGATTGACAAGTGGCATAAGTTTGATATTCGAACGAGTCCAAATATCCTTCTCTATGTAACTTAGTCAACCTTCTCTCATTGATGTGACCCAATCTACAATGCCATAAGAAAGCTTTATTTAAATCTGGAGACTTTCTTTTTAGTGTGTTCTGGACATTGAAAATTTGGAGTTGGTTTAACACATATATACCGTTATCCAGTGTACCGGACCCAATCAAACCATGATTAAGGTGGATGTTGACAACATCACTTACAAACGTGAAATCATAACCTTTATTTGATAACAAGGAAACAGATATGATATTACACGTTAACCTGGGTACACAAAAACAGTTATGTAAAACCAAAATGTGTCCACTCGTCAATCCCAGGTGATAATCCCCTACGGACACAGCTCCCACGCTAGCTCCGTTAGAAACCATCAGGGTCATATCACCTTCCTTCAGCACTCTGCGGTTTCTCAGTGCCTGCAATGAATTGAAAATATGAGATCCTGATCCGGTATCCAATACCCAGGAAGTAGAGTTGATTGACAGAAAATTCTCAATTACAAACACACCTGAAGTCGAAGCCATAGCTTGCTTCGGTTCCTGGTTCTTGGCGTTCCACGCCTTGCAATCCTTTTTCCTGTGACAATGGAAGCACTCATCCTGGGCCACTACCGGTATAGTAAACTTTCCCTTCCCCCCCACCTTACTAACACCTCCTCTAGGTCTGTTGGCGGCCTTATTCTTCCTTCCTTTGGTTTAGCCTTGGACCCGGAAGAAGAAGAACCGCGAGCAAACATAGCGGGTGTTTCCCTTGCCTTCTGCAAGGTGCCCTCTGCATTTCTCAACATGTTAAGGAGTTCTGAAAGTTCAACTTCTTTTCTTTGAATGTTGAAGTGCAGAATAAACTGGGCGTAGGTGGGAGGGAGGGACTGGAGAATAAGGTCTGTATAAAGCTCATTATCCAAAGTCGTCCCAAGGTTTGCGAGCTCTTCTATATAGCCAATCATCTTTAGGACATGTTCTCCTACCGATGATCCGACGGCCAACCTCGCTTGAAACAGCTTCTTTGAGGTCTCGTATCTTGCTATACGAGATTGCTCCCCATACAGATCTTTTGTATGGAGAAATATGGATTCAAGATCCATATCCTCGTGCCTCCTCTGATGTTCATTATTCATCGAGGCAAGCACGATGCACTTGGCCTTCGCGCAATCTAAATCCCATGTTTTGCGGATTTCCTTATCCGCATTATTGGATTTGGGACCTGGGAGTTCAGGTGCCTTAGCGGTGAGGACATACACCAATTTGTCATAAGTCAAGGCCATTTTGACATTTCGCAGCCAATCTTTATAGTTTGGCCCTGTTAGTATATTTTTCTCTAAAAGTAACTTAAGTCCGGTCATTTTCAGGGTCGCTGCAATTAGGAGAGAGAGAAGAAAACTCTTTAGCATGACGCTCTTGCAAGTTTAGAATGGTTTTTAATTTATCTAAACAGGATGGCTCCCACTGTTTCTCGAATCCTTCCTCAAACCATAAAACAAGAATTAGTCAGGACTATTCTCACTGTACAATACTTGCTGAACCGTTCAGCCAGGCAGGTGTCGGTACTTCGAGGGAGGTTTTCCAACGCTTTCGCGAAGTTCCTTAATTAAATAACCTCTTTTCTCTGGGGGCGTAACCCCGCTGACACCTTTCTTGACACCTACTTGGTTTATAGCATTGATCGTTAAGTGACGAATATCCTGATGAGTAGCATATACTCACAGTAGGATCGGGATCCAAATATCATCGTATGATAATGTTGAAGGAATCCTACCAACATTCATCAAACTCCAAATGGTATGCAACTCTTTGCAAATTTCAGTTTCTTTAGAAATTCCCGATATATATTTTTTCCCCATGCTCTTATGACCTTGGCGTTAGGTCAAAATGTCATAAGTCACATGTCAAGTTCTATCCATCATTATCTTGTTAATTTGAACCCATCCGTATATATCCTTGACGTTCGGCCAAAATGATAATACGACTGTCTCAAACTAAATCATCTATCTATGCGACAAATGAATACCCAGCAGCTACCAAACACTATGCCTTGGCGTTAGGTCAAAATACATAGCTTGAATACTACTGAATACTCAAATGAAATGACGGAGCGCTACGAATGGTTTTGGCGAAACCGTGAACGTTGTGAACTTGATATGACCGAAGGAACCTGATAGCTTTTAAAAAGGAGTGGTTAAAGCTCCGCAATTTAAAAATATCATCTGTTTCAAAATAACCGAGTGGTTTCTTTTAAATTGTTCCAACGATTCATCTTTTGGTTTATTTTCTTTGCATTATAAATAATGTGCCCCATCATTAACCTATCATTGCAGAAAACAACGAAAATACAACGTCCTCTTATGCCATCCGCATTCGCCACTAGGTCCCGTCATCACCCGTTAGGTTACTTAACTAACGACAGAGCGGGGGCTGGGCTAGCGCGGGTGTAAAACATAAGTGACGTCTAAATAGCTATCATATATAGATATTGTACATTCGTCAGACGCAATAATAGGCATTCCAGATCTCATATGAACTTTATTGGATTTGCAAGCAATCCGCGTTTGTTTAGAGCCTGCAACAAAAGACGGATTACAAAGTTGTGATGAATAGCCATTACCTCACCCTAGACCCCTACAGGTACGGCAAACTACCCGTCAAATACCCGAAGTGAAGCGGTCTCCCTCAACAAAGTCAGTAGGCCACTAAACACTTTAAAGTACCCGATAGTTTGTGCACCCCATCTTGGGTCTATCCTAGGAGCAAAAAACAGTAAAATGAAATAATACAACGGTGGCTACAACCGCAACCTGGATGTGCCCCGCAAAATAATATTACAACATATTACAATTACAACGAATGAATGAATATAATAACCCATCTCAAACCCCGGCTAATCATCACAACAGTCCAATACAGTTCACAACCACAAATAGTAAAAAACCATTACAGAAATGTGCAACCCCCTGCCAACCGACATACTTGCAGTTAGGGGAGGTTTACGAACACATTATACAAACACAGATATAATCATATTAGCAAACATCGTAAAATTTCGATCGAGCAAAACACTTTAGATTCTACTCCAAAACTTCTCTGTGCACCTGAGATCTTAGCAGAAAATAAAATATCCCAGAAACATCATTATTAACACCTAGGAGTTACTGAAGAAATTGGGGCTGACTCGGCCCCAACTCGGCCGCGGATCCCCGACGGATCGCATGGATCCGCCGCGGTTCCGCGGCGAGTTAGCCGAGTCACAGGTCCAAATTTCTGCAGTAGCCCTAGTTTTTCCTTCTTGTTATTCTGAAGCACCCTGAAAAATTTTTAGAACCAGTTTTAAATTCGACAGAAACTGTGATAATTCGATGATGTTTCCGGTTATTTTTGCGTTCGAAATTCTTACGACTTTGCTAATGAGTTAATTATTGGTTAACGAGGCTCTGATACAACTGTAAGTCGATGTACAACACACCACGACATGCGGGGAGGCGGAATAATGAAAAACGATCTTGTTTTAGGCGTAAACATCGACTAACCGAGAATCTTTGCATAAACAATAACTAACAAGAAACCATAGAAGAGTTAACTACTATGATAAGTGATTATACCTAAAGAACCGGGTCCTTCGTCTTGTCGTTCTCCACATCCTCTCCGGCCTTCTCTATATAGTAGAAGATCCACCCGAGAGCTTTACTACAAGCTTCACCTCTAACTTGAGGTGACTAGGTTTCTTAAATCGCTAATCTAAGTAACCTAGGTGATATAGAGAGTGGTTAAGGATTAAGTAGTCTATTCTAATCCTTGGTCTTAACACATTAGAGGGGAGGATTAGGGTTTGAAGAGGGAGAGCTTGAGGAGAGAGAAAGTGAGCAAGAGAATGAGATGAGATAATAAGCTATCATAATATATATCAAGCATTATGATTTATCCAACAAAAGAAAATGAATGATTAATCATCATGCTTAATAAATATAAGAGGGTGATTCATCTCCATGAGTCATTAAGCATTTATGATGCATTAATGACTTGGATGAATCACTCAAATGACTCACTAATCTCATTTAATGCATATGCCACCTTAACCCCCAAGTCACCATCTTCTAGAAGCTTCTCGCGCAATTACGAGAACGCCCCTCCTATCCGTGAAAACACGGAAAAACCTTAGACTGTATAAATCCAATAACCGGATACTAGAAACTGGCTTAAACCAAAGCCGACTAGCAAAAACTGTCCGGATGTCGTACGCGCGTAAACACACGTATGCGTCCGAACCCTTGTCGTAAAACCATACGACCTCAATATCGTTTCGCCTGGAGTAGGAAAACTCTCTGTGTGGGACTCTAGAGACTCGACTACTACGCTGGCAGTAGGTTTAACCACAGACCGCAAGCGGAACTAGCTGTACGTAACGGTCCCCAGGTAGATGTTGATAAGAAGGCCGATGAGGAAACCCATCCGAACTCCTACTGAGTCTGATGTGACAATCTCAATACAATCCGGTCTGTTCGTCTAAGACTATCGCATATCGGGCCTAGGGAGGAAAGCGTCAGTCCCCTAATATCGGTATAAGTCGTGTCGGAGCGAAGCCCATTACACCCTGAGAAACTACTGGAACCTACCAGCAAATCTCGCTTGCCCTGGCCAGGGACTTTGCGTAATGGCTCTCTGACACAGCGCGATATCAACCCCCAATACTGGGAGAGACGAATCCTGTCTAACCGCCACTGCCTCCAAGTGCTCGGGACTGCACCCAACTACTACCTGTTTGTACGATTCCTTTGAGCCGTGGTAGGGTAGTAATCTAAGAACAATTGGTCACACTCGAGGCGAAGTAGCAGTGTCAAGTCTGCGGACTATGTTGTACTCATGTCACCTGGGAACTGTTCACTGACGACTGGTATAAAACCAACCAACAGTTCCCTGTGAGTCCTGTCCGGTGTACCCATAACCCAACGAGCACTTGCATACTATCTCCAGTACGACGTACTGACAGCTGTGGGACAGACCATCTCCCCAACTAGGATGAGAAGCGTACACACTAGTCTACTACGGAGTATCGATGCCCTGTCTCGATAATCCTACGACTAGGGACCTGAATAAGGATGTGCTTGTAGACTACCCAGCCCCCACTAGTGTGATTGCCATCACAACGCTCGTAGTCAAGCAAGATCCTAAGAGCTCTATCAATACGTATACTCACATATTAAGATAGAAAAACCAAGTACCATACTACCATGTTTAGCAAGACTGTTATATACATCTGAATATCCCAAGCTTCCATTAAGTAATATACAAACTAGTATGATACAATAATGGCCCATAGGGCATATACACTAACACTGGCAACTTCAGAAAACTGATCCCGTAATAAATTACAGGAAAATCCCGCTACTGTATATACATACCTGCATTTGTATTCCGACCGAATACAAATGCAATGAGACAAAATCTACACTGTACAATACTAGGATCTGGCTTAAACCAAAGCTCGCTAGTATTATCCGTCCGATCATGATCCGTGCAATACCGCACGTACCTGATCGAACCCTGCCATATCTCCATATGGCCTCTACAGCGTTTCGCCCGAAACTTAAGAAAACGGTCTGTGGGGGACTCTAAAGACTCGTCAATACTTTGGTCGTGGATTTAACCACTAGCACGTCAGAGGTATTAGCCATACGTAACGGGCTACCAGGTATTGACCAAAAGGGACGTCGATGATCGAACTCATCCTGACACCCTACTGAGCCTGTCAGTGACAATATCCATACAGTCCGGTCTGTTCGTCTATGAGCATCGCATGGCGGGCCTAGGGGGTTGGTAAAAGTCAGACCCCCAAAAGCGGTACAAATCGTGTCGGAGTGTAGCCCAGAACACCATGAGATACTACTGGAATACCTACCAGTAAATCTCCTGCCTTGGCCAAGGACTTCGTGTAATGGCTCTCCTAGACACAGCGCGACCTCACCCCCAATACCGGGAGAGACGAACCCCTGCATATCCGCTCACTGCCTCCATGTGGCTCGGGACTGTACCCAACGAAAACCTGTTTGCACGTTTCCTTTGAGCGTGGTAGGGTAGTAATCAAAGCACAGTGGGAACTCACACGAGACAAATGACGATCTCAGGTCGATGAACTAACCTGTACACATGTCACCAGGGAACTGCTATCTGACGTCAGGTATAAGACCAACTAGCATGTTCCCGGCGAGTCCTATCCGGTGTACTCATAACCCAATGAGCACCTGTATACATCTTAGGTGAACCAACTGACACCAGAGGCTTGTGAGACCGGCCACCACCCCTCGTCGGGGTCTCGACTTTATACACTAGTCTACTCTGGAGTATCTATGCCCTGTCACAAAACTCCCACGACTAGGGACCTTTTAAGGATGTGCTTATAGACTACCAGTTCCCACGTATATGATCGCCCTCATACTGCTGCTAGTCAAGCAAGAATCCTAGGCGCTCTATCAACGCGCAATAGTGACCTGTAAGGTCACCTAAAGTAGTACACGATGATAAATATAAACCGGATAGCATACTATCATCTTGAGTAAGACTGTCCTATCGGGATTGGTCCTCCATCAATCATTGCAATCACGTGCATATGATCCAATAATTGACTCTGAGGGCACTATCTCCAACAGAGAAGACACTAACTGAAGCTATTCCTTCACAAGGTCATGAACTTTGTGAAGAGAACACACTCTTCTACATGGCAAGTGGTAGAGGATGAAGAAGTAGGAGGTGGGCTTACTTTAGAATTGATTTTCTCACATTATTTCTCGTACCTCCATTGAAGCTATAATGCTTTTCATGGAGCTTGAAGAAGAAGAAGAACTCATTAATAATACATCCAATGAATTATTGCACCTACGGTTGAGTTAAAGCTATCATGCCAAACTTATGTAGAGAATAAACTTAAGGCTATGGTTAAAGGTTGGGTTAAGGAAAAATATCCTAAGAAATGACAAAAGAGTTGACCTAGAGAAAGTTCTACAAGCTTGAAAACTTTGACCAAGTCTTTTGCTCTTTTGTAATAACTTAAGGTATAATAAAAACCCTAATTTAACCCTAGCATGCTATAAGTCTCATACACCCATCTTGTGTGTATCATCAAGCATGACACAATAGATGTACACAATTATACATATCACATATATACAAAGTGCACATCAAGTGAGAAAAGAAATCATTAGTGAGCTAAATATTAGTTAATGTAATATAATATATCAAATATATAATTATACATTAAATTATCAAATCAACTCTTGATTTAATAATCTGACTATATCACATATAACCGACTAATATCAAATGCAACATCTTATCGAATCAACTCTTGATTAGATAACTCGGCTATATCACTTATAACTAATCATGTCACACATCGCTAGAATAGAATGCGGTATCACATACACGCATTAATCTCGGTCCTGCACATATCACATATGCGCTCCTACTCCGTTTCTCTTGAGCCAGGAAACTTCTGTGTAGGACTCTAAAGACTCGTCAATACGCCGGCAGTAGGTGATGATCATATCAAACACCAACAAGCCACAAGCGGTCTGCTAAACGTAACGGCCACCCGGGTATTGAGCGATCAGAAGATCAACAAGCAAGCATGTTCATACTCCTGTGATTCCAATCATTAACACTACCGTACAGTCCGGTCTCTTCGTCTAATATGTCGCATATCACAGCCTGGTGGTGGTATAACCTCAAACCCCAATAGCCTGATAAGTCATGCCGATGCAAGGTCTATAACGGTCCGAGAAACTACTGACACTTACCAGTAGATCATAGCAACCCTGGCCAGGGATTTCATGTTATGGCCAATCGAGCATAGCGCAACATCAACTCCCTATACCGGGAGAGACGAAACCTCTCCTATCGCTCATTGCCTCCATGCGACTCTGGACTATACCCAAAAACCACCGTTTTGCACGTTTTCTTGAACGTGGTAAGTTGGAAATCAAAGCACAGTGGGAATCACAAAAGTCTATATGAAGATCTCGGGTCTACAGACTAACCTGTACCAGTGTCACAGGAGAACAACTATCCGACGATAGGTACAATACCATCTAGGAGTTCTCAGTGAGTCCGTCCAGTGTACCCAGTCTACACTGAGCACCCGCATACCTTCTCTGATGTCAAACACCAATGAATATCGGATCATCCATTTCCCATCATATGGGTCGATAAGCGTATATGCAAGTCTACTCTGGTATATCGATTCTCTGTCTCGATACACCCTCGACTAGGAACATTTGAAGGATGTACTTAAAGACTACTCTGTCCCCACTAGTATGATCTGCATCATAGTCCTGGTAGTCAAGCATTCATCCTAAGGGCTTTATCAACATGTATTATAGAGACTATCAGAGTACATGTTAAGATAAAGTGCAACCAGATAGCATACTATCTTGTCGAGCAAGAAAGTCCTCCCTATATATGTCCAAGCATCGACTACAATATACATCGTATGTACAGTAATGGCCTTTAGGGCATACATATTACTAACAATACATAGTGATGTATGCGGTCCCAATTCTACACATGCCATGAATGGTTCTTCGTACTTCATTTCATTCACTGATGATCTCTCAAGATACGGACATGTTTTCTTGTTGAAACACAAGTCTGAAGCTTTTAAGAAATTCAGGGAATATAAGCACGAAGTAGAGAACCAAACGGGCCAAAGTATTAAGATCCATCGATCTGATCGAGGAGGAGAATACTTGAGCAAATAGTTCATGGATTATCTAAAAGAGAATACGATTCTCTCTCATCTTACTCCTCCTTATAAACCACAGTACAACGGTGTATCGGAGTGGAGGAATCACACCCTATTAGATATGGTGCGCTCTATTATGAGTATTACTGAGTTACCTATTTCCTTTTGGGGTCATGCGCTTGAGACAGCAGCATACCTATTGAATCAAGTTCCGTCAAAATTTGTACCTACCACACCATATTAGATATGGAGTAGGAAGAGACTATGTCTTAAACGTGTTAAGTTATGGGGTTGTCCGGCTTGTGTTAAAACCCAAAATCCGGAAAAACTCGAGGCACGGTCAGTTCTTTGTAAGTTTGTGGGATATCCTAAATATTCACATAGATATCTATTCTACCATGGCGAGGAACAAAAGTTGATTGTTTCTCGACACGCTACCTTTTTAGAAAAGGAATTTCTTGTAAAAGAAATTAGTGGTGAAGCGGTAGAGCTGGAAGAAGTTCCAGCACCACAAACTACAACTGAAGATTAAATGGAACTAGATGATTAAGTAGTTCCCAACGAACCTCAGCCTCTCCGCCGATCTAGTAGGGTTCCTCATCCAGCTGAGAGATACTACGGTTTTCTCTTAGACGGTGGGAGCGAGGATTGCATCATGGAAGATGATGACCCAGCTAGCTTCGAGCAGGCCATCACGAGTGGGGACTCTGTGAAATGGCTGAATGCAATGCGATCTGAGATTGAATCCATGTACACCAATAAAGTATGGACTTTGGAAGTTGCTCTTGAAAGGGTAAACCTATTGGGAGAAAATGGATCTTTAAGAAGAAACTTGGAGTAGATGGAAAAGTTGAGAATTTCAATGCTAGACTTGTTGCAAAGGGTTTTCGTCAACGACAAGGTGTGGATTATGATGAAACCTTTTCTCCAGTGGCTATGCTTATGTCCATCCGGATCTTACTTGCCATTGCTGCATACCATGACTACGAAATCTGGCAAATGGATGTTAAGGCCGCTTTTCTAAATTGTGATTTAGAGGAGTGCGTGTACATGACTCAGCCAGAGGGCTTCGTAGATAGTGGGCGCAGCGGGAAGGTGTGCAAGCTGCTTAAATCCATCTACGGGATAAAGCAGGCATCACGGAGTTGTAACATCTGTTTGATGTGGTAGTCAAAGAGTTTGAATTCATTTAAAACATAGATGAACCTTGTAAATACAAGAAGGTGGCAGAGAGTAAGGTTGTCTTCCTCATATTGTACGTGGATGACATACCCTTGATAGGAAATGATGTTTTTATGCTGCACTCGGTCAAGCTCTTCTTATCACAAAGATTCTCAATAAAAGATCTAGGTGATGCCTCCTACATTTTTGGAATTAAGATCTATAGAGATAGATCTAGACGGATACTGGGTTTGTCCCAATCCAGGTACATTGACACCATACTGAAGAGGTTTGGTATGGAAGAATCCAAGCGTGGGAACCTACCCACGATCTCTGGACTCACTCTCTCCAAAGAGATGTCTCCTAAGACTGATTTGGAGACAGATCGCATGCATGGGATACCCTATGCTTCGGCAGTAGGCTCTATCAAGTATGTGATGCTATGTACCAGACTTGATGTAGCATACTCACTAAGAATAGTAAGTAGGTATCATGCAGATCCTGGAGAGAATCACTGGACAGCTGTGAAGAACATTCTCAAGTACTTGAGAAGGACTAAAGAGATGTTCTTGGTGTATGGTAACGGAGAACTCCAAGTGGAGTCCTTTACCGATTCGAGATTCCAGAGTGATAAGGACGACTCTAAGTCGCACTCGGGATTTGTATTTACCCTCAATGGAGGGGCGGTTTGTTGGAAGAGTTCCAAACAGGAAACCGTGGCAGACTCCACGATGGATGTTGAATACATCGCTGCCAATGATGCTACCAAAAGGCTATCTGGATAAAGAAGTTCATCACTGAACTTGGTGTGGTTCCGTCCATTGAGCATCCAAAACCTCCGTATTGTGATAACAATGGAGCTGTGGCTTTGGCAAAGGAACCCAGGTCCCATCAGCGATCCAGGCATATTCTGAGGTGGTATCACCTGATCCGGGAAATAGTTGATCGCCAGGAGATCGAGGTCAGGAGAGTTGATATGAAGGACAACACTGCGAATCCACTCACGAAGGCCATACCCCAGATACATTTTGAGAGACTCTTCGGGATGTTGGATATGAGATACTACAACAGCTGGCCTTAGTACAAGTGGGAGATTGTTAGTTATGTAAATGCCCTAGAGGCCATTGTTGTACATATGATGTATATTATAATGGATGCTTGGATATATATAGAGAGGACTTTCTTGCTCGACAAGATAGTATGCTATCTGGTTTTACTTTGTCTAAACATGTTGACTTGTATTAGTTTACAGTCTTGCTCTCACATGTTGATAAAGCCCTTAGGATATGTACTCAACTACAAGGACTATGATGAGATCATACTAGTGGGGGCAGGGTAGTCCATGAGTAAATCCTATAACTGTTCCTAGTCGAGGGTGTATCAAGACAGGGCATCGATACTCCAGAGTAGACTAGCGTATACACACCTTGACCCATTAGATGGGCGATGGATGATCCCACATCCATTGGTGTTCGACATCAAAGATGGTGTACGGGTGCTTAGTGGAGACTGGGTACACTGAACGGACTCGCCGAGAACTCCTAGATAGTATTATACCTATCGTCAGATAGCCGTTCTCCGGTGACACTGATACAGGTTAGTCTGTAGACCCGAGATCGTCATAGAGTCTTTTGTGATTCCCACCGTGCTTTGATTTCTACCTTACCACTTTCACGAGAACGTGCAAAACGGTGGCCTTTGGGTACAGTCCCGAATCACATGGAGGCAATGAACGATAGGAGGGGTTTCGTCTTTCCCGGTATTGGGAGTTGATGTTGCACTATGTTCGATTCGCTATAACTGGATGTCCCTGGCCAGGGCTGATATGGAGATTTACTGGTATGTGTTATCAGTAGTTTCTCGACCCGTTATGGGCCTTACTTCGACACGACATATCGGTTACTGCGGTCTGACGTTTACCACACCTAGACTTGATATGCGACATATCAGACGAAGAGACAGGACTGTACGGTAGTGTTTACTGATTGGATTCGCAGGAGTATGTGCAGGCTTGCTTGTTGATCTTCTGGTCGCTCAATACCCGGGTGGCTATTGCGTTTAGCTGACTGCTTGCAGCTTGTAGGTGTTTGATATGATCATCACCTACTGCCGGCGTATTGATGAGTCTTTAGAGTCCTACAAAGAGGTTTCTTGGCTCAGGCATGATGGAGTAGGAGCACGTATGTGATATGTGCGGGATCGAGATTGATACGTGTACGTGATACCGTATTCGATTCTCGTGATATGTGATATCGGCCGGTTATATATGATATAACCGGGTTATCGGATCAAGTGTTGATTCGATTAAATATAATATAATATATATATATATATGTATTATGTGCTCACTTATATATTTATTATTCTCACTTATGATACATTTAACATATATGTGATATATGTTTATTGTATTTTTTTCTTTTGTTACATAAATATTATATATGTGATATATAATATTGTAGCATGCTAGGTTATACATGCAATATGTATGTATGTGAATTATACCATGCTATATGTAATGTTTGGGTTTAAATATCTATGTAATTCAAATTGTGGAAATGAGTCATGGATGAAGCTTCACGAAGCTTGTAGATTACCTATGACCAAGTCCACCCTTTTTGTTTTGCCCTAGATATTTCTAACCCAACCATGACACATAGCCATGGTTAACTCTCTACACTGGTTAAGTATGATATACTTGACCCATGGTTGCATTTCTAACCTTAATCTCATTCATTCTTCTTCTTCTTCCTCATTCTCATTTTGCTTTCTAGCTTTTGAGATCAAGAAGAAAATAGTGAGAAATTAAATAATAAAGTGAGAAAAATTCCTACTTCATCATCTCTTCTATAGTAGCCATATAGATTAGTGTATTAGCTTCACTAATTCATAATTAGTGAAGTCATAGCTTGAGTTCGTGTTTCCTCGAAGTAGATCATCTTGGATTTCGAAGTCTTCAAGCAAGCATGGATCATTCGACTTGTGGAGCCTCTCTAGAGTCCGGAAGTTCATGTATCGCAGCGAAGGGACTACTACTCGGAGCTTATGAAGCGATGGAACGGACTACAGTGGTTGTAATCCCTCTCTCTTAGTTGTAAAGTTCTTTACATGCAAAGTTTACCCTAATTCTCTAGTTCGATTACTTGGTTGGTTTGTTTAGCACCCCAAAATATTTAATATAGCATGTTTGATGCTTGCCAAAACCTTACTAAGGTGCTAAAATAAACCTACAGATATTTCTTTCTAGCACTCTCATAATTCAAACAACATAATAAGCAAGCAACCTCTTCATCTTCATCTTCTTCTCTAGCTCTCATTTTCCACCATGGCTTCATCTTCAACCTCCTTCCATACAATCTCATGTGTTGAGAATCAATGGATGTTTAGAGACAAACTTATCACACAAATTCTCTACTTCAACATGGATAAGTCGGCTAAAAAACTTCATGTCCAAGTTGCTTCGGGTTGAGGCGGGAGCCCGTAAAAAGACTTCTTGATGTGGTGCCCTTTTCGACGAGGAGACCGAAGATTGAGCGAGATCGGAGATGCCGCGAGGAGTTAGGGATAGTGGCTAAAGACCGAAGGACACGGATCGATCGGTATAGCCATTCTATCATTTTAGCAGTTTGCTAGTTTAGTGTTAATGGTTCGATCCAGGTGAAAGACTACGATAGCGCCGGTTTCGTAAAAAGTTTTTGTTCCGCATTTGGCCTCGGATTGATGGCCGTGGCGCTACCGTAGACTTACACATCGAGGATTCGTCTCTCCCGGTATTGGGGGTTGATGTCACGAGGTGCACGGTTGGCGATCATCAGAAATCATTGGCCAAGATAAACGAGAATTACTGATTTGGATCAGTAGTTTCTCAGTTGGTGATGGGCTTCATACCGACACGAAATATCGCGTTATTAGGGGTCTGACTTTATCCACCCCCTAGACTCGATATACGATACTCTTAGACGAATAGACCGGACCGTACTGAGATTGTCACGGACAGGCTCAGTAGGGGTTCAGATGAGTTTGCTCGTCGGCCTTCTTTTCCCTCAATACCTTGGTAGCCTTTACGTACAGCTAGTGCCGCTGACGTGCTTATTGTTAAACCCACTTCCACCGTATTGTCGAGTCTTTAGAGTCCCACCCAGAGGGTTTCCTTGCTTCGGGCGAAACGATGTAGAGGTCGTATGGTTTTACGGCAGGGTTCGATCATATATGTGCACTTGTGCACGTATTATGATTCAGACGGATAATACTAGCGGGCTTTGGTTTTAGCCGGATCCTTGTATTATATTATTAGATTATTTTCGTCTCTTTGTATTCATATTTTTCGAAATACGGATACGGGTATATATATACGTATTGGGTTATGCCAGCGCCCCGGCCATCAATCCGTGACCAAATGCGGAACAAAAACTTTAATAAACCGGTGCTAACGGAACCCGATTCCGCGGATCGACCATTAACACTACACTAGTTGTCTATAAAGGAGTTTAGAATGGTTATACCGAATGATCCATGTCCTTCGGTCTTCAACCTCTGTCCCAAGCTTCTCGTGGCTTCCTTTATCAAGTTTGATCTCCGGTCTCCCCCATCGAAGACGATCCACCTTGAGAGTATATAATACGGGCTCCGACCTCAAATCTGAGGCAACTCGAGTATCTAGTTTGCTACCCTAGAGAGCCAAGATGAAGTAGGAAGTGTGTAGGATTAGATTATCTCAACACACCTTAGGTTTCTCAACACATGAGACATGTAGGGTGGAGGTAGAAGAAGATGCCAAGAAAGAAAGTGTGAAGCATAGCAAAGAGCAAGTCAAGAAATGGCTAAGTTATTGTGAGCTATTTTATTGTGAGAATCGAGCAACTAAAGAAAGCCACTCACAAGAAAAGATCTGCCAAGCTCACTATAATAATATCTCATTCCCACTACAAAATATCTCATAAGGCGACAAAAACCCTAGTCATGCCACCATGACTCACCACCATAAGTCACCAAGTGCACATGCATGACTTAATGCCAATACCATGAGTCACACTTCCACTCAATAAAAATTTGAATCAAAATGTTTAATCAAGAAAAAGAAATGGCATCTACTAAAGTAATCTTGTAAGAGAATTACAAGAATACCCCTCATCCGTATATATATACCAGCATCTGTATTCCGAAAGAACACGAATACAACGAGAGGAAAATAATCCAACAATATAATTCTAGGATCCGTCTTAAACCAAAGCCCATTAGTATTATCCGTCCGAATCATGATCCGTGCACAAGTGCACGGATATGATTGAACCCTACCATAAAACTATATGACATCTACAACGTTTCACCTGAAGCAGGGAAACCCTCTGTGTGGGACTCTAAAGACTCGTCAATACGCTGGCAGTGGGTTTAACCACAAGCACATCAGCGACACTAGTTTGTTAGGAATATGTATGCCCTAGAGGCCATTATTGTACATGTGATGTATATTATAGTGGATGCTTGGACATATATATAGAGGACTTTCTTGCTCGACATGATAGTGTGCTATCTGGTTACTCTTTATCCTAACATGTTGACTGGTATTCTATATTGTCTTTCTCTCGCATGTTGATAAAGCCCTTAGGATATGTACTTGACTACCAGGACTATGATGAGATCATACTAGTGGGGACAAGGTAGTTCATAAGTACATCCATTAATTGTTCCTATTCGAGGGAATATCGAGACATGGCATCGATATTCCAGAGTAGACTAGCATATACGCTTCTTGACCCATATGTTGGGTGATTGATGATCCTATATCCATCGGTGTTTGACATCAAAGATGGTATACGGGTGCTCAGTAGAGACTGGGTACACTGAACAGGACTCGCCGAGGACTCCTATGCTGTAGTATACCTATTGTCAGATAGCAGTCCTCTAGTAACACTGGTACAGGTTAGTCTGTAGACCCAAGATCGTCATAGAGTCTTGTGTGGCTCCCACTGTGCTTTGATTTCCTCTCTAGCATGGCTCAAAGGAGTCGCCCAAACAGGTGGATTTTAGGTACAGTCCCGAGTCACATGGAGGTAATGAGCGATAGGAGGGGTTTCGTCTCTCCCGGTATTGGGGGTTGATGTTGCGCTATGCTCGATTGGCTATAACTGGAAGTCCTTGGCCAGGGCTGCTGCCAAGATTTACTGATAAGTGTTATCAGTAGTTTCTCGAACCTTTATAGGCCAGACATCAGCATGACTTTTCACGTCACTGGGGTCTGACGTTTACCATCCCTAGACATGATATGCGACATATCAGACGAGAAGACCGGACTGTACGGTAGTGTTACTGATAGGCTTCATGTAGAGTATGGAAAAGCTTGCCTGTTGATCTTCATATCGCTCAATAACCGGGTAGCCGTTACGTCCATCAAGTACCGCTGACGGCTTGTAGGTGATTGATATGATCATCACCTACTGCTGGCGTATTGACGAGTCTTTAGAGTCCCACACAAAAGTTTCCTGGTTCAGGAGAAACGTAGTAGGACACATATGTGATATGTGTCTGGGCCTGATTAAATACGAGTATGTGATACCGTATTGTAATCTGGCAGTTATCTGTTATCAGTCTCGTTATATGTGATATAAGCGGATTATCGAATCAATTGTTGGATTCACTGGAGTGTGAGCGGGCTTGCTCGTCGATCTTCTGATCGCTCAATACCCGGGTGGCCGTTACGTTTAGAAGACCGCTTGCGGCTTGTGGGTGTTTGATATAATCATCACCTGCTGCCGGCGTATTGACGAGTCTTTAGAGTCCTACACAGAGGTTTCCTGGCTCAAGCGAAACGAAATAGGAGTGCGTATGAGATATGTGCGGGACCGAGAATAATGCGTGTATGTGATACCGTATTCTATTCTCACGATGAATGTATCGATTGGTTGTATGCGATATAACCTAGTTATCGAATCGAAGATTGATTCGATAAGTCGATACATTGGATATTAGTCGGTTATATGCAGTATGACCGGATCGTTAAATCAAGTGTTGATTTAATGATTTAATGCATAATTATATATTTGATATATTACTTTGCATTAACTAGTATTGGTTCACTAAAGATGGATTTTCTCACTTGAAGTGCACATTGTATATATTATATAGTTTTGTGCACTAGTTTGTATCATGTTTGATGATACATGCAACCTTGGGTATGTGTTTACTTTAAACCATGGATAAGTGAATGGTTAGGGTTTTGTAATCTTTACTTATTCATTTATATCTTTTATTCATTTATTTTGACAAGAATAAAATGGTGGCTAAATTTGTTCTTTGCTTGAAGCTTCTTGAAACTTCAAAGCATCTTTGACTAAGTGACCATTTTGTTTTCATCTCCTAAACCTAACCATTCAACTAACCCTAGTCCATTCTTTACACTTAACCAAGGTTGGATTATGATAAGAATGAAAGGGATTTTCTTTTTAAAAAGAATCCTTATTATTCTTTCATCATCATCATCATCTTCTTCAAGCTTCAAAAAGCTTGCTAGCTTCAATGGTGAAATGAGAAAAAGAGTGAGAAATTCATTTCTAAAGTGAACCCACTTCCTATTTCTTCATCCTCTACCACTTGCGAAGTAGTATAGGGTGTTTTCTTCACAAGTTTCATGACTTGGTGAAGTTGGAGTTTGATCTTGAGTTGCCTCGACGTAGATCATCTTCGGCATCGAAGTCGATGACCTAGCCCGATCATTTCTCGGACGAAACCTTCGCCAGAGTCCGGATTCCGATAGGTACAGCGGAGGGACGTCATCATGGAGCATACGAAGTGGAGGACCGGATCTACAAAGGTTGTAGCCTCTTTCCTTTAGCAATAAAATTGTTTACTTGCTTGCATCGCCTTATCATCTAGTTAACGATCCGTATTTGGATTTGTAGGCACATGAAAAAATTTGAATTGGGCATGTTTGATATGTTGTGAGACCTCATTAGTGTGCCTTGAAACCCTACAGTAGTATCAGAGCCTAGCTAGAGCCTTAGGCGATGTGTAGATGGAGTTAGAAGTCCGATCGAACCGAAACCCTAATTCAAATTTGCTCTCTGTACATTTTTCCAAAACTGGGTTTTTTCCAGATTAAAAATTCTTAAAAAATTCAGCAGGAAGTTCTAAGAATTATAGTGCAAAACGACAAAGTGATACGTCCAAAGCGCGGCGGAACCGCGGCAGAAGCCTGGCTTCTACGGCGGTTCCGCGGTCGTCTGATGACATCAGCCTTCAATTTTTGCACAGTAATTTGTCAATTCAGGTGTTGAGTTTTCTGGGAATTTTTAATTTGCACTCAAGAGTTGAGTTTTCTGGGGTGTTTTAGGGCTTCGATGATTTGATCGGAAATTTCAAACTTTGTCTATGTGCTTTTCCGGGTAATTTTAGAATATGTTAAAAAGTTCGACCGGATATAAATATCCACTATTTCCCCTGCCGGGAAATTTCCAATTGTTGGATTTTCCATAGTTTAATGACGTTCTAAATAGTGCAAGTAACACGATGGTCCCTCTAGAAGACAACAAACCTTAACTCGATTATGTGACCGTCTTGAACTGCCCTTTGAACCTTAGGGTTTGGGGCAGTACGGCGTGCCACATGTGAGGCGTTGGTTTGACCCTTCTACGGCTGGACCGTTGGTACTGAGGCATGAAGTGAATGTCTTTGAACTTATTTCATGTGTTGAGCTGTTTCGGGAAAACTTGGGTGTTCGATTGTTCGATCGGAAAGTTTAACATTTTCTACCTTGTCCGGAATGTGATATAATAATTGGAATTCACAAGCAGTTATGAGATAACTGAATGAATGTTATAAATCTAGCTGTTTAGTCTCACTTGATCGTTTGCCACGGAATTTTGATGTGATCAAAAGTCCGTCGCAATCGGGTAGCGTACGCGGATACTCGCCGGATAAACTTAATAGACAGCTACACTCCATAGCCCCGACCAAGTGACTGTAGGAGAACCCCGTTGCCGAAAGCATCCGTCCGGGTGCTCGCCGCAGCGGTGTTCCGCCTTAGTGCACTTCGTCGACGGTATCGGGGGTGCGGCCGTCTACTAAAGTTTGCGACGAGCATTCGATCAGGATGTCGGGAATCTTGTTGAATTGCTCGACTTTATATTGAAAAGAGTTTTCGATAATGAGACTAAAATGCGAGGTTTATAATTGTTAGGCATGCGATGTCTAAGGAATTCATTTGATTAGGCATGCGATGTCTAAAGAGGTTGCGGATTCCAACTGTTGTAGTTTTACACTTTATTTTCTGTGACCGTAAGTGTAATATGTGATATCGCCGGTTTCGTTGCTATATGTCAATGACAATTGGGATGCGCATATTTACTTACGTTGATGACATGTGATGTTATGTGTTGCTAGATTTGTTATATTGGATCGTCGTGTTTGAATAGCCGGGTGGTTTTTATGTGAGACGAGTGTTTTTCATTTTCATTCATGTAAAAACTTGTACGTAATATTCTTTTATTAGGGCACTTCCAGGTTGCGGAAGATGTCACCTTTTGTATATTATTTACTTTTCCGCATTAGGATAGACCCAAGGAGGGGAGCACAAGTAACCGGGTTCTGGGGTCCAGTGGGAGACCATCTCGAGGAGTCGAGTCCGGGTCTCCTAACCCTAGAATTGGTAGGGTTGCTTGCCGCTCTCGTAGGGGTCTAGGAGTGTGGGATTGGCTATTCATCACGACCGTGGAATCCGTGTTTTATACTGGCTCGTATTGAAAACACGGACGTCCTAGTATATCCAATATTTCATATGATATTTTCTGCTGCGTTATCTGTGATGTGATCATGTGATTTGTTCAGATAGATATTATATATAGTATATATGATATATTATTTAGACGTTGCTTATGTTTTACACCCGCGCTAGCCCTGCCTCGCTCTGTCGTTAGTTACCTAACCTAACGGTGTAGACGGGTCATCGAGGCGAATGCGGATGACATAAGCGTACGTTATATTTATCTGTGATGTTTAGGTGGACTTAAATGATGGGATATTCATTAACGAGATTAATGAAATAAAATAAACCTAATTGATGTTGTGGAATCGAATTTCAAAATAAAACAGGTAGCTACAGTTCTTGCTTTGCATCGCGGTGTTCATTGTAGAACATCCTACACCTTATTCGATGAGGAAAGGACCGAGATCCTTTCACCGGGAGTGACTCCTTTAGCAATAACTGGCAGATGCTACAACCCTCGGTTTTTCTTTTGATTGCTTCTATAGTTTCTGCTTTGCACAGTGATATATATGATATATCCCGCACCTCATTCGACGAGGAAAGGGCCGACGATCCCTTCACCGGGAGTGACCCCTTTATTAAAACTAGAAAAGCCTCAAAAACACTCTATTTAAAAACCATTTGATTCCGCAACGAGATCAAGTTCAAAGCGTTAAAGGTTTTCATAAAAACCAGCCGCAACCCTCCGTCATTTTAGGAAGTAGAGTACTTAGTATTCGTGCTGTGTTTGTTGACCATAGTCAAGGCACAGTGTACGGTAGCTAAGTGATGTCTTCCTACACCGCATATGATGCGATTAGTTAGGACAGTCGCGTGACTTTGTTTACCTTAGTTAAGGGTCATGTGGGTGGGTCTAATTAATCACGAAATGACGGGTAGAACTTGACTAGTACTTATGATTTGTTGACCATAGTTAAGGTCATAAGTGCTAGGGGTAAAAACCTTTATCGGGAGTTTCAAGTGTTGAAATTTGCAATGAGATTGCATACCTTCTATGTGATAGTTGGATCCCGATACCCACTGAGAGTAATTGTTACTCCTGGGAGAGTTTTGCACATTGCAATTAGCCGATCAAGTAGGTGTCTAGAAAGGTGTCAGCGGGGTTACGCCTCTAGGAAAACGAGGTTTACTGTAATTAGGTCCGTGCGAAAGCACGGGGAACCTCCCTCAAAGTACCGACACTGGCCTGGCTGAAAGATTAGCGAACTTGTAGAGTGTAATTAATCCAGGCTAGTCATTCCTTTTAAGGTTTGAAGAAAGATTTGATAAAAACAGTTGGAGCCATCCTGATTAGATAAAATATATAACCAATCTAATCTTGCAAGAGCGCACGCAGAGTGTTTTCTTTTCTCTCTCTCCAGGTAGCGACCATATCACGCCTTAATCAAGATAATAATATGGATGTATTGACCGAACCAGCTTGTTATACTGAGCTGGGGAACGTTGGTCCCGCTCCAACTTATAATTGTTATAAGACAGAGCAGGAAATAGGGAAATACCAGAATTCCTATGCCGTCCAAACGAAGAAAGTGCATATGATGCATCTCCTTCGGGTTTGTTCATTATACAGAACTGTTTCTCAGTATCCTCTGCGTCCTGGGTATCTGATACCGGATCAGGATCCCAGATATGTAATCTGTTACATAGGGCTACAAAAAGGTAGAAAACAGAGAACGGGTGATAAGTTTCATGAGACAGAAAACGGTGCAAGTGTTGCAGCCAAGTCTGTTGGTCACTGTCATCCTGTATTACTAATACATTGATTCTTAACGAATGTTATTAGATACCGAACCTGATATACAAAATCATATCAGTCTCTTTATTAGTAAAGAAGGATATAATTTTGTATTGTTGGATAATGTTTTGAACATTTCCTATATCAAAAGTTGATCGGTTCAGGCACGTTATCTAAAAGCATTGATGTTCTAAATCAAACTACTGTTCCTAGTATACAGAACACACACAAGAGGAAGAGTTCAGAAATGAACGATTCCTTCTTGAGGCATTGTAGACTAGGTCATATCAATGTGACCCGACTAGCTTAAGTTACATTTTAGCTGCATATTTAAATCAGTTTCAATTTACATCTTGTGAAACATGCCAGTCATGTCACAAAGATTAGATGACCATAGCTCTGTTTATTAGAAACAGAGAAAGAGTTAGTAAACTCTTGGGACTGATACATAATGATGTATGTAAGGTCCCCTGTCTACACATGCTACCGATTCTTTGTACTTCACTATGTTCTCTGATGATCTCTCAAGATTCAGACATATGTTCCTGTTGAAACACAAGTCCGAACCTTTTGAGATATTCACAGAATGTAAGTCAGAAGTAGAGAACCAAAAACCGGGTATAAGTATTATGTCCTATGATAAGATCAGGGAGGAGAATACCTGTGCATAGAATTCCAGGATTATTCTAAAGGAAAATGAGATTCTCTCTCCGTATTACTCCTCTGAATACACCACAGCACAACGATGTATCAGGGCGAAGCAATAAAACCCTATATGATATGGTGTGCTCTATGATGAGTATTACTGAGTTACCTATTTCCTTTTGGGGTTGTGCACTTAAGAAGAAGCATACCTATTGAATTGAGTTCGAATCAAATCAGTGCCTACCACTCCATATAAGATATGGTATGGGAAGAGCCTATCTCTTAAGTAAGTTAAGATTTTGGATTGTCCGTCCTATGTCAAAAGCAAAATCCGGACAAGATCGAGGCAAGGTCAGTTCTGTAGAACTGGAAAGGTTCCAGCTATACAAAACTGCAGCTGATTTGACTGAACCAGAGGATTCAATAGTCCCCGACGAACCTCAGGTTCTCCGCCGATCTAGCAGGGTTCCTCAACAGCCTGAGAGACACTTCGGTTTCTCGATGACAGTGGGAGCGAGGATTGCATCATGAGATGATGACCCAACTAGTTTCGAGCAGGCCATCAAGAGTAGGGACTCTGTAAGAATGGCTGGATGCTTAGCGATCTGAGATGGAATCCATGTACACCAACAAAGTATGGACTTTCGATGCTATATCTGAAGGGTTTAATCCCCATCAGGAGCAAGTATATGTTGAGAAGATTACTTGGTGTAGATGGAAACGTTGAGACTTTCAAAGCTAGACTTGTTGAAGGTTTTTCGTCATCGACCGGGCGTGGATAATGATGAAACCTTTTCCAAGTGGCTATGCTTAAGTCCATCCAGATCCTACTTGCCACTGCTACATACCATAACTGCGATATCTGGTGGTTGGGTGCCATGACAACTTTTCTAAATAATGATTTAGAATAGAAAGTTTATAAGTACACAGCCAGAGGGCTTCGTAAACAGTGGGAGCAGCGGAAACATGTGCAAGTTGCTTTACAGGATAAAGCAGGCATAGCGGATTTGGAACATCTGTTTTGATGTGGTAGTCAAAGAGTTTGACTTCATCAAAATGGTAGATGAACCTTGTATATACAAAAAGGTAGTAGAGAGTAAGGTGGTCATCCTCGTATTGTACGTGGACAACATACTCTTGTTAGGAAAAGAGTTTCCTATGCTACGCACGGTCAATCTCCTCTTATCACAAGAATTCTCCATACAGGATCAAAGTGATACCTCCTAAATCCTAGGATTCGGGTCTATGAGATAGATCTAAATGGATGTTAGGATTCTCACTAGCAGTAGTAAGATAGTATCAATCGATCCGGGGGAGAATCACTGGAAAGATTCCAGGGTGATAAAGACTACTGAATGTCAGTCGCAGGCATTGTCTTTACCCCCAGTAGAGGGACGGTATGTTGGAAGAGTTCCAAGCTAGATACCGTGGCAAACTAGATGATAAAGTCTGGTAACATCGCTATTAAAGATGGTACCAAAGAGGCAGTTTGGGTGTATATTTGTTCATAAGATGAACTAGGTTCCTACCATTGTATGACAATGGAAGTGTGGCTTTGGCGAAGGAACCATGATCCCATCAGTGACCCAGACATATTCTGAGGAAGCATCACCTGATCATGGAGATAGTTGATCTCCAGGGTGATCGAGGTTAGGAGAGTAGACTCAGAGGACAACACGGCGGCTCCACTCACGAAGGCCTTTTCCCAAAGAGAGACTTCTAAGGGATGGTTGAGTATGTGATACTGTAACCACTACTACAGATGGCCCTAGTGCAAGTGGGAGATTGTTAGTTATATGTATGTCCTAGAGGCCATTACTGTACATTGGATGTATATAGTAGTGGATGCTGGGACATATATAGGTATGACTTTCTTGCTCGACATGATAGTACGCTATCTGGTTGCTCTTTATCTTAACATATATACTTTCTGTCTCTCTGATTACATGTTGATAAAGCCCTTAGGATGTGTACTCGACTTCCAGGACTATGATGACGATCATACTAGTTGGGCCTGGGTAGTCAATGAGTACATCCTTCATTGTTCCTAGTCATGGGAATATCGAGACGGGGCATCGATATTCCAGAGTAGACTAGCGTATATCTTCTCGACCCATATGATGGGCGATGGATTATCCCATATCCATTGGTTTTTGACATCAGAGATGGTATGCGGGTGCTCAGTGGTGACTGATTACACTGAACGGACTCACCGAGAACTCACAGATGGTATTATACCTCACGTCAGATGGCAGTTCTCTGGTGACACTGGTACAGCTTAGTCTGTTGACCCAAGATCGTCATAGAGTCTTGTGTGTCTCCCACTGTTCTTTGATTTCCACCCTACCACGGCTCTACTGAGTCGTGCAAACAGGTGGTTTTTGGGTATAGTCCCGATTCACATGGAGGCAATGAGCGATAGGAGGGGATTCGTCTCTCCCGGTATTGAGGGTTGATGTTGCGCTATGCTCGACTGGCCATAACAGGAAATCCCTGGCCAGGGTTGCAGTGATATACTGGTAAGAGTTATCAGTAGTTTCACGAATGTTATGGACCTTACGTCGGCATGACTTATCAAGCTACTGGGGTCTGATGTTTACCACCCCTAGGCGAGATATGCGACATATCAAACGAACAGACCGGACTTTACGGTAAGTGTTACTGGTTGGATTCACAGGAGTGTGAGCGGGCTTGCTCGTCGATCTTCTGATCGCTCAATACCCGGGTGGCCGTTACGTTTAGCAGACCACTTGCGGCTTGTGGGTGTTTGATATGATCATCACCTGCTGCCGGCGTATTGACGAGTCTTTAGAGTCCAACACAGAGGTTTCCTGGCTCAAGCGAAACGAAATAGGAGCGCATATGAGATATGTGCGGGACCGAGAATAATGCGTGTATGTGATACCGTATTCTATTCTCGCGATGAATGTATCGATTGGTTGTATGCGATATAACCTAGTTATCGAATCGAAGATTGATTCGATAAGTCGATACATTGGATATTAGTCGGTTATATGCAGTTTGACCGGATCGTTAAATCAAGTGTTGATTTAATGATTTAATGCATAATTATATATTTGATATATTACTTTGCATTAACTAGTATTGGTTCACTTAAGATGGATTTTCTCACTTGAAGTGCACATTGTATATATGATATAGTTTTGTGCACTAGTTTGTATCATGTTTGATGATACATGCAAACTTGGGTATGTGTTTACTTTAAACCATGGTTAAGTGAATGATTAGGGTTTTGTAATCTTTACTTATTCATTTATATATTTTATTCATTTATTTTGACAAGAATAAAATGGTGGCTAAATTTGTTCTTTGCTTGAAGCTTCTTGAAGCTTCAAAGCATCTTTGACTAAGTGACCATTTTGTTTTCATCTCCTAAACCTAACCATTCAACTAACCCTAGTCCATTCTCTACACTTAACCAAGGTTGGATTATGATAAGAATGAAAGGGATTTTCTTTTTAAAAAGAATCCTTATTATTCTTTCATCATCATCATCATCTTCTTCAAGCTTCAAAAAGCTTGCTAGCTTCAATGGTGAAATGAGAAAAAGAGTGAGATATCCAATTCTAAAGTGAACCCACTTCCTATTTCTTCATCCTCTACCACTTGTCAAGTAGTATAGGGTGTTTTTTTCACAAGTTTCATGACTTGGTGAAGTTGGAGTTTGATCTTGAGTTGCCTCGACGTAGATCATCTTCGGCATCGAAGTCGACGACCTAGCCCGATCATTTCTCCGACGAAACCTTCGCCAGAGTCCAGATTTTGATGGGTACAGCGAAGGGACGTCATCACGGAGCATAGGAAGTGGAGGACCGGATCTACAAAGGTTGCAGCCTCTTTCCTTTAGCAATAAAATTGTTTACTTGCTTGCATCGCCTTATCATCTAGTTAACGATCCGTATTAGGATTTGTAGGCACATGAAAAAATTTGAATTGGGCATGTTTGATCTGTTGTGAGACCTCATTAGTGTGCCTCGAAACCCTACAGTTTTATGAAAACTAGTTAGTAAACCTAGCCGTTTAGTCTCGATTGATCGATTGCAACGAAGTTTTCATTCGGATCAAAACTCTATCGCAATTGCGTATTGTACGCGATCACCTAGTCCGGAATCTTGTTGAATTATCCGAAACATTATTGAAAAGTGTTTTCAATTTGTGACTAAAATGCAAGTTCTACAATTTAGGCATGAAATTCGGAATATGTGATATTCCGGTTTTATGATGTCTAAGGATAATGCGGATTCGAATCATTGTAGTTTTCTATTTCTTTTCTGCGACCGTAAGTGAAATATGTGGGGTATCACGATCTCGTTTCTATATATCAAAGAGTTTTCGGGATACGCATATTTACTTACGTTGATGACATGAGATGTTATGTGTTGCTTATGATATGATTTATTGGATCGTCGTAATTAAATAGCCGGGGGGTTTTATGTGAGACGAGAGTTTTTATATTTTCATTCTTGTAAAATTCAATGTAATATTCTTTTATTGGGGCACTTCCGGGTTGAGGATGATGCCACCATAGTTGTATATTATTTACTTTTCCGCATTAGGATAGACACAAGGTGGGGAGCATAAGTAACCGGGTTCTAGGGTCCAGTGGGAGATCATCTCAAGGAGTTAAGACCGAGTCTCCTAACTCTAGAATTGACAGGGTTACTTGCCGCTCTCGTAGGGGTCTAGAGATGTTGGTTTGGCTATTCATCATGACCGTGGAATCCCTGTTTTACATTATTGGCTGAATTTAAAACACGGAAATCATAGTATATCCAATACTTCATATGTTGCTTCTGCTTCTTGTTTCTATGATGCGATCATGTTATATTATATATATGATATATAATAAACGTTGCTTATGTTTTGCACCCGCGCTAGTCCAGCCCCCGCTCTGCCGGTAGTTAAGTAACCTAACGGTGCATGACGGGCCCCATGGCGAATGCTGATGGCATAAGCCTACGTTCTATTTTCGTTTCTATTTCTGCAATGTTTAGGAAACATTATATGATGGGACTTCATTAATGTGATTAATGAAAAGAAAGAAACCAAAAGATTGCTAGTGCACGGCGGTGCCCCGGCCGTCAATCCGACGGCCAAATGCGGAAGCGGTGATAAACTTTAATTTTGCGAACATAGCAAACCGGCACCACCGCGCACTAAACACCCGGATCGAACCATTAACTAGTCTAAGCTAACTACAAGACGGGTTAGAGATATACCGAATGATCCGAGTCCTCCGGTCTTCTCGTCGTCGTCCCGATCTCCTGCGGAAACTCCGGTCGTCGCCTTCTCGCCCGAAGGGCACCACATCGCCTGCATCTTTTACGGGCTCCCACCTTAATACCGAGGCAACTCGGGCGCGAAGTTGGCTGGCCGACGCGTCCAAGATTTGCTGTAGAATGTGTAATGTAGAGGCTATGTCTCATTTGGGGTTTTGTTGCCATTTGATGATGATGGAGGAATCAAGATAAGAAAAATGGTGCTTGCATTTTTCTAGCATGAAAATGAGATCAAGAATGCCACACTCTCAAGAATAAAACTCTCTCTTTTTCTTTCTCTCAACCATGGCCAACCTCTTCCATCAAGTGAGAATAATATGGTGGAGGAATGAATATGAAACATAACAAGAAGGGAGGTGAGTGTAGGAGAAGAAGAATGGTGACCATAACCAAACATCATCATAACAAACTCAAATCAACCTCAAATCCTTTCTAATCTCATTAATACAAATCAAGTGATGTAAAATGAACCAAATGATGGTGGAAAAGAAAAGATGCCATCATAATCAATTCATTTGCAAGAAACCCCTCCACTATGTGTTATTTGCAAACTTGCAAATAACCCCCTCCATCGGAAAAGTCCCGCCGGAAAAGAACAAAGGAAAACCGGCCGGAACGGAATGCAAACTGGCAACTCCAGAAAACTGGTCCCGTAATAAATTACAGGAAAACCCCGATACTGCAAATACATGCCCGCATTTGTATTCCCACTGAACACAAATGCAAAGAGACAAAACTACAGTATCAAACACTAGGATCCGGCTTAAGCCAAAGCCGGCTAGTAAAAACCGTCCGATCACGATCCGTGCCATACCGCACGTATCTGATCGAACCCTGCCATATCTCCATACGGTCTCTACAGCGTTTTGCCGGAAAGCTTGAGTTACTGAAAGTGTGGTGGACTCTAAAAACACGTCAATACTATGGCTGTGGATTTAACCACTAGCACGTCAGAGGTATAAGCCAATACGTGACGGGCCACCAGATATTGACCAAAAGGGACATCGATGAGCGAACTCATCCTGACACCCTACGGAGCATGTCAGTGACAATATCCATACAGTCCGGTCCGTTCGTCTATGAGCATCGCATGGCGGGCCTAGGGGGTTGGTAAAAGTCAGACCCCCAAAAGCGGTATAAGTCATGTCGGAGTGTAGCCCAGAACACCCTGAGATACTACTGGAATACCTACCAGTAAATCTCCTGCCTTGGCCAAGGACTTTGTGTAATGGCTCTCCTAGACACAGCGCGACCTCACCCCCAATACCGGGAGAGACGAACCCCTGAAGATCCGCTCACTGCCTCCATGTGGCTCGGGACTGTACCCAACTAAAACCTGTTTGCACGACTCCTTTGAGCCGTGGTAGGGTAGTAATCAAAGCACAGTGGGAACTCACACGAGACAAATGACGATCCCCAGGTCGATGAACTAACCTGTACACATGTCACCTGGGAACTGCTATCTGACGTCAGGTATAAGACCAACTAGCATGTTCCCGGCGAGTCCTGTCCGGTGTACTCATAACCCAATGAGCACCTGTATACATCTTAGGTGAACCAACTGACACCAGTGGCTTGTGAGACCGGCCACCGCCCCTTGTCGGGGTCTCGACTGTATACACTAGTCTACTTTGGTGTATCGATGCCCTGTCTCGAAACTCCTACGACTAGGGACCTTTTAAGGATGTGCTTATAGACTACCAGCTCCCACGTATATGATCGCCCTCATACTGCCGGTAGTCAAGCAAGAATCCTAGGGGCTCTATCAACGTGCAATAGCGACCTGTCAGGTCACCTAAAGCAGTACACGATGATAAAGGTAAACCAGATAGCATACTATCATCTCGAGTAAGACTGTCCTACCGGGATAGGTCCTCCCTCAATCATTGCAATCACGTGCCTGTGATCCAATAATTGACTCTGAAGGCACTATCTCCAACAATCTCCCACTTGCACTCAAGGCTAATTATTGCGATGTCGCATACTCACAGCCCGTGTGATACCGAACACCCAACTCCTCTACTAGTCAGTCTCACAAATCCCGTTTGTGAAACTATTGCGGTCGAGGAATAGCCTCAGTGAGTGGATCCGTCTGTGGTGTTTCTTTCTATGTCTCTCTATATCTCAAGTTCGCGGAGAAAGCCATCTCCCGAAATGAGCAATACCTGTCTTAGAATGTTTGGATGTCTGATGGGACCTAGCTCATAAGTGAACTCCAAATCCAAACTTCTTAGACTGTATTGCCAACTGAACTTAATCAGTATCCTGCGCCATGCCACCCTTAGTATTGCCTTGGACCACCTGTCCAAAATACTGCCCCTCGTTAGAAGGAAAACTATAACTCTGACAACCTCCTTGTCGTCCAGGTCACCTTGGAAGCCTGGAATGATAACTGTTTCCTGAATGGGGCTTTCGTTATCATATCCCTAGAACAGCCACTTATGTTCTAAAACTGCTTCCGACTGTTTCTCCAGGATTGGATCAATGTCAACTTATTACATCTAGTGTAAGAACAACATCTGGTGTGGTACATGACATCTCATGATTGACTCAATTGCCTAAGCAAGTGATCTGCCAATCATGCACATCCCTCTCTACTTTAGTCTATAAGACACCTTTAGAGAGGGTGACTCCATCACCTGCAGGTACACTACCGTGCCAGGAGTCGTCCATTCTAAATATTCTTAGAATGCTGTCTAAGTACCCAGATTGGGAAACCACCCAAATCTAGATCTAAAACCATAGATCTAGTAACCAGTATGTCTGATATAATGTCCAAGTCCCATGTGGAGAAACCACTGTGTGACGACCAAAGTATAACCGATCGTAGTATAGGAATATCACTTCCTACTCTGTGTATGTCATCCAAATACCAGGATATCACACCCTACTACCTTCTCAACAGATCCATCCCCTATTCTGATGACGTCAAACCTATGACTGTCACATCAGAAATAGATGATCTATCTCCGCTACATCTGCTTTAGTCTATAAATAGACATAAGCCTGATGTACACCAATGCTTCCGCTGCTCCCACTGACTACGACAACCCTTTAGCAGAGTCATATACACGTACACTTCTGAAGCTAGTTCAGAACGACGCTATACTCATCCTCCTGCCGGGTCTCGCAGCCTGGAACAACAGCAATGGCAAGTGTGGGTAAACAAGAACTTCCCTGTCACCGTCCTTGAGGCTACCGGAGTACCTCTCGGGTGCCTGAAGTTACCCACCGTATCTGCGGAGTGGCCAATGGAATATCAAACCAGATTGAATCTTTTTGTTCCTTATCAAATCTTCAGTAATCGTTTGCGGTTCTGGAATCACTTCCAGTTCTACCATACTCCCACTACTGTTTTTGAAAAAAAATCAATTTTTAATAAAACTGTGGCGAGTCTAGAACAATATTTCTATTGATCTGCCAGATGGTAGAAAGTGAACCCTCGTCATAGCCTGGGTCAACCCACAAACAGCCATTACAGAAACGTGCCTTGAGTTGTCCAGTGTCTGGTTTTAATCATAAGCCGGACAACTCCCCGTACCTTAACAACGTTAAGATATGAACTGTTCTATATCCAATATAGAACCAGAAGCACTGATTTAATTGAACCAGATTCAAATCATGCAGCTATCTCTAGTGCATGTCAACTAAATGGAAGGAGGCCGATCAGCGTTACTCAACTTAGGAATGCTTCCAATTATGAGTAACCTGAAAGAGAAGCAATTTCTCTTTATCATTACTATCAACTGAATACCATACACAAGTATCTACATCTTCGATCACTTTGAAGAATCCCGATACTTGCTACACCTGGTTCTCTACTCTATTCAAATACCTATAACTCCTCAAAACTTAGACCCTGTGTTTCTACAAAATATATGTCTAAGAACTAGAGAAGTTAAAAGTAAACAGAATATAGTACGAGGACCAACCCCTCTGTCCAAATGGACACTGGGCAACACACAATACTCTGTATAAGTCCGCTGAGTCTAACAATTCTTTCACTGTGTGTCGTTGGTTGAAAACTGTACTTATGGCTAAGAAGAATTACACCGCTGTTTAATGCTCCTTACCTAACCATCCACTGATATAGGTAAATGTCATCGACATAATATCAAAAGGTATATCTCACTCTATGAAAATAGACGTACAGATATATCAATTTCAAAACCAAATATTTGCCGACCGGCAAACAACCCAGGTGGCTTCCTCAAATATCACCAATTCCAACGAATCCCGATATAATGAGGATGGTCACCTAATTCCCAATAACTTACTCCCACTCATCATCTGTAAAACCATACAGATGTGAGAATCATACCAGGTAAATACAAACCCTGGAGCAAGTGTCTAATCGGGAAATCAGTTTTCTTTTAACAGTACACAGTGAAACTGAAACATTGAAATGTTTCGTTGGGGTATCCCGGTATTCCTAGTAATGCCTCTTCCATCATCCAGATTCACGACTGTAACCTTATAATTCTTTGCCACCTCTCCAAATCCCTTTATATGTCTTTAGTCATTATCTTCTGTACACCCCTTTAGGCCAAATGGTTTTCTTCTTTCCCTACCGTTTAGCACCAGCCTATGGTTTGGAAGAAGACTATCCAATAAGCATAAAGGGTGTACTGTCCTAATCCTAGGAGCACTCGCAACGCGAGAGAAGGTGAAGATAAAAGACACCTGAATGTACTTTATTCCTATTTCTCCTGAACCAGGATCCATCCCCGAACTGGAACAAGTTCCTTTCGAGTTCGTATATAACCATACGATGGATTATCCAATAAACTGGGATCTTCGTAGTGATACGGAGTGTCCTGGAGAAATACAAAGGTGATTTAGGATTGGCGAAGAAATACTTGGTTTGGTCGTGAATAGCAGTCGCGATTTACTTTGCCCTCTTATTAATCCCTTACTCTGTCCGAACTTAATACCTTCTGTACACCGTTTAGGCTAATTGGCTTTCTTCATTCCCTACCGGTCGGCACCAGCCTATGGTTTGGAAGAAGACTATCCAATTTGCGTAATAGGTGTACTACTCCTAAACCAAGGAGTACTCGCAACCTGAGAGAAGGTGAAAAGAAAAGACAACTGAATAGTCCTATCCGTTTTCTCCAGAACCAGAAACCATCCTCGAAGTCCTTCGAGTTCGTATATAACCATACGATGGTTTTGTCCAATGGAAGTGGACGTTCGCAGTAATACGGGGTGTCCTGGAGAAAAGGGTAAAAGTAGGAGTGGCAATGAGGTTTGCAACTCTGACAATCCAAAAGCCAGTGTTAAGAAGGTTCGGTCAACTTGGTCTCTGAGTCGTAGTCTAGGGTCGGGTCAATGGTCGCTGCCAAAGAGAGAGAGAAAAGAAACATTCAGCGTGCACTCTAACCTAGATCAGAATGGTTACCAATTTATCTAATCTGGAAACCTCCCACTGTACCTCAAATTCTCCTCCAAACCTGAAAGAAGAATTAGTCGGGGTCACCCGAGGAGTAAACTAACTCATCAGTGGGAATCGAGATCCAACTCTCATCGCATGATAACGTGACAGAATCCGCTCACGGTATCACACTCCAGAAGGTATGCGCATATCTGGTAAGTTTCAGTTCTTTTGAAACTCCCGATGTGGATTTTTGCCCCATGCTCTTATGACCTTGACTAAGGCCAACAAATCATAAGTCACATGTCAAGTTCTACCCGTCATTGTCCAGGTTGATTTGAACCCACCCGTACAAGCCCTTGACTAGGGCCAACAAGGCTATACGACTGTCCCAAACCAACGCATCTATCTATGCAGCATATGAATACCCAATAGCTACCAAACACTGTGCCTTGACTAAGGCCAACAAACACAGCTTGAATACTATTGACTACCCATATGAAACGACGGAGGGCTAAGAATGGTTTCTGGCGAAAACCTTTAACGTAACGAACTTGATATCGTTGAAGGAACGGATAGCTTTTTAGAAAATATAGTGACGAAAACCTTTACTAAAGAGGTCACTCCTGGTTAAGGGATCTCGGCTCATTCCCCGTAGAATGGGGTGCTGGATATTCCAAATGAATACCACGATGCAAAGCAAAAGTAATCGGCTATAGTGAAGTTAATGCCCTGACGCAAACTTCTGTCCAAGGGGTCACTCCCGGTGAAGGGATCTCGGCCCTTGCCTCGTCGACTGAGGAGCAGGATATTCCAAATGAATACCACGATGCAAAACAAAAGTGAACGTCCTTGCAATAACAGCTTTTTGAAAAGTGTTCCAACAACATCAGAATACGTTTGTTTTAACTTGCATTGATCTGAATCAACGCAGTCCCATCAATTGATCACACCAATAAAGAACGAAAATATACTGACGTACGTATATGCCATCCGCATTCGCCACTGGGTCCCGTCTTCACCCGTTAGGTTAGCTAACTAACGGCAGTGCGGGGACTGGACTAGCGCGGATGAAAAACATATATAACATCTACTAATATATATACCAATATATTATATTTCGCTCAAGGCGTGATAAAATGCAACATCACAGAAATGTACAGCATCACAGAACAATACAGATATCTGGGATCCCCGGGTTTCACAGAGCCACTACAGAAAACCCAACGTTCCCCTGGTCGTGTGGATAGCCTGTGCAATGAAAACCTAGACCCCTACGGGCGCGGCAAGTTACCCGCCAAAACCTGAAGCGAGGCAGCCCCCTTCAGCGCCGTGAATGGACCACCCAGCACTTCACACAATCCGGTAACTTGGGCAGCCCTCCTGGGTCAACCTGTACCCCCTACGAGTGCGGCGAATAGCCCGCTAATTCTAGAGTGAAGCCCCCTCCGTCCCAATGCCATGAGATGCGGGCTTGATGCCCTCCAGAACCCGGCTATCCGTGCACCCCACCGCGGGGTAATCCTAGTACAGAAAGTAAAATATACATACAAGGGGTACATCGACCGCAACCAGGTCGTGCCCCAAAAGAATAATACAATCAGGCAATGACGGCAGTCCACATGTCGGACGCTCGCCCCGCAATAACAAATGTACAAAATACAACAGAAACTGTACTAGCATTGCATCCAGGCTATCCACCACGACCGATCCGCAACATCACAGCATAAACACAGAACATCAACGTGAAAGTCACGTTCGCAAATCCGTCTAACCGGGCTATAGCAGTTAGACTGGATTTACCGATCAAGTGACATTCACGGTCGCAGATATAATGTAAATACTGTGAAAAAATGTGTTTAAAATATCCGATCGATCAAAAATTAACAAGTGAGCCCCCAAGCAATACTGTAGCACTCACAGAAATTCTGGGCCCAATTTTAATATTCCAAAACCCCTATTTTCAGCCCAGAAGCCCACTGGAGAAATTGGACACAGTGAGGACACCAATGTGCGGCGGAACCGCGGCCCAAGGGGGGGTTTGGCCGCGGTTCCGCGCTTCAGTGATCGACTCACTGCGTCGAAATTTTACAGCAGTCTTATATTTTCCAGTACATCAATATTTTACAACCTGAAAAATTTTTGGACTTCAAAAAATTTCGACAGAAAACTGATTTAAGGAAAAATGCGGGTTTTTGGAATTTTGGTTGATCAGAAATGCAAACACATCAAACAAAGCTAGACGAAGTTAATGGCGAGGCTCTGATACCACTGCTAGTGCACGGCGGCGACCCGGCCGTCAATCCGACGGCCAAATGCGGAAGCGGTGATAAACTTTAATTTTGCGAACTTAGCAAACCGGCACCACCGCGCACTAAACACCCGGATCGAACCATTAACTAGTCTAAGCTAACTACAAGAAGGGTTAGAGATATACCGAATGATCCGAGTCCTCCGGTCTTCTCGTCGTCGTCCCGATCTCCTGCGGAAACTCCGGTCGTCGCCTTCTCGCCGGAAGGGCACCACATCGCCTGCATCTTTTACGGGCTCCCACCTCAATACCGAGGCAACTCGGGCGCGAAGTTAGCTGGCCGACGCGTCCAAGATTTGCTGTAGAATGTGTAATGTAGAGGCTATGTCTCATTTGGGGTTTTGTTGCCATTTGAAGAAGATGGAGGAATCAAGATAAGAAAAATGGTGCTTGCATTTTTCTAGCATGAAAATGAGATCAAGAATGCCACACTCTCAAGAATAAAACTCTCTCATTTTCTTTCTCTCAACCATGGCCAACCTCTTCCATCAAGTGAGAATAATATGGTGGAGGAATGAATATGAAACATAACAATAAGGGAGGCGAGTGTAGGAGAAGAAGAATGGTGACAATAACCAAACATCATCATAACAAACTCAAATCAACCTCAAATCCTTTCTAATCTCATTAATACAAATCAAGTGATGTAAAAAGAATCAAATGATGGTGGAAAAGAAAAGATGCCATCATAATCAATTCATTTGCAAGAAACCCCTCCACTATGTGTTATTTGCAAACTTGCAAATAACCCCCTCCATCGGAAAAGTCCCGCCGGGAAAGAACAAAGGAAAACCGGCCGGTACGGAATGCAAACTGGCAACTCCAGAAAACTGGTCCCGTAAGAAATTACAGGAAAACCCCGATACTGCAAATACATGCCCGCATTTGTATTCCCACTGAACACAAATGCAAAGAGACAAAACTACACTATCAAACACTAGGATCCGGCTTAAGCCAAAGCCGGCTAGTAAAAACCGTCCGATCACGATCCGTGCAATACCGCACGTATCTGATCGAACCCTGCCATATCTCCATACGGTCTCTACAGTGTTTTTCCCGAAAGCTTGAGTAACTGAAAGTGTGGCGGACTCTAAAGACTCGTCAATACTATGGCTGTGGATTTAACCACTAGCACGTCAGAGGTATAAGCCAATACGTGATGGGCCACCAGCTATTGACCAAAAGGGACATCGATGAGCGAACTCATCCTGACACCCTACTGAGCCTGTCAGTGACAATATCCATACAGTCCCGTCCGTTCGTCTATGAGCATCGCATGGCGGGCCTAGGGGGTTGGTAAAAGTCAGACCCCCAAAAGCGGTACAAGTCGTGTCGGAGTGTAGCCCAGAACACCCTGAGAAACTACTGGAATACCTACCAGTAAATCTCCTGCCTTGGCCAAGGACTTTGTGTAATGGCTCTCCTAGACACAGCGCGACCTCACCCCCAATACCGGGAGAGACGAACCCCTGAAGATCCGCTCACTGCCTCCATGTGGCTCGGGACTGTACCCAACTAAAACCTGTTTGCACGACTCCTTTGAGCCGTGGTAGGGTAGTAATCAAAGCACAGTGGGAACTCACACGAGACAAATGACGATCCCCAGGTCGATGAACTAACCTGTACACATGTCACCTGGGAACTGCTATCTGACGTCAGGTATAAGACCAACTAGCCTGTTCCCGGCGAGTCCTGTCCGGTGTACTCATAACCCAATGAGCACCTGTATACATCTTAGGTGAACCAACTGACACCAGTGGCTTGTGAGACCGGCCACCTCCCCTCGTCGGGGTCTCGACTGTATACACTAGTCTACTCTGGAGTATCGATGCCCTGTCTCGAAACTCCCACGACTAGGGACCTTTTAAGGATATGCTTATAGACTACCAGCTCCCACGTATATGATTGCCCTCATACTGCCGGTAGTCAAGCAAGAATCCTAGGGGCTCTATCAACGTGCAATAGCGACCTGTCAGGTCACTTAAAGCAGTACACGATGATAAAGGTAAACCAGATAGCATACTATCATATCGAGTAAGACTGTCCTACCGGGATAGGTCCTCGCTCAATCATTGCAATCACGTGCCTGTGATCCAATAATTGACTTTGAGGACACTATCTCCAACAAAAATGTTGTAGAATCAAATTTTCAAAAAGGGTAGCTCTAGTTCTTGCTTTGCATAGCGGTATTCCTTGTAGAATATCGAGCACCTTATTCTATAAGGAAAGTGCTGAGATCCCTTCACCGGGAGTGATCTCTTTAGCGAAACTAGCAGATGCTACAACCCACTTGGTTTTGTCTTTTGATTGCTTCCCTAGTTCTTGCTTTGCATAGAGGTATTACTTGTAGAATATCCCGCACCTAATTCGATAATGAAAGAGCCTAGATCACTTCACCGGGAGTGACCTCTTTAGCAAAACTATTAAAAGCCTCAATAGCACTCCTTTTCAAAATCACTCGATTCTACAACAATATCAAGTTCATTACGCTTATGGTTTTCTTAAAAACCTACGTAGCCCTCCGTCATTTCGGATAAGTACTATTTAGTATTCGTGCTGCGTTTGTTGGCCTTTTTCAAGGAGTAGTGTGCGGTAGCTAACTAGTGCTCATCTGCTTAAGCATATGATGCGATTGGATTAGGGTAGTCGTTCGACCTTTTTGGTCTTTGTCAAGGGTCGTGAGGATGGGTTTAATTCAATCATGAAATGAAGGGTTGAACTTGACTAGCATCCTATGATTTGTTGGCCTTTGTCAAGGTCATAGGAGGTTAGGGGGGAAAGTATTATCGGGAATTTCAAGTGTTGAAATTTGCAATGAGATTGCATACCTTCTATAAGATAGTTGGATCCCGATGCCCACTGGGAGTAAGTGTTACTCCTGGGAGAATTTTACACATCATAATTAGCCGATCAAGTAGGTGTCTAGAAAGGTGTTAACGGGGTTATGCCTTTGGGAAAACGAGATTTATTTTAATTAGGTCCGTGCGAAAGCATGGGGAACCTCCCTCAAAGTACCGTCACTGGCCTAGCTGAAAGATTGGCGAACTTGTAAGTTTTAATTAATCCAGGCTAGTCTTACCTTTTAAGGTTTGAACGAAGATTTGATAAAAACAGTGGGAGCCATCCTGATTAGATAAGATAATAAACCAATCTAATCTTTCAAAGACCGCACGCTAACGCGTTTCCTTCTCTCTCTCTCCAAGCAGCAACCAATGTCACGCCTTAATCAAGATAAAAATATGTATTTATTGACCGAACCCGTTTGTTATACTGAGCAGGGGAGCGTTGGTTTCGCTCCAACTTATAAGTGTTATAAGTCCGAGCAGGAAATAGGGGTATATTCGGATTCCCACACCACCGAAACGAAGAATAAGTATGTTGATGCATCTTATTCGGGTGTGTTAGTGTAACATTTAAAAAAATTAAAATATTATTTTTGGGAACTTTTATAATTTAATATTATTTTAATGAATATTTTAATATTTCGGTATAATTAAATACCGATAAATGGATAAAATTTTGGAAAAATTATGGAAAATTCTAAAATAGGGTATATTATAGAATTATGCCATTTTGAAGTTTTTATGATTAGTTTAATGCTAATTTAGTGCTAATCGCGATTAAAAATCGCTAATCAGATTTTTAGCATTTTTTGTGCGAAACATGCACATATCATTTTGCTTACACTTGTGCATTTCTACCATGTCGTTTTGGGGTTACTATTGGTGTAAGAAGGAATTCGGTTTAAGTAAAGAAAAGAAAAGAAAAAGTGAGTTGAAATAGAATATGGTAGTAGGTGGTGAGAGAGAGAAAGGTGAAGTGTGTTGACTTGGCCATTCCCTCATGTTCCAACACTCATTTCCTCTCCCTCTTTCCTCATTTCTGCTGCTGCTCCTGCTCCTCATTCCCTCCCCTCTACACCTCCTCAAATCATCTCAAAAACAAACTCAAAACCCTATCTTCATTTCACTAAAAAGGTGTACAGGCACAAGACAAACACATTGGACCAAGAATGCAAGGATTTTGGTTACTTGGGGAAACTCAAGAATTTTCTTGAGTTGCCAAATGAGTATTTACTGAACCATTAGCTTAGTATTCCCATTGCTTTTTCATCCATACATGTTTGATATCGATATCAAGTGGTTTATGGACTTAGGAAAAACCTACTTAGGGTTTGAAGGAATTGTGGGTTGTGGTGAGCATTTGAGCTCAGTTGAGGCCATACAAACCCCCTAGTGCTAGAATTCAGGCTCAAACCAGAGATTAGAAACCCGGAATACGGATTTAGAAACCGATATCGGATGAATTCTGGAATCTGTGAGAGTTAATTGAAATCTGCTATCATTAGAAGACTCTCAAAATTATTTTGTGAACACAGTGCAGGCACCCAGGAAGCTACCACCAAAACCCTAGCTCCTACCTCCCCAACCAGGCTGCAGATTTAATCTGTTTGGCCGCATTTTTGCGGCCTGGGTCCCATAATTTTGGCTCGTTTTTGTTCTGTAGCTCCTACATCTATAAATTAGACCCCTAGTATGTGCAAAATTGTCTAATTTGACCTAGGGTGAAATCTGGGACCCTTTTCTCTAGTTGCTGTTTTGGATTCATGTTTCCATATTCCGTATTTTGAATTCTGGATTTATATATCTGTGTTTTACCTCGATCACTTGACGTTTACACGACGTGATCGAGGGTCGTTTGATGGTTTTGAAAGCGTACCCATAGGTTCTGACCTATATGCCTATAAGCGTGTCATTTTAGTTTTCGTGTATCGTTTTGGTTTTAATACGCATTTACGATACGTTGATGTGTAGGTACCCCAGGAAGACATCGGGACGACAATCAAGCGCGTGGCGACGTCGACAAATGAAGATCAGGTGAGTATATTATATCTACGGGGGAAGTCGGGTGGATGGCCTATAACACCCCCGCAGTTCGATGTCTAGTATACTATATACACTATATATATATATATATATATATATGATAGCTTATTGCGTGACATGGAGATCATAGATGTGTTAGGTGTACTATGGATAGATTAGGTTTAGAAGTGAACTAGTGTATTTTCAAGTTGCAAACCCTAGAACAGGTTTACACCCACACGCACACACATGCTTATTGCTATACTTGTACCGTGATGATGAGGATAGTGGATGATATGTGGAGACGAGTCGATGATATTGTGCATAGTGCTGGGACATCGGTGATATGATGTGATTCGTATTTGGGATACGATACGAGATTTTAGCGGGCCTTTGGACGTGTGTTTTACACACGCGCTTATATTTATTTAGATGGTATCGATTGTACTAGACTTAGATCAGTACCCAGATCATGAGAAATGATGATAAGGATATCAGATAATAGATGAGCTGACTGTGATGTTGACCCGTGCCTAGATTTGGGATGCCGTACGACAGATTTACGTACGAGCTTTATATTGATGATAGATCCGCACTCATGACTCGAGGATATTATATGATGTATATTGTGTCGTATGGGATACTATTGAGGTGGGATCACCGACTATTATATATATATATATATATATATATATATATCGACTCAGATGTAGGTGGTTTCCATACCCCTCCTGTTTAGCTTGTTAGTTAGGTCTGTAGTTTACTTAGTAGACATTAGACTAGACCCGAGTCATACCTATTTCAAAACTAACGAATCGGGGATATTTTAAAGAAAGGCAAAAGGGATTCTACGGATATTTTCAAACGACGCATCTTTTCTTAAAATACCGTAGCCCTTATTTTACCAAAAACCCCGATTCGTCTTATTTCAAATGGCAAAGCTGCATGACATATTTATTGAGGTAGATTCTTCACTGTTGCGTTGATTATTCGATTCCGAATATTCATGCTATTTGCACTGCATTGCGTGTGTTTATTGCTATATTACGACCATGCTGTTTGGACACCAGCACCATTATCGATGATGTATATGTTCCACGTACACTGCTTGCCGACTCACACACTTCATCATCGATAATTGCCATGCCACTACACTGTAGTACTGTTGCATCCTGGATATGACCCTTGCATGGCATACTTGTGTACCTATATACTGTGTATTCCTATTGTACACCCAAACTTGCATGCATACGTATTTGCACATGCATTGATGATTCTGGCTTGATTAGAGATTTGGGAACCGCAAGGTACCTTTTAAATCTGATTCATTTTAAAGAAGCGGTCTTCCCTAAATATGTGCATATTACTATTCCGTGTTGCATGACATACTGATATGCTTACATTTCTTTTACATGTCGCATACATCATGCTTTCTGATTATACGCATTGAGATATGTTGTTTCCATGATATTTCTGGATATGGGAACCGTGGGTATTTCAAAAGAGAATATGCAATTGTTTTAAAAACCCGGTTACCCTTGATATGATATTTCAGTGCGACCACCATGTGTTTTCTCGGTGCTGAGAGCGACATGTGAAACCCGATTCGAGAAGGTGGATGAGGCCGATTGCGGGTATATGGTGGACCCGATATGGTTCCCCAGGGCAAGAAATGTTTTTCGTGGAGCAGACGATGAGCCTGGCAGCGTGGCGAGTACCTACCGATGATTGGTTGGACCTGGCGGTTATCAGGAGGATACTGACCAGGGTCGATAGATTGATATGGGACGACCCGTAGTGTCGGGGCCGAGGGCCGATTCCGTAGACGGAGCCCGATATATGAGGATTTACGTGCCGATGCTAGGCACATGTTCCATGATGTTTTCGAGTGTCGAAGCTTGACACTCAGGTTCCATGATTTCATATGTCGCGAGTGACACATGTTGATTTATATCCTCATATTTTCATGCTTATGCTTTATGATATTTACATGCATGATGGTTATTGTCATTGGGTGACACGTGGATGGGATTCGCATACATACAGACTTGATTACATTGATCATACCTCATATTTATGATATGTTATTATCTGAGCCACTGGCACGAGCACTTGGCACTACATACATGTATAGATGCTACATTGCCACCTTATCATGCTTCAGACTTATCCATTTGAGGTTTATATATTATTACTGAACGTATGGACCTAGGATTATGTCATGCATACGATTTCTACTTGTAGATGTTTTCTACTCACGAGTTGGCAACTCACCTCCGTTGTGCCAAAGTTCTTGCAGGTTTTGCCGTACAGGTTCCATGGCGGCATTTCTGGCACGCTGCTTCCTTTGCGGGTGATTTTCTTGGTAGGTGGGTTCTTTTGCATCAGAACCACCATTTTACATGTATTATTCATATGCATCTAGAAATTCCATCAACCAAAACTTGTATATTGTTTCAGACTAAGAAACCAGTTATGTATTATTTCGACCTTAGAGTCGCACGTTGTAGTATTACGGTTTTCATGCTGTTTGAGTTTCTTTTTTGAGTTTTGTTCCTCGCCCTTCGGCGTTGTATATTATATTGCTTGTGTGGTTGTGACTGTCGATTGACGAAGAGCTAGCTACCGCTTGGGGATGCCTATTATCATTGTATATATATATATATATTATTCTTGTTGTACCCCGTTCGGGGCCAGTATTTACAAAGGGAACTCTGCCGAAATTTTCAGAAAAGACTATACTTTTAAAATGCACATTCGGCTTACTTGTTTAAAAAAAAACCTTGCTTTTAAAACATGTTTTCGTCACTTCTTGAAACTATTTTTCCTTCATTTATTATTAAAATGGTTTTAGATTTCTTGGATTTGGCTTACTTGGATTAGATGGGGTCCTATAGACTTCATATGATTCAAGAGCCAGTCACGAGCTATTTCGGGTCGTGACAAAGTTGGTATCAAAGCGCTAGGTTAACCATGGTTCGAGTCTAAGTTTGACTATATGGAGTCTAGAGCGTTTATATATATGCGGAACTTAGGCTTGACCTTACGGAACTTAGACTTAGTCGAGGGGGTATTATACCCGAACTTTCGTCGCGTAGGATGACACTTGGTTGACGGAGTAGGTAGCTTGAGTAGAGTGACGTACCGTACGTATGTTCCGCGGCATATTTACGATACGCTACTCCACTTAAGAAACCTTAGGATGTACATTTCCTTGCACAGTATTATATTCATTCATATGATCTATCCTCATCGATGCTGGTTATGATTTGCTACCACGATTGCACGGGAAGAGTGTTGGATATATATGCCCTAGAGGCCTACATTGTATAGGATGCTTGGGATATGTATGTACATAACAGTCTTGCTTGATATGATAGTAAGCTATTTGGTTTGACTTTGTCTTAACGTATGATATATTTTACTTGGTATTTATATATATATGTTGATAAAGCCCATAGGGTGTTTGTCTGACTACCGGCATTGTGATGGCAGTCATACTAGTGGGAGCTGGATAGTCAATAGGCACACCCTTAGATGTCCCCGTTCGCAGGAGTATCGAGATTGGGCATCGATACTCCGGAGTAGACTAGTGTATACATATCTAGACCCTGACGAGGGGCGATGGATTGGTCCCGCAACCATTGGTGGTGTTCACCTAAGATTGTATACAGATGCTCACTAGGTGTGAGTACACCGGACATGACTCGCCGAGAACTGACTGGATGGTATTATACCTATCGTCAGATAGCAGTTCTTAGGTGACATGTGTGCAGATAGTCCGTTGACTTAAGGTCATCATTTGTCTCGTGTGAGTTCCCACTGTGCTTTGATTATTACCCTACCACGGCTCAAAGGAGTCGTGCAAACAGGTTTTAGTTGGGCACAGTCCCGAGCCACGTGGAGGCAGTGAGCGACTGTTAGGGATTCGTCTCTCCCGGTATAGGGAGTTGATATCGCACTGTGGTCGGTTGGTCATTACCATAAGTCCCTGGCCAGGGCTGATTGAGAATTACTGATGGACTGATCGGTAGATTCTCGGGTGGTCTTGAGCCATACCGACACGACTTGTATGGTTATTAGGGGTCTGACGTCCACCAACTCCCTAGACCATACATGCGATACTCTTAGACGAACAGACCGGACTGAACGGATATTGTCACAGACAGGCTCAGTAGGATTTCAGATGGGTTACCTCATCAGCTTTCTTATCGACAACTACCTGGGGATCGTTACGTACAGCTAGTGCCGCTTGCAGTCTGTGGTTAAACCCACTGCCAGCGTAGTAGTCGAGTCTTTAGAGTCCCACACAGAGATTTCCCAAACCAAGGCGAAAAGTTATAGAGGTCGTATGGTTTTGCGACAAAGGTTCGGACGCATACGTGTTTGAACGCACGTACGACATTCGGACAGTTTTAACTAGTAGGCTTTGGTTTAAGCCAGATTCTAGTATCAGCTTATTGGATTTGTACAGTCTAACGTTTTTCCGTATTTTCACGGAGGGGAGGGGCGTTCTCATAATTTTCCTAGAAGCTTCTAGAAGGTGATGACTTGGAGAGAGAGGTGGCATTTTCATTTAATGATTTAGTGACTCATTGTGAGTGATTCATCATGTCATTAATGCATTAATAAATGCTTAATGACTCACATAATGAATCACCCACTTGCATTAATAAAACATGATGAATAATCTCATATTATTCATTTCTTTTTAATTCATTATGTTTCATATATCAAGTGAGAAGCTATTTTATTATTATTATTATTATCATTATCATCTTCTCACTCTCTCTCTTCAAGTTCTCTCTCCCTCACCAAACCCTAATCCTACCCTCATGAGTTGAGAACAAGGATTAGGAAAGACTAATTACTCCATAATCTATCTCTACATCACCGTAGCTACTCTATTTAGCAACTAGAGAAACTATGTAACCTCAAGTTTAGAGGTTATAGCTTGGATTAGGGTTCTCGGGTGGATCATCTATCACGGGAGAAAGCCGAAGAGGACATGGAGATCCAAAGAGGCCGTAGATAACATTAAGACGAACGACTAGTACCGTTTGGTATAATCTCTTAACATAGTAGTTTAGAACTCTATAGCTTTTGTTAAAACTTGTTTAGCAAACGATTCATACGGATATTCAATGTTTAATCATAGAACAAGATTGTTATTCATATTTCCGCCTCCCCATAAGTATTGGGGTGTTGAACATAGACTTACAGTGGTATCAGAGCCTAGCTAAACAGTATTTAACACACTTGCAAATTTGTATGAATTTCGAACGGAAAAACAAACCGGAAAAACCTCGATATCATGTACTTTCTGTCGATTTTTAAATGAGGTCCAAAAATTTTTCAGGGACCTTAAGAATGACCTAAATGAATGTATTAGAACACCCAAGAAAATTGGGCTCATGAATCGGCCATAGCGTCGCGGAACTGCGGCCGATCACACCAATACGCCGCGATTCCGCCGTGCTTTGGACGATTCATCATCCCAAATTTCTTGTGTCGATTCTCTGTGATATTTGGTGTTTTCTGGAAATTTTTATTTTTGCTCAGGTTTCAGATTTACAGAGAAGTATTGGAGCAAAATTAAATGTGTTTAATCGATCGAAATTATACGGTATTTGCTTATTTGATTATATCTGTGAAATGTTTTATGTGTTCGTAAACCTCCCCTAACTGCTAGTATGTCGGTTGCAGAGGGTTGCACATATCTGTGATGTTATATATAACTGTTTGTGTATATAAACTGTATTGGACTGTTGTGGTGATTTGCCGGGTTTTGTGATGGGTTTTTGTATTAATTCATTTGATGTAAATGTAATAAGTTGTAATATTTTTTTGCTGGGCAAATCCAGGTTGCGGTTGTAGCCACCGTTGTATTATTTCTTTTTACTGTTTTTGCTCCTAGGATAGACCCAAGGTGGGGTGCACAAACTACCGGGTATTTTGAAGTGTTGGGGCAGACCGCTTCACTTCTGGTACTTGGCGGGTAGTTTGCCGTACCCGTAGGGGTCTGGGGTGGGAAAATGACTATTCATCACAACTGTGTAATCCGTCTTTCATTGCAGGCTCAAAAGAAATGCGGATTGCTTGCAAATCCAATATTGTTTATCTGTGATCTGGAATGCCTATTATTGCATCTGACGAATGTACAATATCTATATATGATAGCTATTTAGACGTCGCTAATGTTTTACACCCGCGCTAGCCCAGCCCCCGCTCTGTCGTTAGTTAAGTAACCTAACGGGTGATGACGGGACTCCGTGGCGAATAAGGATGGCATAAGAGGACGTTGTATTTTCGTTGTTATCTGTAATGATAGGTTAAAGATGGGACGCATTATTATTAATGCAAAGAAAATAAAACCTAAACTGAATCGTTGGAACAATTTCTAAAAACCACTCGGTTTTCTTGAAAAAGCAAATTTTAAATGCGGAGCTTAAACCACTCCTTTTAATAAAAGCTATCTTAGTTCCTTCGATCAAATCAAGTTCACTACGTTAACGGTTTTTTGCCAAAAACCAGCCGTAACACTCCGTCATTTCAAATAGACAGCACATCGTATTCATGCTATGCTTGTTGGCCTACGTCAAGGCATAGTGTATGGTAGCAGTGTGTGTGCCTATTTGTTGCATAGATAGATGCATTAGTTTAATACAGACGTACACCATGTTGGCCTACGTCAAGGGCTTGTACGATGTATTTAAATTGATCAGGACAACGACGGGTAGAACTTGACTTGCTCCTTATGACTTGTTGGCCTACGTCAAGGTCTATAAGGGCTTGGGGTAAAAATCACATCGGGAGTTTCAAACATAAAGGAAACTTACAGATTGAGCTTACCTTCTGGAGTGTGGTGACTAGAGTGGCTTCCATCTAGGGCATCATGCAATGATAGTTGGATCCCGATCCCACTGATGAGTAGGATTACTCTCGGGAATTTCTCTCACTTAACAATCAATGCTATAAACCAAGTAGGTGCCAAGAAAGGTGTTAGAGAGGCTACGCCCCCAGGGAAAAGAGGTTCTTTAATTAAGGAACTTCGCAAAAGCGTTGGAAAACCTCCCTCGAAGTACCAACACCAGCCTGGCTGAAAGGTTAAGCAAGAATTGTGACGTGTGATTAAATCCTGACTAGTTCTTCTTTTAGGTTTTGAAGAAGGATTTGAGGAAATAGTGAGAGCCATCCTGTTTAGATAAATTAATAACCAATCTAAACTTGCAAGAGCATATGCTAAGTGTTTCTTTTCTCTCTCTCTGGCAGCTACCATGACTGGACTAAAACTATTACTTGAAAAGAATATACTGACCGGGCAGAACTATAAAGATTGGCTAAGGAACGTCAATATTGTGCTGACTTATGACAAAGTTGCATATGTTACCACCGCTGTTCCTCCCCTTATCCCAGGACCAGATTCCTCAGTTGCGGACAAGGAAGTTCGCAAAACCTGGGATCTAGACTGTGAGCAAGCTAAGTGTATCGTGCTGGCATCCATGAATAATGAACTCCAGAAACAGCACGAGAGTATTGATATTGTATCCATATTCCTCCATTGCAAGGAATTGTGTGGTAAACATTCCCGTATCGCGAGGTACGAAACCTCAAGGAAACTCTTCCAGATGAGGTTAGCTCCAGGATCGCCTGTTGGAGAGCACGTCCTCAAAATGATCACCCTCATTGAGGAACTCGCAAACATGGGATGCGTGCTAGAGAATGATTTGTATATCGACTTGATTTTGCAGTCCCTTCCCCACACCTTCTCTCAGTTCGTGCTGAACTTCAACATGCACGAAATGGAAGCGGATCTTCCAAAGCTCCTCAATATGTTGAGGGTAGCAGAGACCTCCTTGAAAAAGGAGAAGACCCCCGTTCTGTATGTTGGCCAATCATCTTCTTCTAAATCTAAAGCGAAAGCTAAAGGGAAGAAGAAGATGAAAGCCAACAAACCGAAGGGTGGGGTCAAGAAGGTGCAGGGAACGAACAAGACAGGAAGGGTGAAGGCAGAAAAGAACGAGTGCTTCTATTGTCACAAGCAAGGGCACTGGAAGAAGGACCATTTGGCCTTTAAAGCCAAGGACATGAAGCAAGCTGTTGCTACTGCTTCAGGTGTGTTCGTAATCGAAAATTGTCTTTCAGTAAACTCTACTTCATGGGTACTTGATACCGGTTCTGGTTCTCACATCTGTAATTCTTTGCAGGATCTGAGAAATAGTAGAGTACTGGGGGCAGGTGATATGACTCTCCGGATGGGCAATGGAATGCATGTAGATGCAGTTGCAATAGGGGAATATCACCTAGGGTTGAATAGTGGACACATTTTGGTATTGTACAGCTGTTTTTGTATTCCCAGTATGTTGTGTAATATTATATCAGTATCTTTGTTGTCTAATAAAGGATATAATTTTGTGCTTGAAAGAAATGTCATGAACATTCTCCTAAATCAAGAACTGATTGGGTTTGGCACACTGGAAAACGGCATATACATACTTAATCAACCTCAAATTTTCAATATTCAAAACACGCGTAAAAGAAAGGCTCCAGATTCGAATCAAGCCTTCCTATGGCATTTTAGACTTGGTCATATGATTGGTTCGAAAATTTGTGTTTAGTTAACCGCAATCAATAACGGTGTCGCGCGTAGCTAGACCGAGATGAGTACGGGTCGTCCTCTGGGAAACGTGGAATCTTTTACTTTTACTTTAGATGTGTTGAGAAAGAGAGAAGGAATAAAGAATTTTGTGAAAAGTTCTAGATCTACTTTCAATAAGAATGTTAAATATAGATCTAGATTATTTTAGAGATTTAAATAATATAATAAAGGGCTTGCAGGGTTCGTTAGGATTTAGTAGTTATGGAAGATTAATTAAAAGTTACCCTTTTTATCCATTAATAGATTTAGAACTAGAACGACGGTGATGCGTGTAGATTAGGGTTTCTGGAGGGAAAAGGAATCCCACTCGTAACCCTTATCTCGACACGGAACTCCGTTCATATCTAGACTTTACCAAAACAATCATTAATCTAATCTCTAATCGCGGTTGGAACTAGCAAGGAATTGCTAGCGCGCCCGATTAGGATGTTAATGATTATTTTGATAAAGTTCCTAAACTTTATAGGACTTAAAAAGAGTTTAATTATTTTCATCCCCCATTAACCTACCCTAATCCTACGAACCCTAACAAGCGGAGAATTACTCGCGCATGTTGGGAGAAGAAGATGAAAAGAATGAGAGGGAGAACATAATGTAAAAACAAACAATTAAATAAAAAAAACTACCTTTATTAATCAACTCCTTCAAACTAAACTTTTAATCCATAGAAAATGATTACAAAACTTGATTTTCTTCTCGATCTTTCCTAGGGAGGTAGTCGAACAGTCGACGATCAGCCTGGATGCGTGAGCGTCGGGAGCTTCGTGATCTCTTCGGCTTGATAGCTTTTCCAAGAGGCTCTCGGTGTCTTTATATAGTGCAAACCCAGAATATTATTGTTGCGAAGTTGGTAAAATTTATCAACCATCAATCTCCCAAAATCTTGCCTTCTGACCTCTTCAAACCGCGGCGGATCCGCGGCCCCAGGGTGGGTTTGGCCGCGGATCCGCGCTCAATGGTAGCGATCTCTTTGTAGTTTTTCTTGGGCTCTCTGATGGTGACATTTGGCATTCCTAAGCATCTTCAGAATCTGAAAATATTTTCTCGGTTGCTTCCAGACTTAGTCTCCAAGTTTGCTCTTTAATTTGGAAAGTATTCTTCAACAAATTGATTTGTTTGTTAAATCCTTTATAGCAACTTGGAAATAATCTGCACAACAACTCATATGAGATTTTAGTAGACTTTGTTCTACTAGGATTAGACCAATAATATTATTTGCATACATTTTCCTACCAAATGATAATTAAAATATATTAACACATGGAAAATAATGTTTTTACACATAAACCCTCATATGTATAATATATTATAATAAAGTCCCTTTTTAATATAAAAATGGTAGGAAAAATGTACTACAAATGTGCAGTTTTATCGACTGAACATCATATAAATGAAACAAGGTTGACTAAGTTACATAAAGATGGATATCTAGATCCGTTTGAATATTCATCATATGCAACTTGTCAATCATGTATCAAAGGAAAAATGACCAAATCTCCGTTCACCGGACACGGAGAAAGAGCCACTGAACTCTTGGGACTAGCACACAGTGATGTATGTGGTCCGATGTCTATACATGCACGAAGTGGTCACCCCTACTTCATCACTTTTACTGATGACTTCTCTAGGTATGGACATGTGTTCTTAATGAAGCATAAATCCGAGGCTTTTGAGAAGTTTAAGGAGTATAAAAATGAAGTAGAGAAACAAACTGGTAAAAGCATAAAGTCACTTCGATCTGATCGAGGTGGAGAATACTTAAGTACCAGTTTTCTTGAATACTTAAAAGTGAATGGAATTCTCTCTCAGCTTACTCCACCTTATACACCTCAGCATAATGGTGTATCAGAAAGGAGGAATCGCACGCTATTAGATATGGTGCGTTCAATGATGAGTAGTGCTGAGTTGCCACTTTCCTTCTGGGGATTTGCTCTAGAATCAGCCGCATACCTATTGAATAGAGTTCCAACTAAGTCTGTACCTACCACTCCATATGAAATGTGGTGTGGGAAGAGACCATATCTCAAGTATATCAAGATATGGGGGTGTCCGGTATATGTTAAAAAGCATAATTCGGATAAGCTCGAGGCACGATCGGTTTTGTGCATGTTTGTAGGATACCCCAAGCATTTAAGGGGGTATATGGTCTACCACACTGAAGAACAAAAGGTGTTTGTCACTCGCCACATTGTCTTCTTAGAAAGCGAATTTCTTGATAAAGAAATTAGTGGGAGCGCGGTAGAACTGGAAGAAATTCCAGAACCTCAAACTGCAACCGAGGACTTAGAAGAATCTCAGATTTCAATAGAACATGACGAACCAACGCCACTCCGTAGATCTAGTAGGCTTTCTCATCCTCCTGAAAGATACTATGGTTTTCTTCTTGATGGGGATCGAGAGGATTGCATCATCGATGATGATGAGCCTACTAGTTTTCAGCAGGCTATCACGAGTACCGACTCAGTGAAGTGGCTGGATGCTATGAGATCCGAAATGGAATCCATGTACACCAATAAAGTATGGACTTTAGAAGTTGCTCCTCCTGGGGTAAAACCAGTTGGGTGCAAATGGATCTTCAAAAAGAAGATTGGTACATTTGGACAAGTGGAAACCTACAAAGCTAGACTAGTAGCAAAAGGTTTTCGTCAAAGACCAGGATTGGACTATGATGAAACTTTTTCACCAGTAGCTATGCTTAAATCCATTCGGATCATGCTTGCCATTGCTGCCTTCCATGACTATGAAATCTGGCAAATGGATGTAAAAACAGCTTTTCTAAATGGACATTTAGAAGAGAGTGTTTACATAGATCAACCTGAAGGTTTCTTAGACAGTGGGAGCAGCGGAAGAGTGTGCAAATTGCTTAAATCCATTTATGGGTTAAAGCAAGCATCGCGGAGTTGGAACATCTGCTTTGATGAGACAGTCAAGGAATTTGACTTTATCAAAAATGTAGATGAACCATGTATTTATAGGAAGATTGTAGAAGGAGCAGTAGTCTTCCTCGTTTTGTACGTCGACGACATACTACTGATAGGGAATGATATCCCCATACTACAATCAGTAAAGCTCTTCTTGTCACAGAAATTCTCCATGAAAGACTTGGGAGATGCATCATACATTCTGGGTATTAAGATCTATCGTGATAGATCTAATAAAACGTTGGGACTTTCATAGTCCAGGTATATAGACACTATACAAAAGAGATTTAGTATGGAAGATTCCAAGCGCGGCAATATGCCCGCTTGTCACGGAATCACCCTCTTCAAAGAGATGTCTTCAAAGACTGATGAAGAGAGGGCTCGCATGTGCATTATACCCTACGCTTCGGCGGTAGGATCAATAATGTATGCGATGTTATGTACCAGACCGGATGTAGCTTACGCACTTAGTGTGGTAAGTAGTTATCAGTCTGACCCAGGTGAGAAAGATTGGATAGCGGTGAAGAACATTCTCAAGTACCTGAGAAGGACTAAGGAGATGTTCTTGATTTACGGTAATAGGGACCTACAAGTAGAGGCTTTTACCGACTCCGGCTTCCAAAGTGACAAGGATGATTCTAAATCCATTTCGGGTTTTGTGTTTACCCTCAATGGAGGGGAGGTATGTTGGAAGAGATCCAAACAAGATACCGTCGCAGACTCAACTATGGAGGCTGAGTATATAGCTGCTAGTGAAGCCGCAAAAGAGGCTGTCTGGATGAGGAAGTTCATTTCTGAACTTCAGGTGGTTCCGACCATTGCCAATCCAATACCTCTGTAATGCGATAACAATGGCGCTGTAGCTTTAGGGAAGGAACCAAGGTCCCATCAGAAATCCAGGCATATCTTAGGGCGGTTTCACCTGATCATGGAGATCGTGGATCGTCGGGAGATCGAGATATAGAGAGTGGACACAAAAGACAACACGGCAGATCCATTCACCAAGGCCATTCCACAAGTACAGTTCGAGAGGCTATTTGAGATGTTGGGCATGCGGTACGGAAGCAACTGGATCTGGTAGAGACAGTGGGTACTCATTGCACCAATTATAGGCCTTAGTGCAAGTGGGAGATTGTTGGATATATATGTCCTAGAGGCCTACATTGTATAGGATACTTGGGATATGTATGTACATAACAGTCTTGCTTGATATGATAGTACGCTATTTGGTTTGACTTTGTCTTAACGTATGATATATTTTACTTGGTATTTATATATATATGTTGATAAAGCCCATAGGGTGTTTGTCTGACTACCGGCGTTGTGATGGCAGTCATACTAGTGGGAGCTGGATAGTCAATAGGCACACCCTTAGATGTCCCTGGTCGCAGGAGTATCGAGATTGGGCATCGATACTCCGGAGTAGACTAGTGTATACATATCTAGACCCTGACGTGGGGCGATGGATTGGTCCCGCAACCATTGGTGGTGTTCATCTAAGATTGTATACAGATGCTCACTGGGTGTGAATATACCGGACAGGACTCGCCGAGAACTGACTGGATGGTATTATACCTATCGTCAAATAGCAGTTCTCAGGTGACATGTGTGCAGATAGTCCGTTGACTTAAGGTCATCATTTGTCTCGTGTGAGTTCCCACTGTGCTTTGATTATTACCCTACCACGGCTCAAAGGAGTCGTGCAAACAGGTTTTAGTTGGTCACAGTCCCGAGCCACGTGGAGGCAGTGAGCGACTGTTAGGGATTCGTCTCTCCCGGTATAGGGAGTTGATATCGCACTGTGGTCGGTTGGTCATTACCATAAGTCCCTGGCCAGGGCTGATTGAGAATTACTGATGGACTGATCAGTAGATTCTCGGGTGGTCTTGAGCTATACCGACACGACTTGTACGGTTATTAGGGGTCTGACGTCCACCACCTCCCTAGACCATACATGCGACACTCTTAGACGAACAGACCGGACTGCACGGATATTGTCACAGACAGGCTCAGTAGGATTTCAGATGGGTTACCTCATCAGCTTTCTTATCGACAACTACCTGGGGATCGTTACGTACAGCTAGTGCCGCTTGCGGTATGTGGTTAAACCCACTGCCAGCGTAGTAGTCGAGTCTTTAGAGTCCCACACAGAGATTTCCCAAACCCAGGCGAAAAGATATAGAGGTCGTATGGTTTTACGACAAAGGTTCGGACGCATAAGTGTTTGAACGCACGTATGACATTCGGACAGTTTTAACTAGTAGGCTTTGGTTTAAGCCAGATTCTAGTATCAGGTTATTGGATTTGTACAGTCTAACGTTTTTCCGTATTTTCACGGATGGGAGGGGCGTTCTCGTAATTTTCCGAGAAGCTTCTAGAAGGTGATGTCTTGGAGGGAGAGGTGGCATTTTCATTTAATGATTTAGTGACTCATTGTGAGTGATTCATCATGTCATTAATGCATTAATAAATGCTTAATGACTCAAATAATGAATCACCCACTTGTATTAATGAAACATGATGAATAATCTCATATTATTCATTTCTTTTTAATTCATTATGTTTCATATATCAAGTGAGAAGCTATTTCATTATTATTATTATTATCATTATCATCTTCTCACTCTCTCTCTTCAAGTTCTCTCTCCTTCACCAAACCCTAATCCTACCCTCATGAGTTGAGAACAAGGATTAGGAAAGACTAATTACTCCATAACCTATATCTACATCATCTTAGCTACTCTATTTAGCAACTAGAGAAACTAAGTAACCTCAAGTTTAGAGGTTATAGCTTGGATTAGGGTTCTCGGGTGCATCATCTATCACGGGAGAAAGCCGAAGAGGACGTGGAGATCCAAAGAGGCCGTAGATAACATTAAGACGAAGGACTAGAACCGTTTGGTATAATCTCTTAACATAGTAGTTTAGAACTCTATAGCTTTTGTTAAAACTTGTTTAGCAAACGATTCATACGGTTATTCGATGTTTAATCATAGAACAAGATTGTTATTCATATTTCCGCTGTTAGGTCCATGTTACCTCTCCCGGTACTTTCGGGGTTGCGGAAACGGTAAATCAAAATTTTTCTAAACTTTGTAACATGGACCGTAAAAGCCGGATCTTTGCTAAACAATACACTAGCATCCTAACATGAGAAGTATCTACTCGGTTAGGGGTTATACCTCAACTTGAACTCCTTCTCTTCTCGTTGCTCTTCTCTTCTTGTTGTTCTTCTCTTTGCTTGCTCAATAGTTGATACGGACTTCGGTCACCTCCGCGGCCTCCTTGA